>JAUPFZ010000001.1:12480000-14880000 GCA_036937285.1 Euphydryas editha | reverse complement strand
CCTTCACGGAAGTAGAATATGTGACCGGAGTATAGGATTATCGTGTCCTAACCCTTGTAGCGACAACTATCTCGCCACATATGAACTGACGTATCCTACATCGCGCTATCAAAGTTATCAAAGCGATTGAGTATATATACAAGAACCCGACAACAAACGTTAAGTGGCGCGTAGCCCACCAGACGCAACACCGTCTGGTCGAAGGATCCTTGCTTTTCAATGGCAGCCTCTCCCTACGCCAAACCCTCTTTTCGGACTTCAGATAGCCACAGTATACTCCAGTTGATAAAAATATACGACTTAGCTCCTCTTTGAGTTCTGTGATATGATGCTCCAGTCGTAGAGTGTGTCTATTTAATGTTGCCAGGTGTATTGTTGGTTACCGTAGTAGTAGTTGGCCTACCGTACCCCGGTGATTCTTAGCACCTTCCGCTTCACCGTTAACGCGATCACTGCCGTAGCCAGAAGTAGTGGGGTTGCTGGGAACTGAGGACCGAAACGAATGAAGCAAATCCATAGGAGTTTATGTCCATAGTCACCACGCTGGGCAAGTGGTTTGGTGACTGCAAGATTGGCTTTACTGCACCGAAGATGCTGCTGCCAGTCCCCGTTCTGTTAATTTAAGTCAGCAACTTAGATGGTTATTCCGCCATCTGTCGGTTTATGTAGTTCCATAGTTGGACGTGAAACTTTCTTATCCCTTAGTCGCCTCTTACGGTACCCACAGGAATAGTGAGGATGGCTACATTCTTTCCTGCCGGAGAAAATAAAAATGCCGAAAATACGATAAAGTAGAGTTTGGCTGCGAAAAAGAAAAATATATCATAAACTTTTATCTGTTGGATCCCATTATACGTCAGATAGCTTCATCAGCAACCGGTTAAACAGGCCCTAATTCATTTTGATTATTATAATCCATTAAATTGTTCTCTGATTATCCAAAGTTACTTCGTATACGAAGACAATATAAAAATGTAATATGATTATTAAAATATATCTTTATTAATAATAATTAAAGTATTCCATATTTTTCATAAGTAATAAATAAATGCTGATTCCCAGTATCTAATATAATATTTCGACGATACATGTAGCTGTGCAGGACAGTAGGTGTGGCGAGCGCGGCCGCGACGTCATCCTGATTATGATAAATGACGTTCGTTTTGCTTGTATTCTATCAAAATATTTATTTTAATACGCCCCTGGGACCGACGAATCTAAACAAAATTGGTTTTACATTGTCTGCGTCATAATAAACGGTCGGTACATCGCGGAAATTATATTTTGCCAGTCAGTTTTTATCACTCACATTGTTTGGTAAATTCACGGTGAAAAAAGAACGACTACTTCTTGCGGTCCATCTCAATTAAAATAAATTAAAAACAAAAAAAAAAAAACATGAAAATATTGTTATTCAATTTAATGATAAGGAATGGTAAATATATTATAATCCTCCACCCGAATATTTTTGCGCGTTTGTTTACCTTTGTCAGCAGTCAAATAAAAATTACATGCTCTTAACCGAGTTCATTTTGCTCACGTCACGTTCTGCTTGGGGAATACTAGTCTTACAAAGCCCTTTGATAGCTCCACTATAATAGACGTGAAACACGACTGTGCTCAAGGGTACGTCGATATTGGATATCGTTTACGAGGTGCCCATATTTGTTATGATGCGAACCATCTATATTTTTATATTATATATCTAAAGGGAGTTAGTTTTACTTAGTCAGAACTCACAAATAACCCGTGATTACGCTTCTTAAGAATCTACAAAAAACGTCTTTTTTAGTAAATAGCATCGGTCCATTAGAGGACTACGACGATCCGAAGTAACATTTTTCGAACAAATCGAATCAGGAGGGGAATGTCCCATTATGCAGATTTTCCATTAGTGAAAAACGCTCCCCGTCCTTAGGCTAGTAGACTGTCTTATCATGACAAAGCGCTGTGAGTTTAATGCTTGGTTTAATATAGCTGGTCCGCGTGGTTTGTCTCGCATTGATGCTTATGGTTTCTGTTCCACTATAATAATGAGAAGTTCTATCAACATTTATTCAAATCTTTTAAGATTTGCGGTTTTCATAAAAAACAGACGAATAAACAAAAAATTTAAATATTATTATTTTAGCAAGTACTCAACAAGTACTTAACAATAATTATTTCGAAAACACATTCACATGAAATTCACATGTACACAAAAAAAAATATGAATTGTATCATCATCATCATCATCATTGAGAATATTATATTTATATTTGGTCATAAATATATCTCGTGCCGATGTTAAAATATCTATATATACGTTACGACGTTGTCAAATTAAAACATCTAATTTTTTTTAGGGACCTTTATACGAAAGTACATGCCAATCCTATCCAACATATAACATATAAATGTTATGTATATCACATAAAAGTAATTTATTTTATTTTGTTTACAGACGTTGTTTAATCAAAGTTTCTGCGAAGCAATATTAAACGATGATATTTATTCTTAGGAGTTGATATTTATTCTTAGCGTTTGACTCGATATTATAAAACATCTTGACTTCGCAAGCAGCTCTACTGAATTGAGTTAACGAGATGGAGAAACGTCCACATCTTATAATCGATGTTGTTGCGCTTTGTCCGTTTCGTCCATCTTTTTACTCATAATTACTTTAATTTAACGGATTGCTAGTTCGCTGTACGATGTCAAAACATCGCTGAGATGTTCCTTTTCCTCCTCTTGTTTCGTATAGTTATAGTAGCACTTATAACATAGCATTTGTGTGTCGTGCCTGTTTGCTAGGAAATATGTTGTCTGAGACAGAATATACGAGAGTCTGGGCGTCTGGTTGCAATCGATCAGTGACAGCTACAAATTGACACCTTCGGCCGGTACTTGTAGGTGGTTTGTAGAACGATCATTGTCCAAAGCCATATTTCGCTTGACTCTAGACTCTAGTGGATGACACGTGAAACATTTCGTAGAGATTTATAGGTTTTTACTGACTATATGATATTTGATGCTATGAAATTTATTTGGTAGGTAAATTTAATTTAAAATTATTTCTAGTAGTAATTGATAGGTTTAGAAGTTCGAAAAACCTATTTTTAGATTTGAAAAGAAAATTTGTATTTTTTTTTTAGCTTTTTAGCGCCATTATATATTTAAAAATAGCTTTGGCATCTTAGAAAAAAGAAGGGAAAAGCTAGATTACAACGCTGGTAGAACGATGGATTTCTATACACAATTCATGACGAAAAATAGTATGCAATGAAAAAACTGGTACCTCTTAGTTGATAAAGAAGAATATTCTTTAAAAAAAAACTATAACTTTATCGATCGAATTATCTCCGAACTACTGACCAGTTATAATTATAACAGAAGTTTAACGTTTTTTTGTAGAAAATTTATAAGCTATAAAATGTCAAACACTTTTTTCTCTAAAAGTAAAAAAAAAAATAAGATTAATAACGAAAAACTTATACCTCCCGTAAGGAATTTACACTTCGAAGTTTTTTTTTAATATTTTGTTTTAAAATAATTATGTATGTGTATTATAATAATCCTTGCAACGGAATAATTATACAATTGGCGTAAAGCTGTAGCCAGGAGAAATTTTAAATATTCTATGTAATATAAAACAACAAATTAAAAAAAAAGTACAACATTATTCATATAATATAACAGTTCAATACAACGTTTTTAACATTTCTCTGTCAGTAGGTACTGCTTTATTAGTAAAATGTTCAGTTTCTAATCACAATATAGTCGAGAAACGCAATAGTGATAAGTATTGCAAAAAGACTGTATGTAACTTGTTTTACTAAAAAATTATAAACTATTTTATTTCCCGATGTTGTAATGCTTGGAGACAAATTTAATGATTAGGTCCTTATAAAACGATTCTCTGTTTTTAAACTTAGATTTTTATAGACTAAATTTGCCATGGATTACATACAACAGTGTTTTTAATTAGCAATAAATTATTATGCGAAATATTTTATCATAAGCAAAAAATATTTCTACAGATTCCTTAAATGTTCATGTTTTGCTAATAACTAACGACTAACATTTACTTCTGATAAATGGATCAAAACGGTTCAAGATAATATTGAGATCTAGGTTAAGATTCGAGGGTAGCTGTTTGTGGCTGGTAGAGCCATAACAGTAAATCTGGTGAAGTCTCAGATTTACGCGGGTGAGAGTGCACTTGCCGTCGTCGTCGCAATTAATTACCAACCGAGATTACTCGACACATCCAGCTGGCTGGATGAATTCTTCCCTATCGACCGCTGTCGTCGAGATTGTCTTCCGATTTATGGCAACCGTCAGCAATTAAGTAATACTTACACTAATTAAGTATGATAAACCGTTTTTATTTTTTTTTTTAAATCAAAATAGACTATGGTTGGTTTACTAATTGTTACGTAAAAAATAATGATAAAAGTTTAACTTATTCGTATATTTGTGTGTGGGATCGTAGCTCCAAGACAGATGAACCTACTTTTACCTAGTCTTTGTTTTAATCTTATTTGAAATGACGCGTTCTCAACTGAGACTCAATATAATCTGTTTAGTTGTTCTAATATCAGTTATTTTGTAGTTCATGAAGAGAGCTAAGAATTTTTTAAATTTTTCATTGACAAAAATTTGTGTATTATGCTACTTCGGTGATACTGCAATAACGTAGTAGCTTGGTATAATACTGCAACATGACCAGAAGTCTGTTCTGTTGTGTTTCAACTCAACAATAATTTCTGTGATTCAATTCAATTCGAACATTGTCGGATATCATTGATGTTGTGGGCCGCCATTCTGTCCCATTGAGACTACATCGTGGTACAAACCAAAGGTGTGTGATGTTCTCTCCATCGATATTTATCCCAAATCCTTTCCAATACAGAATATTGAAGAAGTCTTCCAACGGAGAAAAATTATGAATTATTATTTATATACAAGTGCTGTTTGAATTATATCTAAAATAACAACATGTACCATTTTATTTCCTAATAATAAAATACATAATACATATAATATATTATATACATACACATAAACGGGTTTGCCAATCTTCGCCATCTTTCTCAGGCGGATTGGCTAACGCAGAGAGTTGTGGCAGGATATGGTGACGCTGCTGCCCATCAGCATCCTGTTGTTCTCAGTTATTCGTACCACCATACCTTTAGTCGCCTTTTACGATACCTCGGCAAGAAAGAGGTCGGTACTATTCTTCTCTGCCGGTCACCGCACGCCTAATTTATATTATATTGGTGTTTTATTGTAAAATAATTTCGTTGAAGAAAAGATTATTTATACACGATGACATTGATACCCTGACTAGCAAGGATCGAACCGCGGAAGTGGTAAACTCGAAATAGAGTACTAATTATGTATCACTGCAAAAAATTAAAAGTATATTTTATTTTAAAACAGAAATATAACTTCAAATACTAATATCATAATTTAAACGTCATGTGATCACATTTGAAATATGTAATAGATACTAATTTATAATATAAAGATTCAAAAACCTTGTATACTTAGTAAAAAGTAAAAAAAAAACAAATGCTAAAAAACTATTCTGAGAGCTAATAACTATGCGTAACAGTATTAATATTTTGGCAACTTGTAAAACAGGAATTTACATTAAAATATAGAAACAGTTAGATTATATTATTCGATTTTTAAGTAGTAAATACCTAATAAATTTTAGAATTGTTCTGATTGGGATTTTGTAACAAATACGTACCTACATGTTCATCATTCAAAGTCACGCTCAACAACCAATACCAGACAGATAAAAGTGATTTAATTACGCGTAAAGTAATTTAGTTATTATATACGACTATGTATATATTATATATATTTTTATTTTATTTTAAAGAAAGCCTTTTAAGAGTAATATTAGCATAGAAATTTAAAGAATTTGGCAAAATACAACCGTGTATGACATTGAAGTCATTGACTTACATTGAATTGAGACCACGAATCGATTGTCGTTCAGATAATAACGTGTGAACATCGGGTGCGTACGTCATATCGCGCAGATAGCTTAGAAACGCGCGCGCGCTTAGTCGCGCAGACTTTACTAAAATTAGTAGAAACCATTTATTTAAATTAACTATAAATAATCATTGATAGTGTAATAAGTAAAACAAATAACATGAAATTAGTAGTTTCAACTGTGTGTCAAATTAGTAGTTCAATCTAGTTACACCAACAACCTTTTATACTAACAACTTTTCTTCAAATTAGTCGTCAGCTGAGGCAACATCAGTTCACTTGCGGCAATAAAAATGAGAAAATTATTTCGTTTGATAATAGTGGGAGCATCGTTCCTAATGTTGATATTCTTGATGACTCAACTCGTTAAAATGGAAAATCAGAGTGATCCTAGGGAAAGAATGGCTCGGGCAGCGCGCTCGGCGTCATCCTCTCCCAACGTCATAAGGGAAGATCCTGTTTACTATAACTCTACGAAACAAAAACAACAAAAAGTTGTTGAGGTATTAAATTATTTCTTCAAGTATTAATACATTGTGTCTCTATCATCCTTATTTTTATGTAAATAATATAATTTCGCGTTTTTTAAATTCATGTTTTCTTGTCATTATATAATATATGGGTATGGACCCAGTACAGTGATTATATACAGTAATTTCATTTGTGTTATTTTTTATTTTTATATGATAGTTGTATCAATTTTTTCCTTAAACACTTCATTAAAATTAGATTTAAAAAATTCTACTAGCCGGTTTTTCCATTTGGCAAATATGATAACAAACAAAAGGTTATCTTTATCTTACACGGCTGAGATAGAGTAAAACAACAATATTTATAATAGATTGACTGTGTTATAACTTAATTTCGAACATCGAAAGGAACTGTTTTTCTAATGTCAATATTCTATTTCCACGTTCTATTTAGCAGTTAATTGGTAAAGTCTCTAGTTTTTCCAAGTCATTGGCGACACTCGGCCAAGTTTGCGGGACCTAATAATAATTAATGGTAGCGAGGAAAGTCCGATATCCTTTCATTAGTGTTCGGTCGCTCTACAGAGTCGCCGAGATTAAAACTTGCGCTGCGGGCAACGGCTTTGCTAGCTTTGTAAGAAGAATTCTTTCTGGACGCCTTTGAAGAGCGAAATGTGGACTCTTTAGAATAGTTTGCCGGCTTACATTTTGCACAAAAACAAACAACTCTTTATTTATAAAGGGATCACAAACCTTAAATATGTGTACAATACGTGATACCGTATTTGCGAATTTTTTCGCGTATTAATGATAGATAATTTTCTAATTTTATTGCTGCTACACAATTGTTAAAAAATCAATTACCACATTTTTTAAAATGTTTAAATTTATTTTGTCCATGTTGTGTTTTTATATTCGCCGCTTAAACAATTTATGGTAGCATGTAGGTAAGTAGAATAGTAGTAGTAATAAGCATAATTTGCATAATTAATAGCGCGCTATCGACGTTGCTTCTTTAACCTACTAAATATATATCAATACAATTGCGTGAATATATTGTTTTTCCGACTTCAGAATATATAAGTTTTTTCGTCTAGAAATTCGCAGACGAAAATGACACATTCGCAAAGTAGCAGATCTGACACAATAAATTTTATTTTATTTATTTCTTATTTTAATAATAATAAAAAATAATAAATATTTTTAACATCCACACACGGTCGTCTGTTCTAAGGGTAGGCAACTAGCCGACTTACGTATTTGTTAATAATGTGATACGTTTTTGACAATTAATCTATTACTTAGAATAATAAGAATCATAATAATTAAATCACTCAAGTGTGTTTTCTATTAAAATTTTACGCTTCTTTAAAATTAAATAATCGATAGTATCTTATAGCTATCGACCTCATGGTCTCTATATCTCTTTGTTGTCTTAGTAGGCATGAGACCGATATATCAAAACGTAACTAATATCGGTTACGCGTCCCCATATCATATCATATCGATATACCAAAACACATAGCCGTTTTCACATAACCAACGAAAACTTGAGCGCGAACACAAAACCGAAACTGGTAGAACGGTGACGATAACTAATAGCGGCGCGACAGCTAAAACCATATTATCTGCATCTCTTTCTTATAACGGTAACTTCATACTGAATAAAAGAGATGAGACGAATATGGTTTTCCATATTATCTGCATCTCTTTCTTATAACGGTAACTTCTTACTGACTGAAAGAGATGAGGCGAATATGGTTTTCCATATTATCTGCATCTCTTTCTTATAACGGTAACTTCTTACTGAATAAAAGAGATGAGGCGAATATGGTTTTCGATTCGATTTAGCGGTTTTAATGCAACTGTGTACATCGCAAAATATAACTACAAGTTTAAGCAATAAAGTCGAGTCTTTACTCTTTTATGGTTATGATTATTTAGTTTCCGTAATAAAATAGTGTGTGTATTTAAGAAAAAGTTTGTGAAATGAATCATTTTTAGTTTTATTGAAGTATGCCTTATAATAAGTATTATATTGAAATATTAAAAATTATAATAATACTATAATATTACTATAATATTTAATATTTTATAACCATAAGACGTAGTTTTTCAAAACATTTGATATAAACTTGTTATAGTTTATATTTAAACTGTTTTAACCTTTATGTTCAACAGTTTGCGTTTGTTTCGTTTTGTGTTTACGTTACGCAATTGATAGCAAAACATAACTACTGATATCGATATATGAAAACAGTTTTCAATATCGATATGGAAACTTAATATCGGCTACGTAGCCGTTTGATCTAAAAACCGAAAACGCCCATGTCTATGTCTTAGTTATTCAGTGCTGGTTAAAGCTGTCTCGAGTAGCTCTCCAAAACCCTAGGTCTTATAATGCTATTAAAAAAGCCTTTTTCAACGATTGCCTATCTTTTCAGATGATGCGTCACGCGTGGAATAACTACAAACTGTACGCATGGGGTAAAAACGAACTGAAGCCGATGTCGAAGCGTGCTCACTTGACAAGTGTTTTCGGCGGCGGCGACCTTGGGGCCACCATCGTCGACGGCATGGACACGCTCTACATCATGGGCCTCATCGACGAGTTCAGAGAGGGAAGAGATTGGATAGCTGAACATTTCCATATCAACGAAATTGTAAGTGAATTATTTGTTTCAATCGTTCAATCATTTAACCCACAAACATCAAATTTTACTATGATGCCATGTATCCCATGGCAATTTTTTTTCTGGAAAACATATATTTCTTAGCATGAAGACCACATTTATATCTACATATCCTGTATCCTAATACTTACAATAGAAAGACTACCTAAACCTAGTTTTCGTTGGCAATCCATCGTTTTAAATGTGGTTATTATTGTTTATATCTTAACATGTTTTTAATTTTTCTACGCTGTTTGAAAACAATGCATAGACGTGTTTGTAAATATTGCATCAAGGAACAACAACAAAAAAATTCTTAGCATAGCTCATTCGTGACACAAAAAACATTTATGTTATTATTAAAATATAAAGAAGTAAAAGTTAAGTTTAAGTAAAAGTTATCAAAATTTATAATGTAAAATTGAAAAATAAAATATACAACAAATTTTCTAAAAGAATTGACCCCACGTCTCATAGCCTCCACGGGTGACAGGAGGACTGGTGCATTTCTTGCCCAGAGAATCGGAATTGCGATTCAACGGGGAAATGCTGCCAATATTTTTGGCACCATTCCACGCGGACATGATTTTTATACGAAAACTGTCTGTATATAATTAGTTAAAGTTTTGCATTGTACCTAAATATGTCTAATTCGTTTAGTTAAGTTTATTAAACAGTATCTAATATATGAATAATAATACCATTTCATTTTGATTCAATTGAATCGAGCGTATTACTTGCCTGCGTCAAATTGGAATGATGCGACACACAATATACTCTATAAATACGATATGTAGGCTAAATGTAACAGTACACGTTTAAAGTACAACTACATAAATAAAGAATAGTGACCGCGTAACAGGCGCCACCAATCAAATGTTCACTTAGCTACACTCCAGGGCACCATTAAAAATTTAAACAGCAAACAATTTTAAACTTTATATTGTTGTACTAGGACATATTCATGTGTTTCGTTGTATTTTTCTATGCTGTGTCGCGCTAATTGCGTTAAACCTACTCGTATGGCACAGACCATTTAATGTTTTTTTTTCTCGTATTTTTGTAACACTATGAGCTAGTTCCACAGTAACTATGTGTTTTTCAAACCTACACCTACTTTAACGACTTTAATTATTAACATGTATATATATAATTGTATAGAAGACGCAGTATAATAACTAATTGCAAAAACATAAATGTGATGAAAAAACTGAAAAGAAAAAAAAAACAATAGATATCATTTTAAATAGAAACATCAATAATTAAAAAATAAAAAAAATAAAAAACCAATTTTGAGTCAGCACTAAACAAACAATCTAACAAAAATGTTAAATGTTAATTTATTTAAAGCAGTGGATTAGACGTAAGCGCGACAAGTACTTTGTCCGAATTTTATATTATGGATAGTAGTTTATCCGCCAACCCGCAATTGAACAAGCGTGGCGGATACAACTCTTTTATTATATAGACAAAAAGAATTGCCCTCAGTGGGACATTTGATTCTGTTTTATTTCATTGCTTTTGTATAGTTTTATTACTTCACACATATAAGTACATATTTTTGGATGATTTTTTCTTTTTAATAATTGTATGTAAAATAAATAAAATAAAAGAGAATAATAATATATTTTAGATCACTTCATTCAATTACAAATAATAAAAAAAATGTTTCCACCGGACAGCCCAATATAAAATTAGGTGCAGTTTAACAGAAAGATAAAATATGATTTTATATGAAGATATATACGACCTTTCTTGTGTAGTGGTGCGAGTAGTCGCCTCAACGCCGGCGGTCGCGGGTTCGATTCCCGCTCGGAACAGTTATTTATATTTATACAAATATTTATTTCCGGTCTGGGTCTACGTCCTTACGGGTTTCCCCACTGCGCCTAGGAGAGCATGTAAAGCCGTCGGTTCCGGGTGATGTTATAGACACTTGGTAGCGATCGTTACTCATTGTAGGGAAAATATCCGCCAACCCGCAGTGGTGGATTAAACTCCAACCCTTCTCCTACATGAAGAAGAGACCTTTGCAGCAGTGGGACGCTGACAGACTGAGATCAGTTCAGCTTAATCAAGTTTCCCCTAATATTAAGAATATTATATCTTTAGGGTTTTATTATTTAAAAAAAAAGGTAGTTATTTGGATATTATATACATAGAAATATTCCTAAATTTCAAAAAAGCAAAGTATTTAATATTAGAAGAATTATATATTGTTCAAGAACATAGTGTTTAGTTTTATTACTGTGAAATTGACGACATATTATTCCAAATCTTTGGTTCCACATCTTCACAGACTTATCGTTTTGTTCGCTAACTCAGGAGTTGATTGGGGAATTACGAGTACAGTCGGCGTTATGTTAACAATCAACGTTTTGGCATAGATGTCATGTTAATATGAAAAACCGTTTGCAGGACACCGACCTGTCAGTCTTCGAAACAACGATCCGCTTCGTGGGCGGTCTGCTCTCCTGCTACGCGCTGACGGGAGACACAGTGTTCCGTGACAAGGCCGCTGAGGTTGCGGACGCGTTGCTGCCAGCCTTCGAAACGCCTACTGGCATTCCTTTCGCCCTTATCAATCCCTCTAATAAGGTAAGAAAAATCTTCAGGTTGTTATTTTAGGTTTGAAACGTCATTATGCTATTCGATTTCTACTCTATACAGTAAAATTTAAGTATAGAAAAGTTTGAATACATCTACAGTCACCACCACGTTTAGCAAACCTACAAAGTTCACTTTTTATCATGATTATTCATGTCTATAGTTTAATTAAAGTTGAAATACCTTGTAAGTAAAGTAGGGAGAAATTATAGTCTATACAACTATAATAATTACTCTAGTGAGACAGAAGAAACATATTTGTTACAAAACACAAAACTCAATTTATTTTAAAGTAACCCATTCCCTTAGTATATTTTTCTTTAGTATATTAATTGTCATATAATTAATTATTATGCCTAATTTGAACTACATTGTGCTTTCAATTAGTTCGCAATTATGTTAGACTTCTTGTTACATTTTGTACCTAAGCCTTATTGTTTTATATGTTATAATATTTTAATCTAAACTATAATTTATCATCTAATTAAGATTCATTAAAATTAATTTATTTACATTATCGCGTACAGACAAAATAGAGCATGCATGATGAAAAAAGTTCAATATATCGATAAAACGTCCCTCACCCTTAATCTTTTAAAAATATTTCATGTCGTTACACGACACGGCCTTGTTTCAACATAATTGTATTTCGATAAGATTATAAGCGTTTTGTAACTATTAACTGTTCGCAGCTACCGTTTAATATTTATATCAAATAGTAAAACTAAAAGGGGTTTTATTTTGTTATAAGTAGCTGATTGCCGCTTATTTATTTGCGTTACTTATTATATTAACAAATAACAATGTATACTTTTATCATATTTGTAGATATTAAAATATATTTTGCTAACAAATATTTTTTGTAAAACACGTAGTGCTTTTAAAAATCTTTGATTCCTAAAACTTTATATTTAGTGAAAATATAATAAAATTTTGTAGATGAGAGCACAACAAATAAATCTGAAACTATGGTAATCTGTAACTCGGTGAAGTGTATCCTGTAGTTTTTCAGTGTTGTGCGCACAACAGTAGATGTTATAATTTTAAATTTAAATTAACTTAGGATAAAAATATTAGTAATTTGTATTACATTGCTTTTGTTTTCAATGAACTATTAAATTCTTATAAATATCTGCATGTGTTCAAATTACATCACAACTCAATAATCTGTGCATGAACCTAATCTGATTAATAAATTTAAAATAACAATAGAGCGTGTATCGCATCGGCCGTTGCGAGCTTAATGCGAGAGAATTGTAAAATGAAACGATGAAGCTTAATTACGACCGACGAATAAAATTGCTGGGATTTTATTTAAAATATTGCATACATTAATTTAAATTTATTATCATACAATATTTTACTACAGTAAAAATCGCTAAGTAGATGTTTAGAAAATCAGAAACTAAATACGAGAGGACAGTTCAGTAGTTACACTTTCCATTTCGATGACATTTGAACGAAAAAAAAATATTCGTAAAATTATGTTGTGCACGTTGGATTATCGTACCATTTCGACACCTCTATATTCGATCGTACCAGGTGCTACATTATGTGATTTGTACGATAATTATGTGACGAATGCTAACGCTGATTCTGGATTTCAAGTTATTAGCCACTAATTTCAATCAAAATAAATTTCAGATATAATAAACTATCGGTGTTTGATGCCTATAACTTCTGAACTAACAAATAAAAGGTCTTTAAATATTTATTAATTTATACTTTATTGCGTACTTAAGTAATACATAAAGAAGAAACAAAGAAAAACATATAAATTAGAGTGCAAAGGCGGTCTTATCACTGATAGTGATTTCTTACAGACAACCCTTGTGTAGGTAGGTATATAGGGGCATATCGGTGATAAGACAGGCAAACGGTGCAATTCGTTTTTAAAATTAAACATTTAAAATATAATAACATAAGTTATATCTAAAAATTATTGACGGAACAATATTTAAAACATCTCCTTTTTAACAAAAAAAAAAAAAAAAAAAAAATGAAGAATTAAATCGGACTACGTGTTCATGAATTACAGAGTACGCATTTTGACATCCATCTTCACTCCCAAGGGAACTGTATTAAATTTCGGAATAAAAAGTATCTAGTGTTCTAGCTCGTGGTATGAACTCAAATCCTGCTCAGTTTCGTTTCAATTCATTCAGTAGTTTTGGCGTAATGCGAGGTCGAGACACAGACTGAAAAAGAGAAAAAAAATTACAGTGAGTGTCGTTGTGGATTCAGTATTGAGTAATCATGTCTTCCAAAAATTTCAAAATATCTTCAATATACAGAATTTGACCTGTTACAGTTTCATTATAAATGTACTGTAACTGTATCAGCCTGTAAACCACCCACTGCTTAGCGAAGGCCTCTTCTCCATATAGAAGAAGGATTGGAACTTAATCCACCAACCGCCCAACCGCTCCACAGCAAGTTGGCGGATAATTTCCTTACCATAAGTAACGATAACAACCGAGATCGACGGCTTTACGTGCTCTCCGAGGCACGATAGGGAGACCCACAAGGACACACCCAGACCGAAAACAAACATTTGTACAAATACAAATATATGTTCTGAGCGGGAATCGAACCCGCTACCGCCGGCGCGCGGCTTTGAGGCGACTGCTCGCACCACTACACCAGAACGGTCGTCATTGCTTTTAAGTATAGATTTAATAAAACTGTAACTGGTATTACTGGTTCATTTAACAAAGCCCATACTTTGTTAAATGAACCAGTGTTACAGTTTTATTACAAATCCATATTTGTTACTCATCAAGGATTGTTTTCTAGGAGTTTTTCTAAGTATAATGCAACGTAGATCATTATAAATATTACAGTCCAAACCAATTCATTAAAAAAATCGGTTTTTCTTTAAATTTTGTATTTTATGAAACTAAAGTTCTTTCAATTAATTAAATCGTCTTCAAATTGCAATGCGCCGTTCATCGCGAACCGCTCGCTGGCTGTACGTTATCACATCAAAGACCGCCGATGCCTCGGACTCGCTTGTTATCATTCTCGATACGATGCTCTCATTAGCTCACAGACCCTTCAAACCTTATTCTTATCAATAAAGGAATGGTTACGAAATTAATTCATCGTATGAGCAAAGGGCGGCCGAATTTAATTCATCTGCTATTTGAATAAGAAGTTTTGACTGGCGTTTATCGCTCTCTTGAGGCTTGCGATAACTTTGCAATTAAGGCTGTCGTAATCTTTAGGCTTCATTTCTTTAATTGCGTTAAATCCTTTGCAGTGAATTCTAAAAAGTATTTTCAAGTAGTAATTGATAATATTATAAATATTCGTTGTTTTTAGATTCCGGATTGCTTGTTAACGTTTTAGCGTTCATTACCCATAGGGTGCCAACGGAACCCTATTAATAAGACTCCGCTGTTCGTATGACCGTCCACTCGTTTATCACAGAGCTGTCTCTTTATTAGGTAGACACTTATTAATGACATAGAACAAGTATTAAAATGACCGCATTTAACGATAAATAAATAAAAAATTTGAAACGGTCCTCATATAAGAAGTACCTATATATACTATTTGCTACGTTTTTAGCTCGTACGGAACATTCGTGTGCGAGTCTTGACTATTGACAGGTTTAAAATTTTTGTACATTTTGACACTTTAATTATCTCATTATATTACCTATAATTTACTTCTCATATTTCAAATATAAAAAAAAAGTATAATTTAAATAAAACATAATTTTTTATCTAAAATGTTAAACATGTTGACGAAATAAAATTAAGCAAATATTGTTCACCTCTCATACATATTAATATCGAAATAATAACAAAGCATTATTTTTAATATTTAAAATACCCAGAAATTTCCAATAAAATCAAATACCATGCAAAAAAAGTAAACTGATGGAAATCGTCCACTTTCAAATAATGAGAAAAGTAAAATTCAAGTAGAAGTCAATAATGTCGGAAAATTCTTAAAGGATATTTTAAGGATATTTTATGAAATACTCGTTATTCAATAGAAGCTCTCGTTACAGTTCTCGACAATCGTCCATCAGTCGCTGTATAATGATCTCTCTATTATAATGTATACTTAGAGCGGACCTATCAATTTTGAGAGTGAATCGATTGATAATAAAGGCACTTAACGCTTAATATTCAACAAGATTACTCGTATTCGTTAACGATATTCGTTAATTATATGTCGTTATTATATGAAATTGCATGTACAAGTATATAAGTACTATTACGACGATAAATAAGAAACGTTTATAATTGCCTCAATCTTCAAAAGATAGGTAATTAAAATATTCTTGATAAAATATATTCTAAATATTATTACTATTTATTTAAATATAGCTTTGTTATCGAAACTTCTAAATATATTCATAAAGTAAAGTGGAAGAGTTTTTTTCACTGTTTAAACACGCTGATATCGGGATGTTCGTGGCCGATCAGATTTTTTATTTTTATTTTTGCGTTATCAGACTATGTATTTAGTTAATATTATAAGATATGTCATAAAAATCAACAATTACGCAGTACATCTAGTGTACATGTACATGTTAGGCTAAAAGTCCGAAACCGCTTAATAAACGAAAAAATTGCTCGCAGTGTGCTTGTTGATTTCGTCGTCGTAGCATTAGAAAAAAAACCGACTAAATTCGAGTTGAGCCAGCATTAATAGGTTCCGTACTAAATTTAACACCATTTGTTATATAAATTTTTATTATTATATATATATTTTTTTTTTACTATTATTTATGTCATGGCGGCTGCAATAATTTTCCTCCTACTAAAATTTTAAGTGTCCTATTGTGGTTTCAAATACACTGACAGACGAACGGACTTTCAGGTCTCGGAGTTTTCGTAATAGGATCCGTACTTTGGGTATGTAACTTTACACCAATGTGCTCTGACAAATACAAAATGGCTTCGTAGCAAATCTCTTGTCGTGACTCTCTTGATATTGAACCACAAAGAAAAAAGAATTATAATTAAATTTGGTTATGTAGACACCTGTAGATCAAGAATAACATATAGGCTTTTCAGGCAGTAAAATTACGAAACACGCCCAGTATGTTTATAAGTGTACACGAACCACGCGCATGTTGTATGTTTCAGGCAAATCGTCAGTATCACTGGGCGGGCGCAAACAGTATTTTGTCTGAAGTGGGCACTCTTCACATGGAATTCACTTATTTGAGTGACGTCACTGGCAAGGAAGGTAAACAATATTATGATTATATTATAACCAATGTAGTAAATTTATAAATACACGATTAATTATTTGATTTTTAGAAGATTTTTACTGTAAAAGAAAGGACAATGACCATTTTTTTATGAAGCTGTGCTGTGTTTCATTATTAAACTAAATATAAATACCAAGCCGGAAACGCAACTGGGACGATAAATAAAAGTTTTTATTTTTATTTTATTTAATTATAAACCGCGGCTTTGATCTTTTATAGACTATTATTAAAAATCTAGTTTCAATTAATAAAGGATACTTTAAAATATAAATTTTATGTACATGTCAGGGCAGATTTGAACATTGTCCTTTGTATTATAATAATTTGAAAGTACTTAATTATAGCCTCTTTTAAAATCCTAAACGGATTATTCTTACTAGTGTAGATAACATGATCATTGACTGAAAATATTATTTTTCAATAAAAGAATGGAATAAAATGTTTGAATCAGGGTCCCATAAATATATTATCTAAATTCAATAGAAAGTAATCAATTTGGTCGATATTTAGTGTTTTTGCTTTCTATGAGGTGTGTGATTTTTTTAGCCTGCTTAAGTCGATTATAATTTTTAAGTCAGACCGTCGAACAGACAAGCAAATAAACTCTTTAGTTTAATTATATTAATATATTTAAGTTTGTCGGAAAACTTATTCAAATAGTTACTTTCATACGAATCTATATATTAATATTTTTGTAAACTTAGTTTACAGGCAGAAGGTGAATCGAATACGCGATGTGCTCCACAACATTCAGAAGCCGGACGGCCTCTATCCTAACTATATCAACCCTCGGACGGGGCAATGGGGACAAAGTAAGTATAGAAAGTAAATCTTGCTTCTTGTACGAAATTGTGCTTTTCATTGTCTTATCATAGATGTTTTCCTATCTAACAATAAGCGGTTCATAATCTGTTTCTAAGCGAGCGTGGATCATCGAATCTGGGAGACAAGGCAAATGTTTTAGTCATCGACGTAATCGGCACATTTAAAACAGTATTTTCTCTAACCCCGTTCAAAGTATAACGCAAAATATACTCGTAAGGACTTTCGCGACCGATTTTAATAAAAATATTAATTTCATCATTCGATTCTATATAAAATTCGAAGAATTTCTTGCTTCAATGGTAAACATACGAAACCATCCAATAATGTCGCTGAACGCATAAGCACGGCGTATTTTAAACGCGCGTTTTAAGTTCGCCTGTTTTCGGCGCCGTAGATGCTGATCGTTGCGTTTGCATTACTTTTTCATTGATTCGCGCACTCACGCAATCGCACAGAAGATACGAACGACTACAGCATGTCTGTATGGCTGTATAACTGCGCGTATACCCGTAGTAGAGGCGCGTTTCACGTTCGCCCCGTGTGCATAGATTACAAAGTGGGGTTCGAATCTCGTTTGTAGCGAGTATAGCCCAATCGAATTAGTATTTTATATTTACAAAAAATTTTAACATAAATTTTCCTTCGGAATTCGTTGGGGTCACTGGTAGTCTAAATTCAAAATGTAGGGGTACCCTACTTCTTAAATTTAGACTACCAGTGTACCCAGTACCCAATGAATTCCGAAGGAAAATTTCGGCTAAAATTTTTTGTAAATCTTTGCCCGTTTTTGAGCTAATCCGACTGGGCTAGTATACGCGTGTCATCTGCGCGTCGTCTGCGCGTTTAAAATACGCCGTGTGCTTTTACTCTAAGACACAAATACTAAGAACTAATGTCGTATTCTAATAAAAATTATTGCTCCATGCATGAAAGCTCATCTATTTAATATTTATAATATTTAGGAAAAAAAAATACTAATATTTGTATTAGGATATAATTTATTCCCTTGAGAAATGTCTAAGTATGAAAACAATTATTTAATTTAATTATTATAATTTTCAAGAGAATTTTGGTTTATAAAAGTATTTTTTTTTTGAAAATTCTTAAAAATATTACCTTAAAAAGTATTTTTTATGAAAATCCTGCACTATAAACAAACAATTTAATTTGACAATTTTGCCTCACTGAGTGGACCACATTGAGTGGTTTTATAATATTGCATAGATGAACCATGATATGTAATTTTTTTTTTTTTTTGTAAAACTCTGCTTATACCTTTTACTGAAACAGGTAAATATTTTTTTAAACGTAAAATCAATCTGTCGTCAATAACAAAAAAGATAACTATTATTAACGTCCGTTCTGGTGTAATGGTAAGAGTAGTCGCCTCAACGAGGTTGCAGGTTTGATTCCCGCTCGGGACAGATATTTGTATTTGTACAAATATTAGTTTCCTGTCTGGGTGTATATCCTTGTGGGTCACCCCACAGTGCCTCGGAGAGCACGTAAAGCCATCGGCTGCGGTTTGTTACTTATGGTAGGGAAATTATCCGCCAACATGGTGGATTAAGTTCCAACCCTTCTTCTATATGGAGAAGAGGCCTTCGCTTAGCAGTGGGTGATTTACAGGCTGATACAGTACACTACAGTATCACTTACACTTTAATGTTTCAGAGCATACCTCTCTCGGAGCTCTAGGCGATTCCTTCTACGAATACCTACTAAAGGCTTGGTTGGTTTCCAACAACGAGGACGAGCAGGCCCGCGTGATGTTCGACGAGGCCATGCAGGCGGCTCTCGACAAGATGCTGAGGATATCTCCATCGGGCATGGCGTATCTCGCTGAGGTCAAATACGGCAGAATATTTGAAGAGAAGATGGACCATCTTTCGTGTTTCGCGGGTAAGTAAAGAATCGCATATGCCGTATATACCTACGTAAGGGGTAAATGAGAGATGAAATGTAGAGTTCGGTTATTTAAAAGTATTATTATATATTATTGCGTCCATTCTTTATATATACTGTTAGTTAGCAGGGAAGAGGACATCAGGTACCAATCAAAACACCAATTGCAAATTAATGCGACGTTTCGATCCTTTATTGGACCTTCTTCAGGCGTCTACAATTTTTTTTTTTTGTTACACACTTTCATTCATGTGTAACAAAAAAAAAAAAAATTTTGTAGATGCCTGAAGAAGGTCCAATAAAGGATCGAGTATTATATATCTGATCTGGATATTAAATAATCTGTATAGATTTTAAAAACCCAGTTGCGATGGTGGATAATGATGTAGTGTCTCAAGGTTAAACTACAGAAAACGTGAACGATGAAAAGTTGATCCTTAAGATAGCTAGCTATAAGCTATTTTTTTATTTCAACATGTCCGTAGGATTGGGACTTGTGTGAGTAAATCTGCAGAGACTGATAGTGTTACTGATACAAATAAAACAATTTATAAATTTCGGAACTACTTAGACAACGCGCTAGCGGTCGAGGGTTCGATTCTCGCACATGACAAATATTTGTATAGGCCATACAGATGTTTGTCTTGGTCTGGGCGTTTGTGCTTGTGTATTGTGTGTGTTTCCGGACCCCCGATACAGGATACACATCTTACTGGGGGCCGTTGAGTGTGAGACGTTTATTTATTTATTTATTTATTTATAACTACTGAATCAGTTTTAATTTTTTTTTTCTATTAGAAAGATATACATATTATCTACGTAGTCATGTCCTCTAGAAGTGAATAGATAAATGTCAATCAATCGGTGCGCAATTACGTAGAATTTAAATAGTATATTTATGTATGTTTATTTCTATCTATGTATGTATGTATGAGTGTATGTATATGAGTATGTATGCTATTTACGTATTTATTAATTCACTTATCGAAAACCTCAGAAAATAGATTTTATATACCGTTCCACCCATCTAATTTTCATTTAATCCATCCATAAGGTTGCCTGTAAGAGGTCACTTTTAGTGATAAGGCCGCTCTTGCACCATTTTCTTTTTTTTATTACTGTGTATTTCATTATTTTGTGTATACTTTTATGTGAGTGCAATAAAGTGTTTATCTATCTATCTATCTACGCAACTTGCGCGATCGCGAGAAATCGTTGTGGTGTAGAATTTCAATACTAGCTGAGCCTCAATTAGTATTGAAATTCGACACCGGATATAATACCTCAAGCGGGTAAGTTGCAGCATATAACGCACGCGCGTGTCCGCAGGCGGAATGTTCGCGCTCGCGTCGACTACGCTGCAGAACTCGCTGTCGGAGCGCTACATGGACGTGGCTCGCAAGCTGACGCACACCTGCCACGAGAGCTACGACCGCTCCGACACCAAGCTCAGTCCCGAAGCCTTCAGGTGAGAGCGGACTTTTCACTTCACGCCTTAGAGTCACATGAGTAAATGAAACGGAACAAAGACAAAGATTCTAAGGAGCGAGCAAAATTTATACCTATTTTGGTAGGGTTGGCACAGGAGGATAAAATTATTGTTCATACACACTGTACAGTAAACTATATTTACATTTTAATATTAAAACACTATTAAAATATATTAAGTTATAATTATTAAATTATAATTAACATTATTAAATGAAAACACGACGCCCGACATATACTGCAGCCCCTGAGTGTGAGCACTCGCCGAGCCGGTACAGGCCGCTCGCTCTCCGCACGCGACGGAGCGCGAGTGCTCACGCACACGCGCGCGCCTCGAGCTCATAATAGTGTACGTATCGCAGCTCGTATGAAGCGTTGTCTCTGTTTCGTTTCTTTACTCATGTGTTACCGTGTAATGGTGGCGATTCGCGCCGCGACACGGGACCACGACAAGCGATCTCGACAACAGAGACAGAGACAACAGAACAGAGACGATCAATGATATAACTTGTCGTGATCTGTTGTCCCACGTGTCGCGGGCGCGAACCGCCACCATTACCGTGTAAAGCGTGACGAAATCTATTTTATTTTTATTGAAGTGATAACTTCTTATGGTAGGGTAAACCGCTTCGCTTCGTAGCGCATTACTACGCCAGTCTGTCTGTCTTCCCTTTCTCTCAAGCATACGGCAGCGGTAGGCAGGCTCCTTCTCTCTCACTCTAACCCACAGCGCTAGCCGTATTTCGGACAGACGCTTCCCCCTCTCTACTCAGTGTTTAGTGTGAGATAGACATATACTGTTGACAGTGAACATATAACCTAAAATCTTTTTTGAAAGTGAATAATTGATATAAATAATAATGATTAATTTCAATATTAAATAGTCGACTTAGATTAGTTTAAGTTATCACTTCTGTCAGGCGTCCCGAAATGCACACGTGTTTTTTTTTAATTTTTTAATCAGGACGACAAACAATTTTATAATAAAAGTTTAAATAATATCTTAATATTTAAAATATTCTTAACTAATTACACAAGCAGCACCGTTATCCAAATCATAATATTATACACATACAGAGAAAAGAAAAAAAAATAAATAAAGGTAGAGAGCTAACTATATGTAGACCATGAGAACATATCCAAAATTAAATTAAAATTACAAAGACTTAAAAGTTTAAATTATTCCAAATTGCATTTTTAAATTTCGAAGCAGACAAGAAAAATACATCAAAGTCAGAAATTGTCATACGATTTCATCATTCTTCTTGGAGGAGCCAGTTATCTTTATAGCTATTATATTCGTTTGTCGATGTCACCGTAATATTATGAACGTCAGATTACAATCTGTAATAATTATTCAGATTACAACCTGTTAGTACATTGCAAATTGTTAAAATGTGAACCATCTCTAACCGGTGAACGTCAGAATGTGAATTAAACAAGCAAATATAATATAAATACAAAACGGAATGCGCACGTGCATTCAAAAAACGTTCCTAAGAGAGGGATTGCATCTCTTTCTACCATGAATTCAAAGCAAATCGTAAGAATGAGAAAAAACACCAGTAGTCAACGTCATTGTTGGCGCAGCCGACAAAAACCTGTTAGGCGGGGAGGACGACGGAGGAGAGCAACGTAGCGGGGGGAAGGGCCCGCACTCTTAATTAGACATGCGCAAAACATCACCTTACGGAGTAATGTGATGCAACATTACTTTTTCTGTCAGGTGATATTACTCGATAACATTACGCATTACTCGAAACATTACGCATTACTCCAAACATTACGCGACGTATTCGAACTTCGACTGTACTATTACTTGAAGTGATACGTAATACGTAATATAGGTAGTACGTATTATTTGTTGCACTACCGTAATACATTTAGCTTACAGTTAGAAAAAGATAATATTACTTGAAAACCTTGACATGAAATTCCTAGCACACGGTGTATTTGAATGATGAATATTTTTTTTAGATATGAGAAGGTCTTATCTTGTTTTAATTTGACCCTACCTACTGAATTTTTTTTTGACGATTACTAAATAATGTAACGCTGATTACCGCATAATGATTATGTCAATAAACTAATAAAGTTGATTTTCCTTCATACTTAGTAAACGCCAAGGAAAATTAAACAGATAAGAAATCCGACATTCCGACCGAACAGAACGCGTAATGTCAAGTGTGATGTGTAATGCTTCATTTAGTCAAGTATTGTGTGATGCCATATTTCATGTTCGGGTAATATCACGATTGCCCGGGTGATGGTGTGATGTTAGTTTTCGTCGCGTAATGCGTAATATGGTATCACATCTTGAAGTAATATCACCCGAGTAATATTACGCGCATCACCTACACATGTCTACTCTTAATTCGACACAAGACGAGACGGACGCGCCGCGCTTAAATATCTTACCTTAAATTGTACCTTACGCAAAACTATTAATAATACATAATTGTTATAAAGTACCTGCTGTATTTCTTTTGTTCCCATCACGAACAGTCATTATTTCAAGATGCATATTTGAATATACAATTCAAATATGTAAGTGAGCGTTCCAGTTTATGATATAAATTCATTGGAATTAAATTATTGTTTGACATATTTGTGACACCAGATAAAATAATATAACATATGTTAAGTTTTGTACAAGTTCACGATTTAACAAATGGATCTGCTGACAGTAGATTACAAGTCAATAATGGTCACGATACACGACATAATACGACATTGATAACTGAAAATGTATGGTAATGTCAAAATCTTAATCGTCAAGTCACTGAATGTATTATAATATATGTGATTCACGTAATTTCATAATGAAAACCACACGATGAATTGTATTTTATTTTCACCGGAGAGATTCGTATCGCTTGAGCTCGTTACAAAAGAGACTCTTTATAAAATATATATATATATATATATAACTTAAAAAAATGTATAAAAAAAATGGTTTGATTAATCCTAATTGAATATTTAATTAATAAAACATCTTAATATAAAGTTAGTTATTACAAATTCAATAAATTAAAACATAAAATTTACTAATATTTATATTCGCGCGCACATACATTTATATTTGTTGTCATTGTTGAAGTTGAATCCTCAGTAACCCTGAAGTGCCAATCCACGTTACGGTCCATTCTCATTCACACCAATTTCACATTTTCGAAACCCCCTATTCTTGCTAGTAATAAAAAAAATTACGACCTTACGTGTCGTCGCGACTCATTGGAGTTTTAAATGTTGAAAATACTATACTACTAATATATGACAGTACTTCCTTCTCACACGATATCACGATCAGATATACGAATATGGACTGATGAAGAGCCAATAAGCCATAATACAATGCCTATGATAGTTGTTCTCAGTTCGATCACAGTAAAAAATCAAAAATATGTACATATAGAAAATGACCTATCGATACAATGACACGATGACGATCTGGTACACACTATAATGCCAACCATAATTATGTTACTTTGATCTTGGTCTGATAAAAGGATCACCACTGAGAAAGAACATTCATACCAAGGATAGCGCTAAAATTATCATATGGTATGACTTAACCGTCAAAAACCCCATATCGGATCGAAAACGTACCGTAATTGACATTATACGTCAAATCATATTTAAAGCATACGAAAGCTCGTTCATGAAACAATTATTTTTCGGCAATTTAAGTTTTTTACAAAACAATTCCCATTCTTTCACCCCAGATTCTCAGGTGCAGTAGAAGCTAGAGCTATGAAGAGTAACGAAAAAATGTACTTATTGCGGCCTGAAACCTTCGAGAGCTACTTCATCATGTGGCGTCTCACCAAAGAGCAAAAGTACCGCGACTGGGGTTGGGAAGCTGTCCAGGTAATATGAGGTTAAAATTATAAAAATAATAAATATCCAAGATCTAGTCGGGTTTATTTGCTCAGAACCTGTTTGACAAATTATGTGAAATAAATACAATTAAATTTTATTAACAACATCATCATGTGGGAATGAGCGTGTAATGTAACCAAATAAATTCAAAATAAATTGAATATGGGGAAATTATTTTTAATTTTTATATTAGTTTCACTTATTTAGAAAATATATATCTTCCAAGATATATAATGTATATATATTGGAAGAATTTTATCTTCGATAAATTTAGAAATTAGATGTGTAATATGGTCATTTTAAGTCGATACAAATGCAATGGTGTGTAGCCCACACTTTCATTGAGTATTTAATTTTTAGTAAGGAACACTCAGTGTACGAGTTCGAATCGCAATTTACCAGACATATTTTATTCTTTTTTTTTTGAAATTAGAAACAGACGAGTTGTCTACGATTCTAGTTAGTATAATTAAGAGATGTTTTTTGTAGGCGCTAGAAAAGCACTGTCGAGTGGAGGGTGGGTACACGGGGCTGCTGAACGTGTACCACGCGTCGCCCCAAGGGGATGATGTGCAGCAGAGCTACTTCCTAGCTGAAACGCTCAAGGTATGCACCACATGATACCTCACGGGGGGGGGGGGGGAACATTTTTACTTGACACATTTTTTTTTAAATATTAATATACATCTACAGGTTTACATACACCTATACCTTTTTTATTTCATGTATTAGATTGTTACATAGATAGGCGTTTTTACTCAGCAAATTTAAACAGATAAGTACTTAAAAACTAGTCTTATATCTCTAGTCTTTGAGACGAGAGTCCAAACTGACCGCTAATATTTTAATATAAATACTATTTTTTTTATGCTACAATCTACATCATTTGTACAATATCTATACATATCTACATGCATTGCCTATATCTAGTTGTATTTCCTTAGTTTTGTAAGCGCTATAGAGTATTGTTCCATTTTATATATAACTATTACATTATTAATAATTGTCCTATTTTAGTACTCTATAATTTCACACCCACCACAAATGTATAGCTATTTCATTTTGTGTGTTTTATCGGTTTTTCTTAATCAGCAGCATACCCCAGTTATGTGAGCACATCCTCAATGACGGCAGTGTTCTATGATGAATTGCCATCTTGAGGGTGTGCTCGAGGATTTCTTTTGTAGTGGCCTCCGCCGCCCTCCCCACGAATGGGCCGATTGCGTCATACCTGTCGTCGGCGTAGTAGCGCCCTGCGACACCGAGACCTGTCTCGGTGTGCCTACTCACCGTGACCACCGCATGCGAGACGCTGTTGTGTATTCGCAACCTCATCCCTCGTTTGGATGACAATGACCTCCTCGCTCGTCTGACCCTGCGCCTCGTGAATGGTCATGACCCTCGACCCTTTTCCGGTACCATATCCCCGGCCTATTAACTAACTCCTTCATCTCCTCTTGTGTGAAGACCAGGTACAGGGTTCGGTTCTGTTTTTCGGGTATTCGAGCGCCAGTCTTCGCACGCAGGGAGTGGATGATGCTGTAGCTGTAGACCCTGTCGTAAACCTCGCTGATGGCAAGAGCATCATCCTTGGGATTCCGATGCGTGCACGCCAACTCACGTGATTATGATCTAAACGTAATTTGACGTCTTTACCGTCAGATTAGGCCTGCTGTATCGCACCTCGGACAGGTTTTCCCTGTCGATGTACAGTAGCTGATCGATGTCTCCTACGAGGACGACCTCTTTTGCTTCGGACAGTCGGGCGGCCATCACTATGGCACCAAAGTGGTTCATGAAGGCCTCATCCATCGTTAAACGGCTTATTTTTGTGCCCTCACGAAAACTATTAACAAGTATGGAGGCTATAGTGCGCACCTTGGACTTGGCTTTGTCGCCATAATGGTGGGTCAGCTTCTGCCTGAGATTAGTGGCCGCCTCGACTGTAGTCGTAGCTACGACCTCGTTGTCCTCTTCAAAGTTTCTGACTATGTAAGTCGTCTTGTCGCATCCAGGAACCCCGTTTATCCATTTCAGTGCTGGCAATACCCAGACCCCTAAAACGTCGCTGACTTGCAGATCTCCCGTAATAGTTTTTGCCATCTCGAGTATCCGGTCGCCTAACATCACTCTCGTGCACCTGGCCACTATCGCTACTGGTTCCCATTTAGGTGTATGTTAGGCTTGAGGTTCTTCGTTTTTTAATTTTTAATATTAGAGGGGGAAAACGGACAGTCGATTCACCTGGTGGTAAGTAAAAGCGACATCCATAGACACCCACACACACACTAGGTAAGGAAAGGGATGGGTTCAGTTCTGCCCCTCGGCGTCGACCACGCACATGAAGCAGACTGTGATTATAAGCTGCCATATACCTTCCCGACTTGTTTCTCTTGAGTATTTCGCGGGTGTCGTTATTATAAATGCCTGCCTCGGCTTCTTCAAGTTCCACTCTCAGCATGTTTTCGTGGCCATACTAGAAGCTCTGCATGATTTTCTTGCAGATGGCCAGGGACCTTACATCGCGGTTCGCCTTTGTGATGGCCAGGGACTATACGGACGATATACGCATTTTCCGCATTTTGTTGCGGCGTGGACGCTGTTTGTAGCTTTGGTGGTGTTACTTGCCCCATATCGGCTCTTGTTCGAGTGGCCGGTGGCGTTCGTGGGTCTCTCGCACTTCCGTCTTTGGTGAACCTTAAGCGCCTCTGATTGCTGATCTCTTGATACCGACGATCTTGGGGCAAGGTGGGGCAGTCGTTTTCCTCGTTTAGGGGAAGTTGTCGCTTGGATAATTTTCGCTATCGCCATCAGACGGGGCTTTGATTTAGATATAGTGTCGTACGGGGTGTGCGACACTGATTCCGCTTTTTGGGCCTCTGCCTTTTTCTGTAGACACTCCGAACCACTAAGCACGGTTTCTCCAAGAACCAGCTGTGCAGATACACAAAGGACTGTCCTTCAAGTGAAAGCGATGCAGATACGCCGCAAATCCTCCGTGGCCGGTCAGAATCTGTGTATCGACAAATGTTAGTGTCGCTTTTCTTACCAGCTTGCAAGTGGTCTTTGCATCTGGCAAGAAGATTTTCGTGACCGAATCAGTTTCCGAAGAATTGTATCTATCCTGCCACAATCGGACAGTCTCTTCCCGTATCTGCCTCCTGATATACGAAATCGGAACTTTATCGTAGTCAGTGGCCGATTGTTTTCGTAAGAGCCGCCTTTTTAGCCAACTCGTCCGTTCTTTCATTGCCTGTGACTTGACACATTTTGCTTTAAAAGTAAAATCGACATGTCCATACAAAAAAATAAAGTTGGTTTACAGGCGATAATTTTACGTGACAACATCATAAGAAAACATTAATGAAAAATTGCATACTTTTATGAATTGAATAGAATTATTATTACTGAATTATCATTATTTTGTATAATACAAAGAAGTTAATTAAAAATTACAATGATTTTGATAAATTAACTTTTATTTGAGCTCGGTAATTCAAATATTTTTTCTCTTCTACTCGAACTTATCTGCCGATAGAGTGGAAGGGAGATAGATGCGTCATAAGCCGAACGCTTATGCCGATCATGCCTCTCTATCGCTTTTTCCGCGCTCGCGGTCCTCGTTTTACGACTTCACTTACACAACTAAGGATTTTTAATAACTTCCTGTACTAATAAAAGATACCAGTCAGAAATTGAAATTACATTTTATTAACAAAGACACCTCAAATTATGCTTCATTTTAATGTTAAATATTTATTACCTTTCAGTACTTATACCTCCTGTTTTCTGACGATTCGCTGATCTCTCTCGACGAGTGGGTGTTCAACACTGAAGCTCACCCATTCCCCATAAAAGGAAAGAATCCATTATATCGAGCAGCGGACAAACTTGCTATATCAGGGAATGATGACAACCAGGTCTGAACTAAACGGTACATACACTTAATTAAATTATAACTTGAAAAGGATCGGATTAATCCATGTAGAAGTTCCTTTAAATGCAGACTGCATTTAAAAACCTTAGAATCCATCATATTTTAAATAATCCAGATGTATTTTATGTTGTCTCCATAGATTTTTCCGAGAAAATAAACTTCGAATATTGATTATTTTGACTTACTTTAACATAGACTGTGTGGCCACTGAACAAGGCCTCTAAAAAGTAAGGAACTCTTTAAACAGTACAGTGCTCCTAAAAAGTATTTAAATAAGCCTCTATGGATAATCCGGTCCCAAATATGTGATTTTTTTTAATGACATTTTGTCGTTTAGGTTCCAATTTTAACTAAAATTTAAAAAAAAAACATATATAATTTTTAATTATAATCGAATGAATAACAAGATAAAGAGCCACTATTATTGTCGGTGATCCAGTAAGTAATATTGCATAAATTGGGAACTGTAAGAGTTTTTATGTTTTTTACTTGTTATTTAGAAACGTTAGTTTACATTCTTATAATATTTCTATTTATTTCCTGTAAAATTATTAACAAAAATGTTATTTAGCTATGGTTTTGTTGTAAAAATTATTTTATATTATTGTCTTAAAGACATTCATAATTATAATATAATAACTTTCGAAACTATTCATCTTCAATACATTTTAAGTTGTGTTACACTCGCTTAAATAAAGTAAGTTGGGATTAAATTAAGTTTTGTATATATTTGTATACTCGTATGCTTTAAAACATACTTGTATTTATGACATGACGTTGACTTTTAATTCCTCTGATGATTAAAAAAAATCGAAATCAATGTTTTTCTTTTTTACCAAATCGTAGTAAATTGTAAGCAACCGAATGAAAGTAATTTTGTGTTGTATATAATTAATTAAAGTTACATTAAAAAGGGAAAACAATTTACAAATAATATGATAAAAGCGAGCTTGCAGCATGAAGCATATCTAAAAAAAAATTAATGGAATATCGTAGTTGGAACTGTTTTAGATAATTTCCTTATGGTAGGCGATATGTAGTGTGGATAACACTGCTTGAATAAATAAATAATATATAATAATTAAATTAAATTAATACTCTTTTAATTAAATTAAAACAATTAATGAAATATGTTAGACCGTGTATTGTAAATTGTAACCTATCTTTGTATATTTATTGACATGAAACGAGTAAATATATAACGTAGCTATAGTCAAATGGTAAATAAACGAACATTTCAACATGCAAGTGCTACAGACGTGACTGAATTGAGAGTGTAGTCAATTAATATGAGAATAATCTCAAAAGCAGAATGGTTGTTTAAAAGTAATTATCTGTATATTTCCCACTTCAGTAATTCCTTATTTGATTTTTATTTATTTATTTATTTTTTAAATTGAAAACTAAATAATATTTTTCAGAAAGGACAATAAACTTCAATAAAACAGTATTTCTGTGTCTAACAATCATTCCAAATTATATATAACAAGTTTGTATTTTTTTCGGTACTATAAAATTATATGTTTTGTTTCTATTTTAGCAACAATGTAAGAAATAAACGATGAATTAATTGTGACTACTACTATATTACAAAAAAATTACGTATTCTTGTAAAATAAGAGTAATTCATTAACTTTGATTATTATCTTATCTAGATATGAAACTGTGACTAACTATGAATTAACTTAGACATTATGGGAAACCATTTACGAGTATATTTCTTAAATATTTAATATCACAACTAGATCTCATTGCATATATTAAATATTTGTCAACATTTTAAATTTTCACCTATAACTTTAGCATCCCCAACCATTGAAACTAAATTTCTTGTTTATATGTATATATATATTTTTTTTTTATTTCTACCCTTTCCTTTAGGGAAAAAAGAAAACGGCCTACGAAATTATGTTCAATTGTGTATTGGTTTATTTATTTAATAGTCTTTTTTTTTTTTCAGAAACAGGGCATTGTAATTTTATAATAATCTTAATGAATGTGTTTATAATTTCATATTTTTTTAACCAAACTTATATTTTAAATATGTTAATTCGTTAATTTCAAAAAATGCACCCGTTATTTAAGCATTAGGTTTTCGTGATCAGTTTTAAAATATTTTCAAAATTTCCGACATTGAAATACGCATGGGTTTTTAGTGAACTTTCTGTAATTAGAAAGAAGTGTAGTTCAATTTGTGTACATTATGTATATAATAGTCATAGTTTATAATAGTTCTAGATGTTTCGTGTGTAGTCGTTATTTTAAATAACCGAAATGTGAGCGCGTCTGTTGATGAATATTATAAATAACTTTCCGTTTGTATAATAAGTATTTAACTGCCATCTTTAATCTTCTGCTGTATAAAAGCAGGTGATATGTAGCGTTGAATAACGTTCGTAATTAATGTTTAATATGAAATATTCACGCGAGGGTCGTCTCTCAATACTATTAACTCTATGATATAACAATTCCTTCGTAACATTCTAAACATTCTCGCGGTAAATATTTCGTTATTAAATATCTAATCCTTAGAAATAATTTAAGAGTAATTGAACTTTAACGTAATTTGAGTAAATGCAAAATTTTCAACACGATTGTTTCCTATTCACTTTGATTATAAAATTGTTACATTTATATTTCTGACACTAAAAATAAATATCAAAAATACTTTCGACACAGATGTAATCTGGAAAATAATTTTATTTATCATAAAAATATGTAAAACATATAATTATATATATATATATATATATATATATATCGTAACTATATAGCACGAATCCAGTACAGTTTGACGGCAGTCGTTGGAATGAAGCGAGTTTCATTAATCTGCTCAACCTCTGATATTCAAGTTGTTATCAACGAAATGAGTACTATTAAAAAGTTATATTTTTATACAAAATTGTCTGTCTCTTGCTAAATGTCAACATTCCAATTGTTTTTTATACAAATACAAATGTATTTTTTTTCCTTAAATAAATGATTAGAAATAGAATGCATTTCACAAGTAACTATTTAAAAGTACTCAGAGCTTGTTATGATACATAGTATAATATGTATGAAGTTGTAGTATTTAAAATAAATTATGTAAATTTCAGTTATTAATAAAAACATGTTTATATAATTTTTGTATTTTATTTAACATTGTCCTTCTTTTATTAAATGATTCTTTAGTATAATGTGGTTTAATATATAAATAATGATTAAAAATTGTACGCATTTAATCCAGTTAACCTATTTATTAAAGTTAATAGTTTTATATGAAAATATATTAATAAAATCAATATTAACGCTTTGTGGAAAAAAAATTAATTAAAAATGGTAACTAATATACAGTCTTTTAACTGTGGAATCAAAGCATTTTTTCTAACGTAGGCGTAGTGGTAATTTATTGATGCCTTTCTTGAAAAACTCTGCTGGACGGGAGGCAACAAACTCTTCAAAGGCATTTTGTACTGCCTCTCGGGTGTAGAATTTTTTTCCCGCCAAAAAGTTTCCTATCCAAATTCTGGAAAATTTGGAAGTCTGTAGGGTCAAGTTTTGGTGAGTACGGTGGATGACGGACAACTTCCAACCCCAGCTCTTGTAACTTGGAGACCGTCTGCTGTGCAATATGAGGTCGCGCGTTGTCGTGTAGGAACAGCGGAGCCGAGTGTTTGACCAAAGCTGGTTGGAGACGTGCGAGCTTCCTCATCATTGTGTTTAGTTCTTCACAGTACACATCTGCAGTAATGCTCATGCCTTCATGGTAAGAAGCTGTGATGAATTACACCGGCGTTAGATTACCAAACAGTTACCACACTTTCTTAGGAAATTTCTTATTCATTCCATTTTTCGTCACTAGTACCTAACAATGCGATTCAATATACCTTCGTTTGTGTGTCTGTTGAGCAATGCAAGGCGACGTGCCTTGCATTGCTCAATCAATGCGTATTTCGCTCTGGCATTCATTCAAATCGTGAGGCACCCATTTGTCGAGCTTCTTTACCTTGCCAATTTGACGAAAATGGACCAATATTATTTTAGTGCTAACTAAAATAGTTGCTGCTAATTCAGCTGTAGTTTGAGAATCATCAGCCTCTACAATCGCCTTTAATTCGTCATTGTCAACCAACATTTTCGGCCGACCACGTGGTTCATTTCTTAGGTCAAAATTTTCGGAACGAACCAATAACGGGCAAACCAATAACGGGTGGTACGATTGTTAGTAGTGTTCGCACCGTAAACGTCGTTGATGTTGTGTGCCGCTTCTGCCGCTTTGCTACCATGACGGAACTCAAACTCCATAATCACTCGAATTTTTAACATATCCATGATGACGAAAAACGTACAAATGTGATGTAAACAGAATGCTAACTATTAAACAAATGACTAATTTATAAAAAAAGAATTCTATATTTAAAAAAAAAAATAATTTGAAATTCGACTTCTTAGCGATATTTTTTTTTTTTTTTTTTCGTTTTGAAATAACCAGTTCGAGGAAACGGCAATTTCATAGGTAAAGACCTAATATTAAATACTAGGCTTCTTATAATGATAAGGGTCCGAAACAAAAATACATTATCTGTGAAAATTTCAACTGTCTATCACGATTCATGAGATACAGGGTGGCGACAGACGGACGGACGGACAGCAGAGTTTTAGTATAATAAGGTCCCGTTTTACTCTTGGGAACAGAATTCTAAAAATGACAAATTATACCTCCTACTAATCATCCTTATTATGAACTATATTTAACCCTTAGCTGGAGTCGGGGGTCAAAAATGACCCAAATGTCAATGCATTTAATAATGTAGATTTCGATATTTTGCTTGCCATATTGAGTTCTCTTAACATATCTCCTATTGTGATTGACTGGTTTCATTCTTACTTGCATGGTCACCAGCATCGTAAACGATTTAATGACGCTTCTTCTGATTGGTCTAAGATTAATGGCGGTGTGCCGCAAGGTGGTGTGTCTCCATTTCTCCATTCCACTTGTATTCTGACGATCTTCAAATTTACTTGCATTCAAGTTTAACGGATTTACCAAACACGATATACGCCTTAAATCAGGAGCTGGAACGTATTAACACTGGAACAAGTGGAGCACTTGGCCACTACCACCACTGGGTCCCCTCTCGGTGTTGAGAAGATTAGAGGCTCTTCGTTCTGCCCCTCGGCTGTGGTGTTATAAGCGGCCATATACCGTCCCGATATGTTTCCCCTGAGTATTTTATGGGTGTCGTTATTGTAGATGGCCGCCTCGGCTTCTCCGAGTTCCACCCTCAGCAGGTTTTCATGGCCATACTGGACGCTCTGCATGATTTTCTCGCAGATGATCAAGCTTATCTCGCGGTTCGCCTTTGTTATGGCCAGGAACTTGATATACGCGTTTTCCGCGTGTTATTGCGGTGTGGACGCTGGTAGTAACCTTGGTGCCAGTTGGTGCTGTTACTTGCCCCATGTCGGCTCTTGTTCGGGTGGTCGGTGACGCTTTTGGGTACTTCGGACTTTCGTCTTTCGTGAACCTTATTAGCGCCTCCGATTGCCGATCTCTTGAATTCGACGGTCCTGGGACAAGATGGGGCAGTCGTCTGCCTCATTTAGGGGAAGTTGTTGCCTTAAATATTTTTGCTATCGCCAACAGATGAGGCCTTGACTTTGATGTTATGTCGCCCGGGGTGCGCGATGTAGATTCTGCTTTTTGGACCTCGGCCGTTTGCTGTAAGCGCTCCGAACCACTTAGTACGGTCTCTACCAGAGTCGGGCATGTAGGGGGTGAAGATGTTTTAGTCTAGGGTTTTAAGTATCTCAGGTCCTCTCTATCTTCGTAAACAATGACCTCGTATGTTTTCGAGGCTATTAGGCAACCGTATCTATCAGATACGTTGCCTCTTTCATAACCGACTCTCATAGTGTCCACACTTATTCTTTCGGGGGTTGCCCCGGGACATTCGCCTTGCTGTCTCAACCACAAGCTTGCCTGCGGTAAAGCAGACTCCTCTCCCCACTCGAACAATGGATCATCTTGTTTTGCAACCGCACCGTCCGGTAAGTCGAGTCATCGTCCGATTCCTGCACAAGCGCGTTGATTTTTTTACGCTTGAAGCTTATTTTTTGTATGCTCTGTGGCCCGCCTTGTAAAGGCGGGTGAAGGCGCACGGCGGATTATTTTAGTGGGTGAGGGCCCCACACTACCCCGTTGTCTCCCCGGACGACTGGGTGTGCGTTCATGTACATTTATTCCCGCCAAAACAAAAAAAGGGGGGACTAGATTTGCTATCAAATTTCTAAAAGTGGAGCTATTTACACACTTGGGGTCAAAAATTACCCCCGACAACGGGAATGGTTTATTAGATATTAATTAATTTTCTAATGTCGTTTTTTTTTTTCAATAAATATACGTATAATCTATATTTAGGTTTACTAATGATAAAACTCTAGCTTCGTAAGTTCCCAAAAAAAGCTTTGTGATGATTTCCACTATGCACCACGATAAATCGATAGATCCAAGTAACGGAAAGCCCGAGATAATAACTTTCTATAATACAACTAAAAGAGGCGTAGATATTTATATATATATTCTGTAGCTAGAAGGACTCAACGATAACCATGTGTTATCTTTTCGGTTATTATAAATATTTCGATGGTAAATGGTTACGTTTTATGGAAGGTAGGAAATCTAGAAAAACGCCTAAAGTGAATACATGAAAAAATTAGCATTGAATTAATCGTGCCTTTTATAGAAAACATAATGAAGGCAAATCGTAATTTGTCGTTAGACTTAAGGAACAAGAATGGTTTTTTTTTAAGCAACATAAAGTGGAAGAAGATGATGCTACTTATGCCATCCACCTCACAGCCGTAAGAGAGGAAGATGCTATTTACGCGAACAAAAAAGGACCCGAAAAGTTCTCTTTAAGGTTTAGCAAGTGCTTACTTTTTATATGTTCGAACATAGTGCTAAAAATATTACATGTACCAAATATTAGGACTAAATTTGTTGAATTTTTAAACTTTATTTTTACGTGTCATTTTTAAATTTTGATTGATCTTAAAAGAAGTTTCTAATTTTTGTTATTTAGTTTATATAAGAAAACAATATAAATAATTGTTTTTGTGTAATTTTTATTTTTTAATTAATAAGTGCTTGTTAAGTCGATACTGTTAAAATAATTATAAAAAACTAGACATAAGTTGATTTTGTTGAAATTTATATAATTTGCACGAAAACGTATTATTAAAATGGAAAACTGTGTAGTTAATGAGTTGTCTAATAATAAATAAATCGAAATATTAAAAATACAATGATAGTTTTAATAGGATATTGCCAAAATTTGCCACTCCAGCTTAAGGTTAAGATATCTTTCGTTCTGTATCATAGTATAATATTGTCTGATATTATATCGTTTCTAATAATTACATTTTTTTATTATTTAGGTTTATTAATAACTAGTCGTTTTCTAGTGGTTCATTTGTTGTGGTATTTATGAATTTAGGATGATGTTTTATTTATTATTTCATAAATGGTAAAAATTACTCTGCCTGTCTAATTGTCGGCCTGTGTTTGTTAGGTACATTTCACAGCCAATCCGCAGCGCTGGTTAAAATTAAATAAGTTTAAAGCCTAGGAGAGAGTATAGATACAATTACGGGATAGTACTTCAAAATATAATAATTTTCAACAAAGAGCCGACATCTACGTATCATTAGCCTAAATGCCATTTTGACGTTTTGAGCTTGAAGTTTATGAGTTCAAATCCAAAAAAAAAGTAGCTAAACTTTTTAATTTCAAAATATTGAATGTGAAGAAAATTATTTTAATTCAAACTTACTCGTATGCGCTCTCTATATTTCTTCTAAGTAGGCAGGCTGTTTTTTTTCGGCTGTGCCTTACACGAAGGTGCCTTAGAAGAACTGAATAGTTTCTAATAGAATGCAACACCTTTCATTTGATAAAAGTGCCATACGAAATTAACTAATGAATCAATGTTAAAAATTGATAAACAATAACAGTAGCTAGGTATGTTTATATACTATAAATCACGCAGACAAAGTCGCAGTATAAAGTGAGAATTTCTGGGCTGGCGTTGAAGGCCATAAGTCGTAACGTAAATGTCGCGACATGATTGCCTGGCCTAACATTTACCGCCTGATTCCCGTAACATCCAATTAGGGGAAATGACTTTGTTTGTTAAATCGACTAGTTAAACTTAAGCTTTATTTTATTTCGTCAGATTTTTTAAAGGTTTATCATAACATATTGTCGTGCTTGAAATTAAAAAAAAAAAGTGTAAATATTTTTATATCATATTTACAAAATTAAATAAATTTTATTTGCAACTTTGAAAATAAAACATGTATTGAATACAAAGAGTAATATTTATATGTTATTTTAATGGATGCTTAGAAATGATGTAAAATAAATGCGCAGACATAAATTTCGTTATTGCTCGGCAATGATTTTTCGTGTAATTTTATAGAGCAGGGAAATTGACAAATTGATCTATAACACTCCAATTTAATTGTACCTTTTTTTTCTTCACCCTTTCTGCCCTTGAACGACACCTATACTACAGTTTAACAGGACTTTAAATAATCACTAAACCTACCAACGGTCAAATGACCGGTTTTGAGACTTTAATTAAAATTGTTAAATTCTAGGTTTACATTTTTCTTTTTAAAGTTTTTTATGTTTACAGGTTGGCGCTCTGGTCGTTTAGTGTTAATTACATGTATAAATTAATTGACTATGTGTTTTATTGGTATATGTGTACATTTAGAAAAAAAAATATGACTATAATAAGTCGCAAATGCAAAGACTATAAAGAAAAATTAAAATAATTTTTTTTATTTAACTTTTACCCTCAAAGTTAAAGTAAACTTGCATAAATCTCGTAACCAGATACAACCTTAATTATCTGACGGAAACCAAATATTGTTTCAATTAGACGAGAAAAGACAATTTTCTTTATGGGTTCGGGACGCTCCCTGTCCCCATTCTAAACACCACCAAAGGGTGGTGGGGTTGAGCTGCGCTAAAATCCGAACTTTTACCATCAAGACCACTGAAATAGTTGCGCGACTGACAAAGTGACGAACGTACCTCGTGATTTTTTAAAGCTGACAACTCAGTTATAGTTTGTAAATTTATTATAATTTCCTTTATAAGCGTCATCTTTAATATATCCCACACAAAACACGAGAACCTCGAATTTGGAAATAACAATCCAAAAATGGATTTTTGATTATTTTGGTTATTATTATTTTTTTTTAATATTCATATAGTAAACAATTAAATATTTAATATATAAGTATTTAAGAATAACAAATTTTAAATAAATGTCTAAAAAAAGGTGACCTTGCGTTACGAACTTTTAAAAATAATCAAGAGACAAGATCCGAATATAAGCAACCATGAGTTATTCAACCATCGTCTATTTTGCTACGATTCTACTATTTAAAGGTAAGAACAACATATTTAATTATTACATTGACTGACAAGCGTAAGTAGTAAAGTTACGTTCTTTAAAAGCTAAGGGCAAAGTGGTTGTGAGTCGCTTTATTTCCCGGTTCACTTCCCGTTAACGTAAACAATTTTGTGTTTTTTGAATGACTGCCTCAAAGCTTCTAATAGATACAAAACTATTATCAGAAACAGTAACGTGGTTAATTGTAATTTGATAGTATCATCTGACATAGTAAAAGGTTAACATATCGGTCTTCTCGTTCGTCGTCATTTCTGATAACATTGTGGTAAAAGGTGGTAACCTATTATCATTTGCGATACAATTTATTACGTCTTATAAATTTCCTACTTGAGCAAGTTTACATCGATTGAAATTAAATTATTACTTAACAGGGTAACTCTTGATGTTTTGTTTAACGAATATATGACCCAAACAGAAAGAGGTTACCATATAATATGTATATATATTTAGTGTATTACCCAAGCAATAGTATGATACACTACTAGGCAAGGTACTAGGTAGGTACTTGTAGTTATTATCCGCATGATGATTAATTCTGTTACAAAGAGCAAAAATCGTACGATAAAATCAATTTCATTGTCTATGAGCTATGGGTTAAATTTCTTCATCACTCCTAAAAAGCATATATTGTGTTAATCTCATTGATTAAGTACTAAAGGATGTGGTAGCCCTTTCGATAGGGTTAATTTTGTAATAGATATCATAACAAATGGATAGCACATTATATTTGGCAGACAGGGGTTACATACATTACATCACATTTTTCTAAAACCGTTTTGATACGGTAACCATTTTATTTGCCTTAACACTAAACCCGGGTTATGCGGTCTTTGAATAACATTAATTTTTCTTTAATACTGAATCGTACCCGCTTATTATTAAGCTTCAAACCTCGAATATTGTAAATAGTTCTTTTCCCAACATTGGGCATTTACAGGAGTTACAGTTTCATTTTAGCTCAGAATGTTAAAAAAAAGAGTGATAACCGCGCGCTCGCGGGATTCCTCGGGATGCCGCATCTTTGAAATTGTGTTATAAAATCAAATTGAAACTACAGATTTTTGTGTAAATATCAACAAGCAACAGAAATTATTCCTTTTTTTATTAATTAAGTATAAGTATTTAGTAATCTGTTTTCTTAGATTCATCTTTAAATGTTTGGCATAGTTTAATAGTTTTGTTTAATTTAACCCTTACTGCTAATAACAGTTTTATATTTTTAATTCTATCTTCACTCATTCATATAATGACTAATAATAATGAAATCACTTTTTCCTATACGCTATTACTATGAATCAACCTATGGTAATAAATTTGAAAATACTCTCTTAAGAAGCAAATGGCATTTATTGTATCATCTCCGAGCCTGCTTCTGAGTGAACTGCAAATATATCCTGATGCTGAAAACGCTCTCTCGGCTTCTACGCTAGTAGGCTGAACCGTCAGGATATATTCATAGGCGAGCGTCAGGTACTCTCTTCTGATACTATCGGACTCAAAGAACGTCATTTCTTTCTTCAAAAATTTCTTGAAGTCCTTTTGTTTGTTGTCTGGCTTCTTCTTAATTTTTTTTTTTTTGTTGATGCTGTTTTTTTAATTTTTCTTTTAGCATTAGAGTAGGATCTGTACCAGTAACAGATGTTCCAGCTATAGGTGTATTTTCGAAGACGTCATCTATGCATATGTTTCATCGTCTTGAACTACGGCGCTCGTGCTACTCACGATTTACGCGAAAGTTTTAGAGCCAAATTTTTAATTTGCGGGATCCGCGGATCTGCGCTTTGAAAGTGCGGGATCTAGCAGATTAATAAAAGCAGCGGGATCCCGCGGGAATGCGTGATCCCGTTTTGAGGGATTGAAATTCCTAGTTCTGTTTGATATACCTATATAGGTAAATATAAAGGAAAATATGCAAATATATATAATAGATTTATACAAAAGTTAAAATGGTAAAAGGTTGTTGTATGAGAAGGAGTTTTCAAAAGTAAATTGTGTTCAGATCTAAGGGAACGTTCTTGGGAATCGCAAAGAAACGTAAACCGTTCCTTAAGGTATTGAGGGGCATTAGGATTAAAAAGGACACAGTAGAGTAGTGAAATTACGTGAGTATTCCTGCGAAAGCGAATTGGGAGCCACTTGAGTTTGTTGCGAAATTCGGAGACATGGTCATATTTGCGAAGACCAAATATGAACCCTATACAGAGATTCTGAAGGCGTTTTAGTTGCTCCTCTTTAAGATCTAGAAAACAAGTATCTGCATAGTCAAGAATAGGTAAAAGGAGTGATTGTGCTAACGTAATTTTAGTAGGCAAATTAAGAAAGGATTGAAGTCGACGAAGCGAACCGATGGCTGCAAACAGCTTCCTGCTCAGTTCACTTAACTGAGGTGTCCAAGAAAGATACCTTTTCAAAATAACTCCAAGATTTTTTACGTTGTTCCTATAATTCAGTATTGTTCCATTGAATATAACAGGTGGCACAAGAGACCAGTCTATGCAACTTACTAATTTAGGGCTACCTAAGATAATGACTTGAGACTTTAAGGGGTTAACTTTTAACCCGTATGAGTTACTCCATTTATAAATGTTGTTCAAGTCATCATTAAGGAGATTTATACTAGTGGGTAGATTAGCAAGCTTAGAATGGGAGTATATTTGGAGATCGTCTGCATACAGGTGGTAGAGAGAAGAAATGTTTTTACTTATTGAATTGATAAATAACGAAAATAGAAGAGGAGACAACACGCCACCTTACGGTACGCCAGCAATTACGTTTGCCCAGTCTGAGTAAGTATCTTGGACTTGCAACCGCTGCTGACGCCCATACAACTATGAAACCAATCAATTACTGATGGAGATATGTTAAAGGAACGTAGGACAGATAGCAATATGTCAAAGTCAACGGTGATAAAGGCATTACTAAAATGTAGTAAAACCGATACCGTAAGCCTTTGACTGTCCATTGCATTTCAAATGTCATCTGAAATTTTTACGAGAGCTGTTACCGTGCTGTGACCTTTACGGAAGCCGGATTGATATTGATTTAAAAGATTGTTTGAGGAAAGGAATGATGTTAGCTGCTGATGTACAATACGCTCTAAAACCTTGGACAAGAAAGGAAGGATAGAAATTGACCGATATTCCGAGAAATCAGAAGGATTGGGTTTCTTTGGTAAAGGAATAATATGAGCATTTTTCCAGCAAGAAGGAAAAGTACTGGATGCGAAGGATTGGTTAAAGATGTGGGTTATGGTAGGAATAATGTAGTCTAATTGTAAGATAGGAATAATCATTTTACGACTAATTAAGTCACAGCCAACTGCACTGGAACTAACAGCTAGTTCATTCTCTTTAACACCACACTCAGATAATTGACAGAAATTGAAAGGTGAAAAGTCTAAAGGAGTTCGTATAGCTGAAAGATGACTAAGAGTATTAGACTTAGTGGTACCATTAATAGTACTTGAATTTGTGAAGTAACTGTTCAGACCAATAAGGTCAACAGAATTTGAAGGAATACATTGTTTGATTTTGCCAACTCCAAGCCACTTGAAGAATTTCCATACTTTACCAGGATCTGTTTCCTCGATAATAGATTTATGAATATGGCGTCGTTGCGCGTCTCTACACGCCATGTTCTCCCAGTTTTCCAGACTTGCATTGGATTTGTACCTTTTCTTGGCTTTATTTTTCTGTTCCTGTAGAGCTTTAATATCAGCTGTCAGCCATGGAGCAGACAGATCCTTAACACGAACAAGTTGTACGGGGGCGTGAGTGTCGAATAAACGGGTAAGAAGAGAATTAAAAATATTTATTTTTTCATCCACCGCACAGGCATCAAACACCATCGACCAGTCAATCTTAGCAGCATCTTCACATAGTCGATCCAAGTCCATGCCTACAAAATTATGTTGCAGAAGGATTCTTGACTTTGCTTTAGGAGGCTGCTATTGTATAAACATAACTATTTTTATCTATCTCCAAAGTAATAACCCTGAATTTTCTGCCACTACATCGATTATTGCTCATAACTAAGCCAGATATTAGGCTTTTAGGTCATTTCCGACTGACACGTCCGAAATCAAATAAATCACACAGAATATAATTATGCACTATTTGTTTTTTTTTTTTCTTTTTTTTTCTTTTTTTATATCGAATATTTTTCATAAGTATATCGTCTACTGTGCTAATATATCAGTATTGTATTTTGAATACGAAAGTAAATTTTGTGTTTGATTTTGTGATCCATATAAAAATATTTGTAAATGAATGATTGCTTATGACTTTGGAATGGGCAGTTGTAAAACTTCCTCGTATAACCCAGCTTAATCTAAAATAATTATAAACCCAGAACACTGAATGTAATGTTTTCTAACGAATAACTGATATATCGGGTTGAGTTATTGATATGACAGTTACTAATAAAAGACAAACTCTTCGAGGTGTACAATATCTACTTGTGTTAGTATTTTTTACTAAGGATTTCTTTTATAGTAAATTATAAAAAATCATTAAAAAAAATCAGCAACACAGTATTTTTAAAACTATAAGACGTACTGGACATTTAAACGCACCTCTTTATACCTCTATATAATTAATAATTATATATAATATATAATTATTAATTTTATTAACAGATATTGCTAAATTCTTGCTTATTTCTTCCGTGAAACAGCTTTGCTGTGTTTCGGAAAGAAGGGCAAGACAGGCAGTGTAATTACTGGCACCGAGACTTAACATCATAATGATCATAAATAAATAATCATCATAAATAAATAAAATAATCATCATAAATAAATATGTCTCAGGATAGGCAACACATAAATGAGTTGGCGGGGCTAGTTCCAGGTAAACTAGTTTATGTTCATGGGCGACGTCGACCACTTACCATCAGGTGGCACGTCTGCCAGTTTGCCTATTCAACTAACATATAAAAAAAAAAAAAGAAAAAAAAAATGTATGTTTAAGATATTTCCATAATGTATGTAGTCATTATGGAAATATCTTAAAAAGCTTTTTTACAATAAAATAAAATATTTTTTTAATCAAACTATTCTTAATTTAAATTTATTGAAAATTATTTACTTGTTTTTGCAGCTCAGTTCAGTTCACTACAGTTTGGTTTTCTATTAAAGCGTATTTTTTTAAAACTATTATTTATATTTGCTGTAAAAAAATAGCCGTGAAGCACTGAGTGTCATTGTAAGGATAATGGGACAAACTATTTAAATTATTGCATTGTCATCGGTCCATGATAAGAGTGCAAGTTTCAAATTCCGTTACGTAGATACATACCAAGCTAATAAAAGCGTGTTAAAAAGGCGCGTCTTTTATAGTCCTAAAAATACGGTAATTAGTTTTTTTTTAATAAAAAGGAACAATATGGTATAAATTTAAAAGGAAAACTTTATAATCAAATATGCTGCTGATATCTCATCTGAGCTGATCTCGAGATCTTGACATTTTTGCTTTCATTAATTCGTATAAGAAAACATAATATAGAATGTTTTTATAGAGGTATAGAACTTTGAAATGGAATAATACATTTTTTTTTAAATTGTCATGAAATTTACTTTATTCGAAAGATAATCTTCTGTCATTATAATTTAAATATGACTTCCGGCATATGAGCGCCACGGCTGGCTCGGACGTAGTCTAATCTGAAGGTATTTGCGATGACTTTTTCCAACATTTTTATCGGCAATAACGTGGCGAATGTTGTCCTCCAAGAGGTCAAGCGTTTCGAGCTTATCGGCGTAGATTAGCGACTTCACAAACCCCCACAGAAAATAGTCTAGCGGCGTTAAATCGTACGATCTTGGAGACCAATTCATCGGTCCGAAACCTGAAACTATGCGGTTACCAAACCTTTCCTGCAATAAATCAATTGTGACACGAGCTGTGTGACATGTTGGGCCGTCTTGTTGAAACCACAGCTCCTGCACATCATGGTTGTTCAATTTATGAACGAAAAAGTCAGTAGTCATGGCTCTATAGCGGTCACCGGTGACTGCAACGTTCTGACCAGCATCGTTTTTAAAGAAGTACGGACCAATGATTCCACCAACCCATACAGCACACCAAACAGTCAGTTTTACTGGATCTAACGGTGTCTCAACATACACTTGAGGATTATCAGGCAAAATCGACCTGAATCGAAGCGAAGAACGAACAAATAATAACTTTGATAACTATAATTTTATTCTTCCTCTGCGTCAACATTTAAAAAGATGTACGTACAATAGAAAAACTCAAGCTTTTATTTTAAAAATCAAAACTATTTATTTAAAGCTCTTCCTTTCTATTTATTGTGAAACAAAATGCATTCATTCATAAGATCATTTTTAAGTTAATTATTTATTTAGCACACAAGATTTTAGTTTATTTTTCTTTTCTTTTTTAAGTTTTACGGCATTCTCAAGATGATCATAAAAGTTTTTTGTTGATAGGTATATAGCGGAAAATATCTTTAATAGTTTCTCATCGTGCAGCCTTCGAGTGCGAATAGTGTTGCCCAGGAATTAAAAAGAGATGGAGAGAAGATCCCTGGGGCTCAATGGGTGCGAGCGTGAGAAATATGGGACGCTATTATTCCCTTTTTACCAGGATCATATAGCCACCGAGGAGTTTCGATCCAGACTGCGATTTTACTTCATTGTTTTTAATAAATATGTGTGCGTGCACTGATAGGTAATTACGTTGGTTGTTAAAAAAAAAAGATGAGAAACGTTCATAATAAAATTGTAGTCAATACAAACCCGTAATACAACTTTACATTTTAACTTTTTGTCTTATTAAAAGATTCATTAAATATAATAATCGAAAGCAAAATAGTACTTTAATTTCCCTTATCATATTATTTATTTTCATGGTCACCTCCTAGCCCTTTAGCCATTAGAAATAAAATAATACTTTTTACGTTTATAACTCTGAGACCGTAAAGCTAAAGTCATAACGCCCGCTCCGCCATAAGGTGCCGCCCGCCGCCACTCCCCTGACATTTATCCACAGCCCATAAAAATAAATATCTACCAGGGAAGCATAGCAGGTGAGGGCTCACTTTTGTAAAGGCCTCGCCGCACCCTTCTCGTCCCGATTCGCTCGACGGCCCACTAACCCGTTTAGTTTTGTAACATTTAAAGCTTTCAAAACCTATTCTTACTCGTTCTATTTACAAATAAAACAGCAGATTTTGAAATTTGAAATAAATAATTTTAAAGTCTTCTGATTGGTATATTATTTTACCGACAAAAAAATAAGTTTACTAATTCGATGCGTATGTTTTTATATAAATCACTGCCTAACTTTTTATCAAGTACATAATTGATAATTTGTATCAATCGAACAGATAAACGGTATATAGAATACATCGAAATTAGTCCTATTTTATTTTGAAAATATTTCACACGGAATATAAGGAATTTTAATTTTGAACCACGTTAACTTTGTCCCTTTATTTCACACTTTTCTAATTTAACCAATCATGAATGTGGTACAGCATTATTTTTTTCTTTTCAGAAGTAATAATATATTACTTGTGAAAAGAAAAAATAATAACTCCAAAGATAACAAAAAAAAAAGCCAATGATATTTTACCTACTGAATTTTAAGTTTTTAAAGTTAAACTTTTTTATCGACGTACCTGTAGAAGAAATCTTATAGCAATGTTAAAAAACAAATCGTCACATCCAACGACATGTTGAAAAAAATCGTCACATTTTCTGTCAGTTTGGACCGTCACGGCGGCACCATGCGTGTTTACTTAAATTGAGGAATGACATGTAAAGAAATATTTTAATAACAAGTGATATCATAAATGTAGGTACTTATTGAAATTCATTTAAATAAATAGTGAAAGTGTGAGATTATTTTTTATTGTTTTGAAAAATCATCATTCATCACGTGATTGTGATTTTGGTATTATTTTTATAATAACCGCACTTGTGTTGTTGTTTGTAAGTATTAGTAAATGTATATTAATTTATTGAAATTAACCGTAATTTAATAACATGACTGTCAATTTGGCAGACATTAATTAATTGTTAAAATAATGAAAAAAAAAATTTTTATTAAAATGTAGAAAGAAATGAATAAAATATAGAAAGAGTTGAATGGATTAGATAGGTACTCTACTTAACTTTTTAAGTTAAAACTAATTATTATTACTCGAATACGGGCTTTGAATTTATTATTCATACATATAAAAATAACTAATAGGTACTTATATCATGAAAAAATTTCACTTCATACGTGTGTACATTAATTAATACACACACACAAGTTGTGAAACACAACAAAGTTGTGAAAAGCGTAACTTTCTAAATAATATTTTACAGTCTTTATTAGGTATCTTATTGATAGTGACGGCTGTACCTCAAAAATTAATGTTGAGGTACTTATATATACACATACATACATTTCTTCAGACTTTGAAAGGAAGTTGATGGAGACGAAAAAAAATTTAAGGTATCATTAACTGGTTTATAGAAACTACTGTGATTACTCCTATATTGTTTATACTTTTGAGTACGTTTAGATCGAGACATGCTATAGGATAGTCAAAAAATTCAAAGACATTCTTGATAAAGCTCCTAAAAATATGAGCGATCGCTCATTCGATTCGGAATGACGTCTAGAAAAATCGTATCAAAAGTACCTATGTATTAAGTAGCACATAAAGAAATTCTATTAAGATAAAAAAGATACCATTTACTTTTTTGTTAAAAGCTCAAAAGCTTAAAAATTTAAATAAAGATCCTTAAAGAGAAGCAATTTTCCAATATAATAGTTCTAGCTCCTGGAACTTTATCTCTATTATTTATAACTAGCTGCTGCCCGCGACGTCGTCTGCGTGAACGCTATTAGATTACATGTTACAGAATGCGTTGAAGAAATAAAGGTTCACTGCTCATTCCCCGTAGGTGATAGCGTGATAATATCTAGCCTATATATTGACCCGACTTCTTAATAATATTCGTGCCAAATTTGAAGTAAATCCATGCAGTACTTTTTGAGTTTATACCGGACAAACATACAGACAAACAGACAAAAATTCTAAAAACTATATTTTTGGTTTCGGTATCGATTGTAGATCACACCCCAAGTATTCTTTTAAAAACATATTCAATGTACAGTTTTGACTTTCCTACCATTTTATGATTTTATTATATTATTATGTACCTATATATTATGTCTGGCGCGAGCTTGGGGAGGCCTACGTCCAGCAGTGGACTGCTATAGGCTGATGAGATGAGATGAGATGAGATAGATTATAATTCAACGCCGAAAATAAGTCTCCGCGCGGCCATTTCGGCGTGAACGCAACTCTACTTGAGACAGTATACATATATTTTTATAGTATTAAATATTAATTTAATAATTAGAAAAATTATGGTGTTACTAAAACATTTAAAAGAATAAAGGCCTGCTGGAAAAAAAATTATGTCGATTTTTTTTTACTACGAGGCGTAGCCGAGTGTGATAATAGTATCACATGAGTGTTTTAATACCTAATCAAATAGCATACAAGACTTTATCTACTTCCATGCTTTAAATCCAAACAAAACAATAAAAATATCGAAGAAAAATGGTGGGGATTCGAATAACCTACTTTTTTTTACGTTGTACTTTTTTTTTAATTTATCCCCAATAGGGAAAGGCAAAGGACTATAGTCCATACAGCCTAGTCTAAATTTCCTTTTTTTACGGCGCGCGGCGTTCTGTGTAGTGAAACGCGCGTGAATGACAATGTTCTTTTCTTGAAATTCATACAGATACCACGCATCGAGCAATAAGAATGTGGCTGTCTGTTGAGTAAGTCCTTTGCGCAGAAAGGATCGAAAAAAAAGAAAGGAGTGTTTTATCAAATTCAGTACAACATTATATCATCCGTTTGGATGATATAATGGTTATTAGGACATTGGGTGTTTTAATGTTGGCAATAAGCTAACTGTTTCATAATCTTTTATAGATGATTTAAAGCATGGGAGGGAGTAGATAAAATATATTATACAGGTGTTTTTTACAATATTATACAATCCGATACTTACACGATACAATCCAAAACTTTAAGCTAAAGTTTTGGATTGTATCGTTTAAGCTAAATATTTACAGACAGTTTTTGTATATATTGGATATATTAATAGAAACCTTGATGAGAAAAACTTGATATAAAAATCAACATAATCTAATTTTTCGGAGAGAGCTGGACTCGATAACCCAGCTAGGACGTGAATAGAACGCATAGTGCTCGTAAAGGGGTCACGTCAAACGAGCGACCATCACGGCGAATTGCGTGCGTCCGTGATAAATGACCGCTATTGTCTTTATTAGAGCACGCCTGTCCTCCTTTCCGCAACGAATAAAGCGGGATTCGAAAAGAGGTTAGTCAGGTTTGAAAAGATTGTTGACAATCCTTATTTTTGAGACTAATTTTTAAGAATAAATTGGATGTGTTAAAATAAAAAATTAAGCCATAAAATAAATATGATCATAGCGGATAAAAGACGGAACATAATATAATCGAAGCCTATCTTTGATTAAATTTATAAGTATTTACAAATTTAATTATAGGTAAACATATATATAAAATAATTATTAAAAAATTATGTAAAATAGTTATAATTAAAAAATTAAGTTTGTAGTGAATACGATCCGATAACAGTACGTACTCGCAGCTAATAATGATTACCAGCTCCCGAGCGCAGTGCTAATGCGCGATTAAAAGTGCATTGGCCGCGTCGATGCACTCATCGGCGCACCGCCTCGGCGCACTGCGCTCCTGGTGCTATGGCTGCGTACGTTGGCCCGCTGCGCCTACCACTTGGCAACCAAGCCAGCCCTGGCACGAATCTGTATGTACTACTTTCGACACTACTTGTCGACCAGTATCGGGTCAAGTATAAACCTCACACTTGAAGACATAAATTATAATTGTATTTTATATAACGTTTATCCATATTATTTATTGCACTACATATTATAATAATATATTATATAATAATAAGTCTTTTTTTAATTGAAAATAATATAATAAGCAATATCTCTATATAGTACTACCTACCTACCTCGAACAATTAGCATGTAGGGCGTTGATTTTATTCGTATTAATCACAGATAAGTTGAATGGTTAGTTATTTAGCAAAATTTATTGGTCTACTTTAAAATGTTTCTTGAAGGACTGAATAAAGAAAGTTAAATCTTAAAATAAAAATTTAAAACTACTTTAAAGAAATATCTTAACGCTTTTATTTTATTCACAATAATTCATATAATTATAATAATAATATACAAAGAAACCGCTATTTACATGAAAACTGCGCTAGCACTGAATAGATAATGATTAATGATGAAACGATTCTTTTTTATCCTTCAATCGTAATAAAATTATGTTTGCATATTTTTATATTTTTGTTCCATAATTTTTCCTGAATGCATTGCCGACCATTCACACCTAGCCAAGCTTACTCATTCATTAAACAGAATTATCCACTCCTTTACAACAATGTAAAAGAGCGCTGTACGAGAAAAGCTAGTGTCCTATGGTGGCGAAATTTGTAAAGGAGACAAAATTCAGATCGAGTAATATTTTTTTGGGGTCTAATAGATGCTCATGGCAAATAGCTACTACATAGATGGTTTTTTTATTCTAAACTTGCTTGTGGGGTAAATATCCACACACTACCACACATATACCTACAGTTACGTTCGGGTAAGATTTAAATTTTTCTTTGACTGATGATTCGTAAGATTTTGACAAAAATATTATATATTGTTTGTTATTTTATAAATTCATTTTCTTGCGCTTATTGTATTTCTTATTTCTTTATATAATAATAGTAAATATTGTTTTATGCAAATGGACCTCAGCATGATAAGTCTGGACTATCCTATAAAATTATCAATACTCCTTTAGGTTACTTTAACTTTACTTTTTTACTTTTTTACTTACTTTTAGTTTACCTTTAGGTTCGTATTATTAATATATCCTACGTTTATCAGGCTTTTAAAATAAGAAAATAGTTCTGGTGTAGTGGTGAGAGTAGTAGTCTCGACGCCGCGCGCCGGGGCGGTCTCGGGTTCGATTCCCGCTCGGGACAGATATTTGTATTTGTACAAATATTTGTTTCAGCCATACATACGAACAAAACCTACTTCAATGTTGTCATGAAGGATTTTAACGCGAAGATAGGCAAAAGACGAGACGATGAGCTAAGAGTGCGGCAATTTGGATATGGACAGCGGAACCCCAGGGGTAATAGGTTGGTTGATTTTCTGGAGAAGGAGTGGAGTCTCTATGATGAACTCTTTCTTCCAGAAGCCGCCTCATAGGAAATGGACCTGGATGAGCCCTGACGGTGACGGTGAGCCCGGACGGACAGATATTCAACGTGGTCTCCGTGATCCATAGGGTGAAAACTGGGAGTGATCACCTATTGGTTAGAGGCACATTGAATATCAGTGTTAAACTGAACACATTGATTATCAGTGTTAAACTACTCTCCGACCATCTCCAAAACCCCGAGAGCTTTCATTCTCGAATTATCAAATCGTTTCGATTGCCTTGACGATTGCGTTTCTGTGGACGATATAAACAACAGGTTGGTGAACACTGTCCATACAGTCGGGAACCGATTTACCCCCGAAAGCTCTCTGACAAAACTCAAAATCTCATGGAAGAGCGACGCCTATTGAATCTGCAGTCCTCTGGTGACGCTGAAACATATAGGCGAATCAACAGACGAATATGGAAATTTCTAACAATAAGACACGATATACGTGTCTTTAATACAAAGCGTATTAAAGATACGATAGAGCGGAATCGGGGCTCCAAAGTGTTCTTAAGGGATTTGTCTGTTGGTCAAAGCCGGTTGTCGAGGCTGAAAAGTGAAAACAGAGGATGGAGGTACAACGTCGTCCAGGGATGAGATATTGAGGGAGGTCGAGAAGTTTTATGGACAGCTTTATACCTCGGTCAACCAACCTGTTGACCGAACAACCAACCTGACATTATTCCGAAGATATAGACAAGACAAAAATCATGTCGAATGTCCATGTCGTGCCCACCCCGATATCGGTTGGAGATTCTACTCTCGAAGTTGTTGACGAGTACATCTACCTAGGACAAAATGTCGATCTTGGTAGGTCCAAATTCGAGAGAGAGGTCAATCGTCGAATCCAGCTAGGATGGGCAGAGTTCGGGAAGTTGAAAAACGTCTTTTCATCTGACATACCTGAAAGTATTCGACCAATGCGAGTTACCAGTGATGACATATGGATCTGAGACGTGGTCTCTGACTATGGGCCTTTTAAACAAGCTCAGAATCGCACAGCGTGCAATGGAGAGGGCTATGCTTGGTATTCCTCTGCGAGATCGAATCAGAAATGATGAGATCCGCAGACGAACAAAGGTTGCCGACATAGTCCAACGGATTTGCAAGTTAAAGTGGCAGTGGACATAGCTCGTAGAACTGACAGCCGATGGAGCAGAAAGGTTTTCGAGTGGAGACCACGTAACGGCAAGCGAAGCGTCGGACGGTCGTCTACGAGAGGGACAGACGACTTGAAGAGAGTAGCCGGAAGCTGTTGGATGGAGGCTGCTTTGAACCGGTCGCTCTGGAGGTCGTTGGGGGAAGGCCTACGTTCAGCAGTGGACATCCAATGGCTGATATGATGAAGTATTTTATATCAAAAGGAAAAAGAAACTAGAGAAAGGATTTTTAAAGTAATTTGGCTATTAGGGTCTGAGGTATCAGTTCATTTTGGAAAAGGGTTCTCTTGTCCCTGCTTAAGAGAATTTTTAAATTAACATTTTATATACTTTTTGATGGGATAGTAGATTTTAGGATGTATAAAGTTTAATGATATATGATGTATAAATATATTTATTTATTTATATATTTATATGATGTTTAATGCTTAGTCCTTTTTAATTGTGATTTTTTTAAACATCTTAACAAAAACAGGAAACAGGATATTTTGTTTAAAAATAAATACATATGCCTGTAATAATACATTTTTCCCGTTTTTGTAACGTTTCTTATTTTTACTTTAACAACAGTTACTATGTTATGTTATCCTAGTAACTCGAATTCGACAAAGTTTAACCCTTGCCCTTTTTTTTTCTTCATGGTTTTAAAATATCTTTATGTCCATAATAGCAGCATATAATATTTTTTAATAAAATTGTAAGTAATCATCCCTTAAATTAAGAGTCGAGCGTTTTTAATACATACGAAAAGCAGTAGATTTTGTTTTAAGAGCCCACTTTTAATAATGATGAATATCGATCGCCTAAAGAATATGTTATCCTAATACTATATCGATAAACTTACGCATAATGATGAAATTTAAATTAAATTTCGTAAAAAAAATAAATAGGTAAACAAAATTTCAAAAAGAACAAAAAATGTGAAAAAGAACAAATTTTCAATTTCTTATTAAATTTAGGGAAGAATAAATATTGCTGCAATTTTATTGAATTCGTTCCTATCACTTCTGTTTTCAGATAAAATATATTACCCCGTAACATCTTCCTTTTGAATTCAAATTATAAAATATTGATTTCTGCTAAAGTAACCTTCTCTGTATCTATGAAGCCTTAGTATTTTCCGAACGGTTCGACGTTATCGCCAATCACCGATATATTATATTTTCTAATAACAGGTGGGAGGGAGGTATCCATCCATCTGTAAAATAAAAAGTTATAATATAACTTTTTATATATTGACCATTTAACGTTGATTTTTTTATTCATTTTTCATTTTAATTTTATTTTAAGCTTTTAAAAAAAATTTGAGAAGAAAAAAATAAATTATACACTAAATTCATATATAAAAACAACCTTCCAATGAAATCAAACGTTTGTTTAAGAATTTTTAGTCTTGTAGTAGGTCTTTAGATTGGTGTTTGACGCGGGTTTCTTTATGTAGAGTAGGGTAGACTGGGTACGATTGAAATAATTTTGTTTAGGTATATCGTCCATAGTTTTGCTATTTCTTATCCGAGCAATGAAGGATGTGTGTTTCATAAAAGAGCATGTTTCTATCTACTAATGGGTAATGTGACTTAAGTTCCAGATGTGTTATTTGTAATAGTAGATCTAATTTAAAAAAAAACCGATTTGTTTCAATCGTCCTCATAACATGGGGCGGTTGAAACAGTGATTAGGGTTAATTGAAACACATGCGAATAGTACAAAATATAATAATATAACATGTTTTATTAATTATTTATTTAAACTCAAAAAATAAATAAACAACTCTTTGGCAATAATAAACAATCATCAATATTTTAAATACTTTAAACGGTACTTTTAATCTTGCTTGAAGCTTGCGCTGCGATTAGAGATAGTTCAGGATTTCTTCTCGTAAGCCTATGAAACCATTTCTCACCTGCCTGCTCATAGACGAAAAAGTTTTTTAGCTCCTTGCCAAACCAAGTCTGAGGTCGTGATAAATAATATTTATATAACTGTAAGTTCATAGAGCAATTTATTTACCAATTTCTTAGGTAGATCAAAATTTATATCTTCACATCGATCGAACAAAAACTTACACTCAATACTGTCACTTAAATAAGAACAATAATACCTAATTGGAAAACTCTCCAAGCTAAAATACTTACTTTTGGTTTAAAAAAAAACACAATAGGGCCTTCTAAAAACAGCTAAAGTCCGTGGAGGGCAACGCAACATTGTTGGTCGTGTTGAGACCTGTCATCCGCTTCGTTCTCTCCTTGGACTCCCTAAATATTCGCGTTGTTTCAACCGTCCTGCGTTTCAACCGTACCCAGTTTACCCTGTGACAGAATATAAACACACTTAATTTAATTTTCGTTTTTGTCAATAAAATTTAAAAATAACAGAAAGTTATCAAATTTAACATTTATCTTTGTGTATTTATTATTACATTTGTGTATTCGGTTCAAGTCAAGTGCTAGTTTTAAAATAGGTAGGTAGGTATTGTTTTACGCTTCAAAATTGATTGACACACAAAATTCCTTTTGTCTATTTCATTGTAAAATTGTCGAATTTTATTTTATTTAGTGTATAACGCAAGAAAGGATCAACTTTGGACAAATTTCATCTAGGAATTTAAAATAGTTTACGCTCTGCGATGATGAATTACGTCAATCAGGCAGGTTGGTCGATTCGTCAGTTAAATATATTTTCAAATTATTAAAAATTTAAAGAAGTATTGAGGAAAACATTTTTAATTTTACATAAAACTAATGTAAAGAAGACAAGGAAGTAACATAACGTAACAATGTAAATATACGTTTCTGCTTAGAAAAATTTGTCTTGCAAATATGTTCAATTTTATTATTATAAATTTTATCACAATCTTATAATATAATGAATTTTTATTGCTATTTGTAAAATAGTAAAAGTAGGTAGGTATATAGCTAATCGAGTCTCTTCGAGATATTCTTCTATTTTGAAGTTGTGTGTTTAGTGTCACTGCAGGTTTCTGATTCTTACAAACTGTGTACTTTCGGAAAAGCAGAAGTTAATTATTTCAAATTCTATTCAAGTTTTTTTTACAAGTTCAAATCCTTAAAGTAGGTACCTAGCTCTTGTCACCAGCAACCTTCTTACTTTCATTGAGTCTGTATGACCTTCGTCGCGATAGTAGTCGCGATGATAACAAGAAACCTGATTGATAGGCAATGATTCTCTGGGAAAGGGGATGGGCTATTTTGAAACACGCAAATGAGGATCCGTAACGTTTTTAGTTGAGAATACAGATTTATAGAGCTAAGAAATCCTTAAGATACAGTGAAAAATTTTTTGTTCTACGACAAAAATTGACGAAGTTATGATCAAATTACTAGCGGAGTTCACTAACCGGCCGGCATGGTAGGCTGTGACGTCACTGTGTCCGAACCCGTTGTCAGCGATAAGGCGCGTAGGTGTTTTCATTGGTTTATTGTGTCTTTGAAACAAATTAAGTGTCCGATTTGTGTCTAATTCTCCTTTCTAACTATGTATGAATATTGTATAGTGCCGTACCTAATGTACAAATACTTCTTTTAAAAAGCCTGAAAAACTCTTTTTATACGTGCCGAAAGACCCAAAACTACGTGAAAAATACTATGCCGTTGTGAAAATAGATGATAAAACTCCACCTTCTTCCCGGGCTACAAGACATTGTTGAGAAGATAATTTCGATGTAAGTACCTACATAACTACCTATACCTATATTATTTAGTTAATATGAATATAAGTTGGTACCTACTACAACGTGTCATGTACTTAAGTATTCACTCATTTTAAGCCTGCTGTATTAATAAAAACATACCTACTTACTTTTTCTGTGTTTTGTGGATAAACCTAAGTACTTACCTATTCGCCCGTTCCGATTTCTATATAATATTCCAAGATCAAAACAATGACACAGGGATGTACTCGGGTAAAAAAACAAAGAGTAAAGGCCGCGGCGCCGGCGTGATCCGAAAAGAGTGAGTCCTTCCGGGCCCTCTCCGCCGCCTCTTTCTGCGAGATGACGTTCTCGCAGAAGATGGCGACCGCGGTCCAGGCCCTATTACCGCCAACCAAAGCTCGCGCAACGGCCGGCGGCGACAGGTCTTCTCCAATGACTACAGCGAGATCCCAGTGCTGCTCAGCCCAGGCCGGGCACGACACGCTCGTATCTCGCGTATGTTGCGCGGAGTCCTCACAGCAGTCACTATGGTGGCAGTCCGGAGTAGTCTCCCTCCTTGCGACGACGTGCAAGTATTTGCCGAAGCAGCCATGCCCCGACAACACTTGCACGAGTCGGAAGGTGAGAACTCCGTGTTGCCGCACCGTCCACTCCTCCAATATCGGCTGAAGCGCCCCGATGGCCCAAAGACCAACCCGAGACGTCTCCAGCCGAGCCTTCCACCGTGTGAAGGTGGTGCGGCGGGTGTCATCCCACCATGCGGTGAATTTGATCGGCGGGGGATTAGTGCCCCCCGTCCACGCCGCCGACACCCGCCGATAAACTTCGGCGAGCGCTTCCATCTCCAAGTCCCATAGGGGGGTTCCGGCCAATGCGCAGGAGGCCTCAGCAACTACCGTGCGGTAGCCGCGTATGGCCCTGACCGCCACGACCCTCTGTGGACGTCACAGACGGGATCTATTGTGGGCAGTCAGGGACTCTGCCTACACGGGGGCACCGTACAGCGGCATTGACCGGACCACCCCGGCGTAGAGTCGTTGGCACGCTAGACTTTTTCCGCCCATATTCGACATTAGCCGAGCGAGGGCGGATGCCGTGCCGACGAGCTTTGGTGCTAGTTGGCGAAAGTGCTCGTCGAAGCACCACCTTCCGTCAAGTACCAGGCCCAGATATTTCATGTGGGCTCGGATACCGATCACAGTATTGTCAACCGTATACGTAACGTAACCGTACCATTATCGAAGTACTGGCGGGTGGATCACATCGAGACCCAAGGAAAAGCAGGGCCTCAAACTTGTTAAGGACCACCCTAAGCCCCAGTGCCTCGATCCTCCTGACCACCTCCGCGGTACCTGAGGTGGCCAGAGATGCCGCCTCCACGAAGGTCCCGCCCCGAGCTGTAACCAGAGTGTCATCGGCGTAACAAATCAATCCCAGCCCAGGGGGGGGGGCACGGAGGACTCAGTCGTACCCAATGTCCCACAGGAGCGATCCGAGAACAGAACCCTGTGGGACGCCACACGACATGGACCTCCTGACAACGTCCCCTTCACGAAGAGTTCACGAAGAGGACATTGGGACCGTCAAGGTAGACTGCCACTAGCCGCCTTAGGTAGAGGGCACTCCATGGAACCGGAGTGCCTCCGTGATGCAGCCGAATGGCAGACTATTGAATGCGTTGGCGATGTCGAGAGACACCGCCAACAGCACTCCCTTCGAGGCGACGGCCTCCGAAGCCACGATCTTTAGATGCAGAATGGCGTCGACCGACCAGCCCGAAACCCGAGCCGGACGTCGGACAGGTCAGGGCCGACCCGCGTGAGGTGCTGGACGATGCGAGCAGTGACTACCCTCTCCAACAGCTTGCGTACCTCGTTCAGCAGCACGATGGGCCTGAAGCCAACGACTGATGTCGAAGGCCTTCCCGGCTTCGGCAGTAGCACGAGATTCCCCTCCTTCCAGCTGTGAGGGAATCGTCCGGACACCAGTCTAGTGTCGAAAAGTACCCTGATGCGGGATGAGGATGGTGGTCGAGGACCAGGACCAGCACTCGAGCGGGTACCCCATTCGGCCAGGGAGCGGCGCTTTTCCGCATACGGCTCGCCGTATGTGAGTTCCAACTCCAAACCTATAGCAGAGGAAGTTTTGCAAACAGAGAGAATTGGTGCTATAAAAGTTCACATTGAAAGAAGCATATGGAAGTTGAGAGACTTCAAAATGATCGGACCTGACGCATGTGTCGATATCTCATACATAAATTTTTTGGATAATATTGTAACAATAGCCTGTAGTTTAGTTAATTTACAGGATTGTCTATTTAGTAATCAAGTTTAAAAATAAAAATGCTTTTCTTTCTTTTATAGAGTTTTATTTCGAAATCTTGCATAATAAAAAGCACATGTCATATTATTAATAGAAGAGTAATTTCAAATCTCAATTCGTTTCGGAAATATTGATGTTTTCCAAAAATACGTGGACTCCTCTAAAATATCAGTAGGTACAATAGTTTTCATCATAATCTTCGAATATTTCTTCTTTGTTTCTTGCACAAAACCAGCTTCTACTTTATTAGTACAATTAGTAAATACGTTTTATATTTAAATATCAGAAAATTACACTTTATAACAACACTATATTTAAATAAATATCAAATAAAACGACCAACCGCGTCGCCGCCGCTCCGTTGATTCGTGAACTGCGCTCGTTCGGGCACAATGACGTCACACGCACCCGCGTACACTAACTTTTAGCGGCAGGAAGGCATAATGTTTATAACTTAATATCTTCGTAAGTAATTGTCAGATTTGGATAATTCAAAAAGGAATATCATTCTTATGTCATAGAGAATAACGTGGATACTAGTTCTATTGAATTTGCTATACCTTTACTGATCCTCATTGCATCGCCACATTAGCCCCTTTCATGTCAAGTAAGTAGTCTCAAAAGCTAGAGAATTCGCAGAATCGCTGCAGAATACGCCAAATTAGCTAAACTGTTCAAATCCTAAATTATAGTTTTGTGCTGTTTCCAATTGAACACACAACAAAAATAACAACAGAAGAACAGAACAACAAGAACAATTGAAACACTTAGACCTTGAAGTAGCAGTGCTTAAAATTAGGTACCTACTAAAATATTTAAATCTACGATCTGTACGTACCTAGCATAGATGAAAGAGGGGTTGATTAATTTTTTGCCCAAAAAAACGGATTTCTACCGGAAAATGCAGTAAGAATTCTAGCCAGTATTCCATGCGGACATGATTTATACTACACACAAATATCTATAAATTATAATGTATGTAAATTGTGTATTATAAGTTTATAAATAGTGTGTTATAAATTTATATGAAAATATATTTTTTAAATTTTATATTAAAATTGATACAACAAATACATAAATCAATAAAGTTTCTAATAATAAATAATTCATAAAAGAACAAAACAGCACACGCTATTTTAAAAACATATCGAAACAATACAAACAGAAATTAAAATACCTATGTCAAATTATATTAAAAAGTTAAATTCCTGTTGTAATTTTTTAAAGTTCATTAGTCACCTACTTACTATTATTGAATAAGTATGTAGGTGTCTAATGAACTTTAAAAAAAAAACCTATTTAAAAAAAACTGAAAATATGTCTTTTCTTCACGAAAAATATAGAAGGAAGTAACATTTGACTATCAACCCTATCTGAACTGTCATTATTTTAATAATATTAAATCTTGTATTTGTACCTATTGTAGATATGAATTTTACTTTTACCTTGTGTTACCATTGTTACATAGCTTATTTCATAATAGAATTTAAATAAAATAGGTATACGAATTGTTGTTAACCAAGGTTATTATATACAAGAATTGCTCTTTTAAAGATATAAGATATTTATTACAGGATATGTGTAGGTATCTTGATTCTGTCATCAAAATTATATTTCAAATTTAAGCTTATATCGACCTCCATCCGTTTCCATATTCATTCTACATCATAACTTACATACTTTCAAAAGAATAGTAGGTATACCTAAGTAGACACTCTTTAGACAAACACACTAAGTCAAACCTCTACTTTTATCGGGTTTTTAGCCTATGATACATGTAAAAAATTTATTAATGAAATTATTATATACCTAATATTGATAGGAAAATAAAAAACGAAAATCTAATTTAGTTACTTTATTTGGTTAGGTAGGTACCTACCTTACCAGCTTATCGTACCTACCTACTTAATTTTCACTTTATATTCTATAAAATGTAGTAACCTACAATGAGAAAGCTTCGCCGAAGATGTTCCTTAAAAGAGAAAATGCACTGTACTTACCAACTACAATGTATAACTATATAAATAGATAGGAAAGGTCCGCGTCTTATGCGTTACTTTTGCGTAAAATGCTCGTACGCTATTGGTTGAAGAAACCACGCCTACTGCGTAGTCAAACCTTGAAATTCGACAAGCCCTTTTGAAGCCCTTTCAATCTCCTCGTACTCTTTGCGGGCCTAGTAGAGTGTGTTTTATTATAAATAATTTAAAAGGGCTCTTCAATCAATAAAATATATTTATATATATATATTATCATTTCTTATTATCGTGAGCAATCTAATTAGTAAGGGCTCTTCGTTTCGGTCCCTTTTGATCGACCACTTCAGTAGTTGCCTTAGCAACTGACAAAACTATTAACAATGGAATACTGTCCAGCCAGCAACTAAACATCTCTAAATAAATATAATAATTTGTTATTTACGATAATTGTAATTAAGATTGTAATGGTTTGCGGGCAGGTAGGTGGTAATTGGAAAAAGAAATTTCTTAAATACAAAATAATGGGCATGTCACTTCCAATGACTTTATGTACCAGGAGAACATGTTCCTATCGAAAGTGTCTGATGAAAAGGCCTTTTCTGATCGATCATACAACGACGACATTTTATAAAATTCGAAATTCGAAAGGCCGCATTGCAATATATGGTTAACTAATATATGTATAAGCACCACTAAGAAAAAGGGTTATCTTTTATAGAATATGAAATGATCAGCAATTTTAATAGTTATTTATGCAACTGTTGTATAATGAGGGGTATTAAAACACGAATGTGGATTTCTCTGCTCTCTTCTCGGTTTCGCCTCGTGTGATAATAGTATCCACATGAGTGTTTTAATACCTGTTGCATACAAAACTTTATCTACTCCCATGCTTTAAATTCAAACTATACAAACAAAACAATAAAAATATCGAAGAAAAATGGTGGGGATTCGAATAACCTAGTTTGTTTTTACGTTTTTGTTGTTGTTTTAAAATTTATCCCCAATATAGAAAGGCAAAGAAATATAGTCCATACAGCCTAGTCTAAATTTCCTTTTGTTTTTTTATAGCGCACAGCTTTCTGGTAGTGAAATGCGCGTGAATGACAATGTTCTTTTTTTTAAATTCATACAGATGGTCTTTTTTGAAATTTATACAGATTCCATGCATCGAGCAGTAAGAATGTGGCTGTCTGTTGTTACCTGTGCGCAGAGGGGATCGAAAAAAAAACAACATTTGGTCAAGGAATTTATATCATAACTGGAACGCTCACTTAATAAAATTGTATATTCAAATATGCACCTTGAAATATTTGACATAGGATTGACATTGGCTTATAACATGTAAATTGAAAAATCGTTCCGAGCACTTCGTTGAATACTGGTATTTTCTCTCTTTCGTACGAGAGTTGCCTTGGATCCATGGTAGAAAGAGATGCAATCCCGGCCGTAGGAACGTTTTTTGAGTGCACGTGAGCATTCCAGTTTGTATATAAATTCCTTGCATTAGGTATATCATCCGTTTGGATGCTATAATGGTTATTATGACATTGGGTGTTTTAATGTTGGCAATAAGCTAACTGGTTCAGAATCTATTATAGAGGATTTAAAGCATGGAAGTAGATAAAATATTTTTAAACAACTTTATCTATATATTTACCTACTTATAAGGAAATTGTTTAAAGGTCTGCCTTTGTTCGTGTATCTCGGACAAACAACTTAACTAACTAGACTAACTTAACTAGTACGTAAGTATACGATTTTTTTAAATAACTAAACGGGAAGAAGATTTGAAAAATTTCATTAAAAATCATAGATCAATGTTAAAAATGTAATTATTTAATATTATCCGTACCTACGCAATTTAACTAGGCAAACTATTCGCGATATGTCAATGAATATAATGTATGATAGTTAATATTAAATCTATCATTTATCACTAATAAACAGGTAACAGATGAGGGTATAAATTTCTTATACCGGATCTTACATTAGATAATTCGTTTTCGTGAATGCGATCGAATTGTAGCTATGTAGTAAAATCCGTTTAAGGAAAACCAAGATTAGAATCGAACTATAAACTCGATTAAGCAAAACGTAGATTTGCTAGATTTAAGATAGTAGATTGTAAGATAACTTGGATTCGCGACATCATCGAGAATATCAAATATGTGAGTAAATTAATTTAAAAAAACTTATAATTACTATTTTATCTATTTTAATTACAACCGAACTTTCAATCCTAGCGTTATAAAAATTTTAGGTATACCTACGACCTACATTACACGGGAGAGATACTCCCTAGTAGGTAGGTAACGTAAGGCCCGATCCACATTACAGTGCTGGTCTCGGTTCGTTCTCGATTCGGTAAAATATTGTTATACAAGAAACAATGAGAGTATTCATACTATCCGGAACAGTCAAGGTCCGATCAAGTCACGCTCCAGCAACGATTTGTCATACAAAATATTTTACCGGATCGAGATCGGACCGAGAACGAACTGAGATCAGCACTGTAATGTGGATCGGGCCTAATTGTACTATTGCTTCCGATTTTTTTAATATTCGTCTGGACAAAAAAAAAATACATTGTTCAATAAGCAACGCAAACAAGTCACGGTATCAACTACTATTTGATAATTAAATCTTATTTACATTAAAAAAAATATTTATTTGCAACAAACAAGGCAACAAAATGGCCTCACTTGAATCTCCAGTACTAGGGAAACATAAAGACCAAACAAAGTAAAGGAATGACAACAATTTTACTTTCTTCCCGCTTAAAAGACGACTATCATTTAAAAATACTTTCTCCTTTACATCGTACCTACTTACTGTTTGTTCTGTTATATTGTTTAAATCCCAAAAGTGTGTACTAAGGGTAGTCTAACTCGTAAAATGAAAAATAATGGTGCGCAATTCTCCACACTACTTCAATGCGGATGACCAAATAGTAGGTATTGGTTTTAAATGCGGACTACATCGATGTATTTATAAATTATACATCGATCGCGGAGTATGGATAATAGAAATATAAATATAAAATTTATCCAATGTCACTTTAAACATCTAAATACTAATCCAGATGGACATGATAGTTCATATCCATCTGGATTAGTATGTTAGCATCTGGATTAGTTTAGTTTCGCCTTCACTGTTCCTTCCTCAGAAAATATCTAAGCCATGTCCTGCAATCTAAAATTCGGTTTTCAAAAGTTCGTCAAACTTTTAATTCCTCAAAACGAAGAGTTCAGCTTTCTCTCTGTACAAAACGCTGTGAAAACCGAAACTCTTTTTCGAATCGAAGTAAGAAGAGAAATACAGAGATAAGCAACGAAAGATCAAGCGACCAATATTGAAGAAACTCAGTACAGGAGCTTGAGTGGAAAAAATGTTACAATATTTCCTTTGCGTCAATAAACAATATAAAAAGCCTGTTCGAGTATAACTGTCACATTTAGAGAGAACAGTAGGTATGTAAAAGGTATTGTAGAAATTCAGGTACAGCATTTAAAAAAATTAAATTTTGTCGTCAAAATAAGTTACGTTCAGTGCGCTGCGAGACTTACCCATATTAATCGTCCACTTAAAATCTACCGTGATTCATTAATATATTATATATGTATACATATATAAACATTGATTTATACGTGCGTTCATAGTACTCGTCATAATATATGTATAATAAAATATATTTTATAATCAATAAAAGATTTTATTAATAATTATTAATAATCTTTCCTTAGATTATCATATTAATAGATACACATAAAATTTAAATAATAACCTAAGCTTTTCTCAAGTTAATCAATTTCAATTCTGATTTCAGATTCTTCTGAGATTATGATGAATGATGAATATGATGATGATAAATAATCAAACAAACTCAAAATATAAGTACGGAATTGTAGTAATATAAAAGTATGTACATATTGTAGGAAATCAAATGTCGGCGAATTGGTAGAAGAAAGTTTTAGAAGAAGTTAACAGCAGTTAATCTTAAGTGTCATATTATTTTGCTCAATTAGATAATAATTTCTACCTACCGATCCCCTGATGCAAAGTTTGGCTCAAAACATTTAACAAACAATAACAAAAAAAAACATTTTAGAGTTTAAATATCGTTATTTTATTTTTAAATTTTATTAATAGTATTTTAACTTCACCTTTATTATACCGGATGAATTATGAATGCATAGATCACAAAGAATGGATAGGGTAAGATGGGGGAATGGCGGTCACTTAAGCAGTAATTCATTTATTATTTTATATGTATTTACGGTATAGGTAACCGACTTTTTACATAGCTTATATAGTGGGCTATAGATATATATATGAGGCACATTATCAATCTATTACGGTTTTCTTATTTTTTAATCATTTTGTAAAACCCTTCATTGACCGCGATTACCCGCAGCTGCGGGTAATAGCGGTCTACTGTTGGGGTATTACCGGTCATTCAAAATTAACACATGATTGCTTCTAAAATGTACCGAAACGAAATAAACCGATACTTTATTCATAATTATCTTTATTTTTTATATTTTCACAAAAATGAACCAATTTTTTAAATATATTTCACCAAAAATAACTATTTTTTATATAAAAAAGAAAACAAACAAACATTATGAATTATTTATATTTATACTTTGAAAATCACAGATTTAGATGTATAGGAATTGTTTTTCCCCCTTTCCTAGTTGGTCACTGACCCTTTTCTCTTCTGTCCCTTTTTGGCAATAATTGTACCAGGGTCTTGCACGATGGTCACATCAGTCTCAACCATGTTGTACACTTTAAATCCAGTAAACATGCATAACATCTTTCAGATTTTGGAAAAACAAGTTATCCTCATCTATGTTAAATACTGTCACGATTCACCTTGGTTGCCTCTGGTTGGCGAATGGTTATTGATTTCTCTTTAAAAAACCATATAGCTAATCTTTTCCTGCTAGCTTACTTTCCCTATTGAAATTATGCTTTATGTTATGTTTCTTGGCATAAATGAAAGCTGCATTAAGAACTTAGGCCATTACAAACTAGCCTACTGCTTAGGCCATAAAAAAGTTTGGCTAGAAGTTATATATTCTCAGCCATACCCTTCTCTACTTCTGGTGAAAAAGTAGAATGTCTTCCTAGAGAAAATCCTGTAATTGAAACATTCTTCTTTATGCGATCTTGTAGCGTGCTGAAGGGTATGCTGAACTTCTGGGCAGTTATCTGTAAAGAATTTCCAGCACTAACGGCTTCACCAGCCTTTACTAACTCTTCTTTTGTCTATTTTCCTTTCGTTGTGGTGGTGTCGTTCTTTCCCTGTGTCGTGGCATCTATTTAACTATAAAAATAAGTGCAGTGAGATATTATATTAACTACTAAACAAAAGTAGTTAATATAATATCTCACTGCACTTATCCCCGTATAATTCCATACGGGGTAATACTGGTCACTGACCGGTATTGCCCGCTTAGAATGATTGCCATTACCCCATAATACGAAAACGGTTTCTTTAGTTAGTCACGAAAAACGTAATTAACTTTCATAAAATCCAACAAGCACATGGGATATACTTGTAAATGTATATTAATTAACTTTTAGAAAGATATCGATTGCTATAAATCAATTTAAGCTTACCTTTCACCGAATTTTCGATTTTATTAGAACAAAACACGTTCGAACCTGTTTACAGCTGTCAAACTCACTGCGCACGAAGGAAAATGGTGCCGGTTGGTAAATAAGTTTACTCGGCTGCATACTAAAGGGCGACAATAGTAGCGATTGCATAATGTTTTTGGAAGTTTTAGATTTTGACGTGACCGGCATTGCCCACTGACTGCCATTCCCCCATCTTACCCTATACAGGAGAGCGAACGGTAGACGTAGTTCTATACAAATTTCACGGTACTTATGTACACAAAAATAAACAAAGATCATAGTTCTCTTTTTTGCCACTGGGTGCGCGAGTATTCGTGAGGTACCGATACTATTATTATATTACTTATTATAATATGTGTAATTAAATATAGGTAGTAGTTCTCTAGAACAGTTTTATTTTAGTTGCATATTTAATAAATATAATTTTATGTATTGAATGCTAATATTTTGGAAGATGAAATAAAACATAACGTATTCAGAAATTTTATTAAAATACATTGTTTTTTATTTTTGTCCTAATAGTAATTTTATCTAGAATTCTCTGAATTATCTGATTTCTTGGCCAGAAGTATTGATATTTCTTCTCAATAAAAGATAGTAGAGCATGATAATTGATGCTATGCTAATTATGTGAATTGTCTGCGAGGCTTCTTATGATATTTTATAGCTGAAAAATATATGAAAATAACAATAAATTTTATTATTCTAAATAATTTTATTTTGAAAAAAATTAAATTTTTCACCGACTACTATTATCATAATTTATCAAATATTTAATTAAAATAACTTTATATAATATGAAATAAAAAAAATTTAAACAAATATACTTAATCTTATAACATTACATTATATTTTTAATATTTATTTAATAATTTAAAAATTACGTACCTGTTATTAAACTAAAAGTTTAACCTTTAATTTAATCTCCAAGAGTATTTTATGTTGGTGATGACTCAAGGTTATTAATAACAAGTTACTACAAAGTTTAAAGATAAAAACAATATAAATAATTGAAAAAATCTTATGACATATTATCATGTTGACTACATGTCAAATATCTTTAAAATGGTGGCCTGGTGGAATGTTTTTGTCTCACTTTTTTTTTCTCATAATTATGTTAGAGAGACGAAAATTATAAATTACATTATTTTACTATTTAAATCAATAATCGCACACCAATAGAAAGGTTAAAAATGAACTAATAACTCAATTTTCAAAATTCAGAGCTGTCAATAGCAACAAGCCTTCCCGCGTAAATTACAACTTCGATCCTAGCGGACTCTAGCGGCAAAATAATTATCTAGTACCTAAATTGATGCCATTCTTTTAACATTACGTTCGCACTCCTTATATATCCATTCTTCGTGGCATAGATAGTAATTGCGTGTGCTTGTCAAGAGGTACTCCATGCATAAAATGTATGTTTAATAATATCAATATCATGTTTTTTTTTCGAATTTCAAATAAAACAAAAAGCCAAATTTTGTATTTATTCTATCTAATCTAATCGCGAAACACAGGGATAATAAAAGATAATTATAAGGATATTATTAGGGATAATTTAAAGCTGCATTTTATAAGTAAGTACATGCGTAAGCACGTGCATAACCGTATGACAAGACTTTCAGATGACTGGTCCGTTGCTCTTTAGACGTACTTAGGCGTAGATATTCGAAGATATCCTTATTGATTCGGTTTTAAAAACCACATTATACTAGGCCCTTAAACTAAGTAAACAAGTTAAGCTAGGTATAACAACAAATTCTGAAGTTGATCAATCAGCAAAACCCAACCGCGACCCTTAAAACCGCCCAGCTCGAATTACAATTAGCCGCATACCTACTATAAGACAATGTACCCATACTACATGATCCGTTCAGGGGGGAGAGGGTCTTCAAAAATTCCACTGTTGGTCATAGGGGCGTTTGGTCTTAGGTTTTCGTTTAGAAATCTCACGCTTTTTCGAGCTATATTCAAATATGGCGCGCTGCGTTTAGCGGTTTTGTAAACTCACAGGTAGCAACACTACACTACACTACCACTACTACTACTAACTATACTTTTTTAATTTTCAAAAAAGAAAGAAGAAGATTTGCAAAAAAGATTTAAAACCATATTTATGTATTACTACGTGAAAACTCGAGGGGGAAACGGGGGCCTTACCTAATAGTATTTGGAGTCACGGAGAGGGGAGAGGGGTAAAAAATTGTAAAAAAATAGGTCACGTAGTATGGGTACTTTCTCTGTGGCTGAGTGTGGCTAAGCCGTGCAACCTTTTTCCTAAATATGTAAACTATACTTCAGCCAAATTCGATATGGAATGTTTACTAACAAACCGTTGCTGAGCAACCAACCATAGGCAGATGTTTACAGCCTATTGGAAAATAATTATAATAATTATATTTTTTAATATTTATACATAGTAGTACAAGCTACATAAAACTTGAAATAAATAAGTCAGAAATTAGATATATTTATATGTTATCTATAATTATGTATAAAATTTACTTGTTAACGTAGGAATACTAATTTCCGACTGAATGATTTCTAAATATTTTAATAAATATGTATATGCCTCTATTAAAAATAGCTACACTATCCCTGAATAGCATTCAAAATAAAACAACATTTAAAATGACATTTGGTTTGTTTACATAAACTCCACATCGAATTTGGCTCAAGTATAAGTATTATATTCCATTTTACCGCCTGTGTCGATTAATGCCGACCAACACCGTATGTGTATAACACGCCTTAGTTATTAATATGAATGACACTTTTATTTAGAGCACACACTGGCACTAAAACATCTGATGCATGCTTACGGAGAAATAATACACACGGGTGTCTCATGTGTGACATTAAACTTTCTAGATAATTATGCTACCCTAGTACATGTAGCTCACATGTTCAACCCTTCCTGACACGTGTTTAAACCATCCATTTGTTTTCGTCACACAATGCAGTTAAAAAATGAAAACTAGTTTACCTTTATTGCCAAAGTACGCTTTCGACAAAAATATAAATAAATTAATTTTAGTAATAATAGTTACATAGCTAATACGTCTATTTATAACGAAAAGGTAGGTAAAATTTCATTAATGTTATTTACATTATAAAATGAAACCATTCAAAATTAATATACAAACAAACATGTACTTTATTTTATTTATTTTAAACAATTTCCTCTTCATCCGATCACTTTTGTTAAACACGCCTATAAAACGCAGTGACATGCGTCAAAGTTAACTTCTATACTAGGAATACAGTGAATGCAAGAGTTGCAGCCGGCATAATAACTGGTATTCGATAACCAGAAATTCTGAACCGGTAGCCCTAACTCACGACGAATAAACTGGCTCCTTTCCTCTTGTTAATTTTGTATGCACGTTATCTTCTTCAATCATAAACGCACAGCAGTTAAAGTAGGTCTTAACGTAATGGTTGTATGTTTATGTGAGTAGTAAAACAATAGATAAAAAATTATAACAAAATCTTTTTTTATGCAAGAAACACGATCTACCTTATTTTATTGTATAACTAGCATCCGCCCGCGCGTGTATATATATACATATATGTATAATATAAATTTTTTAATAATACCTCCAAGAATATGTTGTGTAGGTACAAAGTTTCATATTGATCAGTTAAGTAGTTTTCGCGTGAAAGCGTAACATACAAACTTACATTTCACATTTATAATAGGTACCTATAGGTAGGGCCGTAGGGATTATTATACTTTTTATGTCTATGATAATTACGACGGCCGGCTGGTCGAGTGGTCAGGCAACTGGACACTTTACGCAGCGGTCGCGGGTTCGAATCCCGCCAGGTGCAGATAATTTGTATGACGAATATAGATGTCTGCACCGGGTCATGGATGTGTATTTATGTATATATGTATTTATATCTTAAATTTATTTCCGTTCCTAGTACCTGTAACACAAGTTCTTACGAACTTACCACGGGGCTAGGTTAACGTGGTGCGATTATTGGTTAATATTTATTTATTTATATTTATTTATTTAAAATATAACATTTAAAACAGTGTTGTATTGTTTACCTATAGTATGTCGAATCGAAAAATAAAAGAACTAAAAAAAATTATGCTCGTACGTAACAAAAAGAACATCTCTAGGCAGGTGTTCGCAAATGTTTCAACTAGGATTGTATAAATAGGAGAAGAAATGTTTTTGTTTTGATGTTCATTTTCATTTACCTTCTCGTATGCGATAGAAACCTATTACTTATCGTTTTAGTACACTACCTTCTGCATGTTTGGTGCTCCTAGTATAATTTTAGTTAGCAATACAAGACAAATAGGTACGGAAAAGAAGTGAAACTTCAACGGAACAGTGGCAAAACGAATCGCAACGGACAAGTGGAAAAACGAATCGCAACAAAATTTATACTTGAAGTTTTTTTAACGGGCAGATTCTTAATGTAGTCCAATTTGAAAACCTGCCCCTAAAACTTCAAGTTAAAATTTTGTCCGGTTATAAGTAATATGTAGTTTTTTTTTTGTTTGATAAAATGAATTTGTTTTATTTTATCAAACAAAAAAAAACTAAATTCAATTCGCTACCAAAAATACAGCCGTTGCCCTCTCTCCACCGCCGCCAGCCTTTCTCTCCCTCCGCCGCTGCCGCCTCTCACTCTTCGGGAAGGTTCTCGATCCTAGGAATTCTTTAACAAACTTAATACTAGGTACTTGGTTTAATATTAAAATAAGTCTTAATGTTCCTGAGTGTGTACGTACATGCGCAATTCATACTCGTACAATAAGTTTATTACGGAATTCTTAAATAAATAGTAGATTAGAATTTAAGAACACTCAAAATCGCAATCTAAAAGTGCGTTTTGAGTGACTTGATTCATTTCGACCGCTAGTACAAAGGGTTTAGGGCACACCCTAGGAGGTAACTCTACGCATCCCTTTTCCTCTTTAAAGCTCTTAATATAAAACGTCTTGTTGAGTTATGAAGTCCTGGTAAAAAATGACGTCATGTGACGCAACCACAGCCTTTCTTCATTAATTAATTCCTTCTCTAAGATATTTCGTTTCTTGGTATTTATTTATTTATTTAACTCTTTATTATACGTGCAGAAAATTACAAAAATAATGTACAAGTCACAGAAATATGTAATGTATAAAGGTTTGCTTATCCCTATGAGAGATTTCTTCCAGCACACCCGAAAAGGAATCATTTTAGATATAAAACAGATAAGGTAGACGTACAATTTACACGTAAAACAAAAAAATCAAATTAAACGAAATGAAATTAGAACTACATTAACAAACAAAATTATGGGCGAAGGAAATATTGAACATACTATATTTATTTATATCAAATATGTATACGCTAGACATATATAACATACATATACATTACATAAATTATTACTTAAATATATATATATATATATAATTATATATATATATATATATATATATATATATATATATATATATATATAAATACATATCTATAAACTATAAAATATCATGTCAGGGACAAAAAATGCTCTTTTATCTTTTTTTTAAAGATATTTAATAGATTTACTAGTGCGAATCGACGATGGTAACGAATTCCACAACCTTGCTGCATGGACGGTATACGAATAGGAGTAAAAATTGGAAGAATGTGATGGATTTTGCAAGAGGAGTTGAACATTGGATCGACAAGAGGAACCGGGAGGATGTAAAAATTTAAAACGCTCACGTAGGTAGTTGGGTGACAATGGATTGAATAGGATATTATAAAGGAGACAAAGGATGTGAGTATCCCTGCGAAGCCGAATAGGAAGCCACTTGAGTTCAGCTCTATACTTAGAGATGTGAAGAAATTTGATGATTGTGATTTATTTATTTATAAATTACCTACAATAAAATAAAGTCAAAACCAGAGTCTCAGCAGCAGAATTACCAAATTCATAACAACTGACAATAGATGCTACATCTTATGAGACAATGCTCAGCGTTCACTTTAGTTCCGCGTTTCGGCAGAAACTAAGATACACTTGAGTTTGTATTGTGCCTGACCCTTGGCATACCTTTTTATACTTGTTGTCGGCGAAACGATTGCAAAGGAGTATTCATGATTAGACGAACGGACGGATTTTGATTGCGGAAAATTTCTTTATAAATCTATATTTTATTTTCAATAAAATAAATAATAATAGCGAGTTAATAAACTTATTACATGATGTTTGCAAAAAAATGCACAAAATATATCTATTTATTTTTCTGTTCAAGAATGAGTTGATTTTTTTTAAATATTCTATTTATTTTACTTTTAAAGTAACTTTCGTATTTTGACGGGATTGTTCATAAACTGTAAGTGCCTACAACCATCGTCCTACGAACTTTTTGCGCCCTTTTCGAAAGCTTTTATCTCTTACCGACCTATATTTTCCTAGTATAAAAAGGGGGCAGACCATTGTTTGCAGCGATGGTCCTTTTATTAAAAAAATCCTTATTTGTTTGCTGGGTTGGGTTGCAATCAACCAGTGAATAAGATGATAGATTATCGAATAAGCTTTGCAAATTCAACTTTTAAATAACTTAATGGCTGACTTCATAATTTCTTGGTACTAATCCACTCGGACATGATTTGTCACCACAATAATTACTTATTTGTCTGTAAATAATTAGTTATAATGAATTAATAATAATTAATTATTTAATCGTATTTCATTTATACGTTATAATTTATAAGAAGTTTTACATTATAAATATGTATAATATTGTAAACTTATCAAAATAAAACTTTGTTTATTTAAATATGTTAATGAATTTGCATAACTGCATTTTTTATCACATTAATGTAACGACTTTTAAAAATTGTATTATTGTACATATTATAGAGATAATTAATTAATTGTAAAAGTATCCGCCGACTAACAAGAATCATAATTTTAAAGTTGTGTGTGTACTACTTGTTCAAATTAATGATAAATAGTTGTAGGTATGTTGCAAGCAGAGTGAATGTCCGCTGCAATATGCAACGTGTCGGTCGTTGTGATATCCTTGAGTACCTACTCCTTGCGCAGGACGACGCGGTATAAACAACCTCTTATGTTAATTTGCTGCCCTGGTACTCCGCAGGATATTTTGTCCCTTTGGGAATGTTCTTCGAATATCCTAAGGGATAAGGAATAAAAGAGTTTTTATAATTTAAGAGTTTCAATGTACATAAATAAATAAGTAATAGGTTTTATTTTTATAGTAGTCTGTTTTGTATAAAGCAGTGTAGATTTTTACACATGGATTAATTTTTATATTTTTTTAGATAGGTATAGTTCTTAAATTAAAACAACGTTTACGACTTGAACGTATGTCACAGCTAAACAAACTATATACTACCTATATTTCAACCATACTTTTAATGTAAATATGTGTCATGTCATCTTATCGATGACAGGATAAACAAGAATAGTAAAAGGTAAGAGAAACCTCCTTATAATTTATACGTTCCTGTTAGTTTTTGACGTCATTCTAATTGTCTACATCCCTTGGGTACCCCTTGAAATGATAACAACTGAAGGACGATTCAATAAAAGTCGAAACTTTTGACAACGTTATTTGATCCTCAATGAGCGTACGTCACCAATGGATTGATTAAAACCATATGCATTACACCAAATTTTACAAGATGGCATTTGCATATACCTCAGTCAATGTGGATTGCCTAACCGCTCAAAATCAGACAAGCACAGTCACACCGAAATGTTTTAAAAACCTAGACAACAAAGAGCACACTATCTCACTATGGTCAATTAGTCATATTTATTACTATTTCCCATTAGTTTACATTTATTTATTTTTTCTCCTTCCCTATTTTCGATTTTGTAACTACATAATCCATTTTGATGACTTGTGTTTCGATTTATGTTATCATGTAAGTATTTATGTATATGTATTGATATAATATATGTTTATCATTGCATTTGGGTATTTAATTTTTGTGTAAGCTTTAAATCCTCTATAAAAGATTCTGAAACAGCTTATTGCCAACATTAAAACACCCAATGTCAATGTTGTATCATCTAAACTGATCCAAACGGATGATAATTATAATGTTATACTGGATTTTTTCATTATAACATTGTTTTTTTCCTTCTATCCTCTCTGCGCAAAGGCTTTACAACTACAGACAGCTACATTTTTACTGCTCGATGCATGGTATCTGTATGAATTTCAAAAAAAGAACATTTGTATGAATTAAAAAAAAGAACATTGTGATTCACGCGCGTTTTACTACCAGAAAGCCGCGCGCTGTAAAAAAATAAAAGGAAATTTAGATTAGGCCGTATGGACTATATTTCTTTGCCTTTCCATATTGGGGATAAATTTTAAAATAACAACAACAACGTAAAAACAAAGTAGGTTATTCGAATCCCCGCAATTTTTCTTCGATATTTTTATTGTTTTGTTTTGATTTAAAGCATGGGGGAAGATAAAGTTTTGTATGCAACTGTTGATAATTAGGTATTAAATTATATATTAAATTGTATATTTAAGTTATTCACATTTAATCCCTTCGAAAGTGGTGCATAAGACGTCAGTCGCTTGAACAAGACATTGGTAGATAATATCGAAATATCGAACTCCACCTAATAAGAAAAAATAAAAAAAACATAGTAAATATCCCGTTTTAAATAATTTTAGTAATAAAAATAACTATGTTAATTTAAAATCTTATTAAAAAAACTGATTTGAAAAATTATATTGCTGCAATATTATACTTTTTGAAGGATACAAAAAACTCAATTTCATAATTCTTACGTTGGTTTTTATATCAGACTAACTAGTAACTAAACCATTCCACAATAGGATTTTATGATCACCTAGGTTAAAACATATGTAGGACCTCTACACCTATGAGATCTACCAGAATCGACCTCGCGATCGTAAGCATAATAACCAGTTGTAAGTAACCAAATATGTTCAACAAATCATATACCTAACTTAAGAATATTTTGATTTAATGTTGTTTTTTTTTCTGGCACTTTATTTCAATGATTTGTACAACATACAAACAGAAAAATAAAAATGATCTAATTATAATTTTTATTCATAGTCTCTTTGTATAAATTAGATAAAGTACTTGCTTATCTTACAGATTGTCTTTATTTATATTAAATATTTTAAAATATTTTTAGTATTTTACGTGATATGTTACGACATCAATGTAATTAATAATTGAATAATACAATGTGTCTATTTTCCCTAACTAATATGGTTCCATAATGGTAATATGTAATTATAATAGCTACTAATTACTAAAGATAACACGTGATACGAATATTAAACTGACTGATATTCAAAAGAAAAGGAATAAATTGGATGGAGGGAGGGTGCTAGAACGAGAGGCACTAACCCGCCCTTCTTTTATATCCTTGTTTCACGCATGAGCTTTCGAAAGCTTTTACCTTTTCAAGCTCCCACTTTGCGCTGAGCTCCTGGTACGTTCCCGCGCCAGGGCCGCCGTTGTCGCTAGCCGCTTTCTCCTTCTGACGAACGTTTTAGAAAATAAACGTCCTCTCTCTCCATGAGCGAGATAAATGTATCTTTCGCTTCCTTATCAATGTTAAAGACAAATAATATTTATAACATTTATTATGACTTGTTTCTTTTGTATCCGAACACGGCAAAGTATATAAGGATGTGAGGTCCAGAGGGTTTATTGTTGCGTAGAATAAGAGTTCAAAAATAAAACCTTAATTGATAAGTTTATAAAAATTAATTAGTAAATTAAATAATTATTAATTGGTTTTTAAATAATTACAATTAAGAATATTAAAATGAAGTTAATATTGATTTTTTGTTTCGAATATTTCTTTTGTAGAATTTATATTTAAGAGGTTTTTAAACAAACAAAAATCTTACTCCGCGCATTTTCGTTAAGGAAGTTTTTTGCCGGTTAGAGTACCTACCCCTCTGCCCATAAGGAACTTCGTTCCAAAATTAAAACTAGTAAGATACCTACTGAGATGACCGAATAAAAGTGCATGCTCTGATCAACTGAAGTTAGAACTTAAGAAATATTTACATTAGAATTTTGGGTTCTCACGACAAAATAAGAATGCTGCTTTATAACATTGAAATAAAAACTAATCATAATATTTATCATTTCTGTTCCAGTATCTATTGGTGTTCGTTTAACACCGACTACTACATCAACTCTCGCTCCTACTACCTCATCTACCCAAGCAAGCGTAATCATCAGCCAAGACCTGCCAACTGCTCCGCCACCTCAGACATGTGCCGACGCCAACAGCCTCACCACACCTCTCGGCAAATTACGCAGCGCAATGAGAAACATAAACTATACACAAATGAATGCATTTTTTGATGCATTCATTGTATTCTACAGCGATGAACATTTGGTAAGTATCAATGTTATTTTTAAATAAATAAATAAATATGTTTTAACATACACACACGGTCGTCTGTTCCTAAGGTAGGCAACTTAATGCCTGTGTTATAGGTAACAGACGACTGATATACATTTTTTTAAATAAATATACATATAAATAATACATATATAAATAAACATATATTACATCCAGACTCGGGGCGGGAATCGAACCCACAACCCTTGGAGCAGAAAATAGGGTCACTGCAAACTGCGCCAACGGGTCAGTCAAAATTGAAAAGAATAATGGACAACTCAATTTGAAAAGAATAATGGACAATTATTCCAATATCCCCTTTCTTTTCTTTGATCTTTGCCAAATACCTACTTACTACCACCCACATTTATTACCTTGATAAAAACTGTATAGAAATGTATACATACACTTATAAAATAATGTGTAAGCAAATAAATCGAAGAGGTGTCTTTCCGACGTGATACGAGTGAGGCAATCAGTTCTGCGACCATGTACCACAAAAAAAAATCTACACGATCAGTGCGAAGCTGAGGCGGGTCGGTAGTGGTCCACGAGTGCGGCGCGCCGATAGATACGGAGCGTCACACTCTCGAGGAGTGCGCCGCTTGGGGGCCCCAGCGCCATGCCCTGGTGACCGTGATAGGCGGAGACCTCTCGCTGTCGAGCGTGGTCCGCTGCATGCTCGGCAGCGAGAGGTGTTGGTCGGCCGTGGCCTCCTTCTGTAAGGAGGTCATGGCATTGAAGGAGACCGCGGAGCGGAAGCGTGAAGCAGACGCTAACGCCAACCCGCTCCGCAGGAGACGCCGTTACGCGCTCCTTCACCCTCCGCAATAGAGTGGGAGGGGCACCTATTATCCTCCCACTCGCTAACAAGGAAATAGAGCGCTCACGGTGCCCGCGAGCGCTCTATAGGCGAAGGCGGCCGTCGCGGCGTCACGGTTGCATGCGAAAGCGATCCCGTGGCGCCCCACTACAATGAGGAAACCGCTGGATTTTAGTGCGGTATTCTAGCACGTTTTGCCGTGTCAGCGAGTCCCACATACGCATACCCGGGCGGCCTTCGGGCGGCGGGATGCGTAATTGCATTTTCAGTGTAAAAAAAAAGGGTCGGTAGTGGTCCTACAACTCCTACATTAGGTTATTGTGAAGAATGGTCACAAAAATACTAGGAAATTAAAACAACTATTTTATAAATATATATAACTAAATATTCTCCAGATCGTTTATAAATGATAGTATTAAGGTTTTATTGTTAAATATTTAACATCATTTAAGCATATAAATCGATTAAGCTCATTTCGGAAAAAATTATGATGTAAATGCGAAATGAGATCAGATTTGTAAATTATACTTCGGATTTGAACTATTTGTTTTGTTTCAATTATTGTTATTCTGAATTGAATCTCTTGGTACGGAGCCAACACATTCAGATTCCGTTGAAATGAAATGAAATGAAAATATTTATTTCACAACAAGGTGATTAAACACACTTAACGAATGTAAAAAAATCTACATTTGAAATAAATACGTCTAGGTAGCAAAATAATTTACAATAGAGAAAGGGCTAATTTTTAACATGCGGTCCTCCACAAGGGATAACTTGGCCGAGTTTTATTCAATCCCATGCCTTTTCATCATTAAGAAATTCATTGATGTCATAATAAGCTTTCCGGCACAAAGTTCAAGCAGAGGCTGAACCGCAAGCGGAATTTTATTGTCCTTTAAAACAAACATTCCAATAAAGTAACGACTCTTTTTACCCGACTGCGACAGAAGGAGGGTTATGTTTTTCAAGTGTATGTATGTATGTATGTACATATGTATGTATGTATGTTCATTTCTTTGGCACGCCCTACAGCCCAAACGGCTGGACGGTTTTTGACATATGAGGTGTCGTTGGATTTGTCTAAATTGTAGTAGTGACATAGGCTATATAAATTTTCAAAATGGCGCCCGCAAATGGCGGAATGAGGGGGGAGTTGAATTTTTTTTTCTTACTGTAGCAATATGGGTATCAAATGAAAGCTAGTAAATTGTTTTACTCTTTTTAGTTTATAATAAGAGTATTTTACGCAGTCGGGTTTTTTGATTTTTTTAATTAAGCATACTTGTTACTAAGCCTGCATTTAGGAAACGCTACTTTGTGGCCGGCCATAATACACTCATTTGCAAAAAAAACGGGCGGTTTCGATTTTCTTCCTGGCTGAAAAAAATAAAATACCAAAAAGGTTTTAATCATTTGAACATGTTACTGGCCAGTTATAAAAGTGCCATAATGTTTATAAGAGTACATTCCAAATTCAAATTTTTGACTGAGCCTGGTTTTCAAAGAAAATAACTTTTAACTACATTTTGTGGCGCGAATTCCCTATAGTTAATATCGACTCTAATTAACTTTTTGTCAATTTTTATTAAATTATCTGGTGTCCTTGACATTTAAAAGTATTGTTATTGCTGTTTAGCAATCTCGAAAATGGTAGATAAAGTGATAAAAGCGAGCAAAATTATTGCGCTGCTTGAAGAAGGTTGCAGTCAATGCTTCGTGACTCAGAGGCTAAATGTGAGTCGGTCGACAGTTCAAAGGACCTGGCAGCGCTATCAAGAGACCGGTTCCGTCAAGAGAAGGCCTGGTTCTGGCAGAAAGACATGTACCGAACCACGGGATGATCGTTTTCTAGTTAGTCAAGCGTTGAGAAATCGCAAATCTTCTTATGTGGACCTCAAGAACACCCTCGAAGAAGTAAGAAATGTGCAAATTAGTCTATGGACGGTCAGGAGGAGGCTTCTCGCTGCTAATATACACAGTCATCGCCCGGCACGCGGCCCTAAATTACTCCGTGGACATCGAGTTGCCAGGCTTAGCTTCGCTCGAAATTGTGTGTCATGGACTCATGAAGACTGGGATAGGGTATTGTTCTCCGATGAAGCCAGGATATCTCTGCATGGTGAAGACCGACGTCGGCGAGTGCTACGTAGACGAGGAGAACGCTTTGCAGAGGCATGTTTTGAAGAAATCACACCTTATGGAGGGGGCTCTGTTATGTTTTGGGCAGGAATAAATTCTATGGATCGTACGGAGTTAGTCTTCATCGAAAACGGTACACTGACTGGACACCGATACATAACGGAAGTTTTAATTCCTTATGCACAACCCGCTTTAACCGCTCTTGGCGAAAACTCAATTTTTATGGACGACAACGCTCGCACCCACCGGTCTGGCGGTGTGGATGCGTATATGCTAGAAGTCGGAATTCGTCGTTTGGACTGGCCAGCTAGAAGTCCGGGCCTCAATCCCATAGAGCATGTCTGGGACGTTCTGAAGCGACGAGTGAGATCAGTGCAGCCGGCTCCGCAGACCATCAGAGAGCTAAAGAATGTGATTACCGCGGAGTGGGAACGTATTCCCCAAGAAACCATAAAAGATATACTCACTAGCATGCCCAGACGAATGCAAGCTGTGATTTCAGCAAGAGGGGGTCACACTCAATACTAAACTTTTATCTGCTTTTAATGTATTCAAGAAAAACAAAGAAAGTAACGCGTTTCATTTTTATTTAGCGAGCAGGTACAATCATAGTGTTTTGAGCTTAAACATTATTTCTTAATAATTTAATTAAAATGTTATGATAAAACTGATGAAAACTATTCCTTCGTAATTAATTTATAAAATTCTGAGGATAACAATACCTAAAATTGTCAAACAAACTAATAGTAACTATAAAATAGTTCTTTGCTTAAGTGCCCGTTTTTTTTGCAAAAGAGTTTATTTTAGTCAAGTGTCTAAATATATTTTTGTACTTTAGTAATATTTAAACTGCAAAGCTTACTCGTATAATCGCTGTTCAAGTATTAATTCAATCAATATAAAAGATATTTGAAACATGATTGTAATAAATAAACATTTTCGTTGTACAGAGCGAGGAACCGTCTCCCGAAGAACGGCGGCTGGAGTACATCAGCGGTTGGGACGGGGCCGGCACCGCTGCTGTGCTTGCAGACGGCGGGGCCGCTATATGGGTGCCCGCAGGCGACGTGGTTCGAGCTCGCGCCGTGCTCTCCTGTGCGTGGCTAGTTCTTGACGGAGATGACCCCAGTCAGCCTACTATAGTTGAATGGATTGCAGTACGTTTATTCGTTACTAGATGCCTATTTTTAAATATTATTTTTATCAAAGATATATAAGAACCGATACCACTCAGTATCTGTTAAAGCAGGAGCGTCCAGGGCGTAACGGTCGTATCGGAGGCGATGCACGACTCACTTCTGTTGGCGAATGGCAAATGTTGTCCACAAACTTGCAGCACGAGGGCTTGCAGCTCGTGCACATGCCGACGCTCGTCGACCAGCTGTGGAATGAGGAGACCGACCCATTGAAACGACGGCCAGAGTTCTCTCGAATTGTAGCCAATTTACATAAGATGGAATATACAGGTCAACTTAAAAGAATTTTATGATTTTGCTACTCTTGTCACTACATTATAATAGTCTTATGATATTTTCATTTATTTTTTTAATCATTTGGTATAATTTATAAGATCAGTTCCGATCGTAAGTTCGAGACTCATTTATTTGGTGGTAAGCAAAATTTAATAAGCCTTTTTCTAAAGCGTTTTTGTGACGAATGTTAGAGCTAATTTGTTTCCCAGTAATTTTAATGATTCCTATATAAATAAAGAAATAACAGCGTTGTTCGCAAGTTTAGATAAGCATTGGTTATTACTCTTTTATGTAATTGTAAACGCGATATACGTACAGGAGTGACCTGGCGTGAGAAAGTATTGGCAGTTCGCAATGACTTGCGATTGATGGGAGCGGACGCAATGGTGGTGACCGCATTAGACGAGGTGGCTTGGCTTCTCAACATTCGCGGGAAGGACAACCCTTACGCACCGCTTCTGAAGGCGTTCGTTATTATCAGCACTAAAGACGTGCGTGTGTACGCACCGCCGGGAAAACTTTCTATGCCAGTTCGAGAAATTCTAGCCGTATACAACTGTTTCGCGACTTCTAATAACTGTACAAGGTAATTAGAATAACACTTTAATATTGACTATTTATTAGATATCAATAATTAATTGATTTGCCGTTTAAGGGTGAATGAATACACGATGATATACACGGATTTACGACGAGCCACGGAAACGAAGATCTTAATACCAACTGCTGGGACTTTTCAAAGAGGCGCTTCAGCAGCAATCGCTCAAAGCATTCCACAATCAAAGAGATTGTTCCAAATGTCTCCGATTATTTATTTAAAGGCGCAGAAAAATCAAGCGGAAATAAAAGGAATGAGAAAAGCCCACCTGCGTGATGCCGTCGCCATGTGTACCGTCATGTGTTATTTGGAAAGCATGGTAGGTTTTTGTTAAAAAAAATTAAAATATGAAGATAGTAACCTAACTTCATGAACCTAAATAAGTTAACTTGATAACATTTAAATGTTTAATGTTTCTATTTAAATGTTTTATCATTATAGGGAAAATCGACCCTTTACGAAAAAACTATAGCAATGAAAGTGGACCTCACTCGCGCTACACAGGCCGGTTACGTCAGTCTTTCCATGCAGACACGAGTGGCGTTCGGCCCCAACGGCGCTGAGCCGGAGTACAGGGCCACCAATGAGACCAATAGGCGGATATTTACTAATTCTACTTTGGTGATACAGTCTGGAGGGCAATACGAAGGTATTATTCTTAAAAACATTCTCATTATTTATTTTAAATTGAAAGACATTGTTGTTTCATAATTTTTGTTTTTAAAATTTGCGAATAAAAAGTAATTAGTTATTGTTACTTTATTTATTTTAATAGTATCTACTAATAGGTTCAACAATAAATCCTACTAACTTGGATATTTATTTATTTAAAAACTTTATTGACCAACAACAGGTATATACATAATTATATGTATATATTTTACATCAAAGTAATAAAATATTGTCTCGGTTGAATTATTAATTTAATAACGCTATTGTTATTACATAAATAATATATTTTTATGTATTTATATTTAGTGAAAACCTAAGAAAAAGCAATGAAATGAAGCAATAATTCGGAGCGAAAGTAAAAAATTATACGTACGTTGCTAGCGGTACCTATCAAACGAGCGTAGGAGGCGGTTATCTCCAGTGGGACTATGGGAGGGGTAGTTATCGGCAAACCTTCTGCGCACGAGTAATAAATCGATGAACGCCGGCTGCACGCACGAAAAAGCATGACTCATTGTCACGTTCCGCGAACGAGAGCGCGGAACAAGCGACAGAGAGGCACGATCGGCGTAAGCGTTCGACTTATGACGCACCTATCTATCTTCTACTCCTTCGGCATATGCGCCTGAGTAGAAAAAATATTAAAATAAACGTTTGAGATGTGCGGTGCGGGAGATGTAATAATACAACGCTTGTCGATTTTCAATTGTAAAAATATAAGTTTTTATAGTATTTTTCAAGTAGGTCGGTAATTACCTACGTACGTGACTGATTAACATACATTTTACTTATTTGTTGTCAGCGAAATAAATATTATGAATATTATGTTTAATATAATATTATGTTCAATTAAATATAAATATTATGTTTTATGTTTATAAAATAATTAATGCTTATTTCACACAATCATATTTAGTAATTTAATATAATTTTAAATACAAGTTTATTTTCTGGGTTTACTTGTCATAGGATTACGTCGTACACTACCTATACGTTAATTTATCGAAAAAATTGTAATTTTGAATTAACTCCTTCTTTGTATTGTATAAATATGACAATAATGACAATTCAATGATAATAATTCAATTCATAAAAGTATGCATATTTTCATCAATGTTTTTTTATTACGTTATGACGTAAAATCATCGTCCGTAAACCGACTTTACAGACAAGCATTTTTTTTAACTTTCATTTTCACACATTTTAATTGATTCTATTACAAAACACGATACGAACCTTTGCAGAGGGCACCACGACCGTGACCCGCACGCTGCACTACGGCACGCCGTCGCGCGACGAGCGCAAGGCGTACACGAGCGCGCTGCGCTCGCTGGCCGCGCTGGGCGCGCTGCAGCCGCCCGGCACGCTGCCCGCCGCGCACGCCGACCCCGTGGCGCGCGCGCCGCTGTGGGCGCACCGGCAGGACTACATCCAGCCGACCGGCCACGGCGTAGGCGCCGCTTTGAATCGACGAGAAGGTACTATAATGTATCAACCTGTACCACCTTCTCCGTATAGAAGAAGGGTTGGAGCTTAATCCGCCACGCTGCTCCACTGCGGGTCGGCGGATAATTTCCCTATCATGAGGAACGATCGTTATCACGTGTCTATGATAACGACCGGAACGACAGCTTTACGTACTCTTCAAGGCACAGTGAGGAAACCTACAAGGACATACACTTAGACCAGAAACAAATATTTGTACAAATACAAATATTTGTCCTAAGAGGAAATTGAACCCGCGACTGCTGGCGCGCGGCTTTGATACAACTACTTGCACCACTACACCAGAACGGTCAGGTAGAGAAGGTAGTAAACTATGTTAAAAAAAAGCCAAGATGGTCCAGACCAGCACCAGCCTAAAGTGAAAATTGCATATTATGGAATACCCCCGGGTTATTTACACATTACGAATGTTCATGGAAAAGATTATGTATAATTATCCTGTCTCGAAAATGCACACGAAAAATAGTGATCGCGACCCCGACTACACTACTAGTCGATAGTTATCAGATGAAATTATGCCCCTTTTTATGCCCATGCGACTGCATAACTCGCACACCGCTATATATATATATATATATATATATATATATATATATATATATATATTATAATACATTATAGTTAGTGAAAATTTAATAACGGTTACAGTTTCGTATCCGAACTAGCATTGTTCAACTTCCATATCTAATAATTTAATAATTATTTCGTTCTTAAATAAGAGAACTTAACAACAAACAATGTATGGATATTTACTTGTAGATACACTTTAAAATAACTTTGTCTGTAAAAGCAAAGTACCTAAACCTAGCAAAAAATACCTCTTTTATTGGATGCTAATGTAGGTGATATTATAAAGCTATGAAAGTAAACTAATTAATAATCAAAACGACTAATATTCAATTAGTAATCAAACTAAATTGTATTCGATAACATAAGTAATTTGATATTTTAATTTCAGATCCCGTTGTTATAGACTACAGGCAAGATACAAACCTACATACGTTTAGAGAAGGATATTTTATAACTATCGGTAAGACATATTAGGTATTTTTACCTTCAATTCTCTTCTTTTACCAGAAATTAGATCTCAATAAAGCATGATTTTTGCAAAAAAAAAAATTAATTCATTTTATACCACCCACTAATACTTACTCTTCCTAATTTAATCTTTAGAACCAGCGTGGTATGAAGCCAGAAAGTTTGGAGTAAAGTTAGGGAATGTTCTGGAAGTCGTATCACGTCCTAACAATTACTTAGGTTTCCTAGAAGCGACGCTTATTCCTTTCGAACCTAAATTGATTGATAAGAACCTTCTCACCGAATATGAGGTATGTGTTATGCTGCGTTTCATTTTCTTAAATTTTTGTTGCTATTAAATTTATACCTGACTATACAACATATTTAATTTATTTCAGATAAATTGGTTGAACGCGTACAATGATAGGATTAGACAGACAGTGGGACCCGAACTAAACGACCAAGGTTTAACAGACGTCTACTACTGGATGATGAACAAAACGATCAAAGTGGAGTCACCTAGAGCCAAAAAACATAACCCGAACTCCGCTACTATTTTTAATAGTTGTCTTCAAATAACAGCTGTTATTGTAACTATTAGTTTGATTTTTACTCATTATAACTACTAAATGAGGGGTATAGATGCAAAAGCGCTTCTATCCACTTTCATACTTTTTTCACAAATCTGCAAAAATCTGAAAAGACTACGTAAGACCAAGTTATAATTCTTTAATTTAATTTAATTTAACTACACAGTAACCTAATTTTTATCTTAAAAATAACTTTGTTCAAGAAACATTCTCAAAATTATTAATAATATTTTAAATCTGCCTAGAGGCGCTTCTGCATCTAACTAATGGATAGAGGCGATTTTGCATTTGCCACTACGGGATAGACGCGGTTATGCTTCTTAAATAGTCGCGTGGATGATATTATGCAATCGATTGCACTGTCAAAGTCAAACAGTTTTTATATTTTAAATTAAATAAGAAATACAACTTATACAAAGGAAAGCCTTTAGTCCATTTTTTTTTAACTTGTAATTATTTATCGGGTAAATTAAAAAAAAATACTTTACTAAATTATTAGGTTTTTAATAAAGAAAAAAAAAGTAAGTTCTAATAAAAATTACACAGACATTCCAACTTCTGGAAGATATTCACAATGTTCTTCATAATCTGGTTCGCCGATATTTGTGCCTTCTAAAACATTTTTGTAAAATAGGAGCTCATTAGTTCCTAATGCTGAAATCCAATCTTCACCAAAATGATTGGATAATAATTTCTTGACATCATCAAGTTTTAGAGCAGAAACTTTGTTTTGAAATGGGGGTACATCTCTGATACCAAATTCTGATGTTGAGGATACACTTGGCTTAAGTACACTTTTAGCAACTCCTAAGTCACTTTTATAATTAACTTCTCCTCTGAGAAGAAATCGTCCTGGCTTATTTTTCACTCTAGTTACGTAGTATCTCTTACACTCTGCAAATTTAAAGTGATATTGGCCTGGGGGTTTCATTATGTCTTTCGAATAAGACTTCCAATCTTTAACCGAATAATCGACACCTAATTTACGAACAGTGCCATAACGTTCGTAAATATCTATGTATTCAGAAGGATATAAAATAACTTCTTTATTTTTTACATCTTTTTCGATATATCCGAAAACTCTATCAGCCGGCATAAATGAATGTCCAGGTACAGGGAATATGAGTTCCACAATTTTCACATTGCTTGGAGCACAATTTGTTAACCAGTAACCAACCATAGCAATCATAGTATTGTTTTTATTTTGAGAGCCACATCCATCGGCCAACATTCGCAACTTCTTTATGCCAGTGAAATCTGTTTCTGAAAGAAAATTAAAAACAGCAGAGGCAATCTCATTCGAGGACTTTGCATGGACATTTTCAGTCCAGGTATGTATACGCACGTTTTCTTTTGGAAATGTGTTTGTAGCATTACCAATTACAATTGTGAAATTGTAGATGTAAAGCTGCCTGGAATAATAAGCAGCTTGATCGGGAACTTTAGGTAAAACCTGATTTTTTTGGCAGTCAAAAGATATCGAAAGCGTTTGTTGATCATATTCCCGCAAAAACGTAAAAAAACATTTTGCTTTTAATTTATGAATCCGCAATGCAGCCATCAAATTGATTTTTTCGTCGTTTTGTGCTCTTTTAAGTTTTTCTGAAAGTTCCATACATTTGGAGCAAACGTCGACCCTAGGAGTTTTAAAACCAATATTATAGTTAGTGTTAAAAATGTTTCTAAAGTAACAGTGGCGGACTTTAAGACTTTCATCTTCTTGTTGATTTTGATACATTTTCCACATTTTGCGGATGTTTAAATCAGATGACACGTATTTCCGTTCTAAAGTTGCAGACCTGCAATAATGCCCTTCAATACACTTGAAGGATTCAATAAATTTCATAACATTCTGCTTTTTTGCGTAATTCTTTCTTGATATCTTATCACCACCTCTATTTTCTTCTGGGATATTCCCTAATAGTAAGAATTTTTTTGATATGTTACGAAGTCTGTGTATGCCAACATTCAAAATTTTTGAAAATGCTTGTTGACATACTCTTATTAACTTGTATGGTTTGACGTATGTACGTACATAAAACTTTGTGTAAGATTTAGATTCTGCACGGTTTCCTACAATACGCCTTCGACGCTTTGGTGTATGAACTTTCATGTATTTTAACAAAAAGTTGTCTTGGAAGGTCTTATCTGGTTTGGCATAGAATGCTTCATGGAATTTTCTAATATCTTGGGGATTTAAAGTATCACATTTTAGTTTTCCACATGTCTTATGCTTGCAACTTTTAATATCCTTTATATTTGGAGGGTTTTTAGCAGAGTACCTGAAACAATAGTATAATTGTTCATATTTTTCTATTAATTTTTCCTAAATAATGAAGAAGATTATATAAGTAGGTACCAGGTTATAAAATAATGAACACCGTTGCTTATGATTTTTAGTTATAAAATATAATTTGGTTTCATTTTGAGCATAAGTTCATATAATATTAGCATTGTGTTGCACTGAAATATGCAAATAATAATAATAATAACTATAATAAATAATAATTATTGCCGTGTGGTTCCCGGCAGAGTAGAATAGGACCAACCCATCCTCAGCCTAGGGTGTCGTAAAAGGCGAATAAAGGCAAATAAAGCTGCATAACACCAACGCAGCCTCCTCGGAGAGTATGAGTTGGAGAGGTCCAAGGGAGTAATCTAGCGCTCAAAAACTTTATGGATGGACACAACAGAAGGAAATCGCATAGGGCCGCTGCCTGGGGGGCGCCAGGGCACGTCTGGAGCTGGCGCTGGACGTGGCAGTATGCGGGCCTCCAGCAACCCCTGCTGACCGGCACCATCACCTAGCCGGCCGGTGTATCCACCATCCCCCCGTGTTGTTATGGGGTCAACCAATATACATCGTCTGTGAAAATTTCAATTGTCTAGCTTTCACGACTCATGAGATACCGCCTGACAGACGGACAGACAGACACGGACAGACAAAAACGGACAGACAGACAGTGAAGGATCAGTAATAATTTCCCGTTTTTAATCTTTGGGCAAGGAATCCTAAAAAGACTCACAACCTAAAAAACCTTAAAAAACGACAAAGAAAAGATTACCTTTTATTTTAAAATATTATTATTATTATATTTATATTCGTATTAACATTAGTTTCTAAGTTTTTTAATGTTACTAACAATTTTTATGGATGAAAAATCTGAAATAAATTATTATTATTATTATTATTAAAAATGGGAATTCTGAGGGGATATCAATAACACGGATTGAATTTGTCCCGCGAATGTATTGCATGAAACCGACCAGTTTGTATGAGGAACATAACTTACCTCTCACGTTTTTTTACGTTGCGCTTCCACTGATTTTCATCACGGATCCTCTTCCTTGCCTTATTTTCTAGCACTGGAGCAATATTGATATCCATTTTAACACGAATTTAAATTTAAAAACATAAAAACAAAACCACACAGCAACTCGAAATAATAGCCGGATGCCATTACACGCGCATACAAAATACTGTGTTGTGATTGGTCAGACCGCGATAGTGGCGCTTTTGTTTCTTAACTTTTATTCAGAGGCGGTTTTGCATCTAATCCTAAAACTGCCAAGACATTTAATATGGGATAGAGGCTGTTTTGTGTATTAGTTTCAAAGTGTAATCATAGAGAATCGGAAGTGGGTTGCCAATTGATAAAAAAATGTTATGAACCGGAAATGGGATAGAAGCGCTTTTGCATCTATACCCCTCAAATATTCTTAGGCTATTCCGTAATTTATAGTTTTGTGATCAATAATAAAGCTTTTATAAGTAGGTATGAACTTATTGTAAAATATATATTATTGCTTATTAGTGCAACACAAGTCTTTCATGTTACTTACAAATAATTAAAAAGTAAATGTAATTTGACACGACAACGGTTCTGGTGTAATGGTTGGTTGGTATATTGGTGGTGGCCTTAACGTCAGCGGTCGCGGGTTAGATTCTCGCTAGGGGCTGATATTTGTATTTGTACAAATATTGTTTTCTGGTCTGGGTGTATGTCATTGTGGGTCTCCCCACCGTGCCTCGGAGAACACGAAGAAAATAGGGCCTTTGCCCAGCAATGGGTTGTTTACAGGTTTATTCAGTTATTTTCAGTTCATATGTAATTTTTGTATCAAGTCTACATAAAAATATATTTCATCATAGCGCACCGTAAACTAAATAAATTTAGTGAAAAATTAGTAAAATTATAATTGTATTTATTTGTGTATCGCTTAACAAATTTTATCTAGTACTATATAAGCCTATGTATGCGGCTAAATAACACGTATTATAATATAATTATTGGGCAGTACGTTTATTATTGACAAACATAATTGGTCATTTATGTAAATCAATAAATACAATATTATGCCCCAAATGGTGCCTTATCATAAATTCCCTCGCGGTCTTGACTTCTCGGAGAAATTCAGTGGAGATACTGTGTAACCGCGATTGATTTCACCGTGTTCTCACTGTGTATTTGTTCCATCGATATAAACTGTTTCCACAGAATGATAATAGTGACTAGTTGACTACACTTAAAGGGATGAAGAGCGACGAGCTCTCACGCTGTCGACGAAAAGAAATTAGCTATAGCATCCGCCTTATATTGTTTTCTGGTGTTAACAAAACCATAGCGTGATTTAATCGACCTACAACACCATCTATGAAGCTCGAATGTAAACTATAATTTCGTGTTGAGTGCCGTGGGTTCTGCGAGAAACTATTGTGGAAACACGGTCTTTGAATGGCGTTTGTTCCACACGGTAGAAACAACGTGGAACTTACGTGGTTTACACATGTGTTTCCACGTAAACGATGTTTCCACAGTGTTTTCACCGTGAAGTCAAGATCTCGAGGGTTTTAAATAGCCTATTATTAAGAAAATTTAGCAATGTAAGTGTTAAACATACTCTTTTGACGTAATAAACCATCATAATATATATATATATATATTAATACCCATCATAGAATAGGTCAGTCGAATAATGAAAATATGCACTGATAACTGTACAAAATTGTTAACCATATTTTTAAAAGTTAACGATATACACATTTAAAAATAAATATTCACAATATACATATTCTTAATATACATATACAACTTCCAAAAGAAAAAAACATCTTGATATATGAGTGCCTTAAAATGGCTTAAAATATGAATAGTTTTAGATAATGGTTAACTTTTTATGAATGAAACAAACAAACAAACAAAATATCTTTTCTTTACAACATAATATATACAACGTTTAGAGCTTTATAAAATATAAGAAATCCTGTATTTTATTAGCATTCACCGTTGTTTTCTTTTATTTTTTTTTAAATTAATAATTTGGATTAATAATGATAATAAGACATTACAAAAAATCAAAAACGTTACTTACATTTACATTTTATTAAACATATTTATTTCGATTATTACTAAAGTGGAATATTAAACGGTATTATATTTGCTTCTTTATAAATAGTTTGTGTTTAGATACGATAAATAACTATAACAATAAGTATCTAAAAATGTAAGTAACTAAGTAGGTATACATTGTTATCATTAAGTTAATAGTAAGCAATCATGCACCGAGTGCCTTATAAAATTGTAGAATGTATATTGCTTATATTAATTATAAGAAAATGTTTTAATATTGAATATGTATATTGTATTGTCTTCAAGAAAGTATTATCGAATGTAGCAATATTAAATGGTCTTCGTGTATATAGTGACCAATATCCTATTGCTGTAACAGCACCCAATAGTGGTATATTTAATTTAATATCTGACAAATATAGACCTAACTAGAGGTGAAAAAGATGGGCTGATTGGACGTTTATATATATATATATATATATATATATATATATATATATATATATATATATATATATATATATATATACTCTGAACTTACGCGATAGGTGGGATCGAACTGAAACCGCGTAATTCGAATTCCCGTAAGTCGACATAGCATTGCATATGTATTAACTTGACAGACCTAGCGGTTTTATACTTGAAAAATTCACTAATAATATTTTTTAAATAAATATGTTTAAGAAGTCCAATAATAAGAAAAATTTTATGAATAAAAAATTAATCTAAGCATTCAAAAACCATGTAAATCCAGATTCGCGAAAGTCGGGTAGTGTAAATCACCGGCGATAACTCTATCTACGCCAATGTTTATAGATATAAAAGCAAGTTATTAATTTATACCTACATAAAACATTACCTCTAACACCTCTGTAGCATTTAGATATTTTTAAGTTAATGAAAGATCGACCTAAATGTAATTTCATTTTCTAATACTTTTTGAGACACACCACATATTCTTACCCAATTTTCTTAGATTGCTATTTGTATAAGATGTGACTATTTAAGTAGAAAGGTAGGTCTTATATAAAGGTAGTATCAGACTCAAGCTTGCCTTATTATTATAAGTACAAATGAAAAAATATAATGTATTAATTTAAACACTGTTTCTAAATAAGCATTCATTACCATCATTACCTATCACTACTTTCATACATAACATCGCTTTCTTTTCTAAGCCATGCAACGGATTCTAATACGGTTTTAATTATTAATAGATAGATATTTGTCAAGAAATGTTTAACGCAATAATTTAAGTTTTGGTGTAATTGAGTAAATTCTGTTTTGGTAATTAGGTCGCAAAAATATATAATAATGTAGTTATGAAATAGTAAGTAGCTCGTAGAACTGTCGGCTGATGGAATAAAAAGGTTTTCGAGTGGAGACCACGTGTCCGCGAGATTGACAGACGACTCGAGGAAAGTCGCCGGAAGCCGTTGGATGGAGGCTGCTTTGAACCGGTCGCTCTGGAAGTCGATGGAGGAGGCCTACGTTCAGCAGTGGACATCCAATGGCTGATATGATGATGATGATTTACTTAATTGTATTAATTATTATATCCTCATTAAAATTGATATTAATGTGCACATTATTATCATGTGTATGTTGTAGTCTACAATATAATATATATAAAGTGTAAATTGATTGATTGATCGACCTCTGTCAAGGTCGATGGGGGTGGACTACTTTCGGCAGTGGATGTTCAATGGCTGATATGATGATGATGAACCAATTTTATCTTTAAAATATTTAATGTAACTGTACCTACTATCGCCTACCAACCTATAACGCGCCACTGAGTCGGATACAGCAGTTCAATAAGCCTTTTCTTATATTATCATATGAAGAAGATTGGTACATTGTTACTTACGACGTTTCTTCTTTACAATTCGTCATTAATTTGCATATATTCGTTATATTTGACATTTTATGACGACTGAAATTACCTTTTATGTTATATTACATTATAATAATTTAACATTTAATTAAATACTGTAACAGATATCGATCTTAAATTATAGCTAAACCAGTTAAGTAGCACGCCGACGATGCTTTTCTATAAAATAACCAATACTCGTGCGAAGCCGGGCGGGTCGTTAGTATTAAATATAATGTAGATGCTTTGCCAGTACGCGTCGCTCCCAGTAACCACATATCTCTGTAATGGAATTAAATAAATAAAAATCTATATGTTAAACAAATGCCTTTTTATTTACATTGGTCCGTACAAATCACACAACATAAGGTTAATATGCAACAACCGTTTCAGTACGACACCCTCGCAGTGTTAATTTCCACATGATCGTTATAGAAAAGTACTTACAAAAAACGTGGAATCTAAGTGTAATCTAAAACTAAATGCAGTGAATTAATAGCCATATACTCATATTTACCTATATCAAATAAACTTTTTATTATAATTAATGTCAAATTTCTTAAAAATAATGATAACTCTCGTAAAATAACATTAATAAATGACGTATTTAAACTAAGACTTGTAACCAAGGAATTTATATACAAACTGGAATGCTCACGGGCACTCAAAAAACCTTCCTACGGCCGGGATTGCATCTCTTTCTACCATGGATTCAAGGCGACTCTCGTAAGAAAGAGACAAAATACCAGTTGTAAACGAAATGCTCGGAACGATTTTTCATAATTATCGATAATTATCGATAATTATCGATAAGTTTTCATTCGATAATTATCGATAATTTGTTGCGATCCGATAATTATCGATAATTTTTTTCGAACCGAAAATTATCGATAATTTTTTCCGATCTGATAATTATCGATATTTTTGTGTGATGCGATAACTATCGATAGATTATTTCGATACCGGACGGCGGATGACCTTTTTTTTTTTTAGATATTCTGATAGGGAACGGAGGATTATATGAATACGGGACGGCGGACGACGTTTTTTTTTTTTTTTGTTTTAGATATTCTGATAGGGAACGGAGGATTATATGAATACGGGACGGCGGACGACGTTTTTTTTTTTTTTTTTTAGGTATTCTGATAGGGAACGGAGGATTATATGAATACGGGACGGCGGACGACGTTTTTTTTTTTTTAGGTATTCTGATAGGGAACGGAGGATTATATGAATACGGGACGGCGGACGACGTTTTTTTTTTTAGGTATTCTGATAGGGAACGGAGGATTATATCAGTACGGGACGCCGGATGACCCTTTTTTTTTTTTTTTTTTTTCGTCATCCAAAAATTGTGCCGATAATTATCGATAACTTTCGTGAACTATCGATAATTTTTATCCGATAATTATCGATTACTTTCGCCACTATCGATAATTTTTTATCCGATAATTATCGATAACTGTTCATTCGATAATTATCGATAACTATCGATAACTCAATACGATAATTATCGATAATAAAATTATCGATAATTTTTTCTGATGAACACCCCTAGTTCAAGGTGCATATTTGAATATACAATTTTATTATGTGAGCGTTACAGTTATGATATAAATTCCTTGCTTGTAACATTAATATGACATCATTTTTTCATATTCAGTCTTAAAACTACGGCTTTAGAACTATTGCACACTGCCGTCACACGTCAATGTATAAATAAATAGAAATATGTATTTCCACAACAAAACCGAACAAAATTTTAGCAAAGCAAGAATTGTTTATTATATATACTCGTATAACAAAATAGACAAGTACGACTTTGATTATATGTTTTAATATTATTTATTGTAAAACGTAATTTATATTAAACTGGCCGCCCGTTATCCCGTTATCGACTTTTATATTTTCGTAAAATATAAAAGTCGGGACACTTCATTCATTCATTCTTCGGATAGAAAATTTTCAACAGACAGACGTATCCAGGATCTAGTACAAAAAGTGTGCACTTAGTAGCACATTCCAATACATCTCATAATGTGAGCATTCTAAATGGCAACCAAAAGTAAATTTTAAGGGATAGCGTAAATACACGTTACACAAATAGTATTTAAAATTTCAAATAAGTATCCGTTGTAATAAGGTTGAATCTTATTTTTTTCCATTAATGTAGTAATGCGTTTTTATACTATTTCTGAAGATAATTTTATGTAACTACTGATTAATCAGTATTTTTATCAACATGGCAATCAGTTATGTATAATCATGTTATTTGCTCTTCAAATACTGTCGTTGTATAAAAAACTTTCATTGTTATTGATTATATGTAATTTATTCGTAGAATTAAAATGATAATATAAAAAAAAACAATAACTTGTGCTGGATAATACTTAAAGTATTCTTACATTATTATATATATTATAAAAATAATTCTTCAAACAAATTTCAATTATATTGAATTTTACTTTTATATCTAAATATTTTGTCAATAGTTACCAATTATGTATTTAAGGCGATTGGATCTTATTATATAGGAAACATTGGCGGTATGTTGATAGTTAATTTGTTTGTATTTTGTATTTTTGATTTTAGTATTCCTTACCATATCATTAATTATGATAATGTAGGAAAAATAGTAAAAGCGATATTTTCTTAATATGGCTGTGACTCATGCGAATAAAAACACAAAAAAAATCCATTTCGGTCATTAAAATATTTAAAAAAAAAGAATCTAGATCCTCACTTATTTTACTAACAGTTGTTGTAGCTTAATATGAGATACAAAATAATATAATAATTGTATTTTTTATTTTTTTATTATTAATAAACAGAACTATTATCAAACTAAAAAAGATCTACATATTTTTACCTTTTTTTCATTCAAACGGAAGTGACGATGTTTTTTGATTACTTTTCTTTAATAAATAAAAATAAATACTTTAATTGAGTATTATTGGAAAAATTACTAACAATATTTTAAAAAACCAGCACAGTTAAAACCAAACCAACTCTCTGGAGTTTTTAAGTTCCAATTTCTTGTTAAAAATTTGAGTGACATTCTTTAAAGGTATTTCCAATTCTTTATATTATTACCGTAGCTGCAACTTTCTATAACACAACTGTTTAAAATTTAAAAAATAATAATTAAATAAACGTGAACAATCAAAAGTTTAATTTTACTGTACCGCACATTTTAAAGTTATAATGATTTTATCATTCACAAAGATATCCAGATCTCCCACTGGACACATTGATTTGAAACTTAACTTTCTGGTATAAATAATTTATATCACAGAATTTCATCCAAGACATAAAACGTATTATTATAGAGATAATAAAAATTATTAACATAAAACAAAATCTTTTAAAAACTGATCCACACAACCAGGGTCGGATTTAGAGGTGTGGAGGCCCGGGGCAACAGAGGAGTGGAGGCCCCTTGATCTTAAATTTTGTTTCCCAATATATTTCTTTGCATACAAAGACGAATAAAAAATAAAATAAAAAAACAAAACAAAAAAAGGTCATCACCTCTTCCTATTCCTAAAAAAAAGGTCATCTCCTCTACACAATATCAATGACATATATAGGTAGTGTTTACTAGTCTAAATTCAATTTTTTCCCGAAGTCTCTATTATAGGGGCCCCTCTTATGTGGAGGCCCGGGGCAGTTGCCCCGATTGCCCTCCCCTACATCCGGCCCTGCACACAACTATTATTATAAATTAAATTTTTATTTAATTCAAGTCATCAGCCGAATAACTTTATATTTTTAATTTTAGAAATATTAGTAATAATTTAGTGTGATACTTATAAACAATTGCACTTTTTTATCATTTAACGAACTCGATGCTAGTGTAGACGCAGCTTAATTACATTAACGTGTACAAACATCTTAACCTAATGATAATATTTGATATCCCGTATAAAAATACTGCAATCAATATAAGCTATGGAAGTGGCGCGTATGACTTTCGTTTCCTTCATTCATCTCCTGAGGTCAACCATTTCCACTGGTGCTGCGCTGTCTATGCGGATGTGTGAAACAGTCTGAAATAAAAATAAGTTGGAAAATCCAAAAGTGCACGCCACATAATCTCATTTTTCACAGTAAAATTGTTAAAAACAATTAAACCACATCGAATTAGACTGTGAAATTAAATTTTATATATGTTAGTTGGATAGGCAAACTGGCAGACGTTCCACCTGATGGTAAGTGGTCGACGTCGCCCATGAACATAAACTAGTTTACCTGGAACTAGCCCAGCCAACTCATTTATGTGTTGCCTATCCTGAGACATATGATGTTAAGTCTCGGTGCCAGTAATTACACTGCCTGTCTTGCCCTTCTTTCCGAAACACAGCAAAGCTGTTTCACAGGATTATATTCCTAACTATATTGAAGCGTAAGAAAAAAAAAGAACTCGATTAGTGAAGTCTTTCGGTCGTTATAGTGACCACAACATATAGGATCCGCACATACAGAATCACGGACGTCCAAGACAGAACATTTTTAAACAGTTTTTTAGTAGTTTAAATAAGAAAAATCGCATAAAAAGTGTGCTACAGCCATTGAGTTACTATTACTAGCGTAGTACGCTAGTAATAATAGTTCAATGGCTACAGCTGTGTCTACTATGATTCGAACCCGTGACTTTCTCGACTAGATTTTATCCACACACCATATGTCTGTAGATATAATCTATTAATAATATAAGTGTAGTATATTTTAATTAGAATATTTTTTATAGTGATTAAAAAAAAAACATAAAAAATAAAACGTCACATCCCATAGTTATGTCTAAATCAGAGCACGAAAGTGATGTGACGATTAACAGTATAACAAATCGAAGTTATATTCCTTATACTAAAAACATTAACCATTTTTCATTAATTTACGTAAATAGAATAATTATTCTTTATATATCAATTTTAAAGAAATTTACATAACTAAATAATTTAAACCTGTAAATACGTACTTAATGTACAAAGGCCTTATCGCTAAGTAGCGATATCTTCCAGACAACTTTTACATTGAAGAGAATACGTACATAGAAAAGCGGCGGGTCGTTCGGATGTGGATGAAAACCGGTTTGCCGGCAGTTTGTGATGTACTGCATGCCATAGTCTGGAGTCAAGGCAAAGTAGCCGGTCCTGTAAACACGAATTTTGATAACATATACTTATACTTTACTGTATCAGCCTGTAAACCACCCACTGCTAAGGAAAGGCCTCTTCTCCATATAGAAGAAGAGTTGGAGCTTAATCCACCACGCTGCTCCACTGCGGGTTGGTGGATAATTTCCTTATAATGGATAACGATCGTTATCAGGTGTCTATGATAACAACCGGGACCGACGGCTTTACGTGCTCTCCGACGCACGGTAGGGAAACCCACATGGACACACACCCAGACTGGAAACAAACATTTGTACAAATACAAATATATGTTCCGAGCGGGAATCGAACCCGCGACCGCCCCGGCGCGCAGCTTTGAGGCGATTACTCGCAAGTCGCACCACTACACCAGAACGGTCGTCAATATAGTATATACTCTCTTATATTATATACATAATAACTTTCTTATATTATATACATAATAACTTTCTTATATTCAATTAAATATAAGAAAATTATTATAATAAATCAATTTCTTAAAAATAACGAGCGTAGATCACCATTATGTTAATGATTCTGAATAATAATAAATACTAGAACAGAGAAACGGATCTATGTTATTTATTATTATTCTAAATTTAAAACTTCTTAGTTTCATTCATTACTTTTATTTATTTTTAAAATATTTTTAATATCTACATATAATGAAACTGTTACCGGCCGATGTCTCTACGTAAGAGATAAAAAAAAAACAATATTAAAAGGCGAAACGAAAGTGTGAGTTGTATTCGCCAGTAAAACTTATCAAATGTTATTCAATAGTAGAAGATATTATCAAATCTTACTAATAAATCAAAATTTAATCGAATGTTACAATAACGTTAATTATAAATGTACTATATAGAAATCTTATGAAGCATACCATACGTTAAAAGTGGCGGTCAAAAGCTAGTATTTTATTTGTAAAACTCCAAGGACAAACATATTTATTAGTTTGTTTTTTATATAAAAAAAAGTGTGCGTGTACTTATGTACGCACGTAATAAGTTATAATAATTTGGCGTAACGACGTATTTAAATATCATAAAAAAACTAAAATGTTGACTAGCTAACTTCACGGTGTCGGTTTTTCGGTAAAAATTTACTCTCATCATTTTTCCCTAACGCGCCAAAAGAAGTATAACTTCAAAAAGTAATTGATGGATTTATTTGTTATTTTACAAATAGCATGAAGATTTCCCAGGCGCACCAATTATGGTATTATAAATATGAATGTAACTCACTCGTTATATTTGGGCGCGCAAACGATGGCGATGGCCTCGGGCATCATGAGCTGGTACGAACACTGCGTGTGAAGGTCCACAGACGACAGAAACGCGGTTTGGGTCGGGTGGGTCTGCAATAGTAATGTCTTGATTTATATCTATTGTAAAATAATGAGATACCTATCATAAATTAGTAATTTAATTTACTTTAACAGTAACTTCTTAATAGTGTAAATTCGTAAAAAAAAAAGATCTCTTCGTCTTTACAAATTTATCACTAACATAGAAAGGAAATTTACAATTTATCATAAAAGATTATGTAGTTATAACGGTGGCTGGAATAAAAAAAAAGTATTTTGTTTCACAAGGGTCGAAAGTACTACTTTCTCTCTCGTATGTGAATTCAACCCGAGCCGAAGGCAAGGGTGGCAAACATGCGGGAAAGGAAAAAGTTTAAAAAAGTTGCAAAAGTTATTAACAAATAAATAAAAAAAGGGTTTAGTTTTTAAAAAGAACTTTAAAAACTTGTTGACTAGACTATAGGCATGCTAATAAGCATGCTAGTAAGTAGCATGTGTATCTGTACCCTTACTAGGCTGTGGGAATGGTCTTCACTGTTTACATACCGAGATTCATTGGTTCCGAAAGATTTAGCGTTAAAAAAAATGAGTGTGTGTAACCTTTACACATGGTTGAAGATAAACTTCTTTGATATTGTGACAGATGACGTTGAATTTAAAAATAAATAAGTCATGTTAGAAATTTAAAAAAGTATATACTGATAATATTACAACAGTAATAATTATATACACTTATATCGAGCATTATACATAATAAATGCATTAATTTAATTATCATTATACTTTAAATATGATATTATTATTCTTTAAATATTTAAAAATCTAATTCTATTTAAACGCTTCATCGCCGTAACGCGTTTCCGTTACATTGCCATCGTCCAAAGCATTCAGAGTCGTAGTCGCGCTTAAAGAAGTTTGACTTCAAAAGTAACAAGCATCCATCCATGTATCCTCACAAACTTTGGGTTTATGATGTTTATAAAGGTTTATTATATTTCATATGTACTAATGTTATATATTTAAAGATTTTGTTTCGTTTGAATTAAGGCGTTCAAACAAACAACTTGTTTAATTTTTGATTATTATAATTTTTATATAAATATTAAACGTTTAGTCTTTACAGTATACGGGAAAAGTCGACAAAAAATATCTACTTTGTATTTATTCTAACTAATTATTTTTTATTAACATAGTATCCATAATAATTTAATATTATAATTTTAAAAAAAGGACTCAACTAGAAGCAAGTTTTTGAATGGATTTTTCTCATATAATAAATATAGTAAATAAATTGATCTTATTAAAAAAATAAGATATACGATTTCCGTATTCTTAGAAAATGTGGATATAAAAATACCGCAAATGACGATAAAGATAGTGTTTCACCACCACGTGTAATGATATCACAAGAAAAATACTTCAGCGGAGGAAATTCGTGTCATGTAAAAAATGATTATTGATGATAAATTTTAATGTTTTACTATTTCTTTAAACATGATATTTATAATCAAAAAATAATATATGTGCAATATTGGACAAAAGTATTGCAAGCGAAACTTCATTTTTCTCAAAAATCATCTAGATGCCATTCCGAATCGAATGACACCTCAATCATAATTTTCGGAGACTGCTGAAAAAAGTAGACCAAAATGGCAATTATTAACTAGACTATAAGCATGCTAATAAGCATGCTAGTAAGTAGCATGTGTTTATAGTGGCGGTTTGCACCCGCGGCAGAAGAAACAGAGACAGGAGACCGCGAAAAGTTATGTCATTGGTCGTCTCGGTTCTGTTGTCTCTGTCTCTCCTGGTCGCCGTCGCGGGCGCAAGCCAGCGTTAGCATTCGTCACATAATTATCGTATAAATCGCATTATTTAGCACTTGGAACGATCGAACATAGAGATGTCGAAATTGTACGATAATCCAACGTGCACAACATAATTTTGCGAATTATGTTTTTCCTTCAAATATTATCGAAATGGAAATTTTTAACTGCTTATGCTGCCTTCTCGTATTTAGTTTCAAAATAGCTTTTTAGATTAGATATACTGGACATGTACAGGCGATGACTTTTTTTTACCACTTTAGAGGCAGGATATATATATATATATATATATATATATATATATATATATATATATACATACATATATATATATATGTATATATATATATATATATTCGACTGTCCCTACGTACCTACAGTATCGAAACTGAAAATTTGCGATTTTTTTTATTGCACTAAGAAACTCCTTTTTATATATGTTTTCATACAAAAAAAGAGAATAAACTAAAAAAAATACATATTAGACCCCATTTTTCATGAGTATAATATCGATACTTAACACATAAATGACAATTTTGTACACAAAATTAACTTAAAAGTGCTCTCCTGTAAAGTACCTTCTTTCAGTTTCGATAGTATACGTAGGGACAGTCGATATATATATATATATATATATATATATATATTACAGTCGAAATATCTGTGTGAAAATTTTGTATTTGAACGATAAATTGGAAACGAAAAACAATAATTTTACGGCCCAGAATACATAATACTGTCAGCTAATAATGCCAACATATTGGCGATTCGCGCCACCATTAGACCGCGGCACGTACGCGACAGAGCGCACGTGTCGCGACTCGCGCCACAGACTCACGTGTATCCAGCCGAGCGTGATGAGATTGTGCTGGTCCTGGTAGTGGAAGATTTCCTCCTCGTTGTGGGTGCTGCACGAGTCCGCCGTGCCCGACTGCTTCGGGACCACCACGTGCGTTATCTTCAGCTGGTCGCGCTCCTGCGTACGAGTCGGTAGCGTCAACAGTGTGCCATATCATTTTATTTATTTATGTTAGAGATAGTACATAGCACAAAAGAACAAAAGTCGACCGTTCTGATGTAGTGGTGCGAGTAGTCGCCTCAAGGCTACCGGCTAATAGCTTCTAATTCATCGCCTTATTATTAATTTCCAGCTTCGATTTTAACCGTGTTGTAGCGTGACATACTCTAGAACCGTTCCCGATAAACAATTGACTTCTTTAAACAAAAAGAACTTTCAAATTGAACCAGTAAATTCCGAAATAACGCAAAACCATAAAAAAAGGTAAAACGGCAATGAGGAAGGAATAGTTTCCGTGTCACTTTTATTACTAATTAAAAATATTTTTAATTTTTTTATATTTCATTTTAAGCCAATATTTCTTATTTAATTCCATAACTAGAGACGCCGATATCAAATACCCTGATATGTGGAAAGTGCTCATAAAAATCAATATGAGCAGCACAAAATGTTTGTCGAGAGTGGACATCAAACATACAAACAAACAGAATATTCCGAGGCAGTGAACGCTGTCGAACACTGTACATAAATTTAATCTATACAAATAATAAATCTGTCAAAACCTCCGTTTTATTAATACACTATACACGGTGATTTTGAAAGCGTTTTGGAAACGAAAATTTTGGATTATTTATCAATAACAGAGCCTATATATAATGTTAATTTAATAAAAAAAAAAATTTTTTTTCATCAAAGTCGATATTCATATCGTTTACAGAGAAAAAGTGAGAATCGGTAGTAGCGGTATTTAATCACACCTAGACCGTTTATACTACATATAGGTACTATTTATAATATCGTACACACAAAATCGTATTCGCCAATCAAAACAAACTTGCGCCGGAGTCGTCCAACCAATGACGGCATTGCGCTTGTCGCTTACTACAAACGTTAGGCGTCCTTGGATTTCAGTCGGTCACTAGCAGTGTTGCCACCTTAGCCCTTTTGGGGCTAGATCTAGCTCTTTTTACGATTGGATTTCTCCAGATTTCACTATTTAGCCCTAAGAGGGCAATCTAGCCCTTTTCAAACATCACACAAAAACCTCTCTTGCCATACTTATTGAGTTGATAAAAGATATTGAGCGCTTTGTGGCATAAAATTTGCCAGTGACCATCAGCATTTTTTTTTTGTTTTCACTGTGGTAAGTCTAGCTTTAGCGGTGAAAACCCTAAACACAAACTCTGCCATGTCATTATAAACCAAGTAATTTAAAATGCTATCACGACTGGTTCAAAACAATTTAAATTAGGTGATTTTTTTCATAGTATTATAATACGGGTTTGTCATTGCGTTTTAATTATTGTTATATTGTTCAATTACTATTTATAATCATCTTGATGATTGAAATTTTATTTGAAACAAAAGTATTTCTTTTTTAGCCCTTTCTGGCCCCACTTTCTAAGACAGAATTTTTAATATCTAGCCCTTTTTCGGTGCCCGGATAGCGCGTTTTCAAAAATCAAGGTGGCAACACTGGTCACTAGGTCAGTAATATTATAACATCGTGGCGGCACATTAAGGACGTTTAAATTATTATTCGCCGGAGTTTGAAGATGTTCTTGAGTGTTATGTTAAGTTGAGAGTTAATTGTTTAGGACAGCAATATCTGAGTCAGTAGACGATGTGCCGTTAGCTTACTCGAGAGGTATGTAGGTACCTACTACCAACACGACGGCTGACCCGCTCATTACGCGAGTGTAGTGCATACCTGGACAATAAGATTAGTGATCGGTGGATAGGTCGAGGAGAGCCTGTGCCTTGGCCACCTAGAAGCCCGGACTTAACGCTGCTGGATTTTTTCTTATGGTCGGAAATAAAAAGACTTGTTTATACGCGTGAATATGAAAGCTGTGATGATTTACGCATTGCGATAGTGGACGCTTTTAATAAAGTGAAAAGTGATAGAAACACGTCATTAAGAAAATTAAAAGACAATTGTCTTAAACGTGGACGTTTGTGTATTGAACGCAGCGGACTCCATTTTGAGCAGTTGCTTCGATACAAAGAAGTGTAAATAAACTGTAAATAGGTCTGTAAGTTAATTATTCTGTAGATAGCTCCGATTTTAATTTTATTAAATACGCCTGAAACACAGTCCGTTGATAAATTGATTTGTTATGAAAAGAAAAATCGTGGTTAATAATCGAAAAAAAGTTTAAATAAAATAGGTATTTCTTTAGGTCCTAAGCCCGTGTAAAGTAGGAAGAACAACTTAGAGTCTATCTACGCAAGTACTCGCTAGCTCGCGCCTATTTATCACGTCAGCCGTGTTTCATTGATGTAACATAATGAATGAATGATCAGTGCCTTACTACTTTCCAAGTCGATCGAGTAAAAATTAATATTAAAACAGAAACTTTTTTTTAGTCAACATTACAATTGATTTATCAATTTTTATTGGTACTATAGATGATTACAAATTCAAATATTTCGTTTCTAAAACGGCTATAAAATCACCGTGTATATCATCAAGAAAAAATTTTAATAGCGCGTTTATTTTTGTATCAGCGCCATCTCTTATCATTTTTTTGTGTGCACGTATCACGTAAAAAGTACAAAAACAATGTAAATAACTTTAATACATAAAAATTTAACATAATTCACAGTATAATTTAGTTTTTGTTTCAATGTAATTAAATTTAAAAATAAATATTTAAGAAAATAGAAATAGGTACCTACGCCGCCAACGCCATCTGGTCTAAGGTATTATGTTAAATGTCACTAAATATAAAAACGATATTCTACTATTACACGATAGATGGCGCATGTAGGTGATAAAAATATAAATTTATAATTTTTAAAATTTTAGTTAAATACCCGTGCGAAGCCGGGGCGGGCTGCTAGTATTAAAAAGATTCTCTTGTAAACCTACTTAAATAAAGTAGAACTTTAGGGTCTCATACCCAAAAAGTGCAACCGCACCCTATCTTACTCCTCTGCTAGTCTGTAAGTCTGCCAGTCTGTCGTTCCCAGAAATTTTACAGAATATACAATACTATGGCCGCCACAACTAAAATTAAAATACAAACAAAACAAATGTAAAAAGTAATGTTAACTCGATCCTGAAAGATGTTTAACGTTTAATATTGTTAAAAAATCAAAATCAAAATCAAAAGCAACTTTATTCAAATAGGCCCCACGAGCACCTTCGAATCGTCATTTTACAAATTAAAACTTTAGTGATTATTATTGTTTGTAAAAGTAAAGACAGACAATTTATAGATTTCGTGTAATTTGGCTATAATATAATATAGTTTAAAATTATGATGCGAAAACGCGTAAGTGACGCCTATACCTTACCACGGCGCTTACGACCTTCTTTTCGCGTGAACTCACTATAGTGTCGACTGGGAGCATTTATTACTGTGCACTTTACTAGCGTGGAGGAAAGTTTTTTGTATGAGTCTTTGATACCGAACTATTGTAAGAAATTCGTAGGGATAGTCTAATGTCTGGGGAAGGACATAGGCTACATTTTGTCAATACAACCACACGGGTGAAAACTAGTAAAGTATGTATGTATACATCTGCCTGTAAACAACCCACTGCTGAGCGAAGGCCTCTTCTCCATATAGAAGAGGGGATGGAGCTTAATCCACCATGCGTAACGATCGTTATCAGTCTATGATAACAACCGGGACCAACGGCTTTACGTGCTCTCCGAGGCACGGTGAGATCCACAAGTACATACAACCAGACCGGAAACAAATATTTATACAAATACAAATATCTGTCCCGAGTGGGAATTGAACCCGCAACCGCCGTTTGAGGCAACTACATGCACCATTACGCCAGAACGGTCGTCACTAGTAAAGTATAAATAAATAAAATCGTCGAAGTGCGGGTAGACTCGAACCCAAGCACTCACCAGGATGCCGGCGAGGATGCCGCAGAGCTCGACGTTCCGCGCGGTGTTGCCGGCGGCGAGCGCGAGGAAGCGCGCCAGCAGCGCCGCCGGCACCAGCACGCAGCGCAGCCGCGGCTCGCCCAGCAGCCCGCCTACTGATGGCTCGGTGCCACTGTTTCGAGCAGCTCATTTATGGTGGCGATCGCGACCAGGAGATACAGAGACAAGAGTCCGCGACAAATTATATCATTGGTCGTCTCAGTTCTCTTAGCTCAGTTTCTCCTGGTCGCGGTCGCCTGCCGCGGCGCGAACCACTACCATTAAAAACGTTTCCAAGAGTGGAGACTGCGTCAAAACGACGACAAAGTAAACATCCCACAACGCAAACGCGGTGTGGGGCATCGTGGATGGCTTAAGATCGCCAACGGAGGCTGGATGAGAATTGCGGGAAACCGGTGCTCTATTGCGTAACTTGCGCGATCACGAGAAATCGCTGTGGTGTCGAATTTCAATACTAGCTGAGCCTCTATTAGTATTGAAATTCGACACAGCGATTTATCTGGATCGCGCAAGTTACGTAATAGTTCCACCGGATATCTAGCACTAACTTGGTGAGGCCTATGTCGAGCAATGGATTACGATAGGCTGAAGTGAAGTTATTTTTATCACCATATTATCATATCAGCCATTGGATGTCCACTGCTGAACGTAGGACTCCCCAAAGTTATTATTTTTACATAAATGAAACGAAGTTCATACCTTAAAGTTATATAGATAAACGAAAAACAAAAGAAACAGTAAATACAGCTAAAGACTGTCACTGTTGTCATTTCAATCAAAATAAAAAACAACTTTATTCAAATAGGCCCCAAGAGCACCTTCGAATAGTCATTTTACAAATTAACACTTTAAAGTGATTATTATTTTGTATATAATAGTAAAGCTACCACCGATTCGGAATGTAGATTCTGCAGAGAAGAATCGGCAAGAGTCTCCGGGGTTACTCTTTTAAAAATAATATATAAACTGTGTTTTAGTACAAAATTAGTAATATCTTGCATGAAATACAGCGCCACTAAGTCCACACATCTTAATCGTCTAAGACTAAATCACATTAGGTATATATATATATATATATATATATATATATATATATATATATATATATATATATTTTATTTATTTTATATATATATATATATATATATATATATATATATATATATATTTTTTTTTTTTTTTTTTTTTTTTTTTTTTTTATAGTAAGTCATACCTAACATTCTCATCCACTTTGAGTTTAGATGGCCATTACATTGGTTAATATTATTAGTTACTGCCTTGCTCCTGAGGGATGTTTCATTATATTTTTATAGCCTTTGTTAATTTTAGACACTATAGCATTTTATATTGAAAGCATTTAAAAAATCCATTCAGTAATTTCAAAGTTTATTTATCACAAACAAATCTGTCTTCTTTATCATATCAATATAGTTAAAATTCACAGTTATCACTTTAACAAATCACATAATTTGTTTTTTATTAACTGATATAAAAGTTAAAAATATTTAATTTACTTGTTCTAATTTATTAAGCTACATTAAAAAAAATGTTTCAATATATTTCCTGAGGTAAGGACACTTTCATTAACATCTAAATTCTAATTCATCTGACTAATTTTCACATGCTTAGAGATTTGTTACTAGAGGCTTGTGAAGTTCTGTTTCAACAAATAAATCACGTCTGTATTCTCTTGACTAAAAAAATAGATATGTTCTAGTGGGATAAAACCTATTCCATATTAATACTCATATTAATCTTAAGTAATAGAAATTTTTTAATGTTGATGTTTAAGCTTATATCTTCTACATGAATAGGCATATATACAATAAATTTTATATAACATAATGCTAGATTTTTTCTTTTAAATAGTTCAGTAAAACTGAGAATATTTGATAAATTTTTATTTAAGCCTACCATAAAAAAAGTACCATTGGGCCCAAAATATACAGTGTTTGAGTCCCATTTTGAATATGGCTCTAATATTATAATATACTTATCCTAAGGCTTTATACAATGGACTATTACATTGGCAGTCCTAAGGATTGCCCAGCAGTGAAGATTGAGATGTCGTCTAACGCTGATGGTATTTTTCTCTGTACATTTTCTATAACTTCCACATTTGCATATGGATATTATTAGGCTGTGCTGTTTAAGTATATATTTTAAGCCCCTAGTTTATTAGTACACCATAATTTAATATTTATAATAAAAAATATAACATACTGTTGAGGTCTCGGAGGAGGTATAAGCGTCGCACGAGATGGCTCAGCTGCAAAGTCATCAGGATATAGAATATCATCCACTGGCGGAGCAGATGGTGAAACTGCCCATTCTTCCTAGAACATTACATCCTTATTATATAAATATAAATTTAAAAATTAATTTATCTTATCAAATCTTTGAGCCTGGTTTATAATCTAAATTTTATGATGACTCTATACTTAACAAATAGCTACTATTCTTTACTATATTAATTTCAGAAATGATAACAAAAATTATTAAGATAAATTACTAATACCTTAAATAAGCAATATTGAATACCAAACCTTGGTAGTAAAAATATAACATTATTGAGAGATTGTCAATTTGTATAATTAATTATACATACTGCATTTAGCAAGTGAGGTGTGGTATTGTGTCCATCTTGTCTATTCTCATCTGCTTGAAGGCGCTGAGCCAGTTTTGCATCATCCTGTTCCTGTTTCCTTCTCGCCTCTTCTGCGATTCTTCTTTTCTCCTTAAATAACATTAAACTTATCTAATAAGACCAAGTAACATTTCAGGTATATCCAAAAATTACAAAATAACTCAATGCAAATACCTCATTCTCTAAATAGTATATATGCTCTTTTTTGAATTGTTCTAACAGTTTCTGTTTAAGTTTCTCAGCCTTTGGCATCACCTCCTTCAACTTCGCCTGGTTTACTGCCTTCATTTCGGCAGGTACTGTGTTATATTCTGGATGTTTTCTTATTTTCTCCAGAAATAAAGTCATAAATTTCATATACAGTATATAAGCATTTTCAAGGCTACCTTCGGCTAAATATACATTAGCCATTCTAACCATTTCTAAGCCAGATCGATAATACCTGAAATATTTATTTTATAGTAGTAAAAACGATATCACATGAGTTTGAAAAAATTTAAGTTATTTATTTCGACAGGATTATGTTTATTGCAAAAAATAAATAAATAAATTGGAATATAATAGGAAAACATTACAAAGGTTTCTAAACTAGAGATAATTAATGAAATGAAACTTTTACAGGAAGAACAATGAGTCATCAATATTTTTAACATACAATATGTAATAGAGAACTCACCTTCTCGGTGGAACATTTGGATCAACTTCGACCATAGCCCCATAATTTGCTAGCTGTTTTACCCTATTTGCAGGTTCCATCGATGCCAAATCTACTGGTTTATTATGTTTCTCAGTAGACTGCATTTTAAGCGTTTTAACTTTATATTAACTTCATATATTAACGCTTTTCTCTAGGTTCACAGTATAAAATAATTTTACTTTAAAAACACACCACATCGATATATAAAATTGTAAATTAATACATTTTTAGCAATGATATTATTATACATAAACAACAGGAGCCTGACATTTTGATTTGATATTTTGACAGAATTTTATTTGACATTTTTGACATAGACATTTTTAATTGTGGGTACCACGAAGAATGGATATATAAGGAGTGCGAACGTAATGTTAAAAGAATGGCATCAATTTAGGTAGTAGATAATTATTTTGCCGCTAGAGTCCGCTAGGATCGAAGTTGTAATTTACGCGGGAAGGCTTGTTGCTATTGACAGCTCTGAATTTTGAAAATTGAGTTATTAGTTCATTTTTAACCTTTCTATTGGTTGCTATAGGTGTGCGATTATTGATTTAAATAGTAAAATAATGTAATTTATAATTTTCGTCTCTCTAACATAATTATGAGAAAAAAAAGTGAGACAAAAACATTCCGCCAGGCCACCATTTTAAAGATATTTGACATGTAGTCAACATGATGTCATAAGATTTTTTCAATTATTTATATTGTTTTTATCTTTAAACTTTGTAGTAACTTGTTATTAATAACTTTGAGTCATCGCCAACATAAAATACTCTTGGAGATTAAATTAAAGGTTAAACTTTTAGTTTAATTACAGGTATGTAATTTTTAAATTATTAAATAAATATTAAAAATATAATGTAATGTTATAAGATTAAGTATATTTGTTTAAAAAAAATTTATTTCATATTATATAAAGTTATTTTAATTAAATATTTGATAAATTATGATAATGGTAGTCGGTGAAAATTTAATTTTTTTCAAAATAACATTATTTAGAATAATAAAATTTATTGTTATTTTCATATATTTTTCAGCTATAAAATATTATAAGAAGCCTCGCAGACAATTCACATAATTAGCATAGCATCAATTATTATGCTCTACTATCTTTTATAGAGAAGAAATATCAATACTTCTGTCCAAGAAATCAGATGATTCAGAGAATTCTATATAAAATTACTATTAGTACAAAAATAAAAAACAATGTATTTTAATAAAATTTCTGAATTCGTTTTGTTTTATTTCATCTTCCAAAATATTAGCATTCAATACATAAAATTATATTTATTAAATATGCAACTAAAATAAAACTGTTCTAGAGAACTACTACCTATATTTAATTACACATATTATAATAAGTAATATAATAATAGTATCGGTACCTCACGAATACTCGCGCACCCAGTGGCAAAAAAGAGAACTATGATCTTTGTTTATTTTTGTGTACATAAGTACCGTGAAATTTGTATAGAACTACGTCTACCGTTCGCTCTCCTGTATATCCATTCTTCGTGGTGGGTACGTTCGCGGGCTCTCTTCTAATTGATAATTCATCACTTTTATAGGAGCGCATGCGTACTTCATACTTTTTTATCTATGCATTCCACAGACCACATGCACGGAAATGATACTTCTTAATTCAAAAACTGAATTTAGCTGTCGAACTTTAGTAAATAATTGTTTGCTATTGTTCATAAAAGATAATAAACAAAATTATCTTCTTACATTTATTAACTACTTATTATTTTTATTTAAAACTGATACATAAAAAACTATTGCGCATGTCCCATTTCCGTTTCCGCGCATGTGGTCTGTGGAATGCATAGATAAAAAAGTGATGAAATCAATTAGAAGAGGGCGCGCGAACGTACCCTGTGTAAACAACTGCAATGCACTATACAGCAATAAAACGAGGTAGTGTTTAGTCGGCCATATGATAATAAATTATAACTCCATCGCAACTTGATAGTGTCAGTATGCAAGATCTCAGAACAAATTTTTAGTTCATTTTAAAATAGTAACTATATATGTGTATTGTTCTATATATTTACATTTTGACATAACTTATAATTCTTATACAATTCATGTTTTTCATTGCTTTTAGTTGAATTAACTTTTACCAACAGTATTTCATTTTTAATGCAGTAGACAAAAAAAAAGATTTTTTTTTTTTACAATAGTACAATTATTTTTTTTTTCGTTGACTATTGGTGGAAAAGCCATTCTGCTTAGGTTTAAAACGCATGTGGTCTTGAGTCTTAGTGAGCTAGTGACTTGTTACGACTCTTTTAAGTTTATTGATCTGGACAATCTGATAATACTACACAGTACATTTCACTGTGTTGTATTATCATATACATAGTTGTCTCCGACGCCAACCGATTCTTTTAAGTATGTATCCATCCATTACTGTCTTAATCTTCGTGTTGACATTTCAACAAGTTTCAAATTTGCGTCAAATAAAGCGGATCGTTTATTTTTTTAGCGCAAAAAAATTTACTGAACTTTCCTACACCAGATAAATGACTATAAAATCATTTACCTTATAAGGTTACTTATTCCCTCTATAGTAAGCGACAATGTCTTGAAACTATAGGTTGCTACTTGTAGCATATACTATTTAAAAAAATATAAAGACTTGGATCTTGTCACATTTTTAAAATAATTGGTTTAGACTTTAGATGGTTCGTTATTGGTAAATTAACGTATTTCTAATTTTAATTAATTTGATTCTTAATTTGAAGTTTTTTACAAGTAGGCCTAGAAATGAACGTGAGCAAAATAAAGATTATAATATCTTGATCTCACTTTTCTCTTCTTTTTTTTTAACAACCGTTCTGGTGTAGTGGTGCGAGTAGTCACCTCATCGTGACTATACGGGTAATATTCCTACTCGGTGCATAAATTGGTATTTGTACAAATATTTGTTTCTGGTCTGCGTGTACATGTCTTTGTAGGTGTCCCCACCGTAACTCGAAGAGCATATTATAAAGCCGTCGTTACCGGTTGTTATCATAGACATCTGATAACGATTGTTACTCATTATAGGGAAAATATTCACCGATCCGCATTGGAGAAAGAGAGAGAGAATTCAGTCAAGCAGCGTGATGGATTAAGCTCCAACTCTTCTGCAATATGAAGAAGAGGCCTTTACCCAGTAGTGGGGCATGCACAGAATGATTCAATTCAGTTAGTTTTTCACCTCCGACTCGTCACAGCAATCGTTCAGAACCGAGTTTTCAAAATTTTCTACATTACCTAGGACACACGACCTAATTGATTAGCAGTAATTAATAGAAATCAAACAACCGAATTTCGCTCGACTAATAGGAATAAATGTTCGAAAAACTATCGTTTTTAAAACTATCAATTCAAAGGCAGTCTCCTAACATTATCTTATTATTATTTTTTACTAAGTGATTTTTATTGGTACACATGTACTTACTACTGTAAAAGAAAGATCACTTTGCTTATTTCTTTTTTTTAATAACACGCACATTTACAAAATAGTTCATAACAAAAATAGCAGCAACATATCATTGGACACCATACGCATGCTGATATTATATATAATAAACAATGACCTAAGTCTTTATTAAATTTGCAGAATACTTGAAAGTATGGATAGAAAGAGGGACAATTTTTGTATACCCAGGACCATGGTTTCTTTCTAAACGTAGAAACATACATATCGTTGCAAATATCAGTCGTCCACATTTCAGAATCGGTATCATGCATCACAGATCTTAATTTTTTTAAAGTAGTTTTGCAATAATTAAAGACTTTCTGTCTTAATGTTAAATTTCTACAATTTTTTATACAATAAATACGATACTTAGATCGTGTTTTTTGTCTTGACGGTTTTGCAAATGTGATTCTAGAGCCACATGGATACCGTTCACTATTTAATAAAATTCTTTTCTGAGGATTTGAACACGGTGCACAGCTACTTTTACGTTTACCACGACTACCTATGTATTGATAATTGTAACAAGAAGGTATTACATACTTTCTTCTAATTAAATGTTTATTAGAATGTGTTCTCCAACGAAATCTAGATTTCGGTGTATTGTCTTTATAAATTTTTATAAGTTTTTCATTCGTTGGAATTTTTGTATAATATGGAGCACATGTCGCATTTTCTTTTTGAAATATGGCAGATGTTTGGCAAGATTCAAAGTTTTGAAATAAAGTTTTCGTCAACGATCTATCATTTATTAAGCAATGTGTATTCGTTAAAAGAGGCGAACTTCTAGTAGATACCGTTTTTGATAAATAAGTCTTTTGGCCCATTTTACTATTTTCGTTGACAGGTCTCTTATAAGATATATTTATACATGGCTTATTTTTCAATAAAGTAGAAGTTTCACGAGTCCTTATGTTAAAAAATCCAGGATATCTATTTTCCCTTAATTCTTGTTGTTTATCTATATTAGGACAACGTTTATGTAAGTTGTGGTTTCGTTTGCGATATTTTCTTATTGGTTTCATAATCCATCCTCTATTCCGCGTATAATACAAAGTATACCTTTTTTTCGGATTTGCACATACGTGGAATTTTCTATGCTTACCAATTGAATGTCTATTCCCTGCAAGTGATTGCTGTTTGCAAGGCTTTAAAGCGTTCGCGTTATGGTATTTTTGATTTTTTATTGAAGAGCATAGCGCGTTATAAGCATGACCAACTTTCTCTAAAGCGCGAACAGTCGAATGAAAAATTAAACGCCCAAATTCGCTACCATTAAAACACGATCCATATTTACAACAAGAATCAAGTTTAGCTTGCCTAAAAACATGTCGCGGTCGTAATGGATAAGTAATTAGCCAATATACATATACTGACACAATGCATGGGGACCATGCTATAATCGCAAAACCGAAAAGAATAATTTTTAGAGTAAATTTTACAAGCGAAATAAAATAATTTTGGTTAAAATAAATAGCAAGTAGGGAGTATTTTGGTTTGGAGCAACATTTTCTATTTTTGCATTTAGATTTCACATTATTAAAATTGCGTCTCTGTTTTTTAATATTACAATTATTCGATTCAATTTTTTGCTTTGAACAGCGTCCACATTCAGCCGAGTCTCCAGCACCATTTATACATTTGAAACATGAAGGTTTTACTGTCACTCCTCGGTTTACCCGTATCTGTTGAATTATTACGGGTGACTTACTCCTGCAATTTCTACTTGAACTTGTTTTAAATTCAAAGCATTTATTTATATTATTAGATGGAAAATTGACCAATTTGTAATGCATTGGCATGCAACTACAAATTGGTGAAATTTTATAGCTACTCATATTTTTACTATTCATTTCTGTTTTGTAAAAAATATCTTGTTTATTACAATCATCACGATATTTGTGATATTGCAAAAAACTGTTACTTTTACATTTCAGTTGATAACATAAGTTAGGTTTATACTGCCGATACCGAAATCCATTTATGTCACATGATGATTTTGAGTTATAAAACATATTTAATCTTCTGTAATCTCTAAAAACGTTTTGCTTTCTACGTCTTTTGACAGGGTTTGAAGCAGACTTTGTCGCTTTAGCATCAAATAAAACCTCGATATTATTTATTCTACCGTTTCCTTTTAAAATCTGTTTTTCCTCTTTCTTTTCATTTCTAATTTTAAGTAAATTATAAATTTTTTCTTTAAAATTATCAGAAAGTACACCATATAAAGATTTTTTTTGTTTGAAATTATCCATACTTGAAGACCTTTGAACAGTGTTAGTATTGATAGATTTTGATGCTCTCTTATCTAAAATAGAGATTACAAATGCAACAATACATTTTATAAAATGATATCATGTAATATTTAGAACTAATAACTTATTTGTAATTGTAATTTTGTTATTGTAATAAATAAATAAATAAATATGTTTTAACATACACACACGGTCATCTGTTCCTAAAATAGGCAACTTAATGCCTGTGTTTTAGGTAACAGTTGACTGATATACATTTTTTTATAAATATACATATAAATAATACACATATATAAATAAATATATATTACACCCAGACTCGGGGCGGGAATCGAACCCACAACCCTGGAGCAGAAAACAGGGCCACTGCCAACTGCGCCATGGGCCAGTCAAATAACTAATTTGTGGAAACTAAGCTTTAATTTTACATAGTGCATAAAATTTAAAGTTTGTAACTTTTTATGTTCATGTTGACTTGAAATTAAAGACAAAAACTTTTTTAATAACAATAATATAACTACTATTTCAGTGCTTAAGCGCTATAACTACTTACCGAAAAACGATATTTTTGAAGAACCATTTGTAGTAATAGTTGTAATTGACGAACTTGACCTCTTTTTCATAATAAATGAATATGTACTTTTTATTTTTGCACATTTTGGAGATTTGCCAACTAAAGGATTTCTTCTACGTTTTTGTTTTTCGTCTTTATAAGTATTCTCATGCTGAGATACCGTATTATTGTGTCCCGAATCTCGAAATAAGTAGTTACCAGATCCATTAAAATTTACGACTGGTAATTGGTGAATAGAATTACATTCACGATCCATAATTTTTTTTAAAATGCACTAATATGAATTATTTTTATTTACATGACAATATTTTGGGTTTAATTCTCATAAAATATTATTATTATTGTACCGTTATGTAAATAACCGTCAAGTAAATAAATCAAATAAAGTAATCGTCATTTTTGATAAAACGTCAAGACTAAATTGCTTAAAAAGTCTGCATATAGGTAAAAATGCATCCATGTAAAAAAGATACACATTTGTTTAAATTACGCCTTTTAACTCAGTTAAATATTTTTAAAGTTCTATAATAAAAATTCAATTACGTCTGGTTTTGAAGAATAGTTAAACGACGTATTCAATGGATATTTTAAATACTTAGGGGTATCCATTAATTACGTGATATAATTTTAGAGATTTATCGATCCCCCTCCCTTCTTGGTAAGATTTGAGATTTTGCTCAACCCCTCGCCTTATCTCACGTAAGATTTTTAAAGTGCGTATTTGTAATATAAATGAGTTAATATGTGCTCGATTACATTAGATGATACATTTAAAAAAAGTTCTTATATTTTATTCTATATTATTTTATTTTATTTAAGGGCCGAAACACATAACGGCGTTGCGGCGCCGCAACGCTAAAATCGGCGGTGGCGTCACCGCCAATTTTAGCGGCGCGGCACCGCCAATTCCGGCGTTGTGACGTCATACTTGTTGACCATGATTTATTGACATTTTGTGTCTATTTTTATATTTTATTTTTTGTGTCTTTATTAGACATGGGTATCTCAATGAATTTTTATGAACTGCAGATAAGCTCATGAGCTATATGCTTGAACCGGAGCTGTGAAACGGCTCACAGTTCAGCTCAATTGTTGTTATAGGTATTGTTACTTTTAACCACTTTTAACTATTAGATTTACAGCTAATTTATGACTCGGTTCAAAAAAATGACATGTATGATGTACCTAAATTATAAATATGTAATAAAGCAGCGTTTCGAAAAGTTATTATAGTGATATTTTTTCTATCTTACACAATTATAGGGGAATGCTAATTTCATGCATATGATAAACGCTAAAGTGAGTTTCTTTGTTTGTTACGCTTTCACGCTTTAACTATTCACCTGAATTACGATCATCATGAAATTCTGCATACCAGTTTTCTGGGGTACAGAAAAGTACATAGAGTACGTACTTTACGTACCGACTACCGTTGGTGCCTGTACCATGCGAGCGGAGCCGCGGACAAAACCTATTTATTTATATTTAATCTATAAAACTAATACAGTAAGATATTAATTTATGTATCACTTTGTTTCAATTTTGTTTAGGCTTTATGAGACAAAAGTTGTTTAAAATTCTACCAGCATACAAACTTGATTCACAAAATTATTTCCGGTACAAAGGATTACTTTTTATGCATTCTACTATATAACAACTTCACAAACAATAATTAACAAATTTCACGTGAACTTTAATATTTAAAATAATTAAATTAATATCCACAATAAAAAATCACGAAGAACTGGTTACCCTACAACAACGCTCTTTTTCGCGGCGCCGCAACGCCGCAACGCAAACTGCCGATTTTAGCGTTGCGTCGCCGCAACGCCGTTATGTGTTTTGGCTCTAAGACTAGTAAAGACTAGTATTTAAGAAGACCTGTGGCATTCGGTGCAAGCCTGTAATGATAGGTGTGAAGTTATAAATAAATTTATAATGGCGTAGCATAGAATCACGATGAGAAAATCGAACAATAAAATACTTGAATAGGAACTATTAAAATTCGTAAAGGAATATTCATTATATTTCAATCTACGAAGACTTATGTATGATGTCTAGAATGGCTACTGGAACTTTCTGTAAACCATCTGCTCTTCAACCTCGCTCTGGTTTAGTCATTCTAACCCGTTATCGCTTGCACACAAAAGGTTAGTAGCTCGATGTGTGATAATCTGTGAGGGTCACACTGGTGCTCTCCTGATCTTGTAGTAGATGAAAAGAAGATACCACATGTACTACAGCATCGCTTTTCTAGACCACCACGTCTTCACCACGTACACTTGGGAAATAGAGGTCATAGAGATCACCCTAATGAAGGCGTGCGAAGGTTAAATTGGTAGTCAATGGCGAATCAATGACTTTTCGTTATGTTCTTCAGGGTCCGAAATCGTCAGATGCCCATCAACCTTAGTGATATCGTATGGAGGTGGCAGAAAATGGTCATGAAGAATCATGTGCAGAAAAAAAATTACGTGATATTAGCCGAGACCACCCTCTCTCCCACCTGAGATTGAGTGAGGTTTCGCTCGGCCCCCTCCCCCCCTAAACACTTTAATCTTAATTAATTTATCTCAAATTAAAAAAGCGCATTACTTTTAAAGTTAGAGCCAATTTTCTAAAGAATAATACATAATTTATACCACATTATTTAAAATGGAAAACCATGAAGAAAATTATTTTACATTTTTATTTTAAGTATTTTATCCTGTCTCGTTAGTAATCATAACAGCAGATACAAAATAAACATTTGCATATTTCTAAACAAAGAAAGCAAGGTATCCAAAATAAGAAACCAAACAAAAACATACATAAGAACCCACACCTTTTCCACTGAGTTCGAGCATCTAAATAATGCGGGTAAAACTTGGGCCATCGGTGGTAAATCCACAGTTGAGGTGTTTTTCGTAATGATATCAAGTAACAATCACCAGCAGATGCATCCCATCTGTTTCTCTGATCTTTTATTGGTCGCAGTGGTTTACTGCAATTATTGTGTATTGCAGAAGATGGATATGCGAGATACGGCTGCAAAAGAACTCGTTTGAAGGTTTCTACGAAGTCCTGGCTATTAATCTCCATTAATTTATTAACGTTTCGATCAATTTTAAAAATTTTATCAAAAAAGTTATGTAAGATATCTTCCGGTGGTTTTTTATTTTTTAACTTTGCTCTTGCTTTGTCTCTTTGTTTTACTTCATTTTTATGACATTTCCTACATTTATTGACTTTATTCTTACTTAGGGATTTTAATAATTTTTTTCGTGCTTCTTGTAATTTGGCGGCTGCTGCTAATTCCTTTTTAGTTTTATGATCAGTTTGTTTTTTAAACTTTTTAATTTTTGTCTGCAGACAATTAAGTTTTTCATTTACTTCTTTTTCTTTAAGTTTTATTTCTAATTCTTTCCTTTTTAGCTCTCTAGCACTGATTTCACATGTATTAATTTCTTCAAAGCGATTCTTATACAGGCTCCAACGCATTTTGTTTCGTTAATATCAAATATTTTATTTATTTTTCATTTTTTTTTAAATAAAATATTTGATACTAACTTATTGTTATTATATATTTTTACCGTTGTTTAATATTAAGATGGTTTAGTTACATGTTCATCATATTATATTGATGGAAATCAACACGACACTAAAACGACACTGTCAGTGGATGCTTTTTCAATATTTGGGTTACATTATACGCATGAAGTACCTATAGAGGTAAAGGAGCACTATCTTGTGTTACGAAAAGTGTCTCTGATATAACCTTAAATAAAGATGGCGTCGCTGGACCAGAGGACCGTTTTTAGGTTAGATAATTAATTTAACTCGTTAGCCATTTAACTTATAATTAAAACACATTTACTAACTACTCTAGTCTATGAGAATACTTGAAATTATACTACCTACTTGAAATTATACTTACTTCAACTCAGCAAACTTCAAGTTATCTAAAACAGTTAAGTTCAGATCATATTCTCTACTACATGTAGATACTAAAACTACTCTAATCTATGAGGATACTTGAAATTATACTTAGGTATTTCTACTCAGCAAACTTCCAGTCATCTAAAACACTTAAGTTTCATACCCTGCACTACACCAGAGCTCCCTTTATTTAATGCTATTTTGTGAATTTTTTTTTTTAGAACGTTCTAATCTCAGGAAGTAATGTTCGAATTGAAAAATTATTTTTGTGTTGAATAGTCCATTTACCGAGGCAGGCTATAGGCTATATAACATCACGATGCGACAAATAGGGGCTGAGCAATAATAAAAAAACGTTACAATAACTTTTTGAGAGCTTCCGTTGCGTCCTTTATTATTCCTCTTCCCGATAATTACAATAGTTCCACTTTTAAAGTAATCATTACATCACGCTTTTATTACCCGAAGGGATAGGCAGAAATGCAGATGTTAAATGTAACACCCACATTTCACCCGTTATGAGTCCCTTGTAATAGGGGGCGAGCCTATTGCCTTACACCGTTCACCATTCCGGACTCCGTGCTATTTACTGAGATTTTTCGAAAAACAAAAAAGAACCCAATAATACGTTGTCTGACCCAGGAATCGATTCTGAAACTAATTACTCGGCAATAAGGTTTGTGATACTCGACCAACGAGGCGAGCTCTTAGAGTAATGGTTTAAAAATATTTAATTAAGTACGTTTTTTTCCTTAAATTAACGCAGATGACACCGCGGGGCACAGCTAGTTTTATATAAGATTAGACTTAGTAGAAATCAATTCATCTTCTTGTGGTTGTAAGCATGCACATCTATTTTTATTTGACAAAAACTCAAACCTTTCAAAATTTGAATTACACACCCAAAGTAAGTTAAAAGCCACAACGTCACAAGTTTTAGAAGATTTTAAGAATTTTTGCATTTCACGTGATATATTTATTTTTCTTATAATAGAAAGTAGTTTTTATGAAACTATATTCATTTTTAAGCTACATTATTCTTGAGCAACTGCATAAAATTTCATTTCCTTATTTGCATTCGTTACGGTTTCTCACACTATGACGTCGAACCAGTAGTGATAATTTTAAAAAATGGATATAATCGAACATCATGCTGTGATTACTTACTCGAATAAGAAAAGTTTAACACCAAAACAAATTTGTGAAGACATGTTAGTAATTTTAAGTGAAATTGGAAATTCGTCTGCTACGGTAAAAAGTGGGTAGCAGAGTTCAAACATGATCGAGAAAGTGTCGAAGATGATCCACGTAGCGGTCGGCCATCGACGTCTACCACCGACGAAATCATTGAAAAAATTTGTGATTTTATTTTATCTGACCGGAGATTGACTGTTAAGGAGATAGCTGACACCATTGGCATTTCATCTAAACGAAAGCACAACATAATTACTAACGAGCTGCACTTTCCAAAGGTGTCTGCGCGGTGGGTGCCTCGATCCTTTTCAGTTGAATAAAAACGCGTTAGATTAACGATTTTTCGAAACTGGAGCTGTTTGAGGCTGACCCAACTGAATTTGTTGAGAGATTTTTGACTATGAATAAAACCTGGGTGCACCACAATACTTCAGTGACTAAAAATCAATCTAAACAATGGAAAAGACCAGGATCTACACCTCCGAAAAAAGCTAAAGTGGTTTTGTCGGCCGCTAAAGTGATGGCGTCAGTTTTTTAGGATGCGAAGGGTGTAATTGGTGGACTACTTAGAAAAGAGTCAAGCAATAAACACGGCCTATTAATGTAGCCTCCTGCGACATTTACGTTAATTAATTAAAGAAAAACGTCCTGGATTGTTACGAAGAAAATTTTGTTTCACGAAGATTTTGCGCGAGTTCACATGTCAGTCGAGACTATGGCAGAAATCCATTGTGTGCCTTCGAATTATTACCCTATGCCCCGTATTCTCCTGATCTCGTTCCATCCGAATTTTATCTATACCCAAAGCTTAAAAATCACTTGGGTGCGTATAGCATGTATTGTGGTCCTTCGAATATTCAACAATTTTGTGTTTACACTTCAGAGTTTTAAATGTATTAATAACTGAATAACTGTCACATATTTGAAGTTGTAAGTACATACCTCTCGTTGATAATATAAAATAAAATGTAGGTATACACGCGGACGATGCTGCGAGCACAGCTAGATATCTTAATACCTTTATTCTCACAAGAACTATAACTTCAGTGTATGCTTGAAAGAATTATACTAATGAGATAAATTAAATATTATCATAAATTTCAAGAAACTAAACGCGGAACAATATTTTGATCAATATAATTTCAGTGTAAAATTTGATATTCGTAGAGCTACTATTTATTGTTCTAAAGCCATAGGTATTTTCGATACCTACGCTTATTGTATTATAGTAGCTAGTTTATATAATAGAAAGATCTATTGTGTTTGCACTGTGCGAAGCGTAGGTGCAGAAAATGTAACAGAGAGGCTCGGGGCGGAGTTCAATTCCTGAGAGGTCACGCCCGTACATGAAGCAATGAAACCGTATCAATTTACCATTTATTAAAACTTAAATAAATATTGGAAATAAATTATAACTGTTACAAATTACGCAGATAAACTATTTTGACGAAAACTAATTAAAAATAATTACTTACGTCCGAACAGACATTTCAAGTCATAGTTTATTACAGAGTTGATAAAAAACAAGAAGCTATGAATAAGATCATATTAATATATGGAAACAATTAAATTGCATGTAACATACTTTTTTCATGTTCACATAAAGTTGTGTTGACAACAGAGAATATTTTAACACATACTGCATTGGATAACCTCGCACTAGGTTATTAATAAGTACAACGAGATTACACAGACAGAACGGACTAAACATTGTGATATCAACACGCTCTGTGTGTGAGTTAAGATATGTAGCAGATGTTGGCATATTCTAATATTATTATCAATACTATATAACACGTGTTAGTAAAGATTTCATTTTTGTCATCCTTAATATTTACATAACACTATATCCACAAGATGAAGAATCTTGCTCTACAAAAACAATAAAAACAAAAAAAATATTAATTAATGAGTTTATGATTAAGGATTTTTTAAGCCTATCAAGGTATACCCTAGATATTTGAAAAAGGAAAATAAATCAATAACTTCTTATATTATTATTAGGTATTACTTATTTATAGTAAACCTATATCGCAATGTACCTATTTACTAAGTACATATCAGATACACACATAAATAATTATTAACTATATTTATTAAAAACAATGTGGTAATGTCTACTACATCAGTGCGTATTCAAACAAACCATAGTAATGTACGTAACCTTATCTCTACATATATAATTTACACATAACTATTAATAAATGACTCACAGAACAAGGAACTGGAGTATATAAACATACAGCGTCGTGATTTTTCATTGAAAAATTATAGTACCGCGTCCATTATACAATATAATTTTTCGTGAACTTCCTGCAGCAGGAGGTCAGCGGCACTGGCTGGCCCAGCGAGTGCGCGGGCGCAGAATGCCGTAAGAGTCCGCTGTATGCGCACGCACCGCGCACCCGTGGTCAAACCGGATCGAATAAGTGACAAAGCGAGTGGAGATTACATTCAGTTGCAAAGTGAACATTGGAGATCTGATCCCGTCGCGTCCAGGTATTTTTATACACCATAATATTATACCTCAACTAGTTCGTTTTATCTCGAGACCATCTAGTTGAAATAGCATTTTGTATAATTAATTTTAAGCTAAAAATATGAAAAAAGTTACACAAAATCTAAAAGTTAAATTATAGTATAAGACCACAATTTAATTACATAAAAAATAAATTAACGTTTTTGGTAAGGTCAATATATATTTACTAGAATATAACAGATAACAATTTTTTATTCCGGGAAGTTTTTATTTTTATTAATTAAATCCTAAATCGTATTCCAAATTGGTCATAATAAAGAAATAAGTTCATTTATTGTCCTTTGTTTCCCTATCTCTGTTGACTCAGTGTTCGACCTAAGTCTTAGTTAGTAGAATACTATCCACCAAACGTATACCTATGTATATTCTATCCCACCAGGCACCATGATGTGCATTCTCAGAGTGAAATTTATTTCTATAACTTTTATATATCACCTATTTATACACTAGTAACTTTAATCATAAAAGCTTTGTACATTAAATTAAAACAGTTGTTGAACAAATAAAACAAACGTTATTTGTGCCAGTCCATAATTTCTTAGGTTTATATCAAGCTAGTTAGTTATTCGGCTTTGAGCTAAATCATGCCATTTAAAATAAATTTCAGCTCTACCTGGCTCTACCTTTATTAACGGTATAGGTATAAGATACTGTATATAAATATATATTTTTTTCTTTATTTAAGGAGTTTTAGTCCATAAGGACTATGGCACTCCATAGGAATATCACACATGCTACATACAATAAAATTATTGAAATCGTCGTCGCATACGAATGATTACAATCTAATACAATAATTTAGCAGGTTCTAAGAGAGGATAAGCCAAAATTGAATTACAACGTCCAAGTTCTTTAAAATTTTGGGTTATTTGGTAAATGTCGTTTCAAAATTTGTTTTGTATATGTTAAACCAGAAAATTATAAATCATTCTCGATATTTGTAAACATTTTGTTATAGCTTATTTAATTTTTATTGGTCAATTATTTATTTCTCGACATCTCTTTATTTTTTATCGTAACATGGTTTGTTATTTGTCAGTTTGTCGGCCTACAGGAGGAGTTACAGCGTCATATTATGTATCTTTCCACTTTTATAATATAAAAAATCCTATCTGCCCCGTAGAATCAGATACATATTAGCGTTTTCCAACAAACAAACTAATTTACTCTTTGGCACTCTTAAGCACACAAGAAAACAAAAATTGACAAGAATAATTTGTTACTTAGTCATTTCGTATTTAGGTACATATAACGCACATTTATATTTAATTCAGATAAATGTTTTGAAAGTTTCCGATGAATACGATTTGTGAAAAAATATTCAACTTACAGATTTGTCTCACTGGACTTATTTGATGGTAATTGAATATTTTTTAAAGAATTGAGCAGCAAAATACGAAAAAAAGAATCTTACTATGCGATCGGAAGAAGAAATGAATAAAAAATGGTTTTTCATAGGTTTTTCTATGGAAAACTTAATGTTTGATGAGCAACGGCTTAAAATCAAAATTAATGGCTTTGTTATAACTCACAATTTTTTGTTTTTTTATCGACTACAAGATTTTCAGGAGGGACTTTGAGAAAAAAGAAATGTTGCTCTAAAATGAAGCATCCTAGTCATGCAGCATATAAAAAAAAAAATCAAAAGATTAATTTATGTCCTAGTAGACAATACTCTGAATCACGTGAAAAGCGATTTTGATATTGGTGGCATTAAAAATGAAATCTATTTAAAACAGAACGTTCAAGTTTCGAATAAAGAAATAAAGTACCTACTTTGACTATTTTATCTTTGACGGTATCTCGGTTATTATTTATAATATAAAAGACACGTAAAAATATTGTTCTGTGGTTTGAATATAATTATACTAGGTAGATATATTAATATCTAATAAAATAAATTTAGTACATTATTTCATAGAAACCACAAACTAACTTGTCATCTAATGATTATATTATTACGTCAAAATACTAGAATACTTTGCGTGAATTTAACTACAATATCATTATTTACAACTAGCGACCCACCCCGGCTCCGCACGGGTCCAATGTTGATACATAATCATAAAGTGGTATAGATATATTATAATCATAAAATGCTATAGGGCGAAGCGCGGTCTTCGACGCACTATTATAGGCCCGTGCCGCAACCGCTATGTCCCTGCATTTTAAAACTGTAATATCTTCGAAAATATTCATTTAAATTACATGCTGTAAAGGTCCATATTTATCTATATTAAATGCAAAATGTATCTAAGGTACTTAATTGGATAAGGATTAATGCTGTATTGCTTAAAATCACTTCATAATTAAGCCATTATTTTTCGCAAAAAGTAATGGATAAAAAATGTGTTATTGTGGGTTATCCCTAAGAGATACCCATATACATCGCGGACTTTTTTGTAGAACTTTTTAAGGTGTACAATACTGTAGTACATTATTTTGAGCTATCTCGTAGGGTTCAGCCAACGTTTACAATATATGTAAGCGCAAAAAAATGTGTTTATTTACGACATCACATTAGAAACTTCTAAAATTATCAGTATTTCTCTACTATAATAATTATGTATGTTATATACATATACCTTCCTCTTGAATCACTATATGTATTTAAAAAACCCGCATCAAAATCCGTCGCGCAGTTGATCTAAGCATAGGTACGGACAGAGCGGGAAGCGACTTCATTTTATACTATGTACTGATATTGTTGTTCAATGTTTTATAGTAAAAGAATTTTTGTTTGACTGGATTGTTACTTTTTTTATCATAAATTCCAGAAAATTTTATTTTATTTTTCTGGGCCAGTGTTATACGAGTCCTTGAACGTAATTACGCTAAGTAAATAGATATTAAAATATAAGAAATCCTATTTGACGATTTTTTTTCATAATCAATGACCAATTATTAAACTTATTGTCTTAAACTGTATTGTACGATTTTAACTGGATTTAACCACGTTTTGTTGCAACATTTACTATGAGTATGAAGGTTTAATTTGTTGATATAATAAACGGGTTAGTTTGTTGTAATCACATTATTGTTTTCAGGTCCCCCGTGACTCATGGCCCAATACGAGTTCTTGTGTGTGGTGATTGTGGCTGCCTTAGGTGAGTCGATTAGTTTCTTCCTTGATAAAAGTCTTTACTTAGTTGACCGCATTTCAATAATGATATTTTAATCGTAAATATATTTAAGTAACTTCGTTTCTAAAAGGAAAATGTACGCATATACTAAGTATAATAATGTTACAAAACGTCGCTCTAGCATAAATGTAATATATATTATAATTTTGATTTTAAACGAACAAAAATCCCATGAGAAATACATGTTTATAACATTGTTGCTCACAAAAAGTTATATATACACTTATTCGACATTCGTTTAGAAAAATGAGCTGCTTAGTAATAACGAATAAAATTTAATTACTTCCCATTGCGGATTTAATCTGATTGTGAGTGTAATAGAGAACCCGTGCATTGCTATAGGTATATAAACTCGCTTATAAAAAGTTAGCCAATTTAAACTCACCAGCTTGTTTCTATGAATAATAAAGTAGTACCTAACCGTTATTATCTGGCAAGATAACAATTCATTCTAAAATCTTACAGTAGTTCTCAAATAAACCTGCATGATTAATATTGTAGAGTTCGATTTCAACAACAAGAATCGGTATATTTTTAATATTAACACCTTTATACTTACAGGCTACAGCTACATAGCTATACCTATGATAAATTATTACAAACATTGGCACAATTATATAAGACTAACGGCCCGCCCTGGCTGCGCCCGGCCGTCATTCTATCTATTGGTAAAAACCACATAAAAATCAATAAAATAAAATAAATTATTGAGTTTATCGCGAACAGACAGACAGACAGACGCGCCGGAGGACTTTATTTTATAATATGAAGTGGTGATATGTTTTTTACTAATTGATTTTCTAACCAATATTAAATTTTTCTTAAAAAGTTAAAATAATACGAAGAATTTCTCAACTAGGAACAAATCAATTATAACGTATTTGTGTTAATTTTGATAGAACAAGTTTTGTTTTTAATAGCTCGTAGTCGGGAAAAATAGAAACATCTCGTTTATCACCAGCTTCAATCAAACTTAAACATAATAACAACTTAGTCATGTAATGGACCAATTAAAAAACAAAAATTACAAACTAACTACCGTCTTAACATCATTTCTTATCTAATTTTCAAATGGAATATAGAGAAATATGACGTCATCTCATTTTCAATATCGCTTTAGCTAATGATATATTTAATTAAAAATAAAGTCGTTACGATACGCATATTATTTTATTATTTAAGATTTAAAATCTGTACCGTCACTAAGACCTTATACTGCAGAGTGCAGACAATAACTTATTAAAACTCTACATGCTCTATCTATAACCACGCAAGTGTATTTACATTCATAAAAATCACAATAAATATAAATATACTATTTTTATAAATATGTTAACTTTACATATGTCCAAGATCATGAATGGAAATTGCTTATACCGAACATTTATAGATTTTCCTTTTAATATTCATTAGTAAGCACGTAGTTACATCACATCCCGTTCAACAAAGCAATTTTCCGACTGAGAAACGACATCATTATTCACTGCGGGTCACCGGTACAATCTAATTGCAACTTAATTGTAATCACAATAACATATTCTTAGAACCAGGTGAGATCGTGGGCGTGAGTCAGAACGATTTTGACGATTCACAACTCGAATACAAAAAAAAAAAGAAAAAATATATATCGGTAACTCATTCCTTTTGATGATTAAGACTTATTTAGGAATGGTGTCTGTCATGTATCTTTTATTTTACTCAAGAGTATAATTTTATGCGTCATACGTATACTACGTCCATGAATGAACAATAATAACTTACTCATTTACCTTAGTACGACCTTTTGCATCAATAGAGTTTTACTTTACCTTTAGAACGGTGACTAGTCATTTAAAATACTTAGATTATTAAATTATATCAAGTTTAAAAAAAGTATATTTAAAAAATAATTTGATTTTCTGTAGTGTAAATAATCAGTTTAATTATCATTACTCAATAGTTACATTTAATAAAACTTCCATGAAGATAAATCAATATCACTATGATCTAAAAACATATAAATTATCATTACATTTTTTTAAGAAAAGTATAATAATACTATATACGAGTATGTATATAAAGGTAAAAAGGCAGCTGGCCAATCGCTAACATCACCAAGGCTCTCGTGTCCTAAATGAGTGCTTATACGTGACTGAAAGTACTCATAGTCGCCTTCGATTCTCTATTGGTATACTGTTTCACTGAGATATTGCTATATATAAAACGTTTATATATGTACATACGGTAGGTGTATAACTTACTATATGTATATAGTCGCTATACTTCCAAAATAGATTTTAACTGTCCCAAAAATAACATAAATTATAATGTGAAAGTTACTTTTATGGTTATCGATAACATTTCGTTGCAATCTAATATTCGTAGTATCAATCAGTCATTATTGTTCGCAACACAACATGAGTTACCTTTCTCCTTTGCACATGAGAGCTCTCATACATTTAACATTACTTAATGTTATATGTATGAGCTTGGATACTTTTAAGTGGAATCAATATGTTGGTTCGATGAGAAATCTTGGCCACTTTCGATGACATTCACACTTATAACTTCGTATCTGTTTATCCTCGAAACATAAAATATAAAAGAAGCGCAATGTAAGTTGACTGTTTCAAAAACCGCCAAAAATTTTCAAATTAAAACCAACTCGCTTATATAAAATCATAATTTTCTTCCTTAACAAATAAAAACCGCCAAAAATTTGTTAATGAAAACCAACTCGTTTATGGAAAATTCATTTTTCTTCCTCTACAAATCCTAGAGTCGAGATGAACACGTCACCCACCAAAAGGTCAAGTTCAAATCCGTTCTGGTATCGTTCAGTTATCAAGAGCTAAACTTGTCTTATAATTCATCTCGAACTCGGTAGTTAATAAATATAATATAAGTAGTAGTATTGAAACCTCTCCATAGGAAAACAAACTAATCCAATAAGTTAACATTTAAATGATGTAATGATGTTACCGTAGTGAAATGTTCAGTACAGCATAGTATACAAATATAAACAATGAAACAAAGTTTAAAAACCAATAAATGTGAAAAAATATTCAGATATGTTTATTATACGTACTGTGAGCAGAATATCATTTTAATGTATGTCTGATGCCTTTTCTTATACCGAGTGCTGTTCTTAGTGTATACCAGACTATAACTGGTTTGAATTCACTTAGTTAAGCACCAATATTAAATATTACATAACTACTTACGTTTGAAATATTATATAGGGGTATTATAAATTCGTATAAAAACAAAAAATTTAATATTCTACTAACTTCTTTGGCATAAATATATTACAAAAGAATTACAATATTTTTGACTGTCATTATAAGGTGGTCTAGTACTATGGATATGAAGTATGTATTACTACTTTGTAACGACTCGACTATTTGAACTATTCAAGATAAGTGAGCACTTAACCAATTTACAGGCGGATAAGGAACATTTTAAATGCCTGCATGTGTTACGAAATATTTGTATAGTAAACCAGTCTTCTTACTACTACGAGTACAAAATGGTTTTCTTATTATTAAAAAAAGCTGGGCTTGATCATTCCTTTAGAGAGTATAACAAAACAGTAAAGCTATAAAGTAATAAGGTAGTGTTGCGTAACTCTCTTATCGTCCTATATAAATATTTATTTCAAAATTTTAATATAAATTTTTAATGTCTACGGTTATAATTAATATAATTTATTTTAAAAGTATATTTCTCGTATGTAATTCTAAGCATATATATAAGGTACAATAATATATTCAATATTCAGCTGTCTTGTGTTGGGTTGTTAGTACTTTTATGGATAAACGTTATTGAAACAGCATCAGATTGTAGATATTCTGATTTTAATCAGGAGTTGATTGAAATCACGGAAACTGCAACGGCGGCTTTTCCGGCAGCTGCAGCGAAAGACAAACGGGACAAGACATAATAACATGATAATAACACTATTATTGCTCGTCCTGTTTAAAATAAAGTCTTTTCAAGACTTAAAGAGCTATTAAATTTCAAAGACATACAATTTAATTATCGCACAAACAATTAAGTAAACATTAAATGTTCATTACATGAATAGAATAGGAAATTATGATATTTGTTTAAAACATGTTTTATAAATATAAGTTAATAAATATATCGTAATCAACAGCGTTTACAGATTATATTTGTAATTGTCAATAAAAATTTAAACTTTTCCTAAAAATTTGGCCACAGAGGTTACATATAGATTTAAAATACATTTAACAAAGTAGAAAAGAGAGAAGTTTTAATATGTACGAGAATATAAATAACTAGCGGCCCGCCCCGGATTCGCACGGGTATTTAACTAAAATTTTAAAAAATATAAATTTATATTTTTTATCACCTACACCTGCGTCAATACTGGAAAATATTTTATAACAGACGGATTGGTTGTCAAACATGTGTCAAAATAAATTTTAATTTAAATCAAAATCACTATGGAGTAATTATATCAAAATAATTTTCTCCCCCCTTTTAACATCGTTAGAGGATGAATTTCGATAAAATACGAAACACGTCTTCAACCAATTCTGTTAAAGAATATTTATGCGAAATTTGAAGTAGATTGGACCAAGGAATCATGTTGTCCCAAACAAACTTTGCCCCCCTTTTTCACCCCCTTAGAGGTAGAATTTCGTAAAATCCGTTCTTAGCTCTACTCGGTAAAAGGAATATTCCTACCAAATTTCAAGTCTCTGCGCCTTATAGTTTCAGAGATATCGTGATGAGTCAATGTATACGTGGAAATCTCTCATATATATATATATATATATATATATATATATATATATATATATATATATATATATATAGATAATAATATTGGTATAATAATGTATATGTATAAAAATAATGTATCTCATCAAGACATTTTTATGTATAATTTATAGGTAGATACTGAATCCTATTGGCGCTTAAGTAACTAAACTGCGTAGAAAAATAAATACGCATCCAGTAAGGATAGTTTGACCAACACTCATTAAGTACTTCTGCATTTTAAACTATCACGACAGTACAAAGTACAGCTTCTTCGGAGGTAAATAAAAGATCTAGGTAGTCCATTTGTCTAGTTGTCCGGCTTTCACTTTAAAATTATGAGGTTACCTTATCTTAGATCTGTGTATACCTACTGATGAGTCACACCTTTTAACTCAGCTTTAAGGCGTAAATTAAAATTTTCATAAGATTGAAGAGAACCGGGTTTAAAGAACCGTTAAGCGCACAGTAAAGATATGCCTGACCTACTAATTGAATTATTCGATTCTTTCGTTATCAATAATATTTATTTAAGGACAAGTCAAGTCTTCGTTGACCAATCGTTGACTCGTACATAAGGCAACTTTTACTTACTTTTATTTGCGCCAATATTAGTTGTAATGAAGAAACTTATTTATTTACAGGTAGTAAAAAAATTTCATCAAAAATAAATTTAATTACCTACATAATTTCCTTATTAGATATATATCTTGGTTTTTCTATTTACTAAATCAAATACTAAAATTAAATTTAACTTCGATTTCCTAATTAAATATTGATTGGACGCTTTTTTAGGCATTTACATAAATATCTTATGAATATATTCTTACCTAAAATTAAAACAACATAAACATAAAACATATATAAAATTATATAAATTGCTATAGGTACAGCACCATGTCAGAGTCAAAGTTCATTGCAAGATCCTATGACGCAAGATGTAACATCGCCTAATCTCATTAAAGAGGTAGAAGACAACAGCCGTTACAAGACTTTAGAGGCAAATGCAACGCTCCTGAAACTTTTGGTTGACGATAAAGATGGAGTTAGTAGGTGAGTGTTATTTTTAAACTACTATAATTATAAAATAACTTCTTTAACAAATATCACTATTAATAAAAGCCGCAATAAATCCCAAATGTAAACGACAGCTTGAAAAGACCTTTATCACTTAAAGATTGCGTAGTTTCAAATAAAAAGTGCGGGAGGTTATTCACAGTTTTTTTTTATAACATTAGACATGGAAGTTCTCACGAGATTTACAACTGTTTGTACAAATGCACCCACACATTGCTATACACGAGTATGTGTAACGGTTTTTATTATAATTTTTTTTAATACGTATTTTGGCTTCCTTTTATCTATCACTCAAAAACACGGCCTGTTTAATAAAAGAGAGACAAAAAAAATTAAAAGTTGGTAACACGGATCAAAAAATTGCGTAACCGGTATCAGAGTATAGTGTCTAGTCTTATGGGTTTGAAAGTCTGAAATGTATAGTGTTTATAGGTATTCTATTTTAACCGAATCACAAGAAAATTATACTTAATCCCCTAAAAAAAAGCAGTCGCTATTCGAGAATAGAACGATCGCAAAATCCCGGTAGACCATATAAAAAACTAATTACATGACTTCATCAGGTCCGAGGTATTCGACATGCTACATTCGAAAGATGACGTACCGGAACATATTGTTTTGCCAACATTCCCAGAAGATGCTGAGGAAGGTAGAGTCGACGTACCGGTTGTACCTGATTCACAAGCAGAGTTTTTACAAGGTAGATTATCTTGATCCACCAAATTGAATTGGATCATTTCTTTGAATATTTCTGGCTTTTTATCCGCGTAAACGTCATATCACTCACTTCACACTCTCCTTCCTGGTCTAAAAACACGTAAGGTACAAGTTTTACATTACTTGCGATTATTACATTTAATAGGTATTATATGAATTTTGTTTGATGAAAGAGTTAATATATCGCTGAAAATCATTTTTAAACTTGACTAGGCTAGTTACTTAAACCATTTCTTTTTTTTTCGTTTGAAAGAGTAACCCAATAATTTAATCATTCATCCATCGATCCTTTAAAACTGTCATGTATGCTTACGTATTAGAATTATAACATGATATATATATATTTTTTTTATTATTATATTAATAAAATTTATAACATTTTTGCAAACTTTTGTATAGCAGAGGAACCGGTAGGCAAAAATTCTCAGAGAAAATACGCGGGCTTTCGCGGGGAGCCTATTGGCACCGCTGCAGGCATCATGGTTGCGGTCACCTGCTCCATCGTCGCCCTCGCTTACTCCGCTATAATTGTGTGGAGACGGATTTACATGTAAGTATCATCAATTAAAGAATAGGTTGTTTCCCATTAAAGAAATATAAATTAGAGTAGCTCTAGGTGTTATGAAAGCATTTTTATATTTGTAAATTTTAATGACTGGTAATAGTTTTTAACCTTTGTCTTAAAACTAGCTAATGATTTAGCAGATTTATTTTGCTGTGGAAGCGCATTGCATAGGCTAGTGGTCTCTGCAGTAAATGAACTTTTTTTACTAATTTTATAAAACATTAGTTTAATTTTATTGATTATTTAAAGTTATGTCTTCACAGATCTTTAAAAAAATGTGTCCCCGTAACTGTAAATATTTAGATTTAGCTACATTTACAATTTGAATACAATCTCGCAATGATCTAAGTTATGTATCCAATTTATGTATTTTAAATATAAACAGTATCATCGACCTACACAAATAAAGCACCACGATATAAATCGCCTCAGGGGTTCCCATTAAAGCTGTGTCCATATTTTTCAAAAGTTTTTTATTGAGCTTTGGTGGGACATTGCTTTTATGGCTTCTCGGCGCGCACGAAATCGCATCTCGTATTGTGTGAGGTAATTTGATACATTCCCGCTGGCCTGGCCGCCTGGCGGCTGCGCGACTGCGTAGGAAGCGGTCAAGTGGGACGGAAACTCATTGTAAAATGCAGAAGTGGGAATCAAACGTCGTAATCGACTAGATGTTTTTTTTTTATTTTCTTTCATACCAATTATTACCGTATTTTTTTATAAGAATATGTACATTCGTTTCAAAGTAGTCCGTCAGAAACGCCTCTGTATCTTTTATTTGACTTATTTAAATATCTTCTATGTACGTTACTTACTATCTTCGTATTTATTGACATCACGAAAAAGTAATTAAAAAATTGCAACTTGAAGATGTGGCATTTTCCTTTATGTGGTTTCAAATAAAAAATAAAAAAAAATAGGCACAAGCAGCAGAAACTAATAAAGGTTTAAAAAAATAAAAGGGTTGTTAATGTTTCATTAATAGGCTAAAGCATGTTCTATAAAATAAAAGTATTAAGACCCGTTTAGACCTTAATCCGATATACTGCTCTATTATGCATGAAGAAAGACATGTTTTTGATATTTTCATCACAATGTTCCCGAGGGACTAGATCGCGTTTCATTGTGTTCGCCAACAAAAATAATATTTGATAATAAATCTTTTGTCCATTCACGTAAGCAGTTACTATCTTAAAATTATTTGTAATGCGTTAAGGCTTGTAAAAACCATTATTTCAAGACATAGATGGATGGATGTCACTTTCACGCAAAAGCTACTATAACAATTACAATGAAACTTGGTAAAAAGATAGCTGGAGATCCAGATTAACAGAAGCTTCTTTTTATCCAAATTTCAAAGATATTGAGAATTTGGATTGGATTAAAACCGCTAGGCAAAACTAGTACGACTAGTAAACTATTTTGTCTTAATTAATTTTTAACTTTCATTCTTTTTGCTCTCTTATATTTACGCGAATTTTACTCATTTAATTAAAAGTCTAAATCGGATTTTATCGCGTTTATTTGTTTTAAAACTTACCGAATAATTATTCGGACACCCACCACCTCAGTCCCCCGAGATCATGGACGCTGTAAATGGTCCAAAACGTCGGGAAATAATTTAATTTAATTACAAATCGTTAAACTGTAAAGTTTTAAAACAAATAAACGCGATAAAATCCGATTTAGACTTTTAATTTCATTCTTTTTTTTTCAGAAAGAAAAACGGCCTCAAACACGAACTTTTGAGGAATGAAGAAATCGTCGCTGAAACAAGGATTGAGGTGAACTACTTTTGATAAAAAAATTAAAAAAAAAAGTGTCACAATTTATTTTATAAGTAATATATAAAAATATTTTGAAAACACTTTAAAAGGAACCGAATATTTATGCTTTTTTCTTTAGGATGAAAAATTACCATGATGTATACAAAATACAAATCAATATTTGAATGTTCTGGTGTTACTAGACCGAGTGCGAGTAGACGTCTTAACGTCAGCGGTCGCGGGTTCGATTCCCGTTCAGGGCAGATTTTTGTATTGTCAAGGTGTATTTCCTTGTGGGTAGAAGAATTTAAGAATTTTGGTTTTTCATGTAATATATTTATTTTTATATAGTAATCAAATAATAATTGTATTTACAAGGGTCATTTGAAAAGTTCGTAGCCTAATATAGTTAGAAGCATGCTTTTTTACGAAACTACTCTCGTTTTGAATCCACATTATTTTTGAGTGATTATGTGATGTTTCCTTATTTGCTTTCGTTACGGTTTCTCACACTATAACGTCGAACCAGTAGTAATAATTTTAAAAAATGAATATAATTGAACATCGTGCTGCGATTAAGAACTTGAATAAGATAAGTTTAACTCCAAAACAAATTTATGAAGACATGTTAGCAATTTTAGGGGAATCTGGACCTTCGTATGCTACTGTAAAAAGTGGTTAGTAGAGTTCAAATGTTGTCGAGAAATTGTCAAAAATGACCCACATAACGGTCGGTCATCGACGTCTGCCACCGACGAAAACATTGGAAAAATTTGTGATTTGTTTTTATCTGACCGGATATTGACTGTTAAGGAGATAGCGGACACCATTAGCATCTCACCTGAATGAACGCACCACATAATTACCAATGAGCTGCACTTGTCAAAGGTGTCTGCGCGGTGGGTGCATTAACGATTTCTCGAAACTATTTGGAGATATTTGAGACTGACCCAACTGAATTTGTTGAGAGATTTATATGGAGATATGTATGAATTCTGGATGCACCACCATACTCCAGAGACAAAACATCAATCTAAACAATGGAAAAGACCAAGATCTCCGGTTCCAAAAAAATATTAAAATTAAATTGGTTTTGTCTAGCAATAAAGTGATGGTCATTATGTCAGTGATCAGTTTTTTGGGATGCGAATGGTGTAATCAAGTGGACTTCTTAGAAAAGGGTCAAACAATAAACTCGGCATATTATTGTAACCTCCTGCGACGTTTACGTGAATTAATTAAAGAAAAACGTCCTGCATTGTTTCAAAGAAAAGTTTTGTTTCACCAGGATAATGTGCGAGTTCACACGTCAGTCGAGACTATGGCAGAAATTTATCAGTGTGGCTTCGAATTGTTACCCATGCCCCTTATTCTCCTGATCTCGCTCCATCTGACATTTATCTATTCCCAAAGCTTAAAATTTTTTTCCTAAAAATGAGGAGGTAAAGGCTGCTGTCGACGCATATTTTAAAGGTATAGACGAAGATTTTTTTTAAAGCTTTTATAGAAGGCCGATGGAAGAAGTGTAAAGAACTTTTTTCTTTACATGGGTTAGGCTACGAACTTTTCAATTACCCGTCGTATTATCCCAAGCCTTATTCTTTATGGAATTGGAGGATAGGCCTTTTCCCGGAAATGGGACTTACAGGCTAATGATTCATATGCATATTTTGTGTACATTTTAGCTAAGTTTTGATTGTGTTGATAACATTTTTTTTTTTCACAGTTGTGAAGATGTCGTGGCCCTTCAATACTTTTACATCGTATCTTATCAAGTATTGACAAAAAGGTATCGAGATTTTCGACGTGGTATGGAGTTTTTTGACGTAACAAGACTGAATTTGGTTAAGGAAGATTGTTTTAGATGTATGACCTGATATCTGAGCCACATATCTTGCGATGTTTATACGTTATATTTATGATTACAAATTATTAAATCATACGTCGACAATAAACATGATAGCATTAAAATACACATAAAATGGTTATATTTACATTGAATCAAATACTTTGTAGTTTGTATGTTAGGCATTAGTAACTCTGTGCTACAAATTTTTATTACTTAAATTTTATTGTGTTGCCTTCATTAAAATTGAGTAAATATTTTAAGATAATTTGTAATAAATTTATTTATTTTCAAGAAAACGAAAAAATCTGTGCCATATGATTGTAATTTTATCAGAAATGATTTAGTCATCTTGGATCTTATTAGCGATTGGCATGTGGTTTGAATGTAATTTATTTTAATTAATATAGAACAAAATAAGTCTGTGATGTGATTAATGCTAAGATTATAAGTGATTGTGCTCTTTATAATTTTTTTATAAATAAATAGAAAACGAATTAAAAGCAATAGAAATGCAAATATTTATTGTGATTGTTCATTTGTAACTGATAACATTGTTCCTTAAATTAAAAAAATATATACACGGTAATTAACAAAGCACCTGATACAATATCAAATGTGAAAAAAAATATATATCAGTGTATTATTAGATGCCTATAAAATAAATACACTTATTTCAATAATAAAGTTTCTTTTTTTATTACTTTTCCTTTGCTGCATCATAGTCATAAAATAGGCAAGTTTCATGAAAACTTCATAATAACTAATAAAATAACTATAAATCATAAACATACACCTTATTGAGAGTTTTAGAATTAAAATTCATAAAAGCAACTATTATCAAAATCTACTCAAGGAGTTTTTATATCCTTTTGATCACAATTCACCACTTCAACATCTGCTTGAAAATTATTCAACATTTACTTATTTTCCTTATGTCTTACAACCACTGGGCCGATGTTGTCACCGGTTTCTTTGTTATGACCACCATGAGCACCATCACAATAAGGCCACTGAAACAAAATTATTTTGTTTATTTTTGTTTACACTGTAATTTCTTTGTAATTGTAATTTTTTAATAGTAGGTACTTGGAAACAAAAAACAAAAAAAAACTGAATTTAATTATTTTGTTCAAATGCAATTGGATGACCTTTATTACACAAGATAGTTTAAATTTATGTCACTCACAAGCAGAGCACATTAAGAGCACCTTATCATTGATAACATTTATGATAAAACATATCACATAGTACATTAGTAAAACAATAAAAATTAATACTTTGATTCTTTAGTTAATCAATTTATAGAATAAATTAATGAAGGTTTATCAAGTTATACTAATCCCTATTTTAACATTATTCTAAAAAAAATATTTCGCCAGTCTGTTTTTTTGTTGAACTAACAAATATTCTCACTCTTTCACATGTTTCAACGTTAAGTCAATCTGTGATATCAGAAAAATTAACAATTGTTAAACTAACAATGACACCTGTACCTACTAACAACATGTATTAAGATATTTTTTTAAAGATATGCATCTATACAAATACTAATGCTGTAATAAGTCCCCAAGAGATAGATTTAGTAATTATATGTACATTCCTATAAACAAAAACATGATAAATATGAAAATATAATGAAATTTATGTATTAAAGTATAATATGTGACGTATAATAAGTGAGAAAGCCTCTATATTAGGGCATATTTAAATAGGCTATGACACATTATGCATATGTCATAAATATGTTTATACACTGTTTACTTCATATCTAATACTGTATTACTTACATTCTTGCTTCGCCAACATCTACACAAGGACACTTTCTCTGTAATATCTTCTATATCAATGAAATCCACAACTTTTGGAATATCTTTCTTGACGCTAAGATTAACTTTGTTGGCTTCATTTGCCCTCTTTATAGTCTGATAAGAGTAATAAGAAATACCACCAACGACAAGAGTTGGGGGAATGAGAGCTAACCAATCACGCACTGAAAATTAAAAAAAAAAAAATTACAAAACTATACTTTAACATAGCATGCTATAAATTATTTATATAATTACTAAGAATAAGTCTTGAACAACACAATTACTTGAAAGTATGTCATTGGCCTTGTCAATTCTATAACTGTAATTTATTTTCATTAGATTTTTTTTATACTAAAACCTTTTTCCTTACTAGCAAAATGAACAAAAAAGATTATTATAAAACAATAGGTTAAGTTAATTGTATATATTTTTTATATAGTCTTTTCTAAAGTTTAACTGTTTTTATATGTAAAAGGATGATAAATAAATAGAAAATGCAAATGAAACAGTCGATGATAAATAAATTATTCTGATAATAGTTAACAAAAAAAAAGCAGCGCGTTCTAAATTCATTGTTTAGATGTAGATATGAAGAAAAATACGCTTACCGCCAAGTCTGAACCAACCACCGACAGAATCGGGAATTGGTAAGCTTGCCAAATAGTTAGGAATAGTAACTTTTACTATATTCGACACGAAGTACATGATTAAATTATAATAACACGAGTTACACAACCTAAATTTGTGACGTGACTTATAATAATTACCTACTGAATATTTACTGTACTATCATATAAAATATGACAATTGACAAGAGACAAATGACATCTGCGTAATCTATGGCTTGAGAAATTAACGTCGCAGCTAACTGGTTAAAATAGTTGTTTAATTGGACAGCTGGCCATGTCATTGAACGAAGTCATACAATAATTAATGTCACTTACATAAAAAGTGTAATAACTTTGTACATGTAGTAGTAATAAAGTGTTTCTCCTACATTCCTGCCCTAGTTTAACTTCGTTTAAAACTGTTGTTTTGGCGTTTGATTGAATATGTTATTCAATGAATGACTAGGTTTCTCGTTGAATAGATATTTCAACAAATTGTCTGCAACATCGGCTTATAACATTTCAAAAGTCAGCTACACAAAGTTAGCACCCCATGGAAGGATTTTTGAAATCAAAATGACCTTAATCGATAGGTCTACGTTAGGTCTGTATAGGTCCATCAAAATTTTTGTTAGGTCTCCTACAGTTTTTTAATAAATATTTTTTGTAATTTTGCAAAAAAATTACACAAATTTAGCACCCCATCGAAGGACTTTTGAAATCAAAATGACCTTGATCGATAGGTCTACGTTAGGTCTGTATAGGTCCACCAAAATTTTTGTTAGGTCGCCTATAGTTTTTTTTAAAATATATTTTTTTAATTTTGTAAAAAAAATACACAAATTTAGCACCTCATCGAAGGATTTTTGAAATCAAAATGACCTTAATCGATAGGTCTACGTTAGGTCTGTATAGGTCCACCAAAATTTTTGTTAGGTCGCTTACAGTTTTTTAATAATTTTTTTTTTTGCAAAAAATATGCAACTTAGCATCATTTAAAAGGAAACTGATTGATCTTTATATTTCAGCATTCTTTATCGTTAGGTCAGTATTGGTCTATAGTTTTTGCTTTTATATTATTCATTTTTTTTTAATTTTTTTATTAACAATTATAAATAATTTATCACTCGCGCATGCGCTAACACACATAGCATGGCGCGAAATTCAAAGTTTCCCTGTTCCGTTTTCATCGCGTCAATAAAAAAATACAAACTGCTCGCATGAAGCTCTCTAATTATTTCTCATGAGAATGGAACTTATTGCTTACACGTATGTAAATAAACGTAAAACCAACAACTTCCCGATTTCTTAATAATCAATCATTTTATTAGCGAAATGTCAAAAATTAGACCACATATTTTTTTAATGTTCCGCTTTTAATTTAGAACGCCTTTTATACTGGGGCCCCACTAACGGGAAACGTCAATGCCTATTATCATCGCAATAGATTGTAGATAAAGTGAGTGGCTACACTTGAACGTTCAACGTGAGTTGCCATTCTTGGCGATAAATGGGCGCTTATACTATACCGCCACTTGAACTATCACCTAACGCCAAACGGCAATGTGAATGCCTTTTGGCGTTCGCACAATTCGCACAATTCGCACAATTCTGGTATGGTACCTGGTAATCAAGGTATGCACTATTATTATTTCGACCTTGCATATCATTTATGGACAAAGAAGAGTATGTCTTGAGAATTGTGCGAAAAATTTTCTGGTCCAGACGTAGATAACAAGTTGGCTATCAATAATACCGGGGACCCGTACCGGGGAACGTAGGTGTAGCCACGACGCTCACGACTCATCGCGATGATTTGACAACGGCATTCACATTGCCGTTTGGCGTTAGGTGATAGTTCAAGTGGCGGTATAGTATAAGCGCCAATTTATCGCCAAGAATGGCCACTCACGTTGAACGTTCAAGTGTAGCCACTCACTTTATCTACAATTTATTGCGATGATAATAGGCATTGACGTTTCCCGTTAGTGGGGCCCCAGTATAAAAGGCGTTCTAAATTAAAAGCGGAACATTAAAAAAATATGTGGTCTAATTTTTGACATTTCGCTAATAAAATGATTGATTATTAAGAAATCGGGAAGTTGTTGGTTTTACGTTTATTTACATACGTGTAAGCAATAAGTTCCATTCTCATGAGAAATAATTAGAGAGCTTCATGCGAGCAGTTTGTATTTTTTTATTGACAGTATAAAAGGCGTTCCCCAGTATAAAAGGCGTTCTAAATTAAAAGCGGAACATTAAAAAAATATGTGGTCTAATTTTTGACTTCTCGCTAATAAAATGATTGATTATTAAGAAATCGGCAAGTTGTTGGTTTTACGTTTATTTACATACGTGTAAGCAATAAGTTCCATACTCATGAGAAATAATTAGAGAGCTTCATGCGAGCAGTTTGTATTTTTTTATTGACGCGATGAAAACGGAACAGGGAAACTTTGAATTTCGCGCCATGCTTTGTGCGTTAGCGCATGCGCGAGTGATAAATTATTTATAATTGTTAGTAAAAAAATTAAAAAAAAATGAATAATATAAAAGCAAAAACTATAGACCAATACTGACCTAACGATAAAGAATGCTGAAATATAAAGATCAATCAGTTTCCTTTTAAATGATGCTAAGATGCATATTTTTTGCAAAAAAAAAATTATTAAAAAACTGTAAGCGACCTAACAAAAATTTTGGTGGACCTATACAGACCTAACGTAGACCTATCGATTAAGGTCATTTTGATTTTAAAAATCCTTCGATGGGGTGCTAAATTTGTGTATTTTTTTTACAAAATTAAAAAAATATATTTAAAAAAAAACTATAGGCGACCTAACAAAAATTTTGGTGGACCTATACAGACCTAACGTAGACCTATCGATCAAGGTCATTTTGATTTCAAAAGTCCTTCGATGGGGTGCTGAATTTGTGTAATTTTTTTGCAAAATTACAAAAAATATTTATTAAAAAACTGTAGGAGACCTAACAAAAATTTTAATGGACCTATACAGACCTAACGTAGACCTATCGATTAAGGTCATTTTGATTCCAAAAATCCTTCCATGGGGTGCTAACTTTGTGTAGCTTCAAAAGTCCTCACTTCAAAGTGACACTATCAATAACTGTCAGAGTCAGTTCATTCATTCAATTGAGCGAATGGCTTTCAATAGTGCCACAATCCTGGAGTATAGAGTTAAAATAAGACTGCGACAAGACTGCGCAGTCTTGTGTTACGAAAAGTGTCCGTCGAAATGCATCAAATTAGCATCCAGCAGGCTCCACATTAGCATCAAGGCAAATCTTAAAGAAAGCGCCAAGTAACAAAGCAGTCATAACAAGGACTGAACACGTAATAAACAATATAAATTAACAAAAATAAAAGACATGATGTAATATAAATCTTATCAATAATAAATTAAATATTAAAAATTAAAAAAAAAATCTCAAGTATAGATTTAGTCAACTATTTTTTGACTACAGAAGTCAAAAGAAATACAAAATCAAAAAAAAAACACCCAAGCACCCAGCACACTTCACTCTGTTTATAACAGTTAACTTCATATCATTTCTATTTCCTACACTAGCGCTATTTCGGTGAGTATTCGAACAATAATTTACTGTTTACAATAATTAGACACTTTTTAAATTAATCCCCCATACAAGACGGTTCTCCTTAACTCTATACTCCATGGCCACAACAGCACGGGTGATTTCGCCAATATGTTGGCCAATATGGTCATGTAGAATAGAAAAGACACGAAAGAGATTAATTGCTGATGTCAAGATTACAGCCTCAATAAAATTTTGGAAACTGTAGAAACAGTGGGTAATTTATGATTAACCCGCAACATTAACCAACAGCTATTTATCTCAAAATAACACAACCAGAAGTCATGTAACAAAAAATTAAGTTGAACCAGACTGGTTATACGAAATGTTTTAATGATTGACAAATTATAAAAAAAAAGTAAAATATATATAAAAAATAATTAAACAAGTGCGAGTCGGACTCGCCCATGAAGGGTTCCGTAGCAGCAAGTAACATCATATAAAAGTTCTTGTAGTTCGTTGTAACTTTTATCGATGTTTTAATAATAATGTATTGTTTTTATTTAAAAAAAAACTACTCACTAGATCTCGTTCCAACCAATTTTCGGTGGAAGTTTGCATGGTATTGTACATGATACATTTGTTTTAGTTTTATCATTCTCTTATTTTAGAAGTTACAGGGGGGACACATTTTACCACTTTGGAAGTCTCGCGCAAACTATTCAGTTTAGAAAAAAATGATATATACCCCACTATAGATACCCCACACGTATGGGTTTGATGAAAAAAAAAATTGCGTTTCAGTTCTAAGTATGGAGAACCCCCGAAATTTATTGGTTTTTTTTCATCTACTTACCAAGCTGCTTGCTGCGGGTTTACGGATAACTTCCGTACCATGAGTAATGATTGTTATCAGGTATCTGTGATAAAAACTGAGGCCGATGGATTTATGTTCTCTCCGAGGCACGGTGGGGAGACCCACATGGACCTAGATCAGAAACAAATATTTGTAAAAATACAAATATCTGCCCCACGAGGAAATCAAACACACGACCGTCGGCGTTAAGATGACTATTCGCACCACTACACCAGGGTGGTTGTCAAAATACAACAACGCACAGGACACAATAAAATATTTGCTGGCTATAAAGTTATAATTATACATGTTATACATTAATTAAATAAAAAACGTTGGAAGATGGCATCACTACACCGATGTGTAAGAATTTTTAAATTTATTACTTATCTGCCAACCTGCAGTGGAGCAGCATGGCTGATTATGCTCCAACCTTCTCCTATATGGAGAAGATGCCTTTTTTCAGCAGTGGAACGTTAACAGACAGATTCAGTTCAGTACAGTAATTTATTTTAATAAATAAATCGTGCTACTTGTTATATTTCATTCTTTATTTCAAATTCTATTCTTTATTCTATTCTTTATTTGTAATACTACTAGGTTTTACAAAAACGATCCTTATTTCTCTGAGTTTCAAGTATTTTTGAAGTGAATACTTATTTAGAATCGTTGTGATTTGAAATTCGATCTAACAAATTTGCGTCACGATAAAGAAACAAACACATAAATGTATGATGATGATGATGATTTTGTCGTCGATGATGTCGCGTATCCTAGCAACTCATATCCTAGTAACGCGTAACTAAGCAATAGAATGTTTAACTATTAATCAAGGAATTTATATTATCTATTACTGAATTGATTTATAGAAAATGAGTTGATAGAAATTGCGTTCACATTTCACACACACATTTTCATTCACAAATATCTAAAACAATACCATTAAAGACAGGTATTAATATTTTTCATATTATTATTTTTGTGCTTTCGATATGTCAAAAAATATTTATGTAAAGTAGACAAAAATAAATTGTAGAGAAAGTAAATGGTATAAAATAAACTTTACGAGTTGTAAAATTAGTAAAATTTAGCAGAATTAATTTCACTTTGAAATCTTAGGCCCAAATAGACATATGTACCTACGAAACTACACGAATGTTCGAGATTCAAGTGCTTAACAAAACAGACGTAGCTCCGAAAAAAGAGTCGAAAGCACTAGCACCCCTAGAGTGTTCTTTAGAGGCCCGAGGCGCGGAGGGAGGGCAGCCCCCGCTCGCCTCCGCAGCTTCGGCTTTTTGGTCGACTTCGGCGACCAGCCTCAGCCGCTCCGGCTCGCCCGGGTGTCTTCCTTTTGTTACGCAAGGCCGAAGGGGCTGCACCTTCCGAAGCGAAGGAGCCGTCAAAGAACGAAAATCTACCGATAAACGTCAGACCGATAACAGTTCTACATGATTAATTTTTTTACCGCTATTTATTTTTATTTTTTAATTCAATAAATAATAAGTTTGGGCATAAAACTTATGGGGGTGCTGTTTGCGCATACAAAAATCTATCTATTCCCGCTTTTGTAGACATCAAATTAATTAAACAAAATATTTAACAACAAAATAAAGAGCACGCAGAACACGGTAGAAATTTTTGATTTTCTCAAAAACTAATGTTCGCGCAAACCTTTCCCTAGAGATTTTTGATGCATTTTGCATGCGCAATAGCTAGAAAAAAATTAGAAATATCAAATTTTTATTTTTGGTGCCACCTTCATGGAGCTGACGTTTTGTTAGATTAATGTGAAACATCAATGATTGCAATAAACCACGAAGCAATTACAAAGAGGAGTTGTCATAAGAAACTTTATTCATATAATGTAGTGTCGCAACTGCGCGGGGATGCGAGGGGCTTCAAATAGCGGCAAGCCATCTAGCGACCAGTAGCTAAAACACGTAATTGACTAAATTGAAAGACGTTATAATTGTTCTACAATATTTCACTAGATGTCTAGCGCAAATGCAAGGGCCGTACTCAGAATTTTTTAGTTAAGCCTATATGTAATTTGAAGTTGGATGACACACACTGCTATATAATGGGTACGTTCGCACGCCCTCTTCTAATTGATAATTCATCACTTTTATAGGATTTTTTAATCTATGCATTCCACAGACCACATGCGCGGAAACGGAAATGGGACATGCGGAATAGTTTTTTATTTATCAGTTTTTGATTAAAATAATAAGTAGTGAATAAATGTAAGAAGATAATTTTGTTTATCTTTTTTGAACAATAGCAAACAATTATTTACTAAAGTTTGACATTTAAATTCAGTTTTTGATTAAAGAAGTATCATTTCCGCGCATGTGGTCTGTGGTATGCATAGATAAAAAAATCCTATAAAAGTGATGAAATATCAATTAGAAGAGGGCCCGCGAACGTACCCATTATATAAAAAAACGGAAAGGACACCAAAATTGGTAAACTTTTTCCCAAGTCAGACGTAGTGTAAGTAAAATGGAATAATGCTGCATAATATGATACATAACATGCTTTTATTTTCATAAACAACAGTTATAAATTGTAGATACCGATAGATTTCTTATTCGCAAGAAAGAATATTTTGTATTAGATCAGATTATTCAAATTCAAATATTAAACGTCAAAACCAACTACTATAGGTTCGAACCTTAGCCCAGAATATAAAATTACATAATTAGAATTTTTTTCTACAACAATTCGACTGAAATTGCCTCGGAAGAACACCTTATCCGCTTGAGTGTCCGGACAATGACCTTTTAGCAGACCCCTCTTTCCCACTGGGCACTCTGGGCACTTGCCCAGGGCCCCGTGATCAATAGGGGCCCCACTAGTTTTTGCCAGATCACTGAACGATAACCGATATTTATTACCGAAGTTTTTTTAATTCGAATTTTCCGCCAATGAAAAAAATCCGGAATCTGATTACAAGGACTTATCTCAAAGAACAAAACGCAGAAGCTTTTTTGATGGATCTGAAACGTCAATTGAACTGAATGGAAGAGAGAAATAAATAGAAACCTTTCTTCCTATAATTGATACTCTGAGCTTTCATCTAAAACAGCGATTAAGTTTGTATAAGAACATTAGTAAACGTTTTGATTGAATTCCGAAGAGTTGAGAGAAATTTGCTCAGAATATAAATTGAATGTCTGCATATAACAGAATAGGTGGTTACCTACTTGAAAATTGCTCATAGTGAAATCGAAGGAACTCATATTATATTGGAAATATGTATATAAAATTTTAAAAGAAAACAAAATTGAAGACATATTTTCAAATGTAGAAATCGTATTTAATTCTTTTTTGAGCATGATGGTAACTATCTGCAGTAGGGAACGCTCCTTCTCCAAATTGAAAATAATAGAAATCATGTTTATTTACCATGCATGTTTATTTACCTTTGTCTATTCTAAGAAAATATTGTTCTGTCAAAGTCATAGGGGCCCCATTACCCTAATATGCCCAGGGCCTTCAATAGGTTAAAGACGGCCCTGCCTTTTAGTTTACCAACTGCACAAAACTGCCCAAGGGCTCTCACGTTTTGTTACGTTATTTCCCACCGGTGATAATGTAGTATACATGTATATAATGTGATGTGTCGAAAAAAAGTTGACATGGGCAATATAGCCATGGCGACCACTACTTGACACGGGCGCTTACAGTTATTGTGCTTAGTTTGTAAACTCTTGTCAACTAGTAGTCGAGACGGGCAGTTGAGCGGTTATTCGCTGAGTGATTGAGCTATCTTCAATAATTATTTTGTAATAACCTTCACCACATACGCTCATTGACAATTTTTTTAAACTTTGTTAAATGAAAGCTTTTGAACAGTATCTGGGATCGTATTGTAAAGATACATTTCAATTCTAAGTACGGCCCTGGCTAGACCAGTAGTTTTGCTACTTGCCGATAGAGGCATGGTAATCACTGAACTTTCTAGACAAAATAAATAATATATTTAATTTAAATATTAATTACGAGTAGAAAGATATGTTTATTCCATTTGATTTTGATTTGTTCGTGTAACTTCTACACGATACAACACAGCACTTCATGTTCACAACGTGCGCGGGTCGAGAATATTTTTTAAATATATAAAAAGAAGTTAGTCACGAGAGTAACTTAATTGTCCGGCAACGACAGCTGTACTGACGAAAGCGACAACTGGTGGTGAGTAGATCTACTACGGTTTGATGTGTGGACTACATTGGTGGATTCTAGACTACATTGATTACAATACCTCCTCTTTGTAATTGCTTCGTGCAATAAACCTATGCATCAATGACCTCTTTGACATATATCGTTTTAGCGTTGTCTTTTATAAAAGTAATTTTTTTATTTATTCAGATTTTGTGTCTTAGGCCGGCCACACAGATCTGAAATGTCTCTCTGAATTCATAATCTTAAATTTCGTCACCTCACCTCACACATATCTTAAAAATTCAGATTGATATTGCATTTAAAATTTTTATTAAATATTCAGAACCGGAATTCAGAACGCTCGTCACTATCATTCTTATAGATCGATTTGAGACATTTATAATCTGAAAAAATCAGAATGTGTGTGGAGAATACTGATATTGTATGAAATTCGGGGCTTTCTAAATTAATAATATGAATTCAGATTTTGAATTCAGAGAGACATTCCGGATGTGTGGGGCCAGCCTTAGACTATATTTAATCTACTCTATATATTCTACATTTATCTACACTCTACTCTATGGCCGGTATTCAAAACCTCATAAAAACATTTTTTTTATTTATCTGTATCGTCGTTTTGCTGGGTGCGTTTGCAATCGTACGTTGTAATTATGAATCTTCTCATTAGTTTTGAGTAATATTAATTACGTTCGTCCTATATGACAGTTTAAACAGTGTTAAAAGTGAAATCCTTAGGGGGATGTTGACCAATGCTGCTGTATACTGAATATGGCTGACGAAAGACTAGTGGTCCTGAATCGTTGTGACAACTTAGGATTTGGATTTTCTTTGCTTGGCGAAGCCGGTTTGCCACATATTATTTACGAAATCGAAGAAAATTCTCCTGCAGCTCGCAGTGGTGAGGTAGGAAACAATTGTATTTAAAATAAGTGCATAAAAATGATTCGATGACTTAACTAGCCTTAGTTACTTATATGTGTATTCACACTTAAAAAAAGATATGTTCTTTATTATATCAAAGTTAATGTTAATTTTAATCTTTTTAATTTAATTGGAAACCAAGGATATGTGTAACTTTTAATAAATTTGAAAATATTAAGATTCTATAAATTATTATATATATTTCTATAAAACAATTTTTACTTATGAATAGGTAATCCATTATCAGTATGAATAGATTTAAGCTAAAGAGTTTTTAGCCTAAGATCTATTTTATTATACAATTTTTTTTTAAATTAAAATTACATATATGAAGATACAAAATTATTTTGATGTAATTTCAACTCATAGTCAGTTCTTAAACTATTTTAAACCACTATCACACTACTATACAATTAAACATACTATAAAAGTGAACATTATCAGAATAGAACATTCATCTATACCTACTATCTATTATATCTTCATCAATTAAAGATATTTTTTAAGGTTCACTAAATATAAACAATCTAGTACCATGTTGCTTAAGTTACTTCTAAATGTGTACCTTTTTATAAAAAATAATAATTCAGTAATTATTTCTTTTCTATAACCATTTTAAGTTTTAAGTGTTTGTCATATTGTCAGCCTAATTATCGGTATTTGTAACATCAAATGGTCAGAAGGCTGAAAAAACTGTTTGTTGTGATTTTACTGGTTAAAATTTTGAGTAATTATTCACTAAAATAAAATAAAAAAAATTAGCATTTTGATTAATATTATTTATTTTTCAATAAGAAAATTTATTATACTAACAATAAATACCAAATGACTATAAAAAATATTTTATTTTTTTTTTGTGGAGTTATGAAATTTGATAATTAATCTAATAATATTTCAATTTGTTACAGTTAAAAGTCTCATATTTAGTACTCAATATTTATTAAAATGTAATAATAGGAATGACTCATATGGATTCAAGGCATACATTTCTGTAAATATTTTGTGATTGATATAAATTATCAAATATTTTAATAAAAGGTTGCAGATGCAGCATAAGGCTGCCTTTGCATACTTGTATGTGTTTGTATATTTTCTAAATTAAATATTTTTGTTGTGGGCAATAAACATATTTAATGGAATAAAAATAATTCCTAAATAATTAACCACATTCTCCTATTCCACATATATCATCATCATCATTATATCAGCCATTGGATGTTCACTGCTGAACGTAGGCCTCCCCCATCGACCTCCAGAGAGACCGGTTCATAGCAGCCTCCATCCAATAGCTTCCGGCGATTTTCCTAAAGTCCATCTTCATTATATTTAAACTTAACATTTAAAAAAAATTATTTAGGAAAACAGCACCTTAAAATTGAAAATAATTTTTATTTTAATAAATAACAATTAATTTGTTATTTTGATAACATTATATTTGTAAAATAGACACAAAGTGACATTATTTTTATAACATGATGTAAGAGTTATTCACAGCCAATTACCTCTTTAATTAGAATAAGAATAATTTGCACCAATTAAAAAATATTGAGTTTGAAACCGTGTTGATATAATGTGACAGTTAGTCATACACTCCAGTTCAAGGCAAACATGTAACACTAGTATTATGCATATTATTACTCTTATATAAACTAAATTAAATACCTTGCATGCATGTAACTTATTTACATATGACTTATTTCTTGTTGAGATATTTAAGTTATTTCTGACATTCAGGATTTACTACAAGCATCATTGAAGTAATTGTTTTTGGTGATGTGGTTCTTGTTAACCATGAAATGAAACCTTAAATGTCATGTGCAATTTATACAATATTATAATATTGAATATAAATAACAATCCATTTACTAGTAGTCGATATGTAGAGATTTATTTCTATTTTGGAAATGAATCAAGGCTGGACATACATTAAATAAATTCATTGGTAACATATAACCGATTAAATGTGATTGATAGCACCATTCAGAAGCAAATAAGGTTTACATGAATTATGTCTATGTATGGGTATATTATGTTAAAGTATAAGTATCAATATAAACTGGTATATAATATACAATACTGACAAGAATTCTGGCCAAGGTGAAAAATAATAAAATATTTTTTTTTAAACTAAGTACATAGTTTATTAAGCCAAATTTTGAAATTGCCTTGTCCTACCCTCAAACTTCGGTCATATTTTGTCTTTTGTACACTGCTTTGTAAATACAACTTTAAGTTATGAGTGTAAGGTTGAATTTCCAAAAAAGTATGTCTATGTCATGACCTTAAGTCCTTTTGTTTATTTGGAGCATATTTGGTGACACTTTTAAGCTTTACTTTTGTATGAGACTGTGCATCTATAGTTTGTTAGATCAATGTTTATGGTATTATATTTCAGGAATAAATTTATTGATTACAAAATGTAAATAGATTTTTTTTCCTACATACACAAAAAAATAGCCTACATCAGGCTCCACTTTATCAATTATATCTGATGACATATCAATCTTTTATAAGTTTTACCAACAAGTGTTTGACGTTGTCTTTGAAGATGACAGAAGGGATCTCTAGATATCTTCAGTAGAATTAGATCAAATATAAATTAGAAAACTGACACTTACTTCTTTTGAAGATGTTGAAGAAGAAAAAAAAAAACAAATTAAAATAGATTTACTAAATTTTTTGTAATTGAATTCTAAAATTGTGAAATGTGATCATTACTGAAATTATATGTAAATTTAAAAACAGCTTGAACATTTTATTTAACAATACTTTTTACGAGTTTTTACATTGTCTGGAACATAATTGTCGGCAACATTATGACAAATGTAAATAGTAATTTAAATGATGCAGATGGTGACTGAGATGGTTAGTGATTATTAATTATTTGAGGTCAGTATTATGAAACATTCAATATTAAACAGAGAAATATCACGTAGCTTAGTCGAAACGTTTGAATGACGCACTGCCATAGTCCTATATTTATGATGGAATTAATTTTACTCATATAGAACACTAAACATGTATGTGTTTTTGTGTAGGCGTCTTTAATGCATTATTTGAGATAAAAGTATCATTTCATTGACCAGTTACTAAAATATGAATCTGTATTAAAATAAGTAATTTAATGTAACTATCAATAGTAAAAAGTAATATAAACTCTTTTGCAAAAAAAACGGGCACTTAAGCAAAGAACTATTTTAAAGTTACTATTAGTTTGTTTGACAATTTTAGGTATTGTTATCCTCAGAATTTTATAAATTAATTAGGAAGGAATAGTTTTCATCAGTTTTATCATAACATTTTAATTAAATTATTAAGAAATAATGTTTAAGCTCAAAACACTATGATTGTACCTGCTCGCTAAATAAAAATGAAACGCGTTAATTTCTTTGTTTTTCTTGAATACATTAAAAGCAGATAAAAGTTTAGTATTGAGTGTGACCCCCTCTTGCTGAAATCACAGCTTGCATTCGTCTGGGCATGCTAGTGAGTATATCTTTTATGGTTTCTTGGGGAATACGTTCCCACTCCGCGGTAATCACATTCTTTAGCTCTCTGATGGTCTGCGGAGCCGGCTGCACTGATCTCACTCGTCACTTCAGAACGTCCCAGACATGCTCTATGGGATTGAGGTCCGGACTTCTAGCTGGCCAGTCCAAACGACGAATTCCGACTTCTAGCATATACGCATCCACACCGCCAGACCGGTGGGCGCGAGCGTTGTCGTCCATAAAAATTGAGTTTTCGCCAAGAGTGGTTAAAGCGGGTTGTGCATAAGGAATTAGAACTTCCGTTATGTATCGGTGTCCAGTCAGTGTACCGTTTTCGGTGAAGACTAACTCCGTACGATCCATAGAATTTATTCCTGCCCAAAACATAACAGAGCCCCCTCCATAAGGTGTGATTTCTTCAAAACATGCCTCTGCAAAGCGTTCTCCTCGTATACGTAGCACTCGCCGACGTCGGTCTTCACCATGCAGAGATATCCTGGCTTCATCGGAGAACAATACCCTATCCCAGTCTTCATGAGTCCATGACACACAATTTCGAGCGAAGCTAAGCCTGGCAACTCGATGTCCACGGAGTAATTTAGGGCCGCGTGCCGGGCGATGACTGTGTATATTAGCAGCGAGAAGCCTCCTCCTGACCGTCCATAGACTAATTTGCACATTTCTTACTTCTTCGAGGGTGTTCTTGAGGTCCACATAAGAAGATTTGCGATTTCTCAACGCTTGACTAACTAGAAAACGATCATCCCGTGGTTCGGTACATGTCTTTCTGCCAGAACCAGGCCTTCTCTTGACGGAACCGGTCTCTTGATAGCGCTGCCAGGTCCTTTGAACTGTCGACCGACTCACATTTAGCCTCTGAGCCACGAAGCATTGACTGCAACCTTCTTCAAGCAGCGCAATAATTTTGCTCGCTTTTATCACTTTATCTACCATTTTCGAGATTGCTAAACAGCAATAACAATACTTTTAAATGTCAAGGACACCAGATAATTTAATAAAAATTGACAAAAAGTTAATTAGAGTCGATATTAACTATAAGCAATTCACGCCACAAAATGTAGTTAAAAGTTATTTTCTTTGAAAACCAGGCTCAGTCAAAAATTTGAATTTGGAATGTACTCTTATAAAAATTATGGCACTTTTATAACTGGCCAGTAACATGTTCAAATGATTAAAACCTTTTTGGTATTTTATTTTTTTCAGCCAGGAAGAAAATCGAAACCGCCCGTTTTTTTTGCAAATGAGTGTATATATATTAGTTGGATACACGAAGCAATTACAAAGAGGAGGTGTTGTAATCAATGTAGTCTAGCGTCCACCAATGTAGTCCACACATCAAACCGTAGTAGATCTACTTACCACCAGTTGTCGCTTTCGTCAGTACAGCTGTCGTTGCCGGACAATTAAGTTGCTCTCGTGACTAACTCCTTTTTATATATTTAAAAAATATTCTCGACCCGCGCACGTTGTGAACATGAAGTGCTGTGTTGTATCGTGTAGAAGTTACACGAACAAATCAAAATCAAATGGAATAAACATATCTTTCTTCTCGTAAGTAATATTTAAATTAAATATATTATTTATTTTTTCTAGAAAGTTCGGTGATTACCATGCCTCTATCGGCAAGTAGCAAAACTACTGGTCTAGCCAGGGCCGTACTTAGAATTGAAATTTATCTCTACAATACGATCCCAGATACTGTTCAAAAGCTTTCAATTAACAAGGTTTAAAAAAATTGTCAATGAGCGTATGTGATGAAGGTTATTACAAAATAATTATTGAAGATAGCTCACTCACTCAGCGAATAACCGCTCAACTGCCCGTCTCGACTACTAGTTGACAAGAGTTTACAAGCTAACCACAATAACTGCAAGCGCCCGTGTCATGTAATGGTCGCCATGGCTATATTGCCCATGTCAACTTTTTTTCGACACGGGCATTAGTACGCAAAGTGCACCTGTCAACTACAGGTTGATTAACGTATACTACACTATCACCGGTGGGAAATAACGTAACAAAACGTGAGAGGCCTTGGGCAGTTTTGTGCAGTTGGTAAACTAAAAGATCATTGTCCGGACACTCAAGCGGATAAGGTATTCTTCCGAGGCAATTTCAGGAGAATTGTTGTAGTGAAAATTCTAATTATGTAATTTTATATTCTGGGCTAAGGTTCGAACCTATAGTAGTTGGTTTTGACGTTCAATATTTGAATTTGATAATCTGATCTAATAAAAAATATTCTTTCTTGCTATAATAAGAAATCTATCAGTATCTACAATTTATAACTGTTGTTTATGAAAATAAAAGCATGTTATGTATCATATTATGCAGCATTATTCCATTTTATTTACACTACGTCTGGCTTGGGAAAAGGTTTACCAATTTTGGTGTCCTTTCCGTTTTTTTTTTAATCACTCCGACAATAAAAACTTAATTGCATATGCAAAAGCAAACTGACTTTTAGTACGCAATTATCGACCAACAGGTCGATAATTGCGTATTGAGAAAAATCTCAAATCGATATTACACATGGCTACATAATATCAAGCTTTAATTTTCCAGCATAGGATGACGACCTTTCATTGTGCTAAAATCCTACAAAGCGAAATCAGCTTATCAATACAATAGTAAATCATGATAATATTATATAGCAGTGTGTGCCATCCAACTTCAAATTACATATATGATTAACTAAAAATTCTGAGTACGGCCCTGGCAGACACCTAGTGACATATAGTAGAACAATTATAACGTCTGTCAATTTAGTCAATTACGTGTTTTAGCTACTGGTCGCTAGATGGCTTGCCGCTATTTGACACCCCTCGCACCCCCGCGCAGTTGCGACACTACATTATATGAATAAAGTTTCTTATGGCACCTCCTCTTTGTAATTGCTTCGTGGTTGGATAATACTTTCTTTAAAATCAAAAAAATAATTTCGATAAACTCTGTATTTATTCGTATCGCACACCTAGAAAACGACAGATTCTTTATGATTAACAAACCGAAAAAATAAACTTACAAATAAATTACACACGGACATACATACACACTATTTTAGGGAAAAAGTATCATAGTTACATACTTTGCTTTTCTTAGAAAAGGAAACACTACGTTTAACGATATTTAAAAACATATTTTATTTGCAACAAACTCCAACTTCGTATGATTTAAGTAGTTCAGAATAATCTGAACTTTTTAAATGCAAATATAATTACGTAGCCATTATAATCTTTGTCAATAAATAGTAAAAAAAAACTAACACGTTGGCTTACGTTCCCAGGTTAGAATGTTTAAATACACTAACTAATAGTCTAGTCAATAATTCCCTTTGTGGTCAACTTTTTAAACAGTCTCCAAAAACTATGATTGAGGTGTCATTCGATTCGGAATGGCATCTAGATAATTTTTGAAAAAATGAAGTTTCGCTTGCAAAAATTTGCAAAAGTTATTAACAATTAACTCAAAACAGGGTGTTTAGTTTTTTTGCAAATATTGCAAAAACTATTACATTATAGATGAAATTGACATTATAGATGAAAACGTTTTGAAAAAATTATGGTCAATTTTGCTTTTTGGCGTAAAAAATTTGGTATATTTGTTGCGCGTCAATCAAAATATGAACTATATTTCATATTACATTCTGACCAGCATTCTTGATGTCGTCAAGAAATCGATCTCTCTTACTACTTGTGAAATTGGGACAAACCACTTGGAAAATGGACTGAATTTAATCCGCAATACATTTTCTTTTTTCATTCTATTTTTAAAGTCGCTCAACTGAGCATTTAAATCGCAACAAGACAATAGTTTCATAGCATTTACAGTGCAAGATCTAAAATAAATACAGTTATTTATTTCGTTTAAGGACGAGACGCGAACGTGCAATTAAAATAAAAAAAATGTGTTCTAAATTTGAAGGTTTACAACATCGGTGTGATCTATATGTTTGTGTTAAGTACATCTTGAACCCGACAGTGACAGTAACTTATAACAACTTATGAGTGATAAGAGTCTGCGTACCTTCACTCCATATATTATGGTGTTTCCTTTTGTTTACTTTGTTAAATCCATGTCTAGAGTACGAGTTCGATAGTTAGAAAGGTGAATCCGGCTTCCGAGCGCAAAAAAATAATGCAAGCTTTCGTAAACCCGACGCCCGTATCGCCTTATCGCGACGAACGTACGCGTTGCGCTTTCGATTTTCCAATTACTCATTAGTTCTGTCAATCATGCGAGGCGGTTTCAAGTACTAGCCGGATTATCAGAACTCTTTGATCGTAATCGGCATCATTAAAGCTTAAGCCGGCTGTTTCATTCATTAATAAAAGCCATATAAAGTTGCGATCACAATTAGGTAGGTACTAGTCCTATTATTTCTTAACTTGGACGTTAACTTTGCCGACTTTTACGTACCAATTTCTACTATGAAAATATTGTCGTATCAAATATCAGATGCATTCCCATTCACACCATAGATGTGGTCCCAATTCGAATGATACGACCCTCCGTAGTCCTTATTTTACAGACAAATGCTTAATAATATCTTGCTACTGAACTGAATCAGCCTGTAAATGTCCCACTGCTGGATAAAGGCCTCTTCTCTATGTAAGGGTTGGAGCTTAATCCACCACGCTGCTCCACTTGTGTTGGCTGATCTTACTGCAGTCTTTTGTAAATTTAAAAAGTTCAGTTTTAGTAGAATCACAAATTACATACATAGAAAAATCACTCTTGGTTTTACTTAAAATTTTAAATTTTCCGGGAGTTATTTCTTATTTTCTTTTCACGAAAACCTTGCATGGATATTAAGGAAATCAAATCGGTCCAGCTGTTTTCAAATGATACTCGTACCAACGAAAATCATTTCGTTTTACAAACTTCTTTTATTTAACTTACAATGTTCGTATGTAAGCTTATGAACCCCTTTTCAGCCACTTGTGGTATCCGAATAAAATTAAAATTGGACAATTTTTTATACTTACGTTCTTTCAATAGAAAAACAGTATTATGACACCCGTTATTGAGTTGATTTGATTATTTTATTTGTTTCGCTACATAAGTACTTCTCACACGATGACGACGATGATGACGATTATTTCCTCTTATCTATATTAGATTCTCAATTGCACACGTTAAAAATACATTGAACAGAAAAGAATTTACTAAAATTACAATTTACAATTTGGCAAATATAAATGGTAAATATTAACAAATTAAGTTTTTTCTTCTATACATAATAGGTCGGGAAAAAAGTATTTTCATATTTGTATGTATAAATTGAAGAAAAATCTCTTTAGTCGTACTGTTTGTCTCTGGCTGGTTTTAATATCAATAAATATAGGACATTAAGAAAAAAAAAAAAGTAAATTAACACTTTCCTGCCATTTTTCAATTGTTTTTCTGTACGTCAAAATCAGTGAATCTAACGAAGAAATTCGATAATTCCGAAGTTTTATTACAAAAAAAGGAAAAATGCGACTCAAGCCGTGATTTTTTTTACATTTACGGACCTAACACAGTGTCAGTAAGAGTACCTATCACAAAATTGGTTCAAGCGTTTTCACTGGGAGTTTTGATGTCAAAAATACAGCTCGCCCTGGTCGCCCTCATACGGATAAAGAAGATGCCATTTTTTGAAAAAGTTGAAGATCGGCATATAAGTAGTTACGAAATAGCCAAGGAAATGAGGATTGACTACAAAACAGTTTTGACCCATTTGAAAAAGTCTGGCTATACAAAAAAGCTCGATATTTGGCTGTCACACGAGGTCACTGATAGAAACAAATGAATCGTGTAGCTCCCCTACACTCCACTACTGGTGCTAGTTGTCACAAAAATTACATTAACTTGTATAATAAGCAAAATAAAACTGATTTATTTATTTAAGGTTTTTAATCGTAATGTTTGGTTCATTAGTCTTAATAATTTAACATAGTACTAAGAAATCAACTAGCTTTTACATATAAAATATTGTGAATTCAAACTTAAGTCTTGTGTGACAACTAACCCCATATCATGGGTAAGTTGTCACAGCAAGAGGTCCATGTTGTCACACTGTATTGCTACTATCATTCTGTTCCTCTGAAGCACAGTTTGGGCAGCAATAGAACAAAACTTTCTGACCCCCACACTTTGTTCGTAGAAAGTGAGCCCAGAGTTTATATTTAGTAAACTGTACCCACTGTTCGTTTGGTTTGCAGACTAAGATTCGAAACAAATCAACAAAGTACGTCTCTCAGAATTTTTCTTTTCGCTGCTGCTGATCGGTTGCGTATTCTTTTTCCCTTGAACTTTTTTCTTTTTAGGTATCTTTAGGCTTTATTTTTCTCATTTTCTGTTGTTCTGATAACGCATTTTTGTTGGGGTGTCAGTCAAGATGGCACTCTTTCTTTTTCTTCTATTCAATACAGTTTTTTTTGGGGAGTTTTTTGAAATGGCCTTATGTCTTGAAATGATAACAAAGGTACAGCCACCACACTAGCTGTATGAGGTTTCAGATTGAAGTCAGAACTCCTCCCAATAGTTAGGGTACCAGGGGCTGACAAAGATACAGGAGGATGAGTCTGCATGCTAGTTATAGAAGTTGCAGATGGCGTTTTTATACTGGTTCTCGTTGTGGTGAGTCAACCTAAAATATATATCTGTAGCCCTCTGTATTTACTCCTATAACATATTATCTTCAGCATCTGTGAAAACCTGTCTAATTTTTACATAGCCTACAGACGTCAGTCCTCAGTAGAGTCGCCTTTTTCCTATTTTTAGCGAGAAAGTGTGCAATATTTATTTATTTATTAACTCTTTTGCATACCAATACACAAATAAAACAATAAAAAAGGCAAAGGACTTGCATATATCATTTACGGGAAGGGCGATAGTTAATATTATATTCTTTGGCAACGCTTCGAATCAAATTTCCAGGACCTGCTGCCTTCACAGCATGCATCATGACATCAGCAGACGTTTTGGCCTCAACCAGTACTTGACACGGGTGGTTTGCGTTGAAAACTCATGTCAAGTAGTAGTTACCATGAAAGGTAAACTTTATTGGGGCTAGTTGTCACTGTGACAACTAGCCCCCGAACAACTGGGACAACATGTACCTAATCCACAATTAGCAACAAAACAAAAAAATTACCTCAATTGCAATATAAACTGAACAGCATTTGTATCATAAAAATGATCAAATTTCTTATTAGAATACACCAAAATCTTTGCCAACATTAATGCGAAGTACTATGGAGAACATATAAACAATTAGAATAAAATTTTACTCATTTTTCAATATTTTCTATTTTTGTGTATTGCCTGCGATCCGAATAGCCAGCGGACATGCTATTTACTGAGGTTGATAGTACTGGCATATGTTTGAATATTACAATTGATTCGTATCTAAAATACTTGCCATTTCAAAAATATAGCCGTTGTGACAACTAGTACTTGTGACAACGAGGACACCTTTCCCCTACTCATTTGTGTTTCTCTTTGAATTGAAACGTATTGAAAGTGAACCATTTTTGAAAATATTGAACCCTGATGATGAAAAGTGGATCACCTACGACAAGAACGTGCGACAAAGATCATGTTCAAAGGGTATAGGCAAGCTTCATAGACTGTATCGAAACTTCGATTAACACGCAATAAGGTGATGCTGCGTGTATGGTGAGATTGGAAGAGCAACGTTTATTATGAGCTTTTACAGCCAGGCTAAACCATCGATTTGGATCTCTACTGCCTACAAGTAATGACTCAAGCACGAAATTAAGAAAAATAGCTAGAATTGATGAATAGAAAAGGAGTGGTATTTCATAATGATAACGCCAAACCATACGCATATCTTTGGTCTCAAATAAAAAAATGAGAGAGCTTGGTTGGGAAGTGTTAATGTATCTACCATATCGTCCTGCCCTTGCACTCTCAGATTTTCACATGTTTCGGTCTCTTCAGAAATCTTTGGGTAGTGTTCGGTTAGCTTCAAGAGAAGACTGTCAAAAACTACTTATCGCGTTTTTTTGCTAAAAATTCCGATATATCTATTTCTACGGGAACGGGATTATGTTGATTAGAAAAGCAGCATTAAAATCATAAAGCATATAATATTTAGTTAACATTTAGTCTTTATTCTAGCAAAATCACTCAAAAGTATTTTTATTTTATTTTTGTATTTTAAATGACGTCGTTAGAAAAGAGTAAGTAAGCTATACATTTAAATGTGATCAAAAAATTTAAATAACGTGCTATAAAATAATGTTTTATAGCATATAATAAATAATAATTACTATTCATATTCAAAACACAGTAAACGAAAAAGACAAAGAAAAAAAAATACTTCAAAATACGACACTATCGTTATAGATGGTGTTGATGCAGCTTTCTGAATCGCTGTTAATTAGTAGGTACATATAATCACTTATACAACTTTATATTAAAATAAAAATTATGTGCTGCCGTAGCTAACGGAAAGAGCTTTCACTTAACAATCTTACTATAATTGTTAAAAACAATACAAAAAAAAAAAAATTCAAAATTGAATACTGCAATACATGCTGCTTATACATTAAATGCGACGAATAAATAAAGCTACTTTAGGTTATAACGCGTTTCTTCTTTCGAGTAGAGAACACTTATACTTCAAAATGACAAATGAACATCCTGTCTCCTTCGAATGTCGCGGAAAAGCGGATATTAATTTACAGGTCGGTGGTTTCCTTCCACTTTACGTGTAAAGGAAATAGAACTTCGTACGATCAAAATTAAAAACGAAAAACAATGGGTCACATTTTATGTCTATTGAATACTCTATTATACTTAATTATTATGCTTTTAATTTGTCAATTTCTATAATGTCCGAAGGTTAATCTAAAGGTTTCGTGGAAGTACAATTTGATAATTTATTTATAAGAAGACTAGAATAAAATTTTCCACACTTAATTTTAGAAATAAACTGGTACGATTATTAACGAAATAGTTTATGAATAAGAAAAAGTGTAAGTTATTATGTGTAAAAGCAATAACAAAATAAATATACCAATGAATATGAAGGCAGCATACCGTACAATTCGATCGCACTGTAATATTAAGGATCCGACCTGACCCATATCTCGTTGCAGTAAATAATCCTTATGCTATTTACCTCTCTCATCCCGCGAAATGTAGAGCTCATGCTATTTCAAATCTCAATTTTTTTTTTCTTTTTTACTGTTAACCCTGGAAAATATTTTTATTTTATTTTATACTGTTATTTGACCAAATTTGCTATTTCATTCAAACATTAATTTTTCTATCAAAACTATTATTCTTTGAATATAAGTAGTTATTTTGTAAAATATTTTAAAAACTCCATTCGAATAAAATGCAATTGATTACACCTAACTGTGTTATTTTTAGCGGTTAGGTTTATCTCGAAAGTTATCCTACATCTTAAAGTTCGTAATATTAAATTTATTATTAATACCTTTAATATCTGCACATTTGTATTTTTATGCGGATTTTAAATTGAAAACTTATTATTTGCATAATATAGGACACAGGATATTGCATAAATGATGTAGTTTGCTTTTTATAGATGACCTAAAAGATTCTGAACTCGATACACAAAGATATGAGCTTTATGAAATTAGTAACGAGGAAGCTCCAACTAATAGTGCGTAGGCTTTGACTCGATTTACCTGCATGCATGGGCGTAGAAAACGGTAGGTGGTTATATATCTACCCTCACCTACATCTATATGTGAGTTACTTGTTTTGTTTCACGGATGTCCATTTCAGCAAATGTGAACTTTATGAAACGTAAGTGCGAAAGCTTTTAATAATATTAGATTTTCTATGGTATTCTTTGTAATAAGTATGTTGTTATTAATAAAATACAACTAGCATCTTACGCTTTAGATTCAGTTAACTCTTGGTGGTAATAACAGCGTACTTATATAACTGATGTACGTGTTACATCTCTGATCTGAGCTTTTAAACGTAAAAGACAACAAACAAAAATATATATTCATAAATTACGAAAAACAACAAGCCGTTATTTAGAAAAAGCTGTGATTAATCAATCTAAAAATAGCTGAATTCTAAACATTTTTTCCATGATAAAATCGACTACAATTGTCTTAAGAATTTTAAACCCCTATTTTTGTTGGGAAAAATTCCATATCCAAATACATTGAAATTTGTATGTAACCAAGTTGCAAATATTAATTATTAATAAATAAAAGAATTGCAATTCGTTCATTATTCTTTTATCGTTCATAAAATAAAATATAAATATGTTCGGTTCACAATTAGCGAAGACATCGTAATATGTGCACAATAGAGCTATCACTAAATCACAACTTTTTGACTGACCCGTTGGCGCAGTTTGCAGTGACCCTGTTTTCTGCTCCAAGGGTTGCGGATTCGATTCCCGCCCCGAGTCTGGGTGTAATATATGTTTATTTATATATGTATTATTTATATGTAGGTATATTTATTTTAAAAAAAAATGTATATCAGTCGGCTGTTACCTAAAACAGGCATTAAGTTGTCTACATTAGGAACTGACGGCCGTATGTGTGTGTTAAACATATTTATATTTATTTATATTTATTTACAACTGTGTGCTAACTTGGTTTCATACTTATAATTTAGTCTTTTTAAAGGTAAAAAATACACTTTGTTGCTTATTGGAAAATACATCTATTTTAAACTGAAAATATACAATTATAATTTATATTTTAAGTAAATTAAACTATTGAATATAATGTAAATTTAAATATTGAAGTTTTTATCGATTTAGTATCAAACGTCAATATAAAGCACAATTAACAAGTTGCCATATAAAAAAAATTGTTATTAATTAACATTTAACTATTGTGTATATATTTATAAATGTATTTATATAATACTCTTATTAGGAATGAATTTTAATTATAATCTTATGATATTATTTGTTATAATATATAATGATAAACATACCGACATTATAATGAATCTCGTGTGAGAAATACGAATTCATCGCTTGCGGTCATGTATAATACGAATATAATGTAATATTACTTAATGTATAATAATTATTTACTTACGCATTTAAAAAAGAAAAAACTACAATAGATAGAGTTTCCGTTTTATACAAAAGCGATGTTTACATGGTAAACCTCAAAAATAACTGTAAAATGTTTATATATGTTATATGTATTGTTCTTATGTTAACGTAATCGTCTCTGTGATTAATTTTCTACACGAACTTTTACATCAATGTAACCTGTTATACAAGTACAAGTAAGAGCTGCGAGTCAAGGATTTCACACGAAATCCGAATGTGAGTAAAACGTACAAGAAGCAGATACTATGATAAGAAATTGGATTAAAGTACATATAAAGAATCTTTAAGTAACCGGTTTTCTTGTTATGTTTTTTTCTTTTTTTCTTTTTCAACATAAAAATAAGGAGTTCAAAAGTAGTCATAATAGAAACAAAAATAAACGATGTTACCGTACAAAAAGCTACTTCTAGAATTAGGTAAACCCCTCGTTACAGTATATTAATTATTGATACGTCGCGTGCTCGTAAACGACCTTTCTGAAATTCATGGCCAATGTCTAGAAAAAAGCTCGTCGCATCCCCCTGTTAGCTTTACCCTTAACGAGGCCAGGTGGGCAGCAGCCGACTAATTCCTATTTCCTTCTCCCTTATATAGATAGCAGTATGATTTAATTTATCTCCTAAGCCCTCTCCATTAGCACTCCCTCGTTTGATAACAGTTGACGGCGACGGGCGCGGCAAACGCTCGTGTTGGCGCGGCATTCACTGCGCTCCCGCTATTTCGATACAGTAACTTATTTCAGAGGATTTTTTTTGTTCTACTCGCTTCGTCGGAGCTAGGTGCGATCTTGGAACTATAATACTCGACCTCACTATATTTATCTGCATCTAGTTTTTAACGTCGGAGACCAGTTGTGAAATGTTAGCGAGTGACAGAGTGGCGGAGTGAATCATTGAAAACAAGAGGAAGTGACGATACAGACTGTTGTTTATCCCTGGTGAAGTTGAGTGAATTGTTAAGGCATAGTGTAATTCGTGTAATAAAAGCTTTTTCTCGTGGCCTTATACGATATAAGTGTATGTACAAAGCATATTATGACTGGAAATGTAATATTAATATCGCCAGTCTGTCTCTGATGGCAGAAATTCAAAGTAAGTTGGCTTTGAATTTAGTATGACCACTTTGTTTTAAGCCATTTTTATTTTAATGCTATAAAATAATCATTAAGTCATAATATATTACAAGCGAAACGTTTCTATTATTATAATTGATATTTTATATGCATATATTACGTTGGAAAGTTATAATGTTCGTTATTTCTTCGATTGAGTTATTGAAATTATTTACTTAGTTAATATATTGATTAACTAATTAACAGTAAATTTTATTTTAAAATATTTATAATTATAACATGTCAATTTTAGAAGTACGCTGGTATACTTTTTTTTACATAATTCGATGTTTTTAGTGTAATCAAATGTCTAGTAGTGATTACTTCTAGATATCACTAAAATTCTGACTTGTAGAAAGAACTAAAACGATAAATTTTAGTACAAAAAATATCGTATCAACTTCACACATCTATGTACCTATTTTATTTTATTTTAAATAAATTATATCAAAGTACCGTAAATGTAATTAAATTTAAACTGTTTCGTAGTAATAAACGGTTTATAATTAGGTACTTTATTTGGCACGTCTTCAAATGTTTATTATTGTAATGATAAATCTGCCAATAATCATTTAAATGTAAATATGTTTACAAAACTATTATTATTTCAAGTAACTTTGACTTTAACAAGAATCATTATATATTAATGGATACGATTAACAGAAGAGAGACGTGTTTAAAATATTTCACGGTTGCTTAAATCGCAAATCGTAGATCAAAAAAGTAAAAAATAGGTACTAAGAGTAAAGAAATTCGTGAATTATTATTAAACTAGCGTTAGCACCAAAAACGGTACTGTTCAAACTCGTATGTTTACGGGTTATTGCTATTCATATAATCAGTTGAGCAGTACGTAGTCTTATTCGGGTTCGTAGGTATACTGCATAAAGTTTTCGAATGATGGACAAAAAATTACAATACATTTAATATTACTAATTCGTATAAAATAATAACGTCGTGTCTTCATACGCCATGTTTGGGGTTAAAATAAAGAATATGCCCAGTCTCTCGCAGTTGCTTATCGCGTTGTTTTCTTTTTGTTTTTGGTCGATGAACCGCTTCTAAGATAATATAAATAATGACTTCTCCTATAACCTGGGCAGATTTGTTTTTATGTTGTTATATATTTGAATAATACGTGTGTAACGAGGATATAGGCTGTAAAGCTGTAATACATAACACTGTGACTTAATGAGAGAAACAGTAGCAATAAAGGGCAACCGGAGTGTCACATGTATGTGGTATGACAGATTTTGTTTTGTCTCGTCCACAAGTCACAACGATGTCAACGCAAAGTTATATTTCAGCACAAAAATAAATTCATGAATGCGTATGTTTAATTACAGGTCGAAGCGGGAGATGTATTGCTCAAGGTTAATGGGACTGATGTGAACCGGTTCACTACCCGAGAAGGTAAGGAATTTGCCATTTATCACACATGACATTTTATCTCCGAAACATGCCCACCGATGATAACTCGTTGAAACAGCTAATTGAAGTCGTTGCTGAGACGTTCGGACATTAGTGTTGTTATTATTAGGATACTTGGACATTTGTTCTTTCTTCTAATTTACAAAGTCATATAATGATACAGCTTATTAAGGGGCTTAGATGAGCGAATGACCTTGAGCGTTTGAGTTCCGCATCTCCTCCCAACACCTTACCTGCCCCTCGCTGCCGGAACGCACAGGTTCAACGAACCTTTTTAACTAACGCCATCTCTTCGCTAAATAAGGAATTTTAGGTTCCGAGCCCTCTGTGTAATATCTATAAAACTTTTTAATTTTTTGCTCCTAATGCGAACCCATTACATACACAATCTAAATGTAAAGTTTCTTTTTATGAAAAATGACTTTTAATAATAAAACTATAAAAAACAAACAAAAATTAAAAGTGACATTAGACAATATAATAATAATAAAAATCTTTTGAAAATAATTTATGTAATATCCACTAAACATTTATTTTGTAATAAAATCATCTGTACACTTACGACCGTTGATCATAAACCAGGTAACAAAATATGTATCAACAAAATATCAATATTTTCTTCAGTTCTAAAAAATAATGTTTATGGAAGTATGTTGTACGTAAGTATATAGGAGGGCTGGTATTACTTACAAAATTTTATTACCTAGATTGCAATGTGGATGTCTACGACCAGAACTTTAGCAGGTACGGCAGGGCACTCGGTAATTTTTTTTATATCATATTCAGGCGCATATTTATATATATTTTGTCAATTTTTTTTTTTTTTTTGTAACTAAATTTAAGTATTTGTAATTTTATATGTTATTGTATGTATTAAATGTATTTGTAATTTTGTATGTTTGTTGCTTTAATTGTATACACAAATACTTCTTTTTTTTAAATTGAACTACGTATATTTTTTTCTTTTTTTTTTTGTATAAATATTTTACTCGTTGTCTGCAATGTTTGTGATGTCCCAAATAAATATATTTTTTACTTTTTTTTAAGTATTTCTTTTATTGTGTATTAAATTATTTAATTTTTATGTGTAACAGTGTATAAATATCTCTCAATAAAATTCTATTCTATTCTATTCTATTTGTTAGGGTCCTATGACTAAAAGAGAAATAAATAAGACTAGTACAAAAATAATATTAGGTATAAGATAGGAAACGTGCGTCGCCGGTGGTGTCCCGATGCAAGTCTCGTCCTGCGCGGAGCTATAGGCCGTGCTACGGCCCCCGCCTGCTACCCGCTGTATCCCCGTCGCAGCGCGCGGGCAATATCGCTCGAACAAGCTCCCCGGGTTGAAGGGTAAACTTCAAAGAGGTAGTGGGCAAATGTTGTTGAAGACGCGCTGCATCGTGCCCTTCTTTGTCTTGATATCCGCTACTCTCGTCGCTCCGTCACCTCCTGGATACACCTGCACAATACGTCCAAGACACCACAATAGAGGAGGCAGGGCCTTTTCTTTGATGAGTACAAGAGATCCTACTTTAATGTCACTGGAAGATGTAGACCACTTGGTCTTCTGTTGCAGTAGATGTACGTACTCCGTATGGTACCTGTTCCAAAAATGTTGTTTAAGCTGCTCCACCCTTTGGAAGCGTCCTAGTCGGCCGATACTGATTTCTGTTAACTGTGGATAAGGTACAGATGTTAGTGGTCGTCCAATCAAAAAGTGGGCAGGTGTTAAGGCAGAGAAGTCAAGAGGATCGGAGGACAGAGGAGTTAGAGGTCGGGAGTTTAAAATTGATTCAATTTGTGTAAGACACGTATACAGCTCTTCGTACGTGAAGTGGTGCTGGTGCAGCAGTCGCATTAAATGATGCTTGATAGACCGCACGGCGGCCTCTGCAAAGCCATTGAAATGAGGAGAATAAGGTGGCGTGAAACTAAACTCGATGCCTTCCTGTGCACGAGTCAAGATTAGACGTCTGCAAAAAAGTATTTAGTTCATTACAGGCGCCTACAAAATTAGTTCCATTATCGGATAAAATCGTGCGTGGTTTACCACGACGGGCTATAAACTCTGAACAGTCCCAAAGACGCCGTGTCTAGTAGGACCCATCACGGCCCAACACGGACACAGGGGCGTTACTGGAGGCGCATTAAGTAGCGCCTCCTACGCACCCCTATTCGTCGCCCGCGGATGGAGGCCACGTCGGTGGCTTCCTCTCTCACCCGCTCGTCGGCCTCCTTCTGGGACATTACTGTCTCGCAGAACCATCGCCTTCCAGGACTCGTCGTCACCGAACATCGCGGTGATGACGCTCGGGAGCGACAAGTCCCCTCCGAGGACCGACGTCAGACCTTGACGCAGCGCCGCCCATCTCGGGCACACCTCGAGGGTGTGCTGGGCAGAGTCCATCGCCACGCCACAATCATAACATTCAGTCGTCAGCTCCCTCTGGGCCGTCCGGCACAGGTAGTCACCAAAGCAACCGTGCCCGGTGAGAACCTGCGTCCGACGGAAGTTGAGGGGCTTGCGTTTTCGACGCATCCACCGCTCAAGGACTGGGCGAATGGCAGTCGTTACGCATGTACCGTACGGCTGCCCCGCCAGGTCCTTCCCCCACCTCCGCATAAGCGCTTCCTGCCCTATCCGACACACCCGTAGGATCCCGTCCAACGTAGGGTTCTCACCAAGAGCCCTCCTACCGAGACTACGACGAGAGATGAGTAGGTCTCGGCAAGAACCTCCGCCACGAGCTCCCACGGGGGATCGCCGGCTAGAGCAGTAGCTGTGTTTCTCGCGGTGAGGCGATCCGCCCAAACCGGGGCACCGTACGTCGCCATACTCCGGCAGAATCCAGAATACAGCTGCCTGCAGACGGCGCTGGGTCCTCCGAGGTTCGGGAGGAGTCTGCCTAGCGCACTCGCCGCCTTCATGAACCTCGGTCCTACCATAGCTAAATGTGGGCCGAAAGTCCACTCTCCGTCAAGGATGAGCCCCAGATATTTCATTTGGGGGCTCATCCTCACCCTTCCCTCTCCAATCTGCAGGGTAGCCCCCGGTGGAGGTCCCTCTCAGCCGGTCCCGCGGAATAGTAGGGCTTCGGTCTTGTCAATCCTGACACGGAGCCCTAAACTCTTTATGCGGCTGATCACGAGGTCGAGTCCGACCTCAGCCAGCCGCGTCGCCTCCTTGTTGTTTCGTCCTCGAGAGTAAACGAGGGTGTCATCCGCGTGTCCACACCCATCCTGGTGAGGAGACGGTCTCGCAAGACCCAGTCGTACCCGATGTCCCACAGGATTGGGCCTAGGACCGATCCCTGCGGGACACCGCAGCCGACTCGCCGCCATTCCACGGACCCCAACCGATTCTCGTGGCCTACCCTCCGATCGGAGAGGTCGGGAGGTATAGGTAGGGACTATCTTCTCCAAGGCCTTCCCAGCTTCGTTCAGCAACACCACCGGTCGCACCGCCGAAGCCGAGTCCGGGGTCCGACCTGCCTAAGGAAATAGGCAGAGCCGACCCTCCTTCCAGACCCCCGGGAACTGGCCAGACCGCAGGCAGCGGTCAAATACCTCCCGGAAGCTGTCGCCGAGGTGCCCGAGAGCGATCGTAAGGACTCTCCCGTGCACCCCGTCTGGACCCTGCGCCCTCTTCTTATTTTGGAGGCGGGTAATCACCGCCTCCATTGCAGCCTCTGTGACGGGCCGCGGAACACCCTCCTTCTCGTCCAGCGTCTGCCGAGCCATTCTGAGGGGCACGAAGCGCTCGGGTCCTTCCCCAGTTGGTCCGGCTGGAGCGTTTCGCTGATGGAGGCCGACTGGATGCGGAGCTTGTTCCGCGCCCAATTATACGGTCGGCCCCGGGGGTCTCTCTGCAGACCCCCAACTAACTCCAGCCAAGCCTCCTCCTTGGCTCGGCATATGACCTGCCGCAGGATCTTCGTTTTCTCCACGTAGATCCTGCGCAGCCTATCGTCCCTGTCCACGTCCTGGGGGCGTCTCCACCTGCTCTGGATGATTGTCTCCTGGCCCCGTTGCAGGCGGCCCGGAGGCTAGCTATCTCAGCCGACCACCAGTAGAGTGCCCGCCGTGGGGATGGACGCTTCGTTGGCGGCATGGCCGCTCTGCAGACAGCAGTGAATGCGTCGCAGAGCCGGCTAGCCGCCACATCCACCCCAAGCTCTGAAAGCGGCGGGAGACTCCAGCGGCCGACGATTGCGACCTCCTCTGCCAGTTCCCGGTCGAGCTTATCCATAGTGATATTAGCTCATATTGCACTGGTAGTTTTATATTTAGCGAGTGACCCACCGTACGCGAGCAATAATATTCGGTTTACATCGAATTGTACATACATGCGAATGGTGGTAGCGCTTGTTCCAGTGTCCATTGCATCATCTTCAGAAATACACCGTCGTTTTCTGGAAATTTTAATTCTATATCAAAGTATGATCTTTATTTCACAACAAGTATGCTTAATTAACAAGTATGCTTAATTAAAAAAATCAAAAAACCCGACTGCGTAAAATACTCTTATTATAAACTAAAAAGAATAAAACAATTTACTAGCTTTCATTTGATACCCATATTGCTACAATTAGAAAAAAAAATTCAACTCCCTCATTCCGCCATTTGCTGGCGCCATTTTGAAAATTTATATAGCCTATGTCACTACTACAATTTAGACAAATCCAACGACACCTCATATGTCAAAAACCGTCCAGCTGTTTGGGCTGTAAGGCGTGCCAAAGAAATGGAAAAATAAAAACATACATACATACATACATACATGAATACATACATACACTCGAAAAACATAACCCTCCTTCTGTCGCAGTCGGGTAAAAAAAATGATAAAAAAAATAAGTAAGATATATAAGTATTTTTCCTACACACACAAGTAACTACATAAAAAAAATAATAATAAACAAAAACATAATTCTACCAAAACTAAAATTTTTGAGAGGATCGAACCTAACGTCTCAAAAACTTGATTCTGTCGCCAGACCACAAAGCAACGCTGTCGATGCAGATATTAGTGAAATAAAGGTACACTAACAGCAATTGATTAACTAGTTAATTAATAAATTATAATACTTTATTACTTACCTTTGCACTTCTACCATATGTAAACCTTTATTTTTTCGGGCACTTTTGGTTCTTTTTTTTTAGCTCTTTATTGCCCATTATACTAGTATTTGTTCTGTATTTTCGTGAATATACGAAGCGCGTTTGGAGACTAAAGCGACACGCGTCTATTTAGCATCACGTTTAGACTGTCACTGTCGAACGCAGCGGGTAAGTGAAGGAGAACCGATTTGAAATCGCTCGGAATGGATGGCGTAACCGACAAATTATAATATTGATAAATCATGAATGAAAAGTACAAAAATATCGAAAACCCAAGGTCAAATAATTCAATTTTAACATGTTTAATACTCTGATAAAACTTTTAGGTGGTTGCTCGTTTGCTTTCTTTATTTAAACCGTTTCAAACGATTTCAAAGACCTTACTTTGTGATTATTTTCTATCGAATGAAGTTATTTCTATCGTGTTTTCGTAATTTCACCGAAACAGTAAATATCTTGAAGATTTCTATGCATATTTTTTAAATACGAGAAATCGCAGTACTTTTGCTGAATATGAATTTCTTTAACCGCAATAAATCCCGACCACCCCCTTAAAGTGAACGATTACTAAAGCCTTTATTTGCAGTTCAAACAAACAAGACACACGTGTGTTATTTTTAAAGTATTTTTGTCATGTATCATATTATATCATAGAAATTGACTAACGTGTGTAATTATTATTATTTTTTATATTAAAATAATCAGTTACGTAATTATTATTTTTTTTCGATAGTACCGTAACCCTTGTAAGAATATACATCTTTTAAGTGCAATAAAACTTACAATACTATAATATAATATTGATCTCGGACCTAGTGTCAGTTTAAACTAAGTCGCCGAGTCCCACAAGGATAGTAAAAATATACCATACCCTTTAAGTCACATTTGTAATATTCACAAGATATTTTATTTCTAAATTTAACATTAAAAATAAATAAGTAAACATTTTAAATGTCTCATACAATTGATAGCGGACAAAATAAACGATTCGTAGAAAATAAAAAAGATACCTAATTGAGCCAATATATATTACATTTTTGTCTGATACGAGAAATAAATTCCGCATATTGGATCATCGAGTTTAGAAACCGCTACGACGTTATCTGAGGTCGGTAACGTTAATTCAATGATCGCGTTATGAGCGGCCTCTCGGCCCGCACTCCGCACCCGACACGCAATCGCATAATTCACATTAACACTTACTCCACGGGCTAATCCAACTCTGTATTGAATGATTTCATAAATAAAACTTTTTCACAAACGACTTTCCCTCATTGTGAAAAAATAGAAATTTTCGTTCCGACGATAGTGATCAAGATTTTATCGACATAACTCCTCGAACTCCATACTTTGTCTTATCGTTCATTTTAATAGTATTTCTTAAAGTAATTTATCACAAATGTGATGGTAAAGTTGAGATTATAAACGCTGTCATTTGAAGGATTTTATTTTGTTTCAGTGCTAAAATGCTTGCGACTATCGTCGGATCCCGTCACTTTACGGTTAAAAAAGGGTGAGTCTATCAGTCAAAACATCCAATAAAACACTTGTTAAATTTATATGTCGGCTGAACTATTTTTTATTTTATTTTATTTTATTTTATTTTATTTTATTTGGGAAACAAACAATTATCAACACTTTTTTTAAATAAAAGCAATACAAGAACAACACAAATCAATCAAGTTTCCACAGAAAATTATAACAAACACTTGACAATCCATGATAAAAACAAAAACAAACACATAAAATAAACACAGCAATTAAACAGTTATAACAAATTGATTATTTAAATAATAATTCATGTAAACTATTCTTATATTTACTAATTTTCATGTTAAATATATCTAAACTCTTACAATGCTTATTATAATTCCTACAGGCACGCAGCAAAAACACATTCTTGGCATAATAATTTTTACAACGGGGTATGAAGAATAATGATTGATTTCTCGAGTTAAGACGGGGACATTCGAATAAAATTTTACTAAAAAGACTTTTGGAATCAATAACATTATGGACAATTTTGAAAAGAAATAATTGGTCCCTTAAGCTTCTGCGTACATTTAATGGGGTGATACTAGCCAGGACTTTATTGCTCGAATGGTCGGAATTGGCAATTCTAAATCGCAAATGTTTTAATAATTTTGATTGGATTTTTTCGATTTTATTTATATATTTTTTGTAAGTCGGGTTCCAAACTGTAGATCCATATTCCAAAAGGGACCTTACGTAAGCATTAAAAAGAAGGATAAGGGTAAAGCAATTTTTAAATTCTTTAGTAGATCTTAGGATAAATCCAAGCATCTTGTAAGCTTTGGATGTTATATAATTAACATGATGAGCATAACTTAACTTTTGATCTAAAAAGACACCTAAATCTCTTATCTCAGAAACTCTGGCTAAAACTATGACATTTAATACGAACCTTGCGGTTTCCAGTAATAAAATTCGTGTATCCCCGAGTGGATCGCTCGAATTTACGAAATAAGTCGCAACAAATAAGACTGGCGATACGCCGAGTAAATTTATAAGTGACTCCCGGGATTCGACCTGGAGTACCCTTACTCACGAATATCTAATAGTGTAATAAACTTCGTGTATGGCAAGGAACTAATACTAAATGAGTTAATATCGGCTACTGGATTATTTTAATAAGATTGAAAGTTATAATATGTCATAAGCGTCTGGCTAAACGTTTATTTCCATACTAGACGTACTTCGTAGTTAAATCCGCCTTGATAAATATAGTCACTATGAATCGTAGCGTGTTATTTTAGCGCATTATTTAGTAGTAGCGTAGGCTATACGGTACTACTAAATAATGCGGTTTTTTAATGGTCGAGGAATTATTGAAATCGTTCCTTCAGTTTTATTTAAAATTATTTCTCGGTACATTCAATATTAAGTTTACATTTACAGTAGGAAATAGTAGCTTTTTTTAATAAACATCGAGACTACTCATTGCTCCAGCCATTATCTCCTGATATAATATGTTGCAGATCCACAGATCAAAGCGAACGTGAGGCGCTATCTGTCCGCCGCCGCAGAGCGTCGCACTAGCGGCCCGCAACGCACAAAACACGATAAGTGAGTATTCTTTGATACCAAACTGATATCCGAGATCTGCAATGTTTTTTTTTATATTAACAATATACTTTATGTGCAGTGGTAAAAACAATCAAAAAAATCGAAACCGAAAATATACTTTGCTTACAGACTAATAACTTTTTTCCTACCTCCGCCGAAAGTTCAAGTTTCGTCCCTGTGAAGCGGGACAAAAGTGACACTTTTTTCCCCGCTTTACAGGGACAAAACTCGAGCTTTCGGCCTAGGTAGGAAAAAAGTGACACCTTTACCCCGCTTGACAGGGATAAAAACTCGAACTTTCGACCTAGGTAGGAAAATAAAGTATATGCAACACGGGACGAAAGTACTACATCTTTTTCTGCATGTGATAATATACTATATGTATATTGAATGAAAATATCGCAGTATATATATATACAATATATATATATATTAATAAGAGATTTCTTGGGAATGAAACTTATAGTTAGAACATTATTTTAATTACAATATATCCAGTAGTTTTTTTTTTTCTGATGCGCGCACGATAGACCTCTATAATTTTATTTACCTTTATAGATTAACAATATCGCTGTCATTCGAAAATCTATTTCGGTAAAGTTAGGGTCAGTAATTGAATCATAAACGTTATATTTATATAGATTTTAATTTTGTACTTCCCTCGGATACTTCGTGTTATATTTAGCCGCACCTCGTGTAATCGAATAGCGACCCTCCGAAAGTTTGACAGGTGATATCCGGCTGCGATAAGCGATAGCTTGTGCCATATGTGTCGCAGACGCCCACCCTCGCCCTGCACTTTTAACGAGTACACTATCTAGGAAACATCTACAATCTATATGATATACACTCGATGACAAATGCTTTTAACTCGTGACAAAAAAAAAATTTGATTAGGAGAAAAGTGAAAAGTAAATATGGCAATTCAAATTATATTAAAGAACAGATAAAGAAAGAGAGAAAAATAGAGTATTTTAACATTTGAATGATTACTATGTCATTTTATTAACTTAATGTAACGTATATGTGTTATTGTAATAATATTAAAAACTTATTATTAGTCTGAAATTACGCGGCTATCAATTTTCGTAATAACATTGACGTTTTGTGTTTTTTACTCGACAGTGACTCACGAACGGGCCGATTGTTTTGACGGTCGTAACAATTATTCGCTCTACTTTAGTTCTTTTATCTTTCCGTATGAATGAAATTTCATTAAGGCTAGCGAGGCTGCGGGACAGTGATGGCAATTAATAAAACCGCTGACCCGGTTATGGTGATGAATCTACGAAATGGAAATCACGTGCATAGGCAACGTCGAAATTACGATCATGTCACAAAATAATTGATCTATAAAAAACCCTTATAGATCAATGCACAAAATTATAAAATCTTACTATTATTATAAAAGGGGAACTTTAAATGGATAGATGTTTGTTAATCAATGACGGTACAACGGGTGATCAGGTCTGGATGAAATTTGGTACAGAGGTCATATTCTGAAATCGCACAAGACTAAATTTTATCCAGTTTTATACACATTTCATGATCGATATGATTTTTTTGCTTAGTGATAGTTTAGGGGTCAGAAAGTGACTAACCTAGTGAATTATCGACTGGTAGCTTATACGTTTTTGAAGGATTTTATTCTTAGAATTTTCTTATCCTTTAACGAAGTCTTGTAACGGAACTTAAGTTATAATTGATACAACGAGGATCAATAAAATCGATGACACACTGTATCGATCGCCAGTCGACGCTATAGAAAGCCAGACACTAAAATATGTAATTTTATTTGTATTTATATCCTCTAAGAGAACGGCTGCTCATGCCGAGCGAGCTCATCTCAACCAGAACCGTCTGCCGTCTTCGTCGAAATTCGTAATTACTTCGAATCAAGATATTAAATTCGATTTTCATATAGTGCAAAATTTTACAAATCTTTATATACTTAGACGTTCTTAGAAAATTTCATATAACATTATAATTTTAGTGATATATATATATTATATTTTTTTTTTTTATTAAAAATAAAGTTTATATGAACTGTATTTGATTCAATTATTTTAATGACAATATCGCTGTTGAAATTATCTGTATGCATAAGATAAATTATTGGAAATTACTAAAGTTGTAGTTGAATTATGCGTCGAAATAATTTGTTACGACCGTCCCATTTAATTAAAACCATAAAAGATCGATAAATCTCAGCCGGTTGTTATTAGCAAAACATAAATCTTCAATAGATCAGGATCACCGCCGTCTAGTAATTCGAACAGCAACTCGTCGAGCAACTCGTCGAGCAACGGGTCGGGCGTGCAGTCGGGAGAAAGTTGCGAGGCTCTGCTGACTGAGGACCGCGAGCGGCGACCTCGCGCCACTCAGCCCAAGTTCGAGGCCTATATGATGACCGGCGACCTCATACTCAACCTGTCCCGCGTCGAGCATCCCCATCATAACCACCACGCTCCCACACACCGTACACACTACCACAGGTATCGAACACAAACGACCAACCAGTCAATTGACTAACTATCTGCTGTATCAGCCTGTAAACCACCGACTTCTGAGCGAAGGCCTCTTCTGCATATAGAAGAAGCGTTGGAGCTTAATCCACCACGCTGCTCTACTGCGGGTTGGCGGATAATTTTCCTACCATGAGTAACGATCGTTATCAGCTGTATATGATAACAACCGGGACCGACGGCTTTACGTGCTGCACGTGTGTGAAACAAATATTTGTAGAAATACATATATCTGTCCCGAGCGGGAATCGAACCCGCAACTGCCGGCGCGCGGTTTGAGGCAACTACTCGCACCACTACACCAGAACGGTCGTCAAACTATCTAATGTTTATCAAAAACAAAAAACACCAACTGTACAAAATAATATTGTAGGTACTGTAGTATAACCGTCAGTAAACATGACAGCTGAATAAAGGCCTCTTCTAATAAGGGGAAGGAAATCGTTTTTAATCCGACACGTAAATACATGCTTCTTAAATATACGGGTTTCAGATATCACCCCAAAGCCCCAAACGTGCAAGTTTGCACGCAATATTTACTTTCACTGAAGAAAATGAAATGTTAAATTCTTTCTCTCAGATTTGATTCCGCGACTGTAGCTTGCTATCCACGCATACTAAGCACTGAGCCACTTCAGCAGCTTAACGACACCCGATGCTAATGATACATTAATATTGATGATACATCTCCCCTTTCATTAGATACAATTCAACGCCCGCTTCGCCGAGTGAAAATCGTCTATCGGCACGCGGCGAACTGTCGCAACGGCACAACTCATCGCCCGATACAGGGTTCGTCGGCGACCATGCTAGTAAAATGTATGTTTTTAATATGTATTTATTTACGTTTATTTGAAAACAGTCTGAATAATTCATTCTAAAAAAGTCGGTTTATGGACGATAATTTTACGTGATAACGTCATAAGAAAACATTTATGAAAAATTGCATACTTTTTTGAATTGTATTATTATCACTGAATTATCATTATCATTATTTTGTATCATACAAAGAAGGAGTTAATTGAAAATTAGATTTTTTTCGATAAATTAACATTTTGCACTTGTTAATTCAAATGTTTTTTCTCGTCTACTCGGACGCATCTGCCGATGGAGCGGAAGAGAGATAGATGCGTCGATCGACGATCGACCTAAGCTGAACGCTAGTCATCATATAAGCTGAACGCTTAGGTCGATCGTGCCTCTATCGCTTGTTCTGTGCTCTCGCTCGCAGAACGTGACAATGAGTCATGCTTTTTCGTGCGTGCAGCCGGCATTCGTCGATTTATAAGACGTCATCACGTCAAAATATATTATTAGTTTTGTTTATTTTTATTTCGATTAGTTATAATAAATAATTGTTTTTAATAGGTTCAACTCTCAGCCCGCGTCTCCAGCGGGTGGTAACGCTTCCTCAGGAGACATGGCGACACGCACACAACATATCGTACGGACTTCGAGATCCGAGGATCACTTACAGGTAAATTGATTGCTATCTTATTAAACTCGTGATTTAATTCCGGCTTTCTGTACGTATTTTATTTCAAATGTCTAATTGTAAGCTTATATGTTTTACAAATTAAGTTTTAAGACTAATGATCACCCGGTGTCACGCAAATCAGCTGTTCGCTTTTTTTTAGAAATGTTTTTATACGAAAAAAAATTTTTTTTTTTTTTAAATGAATAGTGTAAAAAAATACAAACATTAAATCAAAAGCTATTAACTTTATAATCGTATTCAAATGACGTATGAGCTGATATTATTGTTTTCATTTTACACAGTTTCGTTTTTATCGTTGAATGAATAATAATTAATGTACTATGAATAATATGCGCACTAATTTATGAGACGTGAAGTGAATTCGTTACTGTCACTTATTTCTAACAAGTGAATGACTCAACAGAGTTCGTTCTTGTCCATTAAACGGTAAATATCTTGAGACACGTACAAATGTCGTGAAAAAGCACTAAAGTTGTTCTATTATTGTTAATCTTCAATAGTAGTAAATATCAACAGTACCTTTTGTTGTATAGAAGGAAGGTTGTAACTTATCAATTGTTGCTACTTATGTCCGTAATAAAAAATTGACTACTATTTAAGTACCTATACACCACAATTTCTAGTAACCATTATGATTTGTTAAACAGTAAAATTAAGTAAATAACTATCAAAACATTTATCATTCTATATGAAAAATTTAATATTTAATTTTGTTGACTGAAAAAATAAAGCTTAACATTGTGTATATTTTACAAAACAGGAAACATTTAAAATGTCTTTGTTAATCAAAACAAAATAGTTAAAAAAGAGTAATGCACAAAATATTGACGGTGTTATCACTAACATATTGTGTTGATACTAATTAAAAATAAGTAATTTATACAACCTCAATTGAGTTCATCAACTGACAATTTCTATCAACTGTAATTAATTATTTTCATTTTATACTAATTATAATTTTTTTGATATATGTGAAAATATAAATGAATTCGTGATTAAGTATCGGCGCTTTCCAAAGCTTTTACTATTATTTAAAAGACAAGAACTAGACTGGCCTATCTTTATAATGAATCAATCGGTTAATGAGCATGCAAATTTCGAGCATGCTCAAAAATCGACGGTCGTGCGATTTTTGAGTATGCTACCTGCGGTGCGGGTGGAAGGGGGTGTACTTTTAGCACGTCTGAACGGGTTATCTACAATAATAACAAAAAGCATGCTAAACAAGAGCAAATGTATCAGTTTGAACAGCATGCTTGTTTTAAGCATGACATTTTATGAACATGTGTAACAGTGCCTTAAGTTCCAGAAGGAGTCGTCGCTGAGCGCGGTGGCGGTGGAGATGGAGGAGGACGTGACGTCATCGCTCAACACGCTGCTGGACGCGCGCCCCGACTCGGCCACGCCCGCCGCGTCCGGCACGCTCGCGCCGCGCTCCGACTCCGACGAGCGAGACAGGTATATCGCGCCTCGTCTCTCTCTCTCTCTCTCTCTCTCTCTCTCTCTCCACCTTATTATCAGCTCAATATATTGTTGAGACGTTGACGACTGTTCTGATGTAGTGTTGACCGTTCTGGAGTAGTGGTGCGAGTAGTCGCCTCAATGCCCGATTCGATTCCCGCTCGGGACAGATATTTGTATTTGTACAGTAATTATATTAACAAAAGCTATTGCACATATATAAAAAAAAAACATTGCTATTTTTTTGGGATTGGGGTAAATTTTTACAGAAATATAAATGTGAACAAACCTAAAAATCTCGTTTAAACAATTTACGTATCTATATACTCCTTATAATTTAGATGCACTTTGTTTGTAATATAATAATTATATATTCATAACCATAATATATTACTTTTCTTTTAGGATCGTATGGACGTACAATGCTCCAATATCTCAATGCAATGGATCGGCAGCCACATCGAATTCAACATCCATCTCAGATGGAATATCACAGAGGTCAGCTGATAGCATTATCACTACATATTAAGCAAAGTCCTCCGCCGCGGCTGTCTGTCTGTCCGCGATAAACTTAAAAAATACTGCACGGATTTTTGTGCAGTTTTCACCAATAGATAGAGTGATTCATGAGGAAGGTTTAGGTACATATACATACCCCGGACGCAGCCGGGGCGGACGGCTGGCTATTTTATATATTAGACAATCTGAGAGCATTACGTTTATTGCTCCTCTTCTAAGCTTCGTAGCTTGATATGTTTAAAAATATGTAATATATGTATGTAAATATCTAAAATCTGTCTTATTCAGTTTCAAATTAAAATAAAAAATCTAAACTATTTGATTAAAACCTGAGAAAATAATTTATCACAATATTTTTGTAAGGAGTCCGCAAATAGATCTAAATGTTCACTATTATCATTTAATAATTTAAAGGCGAATTGGTGCCAATACAGTCCCACGGAAAGGTCATCTAAGTAATTGGTTTCAGAGGGGTACGTTGAACCTGAAATAGGATAATAAATCTGGATTATCGTTATCATTGGTTAGACTTTTATATAAGAACATAAAAACCAATTTTTTTTTTTTACTCAGACTTTGAAATTTAAAATACGCCAGACTATCATTGTATGAACTGAGTTCTTTGACCTAATCCTTAAAAAATGCCAGATAGTAAAGAAAACGCTTTTATATCCTCTCTATTCTTAAACAATGAGCGAGGACTCCATAAAATGCTACCATATTCTAAAATAATTCTCACAAAAAAAAATTGGTTGTCTGTAAAATCAATTTACGGACAATAATTTTTATGTGATAATGTCATAAGAAAACATTGATGAAAAATTACCTACATACTTTTATGAATGGAATTGAATTATTATCACTGAATTATCATTATTTTGTATAATATATATTTATTATATATTATTATTGTTATACAGTATACTCCTATTTGAAAGGCCGGCAACGCACCCGCTAATCCTCTGATGTAGCGGGTGTCTTTGAATGTCGCTGTCACTTACCACCAGGTGAACCGACTGTCCGTTCGCCTCCTCTTCTATTTAAAAAAAATAATAAATGTTGTGTATCTGCTGTTCGGCAGGTCGTCGTCGCCGCTGTCGCCGACGTCCGCGTCGTGGTCGGCGCTGTCGCCGCGCGCCACGCCGCCGCCGCGCGCGCTCGCGCCGCCGCACGCGCGCGCGCTCAACGGTACGCGCCGTGCGGGTGCTCTAGCTAGAGCGGGGAGCCAGCCCCTCGCTTAGAAAGAGAGAGACGGTCGCGGTACCGGTTGAATTACATACCAATATTATATTACTGTGCATATTACAGTTGTTTCTATGTTTGTTTGTAGTCGAAAAAATTAAAATAGAAGTAAATAATTGATGTTCACAAAAAAAATTTATTGAGATTTGAACTTAAGACCGCAAGGCCAATGGGGTACCGCGATTTTCTCTCTCTTTCTAACCGTCGGACGTTTCTTCCTTACTCTATCTATAATACCTCTATGGTTCCCGCCCGCGATTCGAGAGACAGAGACGAGAGACCGCGATAAGTTATATCATTGCTCGTTCCAGTTCTCTTGTCTCTATCTCTCCTGTTGCGGTCGCGAACCGCCACCGGGGGCATCAATTAATTACGTGAGGTTCTTAACGGGGGGAGGGTACGAGGGAAATCTCACTCAAACTCAGATGCGAGAGAGGGTTGGTCTCGGCAAATACCACGTAATTTTTTTCTGAAATTAAACATTTTAAAAATTGCCTTAAGTAGTTTTAAATAAAAAAAAATATATAAGAATTTTTTTTTAATAATAAATGTTATAAAATCGAGCACAGATTAAAGGCTCAAGCAAAACATTTGACAAAGGGGTAAGGGTGGGGGTCGAAAAATCGCCAAAATTGTATCACGTAATTAATAGATGTCCCCTAACTAACAGCCGCCCAATGAAATCCATCTTGAAATTTGTATTATAAGCTCTATTTAGATATTCTATTCGAAATTTAAACAGAGTTATTGCATAATTTTTTTAAACTGTCCTGACCCTACTTGGGCCCTACCGAGAACTGTATGATGACAACAAGATGGGTATAAAATTCGTTAAAACATATGTATGTATTTGGCAAACAGTGTTATAGTGCGTTCAACAAGACAAGATACCAAAAGTAAACAGACCAACTGCCAGGTCATTCGACTATGCAGGGTTTTTTAACCTTTTTTACTTATACAAATTTATTAAGACTAGATATAACCGCAACAAATAACAACAACAACATCTTATACAACAAATAACAACTATAACTAAAACTAGTAACAAATAAGAATAATTAACGAAAATATTAACAGGAAATAACAGAGAACGAACAAAATTTATGTATCACCCCGAGCGCTTGACGAACGGAATGAAATAAAAATACATAAATAACTACGAAATCAAAAGGCCGCGCGAATGTTTTCAAACCCGCAATAGTGTCGTTGGACTTAGCCAACTCGCCCGACCTTAGCCGAGAGCCGTGCAGTAGATAGCAATAAAACAAGATAGAAAGAGATAAACTATATTTTCGTTTTTCGGCGGCATTGTTTAGATTTGGTATCTTGTCTCGTTGAGAGCACTATAGATGTCTGTTTGATGTACACAACACGCAAACATCGTTTTCGAAAGTGGTGGTATCTTAGTTCGCACGTGATTACTGAATGTAAAACAACTATTTTGTCTATCCTTTCAGGAGATATGAGCTTGTCCGAAGCGGTGTCGAATATATCTAGTCCCGATTATCAAGACCAAGACGACATGTTCGACACGGGAAGAGAATGTCCTAGGATGGAACTGTCCGACCCGTCCGATTCCGACTCGACGATACTAGTCTCTGAACCTTGCCACAAACGTGCAAAGTCTAACTCGACTTACTCCGACCATGGAAGTGACGTCACGCTCAACGGAGATCACAGTAAAGACTATAGAATAGTTATACAAGTGAAGGGACCAGAGAAGCAGAACGCGAACACGAATGATAATGTAAATAATAATAATAATAGTAACTATGCACAAAATGGTAAAGAAAACGGTCATAACTCGCCAGAAAATCAAGGATATCAGGTAAGACGAAGTTTTAATTAAAGTAGAATCCCGATTATCCGGATCAAATAAAACCAGGGATATTCCGTATAATCGAAAACCGGAAAATCGATTTCAAAGCAAATCAAACAATATCTAAATTTTAATACCTATATTTTTATGTAATGGGTTTTACATACGTTGTTTAGATAATGAATTACATAATACTACATAGGTATGTAGTATATATTTAAAATTTTGGTTGGAAATAACTCGTTATTGATCTTTGACGTAATAAATCACATCTTTTTATTGCGGCCAAGTCCCTGATGTGCTTCAGTTGTAACAACTGTGTGGGATCTTTGGATTCCTCCTGTCTTTCAAACCACTTAAAAGTAACATCTAGAGCTTCAAAAGCTTCTGCGTGAAATGGTACTTGACATAACATCCCCAGTTTCAGTCTCTTCATCTTCTCTCTCATTACTGTTCAAATCATTCATTCAATGATTTCTTCATCAGTTAATATTTGGAATCCATGGTCTTTACTATCGCAATTCAGCCACTCCTTAATATTCTCTTCATCGCACCCTTCAACAATCCTAAGAATTTTCATTGTTTCTGTTATTTTTTTAAAATCGTCGTCCGGTTTAATTGGAGAATTAGAACGAAAATGAAACAATAACAAACACTATCTCGCAAATGAATGAAAATAAATGAAATAATGAGAGCGGGAGAACACGATCGAAGGCGGGAATAAACTTGTTGTAACATGTCTTTTTGCGCTGTCAAAACATTTTTAAATTGACAATTAGAGCCGAGATCAATGAGTCCAGATAATCGAGGTTCGGATAAACGGGATTCTACTGTAATGAAGTAGTATTGGAACTGTTTTTATACTTTTTGAACCAAGAAATTTATATTGATTTAAATTTTACGGGTTCAGTCCTAGTTTTTCTCAAATGATGTAGAGGCATTTTTGTCACTACAGACGGTAATGGTTGTATTGAAGTTGAATGTGTTTCCAGCCTCTAAAGTAAGATATCGTATTAGTGTCACCAATGTGAAGCATCTATTATTGACAGACGACTGGCCGGTTGGTGCAGTTGTCAGTGACCCTACTTTCTGCTCCAGGGTTGTGGGTTCGATTCCTGCCCCGAGTCTGGGAGTAATATATATTTATATATGTATTATTTATATGTATGGCTTTTAATACGTAAATATCAATCGGCTCTTATCTAAAACACGGCATTAACTTACCTACCTTAAGGACAGATGACTGTGTAAATGTTAAGAAAAAAAAAAATTAACCATTAAACAGTATTTCAATATCATATTTCAGGAGTTGTGTAGCGGTTCAGACGCCGGTTCCGACGACGGCTCGGACGGCGACTCCCTGCACTCCTTCCACTACAGCCCGAAGGCCGTCGATATTCCTTCAGCGGAGCGACTCGCGAAACGACTCTACCATCTCGACGGATTCAAAAAATCAGATGTGTCGAGGCATTTGAGTAAAAAGTGAGGTTTTACATTTGTTATTTTTCTTGTCAATAATAATCAGTTTATCTTTTGTAAAAAATACTTTTTATTATGACTTAAAGAAGGTAGTCTTTTGTGTTATATAATGCACTAATGATGGTGATTGATACATTTTTGTCTCAAAAGCTTATATGGATGTACATATATACCATGCATATATAATGATCGTATTTTAACATCTCTAGCCGTTATTAATTTCATCTTTTATTACTTAATTTATAAAGTTAGATGTTATTGCACGCCTCATAAGCGAAGTATTGAGGTGGGTTCTACTCTCACTTCACGCAAAACGAGTGATTTTTCGAACCTAAAATGTCTCTATTTCTCGTATATTGCACTTGTATAATAATGTATACACACACATATTTTGAAAAAACACTATTTTTATTTAATAATAAATAAAATATATAAAATAGTTCTTGCATACTATAATTTAGTTATAAATTTTGTATTTTTTTAAAGCAATGAATTCTCACGAGCCGTGGCGGAAGAGTACGTAAAGCATTTTGAATTCAGTAATACGACGCTAGATGAGGCTTTGAGGGCGTTTCTAGCGCGATTCGCCCTCAGCGGTGAGACCCAGGAGAGAGAGAGGGTCCTCGTACACTTCTCTCGACGATACCTCGAATGTAACCCTGGGGCGTTTAACTCGCAAGGTAGGCTACACAATTTTTGCAATTTACTTATGTGCAGGTATTATGTCAACATGCTTAATACTAATGTATTAAGCATTAATTATACATTAAAATATCTACCTAAAATGATTTTGTTTGACTATAAGTCTTCGACAGTTCGAAGTCTGAACCAAAAAAACTAACAAGGGGACTGCAAGATCTCAAAAATTCATTTGGGGATGAGACTTCGCAGGTTTTTAGTATATCTGAAGGAGAAGGATATCTATCCTGCAAAGCAAAAGTACCAGATGGCTAGTGGTTTACGAGAAAAACGGTCCTGAAGTTTCATGCGCAGCTTAATACCGGTAATTTCGCTCACGCAGCAAAGCAGTGCGCTGGCCGAATGGATAGCGAGCTAGGTTATCGGGCGGACGGCCAAGAAACGACCCCACTTGTGGCTTTTATTTTTTTTCATTTTTTTTTTTGCGTTTATTTATTAGAAATGCTAAATATAATATAAGAGACATTTGACTGACCAACGTATATATCTATTTTTTTTTTTTTTTTTCTAGTAAGAAGCAGAGTTAATACTAGGCATAGCCAGTGATATAGGGGTGCAACCCAAAGATTGTTTGAATGTCCCACGCTCAATTTTGGTTTGATTTTCGCGTTTCGGGCTATTGCAATGATGTGCGATTAAACGTTCCAGACGCGGTGCACACGCTGACGTGCGCCATAATGCTGCTGAACACGGACCTGCACGGCGCGGGCGGCGCCTTCCGCCGCATGTCGTGCGCCGAGTTCATCGACAACCTCGCCGAGCTCAACGACGGCGACAACTTCCCGCGCGACACGCTCAAGCACCTCTACCACGCCATCCGCAACCAGCCGCTGCAGTGGGCGCTGTGAGTGCTACACAATACTATAATATGCTATACTATACCATAACATACCATACCACACCACACCACACCACACCACACCATACCATACCATACCATAGCATACCATATCATAGCATACCATACCATACCATACCATATCATACCATACCATAGCATAGCATACCATACCACACCATGCCCTACCATACCATAACATAACATACCGTACCATATCAGACCCAAATATAGGTGCTCCCTATATGCATATTTTATATTAGCAGGCTCATTAAAAGTTATCGAAATCATTTGTGACATGCCTTATATTGCTAAATAAAAATGATAAATGTTTATGACAAAGAGTTGTGTGTTAAACAAACTTATGGATGTTTTTTTACCTATGGATTTAAAGGTATACCGTTAACCTATCTTTTAATTTAGTTTAACTACATATATATATACTTCAATAACTTTAACTTTCTTTTTTAAAGAATACTTTTGTAATTTTGTTTGTATATAGAGACGCAGAGGCAGCGCCACCTAATGGTGAAAATCGTTCAACTGCGCCAGTGGGTAGTAACCCATTCCTAGATTTGCCTGATCAAAGTCGCGCCGTCGAATACAAAAAAGGCTATGTTATGCGCAAGTGTTGCTTTGACGCAAATGGAAAAAAGAGTAAGTATTGTAGTTGTATTGCTTGTATAAACAAATTTTAAATCAGCTTAATGAGCTTTTTTATTTCATTATACTGTGTTCATTTGCACTGAAAATATACATGAAAAAAAATTTACTGCTTTTAGGTGGCGTTTTTTCAACTTATCTATTTATCTATGATAGTCTATATGAGAATATTTTTGAGTGTGTGTGTGAGTAATGTTGTATGAAACCACACTAAAAAGACAAAACAGTAGGGAGGATGTTACAACATAATATTCTATGTGATTCTTCCTTTTTTTAATGCTAAGCAGACATTTTCTTGGCTTTTTTTAAATATAATTTTTCTATTGCACCAAAAAAAATTCTACTTGACTTATTTTTATTTTATATTGTATGACTTATTTTTGCCAGTAGTATGTGTCACTAACAAACTTTTTATATTTTAAAATTTGAATAATATTTTTGTCTTAGCACCTTTTGGCCGACGTGGTTGGAAAATGTTTTACTGCACTTTGCGCGATCTAGTCTTATACCTGCACAAAGACGAACATGGTTTCAGACGTAGTCAAATGTCTGATAATCTGCATAATGCTATAAGGTAAATAGAATTCTATATATTTTATATATTTTTTATTTGGAGAGTCCCATGCTACACGGGAAACCGGTCGTGGCGGGGGGCCGGCCTAAGCCCCCGCCATATGAATATGTCGCTTATCTATAAGACGTCATGTCTGGATTTATTTCATGTAATGAAATGGTGATTAAACAAGTAAACATATATTTTATAACGTTGGACTAACTTCAAAGATACTATCTATAAACAATATCTAAGCCAATAGGGAATATGCAAGTGATTTAAATTTACTTGTCTTTTATTTTCGCCGACACTTTGTGGACCTGACATTACACCATTATTTTCTTATTTTGTTTTAACCTCGTCTCCGCTTACTTGTACAAGTACAAAGTAACGATAGTAGTTCAGACCTGACATTTCAATTACATAGATAGAGTAACTGCCTGATGTACTTACAAAAGTACAAATTATTCCCTCCCTATTTATCGGGTAGTTTATTTTACAACAGCAGTACTGATACGGTCATTCTCATATTATATTCCATGTTGCAGTGCTATAAATAATAAACATACCATAAAAAAATGCAGACAACAAGACTTCACTTCAAAAAATCTCTAAAATCGTCATATTTTTGTCTCAGTCTGAACCACTATTCTCGGTTTGTACTTGGTATAGTACAGCCGATAGATATGACTACCGCTGTTTAAAAAAACCAGGACAGGTTAATTCATAAAAATACAAAAATATCTTCTGAGCAATTCACACCATTTTAACTGTGGGAATATAATATATTATAATATTTTAAAGTGATCTTTACAAGAATATAAATATGATATTAGAGACATTTAGGAGTTATATATTCTCATAAGCTTACACCATCGTTTTATGTATCCATTTATGGATATTTTTTAAAAGAAAAATAAATAAATAGTAAAAACAAATTTTGTCTGGTGTACTTTCAAATTTCAATAGTTTGTGGGCACAGTTCTACTAGGCAATGTCTATAAACTAGTTTTTTTTTTTAAGCTAAAAACTTTAAAACTATCCATATAAAATTAGTACAATTACAGTAAACAACACAGAAGGCGCAATGTGACGTCATCCAATACGTGTGAACAATGGCACCGTTCAAACATGACAAACAAAATCGATTTTTATATATTATTTTAAAAATTAATTTCAGGTTTTGCAACAATATTTAGATTTTTTAACATATTACGATGACGTGAAAAGTGAAATAAAGTAATAAAATGAGGCAAATTCCCTATTGTGAATAGATTTAATATAATATAATATTTGATATTTGATAATTTTTTGTCTTAACAATTACATTATGTTAGGGGGCATCCATTATTTACGTGAGGCGTTTAGGGGTGGGACGGGGTCGAGCGGAACCTCACTCAAAAATCATCATAAATTGCGTTACGTAATATGTACTTGAACACATGTATGTGTTCAAGTTGTGAAGTGAGTCTCCGTGGATTAAATTTGGGTGAATATTCTTTTACGAATTTTAATAGTTCCTATTTAAGTATTTTATTGTTTGATTTTCTCATTGGGATTCTATTCTACGTCATTAAAAATCTTAAATAATAGTTTTAACTAGTCTTAAAAAAAAAAGAAAATTGTTGTTTTAAATAAATCTAATGTAATCGAGCACAGATTAACTAATTTACATGTGTGATTAGGGGAAGGGGGAGAGTGTTGAGCAAAATCTCACATCTTACCAAGGGGAGTCGAAAAATCGTCAAAATTGTCTCACGTAATTAATTGATGCCCCTTTAACGGTGGTCCAATATGAATTTTGTTAAAAATTTCAACCTTTAGAGTTAAAAATGAAAGAGTTATTAATAAATGATGTATATATATTATATTATTTGTGTTGGTTATATCCATTTCTATATTATGTATTACATATGTGTTATATGTGTGTATTTGAAATTGACTTATTTATAAGCAGTAACATAAAATTTTCTTATTATTTAGAATACATCATGCACTTGCAACGAAAGCTGCAGATTACACAAAGAAACAACATGTGTTTAGATTGCAAACTGCTGATCAAGCAGAATATCTTTTTCAAACGAGGTAATTAATATTTTAATATTATTGACATGTGAGTAAAAATCCTTTTTTATTAGCTTCAAGAAATACTGAAATGCAGATGTCTAAAATTATAAAGTTGATTATGGTCATGTTTTGTGATTCATTCACGTCATGTGGTCAAGTCATGTGTTATATTTCCTAGAGCATTCGTGGACGGGAGCTCCCACAGCATGTCATAATTAGGGCCATATATTTAAAATTAATTTTAGGATTGTACTTGTCTGTACCAGTCTATGAATGTCAAAATTCAGAGAAAAGATTGCTACTCGAAAAATGTGGTTGATATGCCTCATAATTTCTGCCAAGACATGCAGGTTGCCTTGTGTTTGATAGTGGATGTATTGTATTGGGCCAAAACGGCTTTAACAATATATTAAATAATATTTGAATTTTAGTGTCATGTCCAACACTTAGAGTTGAGCGGAGTAATAAAAAACTACCATACTATTGAGTATAATCAATTAATGTATAACCTTGAGTACATGTAGATAGTAAATAAACCATTTGTATTTTAATCATCTGTTTTTAATACTGACTTACATTAGTTGCTTACTTATATTATAATTATATTACTATTTTATACACTACTTCTAGTACAATATGTTTACTACATATTTCACAATTCCAGTGACTCAAAGGAGCTGTGTTCATGGGTGGAAACTATAAACTTCGTATGCGCAGCGTACTCTGCACCCCCATTGGCCGGCGCCGTCGGATCGCAACGAAAATTTCAACGACCTTTGCTACCTTGCACGCATACCAAATTGTCTATGGTTGGGCATTTTTACTATTTTAATTTTTTTTAAACAATTCACTTTATTCCTATTAAGGTAGTTCCAGCGTGGTATAATGTAGTCCTACTTTAATATTTACCTTCTACCTTAAATATATTGATAGTTATAGTGCTCTGGCGATGTTGCTCTGAGTATTTATATATTTTTGTTTATGTTCTCAGCATATACAAATGGTATTGTGCTTTCTAATAATAGTATTATTAAATTAAAAAGATGCCCAAGCTATTTCGGCACAAAGGTTGATCTATAAAAAACCCAAAATTTATCAAAAAAATATCTTTCTATTAATACATTTTTACTAAATCCGTCAAAGATTGAATTTCCCGCTTTTTTTTCTACACTATTTCAGGGAGCGTTGTGCACAGCGTTGGCAGATCACTATAAGTTCTTAAGAGAGGTTGGAAATAGATAAAAATTCATGTTTTTATACCTTTTTTTTTATTTGAATATCTAGATAACAAAACGGTGAAGTTTATTTTTTTTAACTTAATCTAAAAATATTTTTCAACACTCCTAGTTTTTTTTTTTCCAGTTCCGTCGAGAGAATTTTTAATATAATAAAAAATCTGACATTTAAATACTTTAAATGGGACATGACTCTCATAATCGCAAACTTTGTCTTTAAATATGTCGCGATCTAAACGATCAAAAATTATTAAATTTTAGGAATTTTTTTAACCTGGAATTTTTTTTTAGCCAAATCTGTCGAAAAGTGGTTTTATGCTGGAAACTACCTTAAGTAAGCCAGTGAATTATTGTATGATTTATTAAGACAAATTGTTTATAGAGGGAGCAGCTAGCGGACCACGAAGAGCGCGCGGCGCGCTTAGAAGAGGAGTTGGCTGCGCTGCGGCACACGCGCGACCACCCGCACGCCCACCGCGACAAGGACCACTACCTCGTACATGAGGTGACTCCTTATACACCAACTATAATGCCATTAAACTAGTAAACCTGTCATACCCAAAAAAAGTTCTAAGACTCATCAATACCTTCTGTGAATCTAGACGGCTTAAATCAGAAGAAAAATGAAGTTACTTCAAACTTGGCTCCGATCGGAATTAAATTTACAAATTTAGACTAAGCTGTATGGACTATAGTCCTTTTGCCTTTCCCTATTGGGGATACATTTTAAAACAACACGGCTTATTATTATTTTTTTTTGTCAGATAAAGAGGTATCGAACGTACGCATACGTGATGCGCATGCGCGGCGGCGGCGCGGGCGCGGAGGAAAGCGCTCCGGCGCTGCCCGAGCGCGCGGCGGCTCACGCTCAGAACCCGCCGCCCTGACGCGCCATGGCTCTATTCGCCGCGTGCGTGCTCTGATGCTACCGCCCCTCGCGCGCGCCCCCCTCGCTCGCCCTGCTCAGTGATCGATAGTGTAGTACTCTAAAAGTTAACCCTTGAAGCCTAAGCGAGCGTCGTTTCGCACGATTCGATAAGTGATTAATGAATTACCGTTTGTGATCGTAATGGTAAATATTGCGCGTGAGAGTGAAACCAAAGTGTCACAGTCGATGCCCACCTAAATTCAGTGTTAATAATGTGGATAGTGATTTATTGAGTTTTCATAACATGACCCTTATTTTTTCCTCATTGGATACTCACTTGTTATTAATAAAGTTTAATATAACATTATTAATTATAACACATTGGGGATAGAAAATATACCTGATTTTATAAAGTTCTAGTGTCACTCTAGTAAGATTATAATCTTACTCAAAACAATTGAAAAAGTGATATATTGATAATGTGGAGTAAGAAAAGTTTATGTAAATTATCATTTAATAATTCTGTAAAGTTAAATAAATCTAATAAAAGGTAATTATAATATTTCAACGACTTCTACAGTGATACAGTTTTGATACTGGTAAAGATACACTCCTTTGTAGGTTTTAATAATAAAAAATTAAAACCTGGATGTATTTTAAATTTGCTATTAATCATTTTAATAATTTTATATATTCATAAAGTTATTAAAATCAAGAATGTCATATCTTCTATTGGTATTAAAATTTCTTATCACTATAGTTGGACGAACTTTTCATGCATCTCGGAATACTTATAAAATCTAATAAGAATGATGCTATGAAGTAAATAAAAATATTTGTCATAAAATTAAAATCACACTAAAAAATAACAATCAAAATAATGGAGAAAGAATAAAGAAATAAGATTTTTTAAAATCATCGGTCTAAATAATATTTTATTAATCTAGTGTTTTTATTATGTTAAAAAATTGTTTTAACTCGGCCATAAGACTGAATTATATACTTACACCACATTCCATTACCGATGACTAAAACATTTGGGCAGATGCACAAAGAACACAAAAAAGAACTTTATCCTATTGTTGCTGGGAATAGTTTACATATGACTGACTCTAGTAAACTTATTGCTCATAAAAAACATTAATAAGTATGTAGTCCATAAATTGTAGATATTTATTCTGGAAATAAATTCTTATACATATAATTGATTGATCAATATGTTAATATTACTTTTTGAAAAGTTTAACCAAAAAAATAAAAGGTTTTACTGTGCCTGAACATAAGATATGTAGATAGTTTAAATTGATACATTACATTTTGTTTCTCATATAATTGGTAACACCTAAAACCAAGTATTGTTGTAAATTAATATAAATAATAATAAAGCCTACTCATCTAGTCTTGTCTTCCTTCAAGAGATGCTTTTTAGTTATTCATTCTTTGCTAACACTAAAAGCACCAATGGAAATGAATCGAGAATTGAAGAATGAATTATTTAAAAAAGAAATAAATTATATTATAGGGTATTTATTGTATTGAGAAACGAAAACATAAAATGTATTTGCTTATCAGCGAGTATTATTACTTTAAAATTATTCATTAGTATAAAGTAATTTGCCCCTCTCTATTGGTATTCTAAAAAATAATGCTCTTATAAATGTTTATTAAATAAGTAAGGGTAGCAAATCTGTAAAAATATTGTTTTCAATTACTCATAAAGCATAATGATTTTATTTATGTTGTGTAAATTGTTTACTTTAAATCAAACATTGTTCATTCAGTATTGGCATTAGTCTAGTATTTAGTATGCTTTAATTGTTCTCTCTATAATTTTGTGGTATTATGTGTGAAAATTTCTTTATCATTCCATTTGTTTTGTCATTAAAAAATTGAACAGAACATTTAATGGTGATAGAATATTTACTTATTTTATTTAAGTTATGCCTTAATGCTTTCATATAGATGTAATCAGTATGTTATTTGACTTAGGGTGAATTTATTACAATATTGTAAATAGATTTTAAAGTATTGAGACTGATAAGTGAAGTTATTTATTTTATTATATAAATCAACCAGTATCAACACTCGGGGCTCATGAAACTTAAGCACCAAGGAACACGATAACTCTTAAAATTGTAAAGTAATTATGATATTTGAATATATGGAGGGAATCTTATAAGTACACAATTAATGTTTACATTTTCAAACTACTTGCTTATAACAAGTTTTGTTTATGATTACATGATCTTTGAAAAATAATATCTTAGTGTATTTTGATGAGCCATCAGTTTTAAGTATATTGTATTGAATTGCCTTTTGATGCTTGTACAATTTTTAAGCAACTGCTTATTCAAAGTACCTTTTTTTTTTAAATCAAATATACGTTACATATTAAAAAGTAAATGTGAGTAGTGACACAAACTGTAAAAGTGGCAAAGCAAATATACCTTATATATTTCAGGACTGCTAAAAACAAAATTGCCTAAAAAGATATTTGTTATAAAAAGAAAAGAAAAAATACATTTGAATAAATAATTGTTTTTTTTTTAAGTTTTATTTACAAGTTACTTTTATTTTTGTATTATTTACTAAAATGTATAGTTTGGTTAGTTTTATTTTGTTTTAAATAAAATGTTTGCCTTGATCTTTTGAAAAGTTTTGTGTGCTTTTTTTAAGTTACTAAATTATAAAAAAAAAGATTCATCTCACTTTTATGAAACAAAATATTATTCATTTAAACCTCAAATATAAAAATCAAATATCTCATCCCAAGTGACTATACTTGCGACTTTTGGTATATTATCTCATTAATAAATTATTTTTTTGATTGATGGATTCAGCCTGCTCGTGTAAATGTATTTATACCTTTGAAGGTAGAATAGAAAAATCCACCAAACACCACACCACACGTTGGACGTCCATTGCTGAACTTAGGCCTCCCCCCTATCATCTGGGGGGAGGGGGATTTTGCTAATACTCACCACGTTTGATAGGCGGGCCGCGGGTTAAAGAGTGCAGTGTGTTGTGGCAGGATATGGTGACGCTGTTGCCCATCACAATCCTGATTGGTGTACCACCACTATCGTCTTAGGCCCGGACTCCACCAGAGCGGAGATATGCGGAGATGTGTTTAAACAACCAATAGAATTTCGTTATTCACACACCTCGTCTCCCCTCCGCTTCAGTGGATACCACTGAACGAAATTCTATTGGTTGTTTAAAACACATCTCCGCTCTGGTGGAGTCACACCCTTAGTCGCCTTTTACGACATCTCGGCAAGAAAGAGGTCGGGACTATTTTTCTCTGCCAGTCCACCGCACGGCATAATTTATGCCTACTTAACATATAAATGCGAAAGTAACTCTGTCTGTTACGCTTTGACGCCTAAACCACTGAACCGATTTTGATGAAATTTGGTATGAAAATAGAACTGAACTAGGGAAAGGACATAGGATACTTTTTCGTATCGCGAAAATAAGGGTAGTAGGGGTTGAAATAGGGGACAAAAGTTTGTATGGAAGTTGCTTATTGTCAAACATAAAATCATGTAAGATTGTTCCATTGTTTAAGACAAAGACAAAAAAAGCGTGCACGAGGAAGGGAGGGGGGGCGTATCGGGCGGTAAGCGACGCGCGGAGCGGCGGCGGCGGCAGCGCGCTTACCATGTCGCGCGATATTATAACCAAATTCCACGCGGGCGAAGCCGCGGGCGGAAAGCTAGTAATAAATATAACATTCCTAAACAATAACCTAGCCCTTGTAGATGTAATAAAGACAGCGCCTTTAAAAAATCTAGAAATCTGGATTTTAATATAGGTGCGTTCGGCTAGTCTGACTTTTTCGATGAGTTGAGAGGCTATTAGAATTAATTTTTTTGACGGATGTTTCGTAAGGTTATGGCAAAATAAATACATGTTCTTACGTGTAGTATCATTTTTCTTATTTCTTTATATGTAATAATTATTATAGTTTTATGCAAGCTTAAAGTTATGGAATGTAATAGAAAACGCCAATCAAAGAGCGAACCTAAGCATAGTATGTCCGGACTACCCAATGTAAAATGATCAATGTCTTTTATCTTCAGGTTCGTATTATGAATATATCCTATCTGAATCAGGTTAAAAAAAAAGTAAGCAAAAAAATCAATTTTAAAAAATGGCGCAAGTTAATGTTTGTTAATATGATCGTAGCGTACGATCTCATCCCGCCTTCGTAAATTTAAACTTTTTCTGATTCTCAACCTTTGGGATATTGTCTAAATTATTTTTAATTATAATTTTTTTTACGTTTAGATGGAGTAGTAGGTAGAGTTTATACATTATATTTAAAATAAGACCAAAAACTGTAAAAATGAAAATTTTGTACCAATACACTTGAAGTTATAGCGCGTACTTTTAACGACACCAAATGATCAACATCCATGATCAACAATACAAATGAATTTATAAATAACAACAATTAGATGCCGTATAAAAGCCAATTCGTTGTTTCTTACTTTTTCGGAATTTTCGATTGCTCTTTTCATATCTTGTATTATGTAGGTATTTTTACCCGACTGCGCCACGCAAAGGAGGGTAATGTTTTTATCAGTGTATGTATGTATGTTTGTTCCTATGTGGCGTTGTAGAGACCAAACACATGGACCGATGTTGATGATTCATACATCAATCAATTCGTCTCAACCTTGCGAGTGTCACTAAAGACATGACAATAATCAAATTTCACCACAGCGACAACCAGACGCCATTTTGTCAAAGAAATAATAAAAAAATATATATCGGCGAAATACATTAAGTGGGGTATTGTTGTAAAATACCTATATTTTAAAATGATTTTTAGGTTCCTTTCATCATTTTTTATTCTAAGTAACAGTTTAGGATATATAACGATTTAAAGTTGCTTAAGCAATCATTCTCGCTAATTTTCGTACATAACTGTATCAGCCTGTAACCACCGCACACTGCGGGTTGGCGGATAATTTTCCTACCTTGAGTAACGATCATTATCAGGTGTCTATGATAATAACCGGGACCGACGGCTTTACTTGCTCTCCGAGGCACGGTGGGGAGACCCACAAGGACATACACTCAGACCGGAAACAAATATTTGAACAAAGACAAATATCTGTCCCGAGCCGGAATCGAACCCGCGACCGCCGGCGCGCGGTTTGAGGTGACTACTCGCCAGTCCTCGCACCACTACACCAGAACGGTCGTTAATAAATTGTTTTTGAATATAAAATGTATAGTTTATTATTAATTATATTTTATACAAGTACTTGCTAATGAAAAAAATTGTTACAAGAATGTTTTATAGTGAATAATATATAAAACAGAATCGGTTGTCCCATTTCAAAACCCAATAAGGAATAAGTAATATGTGTAATAAAATAATATGTGTCATATTACTAAAAGACTTATTGCGAAAATCTTGCTAACCTAATAAGTCCCTACCCAATATAAAAATTTCAGCAGTGAAAGCTCGAAATTATCAGATATATTTAAGCATTGATACTTAGTAAGTGCACCATACATTGCTTTGAGCCACTTCAAAACCAAGTAAGTTTCAGAGACTTACTAGGTTTTCATATGGTCGATGCATCTTACTATATTTTTTAGTTACTAGAATGTAAATTAATGAGAATCAATGAGAAAAATTAACTAAATATTTTATAAACCATAACAAAACATAGCAAGTGCTCTATGTTATGAAACTCATAATTATATGAAACTCATAATTATATGAAACTCATAATTATATGAACCTCACCATCGCATATCAACTATCAAAGTTATAGTCTATTCGCGTTAAGAAAATAGTGACTCATCAAAGTAAAGGCGTAATCATACTGGGGTAAAAATTAAACCATTAATATTAAAGCAAACTTTTTATGACAGTATTTTAAAATATTAAAATTAAGTAGTTATTACATTAAAAAAATTATTAGAATCGTCAGAACCGTATTTTCAGAAACACCGCATGCACTAGCGTTTTTCACTACTATACTCTCCATAGTCACGTTTTGGTCACCACACTGTTTAAAATACTTAAAAACATTGTAAATCACTCGTCTTTCTCCGCTATGTAATATTGTTCCACTATAATTTTTAAGAATAGGTGAGGTATTCATTTTTAAAATTTGCAAAGAACATGTCCGTACTGTCTGAAGGGTTTCAACTGTTCAAAGTGAACACGACTTTATAATTTACTGTGATCTTATTGGTCAAGAGGCGTGGCTAAGCTGAGTGACAACGATGAGTCACTATTTTCTTAACGTGAATAGACTATAGTAACGGGTTTAAAAAATGTGATATACTTACACTTAAATTTTAATATTTGTAGTGCTATGCATTCTTTATTTAATATTTTATACAACCAATAGCATTTATTTTACTTTACATAAATACTTTTTAAAGGCTGGCCTTATTTACGTTTATGCGCTCTCCTGTAAAATTTAGTTTTAAGTCCTTACTAGGTTTTGAAATGGGACAGCCGGAATAGTAACAGTTAATTTCTTAAAATTACTGTAATAGAGTCAAACCTCAAAATAGATACAGACAACAAATTTTAAACAATTATTTACATTACAATTCTGTCTATAACATACTTTATTTAGACTTAGGGCCTGTTTCACAGGTTGTTGATAAAGTTTATCTCACACATAAGTTATTGATACACTTTTTAGGCAGGAGGTAAAACAAGCCCACAGGTTGTGAGTTTGTTTCAACTAATTAATTATTACTTTTGTATTCACAGTTTGCGAACATAAATATCTAACACATAAGTAGATTATGATGTGTGACTAATCATAATCATAAACTTTTATCTATAGATACTGTTATACGTCAGATAGCTTTATTAACAATCAGTGAAACATCCTTGGATGTTAAAAAGAAATTAAAATTTAGAGGAAAAGGTATAATCTGTATTTTTTTGTAGGGGTCTCTGCAAAGGATGTGCCAATAATTTTGCAATACAATCGTGTATCTTAGCTGCATTTTTTGATACTTCAAAGACATATGAGTAACCATTATCTAAATCCTGTAATGCATCGTAAACCTCTGCACATTTATAAAGGGCACAATCTTCCTCATGAGCAAGTAAAATATCAATGTAAAAATAAAATTGTTTTTTTAGGAAATTGAAATACGAGTCATCTTGAGCAATAACAGGTAGACAATTCGAGCGAGCATACAACACAATCATACGGACAACATATGGTGGTGGTATTATACATTCAGACTGCTTATATGGAGGTATTTCAACTTCTCGTTTTATAATCTGAAAAACTTTTTGAAAATCAAATGTTTCAGACTTGCTTTCTTCAGCATTAACATAATCAATAGCATTCAATATATCTTTTAAATTATTTGTAAAATTTTGAACAAAGCATGTACTGTCATCTTGCATAGCTATCAAGGCAAACTCTGTTCTTTTATTGATAGAATATTTAGAATATATGAAAAATTCTAATACCCTTTTTAACATATTTATTGGGGTGTAGGTTGTTCCATCGCCCAGTCTGAATAAAGAATTCTGATCATCATAACAGAGATCTAAGCAAATTATAATTTTTTCTGGAACATTTACATTTGGTAAATTTGGTTTCTGGAAATTTGCCATTACTTGTTCTCGTAATTCCGCATATTCATTATCTAAGGCGTTCTTTGAATTACACTTTCTGTGAAAAGAAGAACTTTATTACATTCACCCGCAATTTTTTAATTTATATGTTATATATATATAATAAACAAAACTAACTCCAATTCCTGAGTTTCTTGAGAATCAAAAGAGTTTAAAAGGTCAGATGATTCCATCTCACTTAATTTATACTTTACCTATAGTACTACCAAAGAGTACCTATATAATCACTACGTTATAAGTACTACTTTCTTAGGATTTCTATAAGTTACAATAAGTTACTGTTATATATGGTTAACTTAGATTAATAATATGTCATGGCAGTGTTGCCACCTTGATTTTTGAAAACGGGCTATCCGGACACCGAAAAAGGGCTAGATTTTATAAATTCTGGCCAGAAAGGGCTAAAAAAGAAATACTTTTGTTAAAATTTTCATGATGAAGATGATTATAAATAGTAATTTTACTTAAAAATTGAAACCCCCTGATGGTAGGGGTGTTCATCGGGTCAAAGTTATCGATAATTATCGGCAGAATTATCGGACGACGAAAAAAAAAAAAAAAAAAAAAAAAAAAAGGTCATCCGGCGTCCAGTCGCAACATTATCCTTCATACCCTATCCGAATACCTACAAAAAAAAAAAAAGGTCATCCGGCGTCCAGTATCAGCATTATACTTCGTACCCTATCCGAATACCTGAAAAAAAACCCCTAAGGGCCGATTTACATTATCTTAGTGTTTAGGAGAGTATTTTAGTACAACTTGAAAGGCAAGTGCTTTAGTGCTTTAGTGCGCTGCGAGTGAACGTTTACATTTCTTCCAGTAGAGTTCATTTCAACGCCACAATGAACGCGCAACGAAGTTGCCAAATACGCGCTATTCTACGCAAAATACTAACTGTAGTTGTAGAACAAATAGAAGACGACATTTTATTCGAAATAAATAAACCGAAACGAATATGGGAGCGTCAATGGATTAGTCGCAGATCCATGTTTGGAGGAAGTTCTTCTGTTTTTAATGTTCCAAAAAAATTCGTGAACAACATATTCAGACACAAATTTAATAGTTGTGTCTGTAATAAGTTGTGTTGTATTATTATACAACACAACTTATTACAGACACAACTTACTCTTCCGACCATTTAGCCATCTTTATTAATCAAAAACACGCACGCGTTTCATGCGTTTCACGGCACTTGTACACTCCTAAAGATTTTGCTAAATTACGTGTTTACACACAACGAAGGAAGAGCCGAGTGACGCGCCGAGGTATGCGCGGGCGCGGGAGGGGTATTACTTGAAACAAAAATAGAAAGCGATTCTATTTTGATTCAACTTGAAAGCGAGTAGAACCGTACTAAAGCAAGTAGAACCGTACTAAAGCAAGTAGCGTTTACATGTTTCAACTAAAGTACTATCCTAAAATACTCTCCTAAACACTAAGATAATGTAAATCGGCCCTAACATTTTATTCCCCCTAAAAATCCCCCGGTCGAGATTTTTTCCCCCTACATTTAGGGGGACAACCCCGGAGTTGGCAACACTTACCAGAGTTTGTGTTTAGGATTTTCACCTCTATAACTAGAGTTACCACAGAAAAAACAAAAACAAAATGCTGACGGTCACTGGCAAATTGTATATCACAAAGCACTCAATATCTTGTATCAACTCGAATAAGTATGGCAAGAGAGGTTTTTGTGTGATGTTTGAAAAGGGCTAGATTGCCCTTTTAGGGCTAAATAAGGAAATGTGGAGAAATCAAATCGTAAAAAGAGCTAGATCTAGCCCCAAAAGGGCTAAGGTGGCAACACTGTGTCATGGTTAATTGGTTATAAATATAAAATAATTTTTGACAAATTCAATTCAAAATTTCAAAGTTAAATTATTAGCATGGAGTAGGGGTGTGCGATAATTATCGATAATTCGTAACTACTCGATAATTTTTCATTCAAATTCAATTTCAACTATCGATAATTTTTATCCCATAATTATCGATAACTATCCCCAACTATCGATAACTTTTTATCCGATAATTATCGATAACTGTTCATTCGATAATTATCGATTATTCTCCACACACATTCTGATTTTTTCAGATTATGAATTTCTCAGATCGATCTGTAAGAGCGTTCTGAATTCCGGTTCTGAATATTATTAATTCATAACGCTCGTATTGTCATACATTTCAATAGACCGGCACACACATTCTGGAAATTAGATTATGCCCACAAAACACTATATTTTTTGAAGCGTACTATATTTTTATAGGTTTTTTTAACCCTAGGCATAACCAAACAAAAAAAAACTTCGGTTAAACAGTATTTGCTCCTGAGAAATAAATTAAGCAATATAAACATTTTAAGTGTTTTAGATCCAGAAGATCGATGTCATTTTTTACGTTTTCCTAACCACTACACATGCGCATACAGCGGCTGCTGCAGCAAGACTGAGGCGCCCTACGTCCCTACATGTGATTACACTGCACTACGCGTAGTGTATATAGCCATGTAGGACGGTCGGGCTCTTCCTATCGTACTAGGTTCGGGTCCTACATGCCTACATGCATTTAAACTATATTACATGTAGTGTCCTACATGATGTAGTTCACTAGATGTAGTATCGTGTAATCGCCGAATAAGAATTTAAGATTATGAATTCAGATTAGGAATTCAGAGAGGCATTCCGGATGTATGAGGCCAGCGTTAGATCCGACTTAAATAAGCTTTACTATATAATATATTTTATATATAATTTTTACTAGACCGTGCAGACCTAGGACGTCTTCGTCCTATATAGGTGCAGACCAGTGCAGACCGTGTGAACGATAAATTTTGACAAATCTGGATTGATGTTGATTTGATTGTATTAGTATATAATATACTCTTTGAGTATATAATATATTATAGTAATACTATAAATCACGGCCGGAGATATCTCGACCGTGCTATAAATAGTGTATGTATTAGAGATGTTTATCGGAAAAAAATATCGATAATTTTACTATCGATAATTATCGTATTGTCTTATCGATAATTATCGAATGAACAGTTATCGATAATTATCGGATGTAAAGTTATCGATAGTTGACGACAGTTATCGATAATTATCGAATAAAACTTATCGATTGTTGACGGCAGTTATCGATAATTATCGGTACAGTTATCGGGCGACGAAAAGAAAAAAAAAAGAACAAAAAAACCCTATCCAAATACCTAAAAAAAAGGTCATCCGCCGTCCAGTATCAACATTTACCGCAGTACCCTATCCGAATACCAAAAACAAAGGGCATCGCTTCTCCCTATCAAAATTATTACTCAATAACAATCGACTGACACATAACCATAATTATCGAATATCACTTATCAATACATATCGGATCCAAAAAGAATTATCGATAATTATCGGATGAAACAAAACTATCGATAATTATCGGATGAAAACTTATCGATAGTTATCGATAATTATCGAATGAAAAATTATCGGATCACAATTATCGAATAACACTTATCGATAACTATCGATAATTATCGAATGAAAAATTATCGAGTAGTTACGAATTATCGATAATTATCGCACACCCCTAGTATGTATACATTGACATATTGATGATATTGTTATCGTTGTCGATGTCGAGTAATCTCTAGCGATTTAAATTAAAATTTGGTTATGTTAAATTATAAACCGTGTGAGAACATTAAGTTTATTTGTGTATGATATATTTTTGTAGTCTAAAACATGGACTACAATTATGAACAGACGAGTGAAATAGAGGCGTTAGAGTCTATATACTATGGGGACATGCAAAGTAAGTTATTTCACTTTTATTGTAGCAATCTCCTATTTAATTATTAAATATAATTTTCACATATTAATAATTGTTTTTCAGTTTTACAGACTGAACCGATGCACAAGTTTAGCATACCTATTAAATCGGAAGGTTATGACGACGGTGAAGGGTTGGCATGTCAGCTGGTATTTACATATACACCAAAGTATCCAGAAGAATTGCCCATAGTAGAAATAATTACCGACGAAAGTTTCGATGAAATTGTGGACAAAAATGAGCTATACAAACATCTAATGGAACAAGTAAATTTATGACTTTCAGATTAAATAATTTCTTTTAATATAGTTTAGAGACTGAATATTTTCAAAAGTAAATATATAGTAAACTCACATTGTTTGATAGAGATGTTCCATTTTTATTGTTTAAATACTTTATATAGTATATTTATTTACATACACACTATAGGTATAAACTAATGTTAGTCATTGGTTTGAAACAAAATATATGCAAAATTTACAGGCACAGGAAAATCTAGACATGGTAATGGTTTTCACATTGGTATCGGCAGGACAGGAGTGGCTGAATGAGAAATGGGATAGAGTTAAAAAAGATAGAGAAGAAAAAATTCTTGCTAAAAAGAAAGCAGACGAAGAAGCAGAAATGGTAGAAAGATATTTTTAAAAAAAATTAGTTTCTTTTTTTCTTTTTTTAATTATCATTTTTATTTTTTTAAACAAAATTAATTATTTAATTTTAATCAGTTTTTTTATATTTAATTTATTTTTATAACAATGTGAAATATTTATTGTACCTTTAAAAGGTTTTTGATTAAAATATTTTAATATCATAACAATGTTGTTAAGTAATGCATTTATAAATCTATTTTTATTACAAAAAATTTAAATACTTGTATACCAATGTTTTTTTGTTTTAAATATGTAATGTTAATATATGTATATATATGTTAACAGAAAAGATTTGAAGGCACAAGAGTAACTGTAGAATCATTCCTTGCATGGAGAAAACAGTTTGAAATAGATATGGGAATCCCTGCAAAGAGAGAAAAGGAAGGAAAAGAAAAGAATAAATTAACAGGCAAAGAACTGTTCTTAATAGACACCACACTGAATGAATCTGATCTCAAATTCCTCGAAGATGGTAAGTGTCATATTGTTTTAAACTTTATTATAATTGAATGTTATTGTTATGCTTTATTAATTTAAAAATACTTTGTATTATAAAATTATTGTCAAATAAATACATCTTGGTATTTTACCCATATACATAATTATATTCTCATATTATTTATTTGATGGTTAGTTTAAAAAAATGCTCCACTTGTTTAATTTTGATATATATTTTTTTAATGAATGTTATAACTGAATGAAATCATCAATTTATTCTGAAATGTTCAAATCCAATAAATATCTAAGTATATCTTCATTTATTATTAATATTTAACCCTTTCTTAATTTTATAACTTCTATTAATTATTTACATTGTCAACTTAAATGAACATAATTAATTTTCAGGTGATGCAGTGAAAGTTGATGAATCACTATTCCAAAATCTGGATGATTTGGAGCTATTAGATGAAGATGAAGATGATGAAGACTATGTCCCCGGACAGAGCAGCGACAGTGATTAACAAAAGATCCCGCGCTTTGCTTAGCGCCAGGATTCCTAGCATGGTCCTAAAATATCTAAGCTTTATTTGGGATGTGTCGTTCAACTTTGCCAAAAATCATGTACATGTACACAGTGTAATGTATATATATACAACATCCATACCCAACATAAAATAAATCAGTTACAGTTAGAGTGTTTTTTATTTTGAATGAAATTTTATGATTATTATTTGTAAGGTGAATTATTAATCGCATAAGAGGAATAAATAAGAAAACAAAATTCACCATTCAACCTTTAAAAAATGGAAGGCCTTAAAAAGTTATTGTTATATATATGATTTACCTGCAAATAGTAATCTTGAAAGACAGCTTTTTGGAATTGAATTATTAAGAACTAATACAAGTTTTTTTATCAACAAACTGCAACCAATTCGCTTGATACAAATAATGGACAAGTGGAAAAACGAATCGCAACAAAAATTTCACATGAAAGTTTTACGAGCAGGTTTTCAAATTGGACAAGTACATTACCGTAAAACTTCAAGTAAAATTTTGTTGCAATTCGTTTTTCCACTTGTCCATTACCATTCGTTTACCACTTGTCCATTGTAATTCGTTTTTCCACTTAAAGTTTCACTCCTACTATGTGTCCCAGCACACATTTAATTTTTTTAACAAATTGTAATTTTTGTGCATCTTTTAATAATACAGGTATCTTCATACCCAACATTAATGACAATATAAATGTACCTACCCACCAATTTTTTCTTTTATAAATTCGTAAAATACTCAATCCAAAGCTTTTTTTTTTAAATAATAAATGCAAATGGACGGCAGAGAAGAAGTTGGATGGAGAATAAGGCAATAAGGCAGGCCTGTCCCACTTCCGTGTAGGTATCGAAAATGCAAGTCCATGCGGAGGCCGCCTCGAGCGGGCCAATAAGTAGGGACTCACGCGCGATCAGTTAGTGACGCACGCGCGCGATTTATTCGACGCATTGTTTTAAAAATAAAATAAAAATAAACATTGGATAAAAAAAGCCAAAAAGATACTGTGCAGTATTTAACTGTTTAAACAATGATTGCGATCCAAATTTGACTTTTTTCGAAAAAAAAGTGCTACTTAATTAAATATTTAGATTAAATTATTTTCTAAAATGAGACAACCCTGATTTCATTAGAAAGGATAAGAGTTACGCGATAGAAAGAGAGGTAACGTCTAGGTAAGTAGAACCGTAGGTAATCAAGCGCTGCGCGATCTGAATTGAACTTAATTGTATCGTAGTAAGAGACCCTATTTCTTTAAACAATTTTTCTGAGTGAGTCTTCTGCACTTGTACTATTATTTTTTCTGTGAATAAGGTAAAAACCTATAGTAAATTGCAAAAAAAAATAATTTGTATTTATTATGGTTAGCAATCATAATTAAAATTGTTTTATGTTACCTGCACATCTGCACTGTATGGTACACTTCTATGTCGCGTTAGTTTAAAAATGTAATGACTGATAATGACAACATTATGAACTTCTGTCTCTGTTTAAACCAAGGAATTTATTAAAAACTGGAATGCGCACGTGCACTCAAAAAACGTTCCTAAGAGAGAGATTGCATCTCTTTCTACCATGGATTCAAGGCAACTCGTAAGAAAGTGACAAAATACCAGTAGTCAACGAAATGCTCGAAACGATTTTTTCACTTTACATGTTGGAAACAAATGTCGACCAATTGTCAATTATTATTCTATTATGTCAGTTACTTGTTCTTGACTTGTACTTCAATCAAGGTGCTTCAAGGTGCATATTTGAATAAGTATAGGTACAATTTTATTAAATTAGGGTTCCAGTTATGGTATAAATTCCTTGGTTTAAGCAGATATCTTCCTTTTTATTTTATTTATTTTTTCTAATAAAAAACGTTGTTTTATTCCGAGAATAGTTTTATTTACATTTTTCTATGGATATATACAAATGACAGATTAATAAAAAAGCATTTAGACTCCAAACAGATACTTTAACATCCAAGTAAAAAAAAAAACAGTTTAGCAAACAAAACAAATCACTAGCTTTTATACATCACATTTATTTGCTAACACAGATTAAACATTAATTATTAAAATGTTTATAAAATAATAATTGCAGCAAATGATTTATATAAATTATGTTAACAAGTTCATATTTACATTAGTTATAAGTGCAGTCTTGAAATCAATGCGTGAAAACGTGTTCAAATATCATGGTTTAAATATCACTAAATAAAATATTAAATTAAACTACAGTAATAATTAATTAACCATATATATGTATAATTATAAAGACAATATTAAATAATTTAGATACTCCTTGTCTGTCTTTAATCGATAAAAGTGTTTATCAACAATACTTTGATATATATACATAACAGTATCTCAATCCCTGTTATGTATGTCTCATACTTGTTTGGAAATTAGTAATTTGTATAAAATTGTATATAGTAATAAATTTCACAAAATTTCTTTTGTTTGTACGTACGTAAGAGTAATTAGATCTGGGAATAGTAACTATAACTAAAAATCCTATGAGATATTATTTTATTATCTACTGATATATTCTTATAACAGACACGTAATATTAAGAATTTAATTAGAAATATTAAACGTCAATTTATAACAACAACGTTGTAAATATAAAACATTGCAATTCCCCGAAATTTTACAAATCTGGCAAAATTGGACACTTAGATTTAAGGATGAAAATGGTACATTCAGAATTATTCGTATTGTAAAATTTTATCAAAGGTCTCGTTTATTATAGGCCAAAATTTTTAATTTAATATTTAAAATAAAAATAGAGTACGTTATTTAATTAAAATTATATTTAATTAAACAATAAATATGTCTTTGATGCAACAACATAATATAAGGCTGCTATCATATTTAGCGTTTCTTATTGACAACTAACAAGATGTTGTTTTTCCTGCGCTTGACTAGCGTTACCGCTAGAGATGGGCAATCTGTTTCTGCCCGGCGGGAATAAATGGTAAGTTACGGGCATATTGGGCATAAATGTTTTTTTGCCTGAATAAATGCCCAATCATAGGGCAAATATTTTAATATGAAGTTAAACAAGATTTAAATATTTCTCTTATGTAAAATAGGAAGTATTCAAAGAGTAAAAAGAAAATGTAAGTCCTGAACGTATTTTAATAAAAAAATAATAACATTGGTTAATATTTCACAATAAAAATAATACTTAGCCTTATCGTCACTTTTAGATCCAATAACATTTTGTATTCTGATGTGTGTTAACACATAAAGGGTAAAACAATTAAACAAAAAAGTATGTAATTAACCTGTAATAGGAACAAAACTTTCGAATTTTTAATCTAGATTACAGTAATGAGATCTACGATTAGTATGCGGGACGAAGCAGCATAATGTCATCATGTTTTAATTAAGATACATGTATTTTAAAGCTACTATAAATAAAAATAAAAAAAATCTGCGTATAGTATAAGCATACAAATAACAGTAAAAATATAACCTCTATATATATATATATATATATATATATTACCGAATATTATATATATTACCGAAGTAGTGTAAAAATTAACGCGCCATTAGCGCCATGGTGCTTGCAGCTGAATGGGCCGGCGCGCCCGGGAAGAACTTCGCTCTCACTTAATACTGACATGAAATGACGGCACTGACGTCGTGTTTCGTTCGGTTTTGAGGATCCGGTGGCCCATCCCTCCCCTCCCCCCACACACATGGCAGCACAGACTTCGTAAAGACTACCCCAGGAGGGTACCAGTCACCAAAACATCGGAGAATCCCTCTCTAGACTTCCGGGCTCAAGACCTCAACCTAAGCCCGGAAGCCTCAGGGGGCTTCATACTAATCTTAACACCGTTCACTACCACCTACAGACAGTGAAGCCGGCCTTGCTCTTTTTGACAGAGACACAGATACCTCTTATCTCTCTTGTCTGGGGTACAAATTAGAACACTTTTTTTGTACCGTGGGCTGGAGTTTGCGCGTGTGTCAGGGAGAATGTCTACTCTCGCCAACTTGGCAGTCTTGAAGGTAGAAACCTCTCCATCCTCTGGTTGCGCATAGACAGCGACGACCATCCCCGTGTCTATGCCTGCCTATATACGTCCCACAGCGGTAAAGACGAAACTGATCGTCTCATAGAGTTCATCCAAAGGGCTACAGATTCCGTGCTACAACAGATCCCATCGCAGAGATAGTGATACTTGGTGATTTGAACGCCCATCACACCGAGTGTCTCGGCTCGCGAACAACCGATTATGCGGAAAGATCTGTTTACGACGATCACCAACGCGTACCCCTGATGTGGAAGATCATATGCCTTCCCTATTGGACCTTCTGCTGACCTCTCATCCGGACAGTTATGTGGTTTCGGACCACTGTCTAGTCCGGGGTTCTGCGCCAATCATACGCCCACTATGGCCTCGCTTTGCAGGCAGCCGCCGCGTTTGGCACTATAAGTCAGCTGATTGGGATAGGATGCGGTTCTTCTTTGCATCCTACCCATGGGGGCGAATTTTCTTCTCGCTGGATGATCCAGATATCGTTGCTGATTCTGTTGCCGAAGTGGTGCTACAAGCCATGTAACTTTTCATTTCATGCTCTGCGGTGCTTATTTATAGGCGGCAAATTCCAACCCTGGTTTGGTCGGCCCTGCAAAATGGCTGTACGCCACAAGCTGGAAAGCTACCGAGCTTGGGCCAATGTGTTGATTTCCAAGGATGTAACGACCAGCGCATTAAAAAAGGCGTATAACTTTGCCTCCAGGTTCTTCAAAAGAGTAATTGCTGAGACAATGGCGGAGTACCTGAGCAGAATTGGCGAGATATTGGTTCGACTTCCTTCGGGAAGTCGTGCATTCTGGTCGCTTGCCAAGGTTGTTCAAGGGAATTTTTGTAAGGCATCAATTCAAATTGTAGCCTATGTGTTATTCTGATGAATAAATTATATTACTGTAAAGTTTTATGTAAATCCGTTCAGTAGTTTTTGCGTGAAAGAGTAACAAACATCCAAACAAACTTTCGCATTTATAATATTAATAGGATATTGTTGAGAAAACTTACCTTGTAAGTCGTTGTAAATCAGAGCACACTTTTAAGTACATCAACCAATTAAAAAACAGCCAATTGCTAACCGCGATAGAGACGAACATGCGTGGTGAAAACGGGAGAGCGACTGAGCGATTAACTACAAAATAGGGGTGTGCGATAATTATCGATAATTCGTAACTACTCGATAATTTTTCATTCGATAATTATCGATAAGTGTGATTCGATAATTTTGATCCGATAATTATCGATAATTTGTCATTCGATAATTATCGATAACTTTTTTTTAAATATTAGTTGGATAGGCAAACTGGCAGACGTGCCACCTGATTGTAAGTGGTCGACGTCGCCCATTAACATAAACCAGTTTACCTGGAACTAACCTGAGACATATGATGTTAAGTCTCGGTGCCAGTAATTACACTGCCTGTCTTGCCCTTCTTTCCGAAACACCACAAAGCTGTTTCACGGAAGAAACAAGCAAGATGGTGGTACCCATGCAGCCGGGAGCGCGGCACAGCGCATCCTTCCCACCGGTAATTTTTCATCCGACAATTATCGATAATTGAGATTCGATAATTATGGATATGCGTCAGCCGATAATTATCGAGTAATAAGTTTGACAAGGAGAAATGACGACCTTTTTGTTTTTTAGGTATTCGGATAGGGTATAGGGGTAAACTGACACTGGATGTCGGATGACCTTTTTTGTAGGTATTCGGATAGAGTCACGAAGAATAGATATATAAGGAGAGCGAACGTAATGTTAAAAGAATGGCATCAATTTATGTAGATAATTATTTTGCCGCTAGAGCGCGCTAGGTACCAAGAAGTACTCGCTTAGATTTACGCGGGAAGGCTGGTTGCTATTGACAGCTCTGAATTTTGAAATTGAATTTATGAATTATAAATTAAATTAATAATTAAATTTTAATATTTCTATGTAAAACTATAAAATATTGTCTCTATGAAAATTTACTAGGAAAATATTTTTAAAAATTGCCTATTTGTTTGAGTAGATATCACGATAAATATACTTGATGAAAAAAAAATAAATAAATAAGTTATTGTCAAACATATTATTTACTAGTAAAACAAATAAAACATGTTCAATATTTAAAAACCCAATTATTATAGTTTTAAGAGTAACTGGAATATTAATTTTGTTATTGAGAATTTTAAATTATTTTTGAAGATAGGTATACTTTTGAAAAATTATGAGAATAAATCTTTACGATAAGCGCACACACAGTGATGACGCCATGGAGTTTCGGCTCGTTTGATTCGTCTTGACGAGTACTCTGTTTTTACATAGTTACCAGGGTCTAATCTGATGATGGAGCTGGAAGGTGGCCATAAGAAATTCGCAATGAAACGACACAACATCATCGAGTTAGGGCTCGTTTGAATCGTCTTGACGAGTAGTTTGTTTTCAGATGGTTACCAGGGTCTAGGCGCACACTACCCATTATCTCGGTGCGTCATTTTATTATAAGTATAACTTCTTAAGTTCGTACATAAGTACACAAACACTTTTTTATTTAAATTAGAGTAATATATATGTATATATTTTTATATATAACGTTATATATTATTTTTTATTTATTTATTATTTAACACCAAAATAGTATTATTACAAAAACATATGAGAACGATGATCCCACATAAGTATAAACTGTGTTGTAGTTATCATCACCCTCCAATTACATAGGTACATATTGATTAAGAAGTGCGTGTACAAAAAATAATAATAATAATAATGAGAAATAACAAAAAAACAAAAATATGAATTAAATTATTCTTTAACTTTTCTAGAAATCAAAAGTTCAATGATACTACAACATTTAATAAAAAATGTGTAATATAAATAAATTGATAATTCAAATCGATTATTAATGCAAATATACAAAAAGTGACAATATTAAAAAGAAAGAATGTAATCTAATTACTCTCAAACTTTAGAAACAATAAAGAAAGATGATAAATTTTAATTATATATATATAAATTTATGATTAGTAAATATGACTTAAAATAGTTTCGAAATTTTTCGAGATTTTTTAGATTTAATTTTTCTCTCCGTAGCACTTTTATTAACACATTTGACTAGAAAATGTCCCCGCATTATTAAAAAATTGTTAATAATTGTTTTTGTTAATTCTTTCTTATGCTCAGCACAGCCAACAAAAATCGAGATGTTCCTTTTAGAAACATCATCTAATATTATAAACATTGTGTCAATCTTCACTGTTTCTGTACCAACTACCATTAACACAACTTCTTCTAAGCTTTTAATTAAATTACATAAGTGTTCACTTGGATAAATTAATGCACCTTTATGTTATGTTATATTTAGTTTATTTGTTATAAATTTGTGTTAGTCTAAATCACAGATCATGATCTGTGGTCTAAAAATTGTTAGTTAACAACTCAGCAGCAAGAAATGTATATTAAAGTACCCCTTTTTTCAGAAACTTCCATACGGGAACTTTTGAGTTTGAGTGTGTCAAAAATCCCCTTAGAAAATCCAAAAGCGCTATCGAGTTTTTGTATGTATCTCATTAAAGTGTCTTTACATGGTAAAGGTAGAATATATTTTTTTTTATATGTTCATACAGAGCATTACTTTTAATTTTCATTAAAAGACATTCATACACCCATTCTACAGAATACCGGCGTTGTTTAGCGCTCTTAGCTTTTGCAGCAAATAAACAATTTTGAACCATTTGTTGTTGCAAAGCAGGTAAAGTGGCAATTTTCTCAAACAATACTTCTTCAATTTCAGCACATTTATTTTTTTAATTTAATAATTCTTGCTTTAAACTTTTATTCTAAAAAATTAATATTCCAAAGTTTCAAAAAATAAATACATACATTTAGAAATGATCACATCTATGTCAAACGTTGAAAATAAAAATATTTCATTAGATGTTATTATCATCTCTAGATGATAGAACTCTAGTTATAGTTTGACAGAGTGACTCGGAGACTACAATTTGTAAAATTGCTTATATATCTCCAGGACTGACTTCAAAGTACAGAAAAATTCATTTTCCGGTTACTACAACTCTTTATAATTAATGTCACAGCCATTGTACACTGATAAAAAGTTAAATTGATTCAATAGACAAGAATAACATTTTGAAGAAAATGATTTTGTTGAGTTAAGAATAAATTCTTGAAATGAGTTATTAATAAATTCTTAAAATGAGAGATTTCTTAGGCCAGGAATAATTTTAAGTTTAAGAATTTAATTTCTTAACTTCAGAAAATTATTTTCTTTAAAATGGTATACTTCATTGATTTTGGCTATTAGGGCAAATTAACTTTTTTATCCAAGTATATTCCACAAACAAAATGAAGTGGAGAACTTAATAAATAAATAAATAAATATTAACCAACAATCACACCACGTTAACCTAGCCCCGTGCTAAGTTCGTAAGAACTTGTGTTACAGGTACTAGGAACGGAAATAAATTTAAGAAATTTATATAAATACATATATACATAAATAGTAAATAGTAAATACACATCCATGACCCGGTGCAGACATTTATATTCGTCATACAAATTATCTGCACCTGGCGGGATTCGAACCCGCGACCGCTGCGTAAAGTGTCCAGTTGCCTGACCATTCGACCAGACGGCCATCAACTTGACCGGAAGTTGTTGATAGAGACTTATCGCAAGTGTTTATTTGCTATTTATATTTTTTATTTGCAAGGTGTATATTTACAATTAAACAATGAATTATATTAAAACAACTTTACTTGCTGAACAACTCAATTGAGCTTTCTGCGCTCTAAAATTAATTGATGTTTGACATTAATCCATCGGGCTTTATAATTAGATGTCTTATTCTTACGCCTTTGTATCAAACACCTCAATTTTCGACAAGTAATGCACCTGTGCTCCTCCACTTTTTTTATATGTTTCATGTGACAATAATATACCAGTACAGCTTAGCGAACATCTATGTAAATAAAATACAGAGTTTCAATAACATTTATAATATAATACTTGAGATTTTAATTACTACAACTTATAGAGATATAGTTACTTTTTGTCATCGTATCCAGTTCCACTGCAGAATAAGCTGTTTTCTAAATAGCTTAATAACTGCCAAACACAATCAATTGACGAAATATTTACATCCATATCAATAAGGATATTCGTTTTGGCATTTACGATCTGTAATATAAGAACAATTTTCTTCTAATTTCTTTACCATTAGGTAGGTACACCATTCAAATAATTATTTCCAGTAAAGCTTCTTACTGTAACTTTTAGATCTTTTTAAACTTTTACGTGACAAACGAATTCCAATTTCATATTTATATATGAATCCTTAATGACTGTCCAACACCAATTTTTACGTAGTGGTTGAACTTCTAAAAATTTTTCTATTGAATATAAAGAAAACTCTTCGGGCTCATTTATGATCAGCAAATATCACTATTAATCACATTATTTATAAAATCAGGAAGATTAGCGTTTGTAGAATTTGTATTATCAGGCTAAATTACTTCGTTTATAATTTCATTTACGGTTATTGACTCAATAGACTCATTGTCAGTAGAATTTAGTCTACAGTCACCAATTACATCATCGTTAATTATATCAGAGGTATTTGGATGAACATCATCTGACAATAAGCTGTGATTATTTTCATTGTTAGTAGCATTGAATTGTGGTATAGCATTCTTCTTCAAATGAACTTTCTCGTATTCATAGACATATTTACTGCCATCTTTTAGAACCTTTTGATTATTTTTTTTAATCACATCTTTTGGATTAAAATGTAATCGCAAACGAAACTGGTATTTTTTAATTCTTTACCCACAGCAGAGCTCCATTTACGGAGCATTTCAACATCCTTAAAAAAAAACAATTACTTCTATAATACACAATAAAAATAAAAATTTAACGTTTTTCAAATAGTATTTAAAAACTAGACAAATGTATTAATCAATTATAGCTCGGTCAAATTAGCCCAAAAAAAAATAGGGTACTCTTTCATAAATTCACAAGCTGAACATTTACAGGCACGTAAGGGATACCACTCTAATAAAATCCTGAAAAGTCCTCATTGATCCCGTGTCAAAAAAAATATTATTCAAAGTCAAAGGTGGCAAAAATAGTTTTTTTTTTTTGGATTTTTTGTCCAAACGGTTAATTTTACGACAAAAATATCTCAGATTAAAATTGTAGATTAGATAATTATCTACTAAAATTGTCCGATTTCTTTTTTCTTTAAGATTTACCATTTCTGAGAAAACGCCATTCCAAAGTTAGCTGTCGAGCTGTATTAAATACTAGCTGCTGCCCGCGACGTCGTCTGCGTGAACGTTATTAGATTACACGTTGTTACAGAATGCGTTGAAGAAATAAAGGTTCACTGCTCGTTCCCCGTAGGTGATAGCGTGATAATATGTAGCCTATATGTTGACCCGACTTTTTAATAATATTCGTACCAAATTTGAAGTAAATCCATGCAGTACTTTTTGAGTTTATCCCGGACATACATACAGACAAACATAAAAACAGACAAAAATTCTAAAAACTATATTTTTGGCTTCGGTATCGATTGTAGATCACACCCCAAAAATTCTTTTAAAAAAATATTCAATGTACAGTTTTGACTTTCCTACCATTTTATTATACGTATAGATATTTTTGTGAATCATTGTAAATAAAATAAAAGTGTTACGATAATTTGTAAAGTATGTAGTTTTTGATTTTTATCGATTAAAAAAAAATCATAAGAAAAAATTTATACCCGAATAATTATTTTCCTTTTACCTCGACTAGAACATGAAATTAATATTTAAGCAAGAAGGAACTTCTGATGATCTTATCTTATGAGATTATATTTGCTTAAAACTTTTTTATTTCACATTCTAGAATAAAGTTATTTTAATTAAATATTTGATAAATTATGATAATAATAGTCGGTGAAATATTCAAATTATATCAAAATGACTATAACTTTAATTAGAATTATTGTTATTTTGATATATTTTTCAGCTAGAAAATAACATAAGAAGCCTCGCAGATAATTCACATAACTAGCATAGCATCAATTATCATACTCTATCTTTTATAGAAAGAAAATATCAATACTTCTGTCCAAGGAATTAGATGATTCAGAGAGTTCTAGATAAAATTACTATTAATGCAAAAATAAAAAAACAATATATTTTAATAAAATTTGTAAATTCGTTTTGTTTTTTTTCCAAAAAAATTATATTTAACACATAAAATTATATTTATTACATATGCAACTAAAATAAAACTGTTCTTGAAAGTAGGTTTTGAATTTACATACTTTTAGTAGCTACTAGCTTTTAGTTTTCTCTCGATTATATAATATATATATATTTTTTCAGCTGTAGATAGGTGTAAGACAACTAAAGGATATTACATCATTCAAACTTAATTATCTGTACTTTTAAATAAAAAATAACCATTTATAATTTTTCACAGAAATAAAATTTACAATTTTTAAATTTATGATTTTTTTGTATTAATAATATTATTATATCAATGACACGTTGGCGCAGTGGTCACAGCAACTGACTGATGAGTTAGCGGTCGCGGGTTCGATCCCCGCACATGACAAATATTTGTATAGGCAATACAGATGTTTGTCGTGGTCTGGGCGTTTGTTCTTGTGTATTGTGTATGTTTCCGGACCCCCGACACAGGATTCAAATCCTACTAGGGGCCGTTGAGTGTGAGACGTTTATTTATTTATTATGTATAATATTGTTTATTTGTTATCATCTATTATCAAAGTAATAAAATTTATATGTATAATATAATATATATTTGTAACGAGCTAATGAATGAATTGAATAATGTACAATAAAATGTTTATTTTCACAATTTGAAAAAATATATTAATTACGAAATTTCCTACAATTTCTTAAATTCATTACTTATTTCTGCGTTACATTTAATTGCTCTAGACGCTAGTAATTCATTTATTTTTATTTGTTAATTAATAATATAATAATTCGACACCTCCGGCGCATAAGGTCGTATACAGAATATGGCAAGTTTACAGTATGGGTATTTAAAGTTTACTTTTCTCACTACTCGAAAACGAGAAGGAAATTTAAATCAAGCTTATAATTAGTGGTGCTTTAAGTCATCTTTAAACAAACATCATTGATAGGAAATGAATTGTAAATTAAGGAAAAAATACGGAAATTACATACCTACTTATGACTTTATGCGAAAGGATGCAAGTTTTATATTATTATGTTACGACGAGTTACGGCAATATGCGTGGAGTAAAGTTTCTTTACCTTCAAGTTACGCCGGGTTACTACTGTATGCGTGGTAAGAAATTTACATACAAATTGTTACGACGTAATTCTTGGTAGACAAACAATCCAGCTTTGATCACCATAAACGATGGATGAAAAAATTAGACATACTTATAAAAAAATAAAGCTATATAAACTAGTAGCAATAAAAAAAATATTTTCAAATCAACTTTATTATAATTTAGTTTGCAATTACCAGCTTAAACTTAAAGGCAAACAATTTTCCTCCTACATCATAATTTGAGGTAGAAAAACATTATTTAAACTTTGAATAATATAACAACGTAAGGTGTCATAAGGAATAATAAACAATAAATCAGTCATTACACAGTTAGTATCAAAGAGTATATAATAAATTTTTGGATAACAACTTTAAACAATTTTCCATAACTAAATAATAATAATTTTTTTAGAAATATAATCAGCCTTAAAATACTTTTATTTCTTTTGATCTATTAACTTATTTAATCAGTCAAGATGATGCTTTCAGCTTTATTTGCACTTAATGGTTTATAATTATGATTAAAAAACGATGGTAATAAAACTAACTTATTTTTATGACAACAAGAAAGTTCTGTGTGAGTACCTATAACAAATAAACTTGAAAGAAATATTGTAATTATGTCGTGAGAATTAATTAATATACAAATTAACAGACAAATCGATATCCGTATTTTCTTCGTTCATCGTATTACGTGCGTTTGGCAATTTTTCATAATACTTATGATATTCTTTCGGTATTATGCGTCCATGGCAGAGACTTTGTAAATCCTCATATTTTGCAGTTGTTATAGGCAAATAATCTAAATAACAGCAATCTAAATTATTAAGCGTTTCTTGGTTATTAATCCTTCGTGATGAATAGGTTTTTTTGGTAAATAGTTAAGTCATATAATCTTCGTTGTTATATTAAAATATATATTCAACAGCTTTGAAATATATCACTACATAGTATAAAACAAAGTCGCTTCCCACTGTCTGTCCCTGTCTATGCTTTGATCTTTAAAACTATGCAACGGATTTTGATGCGGGTTTTTTTAATAGATAGAGTGATTTAAGAGGAATTTTCATATGTGAAACACTGATAATTTTAGAGGTTTCTAATGTGATGTAAATAAACACTTTTTTACGCTTACATTGTAAATGCTGGCTGAACCCTACGATATAGATGAAAATAATGTACTAAAGTATTGAAGACCTTAAAAAGGTCTATAAAAAATTCCGCGATGGTATATATCTATATCTTAGGGATAACCCACAATAACCATTTTTTATCCTTTACTTTTTACGAGAAACAATGGCTTATTTACGAATCGATTTTAAGAAAATACACGGGCATAGTGATGATAGCGGGATAGCGAACATCATTTTACACATTTACACATTATACACACACACATTTACACATTTTACACATTATGATTATCTGAATTAGGCTCTGTTTGTTAGTGGTAAGGAATATTTCAAAGTTTTCTTACGTCTAGATTCAACCTTTGTACTGGTATGAGTATTACACACTTCAATATACTTAGCTATGTAATCCCACTGTAGTGTATGTGAGTATGTATGCTCACCAAGCTTCCAAAATGCATAAAAAATATTCTCACGTTGCTGAGAATTGAAATTCTGATGACATTTAAGGCGACATGTTGAAGTACACGCAAGTTTAATCACATTACCATCTCTATAGAAACCGTCTTTTGTGGCTATGTAGGCTTTACCTAAATTCTTAAGACACTTTCGTTTTATATCTTTCCACTCATCTCGTAGCTTGAGTCATTTCCAAATAGAAGATGGCGTTCCCTCAACAGACAAACAAGGTGAAGAAATAAAACCAGAGGCGTCACAATGCTGAGGTGTGTCAGCTCTGCAATTTGTGTTTGATAAATAGATATTCAAATCTGGCACCAGGCTGTGATCACATGGAAAAGCACGAGTGACCTCTTCGACTCCAAATGGTTCGCTTAGGGGTGAAGGAACAGGTGTTTTATCAATTTGAGATTTTCGGATTCTAAAGCCACATTAATTGTTTCACCATTTCCTTCGATATGCACAAGTCTTCATGTCTTGATTTGAGTTAGTATTATATAAGTTATTTAATGCTAGTCATACTTTTTTTGACATCATCGACCTCGACCATTGACTTGTACAAATTCCAGTTATGCTCAGTTTCCAGTTGAACAGGTGATTCTAAAAAACAAACAATTACATTTCATTTACCACCACAACTTATTAATGGTACAAAATATTAAATTTATTTATGATTTTAGCAAATAAAAAATGTCATAGTCTTATTTAATATTGAGTTCGAAGCATAACGTTGTATGATCTACATACGACTATAAGAACACCGATTTGGTTATTTACGACCGACCCTTAACTTTGATAACAAAATAACGCATAACGTTGTAAGTATATTAAGACGTTATGCGTGGGACTAGATTAAAATTATAAATTTCGAAAAAAATCACATAAATGTAATAATAAATCTAATGTAATAAGTTTGAATAGCGATATGATTTCTAACTATTTAATAAAAAAGAATATATTATTAACCAAAACTTACCTACCAATTTGACTGGATTCATTAGAAATTGTTTCATTTTCATTAAGTGCTAATTTTAAAATTCTTGATGATCGTAGGTGGTTCATTTTGATTATAATAATAATATAATACAATCAACAATATCACAACACACTTATAATATTATAATGTAAAACACTTCAATTAATTTCTTATTTACATATGCCCGTCAGTGACATACGATGGCGGTAACTGGCCTTGATTGGTCATGTACAAACCAATAGCACAACGCTTATAGTCGTACCGCGAAATGCAACTATATGCGCGGTAACTTTCAAAATATACGACCATATAAGCGTTTTTAAAACTCGTTAATCAAAAGATTAAAATTCTGATTTCATGAATTTATAAAACTCATATACGTAATTACATGACACTCACGCATTTCTTTTCTAATATTATTTTAAGGTTACTTACTTTTGGCGCTTTGAATAAAGACACTTTTCCTAAAATCTTAGTTGCCTTTCGGCCACTAAAGCAACCATAAACGGCACAACACTTTCCCATTTTTTACAAAAATAATTCTGAGAAAATAAATTAATATTTTGTATTTAATTTATTTTTACATTGACGAGACAGGTTAGCCAGTCCGTATTTACATGTAATAAAAATTATAGTATCGGTACCTCAAGAATACTCGCGCACCTAGTGGCAAAAAAGAGAACTATAATCTAAGTTTATTTTTGTGTACATAAGTAACGTGAAAACTAGTATATCGTTCGCTCTCCTTATATATCCATTCTTCGTGGATAGAGTATAGGGGTAAACGTCGATACTGGATGTCGGATGACCTTTTTTTTAGGAATTCGGATAGGCTACAGGGGTAAATATCGATGCCGTCAATTGCGATACACAAAAATTAGCGATACTTGTCATCTTTCAGCCGATAATTCTGTGATACATTCGATAATTATCCAAGCACCCGATAATTATCGATAATTTTCATTCGATAATTATCGATAACTGTTGCCAACTATCGATAATTTTCATCCAATAATTATCGATAACTGTTCATTCGATAATGATCGATAACACGATACGATAATCGATAGTAAAATTATCGATAATTTTTTCCCACTGATGATGAACATCCCTACTACAAAATGGCGGCGGCGCGTACGCATATACGCATTCCTCTTCCCGCATCCTTTACGCGATGCCAATATCATAAGTTCCCGCGCCCGTGTTATTTAAATTGTGAAACGTACTTTTTGAATTATAGGTATATTTCTAGTGAAATGTTCTTAAATTTATAAAATTTTACTTTAAAACAATAAACACTAGCTAAAAACTATTACTTTAGTTACTTCCAATGCATGAATCTAATAAACAAATAATTTTTGAAATAATATAATTTATGCCCAGTTAAATGCCCAAGGTAAGAAATTTATGGGCGCTTATTAGGAATTTATCCAATCTGCCCAAAATGCCGGGCAGAATGCCCATCTCTAGTTACCGCAGTGTGCACGCGACACGTATAAGATACGGCAGCTAAATGTCGGACCAACATGCAGGCCCGAGAATAGCTAATATGATAGAGGCCTAAATCTACGTCATTTATGTCAAACTTACGAAAAAGTTTGATACAACAATTTGTGTCTATTATTATTATAATATTAAACTACCTTAACAAAATAATAAAAGAAGGCCACATTAGAAATGGGTAACGACAATGACGTAAAATGATTAACTAACTAGGCTTAGGTATAAGTATAACTTAAATATTAATATTTATATGTATGGAAATATGACATCACTTAATTTCTGTGTATTCCTATGGCGGCAATTTTTATATAGTTATATAGGGGAAACTGGGGATAGTTGATCCCCTTTTTGATTTTGGACTATATATTTTTTATTTTTTACAATATTAGAAAACTTTTTTGGTCATAAGATTCAGAATTTATCTATTCAATGATAGTTTGAATAGAAACAAGATTGTGCTACAATTTAACTCATTATTTAATTAAATACCATACTGTAGACTTTTACCATGTGTCTCCTTTGTAAGGGAGACTTGTTTACCCCTGATTGGGAGCCTTGATCCCAGGGGGATCAAATCTCCCAGGGATGTGGGACACTTGGTAAACCAATTTTTACCGTGTCTCCCCAAACTTGATTCTCATCGAATAAATAACTTAATTTTCAGTCAACAGTGTGTCTAGAAATAGGAAAACGTACAGCAAATAGATATTTACCGTATCTTCCATAAACAGAAGTTTGATTCCCACCGATCAGACGACTTTATTTGCACGAATCAAATCTCCCATAGTTGGGGACACATGGTAAACAGATTTTCAGCGCGAATAACATACTCAGAGGGTTGATTCCACATTAATTATTTGACTTGAATCACAGAAATAGAACTAATCTGTCATAATTTTAAATAACTAACTGTATTATTTTCCAAATAATAACACACAACTGGTGATCAAAAAGTTTAAACATCATTTTCTTCTAACAATTAGAATTCGACTAACAAGCCGACTCTTTATAATCTCCAAAAACATTAAGTCTGATATAATCTTCCAAATTATTTAACAACAGACAGAACAGACCGTAACGAACTCTCCTCTTTCAGTAGATGTAACTTTAGATACATGTTTGAGGCTACGACAAGCAACAGTTTTCTTTGGTTTATGGACTGTTGTTAAACCCGTTTCATCAATTTTGTATATTTGCTGCGGCTCAAAGTATCTATCCATGAGGCTTTTTAAGTTATCGAAGAATTTTTAATTTTTCTTTGGCTACTGGTGTTCTTTTTTTTTTAACATTCTCTTGATTTATATTTTTGCGGCATGATTTCCTAAGGAGAGAGCAAAAAGTTGAAAAAGTTTAACCCAACTAAGGAAAACTATTTCTATTTTTATATTTTTGTTTTTAAAATTTTATATTCTTTCATATGACATATCACTCGATGTGACGCAATTTTTTTTGACATTTTTGGTGAAATGTATCCTTTGTCACTTGACTATATTAACGAATCGATCGACACCTTGTTCGTCTAAATTGGTTCAATAGTTTTTCCGCTACAGCACACACATCGAGTACATACATGCATAGTGGATATATACATAGAGTGCTAAAATCATAACATTTCCTTTTGGCTATATATTTGGCTTATAATATATCATCGATAGCTTTATGAATCGTAGGTAAGACTTGATCCCTCATTGGGACACAAGATCCCGGGATCATCTCACCCTCAAATAAAAGGACTAAGTCTCCCCATACATAGTAAGGTTATAAAACATGCCATACTCAAAAGTAGTGATCACGTATTTTAATGTAATCAAGGCCAATCTACACTTAAATAAACGACTAACACAATAAACACACCTACTAATAGTATTTCCTTCACTTTTCATCAAATAAATCCAGTTAAAACTTACCGAAAATTAAGTATGGCACGACACAAATATTCCACCGTCCGTCATTTGCAAACTAGTGGTATTAGTCACAACGCGCCAAGATAGAAAGTGAAGTTAGGCATAAATGAATGAGTTCTGCTATCGTAATAAAATGTACCACGTTTGTTAGAACTAGAAATCAAGTTTACCAAGTGTCCCCTAGGGATCAACCATCCCCAGGTTCCCCTACTATTTTAACCTCGAGACTATAAATTGATTTTATGCAGCTATCTATGCACGTGTAAAAATATTCGGTTGTTTACTCTTATAGATCAAAATACTTATGCAAAGCAAGTTCCCAGCCGTTGTCTTAGGTATGGACTAAATTATTGGTTTATTTACATTTTGCGACGGCTTTTATACGTCTATCGCTATCATTTTTATTTACTATCGAAGAGTTTTTTTTACAATCAGTACTGTTTGATATAAAATCAAGAAATTTGACAAGATAACATTTTTTTTTACATTTATTTTTAGAATGAAAGAAAGTAGGAATGGGAAAATGGGAAAAGAATTGTACAGAAATCACTACACAAAATGGAGTCCGTGCTATTGTCACCATATACAGCCGCGCCGACGTTAATAATGGTTGATTACGCACCGCAACGGTTATAAAAACCGTAGGATCGTAGCCGCTTGCTGTAACTGACGGCGAGTGCTCATTTCAATCTCTGCGTTACATTCGCTAAAGCAACAGCAAATGCTTGCAAAGCTGAGAATGGATACTGGAAGTCTAATGTATACGCGTTGCCGTCGATACGACCAAACTGCATCACCTGTGACCATAGAAAAACCATTACATCCTACGTGGTTGTAATCTGTGTCTACAAATATGACTAATGCAGTAATTTGTGAGAATGGCTTGAAGGATGGGTGCTTGTTACTATCTCATTGCTTGGCTATTTTATAATCATATACCTGTGTCGCTGGATGTAGAAACATAAATTTTGGAGTGTTGTTTTTGTGACGTAGAGGCTTTAATACTAAATATCGATTTTTCAAAATCTGAAATCTAAAAGTATGGGGATGGCAAAGATTGAGTAGAGAACAAAAATTTTTTTTGCCTATACATGTGTATAGCTTATAAAAACCTATTTTAGCGTTTGCCAAAATTCATCCTCAAATCGTGTAAAAGCTACAACGCGGATAACATAGTGCGGGTTGTAGTATGTCGATGTTTTTTCACCTGTTTGCCGTGGTACTCGATCTGGAAATTCTTCGCGGATTCTTGTGTGACGCGGCCGCCGAAGTCGAGCTGGTAGACCTGGCTGTTTTCGTTCCACATCGGTGCTTTGTTGTGCATCACGAGCTGGCGGCGGCCGCGGCCCTCCGGCGCGCTCGGCGCCGCTGCGCTCGTGCTGCCGCCGGCGCGCTTCAGCTGAAAAGATATTTACCTTAAACGTGGAAAATTATATACATGTTAAAAAAAAATGTTGTCTGTAAAGTCGGTTTACGGACGATAATTTGCGTCATAAAAAAACATTGATGAAAAATTACATACTTTTTTTAACTGAATCGAATTATTACAACTGAATTATTATTTATTGTACTTATAATACAAAGAAAGAGTTAATTGCAAATTACAATTTTTTCGATAAATTAGCATTTATTTAAACTCGTTAATTCAAATATTTTTTCTTTTCTACTCGGACTAATCTGCCGATGGCGTGCAAGAGAGATAGATGCGTCACAAGCCGAACGCTTAGGCCGATCGTGCCACTCTATCGCTTGTTCCGTGCTCTCGCTCGCGGTACGTGACAATGAGTCATGCTTTTCCGTGCGTGCAGCCGGCGTTCATTGATTTATAAGACGTCAAAAGTTTGATTCATGTCAAAAGTTTGTTCTTAGAATAGAGCGGAATATTATTATTATTATTTTTATTTTTTTTGGTAATTGACACTGCATAATATGTTTATTGAAGATAGTAAATGGTGGATGGTAAGAAACATTTCGTTATGATTTTTATAATATGTTAAGGTAGCGGGCATAAATGTCAACCAATCTAAAAATGTATAAATTTAATGCGAGTAAAACCATGCGAATTGTAAATTTTTAAAATTGACACAGTTATTAGTTTTACGAATGTACAAACGGATTTTGTATACATCTCATACCTTATTCCTAAGTTGAGCTTTTTGAAAGCTTTCGAGATCTCTATAGTTCTTGCTATTGACCTCATTGTAGCCGTTGGAGTACTCGTCGTCCGAACTCTCTGAAAGCTTCTTATTTCTTCTTCTATTGAGAAGAGGAGAGTTCAATAACTGCCTGTAAGCGCACAATGGTCTAGGTGAGTAGCAGACAATATTATAACGGTTACAGGCACATAAAGCAAAGTATAATAGTTTAGTTATTTTGATATTTAAATTAAATTTTGGTAAAAATGATATTTTTTTAAATATAACATATTTAAGTTAAGGAATATGATAAGTAATAATATATCTATTTTGACTATTTTGGTTCGTTCACGGCTAGGGCATTTATACTAACATAAAAAATTCATATGTATGTGTGTATTATATAAAATTAAACCATAAAATCAGGTAAATTCTCTATTTTGCCTGACTATATATATTATATATATAATGATATATTATATATTATATATTATGATATATATTATATATAATGACTATATATAATTAACAAATCGATACTTACATATACTAAAATTTAAACCGACCTCTATTAGTCTGTACGTGAGAAATATTTAGGAACAAGTATGCTTAATTAAAAAAAAAAAATACCCGACTGCGTAAAATACTCTTATTATAAACTAAAAAGAATAAAACAATTTACTAGCTTTCATTTGATACCCATATTGCTACAGTAAGAAAAAAAATTCAACTCCCTCCCCCTCATTCCGCCATTTGCGGGCGCCATTTTGAAAATTTATATAGCCTATGTCACTACTACAATTTAGATAAATCCAACGACACCTCATATGTCAAAAACCGTCCAGCCGTTTGGGCTGTAGGGCGTGCCAAAGAAATGGACATACTTACATACATACATATATACATACATACATACATACATACATACATACACACACTCGAAAAACATAACCCTCCTTCTGTCGCAGTCGGGTAAAAACAAATTAGATGGGTCTGTTTGAGAGAAATAGAAGCCTAAACAATTATTTTTAGAATTTTGTCAACCTGCCAGACATGTCTGACTGGTTTTCACAATACCACATACTAGAGTTTTAACTTAAAATTTAGTGTATAGGTTTAATCTTGATCGTCTAGAGGTGGAGTTATTAGTCTATAAAAAAATGTACTGAAATCGAACGAAGTTGTTTTGTACAAACAAAAATGCACACATCAAGATATTTTTTTAATAGCTATAGAGGTGACTATAGAGACACAACTAAAAAATAATGCTTATCTGTCTGTCTGTCCCTGTGAACACCGTGCACACATTAATTACGTCTTTTATCATCTGCTTATCCCGAGCAGTAAAGTAACCATGAAAGTGAAAGCGGGTAAAACTGCATGGGTCGGCTAGTCAGATATAAATTTTACTTTTACGTCAAAGGAATGTGACAATGCCGCACAACTCGTTATCGATAAAGGGATGCCACTCAGACGCAGCCATAAATGCCGCGGTCGTTGATGACTAATCTTCTTCTTCAAGTGCCACTCCATTACTGAAGGTTGGCAGTCAGCTTCTTATATTTTTCCTTGTCCAGCGCCAATCTGAACAGTTGCTCGACGGTCTTAATACCTGTCCACTCCCTGATGTTATGGAGCCAGGACATCTTACGTCGACCCGGTTTACGCTTCCCGGGCACATTTCCCATCATGATGATTTGCAAGAGGGAGTACCGATCATGCCTTAGTACATGTCCAAGGTAGGCAGTTTTTCTTTGTTTGATAGTCCGAATAAGTTCCAGGTTTTTTCCCATACGGCGCAAAACTTCCAGATTTGTAACCTTATCCGTCCAACTGATGCGAAGCATGCGACGGTATGACCACATCTCAAAGGCTTCTATTTTTTTACGGAGCTCTGCTTTTATGGTCCACGCTTCGCATCCATATAGAACAACGGGCCATATATAGCATTGAAGGAGCCGGGTTCTTAATTCGATGGAGAGTTGTCGACAGCACAGGACTTTCTGCATGTTTGTAAAAGAAGCACGGGCCACTTCAATGCGAGCACGGATTTCCGTATCGCTTTCCCAAGTGTCAGTGAGCCACGAGCCTAAATACCTGTACTTGTCGACGTTTTCCAGCGTGATGCCGTCGACCTGGATGTTTGCGAGGATCTTCTGAGAGTGCGATATCACCATGACTTTGGTTTTCGAGACGTTCATGTTCAGTCCGATTTTTTTGCTGTGTAGCGAAACTCTGTTAACTATCTCACACAACCCTTCCTCAGTGCCTGCTATCAGAACGGTATCGTCAGCATATCGTATGTTGTTGATAAATTGGCCGTTGATTACGACACCGTGCTCCACGTCTTCAAGTGCCTCCTTGACAATCACTTCTGAGCAGCAGTTGAACAGGATTGGAGACATGATACAACCCTGTCTTACACCCCTCTGTATGGAGATTGGATCTGTCTGCTCGCCATCCACTCTTACCGTTGCACTCTGGTTCCAATATAAACTCCGGATTATACGCAAGTCTTTGTCGTCAAGACCTATATTTTCTAAGATCTTCATAAGTTCCTCGTGTTTAACACGGTCAAAGGCTTTTTCATAGTCTATAAAACAAAGATATACATTTCGTTGCTTATCTCGGCATTTTTGGACCAGTACGTTAAGTGCAAACTGCGCCTCTCTCGTCCCCATTCCAGAACGAAAGCCAAACTGGCTTGCCCCAAGTTGGTCATCGCATTTAGCTCTAATGCGGTCATGTATTATAGAGAGAAAAATTTTCAATACATGACTCATGAGGCTAATAGTTCTGTAATCGGAACACTTCCTAGCATTGGGTTTTTTGGGCAAGGTAATAAAAACAGATTTCAACCAATCATCGGGTATTTCACCAGAGTCGTATATGAGGTTAAACATATTAGTCAGTGCATCGATGTTATCATGCTCCAGTAACTTCAGGACGTCACACGTTATCTCGTCTGGTCCAAACGCTTTTCCAGTTTTTGCTCTATGTAACGCACGCTGCACCTCAGACCTCAATATATTTGGTCCTGTAGTTGGATTATAATCTTCCATTACGCCTCGTGTGCTATCTGAAAACATGACCTCGACATAGTTCTCCCAATGTTTCTTTCTCAGTTGGGGGTCCAGAATGATGTTTCCCATGTTGTCAGTTAAAAAGGTCTGACGTCGTTTTCTATGCAAGTTTGCCATGTCCTTTATCTCTTTATGGAGTTGAAATGAATCATGTCGCTTCATGAGGAGCTCTACCTTTTCACAACGACTTTCATACCATTGCAGTCTTGTAGTACGACATTTATTGCGAATCTGACGATCAAGTTCTTTGTATTTAACGATATTGCTGGTTTTGTGCAATCTACGTTCCTCAATCAGGTCAATAATCTCATCTGTCATCCAGACTTGCTTCTTTCTGACGCCAGACCGGCATGTGAGCTTATGATTTATAATGGAAAATTTTGACTTTAAACTTGTCCAGATTTCTCTCGGATCGTTGGTATTTTTATTCACCACAGCCCATTCGTTTATGTGATTGTAAACTCGAATTCTTACATTTGGTTCCCTTAATTTCTGAACGTCTATACCTTTTGATTGTGATTTACTCTTCAATATATATTTCAATTGACACGAAAGATCTACAATTACCGGGTGGTGGTCAGAACCAATGTCGGCTCCAGGATATGTTTTTGCACACTTAATGCTATTTCTAAATCGCTTGTTTAACATCACATAATCTATTTGATTTCGAACAATGTTATCTTTCATGTGGGCCGGTGATGTCCATGTATATAAACGACGTGGTGGTAGTTGGAATAAAGTATTGGCGATGACTAATTCTTTTTCTTGGCAAAATTGTACCAAGAGGTCCCCCCTTTCATTTCTAGCACCTAGTCCAAATTTACCGACTGTGCCGGGAACTTCTCCTGATCCAACTCTCGCATTTAAATCCCCCATCACAACATTTATCTCTTCTTTTTTTGTAAGCTGATAGAGCTTGTTAACGTCCGCGTAGAAATCGTTCACTACAGCTGTATCTTTGTCCGCAGTTGGTGCATAAACCTGGATTACGTTTAACTTCCTCGGCTTGGTGTTAATTTGTAACATCATGGCTCTATTAGATATCGGTATTACATTGGTAATAGCAGGTTCTATGCGCTGGCTCACCGCAATGGCTACCCCGTACCTTTCCTTAGAACAGTCGCTGCCGGAATAATACACAATACAATTTTTCACCGTATGTATTTTTCCAGTGCCCGGAATCTTCGTGTCGCTAATTCCCAGGACATCGATGTTTAAGCGAGCCATCTCTATGGCTATATTCTCCACTTTTCCATCTCTTCTCATCCCTCTCGCATTCCACGTTCCAATTCTAAATGTCTCTTTTTTGTGTTTCCACCCAGGGATTCTTAGCACCCCTGTCCCATTTAAGGGACGCTGGGAACTCGGGGCCGTTGTTTGTGTTGTACTGTCCATGATTGTTTTGTAGTCGATTATAGCTGACCAACTAGGGAATTCATAAATCAGTGGTAGTTTCCCGTTGCTTTCCACTGTCAATACTTTTAGAGGACATTTACTCCTCAAGGCTCTTGATGCCTCTTCCATCCGAAGATGGGTTTAAGGTTATACCGCCTTTGCTCGGTCGCCATTGCCTCGTCTGTTATCTAGCAGGGAGCACCACGACAGCCTAATGGCCGTCGCCGCTAATGCATAGCGCGTGCAGGTGAGGTTGACAATTGGGTCGGATAAGATGTTGTGTCCGTTCTCCCCTTACTCCCCGATGACTAATGCAATAAGGTAAAATGTAGGTGTTTGTGAAAATTGTGTTAAATGTCATTAGACAATCATAAGCGATAAATGGACGCATTATTCTCCAACTTAACTTTGTTAAAATTAAAACCTCGAACGGTTATTCATAATGTATTGACAGTGTTTAATGAATTTAAAAGTGACCCAGTAAAAATATCTTCTCTTAATTTAAATAAACCACAAGACATTACGGCGCTTCTTTGTGGAGTTAGTACGAGAACTGTAGACAAAGTCAAGAAAGAAATACTTCAATCCGGGCATCCATCTACACCAAGAGAAACATAATGTAAGCAGATATTAAATTAAAAATACATCCTAAAAATATTTTGCGTTATTTCTTTAACCTTTCCTTGATTACCTGCTATTGACTGTCGACAAATCCCTTCTTTGTTGTTACATACAACACTAGAAGTGCGAGCGAGAGTTCCGATAAAAATTATTTATGACTCAGTTCGCACGTTTGTAATGGCTCAACTGTAGCCATTTTGGTCAACTTTGGTCATCTAGATGATTTTTGAAAAAAAAAAAATGAAGTTCAAATTGCAAAAGTTATTAACAGATAACTAAAAAAGGTGTTTATCTTTTAAAAATAACTTTCATAACTTTTGCAATTTTTGCAAGCGGAACTTAATTTTTTTTTTTTCAAAAATCACCAAGTTGCCATTCCGAATCAAATGACACCACGATCATAATTTTCGGAGACTGCTGAAAAAAGTAGACCAAAATGGCAATTGTTAACTAGACTATAAGCATGCTAATAAGCATCCTAGTAATGAAGATGTGTAAGGCCTGATCCACATTACAGTGCTGATCTCGGTTCGTTCTCGGTCCGATCTCAATCCGATAAAATGTTTTGTATGACAAATCGTTGATGGAGCGTGACTTGATCGGACCTCGACTGCCACGGTAAGTGTGAATACTCTCATTATTTCTTGTGTAACAATATTTTACCGGATCGAGATCGGACCGAGAACGAACCGAGATCAGCACTATAAGGCCGGATCCACACTACAGTGCTGGTCTCGGTTCGTTCTCGGTCCGATCTCGATCCGGTAAAATATTGTTACACAAGAAACAATGAGAGTATTCATATTATCCAACCAGTCAAGCTCCGATCAAGTCACGCTCCAGCAACGATCCGTCTAATGAGATCCGATCCACACTATAGTGCTGATCTCAGTTCATTCTCGGTCCGATCTCGATCCGGTAAAATATTGTAACACAAGAAACAATGAGAGTATTCATACTATCCGTGCCAGTCAAGGTCCGATCAAGGTCCGATCAAGTCACGCTCAGCAACGATCCGTCTCAAAGAAAATTTGGACTGAACGAGATCGAACCTCTAGCGGCATGTCGCGACAGTGTGTTCTTTTGTTCTCGGCTCAGTCAGTTCACTGTCATTTACATTTCATAACGACAAGTACATGAATAAATAGTTATTATTTAATATAGTTTTCAGTGCAAAAGATGTCTCAAAATTCGTGGAATTTTGAAAAAGGTAATTATGATTTAAAAAATAACATTTATTTTTACTGTACCACTTTTTTATATCAGCCTATATTTTTTTTGCTCGTTTTTTTTCGATATTGATAACGACAACAGGTAGACGCTTGAAATATTCACAGAATATTTAGTTATTTATTTACTTTAAAAATAAATACTTAAATTAGAATAAAATTAATATTTAAGGGGGGCTCCCATACAACAGACATGATTTTTTTTTTGCCGTTTTATAGATAATGGTATTTCTATTTTGACTTTGTTACTAATACAAATGTAAGATATTGATTTATGTATTACTTAATATAAATCTTGTTTAGGCTCTATAAGACAATAATGATTTGTTAATAGTTTAATATATAAGACAAGAGTTGTTTAAAATAGTCCCAGCATAAAAACATAGATTTACAAAAATCTTTCCGTTACAAATGATTTTTTAATGCATTCTACTTAAATAACAACTTGAAATATTAAACAAATTCCACGTGAATTATATTATTTTAAATTAATAAATATTATTAGCATTTTTAAGAAAAATCTAAAAACGATAGCCAAAAAGTAAGTAAATGAAATTTTAAAACGCAATATATGCATAAACTTGCTAAAAACATTCCCACGGTTGAACAAAGGATTTTTTTCTATCATTTCTTTCATGTAATTTATGGTGAGACAATAAGATTTTTTATGTAATTCTCACCGTTATCGCTGTACATTAAGGGATATTATTGTTTGAAAATATGGAGTTCTGTCAAAATGCAACATTAATATAACAATAACAAATTAAATGCTTGAATAACGTTAAATTTATTAGTTAAAATATACACGACTATTGACTATCGATGGTGGTTGCAAACTGAATCGTGAATAGAGTCAGATCGTCTAATGTGAACACAATAAGATTTTACCGGACCGAGACCGGACCGAGAACGAACCGAGACCAGCACTGTAATGTGGATCGGGCCTAATGTGGATCGGGCCTTACAGTACCTTTATACATACCTAATGGGAGAGGCGGACGAGTACCGCTGGCGGCGCGAGGAACGCGGCGCGGGGGACGCGGGCGCGGGGGACGCAGCGGAGCGCGCCAGCCGAGGCGAAGCGGGCGCTGAGCTACTCTCGCGGGACACGGACCCCGCTGCGCCCCGCTCGCCACCCCGCGCACCACCACGGGACGCCAGTAGCCGCAGCGCTAGTTGCTCTAGTGAACCTAATCACATTAGAGTTTATTACTTTTAATTATGTTTTTTTTTTTCATATAAACCTTCACATACATTTAATCGCTAACGTGTGAGTGAAAGGCGTGTACTATAGATAGAGCTGTATTTCCAAACGGTGATAGCTTAGTGGGATTGGTAAGCGAAAATTACTTTACGGTGCAGAATTCTATTCTTTCATGATGACAGGCTAACATAAAATATTGCCGAAGCCGTCGTTCTACTCCGTCATCGTTGAAGGAGTGACGGTAAATACGCAAAGCCGCATGCGCATTTGATTAGCTCAGTCGGAGGCGTAACTAGGGTTCAAATGCCAGAGGTAAAGCCTACCATCACAATAAGGAGCCAAGTGTTTATAAAGAAGATCGAACCGGGTCTCTAGAATCGGGCTAGCATTTTTCCAGTTACGCCTTCGAGTTCTGCGCTCGTAACTATTCGGACTAGCCGCGGCACCGAGCCGTTTCTTTCTCACCGTTGAAGTATCTGGGGGGACGGGTGAGAGAAAGCATCTACTACTAACTATAATACTTGCTGTAGTCGGAGTCACTATCGGTGAGCGCGGGCGGCGCGCGTGGCGGCGGACGGCTCGCTTGGCAGGAAGCGCGCGCGCGCCGCCCGCGCGCCTCCTCTGCGCCGCTCGTGCCACTGTTATCTTCCCCTGTGCTATTGCATCTGCTGCTAGAGTTCGCCGAGACGTCTACTTTCACATTCAAATCTGCCTTCGTCTGCTTCTTTCCCTTTTCTGCGCTCATGGATAACTCCCCGGAGTCGAGACTCTTCGACTTTCCGCATTTCCTTAAACTCGGAGTTTTTAAGTTTTCCATCTGCTTCATGTCGTTTGTCTTTAGATACCTCCTAGGGCGTCGTTGTCTCTTGTTATTGACGAGTACGAGTCGCCGGGGCGGCTCTCCGCGTAGAGCAGTCAGGCTGACCTGTGCATGCAGTACCTGAGGGTCGACGAGATCTAGGTAGCCGACGCTGCAGCTCCGCGTCATGGTATCGTATACCGGCAGACTGGCACACACGGGGCTTATCGGAACTACTGTCGTAGTTCTTTGCACTCTATTCTCTCGTACTTTGTCTGTCAAGTTGTTAATATTCGTTTCGACCGGTGTTTCCTCATCAATATATTTGAGATCCTCTCCTTTTTGTAAATTTTTTAACGTCTCTGTGCGTTTGTTCATTGCATCCGGGTGTACCTCATGTTCATAATTTTTGTTACATAACGATTTCAATATCCTCGCATTAACTTCGTATGAAGACTCACCTCTGCTACAAATATTCTTTCTGAGCTTAGAAAGACAATTATCTGAAACGTGGTTATCGCACTTCTTAATAGTTACTTGCCTGCTAGGTTCTAAGCTAAGATTTAAACTAAACGGTTGCTGGTCGATATTAGACAAGTTTCCCTTTAATGAACCATTATCTCTTACGCTGTAATCAGTTCGACCTCCACAAAAGTCTCCTCGACCACCGCAAGTCACGGTTTGTGGCGAAGGTCTCTCGAATATAATATCAGTCGGTGCTACGGCATTTTTTGGAGATTGTAAGGTAGGAACCGAACTTTCACATCTTAGCGGTGAAATTGCGTGTCGATTAGTCACAGTGGCCGAATTATTTACTCGTCTTTCGGAATTTTGGGCTGAATGTCTTATCGAATTCGAGTTATGAACATTTTCAGGTACGTTATTCATAGTGTCATTAGTATCTATAAAGGGAAATTCATCGTACGATTCAGCTCTAGCTAACGCTGGATTTGAGCTATTGTTATTTGGTGAATAGATTTCAGATTGATTAATAATGTTGTTTGTAGTTGTCATTCTGTCAGAAACAATTACCGGATTGAACTTTTTTCTAATATTATTATTCATATGAGAAGGTGAGTTCTGTTCACTGGGTTGAAATACATCTTCCTCATCCTCCGAGAATATATTTGGATTAAAAGTAGGATCTGGGCCAATAGGATAGTCGTCTCTTAATTCTGTTATCGTCAAAGTCATCTGCCGCGGTTGAAGGTGTAGTAATGATGTTTTGTACGTGACTTGCCCGAGATTAGCTGGCACATTTTTAGCTAATCCGTGCATTTTAAACTTCGTACCCCATATATTAGAGGTCACTTCGACTAACCGAACATCCTGCAACAAAATTTATAGATAGGGGTTATAATTATAAATTTGCCATGACCAAAACTATGTCATATATTATTTTTTCAATATGTATTACCTCAGGCAACGAGTCTATATAGGCTAATTCATCAGGAACGTCATCCTTATCAGCGGCATTGCGTGTTTTTCGTCTTTCGCGAGCACGCCTTCGTCTTTGTAACCTCGGCGATCCAGAGCATCCTAAGTATTTCAATTTAATTATTAAAAGAATTATTTACGACTACATAAAATCGATTAAAAATAACTTTCACAAAGATTTCATTACCACAACCAGAAATATTTATGGAAATATCCACCGGTAATCGAGATCCATACTTAAATTTCTAACTAAAAATCCAAATTGATACGAATACAAATAATAATTGCAATTATAAACGTACCTAATTCCTGTCTATTACCATTATCAACACTTGCAGAATATTATTAAATACGACAGCTTCTAAGTTTCGCGTTAATACTCATCACATCAAACGTTGATGAAAAGGATATTAATATAAATTTAGAAGTTTTCTAGTGATCGATCCTTCTGTGTCAAAATAAATAATATAACGTAAATTATTATTTACCGGGCGTTCCCTTATCGTTTGTTAAGAAGCAATTGTCTTTAGTTCCTCCATCGTTTATCAGAGACAACATTATCGCTTTTAAAATGCAAAATGACAGCAATAAATGCACATTTTTGGTAACTCTAAGGGTGCCTGTGCATTGATGCAGAGCGATTGCAAAAAATCTCCCTTCCGCTCCAGTGGACAGGCACCTTTATGGTGATGGTTCGCGCCGCGGCAGGCGACCGAGACCGGCGACCGCGACCAGGAAAGACAGAAAGAAGAGACCGCGACAAGTTACAAAATTGGTCGTCACAATCTCTTGTCTCTGTCTCTCGTGGTCACGGTCGCCTGCCGCGGCGTGAACCATTACCATAAAGCTATTGCAAGTCATACAAGTTACATAATAGTCTGATGGACGTACCGTCCTCCCGTTCGGTGTCGGAGGAGCAGGAGTCATCGTGCGGCGGGCGCGGCGCGCGGCGCGGAGCTCGAGGCGTGCGCGGCGGGCGGGGGGAGGATATCCCGCCTCCGCTGCCGCCGCTGCTGCTCGACGCGCTGCCGGCGCCGCTGCTACTGCTGCTCGACTCGCGCATACCACCCGTTACCCCCTCTGTCAAGTTACATAGCTCTTCTTGTTCATTAGATATAATGTACCTATTGGTGGCATTAACCTCGAGAAAAGTAATATGTGCTAGCTATCATATGCCGTATATTATCCAATTATAAAATAAACAAACAATAAATATATGTACACATTCGACATTGTTTTGTGACATTAATTTAATTCATATCACAATATTGTTGTAGGTACCTATACTTTATTTTACATACTATAATCTATAATAAACATTTATGTATTTTTGAGCTGTTACGTGTGCTTGTGTCTATCTGTACACGTTCATTATCTACTCGTCAAATTTAAATGCATATAAACTTACCCTCTCCCTGCGGGTCGAATATGACGAATTCAGGTCTGATCTTGCTGGTCCTCCGGCCTTTTAGCAGTGGTACGAGTCCTCCCAGGTGCTCGAGATAAAGCGTGTAGGCGCCCGCTTCTTCGTCGTCGTGGCGTAACATCGTGCAGTGCAGGCGGCTGCCTGCGGTCGGCGGGCGAGATACGAAGCGACGGAGTTCGTTTGCTTCAGGAACGTTACACTGGAAATAATAATTTTATAAATTATTTATTGGTAACAATAAGATATAATCGAAATCAATAGATTTATAAAATTATATTTTATTCAATTTTTATATGCTTGATCAATATGTAGACATAAAAAAATATTATTTCACATTCTAAATTTCTAAAATTGTATTTACGAGACATAAAAATCCATAAGTAATGTCCAAACTTGTTATTAATAAATCTAGTATTGCATAAGTGCATTGCTTACTGAAGAAGTAAATAGGAGCGGGAGAAAGAGTGAAGAATCGGATATTAAAACGCTTAATGTTAGATCACTCACTATCTATACAAAATGCAGCCTAAGCTGTCGGTTTCCAAACCAAATTTTCAGAAGCTAGACTTCAAAAATTCCAGAATTTTGGATGTAAATTTAATAATACAGTTTCTAAGTCATATTTAACATATCTTTACCCGAACACTTTTTAAAAATTCATCTCGAATATTTTCCTCCAAACAAGGACAAATCAGGGACACCTGACGGATTGCAGCAATACCTATTTTACACTTGAAGAGGCAGCCTTTCACGAGTTGTATTCTACATACATCTAAGTTGTAGACATCTCACCCGTATGGTATGAGCAAAAAGGCTGGCAAGGGCTGGCTGTAGTCGAGGCGGCAGCGGTAGCTTGGCGGCGAGGCGCGGGTGCCGCAGCGCGGACGCCGCTCGCACGCGTGCCAGTAGCTGCAGCGGCGCCACCACGCGCCACACGCGCGCCGTACACACAGCGCCACCCGCGCCCACGAACAGCCGCCGTGCGGCATGGCCCCACGTTAGAGCCGTCACTCGCGCCTATATTAACGATTATATAAACTTCATATACTTTACGCATAATTTCATTTGAAGCCGTAGACGGCCTGCACTTTTCCTTGTAATAGTCGAGTTTGTATTCACTAGAACGCCCACTCTATACCAACATACAGATGTCACTGTACGGTAGGTATAACATATAAGTAATATTACATTAAAATTTTAAAGAATAAAAAAATATGATAGGGCCAAGAAAGACAAAGTCTGATATCGTATTATTGGTAACCTAATCTGTATTTAAATTCCTTTCCATGCTGTGTTGCACCATCAGGGTTTTTTTTTTACTTGTGATCCTGACGGATGATATTCAGGACGCCCGGGTAGGCAGTCCTAGATCTATGTCGGACTCGGCACTTTCGGAGTGCAATACTGTACTAAACCCTTGCGGGAAGCCTTCAGCCGCTTTAATTGGAGGGTCCCGGATCTGCAGACAACAGGATCCCTCCAGCGACAGGCCAGCCTCGGCGAAAAGGCCAGATTTCTCCTCCATGGGGACTGTTCGGCTCACCTCTGAACAGTCCCGACGACGCCGTGTCTAACAGGACCGGGTTTCCATCCCGGCCCGACACGGGCACAGGGGCGTTACTGGAGGCGCATTAAGTAGCGCCTCCTACGCACCCTCATGCGTCGCCCGCGGATAGAGGTCACGTCAGCGGCCTCCTCTCTCACCATCGACGTATACTGAGCCTCATCGGCAACAGTTAATGCAAATCGTATGTATGCATATGTATGCATCAATACCACGAAATTATGCACAGGTATCCCTTCTATAATATAAATGGGAAGTTAGAAAGGATTTTCAAATATGAATGTTTTAAGAGTAAGATCAAATAGAGCATTTTTTTTGTTAAAAGAAACCGCAATTTTATCAAAACTCACAACGCTCGATCTATTGAGATAAGTTTATTCATTGGTCGCGAACCGTATTTGCCAGACGCTTGGAAGAATTAAAATCTTAGAATTTATTCACAACAAGCTCGTCAAATCCGAAAATACTGTGGATCCCATTAGAAAGCGCACCCACCGCAAAAAAGACGTTTTATGAAATGTGCTAGCTATACAATTTTACATATTATCATATCTGCATTCTACGGAAGCCATATTTCCGCTGAATAGAGTTATGTATGTATTTTCCACTCGTTATAATTACGTACAGTAAGCTTATGGACTTTTTAGCAATCGCCGCCGCCGGCAACAACTATGTTACCGTACAAACTTGCGACGTTGCGAGGTTTGATATTAAAAAAAAAAAAACGATTTGCCGGCGCTTGTAAAAACTTTCCATGAGCTCTTACGAGGTTGAAGAGCGGTTAATTCTTTGGATGAAAATTCGTTATTTCTAACCTTATTATTAAGAAAAAACATTGCAGCAAACAGTAGAAACAAACTTTTCTTCAACGATTTCAGTTTCTACAGTATAATAAAAACGGTCGTACGAAACATCAAGCTTGGTGTGATTATTAAGTGTAATTTCGACGGTAAAATTACAAATAATAAAAGAAACTACCCATGTGTAAGTTAGGTCTAGCTAGTATCGTTACACGTACACAGGAGTTTCGAAAGTTTAAATTATTTTAAAGGTTGATACTCGGACTATTTTTCTATCGTAAAATTCAAACAAAGCATAAAAGAATTGTTAAAGTTCAAATTACTTTTTTTAAATATTGCTCTTAAGTATAGTATAGGATATAGATAGGTACCCCAATATCTTCTCTACTAAAATATTTCAACGACGCCGACGATAAAAATGAAACAAAATTACAAAAAAACACCAGGATAAGTTTGCGAGTACCCCTTACCTGTGAACTAACATCTGCATGCTTAATATTTAAAAAAAATCTATACTTTTATATTTTAATAACTGCAATTATAAAATTAATATATTATTTTTAGTTAAGAGCTCCTTATTTTAACTAAGCAAATTAAGTGTAGCCTTGCTCTCAAAATGTAAAATAAAAAACCACTTACTTGGGTGTACGGAATGGGGACGGTGTAAATAAGAGCGCCAGTGTCGGAGTAGAATTTTACGACGTTCTTATACGGCGGTTCGTCCTCGGGTTCGTTAGGCTCTATAAATACAGAACAGTTACATATTGTTCGTGTGAAATGTTGTTTTAGTGACGATTTAAATCGTTACCTAATACCTACTGAAAGTTATCGTTAAATTTTTAAAAATGTTTATTGTTATACTCGTCTCCATATACTATCTAATTAAAATGGGCGATTTCGATAATACTAAATTCATAGCGCTTTTTTGTATGAATATTTTATTATGTATATTTTTGAACACAAAGACTAAATAATTAATTATTATTAGTTATTGCAAGCAATAAAAGTAGTAGCATTTTAATTTAGCTACGTTTGTCAATTGACAATAAACTAACATACGTTCGTTCTGTAAATATTTTTGGATAACTTTTCCTTGTAAAAAAATGCTGTAAATTATTTTATTACTTGATATAAATATGCCCAATAACTGTTTTGTTTGAAAATAACTCGATAAATATTGTAAAGTAAACATTCATTAGTCGCTTTTTGTACACGTCCGTTGTTAGATATATATCTATATAATAACATTATTACTAAGAGCAGGTCTTAACTTTATTTCTTATTAATAAAAAGTTAAATTAATCTACAGGAACCAACAATTAAGTAATAACATTTAATTTCGAGATTTATCTAGTAAATGCTGTAATATATAAGGAACCTACAACATACGATGAAAGAATGTTTAGCCGTTAAGAGCTTTTTGAATGCCGTATTTAGGAAATCAAACATTTTTTTCTATAAAATAGAATTTACTCATTCAAATTGCCAAGTTATGGCTATATAATAAGGAAAATGTACCCCATTCAACAGAGTCGGAATTATCACAAATAAAAATCTTTTCATGTTTCTATGCGATGACGTAATTTTACTTAAGTTATACAACTTTATTTATTAACAAGTCGTGCCCGCGACTTCGTACGCAATTACACCTTTTGATTTTCATCCATTTTCCCAGAGAAATCATACATAATTTCGGAATAAAAAGTATTCAGCGTCCTTCCTAGTATGGGCTCAAATTATGTCAAGCTACAATTAAATTCATTCAGTAGTTTCGGCAGATATACAGCCCACAGACATACAATAATTAAAAAAAGAATACATTTTTAGCTTCAGTATCGAATATAGAGTATACTTCAAAAAATTAACTTTTTTGTTTATTTTATATGTATAATGTAAAAAAAAGTTTTTAGGTCAGAAGCTATTGAAATGCCGCCTACAGTATTATTTTTAGTGCTATTAATTTATTAATACCTACAGGGAATCTCAAAACATTTTTTATCATGAAAGTGATAAAAATATTACCTACCTATAAATATATTTTCGTTTAGGTTTCTTAGTTTCTACAAGTATGAACATTTCTAATACATATTTAATTAAGTACAATACAAATTCAAATAAACTTACCGGCGTTAAGTGTACCAGCAACGGCAAGCAATTCCCTGGAGTTGGCCCACTCCATAGCCAGCGTGTTGCCTCGCAAGCCGGTGTGAATACGGAACGGGCTCACATCGTCATGTCCTCGTAACAGTACGATTTCCCCGTTGCCCAGAGCGACCGCTAGAACGTGACCCCCATTGTTCTCTCCGATTTCCTCACCCTCCTCCATTTTGAACTTTTCGCACGACCACGCCATCGACGTTATACCGCCTTCGGCAACCAATTGTACCTTTAGATATTTAATTTTTTTTTATTTATTTGTATAGTTCTGTTACGTTACACGTAACGGACAGATTGGAGATATACCAAATTATAGTGTTTCGTGTGTTCGTCCCTCTATCAAAATAATAGTTCTAGTTACCAAGCATTTTATCGAAATAGTTTTTTTTAAATTAACTTTCATCGACTTAATTTCTTTACATTTCTGTGTATAACATTTGCTTTAATTTTACAAAATAAAATATATAAATAAGTTTTTTAACACACTTAATTTATTTTCTTCTAAAACGTACTAAGTGAGAAATTGATGATGATAATCCGAATTTAGCAGAGAGATCGTATACACGATGTGTTGTGTTCCACTAATTCCACTAACTTTATTTCTAAAAACTAACCGACGACGGATGGTTTATTTCTATAACAGACTGGCCCATAGCTGGAAGAAGGCCTTTTTCTCCTCTAAGGAGAAGGATTGGTATGTCTTATACAGGTGTATAATTTTATAAAGGTGTAGACTTAACTATCTATAGATACTGGTTCAAAGATACCTACTACTCAGAGTCACTGAGAACTGCTGAAAATGGTATTAAATAATATTTTAATTGTTTATTCTGAAAAATATAAGCTCTGTTGAAAACTTAATAAAACATTAAATAGCGTTGAATTTTTTACTGTCGAAAAAAACACAGAAAGCTGTGTTAGTTCGGAATTAAACCTGTGATTTCTGTTTTGTTCGCTTCTAGCCACGTGTCCAATCCATTGAAATATCTTGACTTAGCTTGTTTAGTATTAGTACATAAAAGCTGTTATAAGTTTTGTTAGGATACACTATATTCAGTGGCGAGAATCCCCAGGAGCACAGAAACAGTCCTCAGTGCTCATTAACTTTATTATTTATTTATTTATTTATAATTCTTTATTGTACACCACTGTTGAAACAAAATTACAGAGATATATGCTTAAATATTATTGCACAATAAGGCGGTCTTATTGCTAATAAGCAATCTCTTCCAGACAACCTTACGTTGTGAGGAATTGAAACATAGCCGGAGTAAAATGGAGGGTGGTGCATAAATATATCAAATAACACAAAATAAATATAATTAGAAATAATAATAAAAATAAGAATATACGATATAATAGAAATATATACTGTAATTCAGTTTTACTTTGAACTAAAATATAGTTATTAATAAACAATAAAATACTCAATATGGGTATATATATATAAAAAAAGATACCGCACAGTTAATCTGCATTAGTTAAATAAAAATGTTTAAGGTGATTTTTAAAAATTTGAAGTGTCTGAGATTCTCTTATGCGTAAAGGTAATGAATTCCATAATAAGATGGAGTGAACCGTGAAAGATTTTTTGTAAAATTTAGATGTGTGTGTTGGTATCTTGAGAAGAAGTCGACGACATGATCTTACATTAGTTCTATTTTCTTCCAAAAAAACAAATTTCTCTTTTAAATACGAAGGACTATTTGGATTAAATAGGATGCAATACAAAAGTGAGAGTATGTGTAGATTCCGGCGAAGACGGATAGGTAGCCACTTGAGTTGAGTGCGATATTGAGACACATGGTCATATTTGCGTAAGCCAAATATGAACCGGATTGACATGTTTTGAAGACGCTCAAGTTTATTTAGCTGTTCTTCAGTAATATTAATATAGCTTGCGTCAGCATAGTCAAGAATAGGAAGAAGGAGTGTATTTGCTAGCGTAATCTTGGTGGCAGTTGGAAGAAAAGAACGCAATCGTCGCAAGGAATTCATGGTTGCAAATGTCTTCTTACTCAATACTCTTAGCTGTTCTGTCCAAGATAAAGTGCTATCAAGGTATATCCCAAGATCTTTTACAGTTTTGCTATACGGTATTATGACACCATCAAATAGAATTGGCGGTAAGTCTGCCCAAACAACTCTTGAAATAATATTTTGACTACCTATGATGATGGATTGTGATTTGAACTTTTAACTTTAACTTTTAACTTTGAACTTTTAACTTTATTATGAATATTCTATAGAAAATTTACGAAGTTTTGTTTTCAGTATCATCATTTGTCTGTATACCCTAGTCCTGGAACTTAGGTTCTGATTTAGATTGGATGAGAATGCTTTAGATTGGATGAGAATGAATGTGCGCTTATGTCATTACTTGAATATATTATTTCACATGTCTACTTTGAGCAATCAAATTTCTGAGCCCGTTTACATATTTACGATATAAATGATTAAAAAATATCTATTTTATTTGAAAAAAATCTAATCCCTAAACTAAACAGGTTACTATTACTATACATTTATATCGTACGTTTCGTATATATATATTTCGTACTATTAGATATGTGTAGACAGATGCTACAAAAAAAAACTGACTACTAGAACTTAACAAGAAAAGAGGTCGAAAGGGAACTCAAAAGAAATGATGATTGGATTTCGTAAAAAAAGAAAAAAGAAACACAGAGTGAAAAAGGCAATTTGTGCGGATAGGCATAGGCGGATATCTATAAAACTGAAAAGTAGTTGTATCATTAACTAGTCTGTGGTAGTTTCAATAAATACAAGTAGACTATTTACGAGTTGAATTCTGTGGTTGAATTATGAACATTAGATTATCCCTGATAAGTGATTCAAAATTTTACTCAGTAAAAAGCGATTTAAATATACCTACATCGTTTTAGAAATATCTGATAACAGTTATTATTCGTCTGAGGAACACAGGTACGTGATATTCATTATGATTCCCGTTCCGAAAATATGTTGTTTATATACAAATATGCGGCACAGAGCATGTAAGGCCGTCAGTCCCTATTGTTATAATAAACACCTATTAATAACGTATGTTTCTCTTGATAGGGAAATTATACGTCATCATGCAGCGTAGTAGATTAAACTTCAACCCTTTCTCTATAGGTACAGGAGAAGAGCCTAGTTGTGGGATATTTACAACATCACTAACAGTTGACCGTCCATCCCTTTACATCAGAGATGCACAGACTTATTGGGGTCAGGGGCCATTCGGACAGATTATGAGCTACTGGCGGGCCACAGGAATGAAGGTTTAAAAAATCACATTAAAATTTTTATAATTGTTACAAGCTTTTATTTTACGTGTCTTATCTAATTAGATTATTTCAATTAGATGCATGACATTGCATCGTGCTAACAATTTTTTGATATTTGGTTCGATATTGTTTGTCCAAATTGTCGTTTGCTAGGCGGTTTTGATTTTTCATTTTCTTGAGGCTCAGAATCGAAAACGTTGGTCGCTTTCAGTGCATTTCAATTCATTTGTTCGCAGTACAGTTTCTTTTCCGTCAGAAATGTTTCGATTTCATCCATTGAATTCAGAAACCGCTCTATGCAGTCATCTCACGGCTAAACCACCTTACTTCCATCAAAACCAGTAAATCACCATACTCTTTTTCTATTTCATCAATAATTTTTTCAAGTTGTCTGTAGTTGAGATCTCTAGATTTAATGAAATTTAATGTTAACAAAACAACTTTCATTATGTCTTCAAATCCCAATATTTTTGAACACAGTACCTCTTGATGTACAATAAATTCGTCAAATCACCGTACATTTGTAAAAAAGTAATACATGTACCGAACGTTACAAACAAATCAATCGCTTCTCAAAGTCGCGCGCGCCGCTTTGCCCCGCGCAACCCCGCGAGTTGACGACCATTGACGTGCAATTGGCTTCCATAGTACGATTTTAAAGTGACATTTTCGACCGATCGCGTAATGGTTGCTGCCAGCCGACCAGCCGACCGCCCTCCTCTAGTTCTATAATAGTTCCGGCCGCTAGTTCACATATAACGGCGCGTGCAAAATCTTAGTTTTGTTCTATTCCATCAGGTGGCTGGCGGGCCGCATGTAGGTCTGTAGTGGGCCGCATATGGCCCGCGGGCCGCGGTCTGTGCACCCTAGCTCTACATGTTCTATAGCAACAAACGAAATGAGATAAAATTTAATTTTCAAGTGATATAAGTAGATTAGAAACATATTTTCGGGATTGTTAGCTCAATTCTAAATAAATATGTAGTGTATAATAGTATACGATGGTACGGAACAATTCGTGTGATTCTAACGCAACTGGTTATTTTGAATTTATTGTTAAAAATTAATCTATAATATAAAAATAAGTCGGGTTTTCCTTCCTGACGCTATAATTCCAGAACGCACGAACCGATTTCCACGGTTTTGCATTCGTTGGAAAGGTCTCGGGCTCCGTGAGCTTTATAGCAAACTAAATTCAGGAAAATTTTCAACAGAAAAGCAGGAAAACATGGAAAATCATTTTTCACATACAGCGCCATCTCTGATACATAGCATGTACTACAAACCAATATGGTTTTGCATGGCAGCAGTACGTGGTGTGAGTATCACTCACAAAAATAAGTTGGTGGCGAAACGGAGTTCGCCGTGTTTGCTAGGAAAATTCAGGAAAATTTTCAACAGAAAAGCAGGAAAACATGGAAAATCATTTTTCACATACAGCGCCATCTCTGATACATAGCATGTACCACAAACAGCGGCGGCCTTACCCATTGCGAGGCTCCAGGCGGAAGGTCTTTGCGAGGCCCTTTGTCTTTCGTGAAATGTATGTGATGCGAAAGTAGGTCTGGTTGTTTGGTTTAGGTATTTATCATATTTGACGAGAAATTATGGCTATACAAATAAATAAGATTTGAATTTTAAACTATTTTACATTTAAATATTTACAAAATTAACAAATACTGAGATGACAAATTTTAAAATTGATATTTGCGGCTTGCTTGGGTTGTTGCGCGAGGCCCCTGCGAGAGCGAGGCCCCGAGCGATTGCCCTGTTTGCCACCCCCTAAAGCCGCCGCTGACCACAAACCAATATGGTTTTGCATGGCGGCAGTACGTGGTGTGAGTATCCCTCACGAAAATAAGTTGGTGGCGAAACGGAGTTCGCCGGGTTTGCTAGTTATTGATAAAAAAGTATAAGTGCGTTTAATTACTTTTAAAATAATTACTATGGTCATAAACTAGAAACTCGAGGACCAAGCATCTATATTTCGAGATGGTGTTTTGTGTGTGCTAACACTATGCTATATAGCAACCACTTATATACTGTCGCGTCTAACCCTCTCAAACATCTGTAACCTCTTAAACACGTTCGTGGGATTTTCATTACTACAAGAGATACCATAACAATGTTTTGTTTTGTTACTTTCGTTGCGTAATTTGTTGAATTTTTGGTAAAAAATAAATATCATATTCGTAAGGCACTTATAACAAAACAATAAATAATGAGAAAAAAAGACTATTATGTATTTCGTTTCATTTGGGAATAATTTACCAATTCGATAACATTTTCTCAGTAACTAACTTAAATAAATTATTAAAAAGAAATATTAAGTGTATCGTTTTATAGGATATTTAAATATTAATTAAATACAAAAGCACGCATACAATGAGCTTTAGCTACTGTAACATTAAATTACCTTTTAACCTTACATTAAAATTTCAGAGTAAGTAACTTGTGAACGATACATTATTATTACTTAATTGGTTATTTCTTAGCAATTAAATTATTTTCCCTCATTAAAAATGTCCGAAATGGTTAAAATATTGGAATTAATAAAAATGTATAGAGTACACCAAAACAGAAATACTTATCTATAATATAAAAATAAGTCGGGTTTTCCTTCCTGACGCTATAATTCCAGAACGCACGAACCGATTCAAAAATTCAGGAAAAATTTCAACAGAAAAGCAGGAAAACAGGGAAAATCATTTTTCACATACAGCACCATCTCTGATACATAGCATGTACTACTTCATCTTTTAATCCCCAAACGAAATGTTACAAAAACGAAGCCATCTGGTGGCGAAACGGAGTTCGCCGGGTTTGCTAGTTAACTATAAAAATATTGTTAAAGTTCGTGTAAAACATATACTTTTATGATAATATTAATTAGTCGAATTTTTCGAATTATACACATATACTCGTTATTGTAAACCCAATTATGACCAAAAAAACACCCAGTCGTTAAACGACGACCAAGATCCAAGTAAAAAAGATCTAAATTCAAAAGTTTTAATGCTTGTTAAACTGAAGAACTAACCATTTATTGTCAAAAATATTTTCATATAAAAAATTAAAACTTAATGAATATTAAGAAAAACAAAAAAAAAATGAGACAATAGGAGCTGGCTCAGATATTTGCTTACTGGGAAGCGCTTTTCTGGGAAGCGCTGGTTTTCAGCCAGTCCCTTCCCAAAGATACCCATTGGGTGGGAGGTTCAGCGGTCTGTCTCTCAGCCATCAATTATAATAGGCTTTTGTATATTTATTTAATATTAGCAGTTGGTCGTGAATTTAATACAATATTGTATATCCTATTAATATTATAAATGCGAAAGTTTGTGCAGATGTTTGTTACTCTTTCACGCAAAAACTACTGAATGAATTTAGATGACACTTTACACTAATATAGCTTATACATCAGAATAGCACATAGGCTATAATTTATAAAGATTTTGTGTAATTTCGCCATAATATAACATAGTTTAAAAATATCACGCGAAAACGCGTAAATACTACAATTTCCATGGCGCTTACGACCTCCTTTTCGCAAGAATTCGATTGACCAGAAAGGCCAGAATAGGGAAAAGCAGTAAGCAGAGTAGAGGGGCGGTCCAAGTGACGCGCCATCGCCGAGTGTGCGACCCGAACGCGGGCAGCACATCCACGAGGGCAGACGTCATAGACGGTTGTATTCATTTTGAGTTTTTTTTACTTTTATTATATTTTAGTACCTGGATGACCGAGCTTTGCTCGGTTAAATTATATTTAGATACATTACATACCTACTGATGAAACATAAATAATATTTTCAATGTTACCGACACAATAGTAAAATAATAGGAATTGGTTATTTAAATAAAAAATAAAAAATAAAAAGAGCTCTCAATTCAAAAGAAAAAAAAAGGAAAAAAAATTGGTCTGCAGACACCTGGATTCGAACCCAGGTTTTCTGATTTCGAATCCGCCCGATTCCCATCCGAGCTATTAGAAGTTTGTTAATGTCAGCGAAATTTACCTTCGTATTCTAATGATATTTTTTAATTGCGTAAAAAAAGGGATAAAACGACATTTTCTAAAAATAAATCCTAGCTAGATCGATTTATCGCCCCCGAAACCCCCTTCATACTACATTTTATGAAAATCGTTGGAGCCGTTTCCGAGATTCAGATTATATATATACAAGAATTGCTCGTTTAAAGAGAGTACCTGGATGACCGAGCTTTGCTCGGTTAAATTATATTTAGATACATGACATACCTACTGATGAAACATTTTCGATCTTACCGACATAATAGTAAAATAATAGGAACTGGCCATTTAAATAAAAAATAAAAAGAGCTCTCAATAATAGTTTTTCTCACAAAAGAAAAAAACTTGAAAAAAAAACAACATTGGTCTGTAGACACCTGGATTCGAACCCGGGTTTTTTGATTTTGAATTCGCCCGATTCCTATCTGAGCTATTGTAAGCTTAACAATGACAGCGAAATTTACCTTCGTATTCTAATGATATTTTTTAATTGCGTAAAAAAAGGGATAAAACGACATTTTCTAAAAATAAATCCTAGCTAGATCGATTTATCTTCCCCGAAACCCCCTGCATGCTAAATTTCATGAAAATCGTTGGAGCCGTTTCCGAGATTCAGATTATATATATATATACAAGAATTGCTCGTTTAAAGATATGAGATAAGATTACTTACGATTAGTAGAGCAGACATTATTATTAGTTTTAGTTAGTATATTTTAAGTAGAAATATAGATTATTTTTATTTTTTTCCAGTCGCTTTAGAAACGCCTTTTTTAAATTTGATTTTAAGATTGTAGTTTTAGTTATTAAGTTTGTATTTATGTAAATGTATGTGTCGTGACTAATCTGCTATGCCATTTGTGATGAAATTTGATAGGACATAGGCCACTTTTTATCAATTCACGCACGCGGGCGAAGCCGCGGGCCAATGCTTGTATAACATAAAATTAAAAAAGCATTTAAATAAACTAAACTAATCTTGTGTATGTGTGTTTTAATGATTGTAAGCGCAAATTTTTTGTGTATGTGTGTGTGTATTTTTGGATTATGAATTTTATAAGAAAAATTGTGCAGTTGTATGTGTGTGTAGTCAGACACAGTACGAGAAGGGCTTTTTGAATGTTACAAAAAGTCTTTTAATTTCAGGCATTTCCAGTATACGAGTCTTAAGTTTTCTGCAGCAAGCAACTTTCAAAGCAAAGCAGCTTTATATTTTACTTTTTGAAAAATCGTGCTACATTTCATTCTAAGCGGGGGAGAGAGATCATTCCATATTTTTGCTGCAGAAAACTTAAAACAGACCCTAAGCCTTTCCGACTTCTGTTTTTAAAGTTTAAGTTGGTTTTGTGTGTATACACGACGGTTTCTTGAAAAGTAATTGTCGAACTAGTGTAAATTTTGAAAAATTATAGTTTCTTATACCATATAATTCTATGAAAAATATATACAATATATAACTCATGTTAAGAACTCCTACGAGTTCAAGTATGGAGTAATATATTCCCTTCGTGGAACATCAAAACAAAAACGAATACAAGCACATACACATTTTGAACTAACTTGTCTAAAGACTCTACTGCACTAACTTAGTTGCGAAAAGACAAGGGAATCACAAAGGATCAACCGTATCTCTTCTTTAACGAGTAATTCGTTAATTTTTCTAATGGCACCTTTTATATATATTTTTTTGTCTTTACTATCGAAAGTGTGGTATATTTGGGTATCATCTGCGTAGAGGTGATACTTGCAGAATTTTATATGATTTCTTAAGTCGGCTATAAAGATTTTCAAAAGATTGGGCTCAACAGCGAACCCGATACCATCCATAGTATCAGTGATCACTATTTGGTGTCTGTTTGTTAAAAACGATAGGAACCATTTACAGGTATTCCTTGAAAAACCGTATATATGTAATTTTAATAAAAGTAATACCGGGTGCAGACAATTAAATGCTCGAGAATAGTCGAGTAGCATCAGGATACTACCCATATATCCCTATCAGATGTTTCCACTATATCATTTTTTTGTATTATGGCCTTTACGAAAGCCAGATTGATATTTTGCTATTTTGGCCATATTTTCAAGATTTGTTAGTATTTGATTAAGAACAACTTTTCCTAATATTTTAGATAGTACATGCAGTATGGATATCGGACGTAAATAACTGAGTTAGGTAATCGAATCTTTTTTAGGAATAGATTTCACCAGCGCAGTGTTCTAAATGAACGGATAGGTACCTACTGGTTTAATAATTATCCTCGTAAAAGCAGTAATAAAAGTAAACTCCAATATCTTTAATTTCGCTAAATCTTCAAGAAGAAAAAGAAATGTTTTTTTTTTTTGTGTAAAACTGTAAATTTAAACTTCCATATTATTTATCAAATTAATTTAATTTTAAACTTTCATATCATTTGATAAAAAATAGTTTTCGTGTTAGTATCAAAAACACCAACTCTAGAAAGTTCTCCCGGAAGTGACACTCAAACCTATAATAGGTAAATTGTTATTGTGTTTCTGTGCGTATCCAAATTTTGAGCAAACCTCTCTTTTCCTATAAAGGAGAAGGATTATATTTGTCTGCTTTATCTGCTACACTGCACTCCTGCGAGTCGTCGGATTAGTAATGCAACATAGACATACCAATATATACATAGACATACCTGTGAAACCATAGCGCCGTGTACATCCATGACAACGAGTTGTGCCGATGCTGTACCGAGGTAGACCTGGCTATCGTCAGGCGTCCAGCAGCCACATGTAATGCGCGCATCGAGGGATAGCATCGACGACCAGTACCTTTGACCAGCTACTGAACCCACAAGCACGAAACCGTCCTGAGAAAAATAAAATGCGTAAAATTAGGCTTCAGTTATTGTTCCGTACAGTTTTAAAAGTAAATGAAGCTTTACATCGATGTTTAAAGTTAAACAACTGATTAAGAACTAAAATGTTTTTATTATAAAATCAATCACTTATTTTTTTATTTTTTGAAACTAAAACGACAGCAATTTATATCGAATCATAGTTACTAAATGAAAGGATTTTATAAGCAGACAACATTACGTAGTTGTAGAATCTACGTTATGTTGTTGAAAAAAAATCAAACTTTTTTTACAAAAAGTATACTTTATAAAGTAAAGGAATATTTACATATTGTTTTAGTTAAACGGTAAATATTTGAAAATGCGCATATGGCATAGTTACGGAGATTAAGAAAAAAAGGTGAGGAAAATTATTCTTTATATGATTTTTGTAACCTCAGGGACGTTCTTGTTAAAATAGAATCTAAGGGAGTGTCTTAAAATATTTACTTTTTGTATAGTAATAGGCAATTCAAAATTCATACAAACGGTAGTGATAAATATGGATAATGCTAATTAGGTCACTTACAATATAATGAATAGTTTTCAAATGGTAATTAAAAAAAAATTTGAGATGATAATTAAAAAATAAAAGCTACTTTACGAATGAGAGATGGTGTCATCGGCGTGAGAAAAATTTCTTGTGTCGCTCTTCCTGCTTTTTTTGCTTCTGTGCATAGTATCAAAGGCCTATGTTGCGAAATTTTAAAATTAGGTTCAGTTCAAATTACAGATGATACAGACGCAGTAGAAAACTGGAGGTTAATGTGTCCTAATGACGATATCCCCAAGGAAGTTACAAAACAAAAAGTTTGGGATACGCCATTAGTTCACAATACTCGTGAAAAGTTGACACAAAATCTTACAAGTGACAAAAACCGTGCAAGACAAAAAAAGACGCTAGTTACTTCTTTTAATTTTTTTTGCACGGCTACTCCAAGGTCCGTGTGTTTCGACTGTAAACGGCACAAAAACATAACATGGGATAAGTTACAAATATTTGTGCCATTTAGTCATTTCAGCTTTCTCCGCAGCGGCGCCCACTCTTAAAGTCGTCTCCTTGACGTGAGACGGAGCTAATGTATCGACGCAGGTTGTGTCCCATAAAAGCGCCCGTTCCCTTTCCCAGGGAATCAGTGTTAAACCATCAGGCCTCTTGCCATTATCGCGACTAATTCCAGTAGGCTCAATAAGAGCAGGAACGTCGATGGTGGCAAGAGCCCTTGTAATGGTTTCATTCAGGGAACCATGGCGGGAAAACCTACCTGAACTCTTGTTGCAAGAAAGGCAGTGTAGTCCGAAAGATAAACTTTATTAGACCATCTTCCGTCCTCCGTCCATCGACCATCAGTTCTTCGGCGAATAAGACCTGACCACTGCCACTTCAATGTCCTAATTCTTCGCGTGATAGCTATAGAAAATAGAGAAGATAGAGATAGGGAGTAGAGAGGGAGTTAAGCCATCCGAATTTCTCACAAACCGTACGAAACGTGGCTAAAAACCACAAGTTAAGTGAAAGAGAAGTACTTCCTCGGCACGTCGCCCAAAGTAGTAGGGCGCTACTTCTATAATAAAATAGACCAAGACTTCAAAATATACCAAAAATGTTGTTACAAATTATGACGAAATTTTAAAATAATTACCATTTCTAAAAAAAACTAATTACCATTCGCTTATGCGAACGGCAAATATCGGTAATGAGACAAATGGTAAGTAGTATTTCAACGTTTTTCTTAAAAAAATCATTCTTTTGTTAGAAACATTCTAATTCTATTCTCAAAATCCAAAAGGAGTCACTATAAGGACTACATAAAACATGTTATCAAAAATATGTAATTGATCACTTGCCTAAAAAACAATAAATGGGTATTAGATAATATTTTGACAAAAACACTTTGAGGACGAGATAATCACAATTGGCGCCAAAAAGACTAATATTTGACACTAGCCTTCGCTCGGTGTCCGAGCTCTGACTGGTACCCACGCCGCTATGTACTATTGGGTTGGAATATTCCAGTTTTTACAAGAAAAATCACTACGGAATATTCTCAAATGGTAATTAGCAAGTTGTCCATGGACATTTTTTAACTGATTTTATTTTTAATAAGTTATGTTCTTTACGTGTTATAGCATGGTTTTATGTGTTCATTAACAACTTAAGTTTATGAATATCTAACCAAAAGTATAATCTTCAAGAAGAATTTAACAATTTTAGGATAATTTTTGATTGAAAATGGAGAATTGGACACAAACGGGAATTAGATTTTGGCACTTTGATTTGTAATATCTCTAAACTCAATTTATAAATAAGATTTTTAGTTATCGATCCATATTTGAGATACTTTTTTACATGATAAATAATTCACAAAAGTAAAAATACATACACCGCATTCGTTCTTTAAGAACCGCCGCGCGATTTGCACATTTTCAAATATTTGCCCTAAATGTGATAATAAATACTAACAGATTTTTTTTTGTAATGAAAATAAAATGTGTTTAGAGATTGGATTTCAAACAACAAGGATTTTTTAAATCGTCGTTTAGAGAAAAAAAAGGGATAAGTATTATAAAGAGACACTATTTATAACTGAGAACTTAAATGTAATTTATGCAATATGTACTTATATTTTCTAAGTGTCAAATATCTTTACCCGACCGAGTTCATGGAGAAACCTTTTAACCAAATTGAAGTGACATATTTCTCTAAGAGGCATATCACATTAGCGCTTCTTATAATACTTATAAGGTCAATATAACACTTATAATCAACAAATATTTACTTAGTCTAGCACTACGCATGTCCCCGAAAAGTAACTGGTTTTATTTAGAACTGTGTGCAGTACAGCTAATATTCTGTAGATGTTTGAAAAAATAACCGTTATATCAGTAATTATGACATTCGGAAAACAATTAAAAATTAATAGGGGCTTATTTATTAGGTTAATATTAAAATATTTTCAACATTTTAAAATTCTATTTTTGTTACGATTATAATACTCCATTTACTTGACATAAGATATTGAAAGTATAAAAAGACAGTTAAGATTTTGTCACACATATATGTGACTATACATGAGTAATGTTTTACATTCAAACTATAAATAAAATTAAACAGAAGAGGTTCAACATAAAAAGCCCTTTGAGTCAAAATCTTCAACTGTCCACGACCACTTTTATTATGAGGTAAGTAGGAACTTTGTTATTTTTATATTAAGCCGCTGCTGTCGCCTCTTACAGCGATTTCTTTTTACTTTGATCAAAGTCGATGGTAAATGGGTGGATGAGCTTCAGAATAGCTGAGAAAAACATTGATCCACATTATCATTATGTAACGCTTTTTATACTGCATGGTTATACATATTTTTTAAATAAATCTTGTTGCTTGTCTTTTTATTTGTATTAGATGCTAGACATTCCACATGGTTTGCTTAAACAAACAAATCCTTATTTATACTCCTGATATTTTATTTTCCGCATTTGGTAAAACTTAGATAAATTTAATTTCTTATTTTGTAGTTATAAATCATAAAATAAGAATGTTAAAAATTATAAAAGTAGTACTAGACCTACACTTGTCGTACTTACAATTTCACGCCATGGTAGCAAATCGGATACCTTGAATGCCAAATTGAAGGTTGAGGTTTATAAGTGAAATATGTACACACAGAAGAACTTACATTTATTTTATTACTTATTTAAATCTTATTAAAACTGTTTTAAATAATATAAGAATACAAAGAAATGTTTTTTAGTATTGTTATTCATGATATAATTACGAAAACAAATAAAAATTAAAGTAAAAATATATTTTCTACTAAATCAAAATTTGTAATTTTTTTTTTCATTACATGTTAAATATCTTCAAAATAGTGCATTCAACTTAACGTTTTTATCATACCCAAAAGTAAATAAATCACATTCACGAAAAAGTAAAATCAAACCAATTATATAATCACTTCGTAACTTGGTACATGAATAGGCGATTCCACAATGGCTGGAATTAATTCAGTAGTTAACTCTACTTTAAACATAAGTCTCTCGTTTCATATTAATAGCTCAAACTGCTAAGAAAGCTAGACATATTCACGAGTAGAGCATAATGAAATGTTTAGTCTCTTTCTCGAGAAGTACTGCTTAAGTTTATAATCGTAAAGACAAGTATGTAGGTCATGTTTGTAGGTTTAAAGATATTTAATTTAATACGAAACCGTTGTGTAAAATTTATTCTATTTATAAATATTTTCATAAATCTTTATGATAAAGATAAGTATTATTGAATATAGGTACTCTTTACCCAATCTGTAATTTTATCATCATTTCGCACAAATCGTACTTAATTTAAACAAACTAAATTGCTGACGTTATATTAACACGTTTTGTACAACACTTAGTTAATTACCTTTTAATCGCACAATGTCATTTTAAAAATTGTAATCTCATTATTATTAAACTATACTAACCCAAAGACAAACCTAAGGATTTGAAAATAAAATTAAAGAAATTAAACACAAAAATATATAATATGACTTTCCTTACCTGATAACATATTAGAGCCATTCTCCCATCATGCGACCAAGAGAAATGGGTGACAGGTGTGCTACGATCGTTAATGAGCTCGATACTCCATCTCCCCTCGTACTTTATCCACACGAAGATCACACCTGAACTGTCACATGACGCCAATTTCTGGTAGGGTTCATTCCATTTTACTAGGATAACCTACATGAAAAAAAAACTGTTCATTAATCACTCTATAGAAATCATCTAATAGAAAAATATGTTTTATTGAAAAGAAAAACCTTTCTTTAGTCATTCTGATAGTTGGGACAAATAATCAATCCAATTTAATTGCTTTATTCGAAAGCTCACACATTTTAAACTATAATTCATATTATTATACTAGCGGCCTGCCCTGGCTTCGCACGGGTATTTAACTAAAATTTCAAAAATTATAAATTTATATTTTTTATCACCTACACCTATATACTGGAAAATATTTTATAATAGATTGATTGAGTTCTCAAACTGCAAAAAGCACTGAGTATTGATATCAACTTCGAAGCAAATAGCTTTCAACCCCCCTTTAACACCGTTAGGGGATGAATTTTGATAAAATACGAAACACGTCTTCAATCAATTCTGTTACAGAATATTTATGCAAAATTTGAAGTAGATTGGACCAAGTAATCACGTTATCCCATACATACTTTGCCCCCCTTTTTCACCGTCTTAGGGGTAGAATTTCGTAAAATTCATTCTTAACTGATCTCTACTCGGCAAAAGGAATATTTATATTAAATTTTAAGTCTCTAGGTCTTAAAATTCTAGAGATATCGTGATGAGTGAGTGAGTGAGTGACCTTTCGCTTTTATATATTAAGATTACAACTTAAATAGCTATAACCATCCAACTTTGTACAATCAACAAACAAATAACGACCAAATATTTTAACAACAAACAAACAACCAAGACCTTAGTACACTAAGGTATTAAATGCAAAAAAAAGCGTTTTTTTTAAATATGGGCGAGGCTCATTCTTTCGGCCGAAGTTTTGGACAGCGCAATTCAAAAAATTATATTTTGTATACTGCGCCATCTATCTTGTTACGATTCGTTAGTCCAGCTGTTAATAGATGGCGTCACATTAGGTACCTATTTCTATTTTCTTAAATATTTATTTTAAATTTAATAATTACAATGAAACAAAAACTAAATGTTACTGTGAGTTATGTATAATTTTTATGTATTAAAGTTATTTACATTGGTTTTGTACTTTTTACGTGATACGTGCACAGACAAAAAATTATAAGAGATGGCGCTGATTGAAATTAAATCGCGCTATTAAAATTTATTCTTGATGATATATAGTGTATTAATAAAACGGAGGTTTTAACAGATTTATTATATGTATAGATTATATTATTTGTCACGCAAAATTTCAGGCTTATCAGGAACATAATTGAAGGAATTTCTATTCGAAATTGTGATTTTATCTCCTTTCATTATTACCGGTGAACACAAGATGTATATTTGAACAAACACTTTGTTAGAGCGATTAAAACCTATGTCCTCTCAGATGAGATTCAAGGGAGATGTTCAATCTATTAACCATCTCATCTCATCTTATTATTTTAAAGAATTCCTAAATGACTGAAGGTATTCGCAAAATATTTCGTGACACAAATGAACTAACTCAAAAAATGTACCCCTACTTGTAAATCATGATAATATTTTTTGCTATTATATACTATTTAATAACTACTTTGAAATTTGAATGATGAGGAAAAACATACTCTAGGCAATAATATAATATTTAGTTTGATATTTTGACCTATAAGGTCGTTAATAATGTCACTCTCAGATAATAAAATTAATGAACAAGTATATTTTTAGAAAATTAGTCTAAGTGTATCCTACAAACAACACAAACTCTTATTAAAAATAGAAATATTATGTTATATACATAGTTAACATGACATTTGAACTTTAGCTGTAATTGAAGTTCCACCAGCTTTATAAAGAGACGCGAATGTTGTTATATGTATAAATATGTCAAAAGTGTATTAAACATGAGCTTCTAGCTGCGGTTTTGATACGTATGTTTCTGGTTAGATGTATAAACTCGGAAAATTAAATGTAACTCGAATAATTAAGGAAGGTGACCCATACTGCGTGACCTATTTTTTAAAACTTTCACCCACCTCCTCTACATCGGTGACAACCAGTAGTACTTGCAAAGACCACCCTTCCCCCTCAAAATTTCACATAGTAATTCATAAATATGTTTTTAAATGTTTTTTTTTTGTAAACAAAAGTAAAAAAGTGTAGTCCGTAGACTACTAGGTACGTACTTACTGGTACAGCGTAGTGTTGCCGATTGTGAGCTTAAAAAGCGCTAAACGTTGCGTGCTATATTTGGATATAGCTCGAAAAAGCGCGAGATTTCTCTAGAAGTCTAGAGGATACGTGACGAAAACCTAAGATCACCCACCCCGTCCCAGTGACCAAGAGTGGTATTTTTGAAGACTCCCCTGAACGGATCACGTAGTATGGGTACGTTTCCTTAAACAGAACAAAGTTTTAAAGTCTATTATATACCTAATAATATTTACCTATTTACAACTTGTCATGTGATGTAAATGGATTTCTAACTAGCTACTACTAGCTAACTGTTTGATCTTTGATTTTTTGCTACTTAAAAGCTAATTTTCCTTAAGCCGATAAAACAAATTAACATAAAAGATGTATCCTATACGGTTGAGTTACTTTTAACTTTAATGAAGTGAAATAAAGACATACTTGATTGAAGAAATACTTTAAAAGCAGTTTTAATTACATTTCATAAGATTTTATAGTTAATAAGAAGCTACCACAGTCTCGGACGCTGGACATATTATAGCTATACAAAGGTGGTCAACATATAAAGCGACTCAGAAGGTAAAATGATGAGAAACATACCGAAATACTGACGGTGTGAGATAAAAAATTGTCAAGTATGCACATGACAGATTTGGCATAAAGTAGAGACAAAAGGAAAGTCAAATGAATTAATGAAACAAAAGGAGAGAGTTAGAGAAAGCAAGAGTGACATGTGAATATTTATTTGTTAGTACTTGATATTTTATTTATTTGTAACTTGTTAAGTTTGTTTTCTCTTCTTGTTATTATTATTTAAATTCGGTCAAATTTTATCAAACATTATTATGATTACGTGACGTAAGCAATAAGTTAACCAAATGAAATACTTTAAAAAAAGTCACCCTAATCCTAGTAAAATATTTATATATCTGTAACGAAAGATTTCGATAGACTGTGTAAAAGTCATAGCTGCTCATCTATAAATAAACAGAGAATGGGTTTTTAAATCTTGAATCTTTAAAATTTAAGAATTTTTATGTAGTACGTAGGTCACTCGATAAGATTTGAGATTCTCGTAATATAAACATGGAACGCATCTGTATTATATATTTTTAAAAAGCAATATTTTTTTTAATATAACGCAAATAATGTAACTGATTAAAAAAATATGATCCAGTTATTTAACTACGACGGTTCCCGCGTTTTTTTTTGCAACGATGGAGCTTAACCTCGAACATTTCTGTGCTATAATATTTAAGATTTTAAAATTGGTTTAACTAAAAAAATTAGCCTTTAACGATTATAATCAGCAATAAGGGAGTCTGCCCCATCTCAAACAACAGTTTTTAGATGGTTCTGTGAATTTAAAAGGGGTAAAACGGGGGTAAAAAAAAGGGGCAGATGTGAACTATTGAAATGATGGTACGAGAAGACGCACGAATTACATACTCGGACATCGAGAAGATTATTGGTGTTAATTTGGGGAGCGTTAACATTATTTTACATCAGCATCTTGGAGTGAGGAAACTCTGTAGTCGTTGGAAAATAAACAATGTCTGTTCCAAAATGGAATTACATAACAAACTTAAATAAATTTCATCCAATATTCATGAAAAAATGTACATTCGTGTTGAGCTGTTTCCGTTTGCGCTTGTAATAACAGAATCGATCAATCTGAATGTTATTACATTGGTATTTCCATATCCTTTTCTTTCTCATCTTAAAAATGCCAAAAAATAAAACAAAAGAAACGTATATAAATCTATTTTCAGTTTAAACAAAAAGCAAAGAAACAAATTATGAAGTCTAATAATTTTATCATATTATTCTATTTTGTTTTAAAAAACATACTCGTAGCTTACTTTTATATTTATTATAATTATATGCTTTAATTCGCAAGGGAGATACACAGACAGAAGGCTGTTTGGTTAAGAATATTTCATGCTTTGCGTATTACGTAAATCCAGTATCTAAATGCAAACTAGTATTGAATAAGCTTTAGCATTGAACAGTAATATTCTGTCAGATGGCAAAGTTCTGCAGTTTTTTAAACGACATATTCTGACTATTAACTAACTTGCTTACGAAGTGATCTTGTGTTACATGATTTTAAGAATTATGACTAAAATAAATGACAAATCAAGAAACAGAGTTTGCTAGTATTTTCGGGAATTTCATCCTCAAGCGATTGAGATGGTACATAAGAATTCATGAGAGCTCTGCCATATTCTACAATAATTGATGTAGAAAAATATAAGGTAATAGAAACCTTATAATTTAAGTCAAAAAACAAGGCCGGCAACCCACCTGCTAATCATCCGATTTGGCGGGTGTTTATGGATGTCGCGTGCACTTACCACCAGGTTTACCGACTGTCCGTTTGCCCCCTCTTACATTAAAAAAAAAAAATTTGTGTGTGTCAGCTCCGACGCACGACTGGAGTTTACTCCTTAAGTACGATTGTCTAAACATACGCAAAAAGAGTTTATCCAACTGAAAATAAGATTAATACCATATGAAAGGGTAAATTAACAAATTAATGAAAATAATATACATATATAAATATATATTTATTCATTTTATATACATTTATTATAACTAATCGGCGAAATATTTTACATTAAACTTTTCACAATAGTCAATTTCAGATGTGCACAAATATTTCATTAGGAATGTTGATAAATTATGTAATTATTATTATCTGACAATTATCATTTATTTTTTAAATATTTTTCAATATTAATTAGAGCAACATTACTTTCTTTTCTCATATTTTTCTCATACCGGGCGCCTTATATATGAAAATCGATTCTTAAGGAGTAAACTCCAAAAATGTTTCTATAACTAAATTATTTTTTTAAATTTTATTATAATTGATATACCACGATTACCACTCATGTAACGTATTATATAGAGAGAGCGTATTGATAAAATATAACAGAATATAATATACATAAAATAAATTCCCCTTAATAAACGAAATTTAACTTTAAAAAAAAATCTTTATATTACTTTCCTACTTTTGACTTTCACTTTTTTTGGTCGTCATTACTCTGATGGACCTGAAAGCCCAATTTTGATTGATTTTTCCACAGTGATTGTTATCGGACCTGCGCAATTTATGAGAGCAATCTAATAACTCTTTCTTTTACAAAAATAATTTTCCCGCCAAAAGTAGGTATAAAGTTTATTATCAGACCGTACTTATGATAAAAATCGGGGCTTACAGCTTGATGTGATATTTAAAGCACGAAAGGTCCTCTATGATAAACAAATATATCCACAAATACAAGTGACCGTTTAGTGCAGTAATAGTACCTAAGACTATTCACGATAAAGGAACTTTAGTTATCGCTACACCAAATATTCAAGTCATTATATACATTTGGAAATGCATTTTAACCGAGAAGGCTAAATTTTGGATATTACGTCGGGGGGCCTAGAAAAGCTTAACTTCAAATTGTCAACCATGATTTCCTATGTGCATTTTCCGGCGCCTTGAAAAAAGGGTTAAATTCAGTTTTTTCATAATAACTCGGTTCTCCGTTGAAATACAAAAATTTTTATACAATAATTTATTGTTGAATTTTTTACAATCTATAATTAAGATCCTATACATTTTTTATCTATCGTTCATCGATATTGAGATATCGATCGAAGAAACAATAAATTTCGGTTGGAAATTTGTTTTTGTTATTTTCTTTCTTCTTGTCATAGATGACTAGAATCAAAATTGTAGAGCGTATTTGGGCCTACAATAATTTTTTTTTATTTTTCATTTCGACAAAAATTACGACATCTAGCGCGCCGCAAAGTTGACGCAGCGCGCCCAACGACATGTGAGTGACTATGTGCGTCCCGTAATTGCTTTGTGGTCCCGCCACAGCAGTCCAGTAACAAGTTCAAAAACGGGTTAATTCTTGTTCCCGGTCCTAAAAATACGTGCTCATTCGATGCGGAATGACGTCTAGAAAAAGGTATCTGGAGCATTTATTTGTACATAAAAATTTAAAAATAACAATTTTATTAACAAAAATATTTTTTTTTCATTTGAAATAATTATAGCAAACAAAATATAAAACTTCAATAAACTTTTATCTCGTGATCTTGTTAAGTATGATATATAACAAGGGCTCTAACGCCGAGTTGCACGAAACAAATTTTAAATTTAAGTGTTTATTAAACTAATTTAATCACAAGAATCGTGATTATCTGTTGCACGAAACCTACATCTGATTAAGTTAACAAAAAAATTTAGTTTAATTAAAGACCTATCTAACGGATGATTAATTCCAACAGCTTTAAATTAATCATAAGATCAACTAATTTTAAGATTAATTGCAACTTAACTAACGGAAAGTTAGCGACGATTTCGTGAAACTCGCCGTAAGAAGCAAAAAAACAAATATAGGTTAATTATTTAAACTTTTATGTCGACTTTTGTAAGAATTAACAGAGAGAAGATTGGATAAAAATTAGTTAATTAACAATCGTATAGCTTTTTGAAAAAACGAGAAAAAAAATTCAACGGAGCTTTATTCTTTAAGTAATAAATCTCCTTAAAGTATTTTAATGAATCCATAATTTTTTCCAATTTTTAAATTAGTATTTATATAACAAATTATTTTGTGTGATATACTGTTTCGAGAAGCATTGCGCTCATGCCGTAAAAGCTGCGCGGAGGCCTATTTTCGACGTCAAATAAAAATTCTAAATAATAGAGAAAAATTCCGGGAGCCTATACTTTTTTACTGAATTTTTTCCTGTTCTTTAAGGATATTTTTTCAAAAAATAATTAATATCAATAGTTTTTGAGTGATGATGATGATGATGATGATGATGATATGATTGATGCATTGTTCTTCGTCTTCTTTCGTTATTTTTTCGTTTTATTTCTTCATTCTTTCTCGGTTAAAATGCATTTCTAACCCGTTTATTTTCGACGTAATGACTGGATTAAGAATAATCATCTGCTATTGAATATTGCTCATTAATATTTACAGAAAATTCTTAAAAATTCAAGCAATGAAACCTTCTCTACATTTGTACGATTGCAGCAGAAAGGTTCATTTATTACATAAATAATGAAATATAATATTGACTTTAATGGCTTTCTTAAATTAATTTTACGTAAAAATTAATTTGTAAAAGATAAACTAACTTATTCTCGAAGAAAAGTTTCTATTATGACGTTTTGTTTGAGTACGACACGGCTTTGTGGCTTCTATAGTAGCGATTATATTACGATACTCAAAGAATAATGAATGGACTAAGAAGTCATTTTCTCTTATTACCAACGTAGTGAGTTATTTATTTTGTATAATTTTAATAAATCTTTATAATGGAAAACAAATAATAATATTTGTTTCTTTATTCTTAGGTAAGAGAAAAAAAATATTTTAATGCATTAACAGTTTAAGCACTTCAAATTGAAATTTTATTGTTTAATTTGAATACGAAGGCTTCAATCCTGCGTCTGACGGATACATTTAAGAAACATTTTTCGTATTTTCTATTTCTGTTTTCCTTCAAAACAATTCATGTTATGTAATAATGTTAGAAAGTAGCTTTGTCATATCATATTAAACCAACACAGAATTACAATTTACAAGTATATGTAGTAGTTTAACAAAAAAAATTCCTTTCATCTCTGAGTTCCGTTAATTACTATAGATGTGATAGTATCTAATTACTTTAGATAACTGTTATTACAAAAATATGTTATCAATATTATTTATCTCTCTCTGTAATCTATATATCGTCTCCTGCGGTTTATACTGCGTTAAGTTTATTGAATACTTATGTGATTGACGTTTATAGTTACGGCTTCAGTATAAAAACAGTAAATAATTTCAAATATATTTGTATTTTTGAGAGTTTTTAGAAGTAAATAATGTTTAATTAGTTATTGAAGTAATAATGTAGCGGTTCTCTTGACGTGTGTGTGAACTAAGTTTAGTTTTTCATTTATAGTTAGAACTTTAATAAACGTCTCACACTCAACGGCCAGTAGGATGTGAATCCTGTGTCGGGAGTCCGGAAACACACACAATACATAAGCACAAACGCCCAGACCACGACAAATATCTGTATGGCCTCGATACAAATATTTGTCATGTGCGTGGATCGAACCAGCGACCGCTAGCGCATCAGCCAGTTGCTGTGACCACTGCGCCAACGCGTCGTCATGTGTGTCATGTCGTCTTTATCTGCTCAGAAAACGAAAGTCACGTACTTCTTCTATATTATGTAATTTAAACGTATCAATGACCATAATATATTCTATTTCGATCACGTGTCTAACGTGTCTAGACTTTCGTACATTTGTGAACAAAGCAATTTTCTTTCATTTATAAGTTAAGGCTCGTAATTATAACAGTAATACCTATATCAGTAATTATTAATTAAGAATGAAAACTAAATAATTAATAGACTAAATAATACTAAATATTCCTTTAATTTGTCAAGATAATTAAAACTCTACATCCCTATGTATTAGAGGTAGATTGTAAGATAATTAGCCCTACAGAATATAATTATGTAGTCCTACGGACGTAGTCAGCGTATGCTACGCAAAAGTCTACGACGTAGAAGTCTACAATTAAGAAGTGATTGCACGTCATGTGATTGTAGTAATAACGTTTTATTGAAAATTTTGTGATTGATAATCGTAAAACAGCTTTGCTGTGTTTCGGAAAGAAGGAAAGACAAGGTATTGCAATTTTAGTGTTTTGGTAAGACAGTAAATTAAAATCATTAAGTTTCTCAGCACGTAATCATGCCTTTTGTTATATAATTTAATAAAACGCTTAACAATGGCCACTATAGAACAATGCATCTCCGTTACGGTCCAAACAAACGACAACAAACACTAATTGTGCGGTCTATACAAAATATCTGCCACTGAGGCAAATTGCAGTTGAAGCAACTGTTACGTTTAATGTTTAAATACTAATAATTTATTTTATATAAATTAGAAGGTTCTCAGTTCAAAAGTATTCTTTTTGCTATTTTCGACTTTTAGTTTTTTTTTTTTTGCTAAGGATTTTTGCTTCTTAAACATAATCTATTAAAATAATATGACATAGTACGTTTTTTATTTCGACAACCGTTCTAGTGTAGTGGTGCAAATAGTAGATTCCTACTTGGGGCACATAATATATGTATATGTAGCATGTATAAATTTTGAGGAAAGCTGCTGTGAGGAACAGACAGGCGCTTAGTATAATTCAGAATATCTCGATTCGTTTAACTTGGGTCATTTTCGAGGTATCCGTTGCTCCTCGAAAGTCCTAGAATGTGGTCGCGAGGTAAGGAGGACTACTAGCGACCGACCGTTTAAGCGAGGGTCTTTCTTTTCGCATTCCGCCGAGGTGCAGGCCACACACAGAAATAGTAATAATACCCACTATTTCTGTGAGGCCACACATAATGTATCGGGTGAATCATTGTTGGAAGATTTTTTTTAGTATTAGGTAATAGTTTGGTCTTATTATTTTCTAAAGCGTGCAATTTACTACTGGTTGTACTCTATTTAACGAAATATTTACTTTATTATTTTTTTCAATATAATGTATGTGGAATTCTATCCCTTACGGGCGATTTCCGTGTCAACTCTTAGACATTGCGGGTCGATTGCGGAAAGGCTTATCCTTCTTGGTGTGACCTTTCAGGCACTAGCTGTCGCGGTCGGTTCCGTTATAACCTGGGCCGTACCACGTGGCTAAAGTAAATAGACGGCCGCAGCCGATTCCGCTGGGACCCCAATCACTTCACCCAATTACTAGCAACCACCATCTTGCTCTCTAAAAGCCAACTAGTTGCTAATAGTACAACCGAGGGTTCCTGTTCCCTGGTCCTGGGCTGTGCGGAACCACGTGGCCAATCTCCTAAGAAGAACGCTTCGGATAAGTGACTTTGTAATTGATTCCCAGCTTGATACCAGGAATAAGCTCGAACCTACTTCCCATTAATTGTTCTCTTAAAACTATTCAAGTATTATTCAAAAACTTATAGCCTAATTTTTTAATAGTCGGCCTTTGTATTCTTTTTTTTTTTTAATTTAATCACCGAAAATTAATTACTAAAAATTATTGTATAATTCATGATCTATGTTAATATATAGCAGTAAATCTTAAATTTAATCTTTTATTTAATTAACCGCGTAACAGTGGATTAAATATTTTAATAATACCCCTTAGTAGTTTGTATTAATATTTTAGCAGTGAATCTGAATATTTTATAAGTGGGTAGCAATGAATTAAATTCAATCTTTTATTTTATTAGTGGGAGTAGCAGTAAATAATTTAATTTATTATATTTAATACATAATGTCGTCGGTCTCGAATTTTATTATAAACACTTGATAGCGATCGTTACTCATGGACTGGTAGAGAAGTTATCCGCCAACCCACAGTGTTGCAACATGGTGGATTAAGGTCCGATTATTCTCCTATATGGAGCCTTTGCCTTTTTAGTTATTTTTTTATTTTTATTTATCAGTGTTTTTGGAGTACCTACATTTCCAGAAGAGAACAATAATTTCATACTTTAATAAAGAGAATGAATGAATGGCATAATTACTAAGTGAAATTGCTTAACTTTCATTATATTGCTTGATAGTTCAATTGAACGGATCCCTTCTAGTGAAATGTCCCAAGCTTCGGTAACAGAAATAACAGAAGAATCCAGAAGCAATAAAAATCTAAGTCAGAGATATGAAGATGAAATTTAATTTAAGATTAATATATTTTAATATTTTAATATGTTTAATTTATGAGTACGATATGTGTCTTCTTACTAGTTCAAAATTATCAGCTTATTTTAACTTACATCAGAGCGATGTCCGCGCAAATTATAATTAGTGCGCGGTGGCAGCTCGTGCGGGCGACGAGCGTGCGACGAGGTGAACGTGACGCCGACAACGCCGCGCACGTTGCCAGTCGCGAGCCAACCTTCTTGGTAGTAGTTGTTACGATTCAGCTTCCATCCTTCTTCCTGTACAATTTAAATATCAATTAGTAAAAATTTAACATAAAACTCAAAATATATTTATTATAAGCGGCAAAACTGCAAAGGTTTTTTTTTACCTAGAATGTGTATATAAAGTTATTTAAATAATAACATACAACAAAACTGATACAGAATTTTGCTTTGACGAGTTAATTAATATAAAAATAAAATCAAACATATCGATTTTTGTGTAATGTAATAATGTTAGCTGGATAGAACATACTCATATATACCTACCTAAATCTCTTCCGAATGATAGTGAGTTTAAATAGAATAGTACAGCTGCTTTTTCAAATTTGTCAAAGATTCGTCTCATGTTTCATGGTAAATGAAAACTTTAAGACAAAACTACAAGTTAATCTATAATTTCTAACGCCTGTCTCTAAATTACTCAGTAGAAAAAATTGAGATATTTTTATTGATTCACCAGCACGCAGGGGACCAAAAGCGCAGATTGAGCTTCAATTTTTGTCCTTCAAAAGAGAAAGGCGTTTGCCAGTTTCCAGTCTAATGTTAACATGTTTATTACAGGTACACTATTGTAGCATAAAACCTAGATCGCACTTTCCTGTGCGTTATAAATAGAGTATCGATTTGATATACGTAACTTGACGTAAAAATGCTTTTAGTAAACCAAACAAAACTCTTACATAACTTAATATATAATAATAAATCAATATATGTATTGGTAAATCCAATATATCCGCCATTGGTATTAAGAATACTCATGAAAACGTGGCGCAAATTCTTGCAAGTGACAAAAATCGGGCAAGGCTTGATTCTTTCAGACTTTACAGCCACGGTTCCCAGAATGAAACCATTAAAAGAGCTCTTGCCACCATCGACGTTCCTGTTCTTATCGAGATTATTTGTTGAGAAACATTAGCTCCAGCTCGTGTCAGGAAGACAGCTTTAAAAGTCGGAGCCGCTAAGGAAAAGGGTGAAATGACTAAACGACACAAATATTCGTCACTTATTCCAAATTATGTCTGTGTGCCGTTTGCGGTCGAAGCACTCGGACCTTGGAGTAGCAGTGCAAAAAAATATATAAAAGAATTGATCCCACGTCTCATAGCCTCCACTAGTGACGACAGGAGGGCTGGCGTGTTTTTATCCCAGAGAATCGTAATCACGATTCAACGGAGAAACACCATCAGCCCTTTTGGCACCATTCCACGCGGACATAATTTATATCAAAACTATTATGTAAATAATTAATTTCTAAGTTTTGCATCATAAATACGTATGTATAATATTGTAAAATTTCGAAATATCTCACATTATAACCAGTACTATATTGTCTTTAAAATAATAAATACTCTTAGGTATTTTATTAATGATTTTAAATGTTTTTAGGTATTCATTTCGTTATCAGAATTAAAAATTGTGAAATTGCTAATCGTACATTATGAAAAGTAATAAAATATATATTATTCGAAAAATCGTAAATGGAATACAATATTTCGATATACTAATAACATGTTATACACAAATTGAACAGAATTTAATAGCAATTCGTCTCAAATCTAATATCATATGTGTCCTTCCAATGGTGAACCGGAGATGAAAGAGCGATTGGCTATTAAGCACATTACGGAAAGTGCATCCCTGACCCTAGAGAACGCTTATTAGTTTAGTAGACATCAATTATGTTTTATTGATAATGCCTGAGAATAATAATTGCACTATAACAAAGTTGGCAAATAACTAGATACTTAGAAATCTGTTTGACAATTTCTGTGACCGCTCTTAAAATTGTTGTAATTGTTAATACCTCTAGTTACTCATAAGTAGTATTTTAAACATATCAACAAATAACCATATAAATTTAAAGCTGTCTCCTAATGTTAAAGTGCATTTTGCTGTAATAAATAAATTATATAACTTGTGTTTTCTAGTGAGCGACGCCATCTAGAGTATAAATTGATGTTTTTATTTTTAGTGTCTTAAATTCAAATCATTATAATGTTTTGTAACGTTTATTTGTCTATTTTGAATCACATTCTTTATAGCTCGAGTGGGAGTTTACATGTTTATTTACTCTGTGCGGTAATTTTGGTAGGCTTTAAATAGACTCGTGATAGAAAATTAATGAATTTATGTTCAAATCAAAAGTTACATCAGATATTTGTGTATTGTGTGTGTTTCCGGACCCCCGACACAGGATTCACATCCTACTGGGGGCCGTTGAGTGTGAGACGTTTATTTATTTATTTATTATATTATTATTACTTGCGCTCTAATTAAAATGATTACTAACCTTAGATTTATTCGATGCAAAGTGTAAATTGGATGTGTCTTTTTACATATTTTTTTTAAATACCGATATTTATAAATTAAGTGATTAAAGAACTATGGATAAAATAATATTTTTCTTTTCAGCTGATGTTAGACTTGGTTATTTAGGAACGTTTTATGAAATCAATCAAGAAAAATCGATTTTGCAGTTCCGGCGATGTTAATAGTCATGGGCGATATATGTCATTTCAAATTAATATATTCATCAAACTACGTCTAAAATTAAAATTTAAATTGCTTGTGCCTGATGTGCTAGTATAATGTTGAAACTTGATTGGTTTATGTATAATTTAAATATCTTATTTTTTATGTAAAACTAAACTATATGTTTCCCAAATAAGTTAATAAATAAATAAATCATCATCATCATATCACTCATTGGATGTTTACTGTTGAATGTAGGCCTCTCCCATCGAACTCCAGAGCAACCTGTTAGCAGCAACCTCCATCCAACGGCTTCCGGCGACTCTCCTCAAATCGTCTGTCCACTTCGCAAACGGCCGTCCGAAGCTGCGCTTGCCGGTACGTGGTCTTAACTCGAGAACCTTTTTGTTCCATCGGCCGTCAGTTCTACGAGCTATGTGCCCTGCCCACTGCCACTTCAGCAAATCCGTTGGGTTATGTCGGCAACTTTCGTTCGTCTGCAGATGTCATCATTTTTGATTCGATCTCTCAGAGAAATACCAAACATAGCCCTCTCCATTGCTCGCTGTGCGCCTTGAAACTTGTTTAAAAGGCTACATCTCAGATTCGTATATCGTATACATTCGTCATCATTGGTGGTAACACACATTGGTAGAAGACTTTCTACTTTAGGCACTGAGGTATGAGGGACGAGAAGACGTTTTTTAACTTCCCGAACGCTGCCCGTCCTAGCTGGATTCGACGATTAAGCTCTCCCTCGAAGTTGGATCTACCAAGTTAGACCTTTTGTCCTAGGTAGATGTACTCGTCAACAATTTCGAGAGTGAAATTTCCAACTGATATCGGGGTGGAAACGACATGGAACTTTCGACATGGTTTTTGTCTTGTCCATGTTTATTATAAGGCCTACCTGCTGGGAAACTCTGTCGATGTCACTGATCATAATGTTGAGGTCTTCCAGGAATACTGCCATAAGCATGATATCGTCGGCAAATTGAAGGTGAATAATCTACTCGTCGCTTATGTCGATACCGAACCCTTTCCATTCCAGAAGCTTGAAAACGTTATCCAATGCTGCGGTAAACAGTTTCGGAGAGATAACATCTCCCTGTCTCACATCTCGCTGCATTGTAATCGCTCTCGTGCTATGCTCCTGTACTCGAACCGACACACTTGCGTTATTGTATAAGCACCGCAACACTTTGATGTACCGGTAGTCTATGTGGCACCGCTGAAGTTACTGCAGCACCGCCCAAGTTTCGATCGAATCGAAGGCTTTCTCATAGTCCACAAATACCAAGCACAATGGCCGATTATACTCCTCGGTCTTTTGTATAATCTGCAGTATGCGTATCTATTATGGTACTATAGCTGGAATTCATCAAACTTGCCCGTAAAATAAATAAATATATAAAATATCTTTTACTATGTCTAATTAGATAAAAATTTACATTTATTTCTTATTACGTAGTACATTAATTATTATCAAATCAAACAATTAATAAATATCAAAAATGGATTCATTGTAAAATAAATTCCAATACAACTCAAAAATAATATCTAATATATCTATAATAATATGTTTCTTATTAACTAATAAAAATATTTCATATTATTACGATTGTGTTAATCGTCATTATTCGAAATATTATTTAAAATTCAACACAAGTAGAATTTTACAAAAAAATCATTACCATAATTTATACTTCTTATACAATTTTACATAAATGGATTTAGATAAATTTTATCAACTCGCATTTCTACATTCAAAGAGCTGAGTGTAAATGTAAATAAGTACAATTATATGCTCGCGCTGCCGAACGTAAAACAAATTTCATCAAGGCGAAAACTTTAATCGTTCTAGGACATCGGGAACTTGGAACTCTATCGGTTCTTAAGATTATTAAGAATCGTATGCCACATAATATGATTTAAGTAAACCTAGTTTACAAATGGAAATACTTTTCATCGTTTTAAAATTAACCGAACCTATTTTATACAAACCAAAACTTTTATATGTTGTAATAAAAAGTTTTTGATTAATGATTATGCTACAAACCACAGGTTCCTTTAGGTACTGGAAAATGCATGAGTTTCCAATTGAACAACAAGATGTATATGACGTACACTTAAAGCGTTAACGCATGTCAATTCTTAAATAATATTATAAACCTGTGTAAAGTTCATATGAAAATGTGCCTAATCATAATAGGGTATTTTAGTATTCGCTTAAAATTTTGCTCATTATATTTGCAACGTTTCCAAGCCTCGATAAAGTCAAGATAGAAACTTCTTGTTTCATTACGTTGAGGGCTTTTAGTTGTGTAAGTAATGTCAATACTCGATCCACGAGTGGTACAACCTGTGCCGTTATTACTTTTGATTTTCATCTGAAAAGTTTATTTTAGGTGAAAACGAGACACATAGACAAAGTTATGTTACGAGTTAAGTATTAATTTGTTGACACATCAAAATGTATTAAAACAGCAAAAGCGTGCAAGTCGCTGGATTGTTTTGTAATAGGAAATATGCAAGTAATTTAAATTTACTTGTTTTTTTTTTTTTTTTTTTTTCCTGATACTTCACGTTACAGAGTTTTAACCCAAACCATTAGGTATATCGTTTGTATTTTTATATGTAGTATAAAAATGTATTCAAAAAGTGTAAAATAAGTGAGTGAAATTAAATTTGGGAAATGCGTCCGCGCCACCATTGATAGAAATTAGAATCAAAATATGACGTCACAATACACATTGTGTAATTTATAGGCATAGACATTCATACTGTACTAGTAGTGTTTGAGAGTATATTGTGTTGATTTATATTTCTATTGTATTTTTTTTATTAACAAGTGCGGTTTTGTTACATAATGATATCAAGAACAAAGACGAAAAGTGGTTTTGTTAAAGCTCAATCGAAGAATCTACCGAAAATATGTGTTATTATGACCATCGCATATTTTGCATTAAGTCCAGATTATGCGTCCGCTTAGATCAAATGAGTGAAAGCTGAAAGGTACTTAATGTAATACATTATATTTTTTTACGCTAGTGGATGGGTTTTGGTATATACGTGCACTCAGTAATATTTAACTAATTATAACCTATGTTGTTTACATGCAACTAACTTTATTATATTCTAACAGAATTAAGTGAATTTTGTGTGTATGAACTCTCTGACTAGTCTGAAATAAAATAAACTCTTATTAAAATCTTGGATAGGTAGAAATAATAAGTAGCTATAGTTCTTTTTTCTAGGACGGCAGCGTTCGAGAAGCTAAAAATCGTCTTTTCATCCATCATACCTCAGTGCCACCAATGTGTGTTACCAGTGATGATATACGGATCTGAGAGGTGGTCTCTGACTATGGGCCTTTTAAATAAGCTCCAAGTCGCACAGCGTGCAATGGAGAGGGCTATGCTTGGTATTTCTTGCGATATTGAATCAGAAATTATGAGATCCGCAGACGAACGAAGATTGCTGACGTACCCCAACGGATTTGCAAGCTGGCGTGGCAGTGGGCAGGGCACATAGCACATAGTTCTCGAGTGGAGACCACGTACCGGCAAACGTAACGTTGGACGGCCATCTGCGAGATGGAGAGACGATATGAGCCGTCAGTCACCGGAAGCCGCTGAATAGAGGCTGCTTCAAATCGGTCGCTCTGAAGGTCGATGGGGGAGGCCTACGTGCAGCAGTGGACATCCAATGGCTGATATAATGATGATAGTTCTTTAAATGAAAGTTTTGTTTTCTTTAAATTAGGTTAGGAAGATATAAACAAACCGTTACCTTCCACCTTTTATGCCCACAAAACTTACTTCTGACCAATTGATACCATTATAACTGTCGAAAAATAATATATGTACATTAAAGTAATCTTCGCAAAAATATAAACTCGATATTGTAGATACTTCATCTCTTAATCACACCATTGTTTACATATTTTTGGAATAGAGATACCTATAAAAAAACATTTTTGGTGTGCTTTTAATAGTATTTTGGAACAGTGGTACTAGGCAATATCTATAACATGTTTTTTTTTACTACCTTCTTCCATGATCTAAATAGCAATTAAACTTAATTAATAACTGTCTACCCATATAGAAAACAACACAGACGGAATATGACGTCATCCAAAGCGCGCGAAAAATGGACCGTTCAAACGTGACATCTTAAATCGATACCTTATACATTATTTTAAAATAATTCAAGCGCAATATTTATATTTTTAACATGTTATAACGACATGAAAAGTCAAACCAGTAAAAAATTACACATATACACTTTTATTTGAAATTCATATATTTAATATATTTTGAATATTACGAATAGTATAGATTTGCATCTAGCATCGCTTGTACATTGCTGTTGTTGAAAAAGTTGAAAAATGAAGTAGGTTATACCTACTTATTTTTACAAGGAGTGGCGGATAATTTCCCTACCATAAGTAAAGATCACTATCATGTCTATGATAACGTGCTCTTCGGTGGAATAGGCCGACAAGGACATACACACCCAGACCAGAAACAAATATTTGTATAAATACAAATATCCGCCCCAATGAATCGAACCCGAGACCGGCCTCAAAGCGACTACTCGCACCTCTAAACCAGAATAGCTGTCAATCTACGTATATATAAGATACATTAATAATGTATACACTTTAAAATAATAATAATATACATTTAAAATGATAATGCTTTAATTTTTGGAGAGCACTATTTTTAGGAATTTTTATAGTTTTTAGACCACAAGCTATTATTACAACAAGAGACCGCACCCTTCTTTTTTCAAGTAAGTAAAAAATATGATATATTAAATAGCCATAATAAAGTAAACAATGAGAAAAATATAGTCATTTTTTTTACATAGATACCTATTACTACTTTTTTAACTCTTTCATTACTGTAAAACGTACTTGTAAAATAAGTAGGTACTTTGAACTAAAATACCAGTTACTAACAACTTTTTGAGTTCTGTAACTCCTAAGGGACCCTTCGGAACATTAAAAAAATAAATATATACATATAGGTACTAATGTTTATCTTCAAAACATGCTCTGCTACAACATTACAGTTAAAATAGTTTTTATTTTTAAGCTATTCTTAAAGGATATCCTCGACGTATCGTATTGCAGTTAGAGCGTTATTAACGATGACCAATTCTGTACGTGCATCAGAACTAACGCCACCCCATGCCTTTATAGAGCCTCAACTAAAACTCACTGTTGGAGTGGTAGTAATCGCCAGATATCGTTCACCTTTCCTTCTCCACACACGTTATCGACCATCAGGTGCATTTAAAACGATCCTGCACTTGTCCGTAAACAAAACCGTTGCCCATTGTTCATGAGACCAGTTAGCATGTTCACGGGCAAATTGAGGTCGAGCTGCTCTATGCTGTGGGAGAAGCTGTGGGCCACGGGCTGGTCTTCTTGCTCTTAAATCTACTTCCTCCATACGTCTTCTCACCGTACGCTCACTAACATTTACATTCCTGAAGATTTCAAGCCGCTGCTGGATCTCAACAGAACTAAGGAAACGATTTCTTAAAATCTCTAACACGATAAAGCAGTCGTCATGAGCTGACGTGCAACGTACACCACCACTACCTGGTCTGCGTATGCAGAGGCCAGTCTCTTGGTACCGTTTTAGTGCATATTGCATCGAAAAACGGTACGTTAAGGATAGTAGCCACTTCACGATGGGTCATCCCTTGTTCGACTAATGCCACTGCTTGTGTTATCTGACTTGGTGACAAAGGCATTTTTATTGATCCTTAGGCATCTTTAGATGTTTGTTTATCAGCAGGGCCGGATTTGGGGGAGGGTAAGCGGGGCAACTGCTCCGAGCCTCCATATAAGAGGAGCCCCCACATCCTACATCCGGAGTTGGAGCGGTCCGGAGTTGGGACGACTGTTTTTTTTTTTAGGAATAGGAATAGGTGATGACTATTTTATCAGTGATGACCTTTTTTTTAGGAATACATATAGGTACCCCGATGGAATAAGAATCAGCGCCAGCGGTTCGGAGGTGGGACGACTTTTTTTTTCAGGAATATGTCCACCCGGCAACTAAAATTCCGAACCCAAAACAAAATGCACTTCAACTTACTGCCCTCTCAGAGCCTGTATTTCTTAACAACTGGTGTAATTTAATCTGTTAAAATACGGTAATTGAAATATTAAAAATAAAAGCCGTAGCAGCATTCCCTTTTGCTAATATAAATTAAAAGAAAACAAATAAATGTATATTACAGGAATTTAGATACGATGGTATGGAAGATATGTCAAATCGAGCGAAATATGGGGACCACGTCGTTACAAGCTAGATGAAAACAAAGCTATTTTTGAAGAAACACGAAATGCTTCAGTTAAAAAACAGCTTTAAAAATCACACTGAAAAGACTTAACAAAATTAGAATAAATGTGAAAACGTTACCTGAACTCAGCATATGTACCTACTGTACTGTATCAGCCTGTAAACCACCCACTCCTAAGCGAAGGCCTCTTCTCCATATAGAAGAAGTTTAGTGCTTAATCTACTACGCTGCTCCACTAAGGGTTGCCGGAAATTTCCCTATTATGAGTAACGATCGTTATCAATTGTCTATGATAACAATGGGAACCGACGGCTTTACGTGCTCTCCGAGGCACGGTAAGGAGACCTACAAGAACATACACCCAGACCGGAAACAAATATTTGTACAAATATCTGTTCGCCGGCGCACGGCTTTGAGGCAACTACTCGCACCACTACACCAGAACGCTCTTTAAAGTCAGAGTCATAGGAAAGTATTTAAATAAAATATTAAACTCAGTGTGAATGTGATTATTATCGATATAGTAAAAGGTATCGCCTATTATAACTTTTTTCTTAATAAAAAATTAAATCTTAGAAAAAGTATATTTAAAAAAAGTTTAGATATTCAATATATTTATTAGGTTTAATCTTAAAGTTATGCTATATTTATCGAAATCTGCCTATATTGATCTATTTTAAATAATAATTTTTCCTGTACGATAATTACTGATAGAGTCTCTTTCCTTATTATATTTAGTAATTTACAATAGAACCTACAAAGGGTTACATAAAATTTAAAGGCTTAGAAATATATTACGACCAGGAAGGTAAATAGAAGAGGGACTAAGCTTTCTAAATGACGGTCTTTAGTATAAGTTTGTCCAAAGCCTGCATAAGCCGGCTTCACACGAGGCATATCTGCTAAGCATTCTTCATGTGTTTGTTATGTGGAGTCATTACCATTACCATCGAATTATTTTCACACCATTAACATTATTTTAGTATTTTATTAACATGAAATACAGATGCTTGTCTTTTATTAGGTGCAGTTTACTTGATTACCACATACATACGAGTATGTATATAGGTACTTTTAAAATCGACCTTTTTATTAAAATGTAACTATGTCAACATATATCTTCGTAAGTGCGAGTCAATATTGATAGAATTTTTAATGAAAATCTGCAGTGAACTCTCATGTAATTTTTTAAAAAAATATATCCATTACTCAAAAATCGTGTTTTTGCCCTAAATCATTTTCTGTTGTACAACTTTATTTTATTTCAATAAGTATATTCCTTTTTGAATGTGTTGATATTTCAATATAATTATAAATATCCTCACTTGACTAAACAAAACTAAGTGAAAACTGGCGTAACTTAATACGGTTCTACAGACGACTAGGTACTTAGAAACCTTTGGAAAATTTCAACGCTCCCCTTAGAAGCAAATTAACACTAACTTGTAGAGAAAACCATCCACAACAATTTATTAAAAAGTGTAATGAATCGAGATAAAAGCAATTCGTTTGAACGAAGCACTGAACTATTCATAATACGTGTTCGTTTGACCGCGTGTAATCCGACTACTTATTAACATTTTGCTATAAAATGTATTAGTCGAAATAATTATTTAACTACTGTAAATACGAAATAAATGATTTCTTTAACTTGTGGACATATTAATAGATTGGATACATTCCAGATATTTTTATTGTCTGTCATATTTGAAAAACTAAATATCGTCTTTTATGTTTATTACTTAGAGTTTTTTTTTCTTATATTAAGCTTAAATAAATTGAAGCTTATATAGAGATTTTTAAATTTGTAAGACAGTTGTAATGTAAAGTTAATAAAAAAATCAATAAAGAGATTTCAGTGGAACTACATCTAATAAATCTAATTTATTATATTTTATCGACGTAAGGCTCAAACAAAGAAATATTTAAAATAGACTCTATTTACGTCATTTCAATCCCACAATCTATATAATTCATGGATTGAATTACCTCCTCATCATCCCTTCGTACAAATCTTTTCTTCGTGTATTCAGCTATGAACATGCAAATCGTATTCAGTCTAAACGATAATAGAAATTTAATGGAGTGTAATAATGCGCAGGTTCGTTAGAGTCGACTGGTTACGTTGTTTTAATGACCATTAATTTGTTAGCCAAGGTGGTAAGTTAAGTTTTATTTCTGAGCGAAATAAAAATTAAATTAAAAAATAAATAAAATTGACTTACAGTTGTTTAATTAAATATTCATTATAAGTATTTTATACCAATTAATAAAAATAACGATTACTTAATAAATTACAATAAAATTATCTTTAAATGTAAGACCGTAATATATTGAATCGAATTATTTCATAAATAGAAAAATGATTATTTTATATTAAAGTATAATAAACAATTTTTTAATTAATATATCATTATTAAATAAATTACAGTAAATAATCTTCAAAAGTTATAGCTATAACTTTATTAATGGTATAAAAAATTTAAACTATAGTATTATTTATATACTTAGAAGCTCAAGTAGGTACGTGTTTTGTAGTCTCACCTCAGGTAGCTCATCGGGAACTTTGCCCATCCACGATAGCGATAGGATCGTGCAGTCGCATTTTGCATTTATGTTCCTTTCGAAATGTAGATGCATTTTTGTATAAATCACTGACTGCAAACTTTAATCACTCGTAAAGTTCGCGCGCATACACCACGCCAGTGACAGAACGCGAATTTATCATTTTATAGAATGAAACATTTTGAGAGGAGGCTTGCGAGGTTGTACGGGATCGGTCGAGACGGTCGCTCGGCTGGCGTGGCGGAGGGTGACAAGCGGCCTGGCCTTTCCGAGGGCTGAAGCGCGCAGATATTGATTGCGCGTAGGGGAGGCTCGCGGCACGACCTCTATGCTCGGTCTGCGAAAACTTGGAAAATCGGAAAATTCCTCGAAACCGGAAGAGATGGCGCAGATTAGATTTCGTGCGTACTGTATTTTGTTCGCCGGAAGTGATAACGTACATCGCGTTCTGTTTTTGACTTAAATTGGTATATTATTTTTTTCATTCGAACGATTAATAATTCACATTTAATTGTATGAGAATATTGAGAACTATAGTAATAATAGTCTATACTATATGTAAAATACTAGTTTTTACCCGAGGCTTCGCTAGCATTTTTTTATTTTTCGTAATTTTTTTTTTATGAAGAGTATCCTATGTTACTTTCTAATACCTCCAAGAATATGTGTACGAAGTTTCATGATGATCAGTTAAGTAGTTTTCGCGTGAAGGGGTAACAAACAAATTTACATTTCACATTTATAATAATCTATACATATAATAAAATGGTAGGAAAGTCAAAACTGTACATTGAATATTTTTTGAAAGAATACTTGGGGTGTGATCTACAATCGATACCGAAGCCAAAAATATAGTTTTTAGAATTTTTGTGTTTGTCTGTATGTATGTCCGGAATAAACTTAAAAAGTACTGCAAGGATTTACTTCAAATTTGGCACCAATATTATTAAGAAGTCGGGTCAACATATATGCTACGTATTATCACGCTATCACCTACGGGGAACGAGCAGTGAACCTTTATTTCTTCAACGCATTCTGTAACAACGTGTAATCTAACGACGCATATTTGAATGTTGTTATTATGTTAATAACCATGCTATAAGCTAGCTTCACACTATAAAAATCACGCAATATAAGTAACTTACGGCGAGTTGCACGAAACCGTCGCTAACTTTCAGTTAGTTAAGTTGCAATTAATCTTAAAATTAGTTGATCTTATGATTAATTTAAAGCTGTTGGAATTAATCATCCGTTAGATAGGTCTTTAATTAAACTAAATTTTTTTGTTAACTTAATCAGATGTAGGTTTCGTGCAACAGATAATCACGATTCTTGTGATTAAATTAGTTTAATAAACACTTAAATTTAAAATTTGTTTCGTGCAACTCGGCGTTAGGCCGATAAACATAATTAAATGAATATAAGTAGTATCAAGACAATTTTAAAGCAGCGCCATCCTCGAGACTTCAAAAACATCAAGTCGAATTACATGTGTAAGCTCTTTTTGGATATAAATAATTTAATTTTGATCATGTTGGCGAGGTTAATAGTTGTTTTTAAAAGTCAAAGATGGAGTTGTTCGTTTCAGAGATGAGCAAGACAATTTAAAAAATGTGTTTATATAAGTTTTCAGCTGCTTCATCTATGTCTTATAAAATTCATCGAGTTTGTCTGTATGTAATAACAAACAGAACTCAAAAAGAACTGCATAGATTTATAACAAAATTTAAACTCGAAAACGGCACGCTATTGCTGTAAGCAATTTGAGCTTAATAACGAAGAAAGAGGAAAATTAAGCATGCCATATGTATCATAAGGATAAGACATTCTTATGCTTCTTCGGAACCTATCTCCTCCGAAGTTGTGTAACGGGACCCGCCTTAAAGTCATCTCGCTACACAGACACACCATTGAGGCGAAAATTCTAACGGGTTGTGGCATCGGCGAGGCAGTATTTATACCACGCATTTCCCTCATACCTCACCCGTTCCAGTTCAAGCGCGTACAATTCCCCGTGAGAGTTTGCTTTGCGATGACCATCAATAAGTCGCACGGGCAGACACTGAGGGTAGCGGGTGTCGACCTCAGGACGAGCTGCTTCTCGCACGGGCAGCTGTACGTCGCTTGCTCCCGCGTCACCAGTCCTGACTCTCTTTAAATTTTGACTGCGGAGAGCCAAACCACTAATGTTGTTTATCGAGAAGTCCTATAAATATGTATTTTTAGCCTATTCTGTATTCCTATTCATTATTTTCTCCATCTGCTTCAGTCACAAATTATGACTTAATTCAGCAGAATCACCATAAAGTCATTTATTCAAAGCAGGCTAAAAATAAGCTCTTTTTGAAAGTCAATTTTACAAAAGACAGTCTCCCTCTGTTACTGCACTTTCTGTAGATATGAAATGTAAAGAAGAAACGGGTAAAACGATGTTATTTTAAAAGGTATAATCGTAGGTATTTTTGGTACTGTATAGCGTTCACGCAGACGACGTCGCGGGCAGCAGCTAGTATATATATATATATATATATATATATAGTGATTAGGGATTTCGAAACTGAAGTTAAAATAATTTATTTGTGAAACTATTTAATATGATAAATTAAATTTTGTTCACGTTGGATATTTTTTAATTAATCATAGATAACTACGAAACCTATTATCTATTTAAGTATCTCCAAATATTGAAAATCCTTTAAACGAACAACTTTTCTTTGATTTCTTTATCTTTATATTAAATTCGGAAAGCTTAGAAAAACAAAATATTTTGTTGAAAAATGTATTTATTATTAGATTACACAAAATATCACAGACAATTGAAATATACGAAAATTCATGATTAATAAATAACATTAACACGAGACTTCTTTCATCTCACCCCAAGAGTAACCGATTTTAACTTTAACGGGTAGAGGAACGTTTATATGAACCGTTTCTTCCATTGAACATTTTAAAATTGCAATAAAATTATCTCTTTTCGATTCTTTAACTTCATATATAAGTTCGTCGTGCATTTGAAGTATTAAGCGAGGTTTGTCGATGTCTGCTTTGGTTTTTGTATCGATGGCGCACATCGCAGCCTTTGCGATATCTGCCGCTGATCCTTGTATCGTTGTGTTGACAGCCTGCCTTTCAGCTGCACCTAAATAATAAAACTATTATTATATTTGTTTCGCTTCTATTGTTGGTCGTATGTTATAATTACTGTTCTGTACTGTATCAGCGTGTAAACCACCATATAGAAGAAGGGTTGGAAGCTTAATCCACCACGAGTAAGGATCGAGTAAAGTTTTAATTACGTTAGGGGTCAAACCACGGGTTTGCTTGACTCCCGTTAGAAATATGTAGTTTTAATTAAAAATTATTTTAAAAAGATATTTAATTGCAATGCATAATGCTGTCCCAAATATATTCCTCTTACGGTTCTGAATTTCACTGGGCACGCAAAGCTTAAACTACCGCTCATTTTTGAGGTAATTCAATAATAATGAATATATTATTATTATATTATAATCCACTTTCATGTACTTCCAATTGTACACATCTACTATCGTTATATTAGGTTATTTTCTGACACTTATTCTCAAATTTAAAAAGAAATTATCATTACGCAGGTACTTATTGTTACATTATTGAAAAATAATTTTGCATTTTTCCGAACTTATTCTTAGCAAAATAATTTTCAATTTTTTCATATATTTTATTCGTTTAACGTTACGTGTAAATAATTAAAAAAAATACAAAGTTATCAGAACTCATTCTTGTACACGCCATTCCAAAATTCGAACGAATGAAGAAAAAAGTAATCCATCAAATCAAATGTTATCAATCAAATTCGAATCCGGTCTCGAATGAACGTTTAAAGAAACCAATTCTATCGCGAAATGGAAATGCTTTGTAATCCATAGCTGTAGTATAAATTGAATAGAGTGTGAAATATAATTAAATTCGTACGGAATAAAAACAAATTTATTTTGTATTGATAATAATGTAACACTACTACTTACTACTTACAACTAGTATATTTATTTATAATACAAGCAAATTAGGGGATCCCTGTTTTGGCTACTTAGATTTAGAGAGAGGTATTTAGATTTTGAATCAATACGATATTTGAAATCCCTATTTTAATATATAAATGCGAAAGTAACTCTGTCTGTCTGTCTGTTACGCTTTCACGCCTAAACCACTGAACTGATTTTAATGAAATTTGGTATGAAGATAGAACTGAACTTGGGAAAGGACATAGGATACTTTTTATCGCGAAAATAAGGGTAGAAGAGGTTGAAATAGGGGACGAAAGTTTGTATGGAAGTTCCTTATTGTCAAACATAAAATGCTGTAAGATTGTTCAATTGTTTAAGACAAAGACAAAAAAGTGTGCACGAGGAAAGGGGGGGCGTATCGGGCGGTAGGCGGGGCGCGGAGCGGCGGCGGCTTATACCATGTCGCGCGATATAACCGAATTCCACGCGGGTGAAGCCGCGGGCGGAAAGCTAGTTCAACATAATTTAAACGACTTTAACCAAAACATAGAAATAAATAAATAAGTAATACTATATATTTTGAAATCTTGTAAAACTTTAACAAAACGTTGAACATTTGCGATTTTACGACACGACACGACAGTTGGGCAAAGGCCTCTTTTCCATGTAGAAGGGTTGGAGTTTATCATGCTATATCTACCATGCTGCTCCACTGCGGGTAAACGGGTTAACGATCGTTACCAGGTGTCTATGATAACAACCGGGACCGAGGGCTTTATGTGCTCTCCGAGGCAAGGTAGTAAAACCCACAAGGACATATATATACAACCAGACCGGAAACAAATATTCGCACAAATACAAATATCTGCTCCGAGCGGAAATCGAACCCGCGACCGGTGGCGTTGAGGCGACTACTCGCACCACTACATCACAACGGTCGTCAGAATATAAATACTAATTGAAAATCTAAATTAAAACATAGGTAGTCGAAGGATATAAAAAATACCTCTTTTAGACGCCACCCTGCTGTTTATATCTGGCAGATATCGTCTTCTCTTCATCAGTGTCTCGATATATTCATTTTTTCTACATTTATCTACAACTTGTTGCGTAAAAACTTTAATAGCAGGGTATGTTCTGTAAAATGTATCCATGAATATCGCAGCTTCCATCTCGGTAACATCGAGATAATGGGCTAAAGTTTTATTGCCCATTCCGTAAAGGATACCGTAGCACAGCTGTTTTGCTTTCTGTCTAAGATCTTCATCGACCTAAATAATAAATATTACTATAAAAAAGATTTTTTTTTATTTGGTAATAACCGTCACCTCTTCACCTTCTTATCCGGTCACACCTTTGAATTTTTTTATTGTTGTATCTTCACTTTTTACTATATGTATATGTTAGAATTAGGGGCCGTTCATAAAATACGTTCGCATACAAGGGGAGGGGAGAGGTCTGGCTGAGTGTGACAAAATGTGACAAGGGGGGACGCGGAGTATACGCCAACGTGACTTTCGCATCGTCTATCGCAGCTCGGCGAGCTCGAGAGCTGTTATGCATAATAGGAGATGAAAACGATGGTACGGAAGATGCAGAATGGTTAGATGACGATGAAGTGGACGGTAGTTTTGAAGATGAAGAAGAAGATGGTGCAATACCGATTGTAGATATTTCGGCCCATTTAGAAAATAATTGGACTTTTGAATAATAGAAATATTATTTATTATTTATATGTTCGTTATGAAAGATATTTATTAATTTATTTAAATTTTATTATAATAACTAAATAAATATTTTTAATTTTCAGAATTTGTGTACTATCATTTAGAATTTATCATACTCAGCAGAGGGAGGGTCTTAGTTTTTGTGACGAAATATTTCTCGAGGGGGGGGGGGGGGGGGGGGGGTATCACAAAAAGTGTGACACAGCGTGACAATGGGGGGAGGGGGTCAAAAAAAGCTGATTTTACTGTGACGTATTTTATGAACGGCCCCTTACTTTAAAATATTTATACATTTATTTATTATATTTTATATTTATTATAAAATATTTGAAATCTATTAAAGTAGTAACATTAAATAAAATATTATAGGTGCTCTAAGAAAAAGGTGTAAAAACATGTAACAGCGTAGGCGACTCGTTAAATCGTTAATGACTAAACATAGTAAAGTTTCGACTAAAACAGGCGAAGCGTGCATTTATCTCTATTTATATAAAGGCAATCAATACTGTTAAGATTATATCTACGTACATTTTTTTACTTTTACCTCACGATCATCTTTAAAATATGTATTAGAAAATTCAGTTTTTCAGATAAAAAAATAAATAAAAGGTAAAACTTGACCAAATGTAGAACGGAATCATACGTTTGGGAATTGCATACAATTTCCCAAAATTGCTAAATCAAAACTCTCATTGGTTCCATACTCCCTACATATTCGAATTAAACCAACCTGAACAGATTTAGAACGTACATCCTGTACTTAAGTGTTAAACATTTAAACTCTTTCAAGTTAAGACTTTCATACTAATTAATCGTCAACAAAAAGGAGGAGGTTCTCAATTCGACTGTTTTTTTTTTGTATGTTTGTTAAGCGATTTTTCCATCAATTATGAATCGATTTTGATGATTTTTTTTTTAATCAGTAGATCCAACTTCAGAGGTCCCATAGACATTTTATCGGAATCAATTTAGTGCTTTTTGCAGAAAATCAACAAAAATATAAAAATAAAATAAAAGTTCGTACCTACATATGGGTATAATTTTGAAGTCGGTTTTTGTTTTTTAAACCTTTAATTATTTACATAATTGATATTATAACGCATATTATTTTTTGAAAAATTGTTATGAAATCTAGATACTTGTACATAGTTTTGTAACTTACAGATTCTTCTGCAACACCTCCCCAAGATGCCGCGATCGACTTGAAAACATCTACATTCGAATTCATAATCCTAGTCAACACCGTATCTTTGGAATAGTGAGTGAGAATTCTCATTTCCAACTGACAATAATCAGCTGACACGAAAACGCAGCCCGGTGTCGCTTTGAAAATGTTCCTACAGTTGAACTCCATAACGTCGCAAGATTCAATATTATCATTAACGGTGAGATATTTTAAAGGAATCGAGAATGTTCGCGGCACCATCTGTAAGTTCGGCTCGTGCATACTAATCCGACCGGTGCAAGTGTACATAGTGTAGGTCGGGCTTATTCTGAAAATCAAATTATATATTCATGTCTACTCCCTCGAGCGATAGCGTGTCGACGACTGTTGCATTTCCGATATTTTCATGAATAATTTTCTTAAAGTATTTTAGAACGAAAACTGGTTATATTTTACGCAATAAAACATCTTATATATCTTTTAACAAATTCCAAGAAAATAATTTATATAATTAAACATTAGTAATTAACTTGTACCTGTTGTCAGAGCTGTATATGACTGCTTGCTGAGTGAGAGGGTATAAGGTTTTAGTGAGTATTGAATTAAGTTTTCTCCAGTATATGACGATGCTCGCCATTGTACTATTGTGGGACGTAAGGACGCTTTTTTTTGTGCTTACTTTACGTCCTTCGTATAGCCCTAAAACCTAAAAAGAATTTTTAAATTGTATAGGAACTATCAAACATGTCCTTTTTGAATATAATTTATAAAGCTTAATTAATAAATATAAAATCATTCACACCAGTCGACGTGAATTACGACTGCAATACGTCAAACATTATACAAACATTCTAGTGTCTATCAATTACGCATTCAAAGATCTATGACAAATGAAAACGCGGACGGTTGGTAAGAGAAGTCTTAATAATAGGGTACCACCATTGACATCCTTTATGTACCCTAAAACCAGTCAGATTTCAAATTAAAAGTTGTGTAGAAACAGTGTCTCTTTTAAGAAATGTCTCAGCCATTTTCATTCTCCCTGTTTTTTTTTTATTTTTATTTGTTCAAAGTATAAAAATATACATAAAATTTATTCATAAGCCTGCCGCGAAAACTCACAAGAGATATTAACAGATAAATATGTATACCGTAGGTACCGTACCATATTATAGCAATAACTAAGTAATTACGAAAAGTTTAGTAAATATTAAACGTTTAAAGATTTTAGTAAGTGTTCTTTTAGTGATATTCTACAACTGCAAATATTATTTCAGACGCAGTGATACTATTGATAGATACATTAAAGTAACACATGCTCACCTTAGCAACGTCTTTGGAGGAATTAAAATTGAAATGATATCCACATAACTTAAAAGCTTTCTTTTGTAGTACTTCCTGTGAATTTTTCACATCAATCAAAAGTTGAGATGCAAGATCTTTATCCACCGTTATTCCATAGTACTCGCAATCGGCTAGAATCTTCGAAACTTGAGTCTCAATATCTGTATTAAAATCTTTATTTTAAAAGACAACATTTATCATAACCTTTTTAAATCGATAATTATTTGCAAACAAAAAAAGATATCGTTCAACTTATAAAGTTTTTCTTACATATAATATGTAAGAAAAACTTGTACCCAATCTTGTACCAAATAAATATGAAATAATTTTTACCCAAAGTATATTTTATAAAGTTGCATTTTCCTAATGACTTCACTTGCTCCTCTGATATATTCCAAATACACCAAGCTTCAAGACATGCCATTTCATGAGAAGCTAAGTTATTATAACTTTTTCTTTCATCATTTACAAATATCTCTGTATTACGTAAATCTATACTGCAATACTTCTTTGTCTAAAAAGTAATATAAAATTTATTACGGCTTATAATTATTACGGCACAGAATTAAAAACTATTAAAAAAATACAACTTAGTAAGAACTTTACAAATGATATTTTACCAAGTCCGCAATTCTCGACACCTTTTCATCACTGTCCAGTAACCATTCAGCTATCGTTATGTCGCCACATTGCGTTAATAAATCTTTCTCCAGCCATTTTTTTATATGCAAGCAGTTTGTTTTTGTTGATAACATACGAAATTTTAAAGATGCATTTGAAAATAATCGTTTCAATTTTAATTTAAATGCAGGCAAAAGGTTTTTCAATGAAATTATATCCAAATATAAACATAAATTATTAAAATATAACGCTATTCCTTTAATATGCGTATTTTCGATGTTATTTTGAAAGTCTTCAGAACCATTTTTAGTTTTTCCCAATATATTGCTACCAATTAAGTTGCCACAGCCTTTATCGTTTGAATTTACATCAAAAACAATAGAAATTTCTTTAGCTTTTTCTACAAAGGAAAAGTTTTTGCAATTGTCGTTTTCTCGCAAAATATAACAGTTCAAAATATTTTTCGCAATTTTTAATACAAAATATTTTGACTTTTGACTTATATTTATTTGTAACAAGTCATGTTTTAAATAAATTTCGGATAACGTAGTCTTTTTAATTTTTTTAGACGAAGCTTGTGAGCAGTGCGTGTTTGATACAGCATGTCTTTTAAGTGGGCTAATAAAACTAGTTTTCATGCCTATTTCTTTGTATTCTTGAGTGTTTCCTATTTCGTTTTCTTGAGAATTATTCAAGATAGAATTATTTTCTACAGAACTTTTTTTTTCGTCTTCATAAACCAATGTAAAATTTTCATCGTCATCAATATCAAGTACTGATGATTTGAAACAATTTATTATGGATTCGGTATTAATATTATCATTGTTGTTAGTCGTATTTGTTTTACAAGTATTTTGTTTACTAATTTCAGATTTTTTATAATCGATAATGGAGTTTGGTAGTAAGTCAAGAGGCAAACTATCTTCGAAAATGCTTGAATTATCACCATCAGATGAAAACAAACTGATATCTTTAGATGCCACAGTTGAAGAGACATTATTTTGAACCTTAACTATCATATCAGAATTGTCAGAATATGAACCGAAACTTATATTCGGTGAAAAAAAATTATCAGATGTAGGCAATTTCGAAATATTATCAAAAACTGTTTCAGTGAAATTAAGTGAATCCCAAACTAGGTCTTGTTTCGTGTGACTTTTTATGGCAATTGTCGCGTCTACTTTTAGTCTCACATCATTTTCCCCAAGACTACAAACATTTATGTCATCACGTATTTCAGTTTTCAAAGGTACATTATCAACATTATCTCTATCATCATGGTTTTGACTTTTGTATGGATTTGACATATCGTCCGCCAATTGTAATGTAATACGCTGAATTTCATGTTTTAAATTAACTACATCTTCATCGGCAATAATTTTATTTTCACTTTCATCTTTAAAATTGACTACACCTTTACTATTTTCACTTACATCATGATTTTCCTTTTTTATTTCGTTTAATTGCTTTTCATGAATACTATCAAAACGTTCAATCATCGGACTTTTAGTCGTATTACTCGCATACGCAGCACTTGATGTATGTATCATTTGATCTGAACTATTAATATCCTTCCATTTAATTTCTGCCACTCCAATTTCATTAACTAAATATTTTCTAGCTTCTAATATGAGATTTTTTGCTGCCTCCCTAGCCGTCAAACCACAATACCCAGTTATCCAAATATTTTTCATTTTATTTCGCTTCCTAACCTCAACATCATCGTCTCCTTCCCTTTCCTTTTCGCTTTGAAATGGTACAGATTTATGAAGGATGTTTTCAATAACATTTGATTCAGCTGATGCGATACTAGCGATTGTTTCAAAACCAGCATCAAATAGAGTTCGAGCTCTTACACCATTTAAAGAAGGCAGTTTCATTAAATCTAACAATTCTGAATGTATACCAAATTGAAGACGATCTTGAAATTGAGATACCAGCATTTCCATATTTTTCCAGCCCAGTTGATGACAGAAAGCTGTGACCATTCCTAGAAATAATATGTATATTATACGACTATTAACCCTACTACGATTAATTAACTACATTATAACCCGGTTAGGTGAGCCTAGATATATGAAAAACCTATTAATAACTTGTACAAAAGATCTCGGCATATATTGGCAGGAAAATACCTGTTACAGGAAACAATTAGAATTTCATAACTAATGAAAGACAAAAACAGAGTAGTTGAACGGTCAGTTATACGTCAACAGTTTAATCATTTTAATTTTAGTATAATGTACCTGGAAATTTTGCAACACGCTTTTCTATACAAAAAAGTTCTCCAACATGTGCTCAGTTGTACGAGTACCTACATTAACTCCTAAGATTTTGTTCGATAAATAATTAAAATGTAAATGTTCAATTATTTAAACAAAAAAATTTTCAACTCTAGGTAATAAAAAAAAAAATGATAACGCAATACTTATTTAAAGCCTTACTTTTGGTAAGTCACCTATGTAAAAAAAGGTGACAAGCTTCATTAAATTATAAAAAATTCAAGATCCCAACAAAATATCTAGGTTACCATCGTAATATTATAAATGCAGAATTTTGTGAGGATAGGCAGATGATTAGTTGTAAGGACGTTTGTCACTCTTTTGTTTAAAAATTACTGCAATTATTGCAGTGAAATTAATTATTAATTAATGAACTCGCAGTAACTCGCTTCTCGAGTTCAACTGGTCCGACGAAGGTTTGACGAAGTTTTTTTTTGCGTTATAAAGTCTGTTCAAGGAGGAAACATATAAGCTACAAAACGTCTTCTACCGAAACTTCGTGGGTCGAAAAGTTAATATGTAAACAGTTAAACGCTTGTATGGTAGATATATACAGATATAAGAGAGGTAGGGCACAGTGGGGTATATACCCTACTCAAATCGGAGCAGCCCGACTGGCGAAGTACCTCCGCCTTACAGAAGATCGCAGCCAAATAACATTGTTCTCTGACGGTGTTGTGTTCCTGCGGTGAGTAAGGTATCCAGAGCTCCCGAGGATTCGTTGTGTTGGTAGCGGAAGGCCGGTGATGCAAACGATACAGTCATCGGCAGGTGTAGGCGCGGAGTGTGGGCGCAGCGGTCAGTGAGACCCAGTGAAACGGTTTGTCGCTGGCCGCCCGCGGGTCAGTAGAGTTCCCGAACCCAGGGATCACTTAATCTCCGCCCTGGGAGGCTGAACTGCCAACCCGCGAAAAATCCCTGCTGTAGCAGTCGTGCCGGAGAAGGAGACCGGGGTGGACCCGGCTGTTGCAGTGGGGGGGGACTGGGGGCCCTCTCGTTCGCTGCGCCGACAATTCGCACTACCTATGCTAACCCGTGGCTGGTCTGCATTGCAAATTTGCCTCTTTAGCTATCAACACAACAAATCTTCACAAAAAACCTATAACCTTCCCCCACAAAATGAAAAACAAAAAGAAAAGTAAGGTATACACAGCGGCTCCCCTCTCCACACAAGTGGACTTCTGCAATATCAGGGGGCTCCATGCTAACCTTAGCGCAGTCCATCAACATCTGGAGACTGCGCAGCCGACCTTACTATTTCTAACGGAGACGCAGATATCTTGCCCGGCCGACACTTCATACCTACACTATCCCGGCTACAAACTCGAACATAAATTCCTGAGACGTGCCGGTGTATGTATGTTCGTTCGGGAGGATATCTGCTGTCGCCGTCTCCTTCATTTAGAGGACAGGGACCTGTCGATATTGTGGGTGCGCGTGGACTACGGTGGCCACACCCGTGTTTACGCATGCCTATACAGGTCTCATAGCGGTGACAGGGAAACAAAGCGGCTCTTCGAGCACCTGCAATTGACGACGGACAAAGTTCTTGAGCTATACCCCTCTGCGGAGTTGGTGATTTTAGGAGACTTTAATGCCCACCACACTGAATGGCTTAGTTTTCGGTCCACTGACTACGCGGGGAGGTGTGCTCACGAATTCGCTCTGGCCTATGGTTACTCACAACTGGTACATTCTCCAACAAGAATACCAGATATTGAGGACCATACGAGCTCTATACTGGACCTTCTGCTGACTCAACGTCCGGATGGATATTCCATCTCAGTGGATGCACCACTCGGCTCGTCCGACCACTGCCTCATCCGGACTCTTGCACCATGCACGCGCACAGATCCACCTCGGCCAACTAGTTTGCGGCGCATATGGCAGTACAAGTCAGCAGATTGGGATGGATTGCGAGAATACTATGCATCGTACCCGTGGAGGCAGCTTTGCTTCACATCAGAAGATCCCGACACCTGCGCAGCTGCTGTCTCTGAGACGATACTGGCGGGTATGGAATATTTTATTCCGAACTCGCTAGTTGCTGCCGGGACAAGGAAACGACCGTGGTTTAATCGGCCTTGTAAGGAAGCGAAATGGATTAAGCAAGCCACGTTCAGGGCTTGGACCACGGCTCGGAGTAACAGCGATCCAAACGTATCTGACGTGAAACGCAAGCTAAATGCTGTCTCAAGGGCCTGTAAAAGAGCAATTGCCAGAGCTAAATTCGAGTTCATCGGGAGAATTGGCGAAAGGCTTGCCAACTACCCTTCCGGGAGTCGAGCCTTCTGGTCGCTCGCCAAAGCTGCCGAGGGAAATTTTTGTCTGTCGTCCTTACCACCATTGCAAAATGCCGACGGCAACCTGGCCCATAGCGCCAAGGAGAAAGCCGATCTTCTAGGTACACTCTTTGCCTCAAACTCGACTTTGAATGTCGATGAGAGCGCCGTACCGCCAACCATCCCACGGTGTGGACACTCCATGCCGGAAATAAACTTCTCACAAAGAGATGTCCGGCGGGAGCTGCTTACTCTCGATGTTCATAAGTCGAGTGGGCCCGACGGCATTCCAGCGATGGTGCTGAAACAGTGTGCTCCAGAGTTGTGCCCTGTATTAACGCGACTTTTCGCACTTTCTTACCACACTAGGCAAGTACCGTCTTCATGGAAGACCGCCCATGTGCACCCGGTACCCAAAAAGGGCGATAGATCAGATCCATCGAATTACAGGCCTATCGCTATTACCTCCCTTCTCTCCAAGGTTATGGAGCGTGTTATTAACACCAAGCTCCTCAGGTACCTAGAGGAACACGATTTGATCAGCGACCGGCAATACGGCTTTCGCCACGGTCGCTCGACTGGTGACCTGCTAGTGTATCTGACACACCGATGGGCTTCAGCCATCGAGAGTCAAGGTGAGGCATTGGCAGTTAGCCTAGATATGGCGAAGGCGTTCGATCGGGTCTGGCACCGGGGTCTTCTCTCGAAGTTGCCATCGTACGGACTACCCGAGGGTTTGTGCAAATGGGTTGCCAGTTTTTTGTCTGGTCGATGCATACGAGCCGTTGTAGATGGCTGCTGCTCCGCAAAACTAGACATAAACGCTGGCGTCCCGCAAGGTTCTGTGCTGTCTCCAACACTGTTTCTCCTGCATATCAATGACTTACTGTCTATTGATGGCATTCATTGCTATGCGGACGATAGCACTGGAGACGCTTTCTACACAGGCCGTGCAAACATCCCTCGTTCCGCTGTGGTAGAAAGTCGCGAACAACTTGTGTCTGAAATCGAGAGTAGTCTTTCCAAAGTCTCCGATTGGGGTCGAGACAATTTAGTCCAATTCAACCCCTCCAAGACACAAGTTTGTGCGTTCACCGCTAAGAAAACCCCATTTACTGTGGCCCCTCAATTCCAGGACACAACCCTTACCATCTCTAACAGTATTGGTATCCTTGGTGTCGACATATCCAGCGACGTCCAGTTCCGATGTCACCTGGAAGACAAGGTCAAGATGGCATCCAAAAAACTCGGTGTGCTTAACAGAGCGAAGCGGTACTTCACGCCGGGGCAAAGACTGCGTCTGTATAAATCGCAAGTCCGCCCCCATATGGAGTACTGCTCTCATCTCTGGGCGGGAGCACCGGCATACCAACTTGGCCCTCTTGACTCGGTTCAAAGAAGAGCTGTGAGAATTGTCGACGATCCAATACTGACGAGCGATATCGAGCCCTTAAGTCTAAGAAGAGATGTTGCATCCCTATGCGTGCTCTATCGCTTGTATAATGGGTTGTGTTCCGAAGAATTGTTCGAAATGGTGCCAACGGCCACTTTTTATCATCGCACCGCTCACCATCGACAGGGAATTCATGCTCACACATTGCAGCCCCAATGGTCCCGTACAGTTCGGTATCAGAGGAATTTCCTCCCACGGACCATTCGGTTGTGGAATGAACTCCCTGCCGAGGTTTTCCCGCAGGACTACAGTATGGGGTCCTTCAAGAGGGGAGTAAATAGGTTTTTAAAGGGTCGGCAACGCGCATGTGATGCCCCTGGTGTTGCAGGCGTCCATAGGCTACGGTAACCGCTTACCATCAGGCGGGCCGTATGCTTGATTGCCACCGTCGTGGTATAAAAAAAAAAAAAAAAAAAAAATACAGGCACTAGCTGTGCCCCGCGGTTTCACCCGCGTGAAACCGGGGGGTAATTTTAGGGTAAAACGTACTTAAATATTTTTAAAGAATTACTCTAAGAGTAGGTACCCGCCTCATTGGTCGAGTGGTCGCAAGCGTTACTGCCGAGCAAGGGGTCTCAGGTTTGATTCCAGGTTGTTCAACGTATTATTGAGTTTCTTTTTTTTTGAAAATTCTCAGTAAAAGAGTGATGTTATATGTACTTTAAAAGTGGAACTATAGTTAAAAAATGTCTTGAGAAGAGAAATAATAAAGGACGCAACAGAAGCTCTTAAAAAAGTTTATTTTTTCCCATTTTTGTAACATTTCTTTTTATTGCTCAGCCCTTAGATATTTATTCTTAATATTTCTATGGCTCAGCCTCTCATCCACAAACATTTAACCATGATTATTTGCCTTATACAAATATATGTCATAAAAGGAGATCCGATATGCAACCATGAACGAAATAGTCAATAGCAGTGACCACACAACAGCTACAATTTATTATCAAGCTATATACCCATATTATAAGCTTATGTACTGCTAAATATATATTACAAACATACCTGCAAATGTTGATGATGCCTGCTGAAGGCCTTGTAAAAAACCTCGAGCACATTGAAATTTTAAAGCTACTTCTGATAGAGGTACTTCATTTACTAAATCTTGCAATGCCAAAGCAGTGTAAAATCTGCAAAAAGTACAATAATTAAAAAAATAGTTTTAAAAAGAGCATATTTCTTTGTTTACTTTAAATTAAGACAAACCTTTTATGTATATTTAATTTATTTTGAATACTATTCAAATGCTTTGTACCTCTTAGACAACGAATTATAAAACTTTCTTGTACTCCAACAAGCTCCCCAACCCTTTTCATTGCAGCAGTTAATGATTCCCATAAAGTTAGTAAATGTAACCAATCTATATTATTCCATTGACTACTAACACTATATGGTGTCACTAAATATATCAGGTGGAGGTCAGTTTCTAAGACTAAGCATTGACGAGCTTTCTGTAATTCACAAAATAAAGACAACCCATCATTAGGTGCTAAAGATGATGAAAGACATGCCCTCCCCAATGACGTAGCAACATAGTTGCAATTTTCGCTATCAGTTTGAATCCTAATTAGTTCACAATTAACTAACTCTTTTAAAGTTTCTTCCAACAAAACATTTTGTGAGGGCTTAAGGCTTTGTTGAGTAAAGAGCAATGTACACTTAGTATACAAATCCAAGTCCGACTTTGTACAAATATCTTGACTTGCTATCATTTCTAGTATGGCTCTCATGTATTTGTCTTCACTTTCAATACAACTCTTAATGGGATCTAAGTTTCCCATCATTAATTCGAAGCCAATTTTTTGTTCTGCTTGTGTACACATTAAAACACTTTCACCTTTAACATCTTTGCCCATTCTTCCCGCTCTACCTATCATTTGTTTATAACTCAAGATATTAATTGGTTGTTTTTGGAATACAGGTGACCTAATTATTACCATTCTAGCTGGTAAATTTACACCTGAACTCAATGTAGAAGTTGCTACTAATACTCTTATAGCTCCAGACTTAAATGCTCCTTCTATAATATCCCTCTCATCGAAAGTGAGCCCAGCATGGTGGTATGCAACACCAAATGAAACTATGTTTTTCAGTACTTTATCAAGTCCTACTGGACAATTTTTTAATTGTTCCAGTGTCTCTAATATACTTTCTGTATTCAACTGTTCCCTCAAAATCAATCCATGTTCATTACCAAAACATCCTAACTTATAAAATGATGATGCAATGCTTTGTGCTAAGTTCTCGCATCTATTCTTAGTCATGCAAAATATTAAAATGGAACATCCATCTCTTAGAGTTTTCAAACAAAGTGACAGCACATAATCACCTTCTATACCTAAATTTTTCGGTTTTTCCAATAAACCAATGGACTTTCCATATTTATCATATAATTTATTTTCTACTAAACAACACTCATTTAAAGGTATAGGTCTAAATTCTGTAATAAATAATTCAGCATCTAACCAATCTGCCAATATTTCCAAATTAGGCAATGTAGCTGACATTCCAACTATTTGCACTTTTACATCATCATATTTTAATGAAACAAATTTAATTTTAGTTAAGAGAAGTTCTAAAATATACCCTCTGTGGGGGTCTCCGAGTAAATGTAGTTCATCAACAATAACTGCACCCAATTCTGATACATTCCCTTCATCTAGAAGTTTATTTATTAAACTATTTGCTTTTTCTATTGTGCATATTGCTATATGAACTGATTGTAAACCACCAGGTGGTGACTGGGAACCCATAAAACCCTCAACTCTTACACCTGAACTAGACAGAATATCTTGAAAATAAAACATTTTTTCCCTCACTATTGATACAAAAGGTAATATAATAATAACTTTTTTCTGTCGTTCCAACACAGTTTTGACGGTCAATATTTCTGCGACTAGTGTTTTGCCTGCTGATGTTGGAGCGGAGTATACTAAATTCCGACATTCTGAGAGGACTTTAGGATTACCAAGGCAATCTACCTGCCAATCAAACATTTCAATAATCCCTCTTTGCTCATATTTATTTGCTATTTCTGGAGGCAAACCCCAGTTCTTTATTTTTTTATTTAAATTTCTGTTCTGCTTACTAAATTGTGAGACTGATTCAGTAATGCTTACGTTGGAATTTAAACTTTGTTTGTAATGTGTACTACAGTCACTTTTTTTATGTGTTACACTTTTGCCTTTAAAAAGATTACTTTCAAGTTGGGTTTCTTTAACATATTCTTTTACATAATTTAAAGAACATTGCAGTGAAAAAGAATTATCAAAACAATCAGCCAAGAATGAAACATTTTCTGTTACTTTATGTAAATCATATTCAGCGTAATTTCCGTTTGCCATATTATCTATTTCATCAACACAAATTAAAATATAAAAATATTAATAAAAATTCATTAAAGTAAAATTTCATTTAAGAATAACGAATTCATCGATGTTAATTGCAAATATGCAATCAAAGTATATATAATTCATAATTGTTATTGCAATTGACACTTTAAATGTCATATGAAACTGACAGTCAGATAGACAAAATGTCAACAAAAAGAAAGAGTACCTACTTAATAGTAAAATGTCTATTTAATAAACACTCGTTTAAAAAAATAAAAATAAACTATAATAATAATAATAGTGTAATATAGTAAAATTCCGTAGTAGTTCTTTCAAGTAAAGGTAATAGATTTTTACATATAATTTGACACCCACTAAATCTAAAAAAATGCGGTAAATTAAAGAAATCATGGTTCGGTATCCCTAAATTTTTGTCTTGCTTGCTTCAGCCTATCGCAGTTCACTGGTGGACACAGGCTTTCCCAAGTTCACTCCAAATATGCCGGTTTTCCACATCATCATGTAGCCTCCGCCAGCGACCTTCTACAAGTTGTCGGTCCAGCGGGCCGGAAGATGCCCCACATTGCGCTTGCCGATACGTGGTCTCCACTCCAGGATACGTCTGCTCCAGCAGGCATCGATCTTGCAACATACGTGACCAGCTCACTGCCACTTCAACTTGCTGATTCTACGCGCTATGTCAGTTACCTTGATTCTCTTGCGGATAATCTCATTTCTGCTTTTATCCTTGAGAGATATTCCAAGCATAGCCCGTTCAAAAGCTGTTGAGTGCCTTTAAATTTGTGTACTAATCCCATGTCAGTGTCTACGTCTCGGCGCCATAGGTCAACACAGATTGAACGTACTACTCGCAGACTTTTGTCCTTAAGCATTGCGGAATCTTTGTATTCGATACCATATAAAATTATTTCCTTTTTACTGAAAATTCCGAAATTTCAGACGATATTTGCCTATTTGAAATTTTTCAGTTTTTTTTTTTAAATATTAATGATAAGACTTTCAGAGTCTTTTAAAATTTCTATAAAAGCTGCTTTGCGCCGCACTAATCTCACAGAACATCTTCTTCTAACTACTCCCTAAATTGGTGTTCACAAAATTCTAGTCTGTTTTGTTGCAGTTTTATAATGAACTTTGAAATTTATTTTATATTAACATCTAAAATTTTATGAAATATTTCTGAATTCAAATGAAACCATATTTGGCATTATATATTTTATATTTATATATAATTAAGTATGTTAGTTGCTATTATTATCACAGCAAAGTACAATTACATCTGCTAAAGGATAAATACACAATTATGTAACTTTTTTATCACATTTACAATTTCTTTCTTTACAAATTTAAATAATTTGTTTAATACTAAATAAAATACATCAAAGTCTTCTCAGCAGTTGCTTCTTTTCCCTCAGTCAAAGCTCGTGATTCATGGATAAAGGTAGCATATGTAACTCCCTGCAAAAAAAAGAACTATATTTATATAGTTACTAAATTATTGTTAAAATTAAACAAGAAATAAAATATTCAATTTCATAAATTTTATGCAAGGAATATTAGGAAAAATGTGCAATATACAGGATGACTGGTGAATTACTATCAATATTTAAGGAGCATACTCGGTACATGATTCTCATTCGAATTATGTAAAAATAACATAAATATGAATAAACTTCTAAGTAAAGTTACCCAAGAGTTATCTAATTATTTATCGCATGGACATCCTAGCAGCTAGCTGCGCTATCGACACAAAACAGGTATATAGGTAGTACATTTAGTTATCGCGCGGTACTTTACCTACGTCCAAACGCCGCCACGTGTTAACAGGCAAAGAATACTAAGATATTTCACTCGTTTAAGCAAAAAATTTGTTGACCAGGTAAATTATATCAGCTTTGGACAAAAATTAATAAGAACTAGGTAAACACCTATCTTGGTATTTCCGGCGTATTTAAAAATGGTATCATACTTATTTACAACGATTGTCAATCATTAAAAACTACCTATTTACCTACATAACTTTTTTTTATGTTTTGGCGGGAAGAAATGTACCTGAACGCACACCTCGTCGTCCGGGGAGAAAACGTGATAGTGTGGGGCCCTCACCTACTAAAATAACTCGCCGTCCGCCCTCATCCGCCCATACAAGGCGGGCCACGGGTACCGCGTACGTTGCTCCGTGGCTCGCATGCAGCAGCCCCATCGAGCACTCTCTCCTGTGCGACGCCCCGCGCACTTGGGCATCACATCTTCACGGTAGGCTGTTTCGGCGGACGGTGGGCAATCCCCGACCCTACCGTCTGCAGCCTCGGCTAGGGCGGCATCAGGCGCATGTGAGCGTGTCTGCGCCGCCCCGCGCGCCGGTGGCGAAAAGGAGTGAGTCCTCCCGGACCCTCTCCGCGGCCTCCTTCTGCGAGATGATGTTCTCGCAGAAGTTGGTGACCGCGGTCTAGGCCCTATCACCACCGACCATCACTCGCGCAATGGCCGGCAGCGACAGGTCCTCTCCAATGACTACAGCGAGATCCCGGTGCTGCTCAGCCCAAGCCGGACACGACTCAAGCGTGTGTTGCGCCCAGTCCTCGCTGCAGTCGCAGTGGTGGCAGCCCGGAGTCGTCTCCCGCCCTGCGACAACGTGCAAGTATTTGCCGAAGCAGCCCTGACAACACTTGCACGAGTCGGAAGGTGAAGACTCCATGCTGCCGCACTGTCCACTCCTCCAATATCGGCTGAAGCGCCCCTATGGTCCGAAGACCAGCCCGGGGCGTCTCCAGCCGAGCCTTCCACCGTGTGAAGGTGGTGCGAAATTTACCTACATAACTACACTAACCTTAATAAATGTTCAAAGTGAGCTCCTTCTCGTGTAATAATCAGTTCAGCACGTTTACGCATATTGTCTTTCACACGATTTAACACGAAACACACGGTCACTTTTTCCAGTTTCGAAAGCACTGGTGATTCTGCATTTGTATATTGATAAGCCATACCTAATTACTAATTACGGATTACACTTATACACGATAGATTAGGTATACGCGTAAGATCCATCGCTAGGCGCGCGCTCGGTAAGACACACGTGCAAACCTTACGGCGACGCATGCCCTACTGAGTAGTTATGTGCGCTATATAACAGATAGTTATAAAACTATCTATTTTCCACAACGTCCGCTGTAAGTAGCGCTACGATATTTTATAACGTACGGCGTTGGCACAACAAGTCGTTGACTGCAACAGTCCGCCTCCGCCCGCTATTACGCTATGCAATATCGCGCGTTATAAAATAACGTGAAATAGCGATGTGTCGTTATGGGCTTTTCAAATAACGAAACGTAACCGCTATGTGCCTATGCGATGTATATGCGATAATTATCGAGTAAAAAGTTTGGCAGATGTAGGGATGACTTTTTTTTTTCGTCGTCCGATAATTATCGGGAAGTAGTCATGCCGGGAACACTAATCGTGGGCGACCCTTTTTTTTTCGTAGTCCGATAACTTTAATAAAGACAACGTTTGAAAAAACAAAATAATCGGAAATAAACGGGATTCGTCGATCGAATTAGCGGGAATTAGGCCGGCCACACACATCCGGAATGTCTCTCTTAATTCATAATCTGAATTCATATTATTAATTCAGAAAGCACGTGATTCCATACAATGTCAGTATTCTCCACACTCATTCTGATTTTTATTAATATTATGAAAATATTACAGCATATTATTTATTATTATTTATAAGTATTTTTAAGACACTTTTAAAAACGATAGCCAAAAAGTAAGTAAATGAAATAATTTAAACGCAATATCAGTCTAAATTTTTAAGATATGTGTAAGGCGAGGTGACGGAATTTAAGATTACTGATTCAGAGAGACATTCCGGATGCGTGAGGCCGGCCTTAGAATTAGAAGCGGGGCGGGGGTGCGGGTGCAAGCGGCACAGTACAACGCCACGTCGCACGCGCCGCCGGCATGACTGGAATGTATCCACGTTTCATTTACTTGAATTGAAATTTATGAAAATTTGGTCAAAAATTAAGTAACTATTTTTATACATTCATAATTCGAATGAGAATCATGTAACGAGTATTATCCTTAAATATTGATAGTAATTCACCAGTCATCCTGTATTTTTTTGTAATATACCTGTTGTGCTGCAGCCCTAACAAAACCCTCATTTGCAGATACTGTAAGAGCTTTTAATCTGTGGCCAAAATTGAAAACTGTTTTTGATCTTAATCGGACGTGACCCCTTACTTTCAAGTTTTGTCGGGGGTAATCATCCTGCCCTAAAACAAAAATATATATCTTATTAAAAGTTTGCTTTAAAAAGTTAAAGTTTATTACAGATACATTAATTTTTATACAAATTTGGCTGGATTACAGATATTGGAAGCTTAGGGCCATAAAGAACTGCATTTGCAACTGGAAGAATTTAAACTTTAATTTTAATCTATTAGCGAAATCAATCATATTGTTGTTTTCTTTGCTGCATGATTAAAATAAGTATATTACATCCATGTAATATACTTATTTTAATTGTGAATAGATCTACTGTTCCATGTCTAGTTTACAAAATTAACATTTATGATTAGAATAATATGAAAGAAACCATACCTCCATAATCATCTTCGTAAACTTTGAGTATGTCCTTTAATTCTGCTGCACGCTTTCTCTCCATGGGTCCACCTAATGTTTCCACAATTTTTTCAAAGTTATCCCAAGCTGTTTTACAGCATATTAAAGTTTTACCTAAAAAAGTAGCAGTATTGTAATTTATTATTATTCAGCATGTTCTAAATTATAATATATGTATGTTTATTAAAATAAATTATCTCAAAGAGTGTAATAGGTTTATTAATTCCAATTGCTTTAAAATAATTCTGTCCAACTACTAGTTGAAGTATATAGTAAAAAAACAAGTGTTTTGTTAAAACATTTTTTGTTATTTTTTATATTATTATTACTAAAATAAACCAAATGGTCAAAATGATCATTGTTTATTACTTACCTTCAAACAATTTTTCTAATATAGGTTTCACAGGCCTTTCTGCTTCCCAAGCCGCTTGCTGAGTAAGGACATCTTGTTCAAACATATAATGACAATAGCCATTTGTCATATTACTAACATATGCCATCATCGCTGTCACATCTAAGTTCAACACATTTATATCCAAATGATCCTCTATACATTGTGACACATCTTGCATTGTGATTTGGAAACTGCATTAAAGGAGATATAAATTTTAATTTAATTATACACATTGTGTATTTTAGTACCATTCAATTGTAAATATTATTTGTTTCTTTAATAAATCTCATCACACCTAAGAATATATTTACAAAATGTTTGAACTAATTTTGAAATAGTTTTCTATGCAATATTTTAATCTATTTTTGTTTAAAATCACACATGTACCTCTCCAACATTTCTTCATCATCACTAGAGTCATAGGAATCATTTAAATCTTCAAAGTTTTTTGAATTAGGTAACACAGATCCTTTCACTATAATACCCATTGCTTTTAATTTGTTAGCTAATGTCTCCTCAATTCCACTTACAAATTCAAACACAACCTATATACATATAAAAAAAAATATGTCGTTTAAATATTTGAAAAATTATTATAGCTCATTTGTTAAACAATTATAATAATTGATAATTATTTACAATCGCGGCTTTTGCGAAAAATGGCTCCAAATTTTTTTCTCAGAAATATTGTTGAGCTAAAAAATGGTAATCCATATAAAATTAAGGAAGGGGAAGCCATAAAACCCCACGAAAACCCCATAAACAACAAATATGGTTGACGCCTGACAAAATATATAATAAACATTCTTTGTTAAATTTTATTAATTTATAAATAATTATTGGCCATACCTCAGAAAAAAAAGTCAATTAATCTTTTTTTTTTTTGTTTCTAGCACCAAAACTTTACATATTGTTACTAGAAATGGCTGTAAATTCTACTTCTCAGTAAAAACCATTAGAAAATTATGGCAAACACCTAAGAGATTTCTAATGGAATGAAAATAGATTATTACATTATATAGAAATAAATTATTACATTATTTCTATATCGTATGGCACACACCAATTGGCATTTACATACTATAACACTGAGAGAAAATGCAGCAACATGAAGCCTACCTTTTGGAAATACATTGAATGTTTTGTACAATAAAGCATTCAAATAAATAAATAACAGGAAAATTTGGTGCCACTCATTGAATGGGTCAATATAAAGAATAAAGAAGAAAAAAAAATACATTTTGGTTTAGTAAAATGTACTTCAAAAATTTAATAGTAGAGGTATTTATTAACTTTGGAACTATTTATAAAATTATATATAATATATATTTAGCTATTCATAAAATTTGGGAGTCGAAAAATTAAACTATTTTATTATAAAGTACTAACCTTAGGTGATAGATACATACATGGATATAATTTAGAACATTTTAGGTAGTCCACAGCTTGATCTAGTATTGACCGAGCACCATACGAAGATTTGCCTGAACTTAATGCCGACAATGATTTTGGATTTCTTGCTATCACTAAAGTTAAAAGATATTTTAATTCTAACAACACAGATAAAATACATAATAATAATAACATTACTTTTAAATTAGTTTCTACAAACACTGTTATTAAAATTAAAAAATAAATTAAACTTCCTACTCCATAAATATCTCAATTAACAAGTAAAATATTTATGTAATACCCTAGAAATATAGTTCATACCTTTTGTCCATATTTTTCCTTCGTCACTTATAATATCAACTAATAGTTTGCTATCATCATTTATATGAAATATTTTACAGACCGCCACCACACCAGGTCTAATTGCACAATCAACCATTGCTCCTAAATGTCGTAAATTTGAACAAGACAACTGTTCCTCTTTAACTTTCCTTGATCTTTGTAACTGTAAAATATATAAATAATTTTACTTTCTTAAACTGAATTTAATTGAAATTAACAATTTAATATAGACATACCAACCCTTTTTAAGAAATCTACTTCTTGTAAAACTTTCCTCTTAAGTTTGAAAATTCCTTCAATATCTTTTAAATTATTCAGTTGTTCCACAAGTTTCTCTCCATATTTAATTTTTTCATCTAATTTAAATAAAAGCTCTTCCGAAGGTTGACTCATTTTGAAAATTTCAACTATCAATAAAGATATACTGTTGAGAAAATATATAAATGCTATTGAAAATATATTTGAATATTATACAACAATTACATATGTTTTTCCATTCGATCATTTAATTTCATACAATTAGGTACCTGTTTGTGAGCTACACAAAGTTAGCACCCCATGGAAGGATTTTTGAAATCAAAATGACTTTAATCGATAGGTCTACGTTAGGTCTGTATAGGTCCACCAAAATTTTTGTTAGGTCGGCTATTCTTTTTAATAAATATTTTTAATAAATAGGTCTATTTTTTCAACAAAAAAAAAAGACCTAACAACCTATCAATAATAGGTTATTAGGTCTTTTTTTAGGTTGTTAGGTTTTTTTTTTTTTTTTTTGAAAAAATAGACCTATTTATTAAAAATATTTATTAAAAAAAATAGGCGACCTAACAAAAAATTTGGTGGACCTATACAGACCTAACGTAGACCTATCGATTAAAGTCATTTTGATTTCAAAAATCCTTCAGTGGGGTGCTAACTTTGCGTAGCTCTGTTTGTGGCCGATTTTCTAACTTACCTTATGTGAATATTTAGTAATTCACATTAATTTGAGTAAATCACCCAATCCCAATCCCAAATCAGTTCTTCTTCTTCTTCTTCTTTTATTTTTGGTCCACAGTCGCAACTTTTATTTACAACATTCTGCCAAAGTCAAACATTGAAAGTAGGAAATTTTTGCGAGATTTTAAATTATACTTATATTTATCTTGTAGGTTGTATTAAGGGTATATATAGGGTAGATTAACTCTATACTGCATGATCTTGTATCAAATTCAAAGAGTATATAATAAATTCACATCAAATTACAAATTGTTATAATACAAACAGTATATAATTATTATAATACTCTTTGGTCTTCATCTTCAAAATGTAATAGGCCCGTTTTGACATTTGACATCGCGACGTAACTAGTGATGTAGCCATACGACTCGGTACTCGATTCGATAAAACGATTAAAGTTTGTATGAGTATTTAATCGATTAGATTATATATTGTAAAGTGCACTGGATTAAACTTCTGATTAGAAAATTTAACTTAAAACTTTAATATTCTAGGTTTTTTGAAATGATACAATGGTGCGAAAGATCAATTTGTCTTGAATTAAATATTTATCGATACAATAACATTCACTCATTTATTCATTCATTGTGTCAAATGTGTCAATATTTGTTACAGGCTTGCTTTTCTTCCTCTATTTAGGTGTACGTAATACAGTTTCTTCAGTACCGAAAGGCTCCTACTTTTCCTTCAATATAGTTCGAATAGTTTTTTTGACGTGATCTTGAACTCGCGTTACGGGCAATAAAAGGTCCACCATTAACTGATTCGCTTCACCAGGAGCTGATGCAATCTATTCTGAGATGCTGAAAAGTGGTGGACCGTCGCTAGAAGATAGACTTCATCACCTTGTCACAACAATCTGGAACGTAGAAAGAATGCCAGAAGAGTGGAATTTAGCCATTATTGCACCCATATATAAGAAAGGTGACAAAACGGAATGTAGCAACTATAGAGGAATTTCGCTTCTTTCTGTAGCTTATAAAGTGTTTTCCGGAGTTGTGTACAGACGGTTGCGCTCTTATGCTGAGGAAATATTAGTCGAATACCAGTGCGGCTTCAGACCAAATCGCTCAACTATTGGCCAGATTCATCTTATGCGTCAAACAATGGAAAAAGCCTATGAATTTAACATAAACCTTCATCAGCTATTTGTCGACTACAGACAAGCGTTTGACAGCATACGACGCAAGAGAACGCTTCTTGGTATGATGGAACTAGGCATACCAAGTAAGTTAGTAAGACTTGTCGAAGCCGTATTGGAGCACTCCAAAGCTGTAGTGGCCATCCAAAACGAGGTGTCTGAGCCTTTTGAGATACATTCCGGAGTCAAGCAGGGGGATGCACTCTCGTCCGTCGTATTTAACCTTGCCATTGAAGCTATCATTCGAAAACTGAACATCATAAATTGATAAAAGGTGAAAATATTGTCAGATTTTGCAAATCCCAAAGACTGAGGTGGGCAGGCCACTTAGAAAGGATGCCGGAAACCAGGGCAGCCAAAATAATATCTGAGTGGACACCACAGCAGAAGAGACCGAGAGGAAGACCCAGGAAAAGATGGAAGGACTGCATAGAGGAGGATCTGAGGAAGATGGGCAAGTTTACGAACTGGAGGAGGGTCGCCAGAGATCGTGACAAGTGGAGGAAAATCGTGGAAGAGGCCAAGACCCACAAAGGGTTGTAGCGCCACTGGAACTATTAACTGATTCGCGTTCGAAGTCTTCGGTTAATTTCACAATCAATTCAATTTGACATGTTGAAAAAAGTTCGTACAATATAACAACAAAAATAAAATCGAGTCCAAATCACTATGTTTAAATCAATGTCCAAAGTGAAGGTCACATGTTAGTAAACAGAAATAGTCCAAAAGTAAAGCCGAGTAGAGAAAAAGTTCAAACATAAACGAAGGCATAGTCAACTTCACAAGATGACGAACGAAAGATTGCACATTCCCCGCGTGGACGCCAAGTCACGGGCCGCCAATTCAAAATTTTATTTACTACTTTGAGCTCTAAGCTCATTTTTTTTCAGTAAAGATCACTACACAATATTAAATTACTATTAAAATCGAATGAAACTGGTGAAATTAAGTGATTAATTGGTTACAGCACTAGTAGTTAAAAAAAAAAAAGACTTTTGGAGGCGTTTCGTAATATTTAGAAATCGCATGCTACTATAAAGTAAGCACGAAAAGAATGCTCGCAATGTAGAATATTATTTAACGTGCTGAAAAATGTATGTATTTTTTTAAAACACTTTATTTATGTAATTAATTATTATTTTATTGTTTCTTACATTTTCGTTACAAGTTACATTCTAGGGGCTCTAATGTCAAAATGAGCCTATTATATTTTGATGACTATAAGGCCGGCCTCACACATCGGGAATGTCTCTTTGAATTCATAATCTTAAATTCTATCACCTCGCCTCACACATATTTTAATAATTCAGATTTTTAAGATATGTGTGAGAAAAAGAGACCGGCAGACAAGAATAGTCCCGACTTCCTTCTTGGCGAGGTGTCGTAAAAGTCAACTAAGGCTATAGTGGTGCGAACAACTGTACACCAACTAAGATAGTGATGGGCAGCAGCATCACCGTATTCTGCCACAGCACACTGCGCTTGCCAACCCACTTGCCAAGCATGACGAGTATTGGCAAACTCCTTCTCCCAGTAGATAATGGTGTAGACCTACATTCAGCAATGGACATCCAACGGTAGATGTGGTGCTGGATTTTCCCATTCTACCTTCAAAAATTTAATTACATTTGCATCAGCAGGCTGAATCACTCAATAAAATACAAAGGTAAATTACAAGAGAGAGTCTAGACATAAAATGAGGGATCTACGAATAAATTAAGTTGATTCCTTTTTCGCCTTAGCTGTTTTTACTCTTATTAATCTGAACTCTATCTAATATATAATGTTATAAGAATACTTGAATACAAACAAATTACTTCCTATATATTGAAAATATCGATATATTTGTACGATATATCTCACAATATCGATACAACACTGCAATATATTCTATTGAAAAAAGAAATGTGCGTGTACTTATTTTCGCACGTAAGTTGTTAATTTGTTATATTTAAAACTATCTTATGTATATCCTATATCTCTCAATATTACTAAAAAGGGAATTGTTACTTTATCCAAACTTTATGCTTATAGCAGTAAGATATCTATTATATTTTATTTTTCTGACTTCAAACATACGTATATGAAATTTGTTGACATCTATATTATCTATTTATTTTATTATTCACAACATTTTCACTCTACTACTAAAAAGAAGCTTAATAGTACAAATGAATAGTTATTCGTTACTATTTTTATATACACATCAAAAGAAAAACAAAGTAGTCATCCAGACGAATTAAACGAGCCGAACCCCACTCTGTAATGAAACGACGCAACCCCATCGGGGTTGCATCATTTCATACCAAAGTTCCTATGACTACCATCCAGCTCTATCATCAGAACCTGGTTACCATTGAAAGACAAACTATTCGTCAAGACGATTTAAACGAGCCCGGACTAGGTGAGGTTGTGTCGTTTCATGATAAAGATCCTATGGTCACTTCTAGCTCCATCAGCAGATCAACATCATATCATTATAATATTGCATCGTCACGCGATTTACATATGTATGCAAAATTTCAGCTCAATCGGTTACTGGGAAGTAGTTCAAATTTAATTTGCAAGATTTGATGACAAACATCGGGACAGGTGAAACTAAATAAAAGCTTGTAAAAAGAGAGTTGACATATCCAGCACAGTGAAGTGAGTTACCGCAATTGCGCGGTGCCTACCAGCTAACTTCATGGTGTCGGTTTTTCGCCATAGTGTGTGCGCGCATCGTAAAAATTTACGCTCATAATTTTTTCCTAACGCGCCAAAAGAAGTATAACTTCACAAACTGTATATACAGGCCGTATATGATACTTTACAAACATATATTTATGTGAGGTTAAGTTTCCCCAGTTAAAGCTAACTTAGCGTCCTAGAGGGAAATAGCTATTTAGCAGTTGACAGCGCTTACCGCTTAGCGATCGTCATTTTGCTTACAAGCGTTTCCTAGTGCTTTTTTCTGCCAAACAAATGCTTGAGCACAAGGTCTACCATATATTAGACCGTGCTGTAGCCTTACATTAGGGATAAACTTTTGAGAGAGAATCGATTCTCGATTCCCACTCCAATTTTTTATCTTTCTATTCTCAAAATCGATTAGTCGACTGTAGGAATCGATGTTAATCGGTTTTTGCGTTTTAGATTTTGGTATCGATGGATTGATACTTTACAATATATTTCCACACTCGCGCTACTCACATGCCTAAAAAGTTCATCACTTACATATACATATCACTATATAGCAGATAAAATGTGCCTACGGGAAACCTACGCACACTCCTAAAAAAAAGTCAATTTGTTATCAAGCAATGGAAAATATTATTTACGATTCTTAAGTCAAAAATTCGAATCTAAGAATCAATTCTCAATCGACTTCGAAAAGCAAGAATCGATTATTTCAAGAGAAAAGTCGATTCTCGAATAGAATCGGAATCAACTTACCAATCATGGAATATAGATATAATCAATTAAAAAACACACCATAGAGAAAAGTAATATACATATACACATTACTAAAATAAATTACACAATTACACATACTGTAATAATTGAAAGTACTTCAAAATTTTGTATTTAACATCCTCATGTATAATTAAACAATATAATAATTTTATATTTCCTTTATACGTTGTTTTGTTTTATTATCGTAATTATATATTTTTTGGAAAATTATACAACGAAAATTTTCCCCGCCATTTTCTCGGCGTGTAAGTCATGGTCACGTGACTGACATTTAGCTAGCCAACCAACAACCAGTATCTGCTTAACCAAACTGTAGTTTGAGAAATGGCTGACGATAAAGAAGTGGAAAAAACGATCGCAGAGGACTTGGTTGTAACCAAGTATAAGCTAGCTGGACAAATTGTTAATCGTAAGTTTTCACTAAAATATTATTGTTTGTAAATTTATCATTTTCCTTTGGGGTCAAAGTATGGTTGTATGTGAACGTCGAATGGACGCGTGTCAGCGCCATGCGGACAATGTGGTTCTGCTCACTACATTCACCTTTTCTGTGAAGTTATTTTAACTGGAAACATAATATTTCTAAGAAAGCTTTTACTTTTCCAGGTGTTTTAGAGCAAGTAATTGCGAAATGCGTACCAGACGCGTCTGCGCGTGAAATATGTGAATATGGAGACAAGTTGCTCCTTGAGGAAACTTCCAAAGTCTTTAAAAAGGAAAAGGACTCTAAAAAGGGTATAGCATTTTCGACATGCGTCTCTGTAAATAATTGTATATGTCATTTTTCACCAATACCTAGTGAAACTGATTACATTCTGAAGCAGGGAGATCTTGCTAAAATGTAAGTATTAAGCTATGTTCATGACTCGTTAAATTGTAGTTTCCTTTACTAATCATTGTTTTCGGTTACAAATAAATATGTATTTATATATTAAGTGTAACTATCTTTTATTTTGATTGTAATATTGCTCTATGTAATATTTTTATTTCTTTCAGTGATTTGGGTGCCCACATAGATGGTTTTATTGCTGTTGTAGCACATACAGTTGTAGTAGGAGGTGGTGAGGTAACTGGCCGTGCCGCAGATGTCCTCCTTGCTGCCCATTTGGCTAGTGAAGCCGCCTTGAGACTGTTAAGGCCTGGAAATGAGGTAATTAACAATTAGTTCACTATTCTTTTTTTTTTTCAATTGTTTAGACTTAGTTTTTCAATAATTTTTTATATTTATTTCTAGAACTATGCAGTAACAGACGCTATCCAAAAGATAAGTGCTGAGTATGCATGCAAACCCATAGAAGGCATGTTGTCACATCAATTAAAGCAATTTAGAATCGATGGAGAAAAGAGCATCATCCAAAATCCATCGGAGGCACAAAAAAAGGAACATGAGAAGGCAACCTTTGAAACATATGAGGTTTATGCTATGGATGTGCTTATTTCAACAGGAGAAGGTGTTGTAAGTATTATCAAAATGTTGACATGTTTTTAATATGCCCTGAATTCTTTCTAGATTAATTTAAACATAAATAGTCTAGCAGTACTCAGGGTAAAGAAAAAAGTATGAAATTTTGAATCAAAATATTCTATATATTTTGATTATTTAATTGCTGACATATTTATGACAACCAAATAAATTGTATATACTATATAATATTGTGCAATAAAAATAATTTTACTTTATATGTTTATAGGGACGTGAAATGGACACAAGGTGTACGATATACAAGAAAACAGATGAAGTTTATCAACTAAAGTTGAAAGCATCTAGAATGTTTTATAGTGAGGTAATCTTTTAAATAATTACATTATTTTTTCATAGTTTAATTGTCAAATTTCTATCCCCTATTGTTTTAGGTCAATGTTAATCATTTGATATTGATTATGAGTTAGGGGTAAAATGTAGTGATGAGTTTGAACCTATGTGTTAACTATTGAAACATTGGTATAGATCATCACAACAAATGTTTATATTTTTTTATAAGGAATCTTATTTAAATAAATGGATATTGTTAATACGTAATATATTTTGTTATCTCAGGTTAGAAACAAACACGGATCTATGCCATTTAACCTACGTAGCTTTGACAAAGAGACAAGTGCAAGATTGGGAGTTGTTGAATGTGTCAACCATAAGCTTATTGAGCCTTTCCAGGTAAAATTTTTGTTATTTGGTTGAAAACTTTGTTAAAGAGTTTTGTTTAAGAATTTAATTTATTATATGTGAATTATATTTACAAAATAATATAGATTGTTTATAATTTTAGATATTGATACTTATAAAAAAAATTTATTACCCGACTGCGACAGAAGGAGGGTTATGTTTTTCGAGTGTATGTATGTATGTATGTCCATTTCTTTGGCACGCCCTACAGCCCAAACGGCTGGACGGTTTTTGACATATGAGGTGTCGTTGGATTTGTCTAAATTGTAGTAGTGACATAGGCTATATAAATTTTCAAAATGGCGCCCGCAAATGAAGGAATGAGGGGGGGAGTTGAATTTTTTTTTTTTCTAACTGTAGCAATATGGGTATCAAATGAAAGCTAGTAAATTGTTTTATTCTTTTTAGTTTATAATAAGAGAATTTTACGCAGTCGGGTTTTTTGATTTTTTTAATTAAGCATACTTGTTATATTAACTTCAGATAACATCAATATACATAGTTATGTACATGTTAATAAACTGGAAAAGATTTACTTTTATCATATTGTATTAATACAGTTATCTTTTACTTTATTTGACTTAGTAATTCTGATTTATTACTTACTGACATGTACTAATGAATATAAAATGAGCTATGAATCAGCCTGCAAACATCCCACTGCTGTGCAAAGGCCTCTTCTCAATACAGGAGAAGGGTTGGAGCTAAATATACCACGCCGCTCCACTGCGGGTTGCCAGATATTTAGCCTACCATGAGTAATGATCTCTATTAGATAACCATGATAACAACTAGGACCGACATCTGTACATGCACTCCGAGGCATGGTGGGGAGACCCATAAAGACATACACCTAGACTAATAACAAATATTTGTACAAATACAAATATCTGCCCCATACAGGTATCGAACCTGTGACCACTTGCATTAAGGTAACTACTAGAACCACAACACCAGAATCATTGTCAAAAAAAATTACCTGTTTTTTTTAAATATTATTATTTATTATAATTTCTTTTTATTGCAGGTGCTATATGAAAGGCCAGGTGAACTCGTAGCACAGTTCAAGTTTACTGCCTTATTGCTCCCAAGTGGCACTCACCGCATTACTGGTCTTCCCTTTGACAAGAGCCAGTGTAAGACTGAACGAACAATTAAGGACCCTGAATTGAATGTGAATATAGATTTTAATTCATTTTTTTTTATGTCTGTAGTGTCCCTGCAATCTTTCAAAACAGACTTTGTAATAGTTCGTTTTGAACAAGCACAGGGTACAATAAAGTAATCTTTTTGAGCCGATTTGTTTACCGATTTGCAATTTGGTTTGAACAATTACGACATATAAATAATAAATGTACATTATTTTTAATTTTGCTATAGACTTGTACTTATTTCAAACTAAAACAACAAACATTTTTAATGCAGGCCCTCTTGAACTCATCTGCGAAATCAAATAAAAAGAAGAAAAAGAAAGCTGGAGCTGAGGAACCGATGGAAGTTGAAACAGCTGCCTAACTACTGAATTTGTTTTTGCCTGAGGACACTTAATATAACTCAGCAGTTTTCTTAAACCTCTTACATGGACATTATCTGACCACACACCACACAGTGATTAAAATTAATAAGCAATAAGTAAAGCTTACCTTTTTTGATATAGCTTTCAATGATTGTAAATGTGTTCATTTGAAGCTATTGACAAAATCAACATGAGATTGAAAATTAGCTACGAAATTATTGTTAATGTTTAGATGTTTATGTACAAAACAATAAACTGTTACATGTTCACACATCCAACAGCACTACATGTTTAGGTGGATACAATCTATAATTGAAAGTATGTTTTTTGCAAAAAAGTTTTGATAAAATACCTGTAAATACCGTTCATTTAATATTGTTTGACTACATTTTCAATTAAGTGTATTGTAAAAACTAAATAATTTCTTATTGATTTGTTAAAGAACAAATTAAATGTGCACAATTTTTTTCTGGACAGTAGTTCATTCATTTGTTCAATTAAGTATGACTTTTGTATTTACTGTATTTCGATGTTTTAAGTAGTCATCATAATTTTCTAAAGTAATTTTCAAATAAATATAATGAATTTGTTTTAATATATTTCATTCTACTAAAGTGAAAACTACAAAATGATAGTGTGTCTGTAAATTGTTAGTTTCATAAATATGATTTCATTAACTATTTCTAAATATTTAGGACCTCTGTACATTTGGTATTTAAGTACATTTTTGCATAAAAGATATTTATGGAACTAATAATCTAGTGAATATAATTGAATGAGTGATATTAAGAAAGGAATAAATCAATCTGCCACATGCCTGTGGTCTTTTTGTAATAATTATTTTATTTATAACTTCACTACCAACTCTATCCAGTAAGTATATTGAAATAAAAAGTCCAATCCTTATTTGTATATGGGATATATATATTTAAAGCTTAACATATACACTCATCATGTCATCTGTTCCTAAGGTAGGCAACTTAATGATTGATAGACATTTTTATGTAATATGTAATTAAAATATATTACATCCAGACTCAGGGTGGGAATTGAACCCATAACACTGAAGCAGAAAGCAGCTATTGTCAACTGGCCAACAGGCCAGTCATATTTAGGCCGTGTTCCGATATAATTATACTGGAGCACTGCAAGGTGTGACGTCATTTCAGTATACTGCGCTATACTGGTTACTGTTTATAATGGAACGAAGTCCAGTATACTGGACTACTGTTATCATCCTCATTTTACGACTTTTACGAAAATATCATGTACACGTTTTCTATTCAACAAGAAAAATTATTATTTGAATATTGTGGACATTTTTGAATAACAAAATTAATAATAATAACAATCATTTGCGCTGTCATATTTTTGATCACGTGATCACAATACTGAGAGCACCTTACCTCGAAAGCGCCAGTGGTCTCAGTACAAACATGGCGGCGATGACGTCATATACTGCGGCAGTGTACTGGCAGTCTATAACGGAACGAATTTTCAATACTGAGTGCACTGGGGCAGTGCTCTCAGTATATATCGGAACACGGCCTTAATTGTAACTAATAATAAGATGAATTTTATTCAACATTTGCCATTAAGCAAAACATCAACATTTTTGTCATATGATACAAAATCCCACTATTTAAATATGTAATGTAAACAATACCTATTAAATATTTATTAATATCACAAAACTTAAGATTTTTTTGTTTTTTTCAAAAATGACTTTTGTTTGAATAACTTCCGACATAATTATATAGGCATATATTTTAATACTGACTTGTGAAAGTGAACTGTGCAGTGATAAAAAAATAACAATTAGCCATTAGGATTAAAATTAATGACCAAAACAGGCTTTGCTAATTTTATATATAAACATTACTATATCAAACAAAATTCACTTAAAACCACCACATTGTTGAATGTCAATTGCTACATGAAGGCCTCACCCATAATCTCGGATTTGCCAATACTCACCATGCAGCATGCTTTGCAAGCAGATTGGTAAAAGCAGTGTGTTGTGGTAGGATATGGTGATGCTGCTGCCCATCACCATCGTGGTTGGTGTACAGTATGGTTACACTACTGGGGCCGACAGCTCGCCAAGAAAAAGTTCAGGACTATTCTCCTCTGGCGGTCACCGCACAGCCTTCACTTAAAAACATTGGTAATAAAATAGAGGTGTATTTAATTCTAAACACAATAATGCACGTTGAAAATTATTGAAATGAAAAATATAAAAAAACTACTTATATCTCATTTATTTCAATAATTTAAAAAGTGTTACATGTTAAAGTAAACTATTATAAAAATCATTTTGCTTTTTCTTGACTAGAGGTAGAGCTTGATTCTGCGGGATCTAATGCAGCAGAAATATAACTGTAGGACTTGGAAGCTGCATTGGTAGTATATGTCGGAAGGTCGACAAGAAATCTGAATGTAGCCTTTACTCCACTATTCCAGTAATATTTAAACAAATACGTTAATCTGTCATTTGAGGGCAGAGGAGGTAGCTGAAACAAAGGTTTCAAGATGTAATTAATTTACAAACAAATAAAATTTGAAATTGTCTATTAGTTGTACCTCATAAGGAATTTGCTTCTTAAATTCTCCTACATAAGGAGAAACTCCTTTTTCTAGTTCTTCATAAAGTTCACTCGTTGTTGCGCTATCTTTCCAAACGCCTTTATCGACTGTATAATAAACGGCTGATCCTAGAATAGCCGATTTTATACCGAATCTGTAAAAATTATATATGTACTGTAAGAAATGATGTATTGTTTATAAACTTCTTTAAAACAACAATATAATATATAAGGTACATACTTTAGCATATTTACTATTTATTTAAAATTTGTTTCCACAAGAAATTATATAAGTTTTATTGGATAAATAGCATATTATATTTTATTACCAAGTAAATTATGACATTGACATATGTCAATTTTTTTATATACTCTGTACAATAACTACCTAACCACGGCTTAGTAATTCTAAGACCTTTCCATAGTGTGGAGAATTTACCGGTGAAATATATTTTTTACTTACTTTATCAACTTACCATCAATATTTTACTGGATAATTAACCAAAGTACTGACAGCTGTCAATTTTTTTAATTCTTATAACAAATCAATTATAATACTAAAAGTGTTTCTAAAAATTTTCACTGATGATTTTCTTTAATTTTTACATGTGGAATTTTTTCATAAAATTTTTTTCATAGCAATTTAATTATTATAAAAATTCTAAAAAAATTCTAATGTCTAGACGGACACTGCAAGCAGTTAAGTATCCTTAGGAAATATATTTTACCCGTTAATTAACCAAATAACTTACTGATTACCGACTGGATATTTATCCGCTCTACACACTACCTTTCCAAGACCGTGTAGTGCTAAGCACAGGTGCTAAGTGCAGTGTAGTGTGTACCTAACTGTACCTAGATACTTTTATACTTGACACTGTCGCAAATGGCGATCATATGGCAAAAATAAAAGAAGAAGAAGTTTTATTAAGTGAGCGTTCGATTCATGATATAAATTCCTTGCTAACTACTCTTTTCTAAGAAAAAAATTACATTGTGCAGGTGTAAAATCCTAAGGTGTCGTCATAACTAGGAAATGGTGATCAGTGATTACAGATTCCTCCAGTGCTACAGTCAATAATAATGTTTATTGTTATTTTAACTGTTTCACTCCATCCGTTCAATATATACATCATCATTATCGTAATATTAGTTATTAGATATCCACTGTTGATCGTAGGCTTCATCCATCGACCTCCAGAACCACCACCTGTCCTATGTATTGCTGATAATTTTTGATGGATTGCCAATATTTGCCACGATTGGCAGGCAAGTTGGTGAGCGCAGTGTGTTGCGATTGGATATGGTGATGCTGATGCTCATCAACATCTTGTTTCGTGCACAGTTATTCGCACCATCAGGGCCTTATTCGCCTTTTACTCTGCCGGTCACCGCATGACTAAATATATATTCATACATATATTTAACATAATAAATACTTATATACCTCATATACTAAATTTACATAAGCCTACAATATAGATAAGTATAAGCGGATAGAGGATTATGACCCGATAGGTAGATCGAACGGCCGGGGCTTAGAGCTGTCGGCTGAGAAATCGGCGAACAATCCTAGCCAAGTAAAGCAATACCGCTTTTTTGATCTTGGCTGTAAGCTATCCGTCACGGATCCTGAACTAGATGGTGAACGAGGCTTGCCGAGATCAAATTGTCGGCAGATATTACGATAGGGACGATTTCAACGGACTCCACACCAAAAAAAAAATTGTTTCACTTAAGCCCGGTAAAATTATTCGTTTACTGTGAGGTTTTGTTTTGGTAGGACTGCGTAGAACGGATTGTAAGCAACATGTATGAGAGGGACAGTCAATATTGTTGCTATATAAATAAAAAATATACTAAGGAGTACCATTTTCTGTTAGGAAAAGTGTCGTCGAAATTCATCAAATTATGGTCACTCCACATTAGCATGAGGTTAAATCTTAAAGGAAGCGTCAAATAACAAAGTAGTCTAACACGGACTGGACACATAATAAACAATATAAATTAACAACAATAAAAGATATAATTATTATAAACATTATCTATAATAAATTAAATATAAAACATTAAAAAAAATCACAAGTATCGATTTAGTCGACTATTTCTTAACTACAGAAGTCAAAAGAAATACTAAAATTTTCAACCCACGTCATTTCCGTTTACTACCCTAGCGCTATTTCGGTGAGTGCTCGAACAATAATTTGCTAAAGAAAGTAGACACTTTTCAACTAATTGCCCATAGAAGATAGGCCTCCTTTACCTATACCCAAGTCTAAGTAGTCTAGTAATATTTTCAAATGTCAAACGACTGTCAAAAAACTAACCGTTCCGAACCAGATCTATTACACAGGTCTTGCAATAACAGTACCTAGTGGGGTACCCCGGCTTAATGATGGCTGTTCTTTTCAAATTACGGCCGCCAGAGGCCGCAGATAAATAGATGGGTGTTCTGTGTAACGAAGTCAAATCATTTTTGAATAATATCAAATTCAAACAAAACAGTTAAATAACAAAACAAAAAATCACAACAAATTCTCAAAAAATTATTAAATAACACAATACTTGGGAGAGAAAATGCGAAATGAGACTGAATAGCTTACAGTCACATTTGTTACTCAACTGACATACGCAGTGTCAACTGCACAGCGCATCTATCGATATGTGATCGATATCAATGACGTTGACAAGCGGCGTTGACGCGAAATAAAATAACACGATCGTACTAATCTCTCAGTACTGAAATTAGGCTTCGTTGCAAGACTTGTATTTAAGACCGTGCTTATGAATTTTTTTTAACAACCAAAATCGGTCGGTTGTGAATTTTAATGAGGTCATTTTAATATATAAATAATATAATGACGACCGTTCTTGTGTAGAGGTGTAAGTAGTCGCCTTGACGCCGACGGTCGCGTGTTCGATTCCCGCTCGGAGCAGATTTTTGTATTTGTATAATTAATTGATTCCGGTCTGAATGTCTTTGTGAGTCTCCCCACTGTGACTCGGAGAGCACGTGAAGGCAGCGGTCCCAGTTCGAGCGTTTCAGATTCATATCTGAAAAAAAAAACGTTACTCATGGTAGGGAAATTGTTTGCCAACCCGCAGTGTAGCAGCGTGGTGTATTATTTTTCATTGTAATTTAAATTCAATTACACACACATATCGCCTTTTTAATAATAAACTGCAATAATTCAAAAAACAAGTTATTTGGGAAATCGCGTTTAAAGTTTTGTAAATCCGACTCCTTCATAAAAAGCTTTTATTTCTTTTATATGAGACGCAATCTAGATATAATAGTACATCTAATATATTGTCTATGAACTAATCTTTCAAATAATATGTGTATATAATTTTATTAGTATTCATTATACTTTAAAAGATACAGTATTTGTAAACATACACTAGTGACTTAGTTCGTTTTATGATTAAAATGCAACTTAGTATTTAAAATCTTTAAAAAATAAAGCGTAATAACTAGTAAAAGCTCGTATTCATTTTCATCGGGTTTGCACATAAAATGAATTAAGTCTAAATTTCGTCATAGAAAACAGTAATCGTTTAAAATTAAAACAGTTCAGTTTTAGACCCAAATAAAAGGAAATTCAGCACTTACCTATTTGAAATAAAACGAACTATTTAGTATTAGGACATACAAAAACACGTCACTGCCGGCGCAACACTTACGCCGAGTTGCACGAAACAAATTTTAAATTTAAGTGTTTATTAAACTAATTTAATCACAAGAATCGTGATTATCTGTTGCACGAAACCTACATCTGATTAAATTAACAAAAAAATTTAGCTTAATTAAAGACCTATCTAACGGATGATTAATTCCAACAGCTTTAAATTAATCATAAGATCAACTAATTTTAAGATTAATTGCAACTTAACTAACGGAAAGTTAGCGACGGTTTCGTGCAACTCGCCGTAAATGAATCGTTTTTTTTAATACTGATTGGGCCGATTCGTCAAACAAAAAGAGGCGCAAAATATTTTATCTCGCTCCCTGGCATCCAAATGTAGCCGGAATTGAATTTTACCTATGCTTAACGTGGATATATTTCATTTTATGAATAAATCTCAAAATCTTGTATTTTTGAATTATTGCAGTTTATTATTAAACGAGCGATATATATACTTTAATATATCGATTTAAAAAAAAAATGTTAGGCCCAATGTTATTCAAAATTAACAAGCGAATGGAAAAATTGTCAGGGTTGCCATAAAAAGTTTATTTGTTTGATGTTGGTATATTGAACATTCATAGTAAATATCAGTAAATATCATAGTGATAATGATAATTGATAACGTCGTTGTCAGTTGATATAGCTGTAACTCGGTAGAATAACATAAGAATATTTGATAATTTTTGAACACGATCTCAGTCTAGTAATATAGAAGGTGTGGGTGCAAGCGTTTGTGCTTTACGATATATTTGTTATAACCAATTAATTATTATTTATATAATTGAAAATCTTTTAAACCAAAACAATGGCAGAGAAACAAATAAAAAATCGTGTTTGTATTGTTGGTTCGGGAAATTGGTAAGGCTTCAGTTATTTTTATCATAAAATGTGTAATGTTAACATGATCTTATTTCCGTGACCTTAAGAGTGTAAAAGACTGATGACATAATAAGTAAAGTAATATAACTCGAATATAAGCTATCCTATAGGTATTTAAAAATAAACACTTAATTAATTGTTACTGCTATTATTGTGTCAAATTATCTTCTTCAAAAGAAATAAATAAACAGAAAAAAAAATTCTTCAGGGGTTCTGCAATTGCTAAGATTGTAGGACGCAATGCAGCTCGTCTCCCGAATTTTGAAGATAGGGTTACTATGTGGGTGTATGAAGAAATGATTGATGGAAAAAAGTTAACAGAAATTATAAATGAAACACATGAAAATGTGAAATATTTGCCGGGACATAAGTTACCACCCAATGTTGTAAGTGTATTAATTTAATATTAACTATTTAGGTATACCATAACTTTAAATATCTTTTTTAATAAATAAGTAACATAACTATTGGACAGTTCTATTGGCACAACTATCACATGTTTAGCATATGTTTTCTATTTTTATTCTACTTCCTAATTGGAACACTTTCAATGCCATTGTTAAACAGAATTTTTTACAATGTGGCCTTGAGTAAGAAGCCACTTACTTGTTTAATTTTTTAATATGATTAATCATTTAAAGATTACTACTACTATGTTTATAAGTGGAAATACTAAAATTAGAGAAAATAACTTCTCAAATTACTAATTAATTACTTTTACAATTTATAAAATAATTAATTTAATAAATAAAAGTGGAAAAGTTAAAAAGCTTCATTTTCTTTACATTTGTATTTTTGTTTGTTGTATTCAATTTAGCAATTGAAATTTATATTCAAAATTATAATGACGATATAAATATATATATATTTTTAATTTTTATTTTAGCTTTGTCAGCTAATTTTGACTATGTCATTCTGTAATTAATACTACATATTATACAATAAAATTAAATTTACGAAAGAAAGAGAATAGCTTAAGGAGTTATGTTCCCAATATTAGATAACAAATTTAAAAACCTTTTTTGGGAACTATAAACTTATGTGCGTAGTAAGGTCCAAAAGTTAATCAGAGGTACAAAACTAACTTGTCATTATATTATTAGACTTTTAGTTACCCACACACAATAACATCGGGTCATTTCATTTCAATACAACATTGATCTATAAAAAAACCCTAGATCAGTACAATACAAAGATAAAATGTTTTAAAGTCAGACAGTTGATTAAAATTTCGTAATGGAGAAAATTGAGTATCGAACTGTAATAAAATTTTTAACAAAAGAAGGGAAGACGCCGGCTGAAATCAAACAACATTTGGATGCTGTATATGGACATTCTTCCCCTTCGTATTCCACCGTCAAAGAATGGCCGAAACAATTATATTTGGGAAGACAATCAATTGAAGATGAACCTCGCGAAGGACATACATCTGAGGCCGCCGTGGATAAACTTCCGAAAAGTGGATACCGAATTTCGTGATGAAATTTGGGACATTCCTATCTACTCCCCTTAAAAGGATTTTTAGCAACTCACAATATTTTTAGAAATATTGAATTTTTTGAGAATGCTGCTTAGCACGCTCTATATAATAAGTATAAGTAATGACGGGCTTGTTTCCGCAACTCGACATCACTGTGCGCCTATTTTGCGTGTTCGCTCTATATAAGAAAGCGAGTCGATCAAAAGGAGGAGGTTTGATATAAAAGGTCTCCTCCTAACTCCGTTATGTGCTCTCGTAACCGAGAACAAGATGAGTAAGACAAAAATCATAGAACAGTGTGTGTAACTAGTGATGAAGATTGTATAAGAAATGAGATCTGTAGAAGAATAAGTAATTGGAATAACCGATTTAACGTACCGCGAAACGTAAAACTTGGAAATTCTATGATTGATGTCGTTAAAAGTTTCTGAAATTAAGAATCGGAAGTGAAAATTGGAAGCATCAGGTGGATAGGTAACTTGAAGAGAGTTGCGAGTTCGATAGAAATGCGGACAATTAGCTGAATCTAGGTCCAGCTGTAGACGTCCTTTGGCTGGTGATCAGAATATTTATTGTTACGTATATTAATATCATTTTAAAACTAAGTACGATCTAATAAACTCATCTGAAATTAGTTGGTTTCAAATAAAAAAGTCGACTAAAGTTGTGTCTCTCCTATTTATTTGTCAGGTTGCCGTACCAGACTTAGTAGAAGCAGCTAAAGATGCAGACCTATTAATATTTGTTGTTCCCCACCAATTTGTCCGCACCTTATGTTCTACGTTATTAGGTAAAATTAAACCTACGGCTGCTGCACTTTCACTCATTAAGGTAATTATTAAAATAATTACATTAAGTAATAAAATACGACGATGTATAGGTTTTTTATTTTTGCACAATGAAAAAATATTATGGAGTTTCACAAGCCTAATTAATGCCTGCATTCTAATTTTATAATAAAAAAATAAATATATTTTTGATATCGACACAATTTCAAATTTTTTCGGCTATTTATGAACAGATGCCTCAATATACCTAATTCAGTAGGTACCTATTTCCACTTACCACTTTAGTAATCAACGTTATTATAAACACATATATACGCCTAGATATAATATACTGATATCTAGGCATATATATATTATGGAATGCATTCAGTGATTAATTAATTTCATTTGGCAGGGCTTCGATATTGCAGAGGGCGGTGGCATTGATTTGATCTCGCATATCATTACGAGATGCCTGAAAATTCCTTGCGCCGTCTTAATGGGTGCCAATATTGCTTCAGAGGTAAGAACAATATTGGTTATATTTATGTAATACACTCAGGGCCGGATTTAGAGGTGTGGAGGCCCGGGGCAACAGAGGAGTGGAGACCCCTTGATCCTAAATTTTGTTTCCCAATATATTTGTTTGCATGCGTCATTGCGTCGCAACTACGGACCGCTGTTGTTGACTCCGTCGAGCTATATGTATTCCTAAAAAGAAAAGGTCACCACTTCTTCCTATTACTAAAAAAAAGGTCATCTCCTCTCAACATTATACACAATATCAATGATATATATAGTGTTTACTACTCTAAATTTAAATTTTTTGCCGAAGTCTCTATTGTGGGCCCCTCTTATGTGGAGGCTCGGGGCAGTTGCCCCGGTCGCCATCCCCTAAATCCGGCCCTGAATACACATTTTGGTGTGAAAATTTCGGTTACTGAAAAGGTACTGTCAAACCGATCCTCTAGGCTCGTTTAAATTCAATCTAATGAACTACAATATACCTACATAGAATGCTCCTTTACGTCATTGCTGTAGGTTTGTCACAGATCATTCCTACCTGTTCTAAATTAACCTATTATTAGTGTTCGCTTCTACTGAGCTAGGAATATATTTTATATTTGTATAAAAGTTCTTCTACTTAAATCAGTACAACAAACTGTCGCCTCGGTGCTGAAATATTTTCGAAACAACAATAAACTTACATTTTTTACGCCAACGTACCTATACGTACGTAACTAGAAGGTATTTTTATATTTTTGGCGTTAAACTAATAAAACTAACCAACTGTTTTAAAAAAAATGTCTAAAAAATTCTTATGCTAAATTGCTTCCTTTAAAAGTAATTTAAGACCCCGTTCAGATGACAAGCGCTTAACGCGCGTTATGATAACGCGCGCTTACAACTACACATGCCGTACGTACGGCCGTACACATGCTAACGCGCGTTAAACGCGCGTTAGCATGTGTACGGCCTGAATAAAATGTATGTAGTTGTAAGCGCGCGTTATCATAACGCGCGTTAAGCGCTTGTCATCTGAACGTAGCCTAAGGTCAAACAGTAGTTAGCCGTGCGTAGAAAAACATCATAAACATGACGTATTGTTTGACTATACTAGCATAACAATAAAATGTAACAATTACCTGTATATTTATTCTAATTTATATAAACATTGTTAAAAAAAATTAAATACACAGAATTTATGATTACGATTTTTTTTGTAGATTATAAAAAATATCAACGGATTTCCTTCAAACATGTGAAAGCAATAAATAAACATTAAACAAATAGAGTTGAATGTTACAACGTAATCGGAACCAAGATCCAAGTCCAATGCAAACTTCTTCGAGTTGAATTTACATTAAAAGTTGTAGCTGTATGATATTTATATACTTTGCTTAACAAATATTATAACCAGTGTTTATTTTAATTTTTGTACATGATAACCAGCCGTTCCTTAACCACGTTCTTGTGTTCGTGGAAATTAGTAAAACAAGTATCCTTAATTAAAAAAATCAAAAAACCCGACTGCGTAAAATACTCTTATTATAAACTAAAAAGAATAAAACAATTTACTAGCTTTCATTTGATACCCATATTGCTACAGTAAGAAAAAAAATTCAACTCCCCCCCCTCATTCCGCCATTTTGAAAATTTATATAGCCTATGTCACTACTACAATTTAGACAAATCCAACACCTCATATGTCAAAAACCGTCCAGCCGTTTGGGCTGTAGGGCGTGCCAAAGAAATGGACATACAGACATACATACATACATACATACATAAATACATACATACATACATACATACATACATACACTCGAAAAACATAACCCTCGTGTCGCAGTCGGGTAATTAACATTGAATCATGTCGAATTCATTGGTTTTTATTTTTATTACGCGGAAGATTAAATATTTTTTAAAATCAGTTTAGCCATTTCGGAGATAAGCTGGAAAAACCTAGCCAAAATTTTATTTTTTATTAAATCTAATAATTGTTTTAAAAACAAATTTTTTAATATACTATATTTTTTTCATTTGTATATATACCTATAATGTATAATTAAATTGAAATACAAATTTTATTTTATTTTTAAGTTATTATCATAATAAGTATCAAATGCATTGTTTTTTTATTTTTATTATAGACTTTGGAATTTATTAGTTTGTCATTGAGTAATGAAGATAATTCCGTTACAGTCATATTACGGTTCGATTAGTTCAAAGATCAAATGCAAACTACAATACATAAGTTGTACCGTGAAACGTAATGAATAAATTAATTATCGATTTTTTTTTTCAAATATTTAGGTAAGGAAGTAAAGGAGGTAGATATTTACTCTTGTATACAATTTGTCGAAAACTTAATATTACCTTTCATATATGGTTATGTTAAATAACTTCATACTTGTTCATATATTGCTATACCTACGACTTTGGATGAGTTTAATTCAATTATAAAAACTATTTGATCGTTTTCAATTAAGTCTTTCAAATAAGTTTTATTTCTGATACAGTTGGCTCTTAACTAAAAAACATTGAAATATTTTCATTTTATATAAAGTTATTAAAGTTTAAAGAAACGACGTTTTTTTATAAGTACTGCGTGATCAGTGATGTTTAAATAACATTGTTACAAAAGAAATTTTGTAGGCAAAGTATATATTTATTGGTTTTTCCCTTGCACATGAAATTGTACGTAAAATAAAATCAATAGTATAGCTTATTATGATTTTATTTTACGTACAGATTATTGTATATATATCAATATTGTGCCTTCACTTCTTTTATGGAAGATAGTTGTTGTTAAATCTAAAATAAAGGTTTGAGATGAAAATAAGTATTATTTCTTGACGAAAAAGCGAACGATGCAATTTTATTTTACCGGTGTGAATTTTAAAAGACATTTGAAAAATTCAGATTAGAACCCGTGACCGTTTGGTCATCGATTCATGTGTTCTATCTACTGGGACATCTTAGCTCTATTCCGTAACGAATATGAAGTGCGTTTTTCATCGTTTATCCCTATATGAAGATTGAAGACAAAACAATTTCTTTCGTCTATAGGTAGCAGAAGAAAAATTCTGTGAAACAACAATCGGCTGTCGGGACGTGATGCTAGCGCCTATGATGAGGGACATCATCCAGACTGAATATTTCCGTGTTGTCGTTGTCGACGACGAAGACGCCGTCGAAATTTGCGGGGCCTTGAAGGTATGTATGTATGTACTAATCTAATTCTAAAATCTATACTACTGTACTATACTGTATCAGCCTGTTAACAACCCCCTGCTGAGTGTAGGTCGCTTCTCCATATAGAGGAAGGGTTGGGGCTTAATTCACCACGCTGCTTCTCTGCGGATTAGCGGATAATTTCCCTAGAATGAGAATCGTTATCAGGTGTCTATGATAACAATTGAGACCGACGGCTTTACGTGCTCTCCGAGGCACGGTGGGGCGACCCACAAGAACATACACCCAGACCGGAAACAAATATACAAGTACAAACATCTGTCCCGAGCGGGAATCGAACCCGCTACCGCCGGCGCGCGGTTTGAGGCGACTACTCGCACCACTACACTAGAACGGTCGTCAAATCTATACTAATTACTAACTAGTATAGATTATAGAAAAAAAAATTTTCGCGAAATAAATCGTTACAGAAAATATAATCATTATATTAATCTCAGGTTATATTCTGAGATAATGAAAAACGTGTATTTACTTGCACTAGAGAAGGATATCAAAATTCAAATATGTTTTTTGTAAATAGGCGTATTTACAGTGCACTAATGTGACGATATGTCATTACGTGTGTACGTCAAACGTCACATATTATTACAAAGCGACAATTTAAATGGGCTCTTTTTCCATTCAAATGTTCTTATAACTGCAAAACAATAATGGTCTCACACTCAACGGCCTCCAGTACGATGTGAATCCCGTGTCGATGGTCTAGAAACACACACAACACACAAACACAAACGCCTAGACAATCTGTATGCCCTATACAAATATTAGTTATGTGTGCGAATCGAACCCGTTACCGCTAGCGCATCAGCCAGTTGCTGTAACCACTGCGCCATGATCAAAATGAATGAATGAATGACGTTTGAATTGATTTGATTGTTTTCGATAAGTTTTTAAAATTTATCACTGTATCAAAGTCTCAGATGTATATCGAACGTATTAACACCTCATTGTGATGTTTTTTTAAATGGTTAGGAACCTTTTTATGTCTCTCGATAGGATAGTTTTATTATAACATTATCTTATTATTAGCTTTGTGTTATCATGTTATAATTATAATTTTGACATTCGTTGTTGGAATTTATGTTTGTAATAAATGATTACATTATTTATTAATAACATAATTATGTACTATGAAATTCGGCGATAGTCTCGCAATTGTTTTCCACGTTTCCTTTTGAACGATAAGATAATTTATAAGACTTATGTACATCATAATAATTGGCTTTAATATATTAACTATATAAGTTTATTACTATATGGTCTAGTCTTATTGTATGTTCGAAATACAGTGTAAATAATATATTTATAGTTTTAAGACTTATTCTATATGAAGAGGTGATTTTAGTAGGCTGCTTTTGCACCTTCAGACATTTTTTTCTTTCCCTGTATTGACTGTGCGGTGACCGGCAGAGAAGAATAATCCCGATCTGTTTTTTACCGATGTGTCGCAAAAGGCGACTAAGGCCAAAATGATACGAATTACTGCACCAACCAGGGTGGTGATGGGCAGCAGCGTCACCATATCCTGCCACAACACACTGCTCTCGCCAACCCGCCTGCCAAGCGTGGCGAGTATTGGCAAACCCCCCAGAGGTCAGGGGAGGCCTATGTTCAGCAGTGGACATCCGACGGCTGATGTAGTCTACTATGAAGCTTTTTTATTAATGTTTTGTTGCAATAAAGTACTGCTATTACTATATATATTGACAAACTACACGTGTATTTGTACTTTTTTTTAAAAAGCTTAGTATTTACTATAGATTTTGTTTTAAAATTAAAGAAGTTTATGTTTGTTAGTTAAATGTTGAGTTATTTTCGGTTCTTTTGATTATATAATTTACAAATTCGCGATAAGTGCCGAAATATTGAAATATTAATTTGTTTATTGTTCAATATAGCAAAAATATTTTATTAATTTGTATAAATTGTGTTGTAATTTTTTTTTAATAAGTCTTAAAAGTAACAATGAAATCATCATCATTGTATCAGCTATTGGATGTCCACTACTGAACGTGGGCCTCCCCCATCGACCTCCAGAACGAAACATGAAAAAATAGATAACCGAACGTATCAGATATCAATTGTATATAAAAATCACGTCACATTTATAATAAAAACATTAAACGATATAGGTATTTTATTATGTGTAAACAACATTGTAATAATGTAATTTTATTGTATCATTATTGTTAGCTATCAGCTTAAAGATTTAAATATTTTATTAACGTTTTTAAACTCAGTTAAACCGTCGGTACATGACTTTAATGCTTTTGGAACGTTTCGCCTATGACTATTAAAAATGTCGCATATGAAAAAAAAAAAAAACTTTACAGGATAGCGATGCAAAGTGTAAATTGCATGCGTCTTTTTACATATTTTTTTTAAAATACCGATATTTATAAATTAAGTGATTAAAAAACTATGCATAAAATAATATTTTTCTTTTGAGCTAATGTTAGACTTGGTTATTTAGGAACGTTTTATGAAATCAATCAAAAAAAAAATCGATTTTGCAGTTCCAACGATGTTAATAGTCACTAGCGGTTTATTCATAACATTGTAACAATTGCGTAACGTGCCCTGGTTTATTTTAAGAATTATCGGCTTAACATATAATAATAGCTATAGGAAACTAGTTATAATTTATTGTAAATATTTTCGACGAAGATAATAAAAATTCATTCTAATGATCATTATTCGACGATTAAAACGCCACTAATTAATATAGAAAAATGCGGAGTAGTTGCTTCATAATATCTATTAAGTAATGGAAATTTTGAACCATAACTAAATACCTGAGCCGCTAGCTCTTTATGTTAACTAAAAATAAAATTGATGACGTCATAATTGCGCGCTAAAGTACATCTCGCATACGACGGCGTAAATGCATATTTGCATATCAACCAATAAAATTAGAATACAATAAATTAATTATCAGAATAAAAAAAATATTTATATTACTTATTATATGTTAATCATTAAATTTAAAACTTACTTTTACCCCTGACATCGTACATATAGAATTAGGTACCTACCTATCCTTATCTTTCTTTCTTTGGAATTGGTCTCAATTTTTTTAGAAAAGACAATGGCAGACCTCTATAATTTTCCTAAATATCTCTTATGCTGTTACAATTTATGTGCATATGTGGTTTGTTCATAATGTGGTTCAAATTCGAAGGACCTCTCTTATGTATCAGAGGGTCCAAATGTCCAAACATTAGGCTTCACTCGGGGGATGGCTGCGGCAGAGTCCTCAATAAATAATACAAAAATAAAGATCCCAAATGTATATGTAGTCATGCCGTAAAGATGTGGTGGCTGGTATGTATGTAGTGACGAGCAATGATTAATTAGATTATATTATGTACATAGAAAATAAGAAACATAAAAAACAAAAAAAAAGGATATATATACATATATGTATGTGTGTATGTATGTGTGTGTATATATATATGTATGTATATGTGTATGTATGTATGTGAGTATGTGTGTATATTTGTATATGTAAATTATATTTGTAAATAAAGATTATGTTTATATGTATTAAAAATAATAATAAAAATATAATAATATAATAATAATAATAAATAAATAATCGTCAGTATACGGACTCGCGTCATAGAGATCCTAAGTCTAGCTAAGTCTAAAATAGTACGCATGAAAGTATATAAACAATCTTATACATTTAATTAAAAAAGGCACGGGCAAATATAAGTCCGTGGATATTTTTGTTACTTATAAAAAAAAAAAAAAAAATGTCCAAACATTAAACCGCAATGCTGCACGTCTGGTGGCGGATCCCTGTCAATAATAACGTTATTTAAAAAGTTTTTAAATCTGTCCTTGTGTTGTTTACAACCATTTTTAAAGTTCAAGCGATTTTTCTAGAACATCGTCGCTGTGGGCGCTGGTTTCGTGGACGGCCTCGGTTTCGGTGACAACACTAAAGCCGCGGTGATCAGACTCGGTCTGATGGAGATGATCAAGTTCGTGGACGTCTTCTACCCAGGAAGTAAACTCAGCACATTCTTCGAGTCATGCGGTGTCGCTGACCTCATCACCACATGTTACGGTCAGTATTATATTTATAGTATTACATATTAGTATAATATTTGTACTATATTCTATTATTATTCATTGCGTCTATTCGTTATATATATTACTAGCTTTTACCCGCGGCTTCGCCCGCGTGGAATTCGGTTATGAATTCGGTTATATCGCGCTTCTTAGTTTTCCCGTATATATAGACTTTAGAGTTTTTAAACCAAAACTGCGTGGTAAACTATATTATATGTTTTACGTTGGGGAGCAAAAACATGCAAATTTTGGGCACTGGATACGCGGGAACACGCTACATAGAGCTGGCCATGCGAAAAACAATGCTTTTCTAAGTGTACTCCAGCAACCCTTAGAGTTTGACCTTGTGCTTTATTAATGGTCATAGCAAATGAAACCCTTATAGGAAATTGAAGTCTTTTAAACTGAAATGGGAGGTCTGTTGGAATAATCGGAATCCGAGGAATGAGTACACTTTCACCCTTTGCAGCGCCAGTTAAAATAGTGACGGTAATAATATTCCGCCCAAGGTGAGTGACACGCAGCCTGGTACCATTGCATAGTCTAGGGGCATCGAGATTACGCATGAGCATCACCGGAACCCCTACTTTTAATTTTAATTTATGTGATGGCACCCCAGATAATTCCAAAGAATTTAAGAACTCTACAGGATATGAGGTACTATTTTCTGAGTCTATCACCGTGTCTACAGATAAATATTCAGTAGTTTCTCCCATAACTTCATCCAAAATATTTTCATTTATTTTAGTGACGTAATAATCTACTTTTTTGAAATTTCTTCACTTTTGTAAACCCTCTGGAACAGTATTATACCAGGATAAAGGGTAGGTAAATAATAACAGAAGTTTTTGCAAAGAAAATTACTAAGTACACAGGATTAGTAGATGTAAAAAACCAGTTTAGAAGATAAACCAAATTCCTCATTTTCGGGGATTAATTATCATATCATTTACCTTCTAAGTTTACATTGTGTATATTCGTATGCAAAACATAACTTTGTTTTAAACTACACATAGCGCCATCTATCTCCGAACTAAAAATATTTTTGTTTTCCCTCGGGAAAATCAAACTTTTTCGGGATAAAAAGTACCCTATTATTTAATCCGGAGTTCTAACTTTACGTCTGCAAAATTTCAAAGCAATCGGTTCAGTAGTTACGGCGTGAAAGCGGAACAAACATACAAACAAACTCACTTTCTCATTTATAATATTAGTAAGGAAGTAAGGATTGGGTTATCGGGGAAGTGGATATCAGGATAATTTGTATATCCAAACATACATAATACATATTTCCTAGTTGAGCTTAAAAGGATACCATCGTTTTGTTGTTTTTTGAAATTTACTTTTTTGATTAATGAAGGTTATTATTATTACATCATACTATCCCTAATATTATAAATGTGAAATGTAAGTTTGTTTGTTTTAAGTTGTTACGCTGTTACGCGAAAACTACTTAATCGATCATCATGAAACTTTGTACACATATTATTAGAATTTATATAGGATACTTTTTTTTTATTGCGATAACCAACATCCATGTGAGCGAAGCCGCGGGCAGAAACTAGTATTATAATATAATAATAATAATAATAATTTTATTGTTATTAAATATATGTATTGTAATATGACGGATATCTTGCACTTAATATAAAACGTAGACGTGTTTTTTTTTATTACAATCATTTTTGTTAATTATTTTCTATAACGTTGATTGATCGATATGATATTGGATACGATATTAAATTTATCTGGTCACTACAGGCTTTATTGCAAACCTTATCAGAGCCCGTGTTGATAGTGTTTCATTATGTTTTACTGCCTAAAGCTATTTATGATAACTCACTAGTATCAAATTAATAGAAGTTACAAGTATATGTTTACGTTCTAAATAAACTTTTATATTTAATAAAAAGCACAAGTGGGTTGTTATGATATACATTTTTATGGAAGTTGCATGTTTGTTATTTTCAAGGGTCAATAGGCTACATTAAAATAACCAATAAAAATATATTAATGCTCTGCTACTATTAGCTGTATTGTGATGTTATATAACCTATTACCTTCCTCAATAAATGAACTATCCAACACAAAAAGATTTTTTTAAATTCGAACCAGTAGTTCCTGAGATTAGCGCGTTCAAACAAACAAACTATTCCGCTTTATAATATTACTAGCTGTGCCCCGCATTTTCACCCGCGTTTATTTGAGGGAAAAACGTACTTAAATATTTTGAAACAATTACTCTACGACTAGGTCTCCCGCCTCGTAGGTCGAGTGGTCGCAAGCGTTACTGCCGAGCAAGGGGTTTCAGCTTTGATTTCTGGGTCGTTCAACGTATTATTGAGTTGTTTTTTATTTTTCGAAAATTCTCAGTAAAAGAGTGATGTTATGTTTGATATTTACTTTAAAAGTAAACTATAGTTAAAAATGTCTCGAGAAGAGAAATAATAAAGGACATAACGGAAGCTCTCAAAAAAGATTATTTTTTTCCGGTTTTTGTAACATTTCTTATTATTGCTCAACCCCTGTTGGTAGTGGCGTGATGTTATATAGCCTATAGCCTTCCTCGGTAAATGGGCTATCCAACACAAAAAGAATTTTTCAATTCGAACCAGTAGTTCCTGAGATTAGCGCGTTCAAATAAATAAACAAACAAAAAAACAAACTCTTCACCTTTACAACATTAGTATAGATTTATAATATTAGTATAGATTTATAATATTAGTATAGATTATAGATATAAACGGTTCCGGAAAAAAAGGTTGCGGAAAAAAACTACCACACTAAAGCCCGGTACCTATCCGGAAAACAATTCGTTTTTCTTACGAACCGTTCAAATTGAAACGAGTTGATTGAAAATATTCCCTGTAAATACTATTAGTTTGCTATTGTGTCGACACTCACCTACGTATGGTATAATACGTATAGTATTATCGCCGGTTTTAATAACCTACGTACATTTAACAATTTGCAAAATTACGCACCATAGGTAACACAAACGTCATGTGTGTGTGATTTTTTTTTTTGTCGCAGGGGAATCCGTTTACGGATGATATCCAGGATGCCCGGGTCGGCAGTCCTAGACCTATGTCGGACTCGGCACTTTGGGAGTGCAATACCGTACTAAACCCCTGCGGGAGCCTTTAGCTGCTTTAATTGGAGCCCTCCAGCGACAGGCTGGCCTCGGCGAATAGGCCAGACTTCTCCTCCATGGGGACTGTCCGGCTCACCTCTGAACAGTCCCGACGACGCCATGTCTAGTAAAACCGGGTTCCCATCCCGGCACAATACGGGTACAGGGGCGTTACTGGAGGCGCATTAAGTAGCGCCTCCTACGCACCCCCATTCGTCGCCCGCCGATGGAGGCCACGTCGGCGGCCTCCTCTCTCACCCGCTCGTCGGCCTCCTTCTGGGACATTACTGTTTCGCAGAAGGAGACCATCGCCTTCCAGGACTCATCGTCGACGAGCATCGCGGTGATGATGCTCGGGAGCGACAAATCCCCTCCGAGGACCGATGTCAGACCTTGGCGCAGCGCCGCCCATCTCGGGCACACCTCGAGGGTGTGCTGGGCAAAGTCCACCGCCGCGCCACAATCGTGACATTCAGTCGTCGGCTCCCTCTGGGCCGTCCGGCACAGGTAGTCACCAAAGCAACCGTGCCCGGTGTGAACCTGCGTCAGACGGAAGGTGAGGGGCTTGCGTTTTCGACGCATCCACCGCTCAAGGACCGGGCGAATGGCAGCCGTTACGCGTGTGCCGTACGGCTGCCCCGCCAGGTCCTTCCTCCACCTCCGCATTAGCGCTTCCTGTCCTATCCGACGCACCCGTAGGATCCCGTCCAACGTTGAGTTCTCACCAAGAGCCCTCCTACCCGATACGTATGAGTAGGTCTCGGCAAGAACCTCCGCCACGAGCTCCCACGGGGGGTCGCCGGCGAGTGCAGTAGCTGCAGCCCACGATACCGTACGGTACCCCCGAATCACCCTCACCGCGATTGTTCGCTGCGCAGCGCGCAGCGCCGCCTTATTTTTCGCGGAGGCGATCCGCCCAAACCGGGGCACCGTACGTCGCCATACTCCGGCAGACTCGGGAGTACAGCTGCCTGCAGGCGACGCTGGGTCCTCCGAGGTTCGGGAGAAGTCTGCCCAGTGCACTCGCCACCATCACAACCTTCGGTCCCACCATCGCGAAATGTGGGCCGAATGTCCACCCTCCGTCAAGGACAAGTCAAGGTCAAGGGGGCTCATCCTGACTCTCCCCTCTCCAATCTGAAGGGTAGTCACCCTCCCGGTGGAGGTCCCTTGCGGCTGGTCCCACGGAAGAGCAAGGCTTCGGTCTTGTCAATCCTGACACGAAGCCCTAAACTCTCTATGCGGCTGACCACGAGGTCGAGTCCGACCTCAGCCAGCCGCGCCGCCTCCTTGTAGTTTCGTCCCCGGGAATAAACGAGGGTGTCATCCGCGTAGCAGATGACACCCATCCCGGGGAGCAGACGGCCTCGCAGGACCCAGTCGTACCCGATGTTCCACAGGATGGACCCCAGAACTGATCCCTGCGGGACACCGCAGCCGACTCGCCGCCACTCCACGGACCCCGACCGGTTCTCGAGGCCTACCTTCCGATCGGAGAGGTACGCCTCCAACAGCCTCCTTAAATACGGGGGCACTCCGAAGTACTTCAGTGCCTCCCGTATCACCGCGTGCGGGAGACTGTTGAAGGCGTTCGCGATGTCCAACGACACCGCGACCACTACCTCTTTATCGCGTTCCGCTTCACCCGTCACCGCAAACGTCATGTGTGTGTCTCAGTTTATCTTACCTTGGAATTTCCATCTTAACCTTTGATCAGCCTTGGGAAGGCTCTGTGCTTACTAAAGATACAGAAAGCAATATAATAAAATAAAAAGCAAATATAATAAAATCTTTAGTTGCTTAAAACTCCTGTTTGTCAAAAACCAACTATCTATCGAAATCGGGGGATTAACTCATTAGATAAAAAGATTTATTTAAAATAATAAAATTTATAATATAATAAAATGTAACGTTATATAATAATGTGACGTATGTATGATATATGTATATATATATACATATATGACCAAAAAATATGTTGTGTTATATTTATATACTTTTTAATTTTTTTTTTACTTTGATGAAAAAAAAAGTTTTAGTTTATTTTAGTGTATAGTTACAAGTAAGTATAAGACTTTTTTTATGGTTTTTGATTGTGGGTTCGATTTTTTTTTGTTATGTGATTATTATTGTACTGTATAATTGTTTGTGTCCGGATTAAAAAAAAAATTAAAATATTGTGTATTTTTTCTCCAGAAATATAGTGTCATGGTGGAGAAATAATAAAACCGTACTCTTAAATTTAAAATAAAAAAATAAGGAGTGAATTAAAAAAAAAAAAAAAAACGCTATCTAATCGCTACAGGTAATTAGAGTTGTCATTAGAGCTTTAATTAGTTATTAGAGAGAACAGATGGCGCTGTACATTAATATTTAATTAAAGATTAAATGAACAATAAACCGCCTGAATAAAATTTAACTCACAATTTTTCAATTAGTTATGCAATACTTTTTGAGATTTTTTTTTCTTTCTTGGAGCAATTCTTGAAATGTTCCCCGGGCGGGGGGGGGGGGGGGGGGTGGCGGCGGAATAAGACCTCGTTAGAAAAATTAAGTTTTTTATTAATAATTTTTTTCGATGATTAATTTTGAGTTTAATTGAAGTTTTTTGATTTTGCAACAACTCTAATCATTAATAAAAATCTTAATTAGTTTTTGACATATTTGCAAAAAATTAAACCCATTTTTATTTTTTTACTTATTTGTTAATAACTCAGCAATTTTGGCAAGCGGAACTTCTCAATTATAATTTTCGGAGATTGCTGAAAAAAGTAAACCAAAATGGGACATGTTGACTAGACTAAATATTGTTATTAAGACGGCAGTGAAAGGGACATTACATGTTGTGGATAAGTTTGAATTTATTTTTATAAATCCTTAAAATTGACAAAACTACTTGGATATTGTATGGAGCAATACATATCCTGCCCTGTATATTTATGTACAGGACAGCTAAATTTAAAAAAAAAAATCTAGTACATTCCTTTAATTTAATAAAATAATGCTTTTAAATAAAGAAACCCTAAATTTTCAGAGTAGATCTTAGTCTTACGTATTTTACTTACATGAGCTATAAATAAAGTGGATACTCTTAACAGTAAATAGGTTACAAGGTTAAAAATATACATGTCGCGGTATATATCTTTCTACAAGTAAGTAATAGTGAAATGAAATGAAATGAAATGAAATGAAATGAACTTAACGATATTATCAAAACCGATTTTTTTCTTTTTTAAATCAGTCGACCGGCACAACAGGCACGGTTTCCAAACGCAAAAATAATTTTTTCAGAAAAAATTTCAAAAATGAGAAAACGAATTAGATGCTATGTAACTTTGCTTTTTTTATACTTTTACTCGTTGGTTCGTAACCTTGCTGGGGATGAAACAACCTCCCCCATTGCTCGTATCTGGCTACGCTCATGCAACTAGGTGTTGCCCAAGATTTTGTTCGCGGATAATCCCATGTGTAATGCTCTATCATAATTAGTCTAAATGAAGCCTATGTGCTTCTCTGACTCCTAAAATATCACTACACGAAAAAATCACGTCGATTCCTTGCTCTCTTGAAATTAAATACAAATCTATCTCACGGGAACTGTACATTTTTTGGGGATGAAAAGTAGTCTTGTTCCATTCCAGACCCATCTATTTATAACATATCTATGTGACTAATTTCATTCATCGATTCAAACTTGCATTTATAATATAGTTCAAACTTGCATTTATAATATATTTTTATATATTTGACGGCCGGCTGGTCGAGTGGTCAGGCAACTGGACACTTTACGCAGCGGTCGCGGGTTCGAATCCCGCCAGGTGCAGATAATTTGTATGACGAATATAGATGTCTGCACCGGGTCATGGATGTGTATTTATGTATATATGTATTTATATCTTAAATTTATTTCCGTTCCTAGTACCCGTAACACAAGTTCTTACGAACTTAGCACGGGGCTAGGTTAACGTGGTGTGATTGTTGGTTAATATTTATTTATTATTATTTATTATTATAATATAATAAAAAATATCAATTTTATTTTAATCTAAATCGATGATATTTAATGTAAAAACTCATTTGTTTATGTAGATATTGTATTTTTTAATTAAAATACTTTAGGCGTTTGATAATGTTTGTTCAAAGTTTATCATTTCATGTATATAATTATTATGATTACAATCATTTAAATTTTTTATTATAAAATTAATAACGACTAAAATACGATATAAATGCTAAATTTAAACACTATTATATTTTTACGCATTATGAACAAAGAACTAAATTGTAAAAGTCACTATGAGTACCTACTAGTTGTAATTATTTTATACTCATCCCATTCACTAATAATGATAAAGTGCTATAAAAATTTATAAAGAATAAAAAAAACATTCCTTTAATAAAAAAATAAAATAGACAATCCCCCCCCCTATAGCTAAATCCTTCCTGTAACTACATATCGCTCGTTTAATAATAAACCGAAATAAGTCAAAAAAAACACTTTTGTGGGAAATCACTGTCAAAGTTTTGAACCTCTACCTTGTTGGAGGCATTGTGTCGTCTTTGTGATCCATTAAATCGGTCATTTTGCTCTGTTTCCCGTGGCAACCAGAGTGTACCTATTCTTTGAGCTATTTAATTATATTAGAAAAAGTAGAAATCAACAATTTTTGACTTATTTCGGTTTATTATTAAGCGCGCGATATATATTATTATATTTCCTATATCACGATGTTTTGAGGCCTATTATAATTAAATTAGGCTAAGCAAAGAATTTCTAAAACAAAAAATCAATTTAAATCATAGAGCAGATACTACTGGAGGCAGCTTCTTGCAGGCCGAAAGTGTAGACGAGGTTGTAGAAAGAGACTGACATATCGGACTACATGCTATCTCTCTCTAGTCGCACGCGTTTGGTCACAGCTGACTTCACCGAATAGAAATGTTTTATGTTGTGATCGTATATGATCTAAGATTAAAATGATTTCTATAGATTCTAGTACGTATATTTTAAATCAAATAAACTTCGTCTACAGTTTGATAATTGCTTTGATAACTTTTACGTATACAACATATTACTTATACATATAATTTTTAAGATCAGCTCAAATCGATGTTGAACTAAACTGAATTAAATTAGCCTGTAAATGTCAGCAGTGGGAAAAGGCCTATATATGAAAAGGTTTTGAGCTTAATCCGCCATGCTGCTCCACTGCGGGTTGACGGATAATTTCCTGACTAGAAGTAACGATTGCTATCGAGTGTTTATTATAACAACCGGGACCGACGGCTTTACGTGCTCTCTGATGCACAGACTCAAAAGGACATATATACACCCAGACTAGAAACAAATATTTGTAAAAATACAAATATCTGCTCCGAGCGGGAATCGAGCTCGTGACCGCCGCCATTAAGGCGATTACTCGCACCCCTACACCAGAACGGTAGTCAAATCGATTCATTTAGGAATAATATCTATATATGTATCTCTATAGTATTATTTTTGTAACTTTTAGTATTAATATATTATCTCTTTTCCGTCTTTAGGTGGTAGAAACAGGAGAGTGGCAGAAGCGTTTGTGAAGACGGGTCGTTCGATCAAAGAACTAGAAGACGAGATGCTCAATGGTCAGAAGCTCCAAGGACCCATCACCGCCGAAGAGGTTAACCACATGCTTGCCAACAAAAATATGGAAAACAAGTAAGTTTACATATATAATAATATAATAAATGTTTCATTAAAGTTTCTATGAGTATATAAAGCAAGACAAGTTAAAAAAAACATAGTTTGACTGCTTAAAAATATTTATTACAAAATATACTCGTATTACTTTTAAATTGTAATAATAAAAAAAATTAATTAAAAAAAATTATCAAGGTTACTGAGAATGTGAATGTGACTTTACCAAAACGAGAAGAGTAGTTATAAAAAAACAATTGAAGTTTATGCAAATCGATCAAACCGTTTTTTCGGCGACGATCTTTCTGATGACGAATACGCGGCAATTTTTTATTATTTTTAATATAGATTATTTTTATAAAATTATATTGTTAACTGTATTCACGTACCTACGTAGATATAAACTCGTCAAGTTACGTAATTGCCAGATGAACTGAAATAGTTGCAGTTGGCACGAATTCAGATTGTCAAAAAGGTCAATGTAAACATTGATTGGATTCAGTGTCATTACCTTTATCGCATACCTCACTCTTATTCGATAAATAATTGCCTCGTTACTATAGTCATGTTTATTGAGAAAATAAATCCGAAACACTGAAATAATATATTATGAAAATTTTCTTATACAAATCGTAAATTTTCTGATTTTATTGGTTAAATATTTTGTAATTAGTAACGCGTGTACCTACAATATACATACACCAATGATATTCAAATAAAAATTTACTAGAACATCATTGACATACACACACAAATAAAGAAGCGTAAATGTTACTCGACAACAGTGTTTACGTAAAATTTTACAAAATGCTATCGGTATGTTCTCGTTCTCGATCGAGTATTTGTCACAGTAAGGTGTATAATACTTATTTTTATTTAAGTTATTATAATAGTCTATAGAAGTCTGGCCATAAATACTGATATAATTAAATATAATTGTAGTCTGTGTAAATATTGTTACACTTAAGAATAAAGAAAATATTACATTTTAATTTCTGCCATTTTTATATGCGTTTGTTGTTTTTTTTTTTTAAGTTTAAAGTGAATTCTAACTCACGACTAGAAAAAAAAACCCTTTTAATTAAAAAAAGTAATATTGTTTGATATCTATCTAAACTATCTTGTTATCTAGTATACAGTACTAGTATGTATTAATAAATGATTATTTTTCAGATTTCCTCTCTTTACCGCTGTTTTCCGCATCTGCCGAGGAGATTTGAAGCCTAGCGATTTCATTGACTGCATCCGCAGCCACCCGGAACACATGTAAGACACACAACCGAATTCCCTTTATGCTTTTAAAAATAAATCTATAGCATTTCGTAAATAACATAGCGTAGTTACTATTATGTAAATAACTTTCATATTATATATGTATATTTTACAGGTGCTCTAGTACTTAGACCATTAATAGGGTTGCCATCGATTTTAATCGTCGACTTATATATTGTAAATTATATATTTTAAAGTTTTAGATAGTATAGGATTTATTTTGCTTATTGAATTTTTTTTACAAAGATGGCAACCCTGCGTATTTGCAACATTATGGAAGCGTTATTCATAACATTTGCATTAGAAAAGATTAGGTGTTGGTTATTGATTTTGTTCCATGACGCATACGTACAGTAACTAAGCTTACTGATTTGCTTGAACATTCCAATAAGTATATTAAGTAAAAGAATGAGTTTTATGTGTTATATAATCGCAGCTGTTTTATAAGCTTTACTATATTAAGCATGTATTCTACATCTATTAAATTTCTGGCATCTGTTATGTTAGCTACATATATACTAAGTATGTTATTACTTATTACTAATATTTTTACTATCGTTATGAATGTTATCCCATCAAATGTATAAAATTGTCACGTTCGCTTTGTCATCGATCGTTTGCTGTCGTGATAAATGAATTTTATGCTGTGTTCGCTATTATGATAAGTCGATTGAATGTTTTGAAAGTTTATAATGAGTCTGTGGGATGTATATAAGCCAAGGAATTTATATACAAACTGGAATGCTCACGTGCACTCAAAAAACGGTCCTTAACTCGGGATTGCGTCTCTTTCTACCATAGATTCAAGGCAAAACTCATAAGAAAGAGACAAAACACCAGTTGTCAATGAAATGCTCGGAACAATTTTTCACTTTACATGTTGGTAAGAAATGTCAACCTGATTTCGTTTATTTCAAGGTGCATATTTGAATATACAACTTTACTAAGTGAGCGTTCTAGTTATGTTATAAATTCTTTGATATAAGCTATATATAATGCAAGAAGGATATATTGACGCTTATGTAAGTACGTTGCACGTCAATAGCATATTGAAAAAAAAACTTGTTTAAAAGAAAATTATGTGATAATCGATTAAAATTGTTTAAAGTATACATACGCTTTTATTACCTTTTTCCTATTGTTACTGAAATTTGCTAAGACACTCTAACATTGCTGTGATTATTGTTAACTGACAGACAGTAATAGAGAGTGTTTATTTTATAACATCGGGCAGTTTTTGTTATCTCATAAAAGTTCATTTTTAAACTAGTCACGCAATTACATTTACTTGATTCCTAACAGTCATTGTCATTGGATACGTTCGCATCCCTCTTCTAATTGAAGCTTCGAAGATTTAATTAAAAGAGGGCCGCAAACGTACCCATTATTGGATTTAATTATTACTTGTAGCGATGTGTAGTGCTATCTCATTCGATATATCAAGATTATGTATTAGATATTACTTTTTTTTTTGTTTTTTCAACCATGGCTGTAAAATTCATAACTAAATTTTTCTTATAGGTACTCATTTCCCTTTGTATAACTTTATTTTTCAACGAACTAACTAACCCATTGCATTTTGCAGATTTGCTCCAAAAAATATTAGTATTTACTAACGTTCTCGAGTGTTTGATCTTGGAGTGCTACTTTCACTTCTATATTTTCTATTTTATGCTTACATTTTTTTATTTTTTTATATTTTATTTTACATTATTTATTTTTGCATGTTTTGTGTGATATGTTATTTTGCAATATTTTAATAAAATCTTGAAATAAAACAACTGATGTATCAATCAATTATTATTAAAGTTAAGGTAACGAGAAAAAATAGTACCCAATACCCATTGCATTACTTAAACACATTATTTTGAAATTGTCTTATATACTTGTAAATAATAAATTTTGATTTTAACAGTTACGTTCGCGCTTATAGTTGTGTATTGCTTTGTAACTTGCCATCAATTATTATTTGTATAATGTATTTCTTTAAATATTGTTTGTGTGTTGTTTTTATTTAAGTTTCCTTGGTTTTTTTTTGTGTGAGTCAAATTTTTTCAAATCACAAACACGCAAGATATCGCTGTTTTTTCGCATATATTTTTTATTTTTACTTTCACGAATTTTTGATAACAAATTAATTTCGAATGTCTAAACAGTGAACATCAGATAAAGTAAATGATTGTACCAGATGTTTTAAAACTAAACAAAAATACCAGCGGCAATATCTCGTGTATAAATATCATTTCAATAGAACTGAACAAAATGTAAGCTGAAACACCGACAACAACAACAAATATTAACAATCTAAATTACCTCAAACATTCGAGTAAAGTTTTTGTTTTGACTAATGATATTTGAAAGTATTGACTAAAAAGGAAAGTCGGAATTTCAAATGTAAATTTAAAACTTTTGAATTGATTTCTTAGATTGAAAGCCGTAGCAAAGATGTTTGGCACCCCGGGGCGAGAGGTCAATATTACGACCTCTAAAGACGGAATATATTTAAATGTACAATTTTTATTAAATAAAAATCATTAGACTGATTGCGCCCCTAAAGCGATACCACCGAGTATTAGACTTACATAGATACGGCACTGTTTCAATTCAGTTACATTTTTATACAGTCTGTTGAAATGTAAACATTCAGTAATTATTACTTCGCAAATATTCTAGGAACCAGCTGCCGCCTAAATGCTCTCTGTGATTCCAGTGAAGTCATCATGTTGCCATCATGATTGCATCGTGCCTGCACTTGCATTTATCATTATATTGACGTTTACCAAAACCAAACGATTTTAAAAAAAATTATTTGTAGTAATACAAAAATAATTTTGAAAAATTATAATATTATAAATAGCAAATTAGGATGAAATAAAAATGTACTTATATTTATTTAAATTTACTAACAATAAGATGAAAAAATAACATATCACAAATTGTGGATTTAAATATATTTAGGCGGGTAATATAGATTACATTGGTAACAAAAATCGTTTTGTACTTGGAAAACGTCTTATATTTTACAACAGATGCACAATTTGCTTGATGATCATTGTTTGAATTTAAGTATCTAATATGTATCATTTATTGTTTGTTAATCCGGTTTTAAACTAACTTTTTTATTGTTTTCTACTTCGATCTATTTTAGTATTAAGAAACAAAAATTAGAAATATGGAAATATTTTTTTAAGTAACTGCTTCAGCAGTTAAGACGTAATCTAGTCTTTAAATACAATAAAAATATTCGGGTTGAAATTAAACAACTGTTTTATTTCTACATCTGATGTGAGCCAACGATATAATAAAATTGTTATTAGGTACTAATACTTTTTTTTTACAATGGGTTAAAAAGCATACAATTTTACACAGTTAAAAATATTTTCAATTTATTTCACAAGGTCACGGACCGTAAGCGTAGATCTCCGATTTCAATTTGGGTCGCTGAGTTTTCAAATGTTAAATTAATCTGCTCGGCGTTTGTGGAGAAAATCATGAGATAGCCTTATATTTTGGTGGAAATTTTATATATTACGTAGCTTCATAGCTAGCTATGAGAAATTTTAAATAGATATTACGGGGTAAAATTATTTTTAGTGCATTATAATTAATAAATAAAATGAATTATGTAACACAATTATATTAATGTAGTATATTAGTGACACTAATATATTAGTCATTACGAATTGTCTGACGGGCAAGTTTGATTACCTACTTCCAGCCTCCCTAACAAGCCGGTTTCCGAAAAGGCTATAATACCATGGACCACATACATACGCTGCAGCAGATTATACAGAAGATCAAGGAGTATAATCGGCCATTGTGCTTGGCGTTTGTATACTATGAGAAAGCTTTCGATTCGATCGAAACTTGGGCGGAGCTGCAGTCTCTCCAGCGGTGCCACATTGAAGGTAGTCAATTAGATATAGTGTAGACGGTAGTCTGTCACTATATCTAACAATAAGTGTTGCAGTGCTTGTACAATAACCCTAATATGTCGGTTCGAATACAGGAGCATAGCACGAGAGCGTGCATTGGAACTATGTAGTGAGGTGTAAGACAGGGAGATGTCATCTCTCTGAAATTGTTTACCGCAGCATTGGAAGACGCTTTCAAGCTTCTGGTATGGAAAATATTCGGCATCAATTTAAACAGTATGAGTACATTACTCACTTTCGATTTGCCAACGATATCGTGCTCATGTTGAAATTAGTGCCCGAAGTCGAAAGACTTCGACGAATGTGTGTTACCAATGATGACATGCGGACCTGACACGTGGTCTCTCACTATGGGCCTTTTAAACAAGCTCCAAGTCGTACAGCGAGCAATGGGAGGGCTATGCTTGGTGTTTCTCTGCGTCCCCATGGAGGAGAAGCTAGCTTTTTCGCTCAGGCCAGCCTGTCGCTGGAGGGATCCTGTTGCCTGCAGATCCAGGACCCTCCAATTAAAGCGGCTGAAAGCTCCCGCAGAGGTTTAGTACGGTCTTGCTTGTTTCTCCCGTGAAACAGCTTTGCTGTGTTTCGGAGAGAAGGGCAAGACAGGCAGTGTAATTACTGGCACCGAGACTTTAACACCTTGACTCTGGATAGGCAACACATAAATGAGTTGCCTGGGCTAGTTCCAGGTAAACTAGTTTATGTTCATGGGCGACGTTAACCACTTACTATCAGGTGGATCGTCTGCCAGTTTGCCTATTCACTTAACATAAAAAAAAAAATTGCACACCCAAGTGCTGAGCCCGACATACGGTCTAGGACTGCCTACCCGGGCGTCTTGGATATCACCTGTAAATGGGTTCCCCTGCGATACAAAAGCAGGTGTTACTCTGCGAGATCGAATCAGAAATGATCAGATACGCAGACGAACGAAGGTTGCCAGCATTGCCCAACGGATTTGCAAGCTGAAATGGCAGCGGGCAGGGCACATAGTTCGTAGAACTGACTGCTGATGGAGCAGAGAGTTTCTCAAGTGGAGACCATGTACCGGCAAGCGCAGACGACTTGCGGAGAGTCGCCGGAAGCCGTTGGACGAAGGCTGCTTCGAAACAGTCGCTCTGGAGTTCGATGATAGAGGCCTACGTTCAGCAGTGGATATCAAACGGCTGATGTGATGATAATGTATGATGAAATGATAAATGATAACTTTCCCGGTAAGTACTTATGTAATATTTATAAAAATAGATTTCTTATTCTTTATTTCAATTTACTTTGTGTTTATAGGTACATACCTATTATAGTAATTAAGTTGTCACGTAATATTTACTGTTTGACCCTGATTAAACAACTAAATTCGATCGATTTAAACAGAACTGATTTTTAATTATAATTCAGATAAATTCTGTTAATTCGGTACCTAACTTTAAAATGAATTCTGTCTAATTCGGCAGGTAAACCAGAATTTACCCAAATTGAAACGAATTTAAATTATTCTATTCGGTTTAAATCTGTTTAATTCGAAAAAAATCCTAGAATTTCAGGTTCTAGCTCCGAATTCAACTGAATTAAAACAAATTCAAAATTTTTAAATCGTTTTAATTCGGAAATAATCCTCTAATTTCTGGTTCTGACTCCGAATAAAACAGTATTGAAACAAATTCAACAGAATATAACTTTAATCAAATTAAACAGAATATAACAGAATTGAAGTTTTCAATTCAGTTGAATTCTCTTTTGCGGAATTCAACAGTCATTTAAAATTCTGTCACCGAATTTAGGTAAACATATAACAGAATTAAAATTTTTAATTCGGTCGAATTCAGTTGTTTAATCAGGGGAATACCGAATTTCCATTGCCCTTCTTTATTCATGTTTATTAAAAAAAAGAATTGCTTGAATGAATTCAAATTATTGTATATAATTATTTCATAACATTTTTATTAAAATTTCGTATAACGGACACCCATAATAATAAAAAAATAGAAGCCTCGAGATGAAGAACGGTTCTCATGCTTGTTTTTACAGGATTCGAATCGTTAGAAAATCACATTGCTGTATTACTTAAATTGGCACGAAAGGTAAGAAATAAAGTAGGCTTCTGTTGTTGTTTATATTAAACTGACATGTGAGAAAATTAATGTTACTTGTATTAGCATTAAATTTTTGTAATAAATAATTTTATATCTATACCAGCGGTGCCCTCGTGGTAACTTAGCAAAACATAGTAGTAATAATTTGGTATTCATCTAATATCAGCATTAATTTTATTTGCCTCAGTCTCTAAAATCAGAAGCCTTATAACAAAATAGTATTTAGTATTTCAAAAATGACAAATTTTGTATACAAATTTTCATTCTTATTTTAAACCCCCTAAAGCATACTAATTTTAAAAATGTTAAAATAGATCATTATAAGTTAGTTATATTATTGACAGTCTAAATACCTAACAATTTTCAATACTCAAGACCAGAAATAACAAAGTTCCAAACCAATTACTTTAATCCCCATTTTATACTAACGGAGTCTCCTTTCTTAGCTAGTCTCCTACATGAGTATGAAATCTACCTCCAGTTTTAATTGTTAACTTTTTTATACGCGCTTGTTACGATTAATATGCATATTTCTTTTCTTTGTTGCTTAGTGTTGTTAGATTACTTTTGATTTACTGTTCTCTTATATTTACGCGAATATTACTCATTTAATTAATAAATAAATAAATAAATAAATATTAACCAACAATCACACCACGTTAACCTAGCCCCGTGCTAAGTTCGTAAGAACTTGTGTTACAGGTACTAGGAACGGAAATAAATTTAAGAAATTTATATAAATACATATATACATAAATACACATCCATGACCCGGTGCAGACATCTATATTCGTCATACAAATTATCTGCACCTGGCGGGATTCGAACCCGCGACCGCTGTGTTAAGTGTCCAGTTGCCTGACCACTCGACCAGCCGGCCGTCCAATTGAAAGTCTATATCGGATTTTATCGCGTTTATTTGTTAAAAACTTTACAGTTTAACGATTTTATTAATTAATTAAGTCCCCCGAGATCATGGACGCTGTAAAGGGTCCGAAACGTCGGGAAATAATTTAATTAATTAATAAAATCGTTAAACTGTAAAGTTTTTAACAAATAAACGCGATAAAATCCGATATAGACTTTCAATTAAATTACTTTTGATTTTTTTTTTCGCTTTCTTTAGATCGGAAATGGAGAAACTAGGTTAATATTTTTACTAATTATTTATTACAAAATAGGATATTAAAAAAAGCAATAAGAAACGTTATTTTCATAACGTCAAAAACGAAGAACAAAATCTTGAAACCTTTATTTCTTTTGTAAAGTTACAAACTTGCATGAAACTTGCATAAAGAATAACTATCCAATAAAAAAGAATGTATGTTGTGTTAAATGAGGTAGGAAATTCGAAACTAGACGTGATTTTTTTTATCCAGCTTTTTTACAGAATCTTTGTTGGTTTCGGCTTTCTTTATATTGTACCAGTTTCAAATACAGTAAATTTAAAGACCACGAGGTGTAGTAAAAGTAACTAGTTTATGAGACACTGCATGTGTTATATGTACCTATATATTTTAATGTATTAATAAATAAAATAAAAGTATAATTTACGCTTATTAATATTATAAATGCAAAAAGTTTGGATGGATGTTTGTTACTCAATTTAGAACGGCTGAATGGATCTGCACGAAACTTGGTATGTAGATATCTATAGAACCAGAATAACAGGCTACGTTCAACTCCAAAATTTCCAAAAGATAGGACGGTACGCGGGTAAAATACGAGACAGCTACATTAATATAAAAATCAAAATTTTGGACATTTTGGTTATTATTATTAGACAAATCATCATAGTCGTAGAATAGTGACGGATCTTGCAGCTTCAAAACTTTGCAGGGCAGACGTTTCAAACAGTTATATTGTTGTTGTTGTATATTTGAAATGTCTGCCCTGTGGGGTTTCGAATTTGTGGGATCCGTCGCCATTCTACGACTATGACGAAACACCAGCAAAACATACAACAACAACAACAACATAACTGTTTGAAACGTCTGCAATGCAAAGTTTCAAATCTGCAAGATCCGTCACTATTCTACGACTATGACGAAATTATTTGACTAAAAATATGTAAAATTCTTTTCGAAGATATATTGATCTAAATTAATTAAAATTATTAAGTTATATATTTATGTATATATGCTTTCTTTCAGGGTAAGAGTCGCCTAGAGACTTGAAGCGACCTTATGCTGCACTATACCTACCTATATCTTTATTACACCTTATTATTTATTTATTTTTATTGTTACTCATTTGTAGGAGATCAATTTATAATTTTATACTTATTATATGTACATAATGAAATAATAGCAATTTTTATTAGTCTATATGTATTTATATATAAAAAATTGTGTACACTTTTGTTGTATATAATTACCTACTTATATCTATCTATAAATATATGTATATCTTTAAAATATTTTATTTTCATATTATTATTTTTTTTATTTGTGTACACTGAAAACATAGACATGATAATTCCAGTGTTCTTAAAAAGGTTAGGTCAAAGCAGAATGAATGATTGAATAAAATATTAAATCATAATTGTCTCAGTATAGCCATTTGTAGTTGAATATCCGATCCTATTTCACTAAGTGATTAAAATAAAGACATTATGTGGTAAAAATTATATAGTTCTTACTAATAAAATTATTGTATATTTTTTCATTATATATATATAATATGATACAATTCCAATATATCCACAGTATGGTTGTTAGTACCTGACTTGAAGACAATTTTTATCTAATTACCCAAATTCGTAGAAATCTATTTAACTTTTAAGTGTTTTAAGAAATAAATGTGTTTTGTTAAATATAACAATAATTAAAATAAAAAAAAACTTTAATGTATTTTATTTTAACATATCACAACATTTCTTTTATCTATTGAAACATTTTTAATGTAACCATTATAAAAATCTAAAGCAGATATTTCTCTTTTGCCTAGTACTCTGAGACTTCTAAAATAAATAAATTTTTTATCTTTACATAATACTCTAATAGCTTTGGTTTTCTCACAGTATTCCAGCGATCCAACTGATTTGTTTGTGTATTCAGGATCATTTTCGACTAAAAATCCATTAAAAAGTTTGATCTGTTTCTCTCTAAATTTTGTAGTCAATGGGTATAATCCATAAATGGCACGATATAAATTATAAACATCTTCAGCACTCATATCAAACCATCGAACTTCACTTATTCCTTTGTTTATTTTCTTTGCTGAAATGTAGAATTGTTTAATATATTATTATTCTTTAAACTTTGTAAAGAAAAATATTATTAATTACCATATGTAACACCCTCGTTACTTTGTGGTATTGCTCTTGTAAGGCAAGTGGGTAATGTCCTCAAACACTCCACCAGCATATCAGCACCAATATCTGACAGTTGTTCAGTTAACTCAGGTAATTTTATATCTTTGGAAATTAATACCTTTTGCTGGCTTATTATTTCACCTGAAAGTCACATTTAATATTTATTTAAACTTAAAAGCTAATTCAAATATAAGTAAGTAAGGAATATTACTATTGGTATATAAAATATATATACCAATAGTAATATTATATTAAATACTTTAACATAATGTTACCTAATATATAAAATACAAAGGAACCCACCCACATCAAATATATTAGGTTTAATCTTCATTAGAGACACTCCGGCAATCTCATCTCCGTGCAGTAGTGTGTAAATGATTGGAGCTGCACCACGCCATCGAGGTAATAAACTGGGATGTACATTAACCATACCTCTAAAATATAAAGAAATCTTTTAACCCTTATTTACCAAAATATAGCTATAAAATTTTCAACACATCTATAGAATGATAATCCATGTGTCGAGACATCAGTGTCGTACCAACCACGGACTATGTAACTGGTTCGAAATGTCGGAATTAATAAATTTTTATACCTGTATTAACACGTTCATGGACAGTATCAGCTCAATGTTTGATCGTGTTATGACACTACAAAATTTCATACATTGCCTAGAGGTGTTGTGTCACAATGCAAAAGTAAAAAATGATGTGATGTGACAGTACAGGTATAGGCGTACACTACAGAATGCCCTTCCTTGTCTCAGTAAAGGAAATGGAGCGCCGCCGTGTGGTGTACTGATTGTACTCAAGTAAAAAGTCAGACGTCGATAGGCGTACTGTCGTATTAATTTTTACCGTGACAACGTTGAGAGGCGTTCTGTCCGTGAACGTGTTAATCATTCTATAGAAATCAAAATGAATGGCAGGAACTTACAAAGGAAATTTGTTGAGAACATCTTCTTTAATTAAATGGCCAAATGCTACAATAATTCCTATGTCATATTCGTTAGTTCTTATGTCTAGATTAGGCCATTGTAATAATTTTATGTTTTCAGTTTGTGCATATTTTTCTATGATTGTTTTGTTTTTACTGCTGTTCGCTGTAACCAGATCCAATTTCTTGATGATTTTATCACTTTTTCTAATTTAACAATAAAAAAATATAAGTAAATTTATATCAAGTAATAAATAAAAGAAAATAATCCGGATATCAGTTATATACATACCTAAATTGATTTACTTTCTGTAAGCTTTTAAGTGAAATAAGGTCAGATCCAAAGAAAAGTACGTTATAACTTCTTCTACAGTAGTTCTTATAAAAATAGAAATATTTTTCTTTCAAAAATAGTTTTGTTAAAATTGGAGATAGGTTAAAAAGTTTAGTTGTCATATTTTCACATTTTATTTACCATTACTATTGGAAGTATTTTGACAGCGTCAATGACAGCACATTGTAATTTGACACTAATCGTAAGCTGTGCTGCTATTTAAAAAATATAGCCTATCATATGAATAACAAATTATTATTATTTATAATATAATACATTGTTTTGTCGAAGAACGAGGTCCTGAAGTGTAATGTATTAAAAATTGATTATAATTATTTATAATGTCGATTTTAAGATTGAGTAATAATTTTCCATTAATTTTATTTTTTAAATACCTATAATTATGTAATCATAATAATTTCATGCTATCATTCATTTTTATCTATCACGCAAATCAATAAATATCAACGTAGATACATAATTCTGTTTAACTGTTTATTTTTAAATATTTCCTTTTTTAAAACATGAAGAAATTATATACTTATATTCACATTACCTATACTGGTAGTTAAATATTTTTAGGAACCAGAAGTACCATAAGATTTACCATATTAGAAAAAGGCATAAACACGAAATATCCTTGTAACAATTCATTTTAATTATCAAGGAGCTATAATTTACTTAGATCTTAGGCAGTGCCTGATTAAAGTAACTTGATGCCCTAAGCAATTTTCCCCTGTGGGCCCCCCTATCCTTAAGTGAACTACAAAGAATTAATTGAAAAAAAATGTGAATACATATCGTAGGTAGAATATGTATGTGTTGTTGTTTTGCCGGATAAAAATTATCGATAGTTGACGATAGTTATCGATAATTATCGGTTCAATTTTCGGACGACGAAAAAAGAAAAAAAAAAAAGGTCATCCGCCGTTCAATATCGACATTATCCTCTGTACCCTATCCGAATACCTAAAAAAAAAAAAAAGGTCCTCCGCCGTACCATAATTATCGATACTTATCGGATCCAAAAACAATTTTTGATAATTATCTAATACCACAATATTATCGATAATTATCGGATGGCACAAAATTATCGATAATTATCGGATCGCAAAAAATTATCAATAATCATCGAATGAAAACTTATCGATAGTTATCGATATTTATCGAATAAAAAATTATCGAGTACTTACGAATTATCGATAATTATCGCACACCCCTATCCCATGCTAGGTGGGGTCGACACAACATGATTTCGTCTCTGTCATGTCGTCTCTGGTGCCCCCCAAGACGGGATGCCCTAAGCAATTGCTTAAATAGCTTATAGGCTAATCCGGCACTGGTCTTAGGTATTGATTTACAATATCGATTAACATTACAAAGAAAACAATAATTAACCTTTGAGTAAGCTGTTAAAGTACAACAATGAATTTGCAATTGACGAACACTAACGACCTATGCTTCTGAGCGTCGACCGGTAAGGAAAAGGGGCCCAAGCACGTGGTCAACCACTTTTATACCTACTCAAAACAAAATAAGCGCCACCCGAGTATTTTTGTTTAGAGACCATTTTTTGCTGATCTTCGCTGCTAAATTTATTTTTTATGTATGCCACTATGTTCTCAAGTGTCAAATTAACGATAATAACAATGAAGCACTAGGGATATTAGTGTTGACGGTATGGTAAAGAATTTTAATGTCTCACATGATTGTGAAGTGGGTAGAGTTTTTTTTTTCGGATTTGTTTTCGGGTTAGTTTATGAAAGTTTACTAACAACCACGGGTGTTTTCGGAAGTTAAACGGGTAATTTGATCATTTATCCGTAAAATGCCGAGAATTCGACGCCATTTGGACAATGTTTCTGCTACCAGAGCCGTAACGATGATAGAGGCTGGTCGGTCTCAACGTTCGTGGCTTTAGAGCTAGGATATTCGCGAAGGGCTATCCAAAACCTTTGGAAAAGGCATCAAGAGACCGGGAGTGTATCTCGGCGTCGTGGCTCTGGAAGAATTCGTGCTACCACCACCCAAGAAGACCGGTACGGGCGACTTACTGCACGACGTGATCGTAATGTGACAGCGCGCGCATTACAAAACCGATTACGCCATACTACTGGTACCCTTGTCAGCGACCAGACTATTAGAAATCGTTTGCATGAAGACCAGCAACGTTCACGAAGACCTGTAACCCCCACTAAACTAACGGGGACTCATTGTGCAAATGGATTAAGGTTTGCACGTAAACATCTTGAATGGGGCATGGAGGAATGGCGTAAGGTGCTTTTTACGGATGAGTGCAAGGTGAAGTTTTTTAGTGACGATCGACGTATGCGAGTATGGCAAAGAAGCGGAAAAAGGTTTTCTGATCCTTGCATTTACGAACGTGACAGGTATGGTGGTCCAAATGTTATGGTCTGGGGCGGGATTAGCTTACGAGTTAAAACTGACCTTGTTTTTCTGAATGAGGGCACTGTCACACCTCAGAGTTACATCGAACGGGTTGTCATCCCATGCCATGCCATATGTCATCCCATTTTCACAATAAGCGGTTGACGGTTTCATCCTGATGCAGGATAATGCACAACCGCACACAGCCCGGGCGACCATCTCTGTATTGGAGAAAGCCAATATTCAGGTTTTGGCATGGCCTGCGAAGAGCCCTGACCTGAATCCAATTGAACACCTTTGGGACCAATTAAAACGCCGTGTGAAGAGGATGTGCACAACCAGCAACAGTTAATTCAATTGTTGAAAAGGTGCTGGGAGGAGATCCCAGAGGAAAAAATTCGCCATCTTATTGAAAGCATGCCATCGAGTCTTCAAGAATGTGTTTTGAAAAGGGGAGGACATATCCGTTATTAAACAACGCAAAACTAAACAACTCAGCTGTGCGAGTGATTTATTTTCATACACCAATTAATGTGCTTTCTCATTAAATGTACCGCAGCACATTAAAGTGATGTGTGGACAGCACTACCGCAGCAAGTGTGCTACTAAATCCATCGGACCGCACCGCAGCGCGTGTCCTTACTACAGTATCACCAAAAAGTTAATCGCTGGTTGTGACAGCTCGCACTACAGCTGCAACATTAATAACAACAAACTTTTGCGTAGTCATACTTAAGACTAATTTTAACCGCTAAACGACATTTGACCACTCGCTCTGTCGCTGATTGTACTACCACTCGCTACCACTCGCTCTGTCCATGGCATGCAGGGCAGAATTTAGAGTTGTGGAGGCCCATGGCAACAGTGGAATGTAGGCCTCTTCATGTAACATTTTGGTTCGGAATATATTTCTTTGCACACGACGATAAAAAAAGGTCGTCTCGATCTCACATTGATATTTATGCTAGAATATTCCAAAAAAAAAATACTCCGGTGAGCTATATGTATTCCTAAAAAAAAAAACTAAAAAAAACGTTGTCGCAAATACGGACCGCTGTTATTTACTCCGTCGGGCTATATGTATTCCTAAAAAAAAAAAAAAAAAATAACGTCGTCGCAAATCCGGACCGCTGTTACTTATTCCGTCAGGCTATATGTATTCCTAAAGAAAAAGGTTATCTCTGGATTTCAATTTTTTTCCCGAAGTCTCTATTATGGGGGCCCCTCTTTTGTGGAAGCCCGGGCAGTTGCTCCGATTGCCCTCCCCTAAATTCGACCCTGATGCAGACCATGTTTAGTGAACTTCGGCAGTATCTCTTGACTCGTCTGTTTCAATCTCGGGTTTTATGAGACGCAAGGGGCCATTCATTTATTACGTAAGACGAATTTTGCTAGTTTTCGACTCCCTCCTCCCTTAATGTAAGAAAAAATAAGAATAGGCTGACCTTACGTAAGAAGCTAAAGGAAAAAATGAATACACATTTGGTTAGTTTTAGTGTTTATTTTTGAAAGTAACGATTTTTAGAAATGTTTATTTGTAGGTACTTACAAAAGTACTACTAATTTTTATTTTTTGGTAGTAATAAACTTTGGTTTTAATTATTCATCCTTACCTCCATAAGATTTTAAGTCCAGTGGCTCAAAACCCACTCCGAAAGGGGACCTACCACTGGAACATCTCTAATATGACGTATTACCTATAGCTACGTATCCGAGCGAACCTCGGCACTCGTGCGGTTGCCCACGCTTTTTCGAAGTATAATTTTAACTTTGCGCATTTTTGTGATCTTACGTCAGAACTAGCGAGACTCCCTCCCTCCCCCTTCGCCTAAATCGTCTTACGTAATAAATGAATGGCCCCCAACTTGATGCATAGCTCTCCTCACTATAAAACTTTGAACTTTGGAACATATATATTGGTTCTGCAGCATACGCGGTTAAAAGGATACGTCTACTAACGGATGTCGATACAGCTAGATTAGTGTATTTCAGTTACTTCCATAGTATAATGTCCTATGGCATTTTGCTATGGGGCAATGCGGCGAATATTAATACTATTTCCATTCTGCAGAAAAGGGCTATCCGTTACATATATAAAATGAAATGTAAAGAATCCCTGAGGGAGAAGTTTAAAGAGATCAATATTCTGACCTTTGCATCGCAATATATCTATGAAAGTATAATGTATATACGTAAAAATAGGCATTTGTTTGTTAGCCGTAGTGATCATGCCTTGAATAATGTAACACTCCGGAACGGCCACAAACTAGCGCTACCTAAATGTCGGCTCAGTAAAAAAAGTCGTTCCTTTATTGGAATGTCTATTATAATTTACAATAAAATACCGGTTGCGGTCCAATCTCTGCCTTTACAGAAGTTTAAAAAAACTATTAAGCAAACTTTGTGTCGAAAAGCTTATTATGACATAAATGAATTTCTAAATGATAAAAAGGCATGGGATTGAATATAACTCGGCCAGGCTATCAATATGTAATTTGTCATTAGATATAGTTATACAATTTTGTGAGCAGGTGGCATGTGGTGATTTCGGCATATACGATTGGCTGTCTCGTGTTTGTCCTAATCATTTCATGGTCATACTGTGCATTATTCATTTATTTTGTATGACGCTTAATTATTTAAAAGAGTACCGAGAGTTTTTTCCTCCGGCTTTTTTTCCTCTCGGCCAACACTAGGGACATTAGATTAAGTTTTTATTGTAACATTTAATAAAGCCGATGATATAATAGTAATGTTATGTCTACCGAGACATTAACTTGTAATCATTTGACGTAGGTATTTGTTTTAAATGATTTTTTTTTGACATTCGTTAAGTGTGTAAAATCACCTTATGACGAAATAAATATTTTCATTTCATTTCATTTCATTTCATATGATCATGACATCAACAATTAGATTGGAAATACCAAATAAAGAATTTATATTGTAAAAAAAAAACGTTTTTACTAATTAGGTCCTGAACAAACATGAAATACAAAAGTCAATCAAATTAAAACGTATCAATGATGGTATGACCGGGGTAATCACACCTAATATATCTGTGTGTGTGTGTGTTTTTTTTCAATGGGATTGCCATGCTTTTCCCACGAATATACGTATTAACTCGAGAAGAGCCTAACAAAAGTTTTAAGTTTTTATTCGCTTGGTCGTACCTGAAAAAAAAACCTAATTAATTTGTAAAATAAAAAAAATTCTGCTGAACAAAAGTCTTCATTCGACGCAAAAAATTGTCCAATATTAATAAAACAATTCTAGGCTAATTTGTATGATTTGCCTTGATAAAACCTTAATAATATAGATTTTCTTAAAATAAACAACTGAGGAATTAAATATTCTATATATAAGGAATAAAAATTAGAGCCTATAGGCGCTAAGTCGGAATACTGGGCTCTAAATCGGTTCTATTTCGGACTACTGGGCTTTAAATCGGTTCTATGTCGGACTTGAGGGAGCTATGTCTGCTTTAAATTTCGACTCGGGTATCGACGTAGATACATAATTCTATAAAGCGTTAACGTTTTGAATTACTATATAACGATTAAATATATTATTTTTAAAAGGTGTTTTATAGTACATTAAGAACTCATACATTTACTTTTTTTCATATTATATTAAGAGATTTATTATTTGATGACCGTTCTGGTGTAGTGGTATGAGTAGTCGCCTCAACGCCGGCGATCGTGGGTTCGATTCCCGTTCGGGGCAGATATTTGTATTCGCTCAGCAGTGGGTTGTTAACAGGCTGATACGATACAGTACAGTATTGTGCGAAATTTTCGCACGGGATAGCTAGTCGTGTGTTAACAGAGATAAACAACGAAACATGTCCGACCACATTACCTATTTGGTTTGAATTTTTACTTTAATGAAAATATTTGTAATCTGGCACTTTTATAAAAAACCAAATACATTTTGGAATATTTTGACTATACTTTAATAAATCATAATATTTTATTCATTTTTAATATTTGTCATCAACCTAATTACTATTATATGTACAAGTTAGCATGATCTTTTTGACAGATGTAAATTTTTCTGATCGACATAACTTTGTAATGACGAACATATTATTTTCTTAATTTAAATGATTTTAAAAGTTGTAAAAATATTTAAAAAATACATATTACAAAAGTCCCTAAAGATTCAAGCGTCGTCCAAAAATTTTAAGACTTTTCATTGCTTCAAAGTAAAATTTAAATAGGAACACTAATTATTAAATTAACATTCAATATGAACTTCGCAAAATCCGTCTAGTGTCAACCCTACAACTAGGCAAAATTGTAACACTCTAGTTTCCAAAACACTGCTCAACATTGCCTAGACGAAAAAAAAAAGTTGTCGTGGCCTTTTTATAATAACATTGAATAATATGGAAAAAATATAATATTTACTTACCTTGGGATGTGTTATCTGAACAAAAACACCTTTTTTGTAGCTACAATAACAAAAGTTACAAGACCCTTAAAAAAATCCTTTCACTCGCGTTGACTTTTGTCACACAACTGACTTAGCATTAATGAAGTTACCGCGTTAAAAAAGTAAAATTATGCTGCCCTTATAATGTTAAATTACTGTCAAATGGTAAAAAAAAAAGAATACTAAGCAAACGCGAGATTTCGTAGTCTAAAAGATTTCGGCAAAACTGAGCTTGATTGGTAAAGTTGCAGCATTTTACGGTATACTTTAAGTTAGAATTTGCACGCCAAAAGTGAAGCGTTGTGTAATAATTTTTAAAGAAAATAAAACAAAATTACTGTATGCGCCTTTGATATTATATTGTAGTCATAGTCAACTACAGGTGAAAGAGAAAAATAATATAAAAGATAAAAAATATATACCTACATATATCAAAACCATCTTGACAGCGACTAACTACAATCAATAAGCGCGCTTAATCTTATTAGTGATACGTTTCTGGACGATGAGATGATTGTAGAAATGAGATACGTGATTTATCTGCTAGCTAATTTTCTTCTATATTATTTCTTACCGATAATTAGCTGCTTAATTTCACCAGATTACTGTCATAAAAATACGATTACGCTGTTTTTATGTCTAAAAGACGCAAAAAATTGTCGAACTCAAAAATGGTCGACTGATTTTCATTTTAAATTTAGAAAAAATACTTTATATTATTTAACAAGTCAATTTTTAATAATATAAATGAATATGATAATATAAATTAAGAAATTAATTCATTATATACAGATTTTACTAGTGCTTAGATGGTACTAGTGCTTGTGTATCGAACACTTATTCTAATTAGTAAAATATATTTATTTACATTGTAGATTAGGTTAGGATTATAATTTTAAATTCATATTATAATTTTATTCTATTGGTTAAACTAAAATTATACGGAACGGTAACCATCTGAACTGGGAAAAGTAATCAATTAAGTTTAAAAACGCAGGTTAAAAGTCGTCTGTTATTCTTCATATAATAGTAGGGCTTTCAATGTGGGCTATTTTTGTTTTTAGCTTACATTATATCGATATAATACATTATATCTACCAATCGCATTAAGTGTAATAAATGTTTTGTCTTCGCAAAAGACTTAAAGTTATCAACATCATATCAGCCATTGGATGTACACTGCTGAATGTAGGCCACCCCCATCGACCTTCAGAGTGACCGGTTCGAAGCAGGCTCCATCCAACGGCTTCCGGCGACTCTCCTCAAGTCGTCTGTGTATCTCGCGGACGACCGTCTACCGCTGCGTTTGCCGGTACGTGGTCTCCACTCGAAAATCTTTCCGTTCCATCGGCAGTCACTTCTACCCTTCCCATTGCCACTAGCTTGCCAACTTGGCAACCTTCGTTCATCTGCGGATCTTATATTTTCTGATTTGATTTCGCAGAGAAATACCAAGCACAGCCCTCTCCATTACATGCTATGCGAATTGGAGCTTGTTTAAAAGGCCCATAGACAGATATTACGTTTCAAATCTGTATCATCGCTCCGAAACTGTTTTTCTCTAGAGTCATTACGAATCGTCGGGCAAGTTTGATGACTTCTAGCCTCCTGAATAAGCCGGTTTTCGAAAATATTATAGTATACTAATACTATAGACCACATACATACGTTGCGGTAGATTATACAAAAGACTAAGGAGTATAATCAGCCATTGTGCTTGGCGTTTGTGGACTACGAAAAAGCCTTCGATTCGATCGAAACTTGGACGGTGCTGCTGTCTCTCCAGCAGTGCTACATTGACTACCGGTATATTGAAGTGTTGCAGTGTTGTAGTATTGAAGTGTTGCAGTGTTGTACAATAACGCAGTGTTTCGTTTCGAGTACAGGAGCGTAGCACGAGAGAGATTCCAGTGCAGCGAGGTGTGAGACAGGGAGATGTCATCTCTCCGAAACTGTTTACCGCAGCATTGAAAGAGCTTCAAGCTTCCGAATCCTTTCGATTCCAAGAAAGGATTCGGCATCAATATAAATGGCGAGTGCGTTACTCACCTTTGACTTAACCCCAAGTTGCTAAATGGTTTTGTAACTACAATTTAACGTAAGTATTTTTGTTATACATTAAAGAACCATTACTAAAATACAAAAAGCTTCATACTATTTTGGTATCACTTATTGTATATTTTTTAATCAAAACATGATAATTTACAGATTTTTAATGTATTTCAATGGAAAAACTCTTTTTAAAAAACTTGCCTTTTTATATAATGGGTCAATCGGACACTGAGAATAGATAGATGCAGCAACTTGGAATTACTCCACTATTACTGTTATTAAGTATTTTATTATTAAGTCTGTCCCTGGTTTCTTAGTACTTACGTAACGTTACGTACGTAACGTAATTTTTGTTTCCATTTAATTATTAGCTCATCACAAATTATTAATTTTAGAAGATATAAGATAGAAGACAAAATATGACTATAACTATCACGTTTGTACTTCGCGGATGATTTTTCTGCAGCACGAAGTTTTTATCTACTAGTTTAATTGTTTATTTATAACAAGTCAATGATTTTATTTATAAAACTATTTTATTTATGAAATAATTTTTTATGATGTCGTGCTATCTCCAGTTCTAAGTCGGATTTTAAATTTGTATTAGATAGTCTGTCTATTGCATCCAAATGGGTAAGTTACCAAAAATGTTAACTAATCTAATAAGTTGAGCTATCAACAAGGGTAAAACCGCAAGGGACGTCTACAAAATTTATAAATCCAAACAGGATTATCGGTTTTTCAACATTAACATCTAAATGAAACTTAAATTACTGTTTCAACACTTTTGCTCTTTTATTTGAATAATAAAATAAATTCACTCAATAGTGCCAGCTATAATTACATTTGCGACTTCATTTTAAACCAAAGAAATTATAATGGTGTCGTAGAAAAATAGCTATTGTATTATATACACTGATATGGCAATCAGAGACCTTTGTCGCTTACGTTGTGCCATTAAAAAAAAAAAACACCCACGTTAAATAGTAAAGATTGTTACAATACAAACTTCGACCCTCTTTGACATTATTATAATTAATAACTATACGTAGAAGGAAAATTTTTGAATAATTCATAATATTCTCATAATTTTATTTCATGCGATGAGACATTTCAGATCGTACTTATACTAAGTGTAAGTAATTGTTTAAATAAGTAACAACGAATGTTAAAAAATAATTTTATTATACCATTAGTTTTCAAATAATAAAAAGTCAGTGTTGCCATACCAATACTTGTTGTTGTGCTTTTCAGGCTAAACTTTCATGTCTGGGACTATAATAAGCAAAATATATCTACTAATATACATAGTACACCTTATAATAGTGATAATAAAATTTTGACTACGTCATATATTTTGTTTTATTATTTTTCACATATTTCTATAATTTATAATTGTGAAAAAAATTATTTATGTGTATATGATTAATTTATTAATGTGTACAGGACTATTACAGAAAACACGTTCTACTCATCAAAAGAGTTTTTCAATCGACGATGGAAACTTCTCTTTTTGGAAAATTCTGGTTTTGAATACCATGACGGCGGTGTAACGACGGTTTCTTCAAAACTTTTCATGCTCACGCTTCGTTGCGACTTCTGGGAACCTTCTCTTCCTGATACTCGTGACGATATTGTCTCTATATTAGTATCTTCGTTTGATTTGGGGACGTTGTATGGAATATCTTTCATTTCTATAATTTCTACATCTGTTTCACTAAGATTTTTGCTTTGTCGGTGAAAATTAGTTGTTTCTGTATATACAGTTGTTTTAAACGTTCCCGTCATACGTCTCGATTTATCTTTGAAGAATAGTTTATGAAGTTCCTTTTTAAACTTTGGATGAGTTATTATGTAAATAAACGGATTAATACAAGCAGCAGTCTTACAAAATAAAGCGGGAATCATGGAAGTGATTGGAGTAATAACATCTCTTTTTCCAAAAATTCCAAGTAGTGATACGATAGCGTATGGAGTCCACGATACAAAAAATAAAGCAATTACTACAATTACAAGACCTGCTAATTTAAGTTCTGCTTTGCGTTTCGTTTGTTCTTTAACATGTCTCGAAGAAAGCTGCTCTTGATTTTTTGAAGAAATATTTCTTTTACCAACAACTATTCTTAGAATACGTGTGTAGCAGAATGAAATAATACACAGGGGCACCAGCCATCCCGCGCAAAAGAATGCAAATATAAAATAGCGAGGTGGAATTTCGTCAGTGAGGTAGTCGAAGCTACAGCTCGTTAGGAAGCCCTCGGGTACGTAATGGCCATATCCGATATCTAAAGCTGGTATGGTAGCAAATAATCCAGCGTAGAGCCAGGCTCCAACGGCTAGCAAGCGAGCGCGGATAGCTGTGAGCGCCCGCAGAGGCTCGAGCGGGTACACCACTGCCCAGTAACGGTCCAAAGCAATGGCAGTGAGCGTAGCGATTGACGTCGTACCGCTTAATCCGCCGATGAATCCATACGTCACGCAACCTAAAACAATAATTTAATGTATTTATAACAATTATACATAATAACATAGATATATTTCCTTCATAAGAAAAAAATGATGATGAAAAAAAATATTCATTAATAAAAACACATTTCCTAGTTTTTATTACATTAGCAAAAGATTTAGATTAAAAATATATGATTAAAAAATATACACCAAAACAAACGTTTTATAAGTAATCAAATAATTGTGTTTATTTATATACACTTACCAGACTTTCCCAGAGCCGGGCCAAGGTAAAAGGAGTTAAAAATGAAAATCGGGGTTTTTGCCAACATTAAAAAATCACTGAGCGCGAGGTTAGCCACCAGGATATTTCCCGGAGTGCGAAGCGTCCGGCACCTGTAGTGGAAAAATACTTCAATAAATATTCGGTCAGTAATACTTGTTATAAATTATAAATAATCATTTACTTATTATACATGATACTCGATTTTTTGACAGCTTCGATATTTACACAGATATCAGATTAAAGTTTCCTTGTTATGATATACTAGCTTTCGCCCGCGGCTTCGCCCGCGTGGGTGTATTGATAAAAAATAGCCTATGTCCTATCAAATTTCATCACAAACATACATTTACATAAATTCAAAGTAAATAACTAAAACAATCCTTTAAACAAATTAAAAAAAAGCATTTCTAATACGACTGAAATAAAAATAAAAAGTAATCTATATTTCTACTTAAAATAAACTAACTAAAAATGCTGCTAAACTAAACCTGCTGTACTAATCGTCGAACTAATCGTGAGAAATAAATTGCTCCAAGAACCGAATTAGCTATAAAAAAAAATCAAAATGAACACAACCGTCTATGACGTCTGCCCGCGCGGCGCACCACGCGTTCGTGTCACGTATTCGCGCTGACTGACGCTCTATTCTAATCAATCGAATTCTCGCGAAAAGAAGGTCGTAAGCGCCATGAAATTGGTAACACTTACGCGTTTTCGCTTGATATTTTTTAAGCTATGTTATATTATGGCCAAATTACACAAAATATTTATAAATTTTAGCCTAAGTTATTATTCTGATGTACAGTGCCTGATTAAAGTAACTTGATGCCCTAAGCAATTTTCCCCTGTGGGCCCCCCTATCTTTAAGTGAACTACAAAGAATGAATATTGAATTGAAAAAAAAAGTGAATACATATCGTACATATCGTAGGTAGAATATGTATGTGTTGTTGTTTTGCCGGATAAAAACTATCGATAGTTGACGATAGTTATCGATAATTATCGGTTCAAAGTTTCGGACGACGAAAAAAAAAAAAAAAAAGGTCCTCCGCCGTACCATAATTATCGATACTTATCGGATCCAAAAACAATTTTCGATAATTATCTAATACCACAATATTATCGATAATTATCGGATGGCACAAAATTATCGATAATTATCGGATCGCAAAAAATTATCAATAATCATCGAATGAAAACTTATCGATAGTTATCGATATTTATCGAATGAAAAATTATCGAGTACTTACGAATTATCGATAATTATCGCACACCCCTATCCCATGGTAGGTGGGGTCGACACAACATTATTTCGTCTCTGTCATGTCGTCTCTGGTGCCCCCCAAGACGGGATGCCCTAAGCAATTGCTTAAATTGCTTATAGGCTAATCCGGCACTGCTGATGTATAAGCTATGTTACTGTAAAGTTTTGTCTCAATCCGTTCAGTAGTTTTTGCATGAAAAAGAGTAACAAACATCCAGACAAACTTTCGCGTTTATAATATTAATAGGATATTGGCTACGATTCTTATTCAAAATTCTCATATTCATCATGATTGTTAGTTGTACTACTACATCATTTTAAAGAGTGATATATCTTGCATTAAAGTGAGCGTAGGTACTAATATAAACTTCAAATTTATTAATTGGCAACTGTCAAATTGTGTAAATCTTATCTGGAATGCGCACGTGAACTCAAAAACGTTTCTAAGACAGGGATTGCATCTCTTTCTAAGATGGATTCAAGGCAACTCGTAAGAAAGAAACAAAATACCTGTAGTCAACGAAATGCTCGGAACGATTTTATCACTTTACAATAAAATAATTAAAAAACTAACTTACTAAACTAAAATAATTAAAAATGTAAAAAAGGAGAGAGAGAAATGAACATACAATACAATATTCAATATTAAAAATATGAAATGAAGCACCTTGGAAGCTCTATTTTATCACATATCCAGAAGTATTGTATATAAATCTTTAACTGACTTTAAAAAAAAAAAAGGGGGTTTTCTTTTTACCCGACTGCGACAGAAGGAGGGTTATGTTTTTCGAGTGTATGTATGTATGTATGTATGTATGTATGTATGTCCATTTCTTTGGCACGCCCTACAGCCCAAACGGCTGGACGGTTTTTGACATATGAGGTGTCGTTGGATTTGTCTAAATTGTAGTAGTGACATAGGCTATATAAATTTTCAAAATGGCGCCCGCAATAGGCGGAATGAGGAGGAGGAGTTGAATTTTTTTTCTTACTGTAGCAATATGGGTATCAAATGAAAGCTAGTAAATTGTTTTATTCTTTTTAGTTTATGATAAAAGTATATTACGCAGTCGGGTTTTTTAATTTTTTTTAATTAAGCATACTTGTTAATTGTAGTAGATTTATTTTGATTTTCAGTGGTTTTTTGCCATTGATTTAGATTTTTAGAGATGTCTGAGCCATATAAATTCAAGATTTATATTCGACGGATCGAAATACATGAGAATCGTGATTGATTTAATTTTATAATTTTTTTTTAACACAATATCTGGAATTTTTGCTTTTTTGCAATTTTTCAGGGTTTTTTGGAATTTACTCAAACTTTTAATGGCTTATGGTCTAAATAAACTTCAGATAAGTATTAAGCGGGTCAAAATACATAAAAATCATGCTTAGTTTAGATCAAATTTTTTTTAAATCATTTTAAATCGCCTAAATTGCCGATTTTCGTCATTTTTTTCGGTTTTTCAAAGTTTTCTCGAAAATTTGACGGTGTACGGGTCAAAGTGACCTCAAATTCGGATTCAGCGGGTCGAAATACATAGAGATATATGGGTCCTGTCAAATGTACTGACAACTTTTTTTTTGTGTGCCGGTGTTATTATATATATATATATATATATATATATATATATATATATATGTATATATAATTTATGTATATTACTAATCAATAAACTTGATAACATATTTCACGTTTATCGCAAAACACTTTTAAAAACATAACAATTATATTGTGGCCATAAAGTATTCATTAAAATGCATAGAAAAATTATCGCAAACGCGACAACATTCTAGATCTTTAACATTTACATAAAAGTAACTGTACAATAAGTTTATGTATCTTGTGTAATAAATAAAAAAAAAGAACTTATTCATGTTGCTCCACATATTTTAAATTATTAATGTAATATACATATACTTATATCAAGTCTGTATTTATAGTGTTTCAGTAGTTACAATTTAATGGAATAGGTACTATAGACAAAAGCAATGCTCTTAAAAATATATTTCGTGTTCTCTGTGCTGCTGTTTGGAGCCGTTAAGCCATATAATCGGGCAGATGCCAATGTTAAAGAAAATATAACCAGGGATTTACTTCGAAAAAGAATTGGTGGTATAATTCTTGAAGATTATATAGCAACCGCCGTTAATGGTAAAGCAACAATTAATACTATATTTCGACATCTTAATCCTTAGAGCCACGTGAATAGAATACGAGAAGAAAAATCAACAGCATAAGCGGGTTTACATCAAGGAAATGCAGGCTGGCTTCTCTAAATTTCATATTTTGCTCGACGGTTTAGTAAAATATATACATGAATTAAACTGAATCCGACTGGACCGCCGGCTTTAAGTGCTCTGGGGAGACCCACAAATACATACACCTAGACCGGAAACAAATATTTATACAAATACAAAGATCTGCTCCAAACGGGAATCAAACCCGCGACCGCCGGCGTTGAGGCGACTAATCGCACCACTACACCGGAACGGTCGTCATTATATACGAGTACATATCTACCCGCAATGGACGAGCGTGGTGGATTAAGGTCAAACTCTTCTCTAAAAAAGGACAAGAGACCTATGACGTGACCAGATGTGGGAAGTTGCGAGTGAAGTGAAGAGGTTGTTCTATACAGTACAGTACAATTAATAAATACAATTGTTATTTATAACTTCTATTTTTTTGTTTACGTTAAATAGGTGACATATTCGCGTGACGATAGATTAAAGTTAGTATTAATTTATATATATCATGTACAGATGTAGTTACGTTAAGTCAGACGTAACTTCAACAATTTTATATATCTAATGGAAACTCGTTACATTCACGACAATAAAATTAATTGATTGAGTTACATTTAGTACAGTAGTCGTTAACTCTAATTTAGTTATAGTAAAACTAATCGTTATTTCGAAAAAAATATTAATTACTAAAAAAGATGTCGACGCCTTTATTTTTAGATACTACGTATATATATGTAAATACGTATGTATGAAATATTTAACAATATTCTCTGTGGAGAGTGTACATCACTCATATGATTACCCGACTGCGACAGAAGGAGGGTTATGTTTTTCAAGTGTATGTATGTATGTACATATGTATGTATGTATGTCCATTTCTTTGGCTCGCCCTACAGCCCAAACGGCTGGACAGTTTTTGACATATGAGGTGTCGTTGAATTTGTCTAAATTGTAGTAGTGACATAGGCTATATAAATTTTCAAAATGGAGCCCGCAAATGGGGGAATGAGGGGGGGAGTTGAATTTTTTTTCTTACTGTAGCAATATGGGTATCAAATGAAAGCTAGTAAATTGTTTTATTCTTTTTAGTTTATAATAAGCGTATTTTACGCAGTCGGGTTTTTTGATTTTTTTAATTAACCATACTTGTTTGTATTCTAACATCAAACACTTCTTATTTATTTTGATCCACGAGGATGTTAAATATCTACTGTGTATTCGTGATGTGTGTGATGATATTTAAGTATATAAAAATACCTACCATATAACCCGATTTTTATAACTGTGCGCTCGGAGCTGTCAAAGTCGTTAGATTGGCAGCATTGAATTCACCCGCCCGCTTACCTCCTCATCTCTCCGCTGACGCCTAGCAGTAATCATAAAAGTCTGTCCTTATCATTAAACACGGTTATGAAAGGCACAGACACTTCTTAAATTAATGAGATACATGCCTAGATTATGTAGAATAAAAAAAATGATGTTGCTGACGCTTCCAAAGCTACCAACATGCTAATATTTTGACGTTGACAGGCGCACGGTTAAAAAAATCAGGTTATACGTCAAACAGATTTTTCGAAAGATTTTTTCAAACCCAGTCAGAAACTTGAAAATACTCTCCTATATATTATGGTTAAAAAATAATTTTAAATCATATTATATTATTTAAATTATGATTAGTCGGTCCCGGTTGTTGTTGGTATCTATGAACACCTGACAGCTACGATACTCATAGTAGGAAAATTATACGACAACCCGCAGTGGAGCAGCGAGGTAAATTAATCTCCAACCGTTCTATATACAGAAGAGGCATCTGCTCAGCAGTGGACGTTTACAGTCGTTATAAATTACATAATCATATTATGATTTTGCCGCATCTCTTGATCCAGGACTGAATTCTATGTAATATTTTTGGTTTCAGATATGGCCCTTCCCAACGTGTCAAATAACTTAAATTTGTTAGATTTGTCTCGATTAATATCTGCCGTGCAAGATGCAACAGAAAATATTTTGCATGATCTAACTAAAGGCATGAGAAACACGACGGATACGCCATCAGTGCCGAAGCTTATCAATGTCCAGGTGGTGGAGAACATATTACGAGAGACTGTGGCCATTGTTACTTATACCCTAATGCGTACTTTAACGCAAATTTTGTAGAATAAGTCATCTGTAAATATTATACAATTTCTTGATTGATAAATTGGTATTTATTTGTTGTCTTTAATAAAATAATAAAAAAGCTATATCTTTCCATTAAATGAAATTAAAAATATCGTTTGACTTCAATAAAGCCAAATCGGAACAAAAAATGTAGTCTCCGTGATCGAGTAACTTACAAGTGTATTGTAGGAACTAGAAAAGAAAATTAAAATTTTTATTTAATTTATACTTTTTCAAAATCACTCTTGCAGAAAATGAAATAATGAATGATTATATGTACAGATATAATTTATAACAGTCTGTGAATGTTTTAGTGTGACGCCTCAATTATTGACTGGACCGATTTATTGGACATGGAGACGGTGGATGAAAAGGTTGAGTGCTTGCGCAAGAAAATTCTATGATTGTATGATGGGCATGCTCCATTATGTCAGATTAAAATAAAACACAATCGATGTCCATGCTTCAACGATGATTATCGTAAAGCCAGGGCAAAACGGGATCGCGCTTTTCGTAGATATAAAAAAGACTGTACGGATATGAATTGGAAGATTTATAAGGCTGCAAGGAATCGATACAATAAGCTGTGTAGAAATTGAAAATGTCAATATATCTCTGAAAAGTTATCTAAGCTTTCTTCTTTATCTAATAATTATAGCTTTCTAAAATCCCTTGGCATAGGCAAACCTACTCATACAGAAGCCAGCTGCAGTATTGATTTAAACACACTAAATACCTAACTTCGCTACAACGCCGACACTTGACAAAGAAACTAAATCTAAAACGCTGTGTGAGAAAAATTATTTGCAAAAAATATTTTCAACTTTCAATTTATTTTCTGTAAGCGAATCTGAGGTAAAAAAAAAATTATATTCTCGTTCTCCTCTAACTCGTGTGTTGTGACGATATAAACTATGTAATGATATCCCTTCTTTTAGATCCTCTCCTATACGTTATTATACATATTGTTATTTTTTCTATAACAACTGGTACCTTCCTGGATATGTAGGGAAAGGCGTTTGTTCTCTAACTCCCTAAAATATCAAACCCCTCTCAGCTTAAGCATTATCAGCCAATTTTCATTTTACCTTTTCTTTCCAAGGTACTTGAAACCATTATGTATCACAAAGTATCCCCTATGTTAATTTCTAATATTTGTTGAACCTATTCCAATCCGGTTTTATAACGGGACACAGTACTACTACAGCGCTGTTGAAGGCAACTGAGGATATAAAAGAAGCTATGGAAAACAAGATAGTCAGAACTATTGTCCTCATTGACTTAAGCAATGCTTTCAATGCTGTGGACAACGGCTTGCTTCTTGCTTGCCTGGCTTACGCAAATCTCTCAGATTCCGCTATGCAATGGTTCTCATCATATCATCGAAGGCGTCAGCAGTCTGTTCGCTTAGATCAGAATTACTCTAATTGGTGTTGTTTGAATGCAGGCGTTTCTCAAGGCGGTATATTTTCTCTTATACTATTCTCCCTGTTTATCAACTCCGTCAGTTGTCTTCTTACTTCTAGCTACCATCTTTATGCAAATGACTTGCAGCTTTATCAACACACTGCTACTGATAATTTAGCTTATACTATTGCCGCTCTCAATCATGACCTGTGGCATTGCAGTTAACCATAGGTAGTCATAAACAGCTTGCAAAAATTTATATATCCACACACAAGCTTTGTTGCGAGAATTATTCAATTCAATTTTCAGAATCCGTGAAAGACCTCGGAATAACGCTCGATAAATTGTGGAACTGGTCTGATCATGTGAGGGACTTGTCTCTTAAATTTTATAGTACTCTGCATGATATGATGCGCTTAAAACATTTTTTACCAATTACAACCAAGGTTCAGCTTGTGAGTACAATAATATTACCTATAATAGATTACAGTCATGTAGGTTACCTTCACGCGAATGAGGATTTGGTGAACAAACTTGAGCGACTTCTTAATATGGTCATCCGCTTCATATTTAATTTACGAAAGTTCTTGATATCGCTCGCGCCTGAATTGGATTACGATACGGGGTCGCAGATCTATGAGACTTCTCTGAATATTGTACTCAATTCTGAATAATGCTAACCTATGCATAGGTATATATATATATATATATATATATATATATACATATATATCCTGATTAATTATTTAGTAAATTTTTGTTCAGAGCCGACGCTCATGATAAGCCACTGCGCTCCACGGAAAATCTTTTGTTGAGATTCCCATCACATCGATCAGGATTCATGTCACACTCTTTCATTGTCACTGTCGTACGACTATGGAATAGATTACCTGAAGATATTAGGAAAGCGCCCCCTAAAAATTCATTAAAAATCTCCGTAAAAAAATATCTCCTTAATCAGGAGAATAATGGTCGCAACTCGCAATGGCTGAGTTGGAGTAACGTCATATTATTTTATCACTTTTTAAACTTTATTGCATTAATATATTAAATTTTTTTGTATTATGTTATGTTATATTGTATTATATTGTGTTATATAATATAATATCATATTAATTGTATTATTTTTTATTGTACACCTACACACTATACTTTTTTGCACATACCAAGGTTGGAAGGTAGAAAATGCATTAGCGTTAAGCACGCCTTCTGTCAACACTTGTATTAGCGTATTTATAGTACAATAAAGAATTTAAATGAATAAATCAATATCTAGTCAGTGTGTAAACACCCGCCTGGGCTAAGCCCTATTCTCCTATCCTGAAAAAGAAAAGTTTTGAAAGACATATTGAAAATTGAAAACTCGATAGTGCTATTCCATATTAACCCACGACCGTCTGGTATTGAATTTCGTTTACCGTTTTCTATTCTTATATAAAAGTTATACTTATAAGAATTTAATCATAGTTACCGACTTTAACAATCAATGTTACAAACTATTTTAATAATATAATGAAATGTGATAATATGATATTTATAACAAAATCGTGGCGAGACCAATTCTGTACATTGTATTTATTTTTAAAACAACATTAATTTGATACGTGTAGTACTTAGCTAGTCTGGCCAAAACTTTTTTTAATTGTTCTGTTTATATTACTGTTTTGTTCTCAAAAAATGCTAAACCAACTAAATAAAACTTAGTACTGTTATAGCTTAATTATGTAGTAAGTCATAACTTACGCTATAAAAAACATTACGCTTCAACTAATGTTGAGAAAAACATGAGCGGGTAAAACTGTGCGGGAAGGCTATATTCATAGATTTGAATCTTCTATTAAACGTTCAAAGTCACAAATATTACTACTTAATACCGCACAAACTTATTTTATTCTTAACTAATGTCGGTGAATCTCCTAGCACGTAAAATCTCAGCTGTTTCTTTGGGGATAATCTATAGTTTTCTGCAGTATTGAGATAAAAAAAAAATAGAGCAATCTTTGAGCTTTTACAAGACTAGATAGATTAGATGTTCCGGGCGATTTTGTCTGCGTTGAGTTCCGATACTTGCCCGAGTCGAAATTTAGCGCCGATTTAGCGCCGCCTACGGTAGGTAATGTCGGACCTCTGGGCTCTAAATCGGTCCTAACCCATATAAAATTAGATCCGACTTAGAAACCAAAAATGGCACAAATTTAAATTTCCGTTTTTTCCACTTTTCGACCTAAATCGTACCTAAATTGAATAAAAATTAGCGCCTATAATAGGCGCTAAGTTAGGGGTGTATCGCACACTCTCATTATCGATAATTCGTAACTACTCGATAATTTTTCATTCGATAATTATCGATAAGTATTTTTCGATAATTTTGAATCGATAATTATCGATAATTTTTCATTCGATAATTATCGATAACTATCGATAAGTTTTCATTCGATAATTATCGATAATTTTTTGCGATCCGATAATTATCGATAATTTTGTGCCATCCGATAATTATCGATAATATTGTGGTATTAGATAATTATCAAAAATTGTTTTTGGATCCGATAAGCGTCGATAATTATGGTACGGCGGAGGACCTTTTTTTTTAGGTATTCCTATAGGGTACGGAGGAAAATGTCCATAGTGAAGGCCGGATGACCTTTTTTTTTTGTTTTTTTAGGTATTCGGATAGGGTACGGAGGATAATGTCGATATTGGACGGCGGATGACCTTTTTTTTTTTTTAGGTATTCGTATAGGGTACGGAGGAAAATGTCCATACTGAAGGTCGGGTGACCATTTTTTTTTTCGTCCGAAAATTGAACCGATAATTATCGATAACTATCGTCAACTATCGATAATTTTTATCCGATAATTATCGATAACTGTCCCCAACTATCGATAACTTTTTATCCGATAATTATCGATAAGTGTTCGTTCAATAATTATCGATAACACAATACGATAATTATCGATAATAAAATTATCGATAATTTTTTCCCATGAACACCCCTACGCTAAGTCGGACATAATTTAATTGATTAAAAATATTTAAGTACGTTTTTCCCTAAAATTAACGCGGGTAAAACCGCGGGGCACAGCTAGTCAATAATAATCATGTATAGGATAGGGGTGTGCGATAATTATCGATAATTCGTAACTACTCGATAATTTTTCATTCGATAATTATCGATAATTATCGATAAGTGTTATTCGATAATTTTGATTCGATAATTATCGATAATTTTTAATTCAATAATTATCGATAAGTTTTGTATCGTCAACTATCGATAATTGTAATCCGATAATTATCGATAACTTTCGTGAACTATCGATAATTTTTATCCGATAATTATCGATAACTTTCGCCACTTTCGATATTTTTTTATCCGATAATTATCGATAACTATCGATAAGACGATAACTCAATACGATAATTATCGATAATAAAATTATCGATAATTTTTTCCGATGAACACCCTTAGTATAGGACTATAGGGTCCTACTTAACCTGAATAATATAAATGAAATTAACACAACATAGCGGTACAACTGAGTTCATTAATGCCAACAACAAATAATTTGTTCCCATGCTTAACCTTTGCTTGTAAGAAAACAATAGCGCGATCTAAATCGACACGAATTAAAAAAATGGGAAATAATAAATTTTTTTTCCTCTATATTAATTATACCCTTTTATTGTAATTAATATTATATATATTTTATTCGAGTCAATAAACAATGTTTATATTTTTAATATTGTTGGACTTAAAGGTCCTAAATCGGACCTCTCGATGAAACATCGGACTACTGGGCACTAAATCGGTTCTATTTCGGACCACTGGGCTCTAAATCGGTTCTATGTCGGACTTGAGGGAGCTATGTCGGCTTTAAATTTCGACTCGGGGATGGTTGACATTTTTGGTCAGTACATGTACATCCTTACTATTATTAATCTTATTGATACTTCATTAACTCAAAGTAGTTTTTATATCGAGATGATAGCTCATGAGATATATCACTAAGAAAGTATAAAGTAAAGCTTTGTTCAAGTCAATAAAAAGGTCAGGTATATTACAAAATTGTACTTGTATTTCGAGTCTAAGCAGTTTTATCAATAAAGGTAATCATTTGGTTACGATTACAGAATATTAATATTACCTACATATATATTTATTTTCATATGCTTTCATGAAAAACCTTTAATCTTAAATATATTACTCGCTCCTTCTATATCTATAAGGTCGTAATAATATTTATGAATGCCTTAATAAAATAGATTTATTCATTCAATATTCAGTCCATCTGCCATTTTTCATAACAGAGATAGAAATATGACACACCCTAAAATGTTGTATACACCTGTAAATACGAATCATACCGAAGTATTTGTAATGTTTATGTCGTGTCGTTGGTGTATCTAATTAAATAAATAAATAAACAACCTATATGGAAAATATGTCGTAATTGTCAAGAAGAAAAAGGCCGTTTAATTTTTTTTTTGTTTTGACAACATCAATATGATTGTTGCATTACATGGCCGTATTGTTGATTGCGTACAATATATATTATAACTAGCTGTGCCCCGCGGATTTACCCGCGTTAATTTGAGGGAAAAACGTACTTAAATATTTTTAAGCAAATACTTTAAGAGTAGATGGGGGGTCAAAGGGTCTCTCAGGTTTGTTTCCTGGGTCGTTGAACGTATTATTGTTTTTTTTTTTTTCGAAAATTCTCAGTAAAAGAGTGCTGTTATATTATTTACTTTAAAACTGGAACTATAGTAAAAAAAATTCTCGAGAAGAGAAATAATAAAAGAATAGCTTTTTGTTATAGTCGTATTATAGTACTATGTCGTTTTTACATATGTATGTATATTTTACAAATAGTAAGTATTACAATGATTATATTTTTTATTAAAGGAAAATGCATCACAGTGTATATATTACCATAGGTCACAAATTTATAGATAAATAATTTTCTTGAGAGGTTTTATATTTAGATTCAGATGTAGTATGTCCAATACTTTCAACTTGATTCAATCATGAGGGCTACCGAATCGTAAACAGTTCGTCTTGCAAATGTATACGATCGTCGAAATTTGTCTCATAGGAAGGAAAATATATCGACACGGAACCATTGTTTGTTCTTCGTATAAATGTTATACGGATTAAAATAAAGAAGGATTTATGTCAAGTTGTACGGGATAAAAGATAACGTTTGTTGTATTCTGCTATAATCGACAGGGATTTTGTGTGAGACTGATATCATTCAAAATAATTACGTATATGATATTTAAAATTTTCTTCTTATTAAGTCAATATTTTTTATTGAGTATGGTTTATTGAGTTGCATTTTTGCCTAAATAAAATTTTCGACGGATAGAGGGAAGGAAAAATTTAACTGATATTAAGATGACGAAATTTTAATCCTTTTTATTTGTCAACGAACTTTAAGGCATGTGTTGTAAAACTAGGGTATCTCCATCCTCAAGGCTTAAAGTCCATTCATACCAAATTTTTGTCCAGCAGTTTGAACATCAAAAGATAACAGGCAGACAGACAGAAGAGAATTTGTAATATTAGTCTGGATTAAGTTTCCCGCTTGGTTAAATATCGTTCACACGGGAGAAGCTACGGGGGAAGCTAACTTTTTGGATATCCAGTCTTCGGCAGAGAGTTCTCCTATAATATTTCCTTGTAAACAATATTTTGAACCTTCTTATCAGGTGGCGGTAAAATGACAAAATTCTGACTGAACTCACACGCGAGCAGGCTACATAAAATTGGCCGTGCGAAAAACAATCCACTCTCATATCTACCCCAGCGTATTTAAGAGTTTGGCCTTGAGGTTTGTTTATTATCATGGCAAAATACACCTTAAAAGAGAACTGAACGCGTTTAAATTCAAAGGAGAGATAATTGGGAATTAACGGGATTTTCGGCAGAAACACTGTCTCGCCCTGAGCACAGCCAATTATAACAATGGCCTCTATTAAGTTTTAATGTAGACCCTTATGGAAATATATACTCAATATAAACTCTATATATGATATGTGTATGTATGTGTATATATTATATTGCATATGCCATTGTACACTTCATTATCCACCTTTACTATACTGTGTCCTATACCCAAAGGTTGTCTGGAAGAGATCGCTCTATTAGCGATAAGACCGCCTTTGTACATATTTTTCATAAGGGGACGCTTGACCTGTAGTCGGGTGCCGTTGCAGAGCTTTGGAGGCTTCAAATTTTGTAATAATATTATAGGTGTCACTGTCCGTAAGGTATGTTTGTGGGGAGGGAGACCCGCGGTTTTTAGGGAGTTCAAAAATTCCACTGGATAATTAACACCGTCATCCGTATTTATCGTCGAGTCTATCGAATTGTATATATTTTCCTTTCTTGTCATCGATTTCAGCAACATTTCATTAATTGCCTCAGCTTGACAACCCAAGCAACCCCTATTTCATCCCTTTTTGGGTCAAAATTTTTTAAAATCCCTTCTTAATGAGCGGCTGCATTTTTAATTAAAGTAAGTGTAAAAATTTCACGTTTCTACCATTAGCGGTTAAGACTGTGCGTGCGTCTATATGTCAGTCGCAGCATCTCCTTCTACGAGTATGTCACTTCAGACTAATACCTCCAAGAATAAGTGTACAAAATTTTATGATGATTGGTTAAGTAGTTTTCGCGTGAAAGCTTAACAAACAAACTTACATTTCACATTTATAATAATAACGATATATTACTAGTTGTGTTCTATTAAAATAATAATAATAAAGTAAAGTAAAAATTAAAGTTAATACCCACACAAGAATGTCTAATTGTCTAGGTATCGTCTTTTTTTTAAACTTGATACTAAAAATATGTATGGTTAAACATTAAAGCGGTGCGGAACCCTTCTCGTAGGATTCCGAATCGCACTTGATACGTTATTGCGATTACTCTTCCGAACATTTTAAAATATATTCATAACGGAAGATTTCATGGAAGTTAATTAATACATTCTAAGGACTATAAGGTTTATAAAGATATGGTAAACTTCTGGTTGTGCACGTATCCCTTGTTTTCAAGAGTTACCTAATCTCGACCCGGCTACAATACGTCATAACAACAAGTATGTCTACACCTAGGGATAAAGGCTTGAGAAGTCCATAATTGCTATCAATGGTATATTTATGTTCATCGATTAAGGTACTACAGTTTAACCGCGAAGCTCGATCGAAGGCCTATTTTATTGATGTTATCTGTGCTTCGTATTGGTCTCCATAAAGGAATTTATATACAAACTGGAATGCTCATGTGTACTCAAAAAACGTTCCTACGGCTGGAATTGTATCTCTTTCTACCATGGATTCAAGGAAACTCTCGTAAGAAAGAGACAAAATACCAGTAGTAAACGAAATGCTCGGAAAGATTTTTCACTTTACATGTTATAAGCCAATGTCAACCTTATCTCGAATATTTTAAGGTGCATATTTGAATATACAATTTTATTAAGTGAGCGTTCCAGTCATGATATAAATTCCTTGGTCTCCATATATAATGCATTTCTCTGTCAAAAGAGATTGCAAAATATTGAAATAGGTAAAATCTTCATGCAGCGTAAAATTACTGTTTTATTCAGTACATACAACTTTATCGAATGAAATTTTATATAATTTTGTTTTACGTTCGTATTAAAATATATCGGAGCACTTTTATCTAGGAATTGTGTAGTATTGACATTACTTTTTTGATTTTTAAATTCGTTTCTTTAGTCCCAGTAATGACTGGTATTATTGGATTCGGTATAAGGAATGCCTAATACCGAAATCGTAATTGATTTCTGTTTCGACCTCCTAGTTACTCGTAATGACACGGAAATTGCCTCAGCGAAATTCTGCCTTCACGATTGTTCGATTCCGTTTTACTCGTACATTAAACTGTGATATATGATGTGACTTATGATAACGTATAGATTTGAACAGACAACTTTATACGTAAAAAGATATAATACACAGATTATACACAATAAAATAATAAATTTATCCATAAATATTAATCTAACAAAATCTATCTCAACAATAGACATATACTACAATTTTATTTATTTATTTATACATTTTAATATGCATTATCTCATAAACAGAAATTAGTTTTACTGTGCACTGTATTTATACTTACTTTATACTAGGTATAATACCTATATAATACTACTTGATATGAAAAAAAAAAATTTTTTTTAGTGTTAGTTGATAGGCAAACTGGCAGACGTTCCACCTGATGGTAAGTGGTTGACGTCGCCCATGAACATAAACTAGTTTACCTGAAACTAGCCCAGGCAACTCATTTATGTGTTGGTGTTAAAGTCTAGGAGCCAGTAATTACACTGCCTGTCTTGCCCTTCTCCCCGAAACACAGCAAAGCTGTTTCACGGGAGAAACAAGCAAGATGGTGATACCCATGTAGCCGGGAGCGCGGCACAGCGCATCCTTCCCACCGGTAAAATATTAGAATGTAGTCTAAAATATAAATAGAATTGATTCGTCCATCGCATCATCGCTGCCAACAGAACCGACATCTAGACATATTACCCTAAAAAGTAGTTTTTGAGTTTATGTTTATATAATATTATATTATATACTGTTTACTCTGCTTTTTTTTTAATTCGTCAAAACAACGAGCAGAATTATTGTTTGAAATTTGGGAGGACTTAGGTTCAAACAAAAAAAAAGGAAAAATAATAAATTAAATTTATTTAATTATGAAGAAAGAGAATAAATATTAAATATTTTGTGTTGCTGCGATTTTGTCTTCCAAACGGCTGTGGTGCAGCGGTGTTGCGGCAGTGGTAACGGTACGGCGCTGTTGCAGCGCTGTTGTGGCTATTTTATGTTTTTAATCGGGAAGTCACAGTTAGTTAATTTTCAATTATAATTCGAACTGTAACCGTTAGTAATGGAATATAATCTGTTAAAGTTACGTTAAAGTAATATTTCGAAATAACACATATTCTTAACTAATATGTTTGAATGGATAGCTCACTCTGAGAGCGGATAAGTCGCTCATTGTAATAATTATTAAAAAAACTTACCTTTTACCCATTTTATATATACATACTAGTGATCGCCCAGTGGTCGAAATGCGACCTAATCTATAATTATCAACATTGTCAACATCATAAAAATATGATTGCGCATAACATGGTGAGCATATGCAGCAGTCATTGAACCTAATGTGTGATAAAAAATTCGTTGCAAGAACTGTATTTAAAACCGTGTTGATAACAGACTTTGACAATAAACAAAATTTGTGTATATATGTACATTGTACATATGTCTGTGTGCCGTAGTGTGTGTAGTGTTTATTTAAAATTAATTTACGTATTAATATATAGATTATACACTCATTTGCAAAAAAATAGGGCGGTTTCGATTTTCTTCCTGGCTGAAAAAAATAAAATGCCAAAAAGGTTTTAATCATTTGAACATGTTACTGGCCAGTTATAAAAGTGCCATAATGTTTATAAGAGTACATTCCAAATTCAAATTTTTGACTGAGCCTGGTTTTCAAAGAAAATAACTTTTAACTACATTTTGTGGCGCGAATTCCCTATAGTTAATATCGACTCTAATTAACTTTTTGTCAATTTTTATTAAATTATCTGGTGTCCTTGACATTTAAAAGTATTGTTTTTGCTGTTTAGCAATCTCGAAAATGGTAGATAAAGTGATAAAAGCGAGCAAAATTATTGCGCTGCTTGAAGAATGTTGCAGTCAATGCTTCGTGGCTCAGAGGCTAAATGTGAGTCGGTCGACAGTTCAAAGGACCTGGCAGCGCTATCAAGAGACCGGTTCCGACAAGAGAAGGCCTGGTTCTGGCAGAAAGACATGTACCGAACCACGGGATGATCGTTTTCTAGTTAGTCAAGCGTTGAGAAATCGCAAATCTTCTTATGTGGACCTCAAGAACACCCTCGAAGAAGTAAGAAATGTGCAAATTATTTATACATATTTATAAACATAATTATAAATAAATACATACTAATTGTATATATATGCATTACCTATCAAAATAATTGATAGGTAATCGGAACAGCACACCAATTTAAAAACTGATAAATCTAATATGTCACCTCCCTTAGTTGCTGTTGTTTTTGTATACGCACTATTTTTTTTTTTTACTAGACTACCCTACTTTACATCACAAAATAACATATTTGCACTGCACTGATATTATTGGATTTGTGTAACATTCATCGTATTATTATGTACGCCTATTTGATTTAATTTTTCTACAAATTGTATTGTAATTTTCTCTGTAAGTGATTTAAAATGTAAATCTTTTGAGAAAATAAATGTCTTTAACCGTAAATTAGTCTATGGACGGTCAGGAGGAGGCTTCTCGCTGCTAATATACACAGTCATCGCCCGGCACGCGGCCCTAAATTACTCCGTGGACATCGAGTTGCCAGGCTTAGCTTCGCTCGAAATTGTGTGTCATGGACTCATGAAGACTGGGGTAGGGTATTGTTCTCCGATGAAGCCAGGATATCTCTGCATGGTAAAGACCGACGTCGGCGAGTGCTACGTAGATGAGGAGAACGCTTTGCAGAGGCATGTTTTAAAGAAATCACACCTTATGGAGGGGGCTCTGTTATGTTTTGGGCAGGAATAAATTCTATGGATCGTACCGAGTTAGTCTTCATCGAAAACGGTACACTGACTGGACACCGATACATAACGGAAGTTATAATTCCTTATGCACAACCCGCTTTGACCATTCTTGGCGAAAACTCAATTTTTATGGACGATAACGCTCGCGCCCACCGGTCAGGCGGTGTGGATGCGTATATGCTAGAAGTCGGAATTCGTCGTTTGGACTGGCCAGCTAGAAGTCCGGACCTCAATCCCATAGAGCATGTCTGGGACGTTCTGAAGCGACGAGTGAGATCAGTGCAGCCGGCTCCGCAGACCATCAGAGAGCTAAAGAATGTGATTACCGCGGAATGGGAACGTATTCCCCAAGAAACCATAAAAGATATACTCACTAGCATGCCCAGACGAATGCAAGCTGTGATTTCAGCAAGAGGGGGTCACACTCAATACTAAACTTTTATCTGCTTTTAATGTATTCAAGAAAAACAAAGAAATTAACGCGTTTCATTTTTATTTAGCGAGCAGGTACAATCATAGTGTTTTGAGCTTAAACATTATTTCTTAATAATTTAATTAAAATGTTATGATAAAACTGATGAAAACTATTCCTTCCTAATTAATTTATAAAATTCTGAGGATAACAATACCTAAAATTGTCAAACAAACTAATAATAACTATAAAATAGTTCTTTGCTTAAGTGCCCGTTTTTTTTGCAAAAGAGTTTATTTTAGTGTTTCTCATTAATAGTAGACAGGGTCTGATATATTTATGATTATGTAATAAAAAAGTAGTTATAGAGGATTTTGTTTTTGGATCAATCAAAAAAAAATTACTACACGTGCCCAGTACAGGTAGATTACACTATGTCTAATAAACGGGACAAGCGCTCCAATAAATGTTAAGCATCTCGTATTGACTTTTCCTCTTATCGTATTGTCTATTTATTAGCATCAAAGGCGGTGCCGTAACTCATTCTTAACCTTCAACGAAACGATCTCCTTAAGCTTGAAGGAAAAAACAACATTATTTATGAACACTGTCAACAATTTATAAATTGTATACTTATTGGACACTGAATTGCCTACCTACTTATTGCTATTATAAAGTTTAATATTTTTAATAATCATCGGCTCATCTTAAATTAACGTATAATATACTTGATCGTATAAGTTTAATGAAAAATAATGACTATCGTAAACGAAGTCACGGGCACGGCTAGTATATTATATTATAAGAAGGAAGAAGATCAAGATATATTCGGTATGGAACCTTAATGGGCAGATTTTATGTGCTCCGTTTCAGTTAGACACACAGATAAGTTATTTTATTAGTGTATACGAGGACAATACCGATTGAATCCATTTGTTTTTTCTTATTTTCATTCATTAAGCTGTGCATGTAATATGCATAATAATATCGTAAAGTTTATGGGAGTATTATAAACTATTATAATTTGCGTGATCTATATCGACGTTTATAATTACGGCTTCGCTTCTAAGTCTAAGGGCCGATTTCACCAACACCGAATTTACACTAGAGTAGCTATCCCAGTATAACTTTACTCTGTCGATTTATTCGATGGTTAACTTCAATTTTGTTTCACCACGTTAGTCTATAGATATCTTACTCTCGCATAGTTACTCTGTGAAGTTGACCGAAAGATTGAATGAATGCGTAATGCACCCAAGTAAAATAGACAGTTTGACGTATACTTGCATAATAGCGCTGCATATTCTTTTATTTGTTCGGATAATACGTTAACTTGACAGTGATTCTGATTAACAAATCTATAATATTGTTTTATATAATCTATAATAATAATTGAGTACCATTTATTGTAACATTGTAATTATGGAATGCAATAAATATGAAATATTTTAATGGATATATTTAACATAAATTATTGATTAGAACACCCAACTGTCTGTTGGATACTTCAAATGATGCTCGATTTTTGCCGGTAAAGTCCATGCTGCCTACTTTAATAAATGAAATCTTAACACAAAATCGTGGTCGTCTAAGTCAAAAAAATAATTAGCCCTTTCCTTAAACCATCGTGGGCGAGGTAAATAAATATCATCGACATCACTTTCGGTTTCGTATAATGCAATCAAACGACGTGCCATTTTTAAGTTTATAGTCAATGCTATACACAGTGACAGAGACAATGACACAACTAATCTACGAATAAAGGTTTACTCGGCCGAAATCGGCGGTATAAGATTTTACTCTAGTATAGAGAATTTATCCCTAGGTTAAATGTTGGTGAAACGTAAAATGGGCTTACTCGCGACTAATTGACAACTTATTCCGGGAATAAGATTTATACGACGTTGGTGAAATCGGCCCTAAGCGTGATGTCATAAAGCCTACTCGCTGTGCCTCGAGTAAGAAACATGCATATATCTTTATCTTTATAAGTTTACAAGTTTATATTAAATATTTCACAGAATTTTAGATTGATAAATCCTCTTAGTAAACAGGCTTGCTAAAATAAAAATAATTTTATGATAGCTTCCGAGAGTAGCACATTTAAAAAATAAACACTATAGATCACCACTTTTCTTATTTATAGATTAGTGTGGAAACAAAGGTTTATACAAGGTATGTTTCATTTTTTTAATAATAGCCTTGGTACACAGATATATAGTAATCTAGCAACAAAAGCAAGATTTCGACTAAACAGCTCTTGCATTTATCAAATAAACAAATTGCGGATTATACTGGAAGAGGCAGCAAAATGGGAAAGGGAAGTATATCTAACCATTGTCGACTTAGGAAAAGCCTTTTCGACACGGTGAAATGGCCCAGCATTTGGTCACGCCTTGACGAGATGGGAGTTCCTCCACAGATCAGAGATCTACTTAAAGCCATCTACAAAGATTATTCTTGTAGAGTAGCTCATGACGGCCTTATCTCAGGTGGCATTGAAGTCCATGTAGGAGTCATACAGGGTTGTCTCCTTTCGCCCTTACTGTTCCTCATCGTTCTGGATGGCATCATGCATAAAGCGAACAATGGCAAGCGTCCAGGCATAGAATGGGGTCTGACAAACCAACTAGACGACCTAGACTATGGTGACGACCTAAGTTTACTCATCCACAGACACGCAGATATGCAAGCCAAGCAATAAGTTTTACAGCAGGAACTGGCTAGGAATGGGCTCAAAGTTAACGACAAAAAGACCCTGGAGATGCGTACCGAGGGCAACAAACCCACAAAACTGCTGTAAGGCACAGAGCCATTAGAACGCGTTCAACGCTTCACATACCTCGGTAGTGTCTTGTCGGATTCTGAAGGTACGGACAAGAACACCGCTTCAAGAATTGCCAAAACAAGGGCAGCCTTCTCTCAGTTGCGACCCGTAAGGAAGTCAAGGAAGCTGACACTAAGAGTGAAACTCAAAATCTTTCGCTCTAACGTTAAGACCGTTCTTCTGTACGGATGCGAAACTTGGAAGGTTACTGAATCCATCACACAGATAATCCAGGTCTTCGTCAACCGAACTACGGCAGATCATTAGCATCTGGTGGTCCAAAAGCAATGTGACTCCAATCGACCACCAGATAAAGCGGCGTTAATGGATATAGATCGGTCATACCCTCCGAAGGGATTCGTCTGACATACCACGACAGGCATTAGCGTGGACTCCTCAAGGGAAAAGGAAACGTGGCCTCCCCAAGCAAACCTGGTGCCACTTCGTCACCGCGGAGATGAGGACTGTCGGGCTTTCCTGACCCGAAATGAAGCTAATGAGCGAAATGAAGCCCAAGACCGAGTGAGACGGCAGTGCATTGTGGATGCCCTCTGCCCCATCCAGGGGACATAGGACATGAAGGGAGAGCAACTAATTATATGATTTATACATAGTTTTTCCATATCCGTGGCTTGATTGCCGATTGCTCATTAATTTAATTCTAATAAATTTGTTTATTACCGTAAATTAAACTTCATTTATTGAAAAAAAAAAAGTAGAATAATACAATAAAGAAGAATGAGTAATAAAAAAGAAAATATGTTATCTCTCTTATCTGACAAGGATTCCCTTTTATAGTATTAGATAGAATAATTACGGGAATATGCGATAACGTTTTTACCCTCACGTAAAGAGTAGCACGAAACAGTTTCAAACATAATTTGACAGTTTGATGTAGTGGAGCGTGTAGTGGAGTGTTGATGCATGTATGCATTCATGAGGCATAACTTTGTATGATAAGTATAGTCATCATAAACCTACAGTACTTAAATATATACATGCCTATATTGTTACGAAATAAAAGAAAAGTCGTAAAAAATAATCACGTGTTATTTATTCGTTTATTTTTCAGAGAACATGTATTAATATCATTAAATATATTTTAGTAAAAAAATTAATAAGATTTAAAAAAATACTTTTAAATATATTTTAAGATTTTATTATCCTTATATATGAAAAAAAAAACAATCACTATACCTAATGGTGGTCTAAAAATATTTTATTTTATTTGTTCTTATTTGTTCATTAAAAATTTATTGTTGTTTATTCTTAAAAATAAATTTTATCTGTTGGGTAGAAAAAAAAAGGGCACAAATAATTATGTTAAAATGAGGAGGTTAAGGTTCGAAGGCACGGGACGAGAGACGAAAAATGGTAAAAGTTTTTTGTTAATATTTTTGTTGCGAATATAGTCGTATAAAGAATAAATATAGATATAAATTAGTAATTGATATGTGAGTATTATTATACTAAATTACAATTATACATACTTTATAGATTTAATAAAAAAAAATTATCAATCAATCAACCTAAAATTTCTTTATTCAAGTAGGCTTCATAAGCTTTTGAATCGTCATTTACTCAAATCTATTTTTACAAAAGATGTACAATTGTACAATGAGGATGGTTAGTAGATATAGACTCGAGAGAGTAGTATATACTCTATACTTTCTACGTAAATACAAAATTAATGTTTTAAAAATTTTGTAAAAATTAAAATTAAAACTTTTGAAAAATAAAAAAATCCTTATAGCTACGTATTATCGAGACATCTAACAGTGATATAAAGTAGAATCCCAGAGGTAACTATATTAACAAACTAGTGAGCGGATATTATAATATGTAAATTCTAAAATTAAATTTTGACTTTATATCTTGTTATTAATTATATCACTCATTCTTCAGTCCTTATCAAATGAAATTGCTAATATTAAAAGTGAATATGACTCTTTGGTATTTAATTTTAATCTCTGCAAGGTAATTGCAGAAATAAATTCATTCGGCATTTAAATGGGATTGGACAAAGCTTTTACTCTGACTAAACATGTCAAATAGTTTTTTTTACTTCTATTACAATAAAAAAAATTATGAAGATAATAAAACAAAACAATAAGTCACGTTCAGAGCGTACGTCAAAAAACATTTTCTGCTTATAAAGAAAAATAATTTTGTTCTTATTTAGTTACTGTTTTTTTTTTTACAAAATAGCTCTGCACCAGATTAGAGATGGCGTCTAGGAGTGCGGCACGATTACGATTCGTACGGCGCCACGATTTGATTTGATTTGAGCTGATTCTGAAAAAAAATTTCAATTTTTTCGATTTTTAAGACTCGATATCTCTGAAACGAAGCGAGATATCGAAAAAATTTATCCATCATTTCGTTTTCTTTCGTCGAGATTTATAAGAATCCACCGTGAATTCAAATCGTGGCGCCGTACGAATCGTAATCTCCCAAGGAGTGCGTTTGCCTTCTGTTGAAGGCACCCAAGGTAGTTTGGCAGCCGAAAGAAAACACGAACACTGTATAAAGTGTTTACACACCGGTTAGCGGTTAATAGAGGAAACTTTGATGAAAACATTTCCTGCGAGTGGGTTGGGAAACGTCCACATAGGATTCAAATTAACTTCAATTTATTGGTGTGTCAATTTATTTTTGCTTGCGGAAATGTCATATAATCTAGATAACATTTAACCTTATAGTATTTAGCGGAGTGTTAATAAATTAAACATTAATAATATTCGTAAATAAATAACAGTTGAGGTTTAGTTTGTCTTTATATAAACTCTTTCAATACAGTTATATGTATATCGACGTATATCGACGTATATCGACGGCCGGCTGGTCGAGTGGTCAGGCAACTGGACACTTGACGCAGCGGTCGCGGGTTCGAATCCCGCCAGGTGCAGATAATTTGTATGACGAATATAGATGTCTGCACCGGGTCATGGATGTGTATTTATCTATATATGTATTTATATCTTTATTTCCGTTCCTAGTACCCGTAACACAAGTTCTTACGAACTTAGCACGGGGCTAGGTTAACGTGGTGTGATTGTTGGTTAATATTTATTTATTTATTATTATTATATAATCTAAATCGGACTACGAAATCGGCAGTTCATTAAATATTTATTTTTATTTTATCTCTAAGACACGATATACGTGTCTTTTTTATGTTAGTTGGATAGGCAAACTGGCAGACGTGCCACCTGATGGTAAGTGGTCGAAGTCGCCCATGAACATAAACTAGTTTACCTGGAACTAGCCCAGCCGACTCATTTATGTGTTGCCTATCCTGAGACATATGATGTTACGTCTCGGTGCCAGTAATTACACTGCCTGTCTTGCCCTTCTTTCCGAAACACAGCAAAGCTGTTTCACGGAAGAAATAAGCAAGATAAGAAGCATATTTACCTTGTTGTTGGTGGGTTGTTTTGTAAGAAGTATAATAACGTATAGTTTAGGAAATATAGAATCCACATCCACACCAAAGTTACACTTTTATTGTAAATAGCCTGTAGATCTGACGCTGAGCAAAGTTACAAAGATATAAATGCGAGTTGGTGCGTGATACCTACTCATTAAAACATGTTGGTTTTCTGTCGCTCTAGTACACCGATTTTTCGTCTACACTTACTATTCAATTACCTCTAGCTTTAAGAAAATAGTAATAATGAATTATTTATATCAAATTACAGAATCCGTAATGCTAATTGAATTATGTGTTGTCCGTCTTTTATAAGACAAAGTATTTACGACACGTGTAATTTACACAATGTAATTTTGTTATAAATGTAAGTAGGTATACATCTATAACAAAATTACATTTGCCTATTTATAAACCAGCTTATATTATAAAAGTCAAGCTAATCTTGGAAGATTAGTCAATTAACACCATTTTACTCATGTAGACAATGGAGGTTACCATTCCGTATAATTATGTGAATAACGTCGTATTTTAAAATTTAATTTATGATCAGGTCAAGATATATTATATTATTAAGATATTTGATCTAATACAGCACTTTTAATAAATGGCAAAAATAAAAATAAACATTGTGGATCAATAACTATAATGATGTCGTCAGTTAGAGAGTCAAATTAAAAGCAGTTTTAAAAATGCAACAGCAGCAAACTTTGCGTAACATGATCGACAACTTTGATCTTCGAAAAAACGTGATATTATGTAACTATATTGATATTTTGGTTTTCAGATATTGAATTACTTTGTTTGTTTTTAACTTTTTAACAGAGAAAATAAAAAAACCACAACATTATAATATATACTCGTAGTCGTAACTATCAAAATTTACGCATCGCGCTAAATCTCTAACACAACCCGACGCCTTTGACGAGCACATACATATCGCACTAATAATACAATAGTGTTGTAACTCAAAATTGAAATTTCAGAATGGCCTATGTACTTAACTTAAGTTAAGTACATAGGCCATTCTGAAAAATGATCAATTTTGAGTTACAACACTATTGTATTATTAGTGCGATATACAGCTGACATAGCCAATTGCGAAAAATAAGAAATAAATACGAGATCAGCCTCACAACAAACGTCTGTCTGAATAAAATATGGATAAAAAGAGGATATTATATTTAAAGACTCTAGAGATTATCAGGAAGCAGACACTATAGTTATTTCATATAAACGAATACACAATTTGATTGAAAAATCGGTTTTTCTAAGAGTTATATTGCATCTAAGATTGCTTTTAATTTGCGTATTAATTATGCGACACACACACAGTGCGATTGGAAGTGTAAAATTTTTCAAATAATAGAATTTATTATAAAACTTTATTATTTTTCAAATAATAGAAATTTTGGATTTGTTATAGTTTATAAATCATAAATTAAAAAAAAATCGAATGATAAAAAAGTTTACCAACCGACATAAACATAATAATGCTGTCAGATGACAACGAATTTATTTGTTTTATTTTGATGTACCTCAATCATCGTTCCATGAGAAATATGTTTTAACAAGTTTACCGCACGTAATCGGTTACAAATCATTTATTCAAATTTTCCTCATATTTACGAAACTTATCCGTCTTGAGAGATTTGTTTAAGTTACTACATTTTACTTATAATAAAGTATTATATTTATTACATATTATTAATGTAATACTGCAACTATATTGTTAATTTTCAACTGGAGATTAAGGAGACATCAAGAAGTCTGTTAATATTTTTTGTCGGAACTTATTTCTAACGCTACTTAATTCTATCTACAAACGCACTTATGTAATAAAGGAAATTGTAAAAACGTCAAAAAAAAGTTTACTTAATTATAGATGGTATACTCGTAATCGTAGTGTTTGAAGTTGTAATTTAAGTTGCCACAACACTAACTGAAATTTATTTGAATTAAAACTAAATTTATATTATAATAAAAACTATAACAAGGTCCAAGTACGTGCATTTAATATATTTTGAATTTTTTTTTTTCGGAGGGCACTCTATACGTAGATACTACTTTTTTATTTTGTCTGCCAGTCTGTATCTTGGTCGCGCATCACGCCAATACTACTGAATTTAAATGAAATTAGGTATGATTTGAGTTCATACTACGAGCTTGGACACTAAACACTTTTTATCTCAAAAGTCAGCGCGGTTCCCTAGGTAGAGGAAGTTAAGTCAAAATTAGCGTAGACCGATTTCATTCATTCTTTTTTTAGAAAATTAATGTTTTAAAGATTTTGTGAATATTTCAAGTTAGAAATTACAGACATCATAACCCTGGGTATAAGGTCCAAAACAATTTGAAACCTATAATGTATAGAAATCTTTGAACGAACAGCTCATCTTAAGTTGACATATATAATTTATATTAGAAGTTTAGTGAAGGGGTTGGCAATCGCGAATGAAACCGTGGGTACAGATTGTCAATAGTATTTTAATATAAAGCAAAAAAAAAAAGTATTACTCTCTTGAAGGTCTGACCTAAATCTCTTTTTATTTTGTATGGTATGACTGTTAATAGAGCACAATTTTATTATGACATGTATATAAAAACATATATAAGTATATAAAACTAATCTTTGTCATAAGAAAGATATCATTGTATTTATAATGTATATTATGTATATCATGTTATCAAAGTGCTAGTGCTAGTATCATTATTATTATTTAGCTAACACCTAGGTTTAGGGACCTAAATTTGCACTACCCAAGTCTGATAAGAAATTTACTTTCATTAAAGGTTGTCTGGTAGAAATTGCTGATAGCAATAAGACCGCCTTTGCACACTTAAATTGTAAATATCTTGTACTCTCTTTATGTAATATCCACTGTAAATTTAGTGACTGCAATAAAGCATTTATCTATCTATCTATCTATCTATCATTAGGAACCTATTAAAGACGAACATTAATTTCACTTCGCTTTGGCGAATAATATAATATGGTATAATTTATTTATATATGACACCGTCCCAATGTGATGACGTAACATTTAAATCAGCTCATTTTTGGCAGATTTATGAGGTTAACAGTATATTCAGTTCTTTATTTATAGTACTCAATTCAATATCAAATTAGAAATGACTGTTATCTCTTGTATCGTTTTATGTTTAAGTAAAAATAATTCTGTAATAATAATCCGAATTGGACTCATTTGATCCATACCATTTAGTTCGGCTTTTTAATTTAAAATATGCAACTTGTGCTGCAGCTCTGGAATTAACGATCCATGTCTCTAGGGGTTTTAAAAAAAATAAAATCTTATTAAACTAAGTCTATTTTAACATAAAAATTTAATGAATGTTGTTAAGTATGTGTCAACATTTAAATATTAAAGATCCGTCAAATAATTATTTGTAAATATTAAATAAATAATAAAGTAATTTATATTTCAATTGTACGAACCTTAATGAAGAAACACGAGATATGTCTAATCTTAATGAAGGTCATGTATTTAATACATAGAAGCACAGCACTGTAGTCCCGTGTTATATTCACCCGAGACCGTCGTATTTTTGTGTCATCAAATCCTCAAGGTCACTCCCCGAAATAAATGCAACGTGTGGAATTGGGCTTATATATACTCTTATAAAGTGGAGTTTAACAACTAATAAAGAAAAACTCTCATAAAATTGTTTCTTTATCTTGATCCATGGAGAAATGTTAACCGCTAATTTAATTGTTACGAGTATTAAAAAAGACTCATTTTGAAGAAGTACTAAATTGTTGCTTAAATTTTGTTTCAAAAGAAGTAATATAAAGTTTTTGGATGTTGGACTTGGCTGTCCCATTTCAAAACCTAGTAAATAATTAAAACTAAATTTTACAGGAGAGCGCATAAACGTAAATAAGGCCAGCCTTTAAAAAGTATTTATGTAAAGTAAAATACATGCTATTGGTTGAATAAAATACTAAATAATGAACGCATAGCACTACACATATTAATATTTAAGTGTATAATACCACTTTTTAAACCCCTGACTAACTTTGATAATTGATACGTAAACCTAGTAAGTCTCTGAAACTTACTAGGTTTTGAAATGGTTAAGGTGACTTACTAGGTTTTTAAGCGGCTTAAAGCAGTGAATGGTGTATTAACTAGGTATCGATGCTTAAATATATCTGATAATTTTCGAGCTTTCACTGCTGAAGTTTTTATTTAATTGGGTAGGGAACTTATTAGGTTAGCAAGATTTCCGCAATAAGTCTCTTTTCATATTATGTGTCCCTTACCTACTGGATTTTTAAATGCGACAGCCACGATGGTGATGTTCATGTAGTTATTAATTTCAAGAGCAGTTGCTATGTTTTGGTATGGCTTATGTAATATTTAGTTAATTATTCTCATTGATTTTCATCGATTTACATTCTAGAAAATATATAAATAAAATATTATATATTATAATAAGGCGCATCGACCATATGAAAACCTAGTAAGTCTCTGAAGCTTTCTAAGTTTTAAAATGGTTAAAGTGACTTACTAGGTTTTTAAGTGGATCAAAGCAGTGAATGGTGCACTTACATAGGTATCGATGCTTAAATATATCTGATAATTGTCGAGCTTTCACTGCTGAAGTTTTTATGTTGGGTAGAGACTTATTAGGTTAGCAAGATTTTTGCAATAAGTCTTTTTCGTAATATATGTCCCTTACTAGGTTTTGAAATGGGACAGCCGTGGTGTTTTGTTCTCTTACTGTAAAATATTACTTCGGTTTCATTTAAAAGTAATATAAATCGATACACATAATACGAACGTTTTATAAATAGATACCTAAACATTTATCATAAGTTTCGAACCAATTATCTTAAAGTTATTACTTAAAGTTTTTTATTTATTGATTGTGAAACTCCGTGACAGCTTTGTAAGACTCCAAAATCCGCCCAGAATAAAAATATAATTAATATCATTTTTTTTAAAACATATTTATATTTTTTAATTATACTGGAAAAATATAGGTTAAATAAGTTGTACCAAAATAAATGTTTTTTATAACTATTTTTGTGAATACTAAATAAATAACAAAATAAAATAAATAAAATTAATAGGTTATTAGTTTGATACATATATTTACACAATAAAAGTAAATAAGAAACTTATAATTGCTATAAAAATATTTTTATTTAATCAGGTTTTGTCATCTGAATCTTTGCTATTGTTATATTTGTAGGTATTTCGGTTTTTTATTTTTATAATATATTTATAAATTATTATGTTACTTTTATATATGTAAATATAATGTAAAAATGTAATGTAGAACTATACATAAGCATAATAAGAGGTTAGCGGAAATAATATCGAAATTTTCCTTCATGTCTTATTTTAAAATAGCTTCAGTGTTAAATACAGTCGCAATAATTGCGACCATTGAGATTGTACTAACCTTAAATACATCAATATGACGATTGTGTTGCCAAAACAACCTAGTACTGCTATCAGAATGTATAATCCACCGATTCCATAATATAATGAAGGACTTGGAGGTGAGAATTGCAACCAGTGAGGGTTGATGTAATGTATAAAATCATCGGTGAATCTGATCTGACGCCACAAGTGCAAGGGCCATTCCTGCTTAAATCTCTGAACCGACATCGACTCCATTGGCTCAGCTGTAGCTTCTTTTGATGGGGTTTCATGAATAGTGTATCCATAATCAGCTGCTACTCTTTTTGTCCTCGATCTTATAAACTTTCTCGTAAATTTTTTAACATTTATTTCATTTCTCTTACGCTTTTTCCACATTTTTAAATTAAAACAACGCCACAAACTGACACCATGACATTTAAATGAATCGAAAGATATGAAATAATAATTGAGAACACTGTCTTTTAATTGTAATCTATTTAGTTTGACACTAAGTTCATTTTGGTTTTTCATGGATGAATCGACATTTATGCACTCCAGTTCCATGATGAACATAATAAATATTATTTTGATAACTTGAGACATTGTTTCTGTCCATGTAGTCGTAATTGACGAGAGCTACGTGTAAAGAATTTCAGATCAGCGCGACCGTCCCGTTGGCTTTCCGCGGCGGAGTGTTATCCCAACGTGGATTTTGCATCCCGAATGGTCTTGTACATGCGCTATATTGTAAACACAACCAATTATTTTTATAGTTAATATAGAATTAAATATTCTTCAAGATTTTCGCACTCGTATGTATTAGTATTTATATTTAGCAAGTTTATTTTATTTTCACTACTTATAAGATGACCCGGTAAGTAGTTCTTTGGCTGTTCGATTAGGGTTTTCTTAATTTTCTTTTTGCCTATTTCACTATCGAGGCAAAGAAAATTCTATTTTTGAGTCATTGCAAGATGTAGGTACATAATAAATAGATATGATGATTTTCATATCGGGTATAATATACTACATTTAGTTATTTGGATCGTTTAAATATACGCAAACTCCATGTCCTCAGGCAGCCATTGTTTCCTTTTCACTTTCTTGTAGGGAGTTAAGGACGTATTGTTGTCGCGAAAATTTACGAATCTCTCATTTCTAAGGGAATGTTCTTTTTACTTTTTACAAATGCGAATAGAATCACAATGAAGATATTCTGTATAATAATACACGTTAAAATTGTTCTTTCTGAATGTTGAAATTACTATTTATTTAATTATTTTATTTCGTGTTTGTACTGTATCAGCCTGTAAACCACCCACTGCTGAGCAAAGGCCTCTTCTGCGTGTAGAAGAAGGGTTGGAGCTTAATCCACCACGCTGCTCCACTACGGGTTGGTGGATAATTTCGTTATAATGGGTAACGATCATTATCAGGTGTCTATGATAACAACCGGCACCGACGAGTTTATGTGCTCTCCGAGGCACGGTGGGGAGACCCACAAGGACATACCCAGACTGGAAACAACTATTTGTATACATACAAATATCTGTCCCGAGCGGGAATCAAACCCGCGATCGCCCCGGCGCGCGGTGTTTAGGCAACTACTCGCACCACTACACCAGAACGGTTGTCACACCAGAACGTTCGTATTTAACATATACAAGTTTCGTTAAAATGTATATATATATATATATATATATATATATATATATATATATATATATATATATATATATACTTGTAATGCAATAACGTGCAATGTATTATAAATAACAGCTGATTTTCAAATAGTATAAATTGTATGTAAGCGCTTTAACATTATGGTTATGAATATAAAAGCTCGCTAGCTTTGTTAATCGCTAGTATATGTAGAAATATTATTTTGCATTTTAAATAGTTTATTCTACACAGCAATAATTAATACCAATAAGCGTGTGCTAAAGTTTTAATTATCTATGACCTATGTACCTGTATAAATATGCAATCTATAAGCACTGAACCTCCTGGACCATTTTTAATGATCTTGTAACTCAAGAACTTGTCTTTTATGCTTTAGATATCATTCTATATATCTTAGTAATCTATATCATTGCTGACGTATGACAATGTACCATTAAATAAGTTGATTACGAAAAGTTAAAAGTCTTAACGTTTTCGTTTACGTGGCCATATTTGTATGCATACTTTAGCGTTACGAGAAGACTCTCAATTTATCTTCAAGATTAGAACTTTGAAATTGTGATTAAAAAAAAATCCAATTAGAAGAAGTAGATTTTCAGTTTTATTAACGATTATGTATGTATTTTATACTAAGTGTTGATTGAACTATATTTTAATAATATAAATATATATATATATATATATATATATATATATCCTAAAATATAAGTTCGGCATAAATTCGTTAGAAAAATGACAATATATTTATTTTTAATTTAGTATAGTATATTATCAACTGAATTTCTCACTTTTCGTATCTATTTTTGTTTCTACAATATAGTACGAAATAAACTCTGAAAGTGAAAGCCGAAACTGAGTTCTATCAGGTGTATATAACAACAGCCGGAACCGACTGCTTTACGTGCTCACCAAGGCACGGTGGGGAGATCCACAAGAACCCAGACCAGAAACAAATATTTGTACATGTACAATTATCTGCCCCTAGCGGGATTGAACCTGCGACCGCCGTTGAGGCGAGCAGACGTAACAATATATTATGTACACGAGAACGGTGTTCAAGTTCGTTTAGTCATCAACTAATAATTGATGCCAAATTGACAGCCCTACTATGATCATCACGGAGCTATTATTAACAATTAATTTTATTACATAATCGTGACAATAATCTGGAACATATACACATAGAATTTACAAAAGTATAAAATATTCATTATATTGATAGACATTATGACATTTCTCTTTCATAACAAGGGGAAGCGTAGCGATTTTCGAGCAACACGATGTTATCCTTATCAAAAAAAACTCAATTCTCAATGTGACACATTTTCTTTTTTATGTGTGATGAAATATGAATGAAATGATTATTTGATTAAAATCTTAATCCTACGCTTATATATCTAATCCTAATGATTCTCTAATGGCAGTTGCTGCATTAGTCAATGATTTGTTTCAATTTGAGTCAAACACAAAGACTAAATCAAATGAAAAAATTGATTTAGTAGTCGAAGTAATTAATTTAAATTATCTATTTCAACACTCATTTAATTCAGTATGAAGTTATATTTTTTAATTAGTTTTTTATTACAATAGAATCACAAGTGGTTGATGAAAGGCTTGATTCTTTATAGTTTAAAAGTAAAAGATTTGTGTTATGTCTTTTTACATATTTATTTTTATATTTTCATTTCATTATTTTATGGGTTATTAATAAATAAATATTTTAATTCGTAAAGTGTTGAACAAATGTTATATTTATGTATGTAAGTTTATGTAAATTTATTATATGCCTTATATAACTATTGTTTTATATTATGTATATATATTATTGATCGGATGGAATGAACCAGTTAAAAATAATAATATAAGGCGATTACAATTTAACATACAAAAAAAATAATAATAATAAAAATTGAATACAGTAAAATTTAACTTTCCACACATTGTTCTATTTAAAAAAAAAAAAAAACAGGTCCACTCTCAAGCGCTTTTTTGTTTTTCTAGGAAGAAAAGTTTGTATTTTAATTAAAAAGTAGTTTAAATTACGAATGGGAGGTGGCAAGTCGTTACAGCACTTGGTAGCCGTGAACTTGAAAAGCTGCGGATTTGTGTATTGGCATTTGGAGCCTAAATAAGGAAGCCCTTGTAGCACGTTCATTAGTGTTTTCTTTTAACCAGCGTAACTTGCTATATAAATATTGTGGCACGCGATATTTAATTATTCCAAATAATATAGTGGCGAAATGTAGCTGCATTCGGTAATTCATTTTTAAATTGTTACTTTTATTTAAATACGGTGTAACATGGGCACGAGGTCTAATTTTGAAGCAGTACCGAGCACATGCATTTTGTACATTCTGTATAACGCTTTTGGTGCGAGCAAGTAATCATAGCCCGATGACTGAGTCGGCGTAGTTAAACTTGGAAAGAATTAGAGATTCACATAATTTTATTCACACTCCAACGGACAGAGAATCTCTAAAGCGATGAAGAATTTTTAATTTATAAAAATAATTTTTAGCTATTTGTATTACATGATTTTCAAAACGAAGTTTCTCATCCATTAATATGCCTAGATTTCTAGCCTCTGTTACTTTCTGTACACGTTGTCCATTTATTTGAACACTGGGTTCGTGATGTGAAATTGATCTTATTTGATGCTCCATGCCGAGGATTAAATTGTTTTTTTTTTTTGACGAATTTAACATAAAGGTATTAGCTTCCGACCATTTGCAAATACGTTTTAAGACTTCGTGGAGAAGTGTGAGAGCATTATCAGTATCCTCTAGTTTAAATGAGATGTACAATTATATATCATCGGCGTATATGTGGTATTTACAATGTTTTAATTAACTTATTATGTCCGGTGTATATATAATAAATAAAATAGGGCCTAAAATAGATTCCTGGGATACTTCTCTCCTTACAATACTACAATTCGATTCGGCAATATTTCCATTTTCGAGTCTTAGCTCAACCGTCTGCATACGTTGGTACATATAGTACCTAAACCATTTTACTGTTTTTGGAGAGAAACCATAATATATCAATTTCAGAATAAGTAAAGGAACATTTATGGAGTCAAACGCACGCGAGTAATCTAGCAGAACTAAAATCGTGCCCTCGCTCTTGTCCTGTGCCGTCAAAATATCATCTAAAACGTTAATGAATGCTGTGGTAGTACTTCTTTGCTTCCTAAATCTCGATTGTTGTTGACGGCCGGCTGGTCGAGTGGTCAGGCACCTGGACACTTAACGCAGCGGTCGCGGGTTCGAATCCCGCCACGTGCAGATAATTTGTATGACGAATATAGATGTCTGCACCGGGTCATGGACATGTATTTATGTATATATGTATTTATATAAATTTCTTTTCCTAGTACCTGTAACACAAGTTCTTACGAACTTAACACGGGGCTAGGTTAACGTGGTGTGATTGTTGGTTAATATTTATTTATTATTTATTTATTAAATCTCGATTGTAAATCTGGTAAGATGTTATTTATTTCCAAATAGTCCCTAAGCTGAGCGCAAACAACCTTTTCAAGTACTTCGGATATGCACGGTAGAATGCTTATAGGCCGTAGATCTTTAAAGTTGGCGGGGTTATTGTTTTTGGGTATGAGTAGTCTAATGATAGCTTTTCTCCATTTTTATGGAAATACACCTGTCACAATGGAGGTATTTACTATTTTAGTTATGACTTTTAATGAATTCAGTAGGGATAATAATAAGATTTCCAGAGAAATACCATCATTTCCAACAGCATTAGAGGTCAGAGTTTTAATGTGTGCGTAAATATCAAATTCAGTTATAGTTTTTAAGTTGAACGTAGATTATCCAAATTTATGATTCATATAGAATTCAATATTCGATTCAGCAGTATTAGGTTTACCGGGAATTGTAAAAAAATGACTATTTATACTATAGGGATTTTGCAGGTGAATAGGTAAGGTAATTTCTTTTTTATTATATTTATATTTCTACTATTTTTCAAATGTGACCAAAGAAGACGGCTATTATTTATGTTTTGGTTAATATATGCATCGAAATATGCAGTTTTTTCATTTTCTATGGCCTGATTAACGTTTCTAAGACTCCTGTAATATTCAAAGTGCGCATCAATTTTACTTTTACGAGCTCGTCTAAAAGCACTATCCCTAAGTTTCATCATGAGCTTAACATTGGATGTAATCCAATGATAATTCCGCTCATTAACGCGAACGCGCTTCAGCGGAGCCAAAGTGTCAAAACACGCAAGATATTTTTATTTAATTAAATTATATTTTAAAAATTATACATATATTTCGTTTACGTACGAAAACGCAGAATCGCTTAGGATTGCTTAAAAATTAATTTATTAATTATTACTTACTTTAAGTACATGAAGATGACCATCACATTTCCCCAACAACCAACCGTCGCGAAAAGTAAATAAAAAGCACCAAGTGACTTTTGTGCAGCCTCACTAGGCGGTGGGAATTGCAACCAATGTTTGTTAATTAGATCCAAATAATCTTCTGTGAAGTATCCCGACATTTTCCATGTCGATACTGGCCACATTATCTTAAATCTTTGAATTAGTTCGAACTTTTCATCTAAAGTGTTGTTCGAATTGGAAATGTTTTTGAACTCATTTGCATTAGTGGATCTCATATCAGTTTCACGAAAAGTTTGAGTAGTTATCTGTCGCCGCACTCGTATACTGTTTGAACTCTCTTGATTATGCTTAAACGTGTTCCGATAAATAAACAGTTTTATTGTTTGATCTCCGAAGCATAATATACTTATGATAAGTATGGAAAAAAATGCACAAATTTTAACCTTTTCCATGTTACAAAAGACGTGTAGTTCTGAAGAAATCCTGTCGTGTTTTACGAATACAACTTAATTTGAAAGTACTCGTATTGTCATAGCTGATACGGTTTAGTAGTCTTGCCCTAGGGAACGTTTTTAGGTTAAACTTAAATTGGATTGAAGGAGCCATTAGCTAAATTTTCCATAAGGAACGTTAATAAAGTCTAATAAGATAGATTAAAGATTTATCGACCTTCGACCCACTAATGCAATTGGATGTCGATTAAAAACGATACAAGTCAACGAAAAACTTCGTACTTTAACCTTGACCGAAAATATGTATCGATGGAGTTTGTCAGATTCTTGAATTCAATTATATAATGTACTACTAACTAATAACAACAACAAACAGCTATAAAAGTAATCCATACAGCGATAGAAAAAAAGCCTTGATTCAAAAACAAGTTTTTCTTCGAAATGTCGTTCTTGTTTCAAGTTATTATTTTCTCTTAACTTAAGAAATTGTATCTCGAATCAAGAAACTTAGTTGTTTCCAAATAAAATGTACACAACTTCGCCCAAGAACTTTCTATTGGATTAAGATAGACGGTAACATTGGTTCTTCAATTTATTTTTTACAGTTTTTACATTTTTTGGAATATTTCGTTCCTTTTCTGTGAAGAGAATTATTGAGTGAAGTACTTATTTCTCAATTATATTTATATGTCTGTCTTTATTCCACGTCACGTAGAAAAAAAAATAAAAAAAAATCTATATCAACGTCAGACATTGTAATTTTAATACTGCTTCTGGGTTGACTGACGCGTGTTGTTTGCAAGAGTGATAGACACTAGTGATAAGTGATGTGTAATTCAGCCAGTGTTAGCATTATTTGCTGACAGTATTATGTATTTTCGGTCGTAAAATTATCGTTTTTCGTTCCAATGTATCGTACAATCGCCTGTACATGACCACTATATCTAATCTAAAAAGTAAAAATCTAAAGTATATGTTTAAAAGCTCAGAAACTAAATACAAGAGGGCAGTTCAGTAGTTACAATTTCCATTTCGATGACATTTGAACGAAAAAAAAAAAAAATTCGCAAAATTTTGTTGTGCGCGTTGAATTATCGTATAATTTCGATATCAGCTCTATAGTAAAAGAACAGAATATCATAAAATAAATCTGTTTTATGCATCCGTATGAACTCAATCAAAAATTTCTTACAAATTAAAATTTTCGAGATGGTTTGGATGGATGGATGGTCATTGGTTAAAAACATATGACGACACCTACATTGTGGGATATATCGACGTCAATATTAATGACGAGCTGGCGATGTTTGAAAAAAAAAATGTTTTTATTTATATTCTTGTTGACGATCGTTCCGGTGTAGTCACGGGTTCGATTAACGCTCGGCACAGATAATTGTAATTTTACAAATATTTGTTTCCAGTCTGGGTGTACTCTGGGTGGAGCACTTAAAGCTGTCGGTTCCGGTTGTTAATAGCATAAGCACTTGATAGCGATCATCACTCATGGTAGGAAAATTATCCGCCAACCCGAAATGGAGCAGCGTGGCGGATTAAGCTCCAACCCTTTTTCTATATCGGAAGAGGCCTTCACTCAGCAGTTGGTTGTTTACAGTCTGATATTAGGAATTATATTGATATATTAAGTTTTGTTAAAGCACAATCAAACAATCTATCGAAAATAAATGCTTTTGTGACGATCGTATATATATCGAATGAAACCCAGATTTTATGTCCGCTGAGGTCGATGGAATGATAGCTCCAAAGAAAATTATTGTCAAACATGATATTTTTTAAGCTATACTAAATAATAGGGTGGGTTTCTGAGGGGTCAGAATTTGTATATCGTTAGGAGTTCCTTCTGGTAGACCGTGCAATCGGACGGCAAAGCAAGCTTGAGGGTTTTGGTTTCAGCGGCGCCTCTCCATACGGATAACGCCGCATTCAATTTTCCCTCAATCTTGCTGCCGTCCTTGTAGATGTTAAAATCATGACGATTATTGGCCATGAGTTGCTCCTGATCTACCTGACACTTGAACTGAAGGTCGATATGACAGGCGGGGTGTGGAGACCGCAGAGGCAAGGATATCCGCTCCACCTCCCGATCCTCTATAGCCCACTGGGGCACCCCATCCTTGCACCATACAGCGCCGCAGCTTCGCATACGCGCAGGTCAAGAGGGAGCATACCAGCGAGCAACAGTGCCGAGTTCAAGGAGATAGTACGGTATGCCCTGCATCGCTTCAGCGTGAACCCACGCTGGACCGCGTTCAGCCGTTTGCGAATACTTAGCTTGTCCACGGCCGGCGCCCAAACGGCAGCCGCATACGAAATCACAGGCTCAACCACTGCTCTGTAAATGATGCTGGGGGATAGACACCAGCTGATCCTAGTCGCTTGCGCCAGCTGGTGGTAAAGATCGCACGCTTCCTGACATTCGTGACATGGGTGTGGAAGGTGAGTTTTCGGTCTATGACAACCCCCAGCAGCTTGATATCGTTTGAAAAGACAATGTCGACCCCGCCCATGTGAAGACGTGGGGTGTCATAATACACCATATTTTACGTATTTTTGGATTTTTTGGAAAAAAATAATCATTTATTGGTATCTTTTTAATAGAATTTTGGCACGGTGATCTAAATAGTGATTAAAATTGAAAAACCTTAAAAATAACTACATCCGTATAGTAAACAACACAAATGGGCTTATGTTGTCATACAAAGCGCGCAAACAATGGTACCGTTAAATTTGTCAAATTTAATCAATATTTTATATACCTATATTTATTAAAAATTAATTCAAACATTTCCAACAATATTTATATTTTTTAGCACGTTATAGCGACGTGAAAAGTGAAATAATTTATTTACAAAAAATAAAAAATTATCCATATTTCCTATTGCGGATCGATTTTCATAATTCATTTTTATTTCAAATGGGGTAGTGCCATGTCCACTATATCAGGATAGGATATCAGGGAAGTCAAAAAAAATTCTGTAAAAATTATAAAGTTTCGTAAAGTGTTCGTGAATTTTTAAAACTACATGATTCCCTGATAAAAATACCTGATAGGTATTTGTATCCGGGAATCATCATCTACCTAATGCTGCCGAGTTGATAATGAAAGTCAAAGAACTTCTCACCGGTTACAAAACAAAAAGTCCTTAGTTGCGTCATAAGGAGATATGGCAATTACGTGGTACCGACTATGTAAGTATAACACTTATTGTTAGAAGGAAAAAAAAAAACTAACCAGTATCAAAAAAATAAATATTCAATTATAATTAAGTTATTTTTTTTTTAATTCTTATGCCATTTTGTATGTTTCTTAAGTAGATTTATTTTTGTTGTAGATATAAATATTTTCCTTTTTTGAAGCAAAAAACGCAACGTAAACTAAAAAAACTATGCAAAATATATCGAATTTCTTCGTTAGATTTACTCATTTTGAGAAACACAAAAACAATTGAAAAATGGCGGGAAAGTGTTTTTTACTTTTTATTTTCCTAATGTCCTATATTTATTGATATTAAAACCAGCCAGATAAAAAAAGGACAACCAAATTGATTTTTCTTCATTTTATACATACAAAATACGAAAAGACTTTTTCGCGACCTATTATTTTATACTATAATATATATACTCGACTCTATATATACTTATAATATACTCGAATCATGTTTCGTAAAAAATAAAGTCCCTTTATTAGTAGATATTTTAAATCGTACCTACTCTCAAAAAAATATTTCTGATAATTTTAAGTAATTAATATTGAAATTAATAATTGTTGAATTTTCGTGGTAATTGCTAACGAATATTTATTTCATGCGCTAAATATACCTACTTTCACTATTATCTATATTTGGTGACTATAATAGCGACTTTATAATTTGCATTTTTCTGTTCTGTTGCTATTCCATAATTTACTAGTAGCATTTCCTATGGCAAATATAGGAACTATTTGCGAGTAAAATATCTCGCGAACAAATGTACGGAACCTCTTAATGCTCGAAGCTGACGCAAGATGTCACCGTAGTCGATGGTTAGTATGAAATCGTAAAAAGTTAGTTAGGATTCACGATAGAGTGTGCTGAAATATATTTCTTTTATAAAATGGTGCCTCTCGGTTTTACTAGTTTATTTCACTATAATAAGTACTTATCGATTTTATGACGTGTAAACGAAATTTCGTTTGTCAGAAATTAAATTGGACGAATAGAACTAATCTATACTATTAATATTTTGACGACGCGTTGGCGCAGTGGTGGTGGTGGTGTATAGGCCATACAGATGTTTGTCGTGGTCTGGGCGTTTGTGCTTGTGTATTGTGTGTGTTACCGGACCTCCGACACAGGATTCACATCCTACTAGGGGCCGTTGAGTGTGAGACGTCTATTATTAATATTATAAAAGCTAAAGAGTTTGTTTGTTTGTTTGAACGCGCTAATCTCAGGAACTACCGGTTCGAATTGGTAAATTATTTTTGTTGTTAATAGTCCATTTACCGAGGAAGGCTATAAGCTATATAACATCACGCTACGACCAATAGGAGCTGAGCATTAATAAGAAATGTTACAAAATCGGAAAAAAAAATCTTTTGAGAGCTTCGTGCGATTGCGTGCGCTGCGTAAACGGTTAAAGATCACAAAAAAATAAATAAATAAAAGGTTATTTTAATGCATTATTATTAGCCAGGCATTTGAAACCATATGAGTGAGAAATACTTCATCAACAAAGCAATTTTATGAAGATTTTGTCTTTTAAGACATTTAATTTAGACGCATAAGGTAGGAGATAATGTAAAATCAAATGAAACAATACCGCCTCGCGCCGCGCGTTGGTAGTAGGTAAATAGAACTGCTGAAACTGGAAACCATAAATTACTTATGGGCTTTATTCTAACTCTTTCAGTATTTATTTTTTGCTGCTGCCGTAAGACAAGTGAAACCGTTATATTAAGTAATGCTCTTCAATAAATTCATTATGCATACAAATCCTTACCTGACATTATAAAAACGAAAGTAACTTCCAATTGTCTGTCTCTCCGTTTGTTTATCTGTGTATATGTATGTTTTATGCTAATCTGCTGAGCCATTTGTGATGAAATTTGTAGCGAATTAATTTCATCACAAATGGCTCAGCCCGAGGAAGGACATAATTAAGTTATTTTTTATCAATACACCACGAAGGGGAAGCCGCGGGCGGACGCTAGTATATACTATACTATTATAGTATATAACTATAATATATTTGATTGTTTACATCATTTTCATTTAATTATTGATAGATTTCAGCAAATCGAAATCGATTTATTGTAGAAAGTAATCTCACTGGTTGGAGGGGGCGTCCATATATTACGTGAGACAATTTTGGCGATTTTTTGCCCAAGTGAGGTTTCGTGAGATTTTGCTCGACCCCCTCCCCCTCCCTAATCTCACGTGAGATTATTCATGGACAAATATAATCGATTTTTATTAAGTGCAACACGAAAAAAATAATATACATATTCCTAAAAAAAAGGTCATCACCGGTACATGAAAGCTATTCCAGATTTTTAATGTCGGAAAAAAATGACGTGATATTTGCTGAGAAAACGCGAGATTGTGTGAGAATTCTGTGAGCTCGACCCCCCCCCCCCCCCCCAACGCCTCACGCTATTTATAGATTGCTGGCTTAATTATTTGGTGTGGCGAAAACAAATTGTGCTATAGTGTTATTTTTATAATCTTTTTACTTAATAGAAGGCATTTTAATGTAAAAAAATATCAAATCATATTATTTTCAAAAAATTTTCATAATTTCATAAATTAATTCGCAAGAATTTACTTGTATTTATTAATATTTTTAGATTTTTACAAATTATTGTATGTACCTATGTATATATTATGTGAGTACTGGCTTTGAATATCAACAGAATGAGAGCTCTCAAGGTTTTCAAGATTGTACGCAGTTGATTACCCGCTAAGGACTCAATTTTTTGCTTGTCTCACACTAAGATTTAAAATAATCAATCACACAGATTATACCGTTCCAAGCGTAGCTGAAATTTCATTTCTAAGTTCGTAGCTATAATTTCATTATATTCTTTCTCTTTTCTATTATTTTTCAGCTTTATGAGAGATTCTGCTTATTACTGTACTTTAGATGAGAGCTTTCTAATTTTACGCTGAGTATTGCATCTGAATCAGTAATGTCTGGAATTTATATTTTCTTTAAATTATATCAAACGAGTCTTATTATAACATATTATGATATATAGTAATTTTGATAACCGGATAGATGTAATTTTTTGAAATATTCAGTAGGTAAATTGTATACCGCACTCTACTAATTAACTAACAAATTTCAAACTTATTGTAGGAATAGGAGTGTGTTATCTTAATATGTCCGAGTATTTGTAGCTTACGTACTTCACACTGATAAGAAATATTACACACTTTCTGTCGATCCGCATCAACAAAAGCCTTTGACCGTATCATCTTATAATACTATGAACGGTAAGGACGTATCCAGGCAGGTTTATTTATTATAAACCTTTTTTTTGACTCTGTGAAATGCGTTTACGCATCCCGCCACCCGGAGGCGACGGGTATATGGGACTCGCTGCCTGCGAAGTCAGAATACCCACTAAAACACAGCGGTGACCTCATCGTCGTACAAGGACGCCACGGGATCGCTGGCGCATGCCACCGTGACGCCCCGACGGTTGGCCCACCTATGCGGGCCGCCGTCGCTTATACATCGCTCGCGGGAACCGTGAGCGCTCTATTTCCTCTGCACCAGGGACCGGCGAACGGGAGAGACTGCGGCAGGTCATGATGACATAGCCGCAGTCTCCTCCGTGACCTGGTGCGTTGGGCTTTGGGGAGCGGCCGGGGTCTTAGCGACCGCTCTACCCTTCGATTTGGGGGGGTGGCAGTCCCGTCCCCCCTCAAGTGAGCCGCCGATTTGCCAGCGGCAGCACATACGGCGCAGCGCAGTGCTCCGGTGCAGTTACGGGCGATGTGCCCCTTGAGGCCACACCGGAAGCACGCGCCGCTGCGGTCAACCGCAGCCGGACAGGTCGGGTGAGTGTGCCCGATTCCCAAACATTTAAAGCAGCGCATGGGGCGCTGCTCCAAAACCTGGTTTCTGGCCGAGCTCCAGCCGACGATGAGTCTGCCAGCCTCGGCCAGGGCCTTAGCGACTGGTATCGGGCATCGCACAATGGTGCATCCCAACCCGCCAGGTCCGACTGCGATTGCGCCAACCTTGATGGAGCCGGCATCGCACCGGCCCATATTGGCCGCCGCAGCGGCTACCGCCTCGCTGGTGACGGAGTCGTCCAGCCCAGAAACTCGTAGACTCGCGAGCTTCGTAGGTTGGACGACCCTCGCCAAACTACCAAACGCCTTACGGAGCTCCTCCGCAAAGCGCTCTGCCGTTTCCGGGGTCTGACCCTTCGGCAGCTCTAGTAATCTGGCCCCGGTAGCGGCGCGCCGTATGTTTAGGCCGCCGTCGATCCCAAGTGCCTTCAGATCGACGGTTTCCGCTGCCCGCTCCAGTAAGTGGCAGTAAGTTAGCCCCTTACTCTCGGCGTACTCCTCAAGTGTTATGAGCACTGCCGGAGAGCGAGGGGCCGCCAACTTGGGCTTTCTAGTCTTCTTCTTCTTCGCCGACGGCTGAATCCGCGGTTCCTTCGGCGCCGAAGTAACGGCGGCGGCGGCGGCGTATGACTGCGCCTTCTTTTTCTTCTTTCTGACGACAGCGGTCCACTCACCGCCGCCGTCAGGGTTCTTCTAGGGTGCCACCGTCTTCGGCATCGACTTCTTTGACGAAGCCTTTACCGCGGGCGCTTTTTTTGGCTTCGGCTTCTTAGCCATCGGCACAGACGCGGGCGCTATTTTTGCCTCCTCACGCCGTCTGTCTGCTGCCAACGGTGGGCGGAGCACCTTCTTCGGCGGTAACCGCTCCTCAATTCCGGCGAGGCGAGCGTCAAGGATGCGCGTTACTGTCTCGACGACCGACGCAGTCACCTCCTCCACGAGGCCCTCTCCTTGCCTTGGTAGACAGGTGGGACCGACCTGCTCAGAGCGATGCTTTTGAAGCTCCACCACCTGTTTACGGAGGTCCTCTAAGTCACGTCGTAGCCGGTTATTCTCGGCTTGGAGCTTCCGCACTTCCTCCGAAGCCGACCTATCCCGGAGGGCTTCTACTACCGCTTTTATCGAGGCCACCGAATCCTTTAAGGCGCGCGCGAACGTGACCTTTAGGTTCGACGGTCTCGTCGCCACCTTGTAAATGAGGTCGACGTCCGTGGCGACCTGTTTACAGAGGTCGTCGGCCGTACGTGCGTCTCCCACGTCTAGGCTGAGCGCCCTGCGGCCCTCCTCTGCCGCTCGCACCTGCTCCTCTATGGCTCGCTCCGCCTCGGTGCAAGGGCTCCTCCCGCATTAAAATACGCTTTTTACATCAGGCGAGAATCACGCTCCCCTCGCCGGTCGACCGCGGACTGCTGCGAAACCGCTTGCCACTCCTCGTCTGGCCACTGCTGGTTTCACCAGCCGTCGCCGCCGAGCTATAATCATCGGAGTCGACGGCAGTCGACTCCGATCCCACATCCTTCTCAAAGTGTGTAATGATAAATTTTTCCATTTTTGGTCCCACGAGTATGGGGGAAAGACGGTCCGCCCAGGCAGTGCCCCCTGTACCTGGGTAAGCCTAGCGTAAATCGTCGCGGGTGTCGGCCGGTACCCGGACGAGGATCGCGGTTGAGACTGATCCACCCGTCAGCCATGCATCCCCTCACGCTGCGTCGCCGCTTGGGATTCGGAGTAATTTTTTATAGAGGTTTTCTACCGCGCGGTCCGGCCGGTTAAGGCAAGACCCTCGGTTCCGCACGTAGCCGCGAGACATGACCACAACACCACGTAGCGGGATTACGAGAAGACAGTGAACGAGTAAGACTGACCCTACCCGTTCTGTCAGACGGCAGTGTGAGTGCACGTCTGACCCGTCCGTCCTCCGTGGCGACACTGCCCGCGAGCACAGTGGCGCCGGAGCCCCGCGGAAACGATTGTCCCCACCACGCCATGCGGCCGCTCAACGGGTCAACTCTGCATAAACAGAGCAGTACCCGAAGCGCAATCGCATACCCGGCGTTACCCGCAGTCGATCGTTAGTCGTAGGCAGCAGCAGCTCCGCAACTGTGGAGCTGCTGCTGTCTACGTTACCAGGGTGCACCACGTGGAGGTCACCGACAATTGGCACCCCATTTATTATAAGCCTGATTCAGTAATGTGCACACCACATGACTTCTGAGTAAAACCCCTTTTCAGTGTTTATAGTGCTATTTGCGGTCGTTTGATTGCGTTTGACACACAAGTAAATATACCGTGAAAATATGTAAATATATTTATTAGCTAATATGTGCACATTTACGTCATCTCATCCCGAGTCGAAATTTAAAGCCGACATAGAACCGATTTAGAGCAAAGTAGTCCGAAATAGAACCTATTTAAAGCCCAGTAGTCCGACTTATTGCCTATAGGCGCAAATTTTTATTCCACTTAGGTCTGATTTCAGTCGTAACGTGAAAAAAAAACTGAAATTTGTACCATTTTTGGATGCTAAGACGGACCTAATTTAACATAGGTTAGGACCGACTTTGAGCCCAGAGGTTCGACATAAGTCCTACCGTAGGCGGCGCTAAATCGGCTTTAAATTTCGACTCGGGATAACGACTTAAAAATGTTATGAAAGGAGTTACTTAACACATTCATGCGAACAACGTATATGTACGTCACATATTGGTAGATATGATATGGCACAACGTACTATTACGTTCAGTAAAAACTCGATTTATTGAGCACAACGTAATGGTACGGTGTCTAGCCATACTAATTTAATTAAAAGTCTAAATCGGATTTCGTCGGGAACGTCGGAAACGTCAGGAAATAATTTAATTTAATTAAAAATCGTTAAACTGTAAAGTTTTAAAACAAATAAACGCGATAAAATCCGATTTAGACTTTTAATTAAATGAGTAAAATTCGCGTAAATATAAGAGAATAACCATACTAATGTTTAAAAGTTCGGTTGCTGTGCCACAGCATATCAAATTCTCAAAATTGTAGTGCTACACCGCACTGTTTTTTTTTCCTTCCGATGTTGCGCTTGCCGGTACGCGGTCTCTACTCGAGAAACTTTCTGCTCCATCGGCCATCAGTTCTAAGAGCTATGTGCCCTGCCCAGTGCCACTTCAGCTTGCAAATCCGTTGTGCTATGTCGACAAACTTCGTTTGTCTGCGGATTTTGTCATTTCTGATTCGATCTCGCAGAGAAATATCAAGCATAGCCCTCTCAATTGCATTCTGTACGACTTGGAGCTTGTTTAAAGTCAGAGACCACGTTTCAGATCAGAAAAATTATAAAAAACATATATTATATTTAGCAAAAATAATATCTCTTTGTTTAACATAGATTACGATTATTTTAAAGTTATATAAGTAATGCTATGTAAGCATTATATATTCCCAAAACAAAGAGAAGTGACAACGCTTTGAGATGTAACGTGTTTTTATAAGAAAAAAAAAAATATATATATATATATATATATATATTTTATATAATATAATTTAATAATTATAAATAATTTTTATATAATATATATATATATAATATATATATTTTTAATTAATATATATATATATATATATATATGTGTGTGTGTGTATGTGTATTATTATGTTATTTATATGCCGTTATATTTTATTAGTACAATAATTCTTTACATAATTACCTCGCGTTTTAAAACTTGTTTAACTAAACTGTTTAAAACTTGTCTAACTGAATTGTAGTCTGACAGAAGTAGTCTGGTAAAATATACTTTACAACAGTAAGCGACTTTAATTTCTGAAATGAAGTTTATAGCGCTGTTTCAACTTGAGACGTAAAAACTTATTTGTCTCACATGTCTCTTAACTATGAAGTAAATTAAATTATAAAAGTTTTAATATAATTTTTAACTACTCTTACGATCTTAACTTTTATCTATATATTAATACGTGAAGCAAAAACTTTTTATCTCTTTTTACGAAAATTAAGCGGACGGAGAAGTTTGAAATTTGGCAGAGTTAAAGTTAATATGGAAAAGAAGTGCAGAATGCTAAACATTTTTTTATAATAATGCTCAAAAAATACATTAAATTAATGTAAAAAACACTACACACACTACGGCACACACACGAATATGTACAATAACATACATATTATACACAAAGGACAATGGCGAAAAAGTTGTTGATAAAATTCCCACGCGTCTATAAATGTCTTAATGACTAATGTAAATAAAATAATTTCTTACGTTTTTCAATATATTTTTAAGATCTGTATAAGTCTAGTAAAAATATCATTTTTAATGAAAAAACATTTGATTATTGTAAAAATGATTTGACATTTCATTTGATAGAAAATGAAGTACCTACAGATAGTTCCGTTGAATGTTCCCAAGCGTCTATAAATGTCTTAATGACTAATGTAAATAAAATAATTTCTTACGTTTTTTCAATATATTTTTAAGATCTGTATAAGTCTAGTAAAAATATCATTTTTAATGAAAAAACATTTGATTATTGTAAAAATGATTTGACATTTCATTTGATAGAAAATGAAGTACCTACAGATAGTTCCGTTGAATGTTCCCAAGCGTCTATAAATGTCTTAATGACTAATGTAAATAAAATAATTTCTTACGTTTTTTCAATATATTTTTAAGATCTGTATAAGTCTAGTAAAAATATCATTTTTAATGAAAAAACATTTGATTATTGTAAAAATGATTTGACATTTCATTTGATAGAAAATGAAGTACCTACAGATAGTTCCGTTGAATGTTCCCAAGCGTCTATAAATGTCTTAATGACTAATGTAAATAAAATAATTTCTTACGTTTTTTCAATATATTTTTAAGATCTGTGTGAGACTAGGAAAAATATCATTTTTAATGAAAAAACATTTGATTATTGTAAAAATGATTTGACATTTCATTGGAATATGAATTCTGTGAATGTTGCCACATGGTAATAAATCTTCTCTCATTAACATACATGAACTTTTTGCCTTTAAATAAATATTACAAGTTACACTAATTATATTGCATCACGTTACACGATTTTTTTTGTATTAATCCTAAATCTTGTTTTATTACAAAGAATAACGCGTTATTTATTTATTTACTAAGCCCAATTATTTCATGAATACAATAATAATTCGTAATAAGAAAATAATGTTTTATTTTATAAACATGCCTTTTTTCTATAAGAAAAAATGAGCAGATACTCTAACTGACTATATCACTATATATGAGATCCACTGTCTTTATGCCACGTATCTGTAGATAAGTGGTTTCTAGAGTCTGCTTTTTAACCTAGAGGCCGCACTTTAATTTTTTGCAGGGAACAATCATTTTCTTTGCCATTGTAAGCTGTTTCTTATTTGGTTAAGACCTTGCAGGCTGCTCATCTGATAATCTGATAAAAAGATGATCCCATGCTGCAAAGGGCACGATAAGTGGATGGTCCTCGTAATTAACTATGTATGGTGATTATCATTACAGAAAAATCTAAACAGATGCTGACTGACTGAATCTAGACAAACCACCTTTAGGTCTAGAAATTCTAAGAGCAGGGTTTATTAGATCTGTTGACCTACAGCGCTCATGATTTAAGAAGATGAACGTCTTTGTCGATCGTCAATTTTATATCATCTACAGCTAACGCTGATGTACCTAAGTAGGCAATACTTAAGGACAGTTAACAAAGAAAATCCCCGAATATAAAATATTTTAGGCCTGAGGTTTAAAAAAAAGCGTCTAATAATTTATTTTTATTTTTCTGTGAGTGCGTCAAAAGTATATACCTACTACAATGTTTTGTAATCAATCCATCTAGTTATTTAAAATATAGTTTCGGACTATATTTAACATGTATTTGACTAAGTTTTTTGATTAGTTACCTTTGATTAGTTGACGAAACATAACCTCTAAATGTTCAACCTGGAATATCTTCAATTCATTACTTCTTTCGGTGGTGCTTCTTTAGGCAAAAGTGATCAGGAATTTAAGTACTATATTATCACATATTTTTCATTAGTAGACGCTAGAAATTTATGCCAACAAAAATTTGTTAGGGGATCTCCCATTGTCCTTTTGTTTATTGTCAAAGTCTGTTGTCAACACGTTCTTAAATACAGGTCTTGCAAAGAATTTTTTATCGAAATTTTTATGACTGCTGCATATGCTCACCATGTTATGCGCAATCATATTTTTATGATATTGACAATGCTGTCCATTCGTCGAATTTCGACCACTGGGCGACCACTAATTATAATTTTTAATTTTTTTTTTCTTTTTTTTTTTTTTTTTTCGGAGAAATGCTGCTAGTATTCTTGGCACCATTCCACGCGGACATGATTTATACCAAAACTGTTTGTAAATAATTATTTTAAGTTTTGAATTGTAAATATGTATAATATTGTAAAATTTCTGTAATAAATATATGTATATTTATTTTTAATTAAAAGATTGTTGTTCGAATATTTTCTTGTTTAAACCCTTGATTAAAAATTAAGTATCCTCACACATATTGGAATGGTATAGCAATAAATAGATTGGTTATTTTAACAAGTATATACTGAAACAATGATGATAATGACACTGAAAATTCAACATGAATGAATCTTGAATTTGCCTAACGTTATAGTTACAATATCAATGTAGATCGTATTTATTAGAAACTACACTTACTCGTAGTTACCCAGTTTCACCACCACCACCACTTGCTATTAAATTCCGGTTAACCTGACTTTTTTGACAGGTAATTGTATGGGTTATCTGTATTCTGTAATAGTGGTGAAACTGGCCCTTACAAAGAAAACGCCTTTCAAGGATATCAAATAATTCGATAATTTTTCAGTTACAATTTATCATAGACTAGATAATAAATAGATATATAACTGTAAGTTAAAAGAAGAAATAAAAAATGTAGTAATTTTTTAAACACCTTACTGTATCAGTCTGTAAACTTACCCACTTCTGAGCGAAGATCTCTTCTAGATGAAGGGTTGGAGCTTAATCCACCACGCTGCTCCACTGCGGGTTGGCGGATAATTTCCCTATCATGAGTAACGATCGTTTTCAGGTGTCTATGATAACAACCGGGGTCGACGGCTGTACGTGCTCTCCGAGGCACGGTGGGGAGACCCACTAGAACATACACCCAGATCGGAATTAAATATTTGTACAAATATAAATATCTGTCCCGAGCGGGAATCGAACCCGCGACCGCAGTCGCGCGTCTAACTAATCGCACCACTACACCACCATCAAATACCTTATAATCTTATAAATAAAAGCCTTCAATATGATATTTTAGATCGCATTCAAATACACACACTTTCTTACTAACTCTAGTGTGTACATTATATGGGAGTCTGTCGATAACCTTACTATGAGTTATATAATTATATAATATTTTATATAATATTTTTAATTATATAAATTTTACGAGAGACAGAACATAATATTTACTTATATTTATTTTTATTTATAATAGAATAAAATAGGATATACATACAAACACAGACAATTAAATATCTTTCTTTAATTTCTGTTAAGTATTCCGATGGTTTTCGAAAGACGAATACTTAGGTGTGTAATGAAAAGACTGGTTAAGTGGAAAAGCTTTTTCATGTATTTTTGATTCATACTTAACGACGTTAAATAAAAGAGTTTCGGAGCATTTCACTTTTTCCAACAACAGAATAAATAGCGTCAAAAAGATTATACCTACATGTATATATAGGAGTATGATTACTTTTTACAAGTAGGCACCTAAAATAATTATTTGCCGTGAAAATATAAGTATTACTAGTTGCGAGATTTCAGAGTACACATGGAATTAAATGATTAATTAAATATTCACAAATTGATAATTAAATTAAGGATTTAGTAATTCAAATGTTGCAGATCCCTTTGCATTTATTAATTTAAATATAAATTAAAATAATAAAGTTGATATATTCGTTTGCTTGTTTTTTAACGAACCTTTTTGTGATTATTATGAGTAAAATTGCGAGGGGCTAGTAGGCACATATAATTAAAATGTTGCTCATTCTTAAGATTTATATAAGTTTTTATAAACATTCTTTCTTGTAAGAGTTTTTAAAATTACTTTTAATACTCTACAATAAAAATTTTGAATAACACATCTTATAATTTATTATGAAATTTTAAAACAATATTACTTGTCATATTTATCTTTATTTGAATTTCTTAAATATTATTAAATATAAAGTAGAAAACTCAGACCAACTTTTTCTAATAAATGTAATAATTTCGTCAAATATTTCGTTGTTTAATTTTTAAAATCATTAATCTATATTAGTTAAATTAATACGATTGAATTACAATACACTTACAATTGTAAACTTTGTCTAAATTTAAATTAAACTTATTAAAATTAAATTGCAGGAAAATCAATGCTCTATTTATTTCTCGTTCTAGAATGCAGTTCTCTATTGACTAAAAATATTTATAGACAAAATAGCGAGGTGAGTGACCCATACGTATAACATATAATATAATATATTAAAATATACATTCAAGATTCACTAACCGTGTTATTTTCAAGATAATGAATTTTTTTTATTTTAACAAATTATATTTTTCTTTTAAAATTAACTTCACAACTTAAATAAACAAATTTAAAAGAAAAAATCATTTAGCGTAACTTAATGATAATAATTGAAATTCATAACGTGGTGGCGAGATCTTGTAATTCTTACTAAGCATCAACATGCTTAGTAAGAATTACAAGGAACCTGATCAAAATAGCAAAGAGTTTAGAGCGGAGGACGCTACGACTCTTTGATAAGGGGGCGCTCGCGTTTAGAGGTGGTGAGGGCGGGCGGAGAGGTCGCGGGTCCGCGGGGCGTGAGGCGTGTCGCCGGCAGTCGGTACCGCGCCGCGCCCGGGCCACTCGCCGCCTCAGGGCTTACGTAACGATGCTCGGCCCCGTAAGCTGATGGCCGCGCTTGTCTGGTGGCTGGCGGCCTGCTGCCTGGTGCGCGCCGTCGCCGCCGGCAACCCCGACGCCAAGCGTCTCTACGATGACCTCCTCTCCAACTACAACAAACTCGTGCGCCCCGTCGTCAACACCACCGACGTCCTTCGCGTCTGCATCAAGCTCAAACTTAGTCAGCTCATCGATGTCGTAAGTCTATATGAGCGCATGTAAACATTCTTTGTTTTTCATCGGTACTCAAAAATTCCCTCTGACCCAAATCGACAACCAAGGGTGCATTGCGAATGCATACTTTGTTGCACTTGCGCGCCGCATTTGGAATTTAAATAGACACAAATCACGAGTACCGACCCACTTTCTGTAAAACAAAGCGGCATTACTCAAATCTTATAAAAGCTTTGAAGTGGGAATATTCAGTAAGTGTCGTGTCTTTGCGCGTCTTCATATCTTCATTCTCACAAGGCGCCGCGCTGTCTCGTTATGTATTTGAATCCGTTTTCATAAATCTTCGGAATCGAGGGGAGCGTGCGGTCGTCTTAGATACAAATCGTATTTGTATAATATTATTGTAGCAAGTGAAAATTATTTTAGAATATGTTTTTTGTAAAAAAATTACGTTTCCGTTGTTTGTGTTAAAGAATTTTGTAAAAATTATACAATTTTATAAATAAAATTTCATTCATTTATTTAACACGAAATTTTTATTTAAGCTAAAAGTAAGTAAAATATTAAAGATATTTGAAAAATCGAATACAAACATAAAAATAATAATTGTTAAAAAAATCCATAACTTTATGGATTTTTATATATCTTAAGTCTATCACAACAAACTAAAACAACACGAAAAACTATACAAATATACTCGTATTTTAAGCTTTGAAAAATAGTATTTTAAATTTAATATTGCGGGTACGTAAAATAAGAACAAAATTTTATATGCAGTATTTATGTGTTTTTTTTTTTAATTTTGTAATGGTACTACTTGGTACTTATGACTGGTTTAACAGTATAAGATTTTGTTAAACTTACTCGAAAGACATTGTTTCGACTGCCGGCTGGTCCAGTGGTCAGGCAACTGGACCAGCCGGGTTGCGGGTTCGAATTCCGCCAAGTGCAGACAATTTGTATGACGAATATAGATGTCTGCACCGGGTCATTGACGTGTATATATGTATTTATACAAATTTCTTAAATTTATTTCCGTTCCTAGTACCTGTAACACAAGTTCTTACGAACTTAGCACGGGGCTAGGTTAACGTGGTGTGATTGTTGGTTAATATTATACACTCATTTGCAAAAAAAAACGGGCGCTTTCGATTTTCTTCCTGGCTGAAAAAAAAAATACCAAAAAGGTTTTAATCATTTGAACATGTTACTGGCCAGTTATAAAAGTGCCATAATGTTTATAAGAGTACATTCAAATTCAAATTTTTGACTGAGCCTGGTTTTCAAAGAAAATAACTTTTAACTACATTTTGTGGCGCGAATTCCCTATAGTTAATATCGACTCTAATTAACTTTTTGTCAATTTTTATTAAATTATCTGGTGTTCTTGACATTTAAAAGTATTGTTATTGCTGTTTAGCAATCTCGAAAATGGTAGATAAAGTGATAAAAGCGAGCAAAATTATTGCGCTGCTTGAAGAAGGTTGCAGTCAATGCTCCGTGGCTCAGAGGCTAAATGTGAGTCGGTCGACAGTTCAAAGGACCTGGCAGCGCTATCAAGAGACCGGTTCCGTCAAGAGAAGGCCTGGTTCTGGCAGAAAGACATGTACCGAACTACGGGATGATCGTTTTCTAGTTAGTCAAGCGTTGAGAAATCGCAAATCTTCTTATGTGGACCTCAAGAACACCCTCGAAGAAGTAAGAAATGTGCAAATTAGTCTATGGACGGTCAGGAGGAGGCTTCTCGCTGCTAATATACACAGTCATCGCCCGGCACGCGGCCCTAAATTACTCCGTGGACATCGAGTTGCCAGGCTTAGCTTCGCTCGAAATTGTGTGTCATGGACTCATGAAGACTGGGATAGGGTATTGTTCTCCGATGAAGCCAGGATATCTCTGCATGGTGAAGACCGACGTCGGCGAGTGCTACGTAGACGAGGAGAACGCTTTGCAGAGGCATGTTTTGAAGAAATCACACCTTATGGAGGGGGCTCTGTTATGTTTTGGGCAGGAATTAATTCTATGGATCGTACGGAGTTAGTCTTCATCGAAAACGGTACACTGACTGTACACCGATACATAACGGAAGTTCTAATTCCTTATGCACAACCCGCTTTAACCGCTCTTGGCGAAAACTCAATTTTTATGGACGACAACGCTCGCGCCCACCGGTCTGGATGTGTGGCGGTGTGGATGCGTATATGCTAGAAGTCGGAATTCGTCGTTTGGACTGGCCAGCTAGAAGTCCGGACCTCAATCCCATAGAGCATGTCTGGGACGTTCTGAAGCGACGAGTGAGATCAGTGCAGCCGGCTCCGCAGACCATCAGAGAGCTAAAGAATGTGATTACCGCGGAGTGGGAACGTATTCCCCAAGAAACCATAAAAGATATACTCACTAGCATGCCCAGACGAATGCAAGCTGTGATTTCAGCAAGAGGGGTCACACTCAATACTAAACTTTTATCTGCTTTTAATGTATTCAAGAATAACAAAGAAATTAACGCGTTTCATTTTTATTTAGCGAGCAGGTACAATCATAGTGTTTTGAGCTTAAACATTATTTCTTAATACTTGAATTAAAATGTTACGATAAAACTGATGAAAACTATTCCTTCCTAATTAATTTATAAAATTCTGAGGATAACAATACCTAAAATTGTCAAACAAACTAACAGTAACTATAAAATAGTTCTTTGCTTAAGTGCCCGTTTTTTTTGCAAAAGAGTTTATTTATTTTTTTGTCAATACTCACAGTTACATATACAAAAAAGAGTTACATTTAGTTTTATAGCATTTTCTAATTTTCCAGGAAACCATTTCAAGTCTTTTAAAAAACTACCTTATATTCTATTCTACTGATTTTAATTAAGTTTTACTGACAATTATCAACCCCTATTTAATGCTCTTATCATATTGAAATATCTCATAATTCCGTATATTTTAGTAATCTATAGACAGACTACAGTGTTTAATCTTAATTCAATAAATGTCAGCTGTGGAGTCAAACATTCTCGATCTGAAATAAGATTAGATAGCAGAATCACTTTAGTTTAATGAAGATGAAATTGAAACTTTTATAATATTTCGTTAACTATCAACGTATAACGAAACTTATTTAACTTCTTTGTTGTTCTTTGTACATCGTTGGGATGACTAATATATTATCATACATTATGTAACTAGCGTAACTAGGCATTGTATAATTTCCGAGTATCGTAAATATATTACATTTGAATTTTCGTTTTGTGATAATTGAAATAAGATTATATTATATTCATTATTTTTGTTAGAGAATTTACATACGTTTTACTACTATATGTCTACCTCTCCTACTATGCGTCTCCTGTAATATAAATAACTTTATTATAGCGTTGTTTATTTTGGAATATTACCTCATTATATCTTAATGTTTTGGCATTGATAGAAGTTTTTAACTACGCCCAGTCAGGCCCTTTTAATTAAATCCTTCCTGCCTTAAAGCTTATTTCTGTGAACATTACTCTCACTAGAAAGTATTGTTTTTAATTTGCTTCTATCTTAAAAACCCGCAATTATTTTTAATAAACATAAATTATTACCTACAATTAAAAGTGTAAACTAAGATAAAATTTTGTATTTAGAAAGTATTTATATAAGTACTATTATAACAATTTATTTTGAATATAGCTGTAGTCTGCGGTCTTGATGGCGTTAGAGATTTTTTGGAAGTCTCTGAACGGTATACACATTTTAGATTAGATCATTAACGCTTAACACACCCTTCACAAGGGTTAGTTTATGGCGAACGAAAATCTCTTCGTGCACTTTTGATATCCTTCGTTAATTATACATTTCAATATTGCTTTTAGAAACAAAATTGTGAAAAACTTTAACTTACCTGTAATCTAAGATGAGCGAGAAAGGTAACATATTCATACAAGGGCGTAGCCTGGATTCTCTTCTAGCTCTTCTAGAGAAGAGCAGCTACCCCTCCCCCCTACCCGGACCTCGCTACGCCAATACGTATTCTAGTGGATATAAGATTTCCTATTTTGTCAAGTTAATTCACGTTACGTGATATGTCGCATCGCGTCCCATCCTTAACCTACTGTATCACACTAAGACAGGGATGGCAAACCTTTATAGATAAACAGATATTTACTGAGATCATAGACATGCCATTAATATATATTTTTTAATATAATTATTGGAAAAATAATAAAAATAAGAAATTGTGTCAATCAACTTTAAAGTCTTTATCCTGTATCAGAAGTGCACAAGAAAAAAAAAAGGTTATCCTCGTACCAATGTTTGCACCTCCAGGCTATGCGTATTTCTAAAAAAAAAAGGTCATCACGACCCCCGTACCGATGTTTACACCCACAGGCTATGCGTTTTCTTAAAAAAAAAAAAACAAATATCGTCATATCTACGTATCGATATTACTCGATAATTATCGGATAAAATTTTGCCCCAATTGAATGCCCCACTTTTTTTCTTCGTGCATTATGAATTTCGTGATCGGTGACGTGCCCAAAAAATAGTGACGCGTGTCAACAATAGCACGCGTGCCATTAGTTCGCCATCCCTGCACTAACAATAAGAGCCAATTTCACTGGTTGCTGATAATTTTTATCTCGCACGTAAATTACTGATATAGATATCTGTATGTGTCTTTGCCTTTGTTGGGAATAGAAATATTTGACAAATAACGTGGAGTTTTTTGGTAAAACGGAAAAAAATTATAAGAATTTTTTATATGTTAGATAATGTTATATATCAAATAACGATCAGAAATCTCAACTTCAACAGTTCTTGATAAGATAGATAATATTATCAAGAACTTCTGAAATTGGCCCTAAATACATATGTCGTAATATTGTCGTATCGGTCAATGGCTTATTAGCGAAGAGTTTCAACCAAAACCTTAAGAAGCTCTCGCTAAATTGTTGGATCAAGGATCGGATACAAAAGGATTAAGACGGCACGTATTGTGAGGAGGTTCCTTAGTCTGGAGCCCTAACTGCCGGCGGCCTGGGCCTTAAGCTGTCACCAGAGGAGAACTATTTTTTATATTTTTAAGTATTTTTATTTTTGTTATAACTTATATGAATATGTTTAAAAATGTATAAAGTAAGTTTGTTTAACTTACTTTTTAGAAATAAAAGAAAATTAATAATAATAAAAACACAAATGTTGACGTTTCATTTTACTAACGTAAATATTATAAGTCAAGATTCTTCTTCTTCTTCTTTGTAAAATGGCTCCTGCGAGGATTTGCCAATGTCAGAGTGAGTCTTTAGTTTTATGTTTACTAAAGGGTAAATGGACTGCTAAGAATTATGGTATTATGAGAGTACAAGGGTAAGATATTTTAACCACATTAATAATGACAGGCTTTCACTGTTGAATTACCTAAAACAAGCACATACACAAATTTGTTAATTTGTTAGACAGACATCACATTACAATTTAATGTTGTTACTTAATATATAAGAACATAAAATATCAATAAAAGGAGTATGTACATAAGATAAAATAGATTTGAAATTACAAGGACGGGGTATAGATGGAGGAAGAAGGTCATAGAGAGAGGAATGGGTCCTTGGACAACAGAAAAAGATATGATCTGGGGTACCTTCGTCGATCCCACACTCGCAAAGAGAGTTATCCTTGATCCTAATCTTTGCAAGAAAGACAGGAGTACAGGAATGTCCAAGTCTAAGGCGACATATTGTGGAACAGACGGGTTTGTAAGCTTGACGATATTTGAAAAACCAGGGTCTTGGAGGGATAGATTCTTGAATATCCGCATAGTGTCTGCCACAGCTTCTGCTTGATTGAGACCAATATTTATTCCATTTAGTCATGATGTGAGTCTTTGCAAATGGGATAAGATCCTGGCAATAAATTCTAAATTGGCTAAGAGTACCAGATATTGTAGCTTCTTTAGCATATGCATCTGCACTTTCATTACCTAAAATACCACTATGTAAAGGAATACATGCAAGCACAACCCGAATGTTCTGAGAGTGGCATTCAAAAAGTAGTTGTCTTATTTTTAGGATATAAAAAAAATTGTTTTTAGACCGAAATTGGTTAGACATAATAGCTTCCAGAGCACTTCTGGAATCTGACAGTATGATGGATTTGTCTAAACTATGTGATTTTATGAAAGAAAGTGCCTCTAATATAGCTATTGATTCTCCTGTAAAAACTGAAGATATAGCAGGTAATTTAAAGTTTAAAATCACATTTACTTTGGGAATCCAGACAGAGACTCCAACACAGCTATTGGGGGAAAGTTTTGAAGCGTCCGTAAAAATAAGTAGCCAGTCCTTAAAGTGTTCACTTATTATTTGATTAAAATGAATGTTAGCCATAGGTGAGCCTTTATCAATAGAAAAGTTAAGGATGATGTGAGGAGAGAATATAAGAAATTCAAAAGGAGTTTCAAAAAGGGGATTAAGTCGACATTGGAAGATTGGGCAAGGGAGACTAGTCAGTCTTCGGTAGCTGATTATGAGACATGGGGGATCTTTGTGCAACCAATATTTAGAGGAAGAGACTAGTTGGGCAAGAGAGTGGAGTTTATTAATAAGTGGGTGATAACGGGATTGAAAGACTTTAAAAAGGAATCTATCAGATAGATATTGTCTTCAAAGATGAAGAGGAGGATCAACACATTCAATTTGGAGAGCATTAACTGGGGAAGATTTCATGGCTCCTATAATAATTCTTAATGATTTGGACTGAATTTTGTCTAGTGTCTTTAATGGTAATTTGTTACATGGTTCTAGGAGGAAAGATCCATAGTCTAAATGACTACGGACAAGGGAATTATAGAGTAGCTTCTGGGAGTAAGGATGAGAGCCCCACCACACTCCAGAAAGGGACCGCAGAATATTTATGTTTTTTTCACATTTTTGATTTATGTGATTAATGTGATGTATACCCGTCATCTTTGAGTCTAGATGAACACCCAAAAACCTTACTCTATCTTTAACCGGGAAAACTTGATGGTTACTGGTTATAGTAACGTCAGAAACAAGCCTGGAGCGAGAAAAAACTACTACAGCACTTTTTTCAATAGAAATGGTTATCTAACCACTCATTTAAATAGGAGATGGCAGAGTTAAGTCGATTTGTGCATTCATTGATGTCTTTCGAGGAAATATATAATGATAAGTCATCCGCATATTGAAGGACATCACAAAAACAATTAACACAGAGATCTAAGTCATGCGTATAAAAACTATAAAGGAGAGGGCTCAAAACAGATCCTTGGGGAAGTCCTTTCCACACCATTCTTGGAGGGAAAGAAGAATTTTTTGTAGATATTATAATAGAGCGGGAAGAAAGGAAGTTGCAGATGAAATTAGTCATCTTCACAGGGATACTCAGATTTAGCATTTTCTGCCTGAGTACTGGAAGCAGAACGTTATCATAAGCGGATGACACATCAATAAATACTCCCACAACTGTTTCTTTTTTGGAAAATTCAATACGTATGTCAGTCATAAAGATCCCAAGGCTATCCATTGTGCTAAAGCCTTTTCGAAAACCAAATTGGCTTTTGGAAAGAACACCTCCGTTTTCCAAAATCCATTCTAAACGGTTTTTAATTAGGTGTTCGAGAATCTTGGCAATAGTAGATGATAGTGCAATTGGTCTATAACCAGAAGGATCTGAACTGAGCTTTCCCGGCTTCAAGATAGGCAAAATTATTTGTCTTCGCCATTCATCTGGCGGGACCTCCGACTGATATATAGAATTTAAAATATCTAGGCACATCTTTTGAGTAGTTGGGCCACTTTTAACTATAAAAGAGTAAGGGACGCCATCCTCACCAGGGGAGGAGTCAGTCAAGGATTTAAGAACAAGTTGGAATTCTTCCATAGAAAAGAGGGCATCAAATTGATTTACTGGGGAAGGATTAGAGGATATGTAGGTTGTACACTCCTCCCATGAAGGGACGGATGGAGGCGCTAATTTTTGCGAGAAGGCATTGATCCAAGTAGATGTATCATTGGACTGGCGGTTATCACTAAAAGGAAACGAACCTCTAAATCTCTTAATATTTCTTCAAACAACAGAAGGGTGAGAGGAAGGGGATAAACTTTCGCAAAAGTGATTCCAGCCACTCTTCTTCTTTTCGGAGAGCAGTCTATTTACCTCAGCTTTCACTCTTCTATAGTTTAGGTAATTATCCAGACTCATAGAGAGGGAGTATTGGCGCTCAGCCTCTTTGCGACGCTTACATGCATTTGAGCATTCAGCGCCCCACCAGGGAGGGGATGTCCTTCTAAAATTACCGGAGCCTTTTAAAGGAATTAACTTTTCTGCGCATTGCAAAAGTGCATTTTTAAAATCACTATACACAAGGTGGACATTATTTGAATGGACAGGAAGGATATGACTTATTTCATTATCTGTAGCTATTGCAAACTTTGACCAATCTATTTTGGCCACATTAAATTTTAATCTAGGGGGAATAGGGATAACAGTAGGTCTGGTAGAAAATGACAGGGAAATAATTATTGGAAAGTGATCACTACCAAAAGAATGGGGGAGAATGGACCATGAGGAAAGGGAGGAGAGAGATGAAGAGCAAAATGACAGGTCCACATCACTTTTCGGATTCTGTAGAGGGGAGACCCAGCGAGTAGGGGACCCATCATTCAATATCACAAGGTTATAATCATCTAAAATATCTAAAAAATAAGAGGACAAATGATCACAATAATGAGAACCCCAAGATGTGTGATGGATGTTAAAATCTCCTAACACAACAATAGGGGAAGAAATAGAGGAAAGGATAGATGAGAATTCAGACAGGACATTGATATTGGGTTCAGGTATATACACAGAGAAGAAAGTAATGTTTATAATACGGACAGCCACAATATTGATAGAATCACTATGTGAGGGAATGGAAACAGAAGAATATATACATTAGTTGGAGACTAATATGGCTGCTCCAGCTTTACCATCACTCGTGTCGTCCCGGAGGCATATATAGCCCGGGACTTTAAAATTAGAGCCAGGTCTTAGCCACGTCTCCTGAACGGCAAGAATTAATGGATTATGTTTTTTAATTAAATATAATATGTCATGATTTTTGTTTTTAATGCTACGACAGTTCCACTGTAGGATGATGTGCTCCATTGTTGGAGATGAGGTTTGTAAGCTGAGTTAAGTGATTAAGAATATTGTTCGGTAGCCCGGTGTCACTGAACCGGGACAGTATGTTAATAAGAAGAGAAGTAAGAAGTTCTATAAAATTATCATCAGGAGAAGGAGAATTGTTTCGGAGGACACACCCATTAGGAGATTCAGAAACAGGTGTCTCTACAATCTCCCTATGAGCATGGTGATCATAGCCAGGAGAGATAGGAGGAGGAGGACCACGGGAGGTAAAAAATGTTTTTTTTATAAGAAACTGTGGTTGGAGCAGGAGTATTCTGTCTATTTGTAGAAGAAGGAGATGAGGAAGAGATTCTTGTAGAGTCAGCAAAGGAGCGTCTTACATGAGAAAATCTAGCAGAAGCTTCGAGGTAGGAAATACTTTCCTGAGACATAACTAATTTAATTGACTTCTGCCTAGAGTATTCCGGGCAAGAGGAATCATTTGCTGAATGTGGACTAGAACAGTAGAGACATGTAGGAGATGATACAGTGCATGTTTCCCCTTCGTGCATCTGAGAACATTTATAACACCTAGGTTTGGATCTGCACTGTGCTTTGACATGTCCAAACCTACAGCACTTGTTACACTGTATTGTGGGTAAGAGATAAGTCTCAACTGAAAGAGAGGTAAAGAAACAAAATACACGGGGTGGGAGTTTTTGGCTACTAAAGGTAAGGACAACAGACTGGGTGGGGATCCAAGTAGGGGAACCATCATTAACAGCTTTCCGGCTCAATCTCCTAGCTTTCATAACCTTACCGTATCCAGGGGGGACCTCTAGGTTAGATACAAATTCTTCCATAGACCAATCTACTGGAACATCTCGGACGATGCCCATACCAGATACACTATATGATGGTATTAGTGCAATAAATCCAGCAGCTCCAAGGGCGGGATGGTCCAAGAAAGAATTTGCATGTTCTGCCGATTGAAACTCAATAGAGATTCGGTTTCTGCCAATTCTCTTGATACCGTCCATAATAATGTGTTTAATGTTGTTTTTGAATAAAAAGTGTCCAAATTGGATAGGACGAAGAACCGTTCCGCTATTGGTTTCAGATTCGGGTTTGGTGACATGGACAACAAATGGTGCCACATCATCTGTGGAGTATAACCTCTTATCGTTTTGAAATTCGGGGTTAGTATACGTCAATTGTATTGAGGGAGTCGCCAAAGATGGGTTAACCACTAACCTTTTAGTATGGTCGGAATCGGAGGGTTCATTAATGGGTCGCTTTCTATTGTGAGTTTTGTTACCTCCGCCAGGGTCCGGCGGGTCGGTATCCATTTTAAAATATAATTAAAACTAGACAATTACTATACTACGTACACCAAATAGTAAACAACACAAACAAATATATAAATAATTCAACTTAGGTGGGAATAGCCAAGAAATATATACAAAATTACTAAAAAAAACTAGAAAACGCTTGTAACTGACACTTACCAAAGACACCTTTCCTCAATGAATACATAAGTCAAGATAAAAATGCATAAGAATACAAAAAACAATGATTTTGACAAATTGAACATTGTTACCTAAATTTATCTTGTTTGCGCGGGTGTAACTGGATTATCATTAAAAATTAAAATAAATAAATAAATATATAAATAAAACGCAAAAGTTTTGTGGAGACGTTATTATCGTATGGTAAATTTTTTTTGATGCTGAGGTCATTAAACATACGATTACAACATTTCTATGATGTTTTGTTTATGATGAAAAAGTTTTTAAAAGAATCCCTCTCAAATATTTTTAGTAGAGTATCCAAATAGTTAATTTTTAGAAATGTATATTTTATTTTTGTTACAGAAATTTTACAATATTATACATATTTACAATTCAAAACTTAAAATAATTATTTACAAACAGTTAAATTTAATATTATGTTTTAGTGTAAGTACTATATTTAACTTTTCAAATTATTTTCACTCATTAGCTGAACTTATAGACAGACTACTTAACCTCTATAAATAAATTTGAATGAACAAGCTAATTTCTAAATTATATAATAAATTAACGCTTCTTCTAATGGAGAAGAGGCTTTCACTCAGTAGTGGGTTGTTTACGAGCTGAGACAATACAATACAGTAATAAATTAAATAGCTGTATGAAAATGTTGTTTGTCATTAAAAATCCGACGAAAATAAAAAACTGGTATAAAAATTATTTACTTTTGTAACTAATAATACTTACGTAGGTATTATACATCAACTTTTACCCGAGACTTCGTACGTGTGGAATTTCTAAAAATAATTGTTTTGACTTCTTTACTCTCATAAATTTATATTACGTTTTTCCTAAATATTTCTTATGTACAGACGTCGACCGGTTACAATTTATTATTATTATTATTATTATATACATACATATAGACGTAGAAAAGCTGAAAAATTGAAAAAAGGTAAAACTTATTAGCAAGTAAAATCTATAATATAAATGTAATATAATTATATTATAATCTTAGTAAATAGAATGCATGATATAAAACCTATAAACTACAAAAATGCATATTAAATTTAAACAAATAGAATGGATCCTACATGGTTGAAATTATTCACAAACTTATCTATTTATTTAATGCTTTTCAGTCGGTAAACTATTTTATTTTGATTTTTTTTTATCGCAGTCGAATTTTTTTAATGATATATATTTTTGTGAGTATACAATTATTAACTTTAATATTAACTCTATAAAAGCAATAGATAAAAATCTTTTAATATGGAGATAGTGTCTCAAATAACTTATTATTAATATTCATAGTAAGGAGAGGAGTTGAATCTAGACCTGGATGCTATGACTATAAATCGATGGCCATTATGCAAAACATGTGCCGAATACTTGACCTAATACTCGCTTCTTCTCAGTCGTTTGCGACGTATTTTCTTCTTCTGGGCATCATTCTTACTTATTTTATGATAAATTATCCAACTTTTCTCTAGAATTTAGATATTTCAATAACAGAATTTGAGTAAATTTATCTGGTTTTAATCTATTTTTATATGTTAATGTAATGTTACTCTTAGCCACTTTTGATATATTTACGTATATAATTTACATTAGTTATTATTATACACTAGTGGTCGCCGGTAACCGTGTTCGATAAAAATTCGTTGCGAGACCTGTATTTAAAATCGTGTTGACAACAGACTTTGATAATAAACAAAATTTGTGTAAATATATATTATACATTGTAACTGTTAACTGTTCCAAATTTCATACTTCTCCGTCCATGTAATTTTCGTAAAAGGGGTACAAAGTTTTGGGTTATATTAATATATCGATAGTTAAAATTTTGTTATAAGTTTAAAAAAAAACACAAAATTTGAAATATTTTTAGCAATAGTACCATAGTGTAATAAATTATAAACTAAACTACACGCGACACCAACAATGACTCTGCTCAAGTTTAAAAAAAGTTAATGTATATACCTAACATTTTATTATTTTAATTCAGTCTATTGCCTTTTATTGTTGAATGTATGCGTCCCCCATAGAACGCCAACCATCTCCATCGTGGGCAGTTTGAGCCAATATTTTGCTCCCTGTCTTCTTTTAAGTCGTCTATCTATGGTTTGTCACTTATTGGCTCCATCTAACATCGGTACGCCTGGACAAACGGCGGGTCTTCTTCCAGTTTACTTTTCTGATTTGTGCCCAATGTCGGTGATATTAGTTTTCTGGCAAATGACTTCATTACGAATTTTATCTGCCAGATAACGAACGAACGAGCAATGGAGTGTTTTATATTTAGGGTATCCCTAAATATAAAACACTCTATTGCTCGTTCAGAAACCTTGAAATTATTGACCCCACACCCCACGGTAAGTGTCTACGTTTCGGCTTCGTAGATCATTACAGGTACAATAAAAATATGACGTAACTGATTTCTAGGTCTTCTTCTTAAACACAACTATAGAGTTTGTCATAAGTCTCGGCCAGAATCAGAAATGGCCTGCGTATAAAAAAAAGTTGTTTGAGTTAGTACATTTCACAATAAAATAAATTTATAGTTAAAAAATAATACATAATTCCAATATAAATAACACCTTATATTGATGACGCATTGGCACAGTAGTCACAGCAACTGGCTGATACACTCGCGATCGCGGATTCGATCCTGCGCACGACAAATGTTTGTATAGGCCATACATATGTTTGTCGTTATTTGTTTCCGTATCCCCACCATATAATTCACACACGACTGAGGGCCGCTGAGTGTGATTTTTTTTTCATTAAAAACAATCTTTATATAAGAAACAAATCACTTCTAAGGAAATTACAAAAGATTTTTTTTTAATGCCAAGATCTATAACTTTAAATAACACACTAAAAGCTAAGTAAACTTTATTACCAATTTATTACGTCTGCAAATTTTGAGCACCATTAGTCTTAACGGTGATGGATAAGGCATTAGAAAGGAAAGTGTAGGAGGGTAAAAACTCGTCCAGAAAACATTTTCCCAGACGGACATGTTTTTCTAAACCTTTAAAATGAAGGCTATTAATCAAATAATAAGTCTTCCGCTAAATCACGGAAACGATTCTACTATTACTTTGAAATAAAGGTAAAATATTTAAGAACGGTTGTTTTTGACAGTTTTAGTACGAGTATACAAACAATTCAATCACTTTGGCGGGCTCGTGTCTTTTTCAGGTAGTTGTTTGTTTTTCACTGGTTGAGATGGAGATGTTTATTTATGTTTCTTTAGCGCTTGTTACCTATGTTTAATAATTAAGCAATTATTTATTAATAATAATTTATTACAAAGCAAACAATATACATAAGACCTAAAGAGAAACTCAATTTATTAATATATGAGCAAAAATATTATTCGTTTCGTAATTTTAGATACAATAAATATGAGTATATTTTTGAACAGTTTTAAGATCGAACTAATTTTTTTTATATTTAAAAAAAAAAAATTTTACAATTTCTAAGCTAAAATTTTAGCTGTGATTTATCTTAGAATAAATAAAATTTATCTCGAATTAGTATTAATTAGTATTAATTGTCATATACATTTAATTTTTCAAAAATAGTTTACCGAATTTAAATAACGCTGTCAAAAATAGATTAATAAACCTACTGATTAAAAAATATGGATGCCAAGAAAATTATTATAAAACTCAGCTTTAAAATTTATACACACAAATAATTTAATATTACAAAATGCATTAATGTATTCATACGTAAAGTTTTTATTTAAAAATACTCTCGTATGTTTAAACTGCTTTTAAAAGCGACACTCTAGAATTCACATTTATTTTCATGTGAAATAGTTCGACTCCAAAATATATTTTTCCTATTGAAATATTCATTTTTAGAATATTTACCTCTGAAATTCGAAGCTGACGATCTAGCTTTAAATATCAATGCAAACCTCTTTTGTATGGTTTCACTTATTTAAACAATCTTAGTAAAATATAGAGGTATACTTAGTTTTTTGTACTGTACTTTAACAAATAAGCCTCTTTTACTATAAATTCCAACGGTTGGAACTTATCAACATGCAATCACGCTCTACTGTGGATTAACGAATTTGTTTTGTGTATTTAATATTCGACATAAGAATAATGTAATTAAAATGATTTAACCTCTTTTGTGATGATTTTCTATCCTATAAACATAAGATAATTTCTTTTTAATCTCTACTAGAGGGTTAGTCGAAGCCACATATAATAATTACTTTAGTGATTAATTAATATACCGCGAGAAAATGAGACCCTGCGCTAAGTGGACACGACTATTATCGTACGTTATAAAAGTGACTTTCTATTACACTTCTTCTGACCGTTCTTAACAAAAAACGATTTTATGATAATGTATTTCTTATTATGATATAATTGTAAATAAAGATGTCTGAGATGTAAGTAAAGGTTTGAATTTATCATGTTATTAAATATGCGATAACTGAGTTGGTTTTATTTCAATAGTACACACTACACACTTCAACTTTTTATGGTATGTTTGGTGAAAACCTGATCTTACGAATGGTAATTATTTTCTTCCATATTTTAGGGGATATGATAGATACACAATAATAATTATCAACAATATTAATTATCGTTAAAGATGGGTACAGATGACAGTGTAAATTTTATCTTAAAGTGTATTTTGCCGTTTCTGGCGTACAAAAAGAAAAAGAACGTTAATGTTGTTTAGTTTTATTTATTGCAGTATATCATATTTGTTATTATTTTATAATACCAAAATCTTATATAAAAAATGTGGTGCAATTCCTACTAACCGCCGTAATAGACAGTTCAGTTATATGCGAAAATTGCTCCAAAAAGAAGCTGGTACGATTGCCTGTCTGAATGACAAAACTCAGCATTTGACCTAAATAACTAATAATATACGACATTACTAAAAGTTTGATCAGTGTCCTGAAAACTGGCTTTGAATATATATTTTTTGCTATTATTATTACTGAAATTAAAATAATACAAATAAATTACGTATTTCAATGAAATCCGTGATAACATTTATTTATTTAAAATCGACTACAATCCACTCATACTCGTATAGAATGCAGTTTTTTGCTAATGGAAATGGGGACGCTGTAGATATCTTCTGTGATCGTATACTTACAATTAAAAATAAATTATAAGTAAGTTAAGAGTTTAGATAATGTTTTTTATTCTATTTTTAATTTTTTATTAATAATTTTCCACTGTAGTTAAGTTACCCTTTTTGTTGTTTATTTGTCACGTACATTACGTCCACATCTAGTAGATCCAAATTGTATGCTGTAATTTTTATTATTCTGTAGCCTTTGTCGATTGTGGTCGGTTTTATAGATTAATAAAAAAAAAGTTACGTCGACGTAGACAAAGTTATATAACGATCGATCCGATCGATTTGTAGTTGCAAAAATGTACGATAATTATTTCAATTATTAATAACTAGACGGCCAATTTGGTTTAACTTGCTAATAGAAAGATTGTTTAACATTTTAGGATTGTAGATGCCCATAAAGAGAAGCATGATGATATTTTTCACTTTATTTATTCGCCCGCGTGGATTTCGGTAATAGCGACCAAAAAAAGTATCCTATGTTACTTCTAACACCTCCAAAGATATGTGTACAAAGTTTCATGATGATCGGTTAAGTATTTTTCGCGTGAAAGCGTAACAAACTTACTTTCGCATTTATAGTAGTATGATTTTTGACGTGATAACGTCTAGTAAATTGATGAAGGGGTGCCCGTTCGAAGAAGATGACGTCATCATTGTCACAATTAGTGAGCGAGAGCGCAGAACAAGCGATAGAGAGGCACGATTAGCCTAAGCGTTCTGTCTTACACTCCATCGGACCGCGTTCGAGTAAAAGAGACAGTGGCGCTACGCAATCTACACGCGAACTGTTTTGTAGGGATGTTCATCGGAAAAAAATATCGATAATGTTACTATCGATAATTATCGAATCTTTTTATCGATAATTATCGATTGTTATGGAATGAATAGTTATCGATAATTATCGGAGGAAAAGTTATCGATAGTTGGCGACAGTTATCGATAATTATCGGATAAAAATTGTCGATAGTTGACGAAAGTTATCGATAATTATCGGTCGATAGTTATCGATAATTATCGAATTAAAAAATATCGCCAAACGTCGGATCAAAATTATCGAATAACACTTATCGATAATTATCAATAATTATCGAATGGAAAATTATCGAGTAGTTACGAATTATCGATAATTATCGCACACCCCTACTGTTTTGTGATTTGTCAATTGTTTGGTAGAAGTAGGGATGTTCACCGATAAAAAATATCGATAATTTTACTATCGATGATTAACGAATCGTTTTATCGATAGTTATCGTATGAACAGTTATCAATAGTTATATCGAAGGAAAAGTTATCGATAGTTGGCGAAAATTATCGATAATTATCCGATAAAAATTATCGATATTTGACGAAAGTTATCGATAATTATCGTCGATAGTTATCGATATTTATCGAATGAAAAATTATCGATAATTATCGGATCAAAATTATCGAATAACACTTATCGATAATTATTGATAATTATCGAATGGAAAATTATCGAGTATTTAAGAATTATCGATAATTATCGCACACCCCTACTGTTTTGTGATTTGTCAATTGTTTGGTAGAACTAGGGATGTTCATCGATAAAAAATATCGATAATTTTACAATCGACGATTATCGAATCGTTTTATCGATAGTTATCGATAATTATCGTATGAACAGTTATCGATAATTATCGAAGGAAAAGTTATCGATAGTTGGCGAAAATTATCGATAATTATCGGAAAAAAATTATCGATAATTGACGATAATTATCGGTCGATAGTTATCGATATTTATCGAATGAAAAATTATCGATAATTATCGGATCAAAATTATCGAATAACACTTATCGATAATTATTGATAATTATCGAATGGAAAATTATCGAGTATTTAAGAATTATCGATAATTATCGCACACCCCTACTGTTTTGTGATTTGTCAATTGTTTGGTAGAGAGTACCACTTGAAATACTCCCCTTGATTTCCTACTTTTTCATAACTCAGATTGGAAAATCTTGAATATCACACTATCATCTATATAAAAAAAGTACTACACTATCATATATATGTAAAGTAATACACACTATCATATTATATATGTGATAATAATTCAATTCGATTCATAAAAGTATACAATTCTACATCTATGTTTTCTTATGACGTTATCACGTAAAAATTATCGTCTGTAAACCGACTTTACAGACAACCATTTTTGTTATACGCGTTTGTTTCCATAATAATTTTCCATAATAATTAATCTAGAAATAAAGACTTTCTCGTGCCGAATCGCATACTTAATCACTCCACAGCATCTATGTCCATAATTACCACGTTTTGATTGATAGCCAAGACATCTTTAATTAGTTTTTTAGGTATAACATAAAGTCCTTATTATTATTTATGGATAATATACATACTCTTGTCAAGATTATTAAAATCCCTACTTTTTTTTCGACGGTGTTGTGTATGCTCGACGAAAAATATTCAATATACTTACTGTTAAATGGTACTTTTTATGAACTTAATTGAACTGCACTGAATCAGCCTATAGATGGGGACCAACGGCTTTCCGTGCTCTCCAAGGCACGGTGGGGAGACTCACAAGGAAATATACCCAGATCAGAAACTAATATTTATGCAAATACACATCTGCCCCAAGCGCGAATTACGTTCCGCGACCGCCGACGTTGAGTCGACGACTTACACCAGAACTGTTGTAACCTTTTGCATGAATATTACTTATTATACTGTTAAATGCAAAAAAAAAACTAATTTATAAGTTATTCGCGCTTTTTTACTCGTCTATAAGTAGGGATGAATAAAGTGTTAACGCAGTGTGGGCGGTTCAAAAGAGCTGATAGCACTATTGAGACGATCTTTAGAATTTCAATCGTTAGCGTTTTACTTTAACAAAAGGCGTTAAGTTAATCCTAATAAAAAGAAATCATCTTTTATACACATAATAGAATTATAAAAACGTATTACATTTCTGAAGTTTTTGAAAAATTGTTGCACAGAACTATAACATATACGACGGATTGACGGGTTGGCGAAGTTGTCATAGCAATTGGCTGTCGCGCTAAGGGTCGCTTGTTCCATCCTCGCTCGTGACAAATATTTGTATAGGTCATATATATGTTTTTTGTGATCTAGGTGTTTGGGTTGTTTATTTTCAGACCCCAGTACAGTATTCTCATTCTACTGGTGACCGTTGAGAGTGAGGAGTTTATATAGATATTAATTACATATTTGTTATCATTTCCAAATGTGTCCGTCTGTCTGAAACCAATTTATTGCATAAAAACTTATAGTAATTCGAATGACAAGGTTAGTTAATGTTTCACCAAAAATATGGTAATAACACACCTGATGTATAAATAGTGTTTTATGGAAAATAATTAAGGGAGTGTTCTAGTCTAGAAGCCCGAATTCCGGGCGTTTTTTTACGGTCAATAAAAAAAAGGAAACAAATTTTTGTAGTATTTTTTATCATTTATTTATTTGTTTTAAGGATTCGCGAAATAAAAATTAAAAATAAATATATAACTTTTACAAATTCACATGCTGTTGAAGTAGAGAGGGAAAAAATTTCATGTCCTGCTTGTCACGATTTCAATTACAAAAAGTAAATTCTCAATCAGTACAAATATCATTATGGTATGAACAAAGAAAAACACAAAAAAAAACTCAAAATATTTTTAAGGGCATATTCTTGAATATATGTATAAACCATCGCAATATAAAAAAAAATCAATTCATTAACTTTCTAGACTAGAATAGAATACCACCTTATTTAATATTTAATATGCAGTAAAGGAAAAACGAATAAGCAAAAGACTTTATTAAGGATGTGTGTATTATAATAGAATAATACAAGTGAAATACAATACTATCATTATCAAATGGATGGTTAATGTTTGTTATATATATTCTTTGCTAGTGAATATTGTTAATTTTTGTTTAGTTTTAATGCAGTATTATAGATCTTCGAATCAAATAAACTAATATTAAGCATTTATCTTCTTCTAATACTACAATATAATACAGCAAATATTTATTAATTACCAAACATCACGTTTATCTAATAATTTTATTATTTTAGTAATTAGATTTTTCATGGTAGGTAGGTACTGTTTTTAGTTTTTTCGTTTTGTATACTAAAATCAGCATTTTATCATAATTTGTTAAGAGCGCCGTAGGTATAGGCTATAGAGTAAAAAAATATATTTCTATTTTTCCCGACTGCCGGAGGGTAATGTTTTTATCAGTCTATGTATGTATGTTTGTTCCTATGTGACGTTGTACAGACCAAACGCGTTGACCGGTTTTGATGATTCATACGTCAATCAATTCGTCTTAACCTTGCAAGTGTCACTAAAGACATGATAATAATCAAAATTCACCACAGCGAGAACCAGACGCCATAATGTCTAAATGAAACAAAAAAAAGTCGATGTACTACGTCAATTGGGGTATCGTTGAATAGGTATTCAAAAATAATTTTACGTTCCTTTCATCATTCTTCATTTTAAGTAACAGTTTAGGATATATAACAATTTAAAATTGTTTAAACAACTATTTTTGCCAATTTTCATACATAAAAGAGGTACTATACTTTAGTACTACACTTTAGTATGTCGTTATTATGCAATTATTACGCGGTGATAGTAGCAGTGATAGTCTAGTGCTAGTAGTATGACCGAAGACTGCGAAAGAAGCGTTGCAGATCCATTTGTTAAATTTGAACTGATGAAGAAGAACTTTGCCTCTAATTTAAGTCGTGGTAAGAAAAACGGGATATCATTTGTCCATGAGATCTAACAAGATTCTAATTAAAGACAAAAGCTAAGTCAACAATAGATGGTCGAGAGTTAGGGAAGTAGTGAGTAGGAGTACAGAACTGAACTAAATTGAAACAGTCTGTATATATTTTCTACAGAACAAAGGCCTCTTCTCCATATAGGAAGAAAAAATCTGGAAGATTGTTTTTATCGTATTCCTAGATTTTGAGTCGTTGGCAAACCAATTCGACAATCGCTAAGTCATTGTCCCTAAATCACAGTCTGTTGAATATTCATCGTAATTAATACAGAAAATAAATATTGAAGTAAGTAAAAAGATTCTTATTTTTAACACACGGTGTGCCAAAATGCGCTCTCTGTAATTGATATGAAGAAAAAACACGCATTAATCTTTTGAAATATTTTTCGTTATTTATTTTTATTTTAAAAGTATATAATTCGAACAAATTTATGAATGTTATATATTATTTAGGTCCACTGGTCTGCTACTTTACTATTACTATTTTGTAACATGAAGCCCTATGTTATTAACCGCCTTCAAAAAGGAGAAGGTACTCTATTCTACTGTTTTTTCTAGATAAACATTATCTATATAAAACATTATCTATATCTATCTAATTTCTAATGGTGAACAATGTATACAAAACTATTCAGTAGCTTCCGACCTTAATATTACAATAAACAGGTTTCCCTCATTATCATATTAGTATAGAGTTGTTAACAACATAACTTTTCAAATGAAAAACTTACTTTTTACAAAATAAACCAAACCAAAGTTATGCAAAATGAAGTCGAACTCGCACAAGTTTCACAATCCGATGCTCATGGTCCGTAGTTCGTGCAACCGATGACCGTAGTTTTTCAGGTCGAGTGTTATTAAAACTTAATTACAACAACTCCAGTTATGATAAGGCGACCAACAGAAGTCTTTTTAAAAAATATTTATTTAATTAATTAATTACAATTATTCAAATATAAAATATTTAAAACATAACTTTATTAAATCGAGGCTAGACGAAGACTGATCTGATATTAAAAGAAATTAATTGTGTTAAAAATGCGGTTTCATATTATCCTATTGTTTGAATTCGTCTGGAGTCAGCAGAATACATTATGATGCATGTATTACGGCACGCTAACTCCTCCCTCCTTAAGATGGAAGCTAGTCTTGCAGCTTCCAGGAGCGTCCTCGCGACTTATGTCCTTCGGTTGTTTTCTGCACTTGTATAACTTCCATACAGCCAGCGTTCCAATTATTATATACAGAAGCAACGTAGGCCAGCTAGGGATTGCCATGATGTCAAGCCAATAGGAGTCATCTATTTCTTGAACATCTTTAATTTTGTTCATAAGTTCGTGAATGTTGTCTAATGAGATATCTTCTAGATGAAGTTCGTACTGGACTTCTTCTTGCTGTATATGGTTTTGGTCAGGTAACGGGATTACTTCGTTGACGGTAATGGTACTGCTGTGTGTTCTAAGTGTTCTATTCATTATGTTTATCTGACAGTCTTCTGTAATAGTTACGAGACATATGTTATCTATTCTTCTGTATTATGTCTTACTTCCACATTGAGTCTTCGCTATTTCTGGTTTTGTTAGTAATATTAGCCACATATTCTCACGAATTTTTTGAAGCTTTCCCTGTTTTAGGTTCATACGTGCAAGGGTACAATTTCCTTTTTGTTGTTTTATGAGGGAGATGGTACAGTCTTCGGTTTTTTCTATTGATCTTGAATCTAGTGAATTACATAGTAGAGTATCGTCAGAGATCTTCTTGCATGGTTCTTCTATGTATGCGTACTCTTCGCTTCCACGTGCAAGGAATTTGGATTTTGGAATAATTGTAAGGTTCTGTTTATTTGGGATGGAGTAAATATGTATATAATCATAAATATTATATTCAATGGACGGGATTTCTAGAATAAATGTTAAAGAGTGTCCTGTACTATACGCTTTTACGCTTATAGACTTTTCTATTTTATGAATATTTTCCATATTAATCTCTGAAACTGGATTTAATAAAGAAAATGTCTGCAAATTTCTAATTTCTAGTACTAAATTACGTGGACTTATAATACTAGGGTGCATTATACCTAATTGCGAAAATGACATAGCATCTTCTAGTAACATTAACTTATCTAATAAGAGCTGTAAACTAAAACTTATTTGTACATATATTTCTAAAAAGTTTAACTGATTTGTAACCGCGTTCGCGCTTACGGTCATGTTTTGTAATATAGACGCTAATCTGTTTTGATTTTCATTAATTTTATTTAATTGAATAGAAAATTCATTTATAGTGTTTTCTGCCAATGAAAGAGATTGCTTTTGAGATGTTTGAATTTTAGAAACTGAGTTACGTATTTTGGTAATTTCATTTTCAAAACGGATTGCGTCTTCATTGTCTAGATTACCTGTAATTAATTTAACAACTGAGCCTAATCCATTTATAATTCCACGTTTTACTCTATTTTTAGGTGCTATGAACGATAACTTTTTATCGATCAAATCTAATTTGTGTACTATTTGATCTCTATATGTTTTATGCAAATGTTCCGATCCTTTATTGATTTCGGCTGATTTCGCGCTTGCGTATAGAGACATTAGTTTATTGAAAATTAAATTTATCTGAGTAATATTATAAGTACAAGCGAGGTTAAATGAATCAATTTGTTTAAGGATACGGCCTTGTCTAAGTAAAAGGATTCCATTATTATTCTCGATAGGTTTCAATGTTATGTCGGATTTTGATTGGAACCAGAGGGATCCGAAGAAGATGATCCTGGAACAAGATGAGGTCGTCGTAGAAGTTTGAAGTGAACTCTTATAGACTTAGAGTTAGGGTGATTACCTATAATTTCTGCTATATTATTAGGGTGTAAATGAATGATCTTATACGGACCTTTAAATACCGGCTTCGTTTTGTTGTTCCTCGCAGTTTTGGCAACCTGTTTGAAAACTGTTTCACCTACCTTGAACGTTATCTCTTCTGCTGTCTGGTTACGTTTTGCTATGACCTGTTCCTTGTGCTTAGACATGTGTGCGGCAACACACTCTTGTACGGCTTCAGCATTTCTTCGATGTTTAAGCACGTAATCCTGATAAAATTGCTTTGTATAATGAAGCTCTAAGGGATTTCTAGAATCAGTATGTCCAAAAAGTAATTCATGTGGGGTGTATTCTGTTACTGAATGAATAGAATTATTGTACGCAATAACTGAGAATTTCATAATTAATTGAATGGGGTCTTCTTTATTAGTCATCCTTTGGATCCTAATAAGTTCTCCTATTGTTGAGTGGAAGCGCTCTATAGGTGAATTTGAATTTGGATTATACGGAGTCGTGAAATGAATATTGATGTCGTGTAAAGCACACATCTCTTTTATAACGTCATTGTCAAACTTAGTGTCAGAGTCAGTTGTAATTTTAAAAGGGGTTCCTAACACTGAGAAAACGTCAAATAAGGCTTCAGCTATGTGTACGCTACTAGTTGCACTTAAAGGGACTGCTTGAGCATATTTAGAGAAGTTATCAATTATAGTGAGAAAAGTAGCTCCTTCTGTGGAATATAAATCCATGAATAGATGCTGCATAGGTTTAGTAGGGGTTTCTGTTAGGGCTAATGGGGGTCTTAGGGGGTTTCTTTCGTACTTAGCTTGCAAGCATGTATTACACTGATTGACAAATGCTTGAATAGAGAGTAACATGTTAGGCCAATGGTAATTTCTATGGATTTTCTTATACGTTTCTTGAATACCACGATGAACCGTTTTGCCTTCATGATACTTTTTAATTATTTCTTGTTGTTCTGTCTTATTTTCGACAAAAGTAACGCGTGTAGTACATCTAAATAGCTTAGGGCCTCTATCATTGAATATTGTCGTATAAACTCTAGAGAATGCGCGATAAAGATCTTCATTATAGAAATAGCAATGGAATACTCGATCGGCGATAGTATGTTCTTTCAAAAATTGTATAATTTCTTTCTCAGTGTTATTCACTGGGATGAATACGTCTTTAATAGTTTTACGAGAAGTCGTTGATCTATTGTCTACTCTATAAGTTGAACCGGGGGTTGATCTAATATGAAATTGCTTAAGTTGCCTATCTATAGCGTCTTCTAAGATTGGTATACCTTGGTTTTCGTTGTCAGGTTGGGTATGATTAGTAGAAACAAGATTGTCAGGGTCAATGACACTCATACTGTCAGATTCGGATTCTATGCTAGGAGGTTGTATGTCTGCTCTAAGTGTTATGTCATTATCGTCATCGTTATTGCTATTATTATCTACAGTGGGGGTTTCTTGTACTGTTTCGGTCTCTACTTCTCGGCGAACATTGTCAAATATTCTATTTATTATTTCGTCATCGTCATTGTCATCTAGATTTACTGTAAGAGAATCGATGCTTTTATGAAAAAATTTTACTCGAGAGAGAGCATCTGCGTTTGTATTTTGTTGTCCTTTTTTGTAAATAACCTCGTAGTCATATTCGGCTAGTTTTAATTTCCATCGGGTCAACTTAGAGTTCGGGTCTTTTAACGACATTAACCAAGTAAGGGGCCTATGATCGGTATATATAATAAATTTTCTACCATAAAGATAGGGTCTGAAGTATTTAACTGCCCATACTATAGCCAATAGTTCTTTTTCTATTGTTGAGTAGCGAGTCTCGGTATCAGAAAGGGTCCTAGATGCATATGCTACTGGTTTATCCGCGCCTACGGGTCCTTGTGATAATACTGCACCAAGGGCTATGTCTGATGCGTCTGTTGTCAGTATAAAGGTCTGGTCAAAATTTGGAGATTGTAAAATAGGTGCATTAGTTAAAATCTGTTTGCATTTATTAAAGGATTCTAAAAATTCTGGGGAATGTATCACTTTCTTGTGCTTTTTGAGACATAGAGTCATGGGCTTAGTCAGTTTAGCAAAATCTTTAATAAATTTTCTGTAGTAGCCGACTAGTCCTAAAAAGCTTTTAATATCTTTATGAGTTTTAGGTAATGGAAAGTTCAAAACAGCTTTAATTTTGTCTTGGTTTGGTACGAGTCCTTGTTCTGTCAGTTCATGTCCTAGGAATTTTACGTGCTTTTTCAAAAATTCGGATTTATCTAATTGGATTTTCAAATTATGAATCTTAAACCTATCAAAAACTTGTTTAATTTTTTCCATATGTTCTTGTAATGAGGTTGATATTATTATGACATCGTCTAAATAAGTGAAAACATTTTCAATACCTCTAAGAATATGATCCATTAGCCTTTGAAAAGTGCTAGGTGCGTTTTTCAAACCAAATGGCATCCTAAGAAACTCGTAGTGTCCTCTCTCGGTAGAGAAAGCTGTCTTTTCGATATCATCGGGGTGCATTTCTACTTGATGATAACCACTAGCAAGATCTAACGTAGTGAAATATTGTGCACGTCCTAGTCTGTCTAAGATGTCGTTAATGTTAGGTAAGGGATATTTATCTTCTATAAGTCGGTCATTAAGTCTTCGATAGTCAATTACTAACCTCCACTTTACCTTTCCCGATGCGTCTGCCTTTTTTGGGACAATGTGGACGGGGCAAGACCATGGAGATATACTTTCACGTATAATTCCCTGTTTCAGTAAGTTGTCTACTTGTTTTTGTATTTCATTACGTTGTTGAGGGGCCTGTCGGTAACTTCTAACAAATATTGGGGTTTGGTCAGTCAGTCTTAGTTTATGCTTAACAGCGTGCGTGAAAGAGAGCGGAATATTTTCAGAGTAAAAGATGTCTCTGTACCTATAACAAATCTTAGTGATTTCGCGACGCTCTTCGTCGTTCATGTGGTCTGTGCGTATTTTTCGTAAATTATCGCATAATTCTTTATCTATGTCCGGGTTTACTGTGCTAGAGTTTAAGCTACATTTAGTTATATTCGCGTTACTACTGTAAGGTTCTAGTGGAATATTCTCCGTGTTACGTATTACTTTGTTAACAGTATTAAAGTTAATAATGGAAGTTTTAAATTTTCCGTTGCTAACCTCCACTATTGCCGCGGGTGATTTTAAACTGTTAGACCAAATGTACTCATCATGAATATATTGACCGTCCGAATAATTAGTTTTTACTGTTATAACTCCTTCACATCTGGGTTCGATTGTTAATTTTTTACTAGGATAGTCAAAATAAATAGGTATCTCGGCAGTAGAAGTGTATAATAGCTTGTTCTTTATATCTATGTTACAGTCTAATGTCTTTAAGAGATCTAGACCTATAAGTCCTTTATATTTCGGGTCAAAATCAAAAATTAAGAATTTATGTATAATATCACTATTGAATACTGGGGGTAGGGGTAAATAAACTACTTGTTCGTGACGCGTAGTAGCATGAGCCGTCTTTACTTCAAAAGGTTCATATTCTACGAAATTTTGAAAAACACTATTTTGAATTACACTAGGTGATATCATAGAGCGTGATGCTCCTGTGTCTATGAGAAACTTACCTTGAAACTCCTGTAGTTCAATGTACGGAAGGTGGTCTTTATCCTGGTTATTGAGCTTCACTAACTCGAGTCGTTTTGGTTTGGATGCGGGGAAAAATCCTGCTGGGTATAGATTTCCTCACTCGGAGACTGATATTCATGTTGGCTGGGTTCAAAATTATCAAAATGTTCATACTGACCTTGTTCAGCTCCATCATCACAGAATTGTTCATAAGAAGAGGGTTCATCTGCATAGAATAGTTCCTCGACTGCGAACTGTGGTTTCGCCGGTTTAGAGATAGATCTCATGCTCACATCGGAAACCTTTTGAGGGTAACTGACCTGCTGGTGGGGTAAGTTATTTCTAAAATTACCTGAAGAAGGTCTGTAGTTACCTGCTGATGGACGATTCTTCCATGGTAACATGGATTGTACCCATTGCTGCCGCTGTTCCGGAGTCAAGTTATTTTTTTGAGGGACAAAATTAGTATTTAATACATTACCTGGGTTATTATGTCTAGGAACCTGGTTATTAAACTTAAAAGGTGTAGGGTTCGGGAACTGGTTAAAGATTTTAATTGGTTCTTTAACCTTTGCTTGAGAAGTTCAAGGTGCACTAAAATTGTTATAATTATTTGTTCTACTATATGCAAGCTTAGCCTCCTCCTGTCTAGCTATTACTATAGCTGACTTTAATGTAATGGGCTGCGCTATTCGTACCCCAATTGATACTTGAAAATCTAAATTATTAGTATACTGTTCTATGACCATACTTTCATAATATGCTTTATTTGAATGCGTGCCTACTGAAAACAATGTATCCAATATGTCGCGAAGGCGCCTACCGAAGCTCTCGGCGTCTTCGTTTCTATTGCGTCGCATCCTACTTAACTCCTGCATAACCTGAATTTCATTCCTCGGTTCACGTAGTCTTTGAATAAGAGCAGCTCTAATAGCTTCCCATGAAGGTAGGGAGTCTTCGTACGCTATTGCGTCTATAGCAACTCCGCTTAACCTACTCTTAATTAAACATAATATTGCTGGATGTCCTCTAACCGAATTATCTAATAAGTTTAAAATATTTTCTACTTCTCTTATATAATAATTCAGTAATCTAGGATTTCCATCATATCTTGGCATAAATTCAGAAATTAACTTAAAACTAGAAGAATCACAATTTTCAAAAGACATTTTCTTTAATTAATTAATTTAATTATATAAGCAAAATAACAAAGTTAAGTTTATATTTCTTTCAAAGTATATAACTATAATATTTTATTAAAATCGTTTTTCTTTTCTTTTAAAATAAAATTTTATTTATATATTAATTATTTTATTTACTTATTATTACTACTTCTTATTTAGCGAAGTAAACGTCTATAGCGATTTCAGCTTACAGACAGAAACACTTTTATATATATTTTATAATACTAAATACGGAAGGAAATAGAGCACAGGAACTTGGAATTGAGAGAGTACTCACCACAGTATCCCCTGCATCTCCTTTCCGGGTCCTCGTAGCCTCAGGAAGACTCCTCCGATGCCGCCGTCGTAGATTCGTTGTAGGGAAAGTCACGGTTTAAACACTCACAATTGTTCAATTGAATAAAGATTTTATTCACTCAATTGCCGCGACAACTACCGACTGCGCCAGTTATGATAAGGCGACCAACAGAAGTCTTTTTAAAAAATATTTATTTAATTAATTAATTACAATTATTCAAATATAAAATATTTAAAACATAACTTTATTAAATCGAGGCTAGACGAAGACTGATCTGATATTAAAAGAAATTAATTGTGTTAAAAATGCGGTTTCATATTATCCTATTGTTTGAATTCGTCTGGAGTCAGCAGAATGCATTATGATGCATGTATTACGGCACGCTAACTCTCCATGTAACATTTTTTTTTTTTGCTTTTTTACCAATTCAGTTCTTCGATAACGCGACAAAAAAGTCATCGTTAAATTTTAGTTATAATTATACAAAAAAATACATTCTTTATATAAATTGATTTTTTTTTTAAGAAAATGAAAATTAATATTTACTTTATTTTTATTTTCTTATTTACTAAATACAAACTTTTGTATCTACATTTTAACTAAAATGAAATAATAAATTTGGCTATACATTTGTACTATTAGTATGCTTTGGTATTTAAATACATTTCCTTTGTTTAATACTTTATTGTGTATACATATCATTGCTTTATATGAACATATAAACACATGTATCTCTTGAAGAGTGATTTATTTTAACAAATCAGAAAAAAAAGTATGATCGCAACTAAAACAATAGACAACGAATATATTCCTTATTTATAAACAATAAATAAATATTACATAAGTTAGATTATGAAAACCGAGTTTCAATAATTGTAGTAAGTCAACTACAAAAATATGAATTTTAAAAATAAATTAAATAAAATTCCGACGAATAAAATTCTCATTGTAAATAATAATATTTTGATTCAAGCATCGTTGTATCTTGGGACAGTTAAGTAAATAAAATTAAATAGAAAGTTAACAGCAGCTGTCGTTTCTACCAAAGCTTGGGTACTTTGTCAGATTGGCTAACGTTTGGCGTTCAGGTCATGACGACGTATTGTGGAACAAAAATGTCGATACCGTCTCAGAAATGAAAAAAAAAAAATTTGGAACTAATACTTAAAGTAAAATGTACTCACATATACATAAACGTTGTGGAATTTGGTCCTTAAATAGTATTCAGAATTCCTTAAATCTACATTGGAGTACGAAAACTGCGCTTGTCATTAATGGAACCAGAGTAGCAAATTAAATCAATATGTATTTGACGAATTACGATTTCAATAAAAAAATTAAAAGATTTAGATAATAGTATAATGAAAATATACTGAAACGAGTGACATATACATAATTATGTGTAGGTACTTTTCTTTAATTGAAAACAAACTTAGAAATTACAGATTTTATTTCAGTTTAATAAGTTTGAAACCAGTCTCGATCCATTCTTAAACCATTTTTAATCCTTTTTGAAAACAGTCTTAAACCTGTTTCAAACCAGATTAAAACCTGTTTGAAACTAGTTCAAAACCCGCTTAAAGTCAATTTCAATCTAGTTTTAACCCAGTTTGAAACTAGTTTTACATCTGTTTTAAACCAGTTTGAAATCTGTTTTAATTTAGTTTGAAATCAGTTTACTCTTTAAATTATAATTACTCAACGTAGTGACAGTAAATAATAACTACAATTTCTTTCACAAAACCTTTTATTAAACTCGAACTTTACAATAAACAATAGAGAGATCTGCACTTCTCGGTTGTTCGAGCAAGAATAATCGTCATGCTGAAAATTTAACATCAAATAACTTAGATAAAAATATCACAGAGAGATAAGATTTTTTTTAGATAAGATAAATTATCTAAGAAATAAAAAATAAAAGACTTAATTGAAATCTATCCAGTAGTCTATGCGTGATGCGCAAAAAACGGCAGATCTCTATGATATCTTTTATATGAATAATATATGAATATTTAGTTATCTGAAGCAATTTGTAAAACGATTATCGTACTACATTTACAACTAACTTGACCTATACTCCGACTTCATTCAAATACTTAGTGTACACTAAAGCTATTTTATTGATGTATTTTGAGTTTCTTTCTGTTTTTTTTTTCCATTCCTAATTGTAATAATAACATGCTAAGTTTTGTGGATAATACGTCTAAGTGGATCTAATAATTTTTATTTATTTAAGAATTTATTCTATATTCTTATTCGTGAAATATGTTTATAAACAAATGAAAAAAAACCTTAAAATAATAAGTCAATTTTGTATGTGTATTAATTTTTTATAACTATCATTTTAATTAAGCTTTTTTACTAAATGCATATGTATGTTTAGATGGTAATACTATTATGGTACTATGGTTCGTGCTGGATTATCTCCGAAACGGCTTGACTGGATCTTCCACTGGTAGATAGATGGGTTATGGATTAATTCTACGCTTATCACTGATTTTTACGAACTATTGAAACATAACTACAGACAAAAATTGGAATATTAGAATTCATTGAAGCTAACTAAATAAATATCAATACATTAAAGAAATAGTTTTTTTCATAGCTTATATAGTGTAATATAATTAGATATAATTGTTAAAATAATTACATATAAGTATTAATAATGAAGGGTTATTCAGTATTTTTACATTACATGAAGAAGACACAACAAACAGTATGAAGCAAATAAAAATCTGCCTTTGTGTTACGAATGTAAAAATACGAAGAAAGGATACAGAGCTTGATTTTATAAGATACTAACTGTGCCCCGCGGTTACACCCGCGTTAATTTGAGGGAAAAACGTACTTAAATATTTTTAAACAATTAACCGCCTCTAATTTAACTCGTTGGTCGAGTGGTCGCAAGCATTACTGCCGCGCAAGTGGGCTCTGGTTTAATTCCTGGGTCGTCCAATGAATTATTGAGTTTTTTATTTTCCTTCTCATCTACTTCTCAGTAAAAGAGTGATGTTATATTTATTTTAAAAGTGGAACTATAGTTAAAAAATATCTCGAGAAGAGAAATAATAAAGGACGCAACTGAAGCTCTCATAAAAGATTATTTTTTCCCGTTTTTTGCTATATTTCTTATTATTGCTCAGCCCCTATTGGTCGTAGCGTGATGTTATATAGCCTACAAACTGTTCAGCTTTATAATATTAAATAAGTATAGATAAATCATCTAGCTAATCATAACAGTATTTGTGATAGAATATTGTTAGTACGATATCGTTAAATTATGTTATAAATCCGTTATTTGTCACAAAATATATTTGTTGGATAGCAAACGTGAGAATAGAACCATAGAACGTGAGCAAATTCTCGAAATTGCGTCCTGAATAATTTATAATTTTGCTAACAATATGGTGTAGGTATTCTGTTGACTGAACGAACATCCCTTTAACCGCGAGATAAAATTATCTATGTCGTCCTTACATAAGGCACATTAAAACGACACATTACTGTATCTGTACATTTGCTAGTGCTATTAGAACATATTGTTATTATACTATGCATATGAATGTATTTTATTGTTTTATTTGTAATTTGTTTTTGTCAATTAATGCGTTAGACAATATTATATTTAAAGAAATTGTGAAATTGTGTTGTGTGTGTGTAACCATTTAAAGTCATTAAACCAAATGAATGAATGAATACTTTATTTTCAAAGAGTAATTTAAAATCTATAAATAATCTTTGCTATAGTCGCCGTGTATAGTAATTCGTAACTATTTAGGTAACTGACAACCGTTTTAGTTCTGATACCGTATAAGGCGCGAGAAGTTGCCTCTTCGCCAGTGGACGCGATGGTTCGATTCCCACTCGGGGCAAGTATATAAATATTTGTTTCTGATCGTCCTTGAGGGTGACTCCCCGCCGAATCTCGGAGAACATACAATATAAAGATCATTACTCATGCTAGGGACATTATCTGCCAATCCGCAGAGGAATAACGTGACGGATTATATTTCAAACCTTCTCTTATATGGAGACTACCGACTACTCTTGGCTTTAATAGAAACACAATAGAAATATTTAATACCAAAAACAACTAGGTAGCCTATGGGGTATTTCGGTCAAATGAATTGGTATATTTAACATATGTATAATCTGGGTGTATATGTATAATATGTATAATCTGGGTTTCTTAAGATGAACGAAAATTTTGCTAGTTTTCAAAAATCAGAGTAGATCTTAATAATTTAAGAATTATTATAATATCTATAAATTCTGCTTTTTATATCTTTAAACTCATTTAAATCAAATTTTAAACCAATTAATGAAACAGAATTTTCAATAGAAGTATAGTACAGTCATACTAGCGGTCGTTCGACTACAGATGCAAGTGTAGCGCTTCTTAATATTTTTTTAGCTTATTCTAAAAACATTTTTCAACACTGTCCTAGTTTTTTTTTCAATTCTGTCGAGAGAATTTTTTAATATAATGAATAATCGGAAATTTTACATACATAAATGGGACATTACTCTCAAAATTGCGAACTTTGTCTTAAAATATCTCGCGATCTAAAATTTTATTTTAGGAATTCATAAATAAAGCTATTCTGATCCCGCGAAAAAATTTTTAACCGAATCTGTCGAAAATTGATTTCATGCTGGAGCTACCATTTTTTTTTTTTTAATCGCAGGGCAGTCCATTTACGGATGATATCCAGGATGCCCGGGTCGGCAGTCCTAGACCTATGTCGGACTCGGCACTTTGGTAGTCCAATACCGTACTAAGCCCCTGCGGGAGCCTTCAGCTCCGACAAGCCCCCTCCGACGACCGACGTCAGACCTTGACGCAGCACCGCCCATCTCGGGCACACCTCGAGGGTGTGCTGGGCAGAGTCCACCGCTGCGCCACAATCGTGACACTCAGTCGTCGGCTCCCTTTGGGCCATCCGACACCGGTAGTCCAAAGCAACCGTGCCCCGTGAGAACTTGCTTCAGACGGAAGGTGAGGGGCTTGCGTTTTCGACGCATCCACCGCTCAAGGACCGGGCGAATAGCAGCCGTTACGCGTGTGCCATATGGCTGCCCCGCCAGGTCCTCCCCCCACCTCCACGTTAGCGCTTCCTGCCCTATCCGACGCACACGTAGGATCCCGTCCAACGTGGGGTTCTCACCAAGAGCCCTCCTACCCGAGACGTATGAGTAGGTCTCGGCAAGAACCTCCGCCACGAGCTCCCACGGGGGGTCGCCGGCTAGAGCAGTAACTGCAGCTGGAACCTTAAGCATAGTTGCTTGGAACAAATCCCAAAACGAGTGTGTTTTGTTTTAAAGCATTTGAATATTTATTAACTTATTGAGTAAATTCAAATGTAACGGAGTTGGTGAAATAGTTATAAAAAGTCATCTTAGGTCCTCTTCTATTTTTTATTTGTATCAATGTTATTCTTTATTGTGTTAATAGTATTTTCTTGTGTATACCTCGGTCAAACAACCTGTTCATAGCTCGGCTGAAGATCTGAGAGCCGAGCTTACCCGACATTATTCCATAGATATCTCGGACATTAGCTTGCATGAGTTAAGTACGGCTCTGGGACAGCTTTAAAACAATAAGACACCGAGGTTCTGAAAGCAGGTGTAACAGCGGTACTTTAAGCCCTTCAGAAGCTCTTTATTGCCGTCTTGGTTGAGGGCGTAACGCTCGAAGCCTGGAACGGAAGCGTTGTGGTGCACGTCTTCAAAAATCGCGATAATACCTTCTTGAGGAATTACAGGCCCATTTAGCTTCTGAGCTACTTTATAAACTGTTTTCTAGGGTCATTACGAATCGTCTGACGACCGATGACAAAACGACAAAAGACCGAGAATTATTATCGGCTATTATGCTTGGCGTTTGTGGACTATAAGAAAGCCTTTGATTCGATCGAAACTTGCCGCTCAAGTCTGCAGTCAACTGCAGTAGGTGCTGTTTATACAATAACGCTAGTATGTCGGTTTGAGTGCATTAGCATAGCATGAGAGCGATTCTATTGCAGTGAGAGACAGGTAGATGTCATCTCTCCAAAACTGTTTACCGTAGCATTGGAAGACACATTCAAGCTTCTGGAATGGAAAGGATTGGACATCAATATAAACGTCGAGTACATCACTCACCTTCGATTTACCGACGATATCGTGCTCATGGCGGAATCCTTGGAATACCTCAGCATTATGCTCAGTGACCGTGATGGAGTTACCTAACGGGTGGGCTTTAAAATGAACATGGAAAAGAAGAAAATCATGTCGAAATTCCATGTCATGGCTACTCCAACATCATTTGGAAATTCTACTATCGAATTTGTTGACGAGTACATCATCGTACATAGTACACATCTACCTAGGACAAAAGGTCCGAAACCCAACTGGTATTGTTGATGATACTTTGCTTATTATTATAACCGACACGATAAAGGTTAATTATGACGACGTAAACAGTTCTCTATTAGGTACTCTTAAGCTTTACTACAAAAACTTTGTTTTAAATGCTAAACAAAACAAAGTGTGTAAAGTTTACTTTACCTTACCTACTTATTATACCTATTTCAATACCAAGCAACAAAATTATAACTTGATTAAAATATGTTACGAGAAACTTCTTTGAGTGATTTTATTTGTTTACATTACTGCTTACATGCACGGAATTTATAAAAATTCACTCAGTTAAAACTGTTATTAGTCGAGATATTGTCTTAAAAGCAAAAATGAAGCTCTACTCGTATTATACATAAAGATAACAAAATTACAAGATTTTTAAATTATTAAAATATTAAATTCGCGAATCGATACAGTGAGTTTCGTCTGTAAAACACGGGATCGAGTTTCGATGTCGAGTGCACGTAAAACAAATAAAACAAGGGACAATAGTAGGGGTAAAAGTGACAATGGTAGTGGTGACCAGTGTTTACGCAGCAAACGTACGAGAAAGGAGGTAGTCCGGTATGGACAATTCTAATGCCGTCAACTGCATCTACCGGCAAACTTCAGTCTCGTGAACAAGACATTTGTAGATAATGTCGAAATATCGAGCTCCACTAAATAAAAATAAAAAACATGATAAATATTCCTATTTAAATAATTATAGTAACAAAATTACATTCGAATAAGTGTACTAATGTAATTTCAATCCTAACTTTCGTGTCAATACGATTGCAAACGCTCCTAAAGTGCTAGACATAATTAAACAATTACGTTTGTCAATAAACCAAAATATGTGAGAGTATTTGAAAAACTAACGTAAAAACTTTTTGATGTTTAGATATATTTTGAGTTAGACTACAAGATTACGAAAAAATTCTTCAATCAGCAATTACTTGCTCTTTGATGATTGATGGATGACGTTCAAAGGGATTGTTCCACTTTTTTATAGTTTGGATCCACCAATAATAATTTAATTATTTTTTTAAACCAAAAATAGTGATTTATTTACTATAGAAAACGATTTATATCTTATATTATAATTATTATAATTAATTATTATATTAAAATTTCTTATTTACTAGCATAGACTAGGAGATTAGATATATTTTGTTAAGAGTATATCGTTATATAAATGTAAACTATTTACAATATAAATAAGCTACTATTAAACAATAATAAAAATAACAATGCAAATAAACCCCAGTGCGGTTGTTTTTAATACTTGAATTGAATTCCAATAAAAAAGGGTTTAAGAACACGTTTTGTATGGACAACACAATACCTACAGTGTGAATAACCTATAAAAAATCTCATGCCTATCATACCCCGAATGAAATATTTAATATATAATTGCATATCTAGCTATAAATAAATTTGTGTGATCTTGATATTGAATTTCACTATATCATTCTTTAATAATGTTAATTTTAAATAAAAACTTAAGCCTTATATTTTCTACCAGGCTATTTAAAAACCATTCGGAACGTTTGGATTGCCGAGGATTTTATACCAACGAACTGTTCAATATCGATTTTCCTCTTAGTAGGAATAGCTGAAGTTTTTAAAGATTCTGCAGAAAGGGTTTAAGGTGAAACTTTGATGCCTCTTATATATCGATGTCTCTCTTTATCTTAAAACATTTTACCAGAAACGATAGAATAGATTCTTTTTTTTTTCACATAAATTTTTATAGAATTATTAAGTTAATATTGTTCCATATTGCTTAGATTCATAATTTATAAATATTAAACATTATTTTTTTCATTAAAAAAGCTATTGGATTAATTTTTTATTTGAATTGAATAAATAAATATTAGAATTTTCAGTTGTGTGATTCCTAAACTTTCAAAATTCTATCTTTAGATTTCAAAATAAACTAAATGGAGTACGGTTAAAAGTTTAAGGGTTAATTTGAGGATTCAGTGGTCCGGGTGCGGTTTCTCGTATTCTAACGATTTCCTTTCATAGAATAAGGAGCAATGACCGTCTGAATCCAAGTGATCGTTGCCTTCCGCATCAAGGCACTCGATATCCATTTCCGTTAGTCTTCGCTTGAAATATTGTTATTTGACATTTAAAATCTTTACAATCAAAATAAATTTGAGTTTGAAACGTTTTCTTTTTGAATGTAAATTGTATTGGTTTCATAACATATTTCTTATTCCTCAAATGGTAAAGGTTTATTTCATCCATTTATTTATAACTGGCTGACCCGTGCGTACGTGCGTTTTACCCGCGCTGAATGTAATGGTTACTTCTTCTTATGTGTCATAGCACAATGTTCAAATAGACAAACTCATTTTTTTTTTAAATAAAATGTGGATATTTTTAGTAAAGATAGAATGGTACAGTACGATTATTTCAACTTTAACACTCGGCGATTCTCGACAATTATCGTGAGAGATCGGAACTACAAATGACATTGATCATTACATAATGACTTGAGAGTAGGTAGTTCTTTTAATCTGTCATGGAAATCGTAAGCCATTCGCCGTATTGCACAGTAATCGAAATCATACAGATTCAGCCGGTATTTCATGTTTGGTTTTTCTTGAGCCTTGGTATTTTCTTTATCGCAGTGAGCGTCATTGTCCCTCAATATATTTCTTACGGTTACTTTACAAATTCCTGTTGCATCACTGACTCTCTGGGGTACTCTTTGGAAATAATTGATTTCAGATTTTTTTAATTTGTTGGTTTCACTATTTAAAATTTTGCGGGATTGACTATCAAGCTTTTTACCTCGGATTAGACGCGACCATGAACAAATTTATATTCAAGATAAAACTATATAAATTACAGGTAATTTATATTATCATTATCATTCAAAGCAAATTCCTTTGATTTCGAGAGCTAACCTGTCACTTATTTCATAAAAAGTTTGTTATATGGAATATTTTGAATATTAAAGATGTTGCTCTACTTAAGTTGAGATTATATTACTTACCTATACCTATTAAATTAATCAAAGGTATTTTATTAGAAAATACAGAAACGCAAACTAAGTATAAATAAAATATTATATTACATAGATTAAAATATTTTATGTGAGTAAATTCTGTATATTATATATAATAATTCTGGCTCTCATGTACACATATCAACCAGTTACAAGTTTATTATATGTATGGTGTATATAAATATAGGTAACAAATCAACTTAAAGAATCCACCAATCTTATAAACATGAAATATCTAAAACTATTTCATAATTAGAAAGTATTTATTTGTCATATACATTTTAAAATATTTTTCTTTATGTATCTTATCTACGAAATCTCAGGGAACATCTTCAGGTATAAGGGCAAATTTTTTTCGGTCAACGAAATTCTTAAAGCTTAGATAACTTTCAATTTAATTGCGGTCCGCTTTTAAATGGAATATTTTGTTTTAGTATACATTCAAAAACATAATTTATTTTGAGATATTCGTTTTTATATTTTCTTTATATATATATATATATATATATATATATAATACAATATATATATTGATCGATTTTTATTAAGAGACAATTTTTAGCTATACACAAATTCTATTTACACAGTATTTTTAATATTAACTGTAACGACGTCCCTGTTAAATTATAAATAAATTTTTGCCATTAAAATTGCCATTCAAAATGAGATTAAATATAGGAGGTAAAGTTAATTACAAGCAAAATTAACACCCCTAAGAACCTTTGTATGGATAATGCGAAAATTGACTTTCTAATAAAAAGTAACTTCTAAAGCTGAGTTCGCGTCGCTAACGTCTAGTATAAAGAATGATCTCATTAAAACTAAAAACATTGTAATATTGCCTACCTTACTACAGAAAAATATTAATTATTAATGTATGGATTGATTTATGAAAAAAAGTTCTGGTAGTGATTTTTGATCAGGTAACGCTTGATAAAACTAGAATTGAAAGTTTATAAATGGTCTTTTGATTTGATAGAAATATATATTAATATTAGATAGTTAATATATTTGTCAAAATATTCTTGTATTTACTATTCTATAAAAGGATCCCGCTATTGACTTTCGATTAAAAATCTGTCTATAGAACATAGCATATTAAAAATAAAAAATAAAAATGTATAAAAAATATTGTACGTACAGTCATGTAAAGGACTATCGTAAGAATAAATTAAATCAAATCCCAATTATTATAATAGATGTTATCGATCAATTAAAATTAATGTCCGACCGAAATTTCGGTTTCGGTTTCGGTTTCGGCCAGTTTCGGCCAAGAAATCGAGTTTCGGCCTTAGTTTCGGTTTCGGCCAAAAAATGGCCGAAACTTTCGGCCTCGCCGAAACTCGAGTATTGAACTTAATTTTGTTGAGTTTTATTTTTAAATGACAAATTTACGTGTTTATAGGTAATTGTCGTTGGATTTCATGACCTATGTTTATTTAATTTTAACTATGTGAGAATCGTAAGTATAGCTTATGCGAATTACCTACTCAGTCATCTCGCCTCATCCTTTCCCGTTGATTGCGCGTAGTGCCCAGTCAGTTTGGATAGGTACTGTATTTTTTTCTATTTATAATTCATATTTATTTACCCCAATAAATTTTCCCTAATTTAGACAGAAAGCCGTGTGCCTACCTCATCAGTTATTACAGTAATTTTATTTTATATGTTATCTATGAAATAAGTATTATTTATTTATCTTATAATAATTACTTCATTTGTTTCAGATAAAAAATGTCACAAAAACAAAAAAAAATCCGATTTGACAATTTTTTTGAAAAAAGTATTAGCGATTCAACTAAAGTTTTTTGTAAAATTTTTAAAAAAGTTATATTCTTTTTTTTTCTTTCTTTACAAAATAGAAGAATTAACAGCCGGGACTCATTTAAATTTTACAGGGCTCCTTTTTAAGATTTGATCGGTTAAAGAATGGATTCCGACTATAAATCTTTCTATTTTGCAAAGAGTTTATAATTTGATTATGTGTGTATCGATTATAAAACTATTTCAATGGTGTAGTTGTTCAGTATTACTTTTGACAACATTATAAACTACTGGGCTTGTTTTTTTCTTTTTAATTTATTTTTAATTTTTTAATTTTATCTATCTGTTTCTTTTAGTTTATCTGTATCTTTTAGTTTTTTTCACGCAGTCTGGTTTTCTTTTTAAATTTTATTTTTATTATACACTTTTTAGTTAGGATTCATTGGCTTCGTTATTAGAATTATAAGATGGTAAATTTCGCAATCACAGTCCGAGGCCCAAGACGCCGAGACCCACTTCTCTTCTCCCTTGTTTTGTGTGCCTTGGATTTGAACCCGACCTCTGCTTTCGCAGTCTGCAGCCATACCACTAGCACCACGATATCACTGCTACTATCCCCGCCTAATAAGGGCAGAATAACGAAATAATAAAGTACATAAGTACCTATTTTATATATGAAAATAAGCGAAACTGGTTGATGAAAACTTAATTTAAATCGTTATATATTCTAAACCATTATTTGAAAAAAAAATGAGAGAATCCTAAAAATCATTTTTGAATACCTATTCAACGAAACCCCACTTGACGTAATTCATCTTTTTTTGACAATATGGCATCTGGTTGTGGCTGTGGTGAATATTTATTATTATCATATATTTAGTGACATTCGCGGAGTTAAGATGAATTGATTCACGTAAGAGTCATTAAAATCGGTCAACACGTTTGATCTCAACAACGCCACATAGGAACAAACATACATACATAGATACATAGGCTGATAAACACATTATCCTTCTTTCTGTCGCGCAGTCGGTTAATGATAAACACATTACCCTTCTTTGCGTCGAGCAGTGCGGTAATGTTAAACACATTACCCTTCTTTGCGTCCAGCGTTCGCGATTTTGAGAGTAATGTCCCATTTATGTATGTTTCCGTTTTTTTATTATATTAAAAAATTCTCTCGACAGAAGTGGAAAAAAAACTAGGAGAGTGTTGAAAAATGTTTTTAGAATAAGCTAAAAAAATAAAAGTAGCACTTCACAGTTTTGTTATCGAGATATTAAAATTATAAATATTAATTTTAATTTTAAATCTATAGTAATCTGGCAACATTGTGCACAACGCTCTCATCTTTTTAATTAAATAAAACTATTATTAGAAGTGAAATACTATTTGTATATACTAAGACCATATAAACAAAAATATATAAAACACTCAGAGCCAGATTACGATAACTAACGATATAAGGCAGAAGTTATATTAAGCTAGGACTACACTTAACAACGCTGGTTTCGGTTTCGGTTTCGGTTTCGGCCGAAACTGAGAGCAAGGCCGAAAGTTCGGTTTCGGTTTCGGTTTCGGCTGAAAAACCTGTTTCGGTCGGACACTAATTAAAATAAATAACTTATATTTGAACTGAACAGTTCTACTCATGTCAGAGGCTTCTTCTTTCCGAACTGGTAGTAGACTCATGACGTTCAGTAAGTAATTGTAATAATTTTATGCTGAATAAAGTATTTTGACTTTGACTTTGACTAACAGCCTGTAAATCTTCAACTGCTGTTTACAATGGTATGTCAATGTGATTTGTATATACTGAATTAAATGTTATAATTAAATTGTACTTCGAATTTCACAATTACGGTACGTCAGGGTTTCCTGAAGAAATATTTCTAATTAAAATTTAGGAATCATTTAAAATGAAGACTTATGTAAAACATAGTGTAGCCTGACGACTGTTCTAGTGGCGAAAGTTCCATTATCGCCGACAGTCGCAGATTTTTCCCGCTCGAAGCGAATATTTGTAGCTTCTCCCCAGCGAGCAATGGCAGCACTTCCGCCTCCGTGAAGAACACGTAAAGCCGTCAGTAACCGTTGTTATTATAGGCACCTCATAACGATCGTTACTGTATATAATCTATTTAACCATTCTCATATATATAGGTAAATTTAAAATAAATCTAATGGTAGCCAGGAATATTGGATGCATTTAATGATGTAAGCACTCAAAGTCTTTGGTAGACTTTTGTATATAAAACACACGGAAGTGACGTCCGAAAAATTACCTTTCCTCCCACGCAAATAATTTTACCTAAAATATATAACCTCAATATCGATAAATGTTTTATTTATTACTAAAAAGTAAACGATATGAACAGAATAAAGTGAAAAATATTGTTGTAATAAAAAAATCTCAATAATCTAGAGTATCAATAGCGATTAGCGGCATCTAAGCGATACTACAAGTATATAAGACAACTCAACTATTTTAGTGATTTCTTAGAGTTGGAACCGACAAATCAAACTATGCGTTTCTCTGAAAAACAAAGTTTTTATTTTACAATTTTTCCTACACTGTTCGACACAAAATAAAATCCCCATAGTGGGAAAAATGTACCTGAAAAAAACAAAGAAACGACATTTAAAGTGTATTTCCGGATTCCATTCAATTAAAATAGAGTATTTCTTTTATAATCGACTATAATGAAGTGTCAAAATGTTTTCATAAATAATACGTGTCACTACTGCTATTGAAGGGGCACACCATAGTTTAAATAAAAACTTAAAGGAATCTCATTCCTTTACATAATTATATTATATAATCATATATAATTATGTAAAGTAATACATATATAAACAAAAATTAAACAATAATACATACATAAACAAAAATTTCTAAAACGCAAAATATTATATTTATAGTGATCCGTATTTTTTACTTATACATAAGCGAATTTGCGAAATCGCGAAAAAACAGAAAGGAGCTTAACGTTTTAAAAATCTGTAACATTTTCTTATTAAAAGATTTTTTATAAATTTATAGATTTTAGCTTCTTCAAATATTTCTTTAGCTATGGTTTTAGTTGCCTTCTTTATGCAAGGAGTATATATATATATATAGCTAGAGACAAGGGCGTAGCCAGGATTATCTATGGGGGGGGGCAGGATTCTTTGTAGGCGGGGGGGGGGGGGGGTAAAGAAAATCCAAGACTGTACTGTTTTAATCGTGGTTTTTAAGATATTATATGAGTATTTCACGTTAGTAGTTGAAGTGTTCTTTTATTCGTTTCACTTATCGTTATTAGTGACATTGCTTACAGTAAGAAAAGATGTAAAAATAATTTTTACCAGTGACCAACCACTCTCCTAGTGGGGGGGGCAGCTGCCCCCCCTGCCTGTACCTCGCTACGCCCATGGCTAGAGAGTATTTTCTATTGTAGCTTGTCATGAAAACTTTGTCGTATTAGTTTACTTACCTTTTTAACTTTTTTTAGAATCATCTTTGACTATCTGGTGCACAGATACATATTGTGTCAAACATAAGTAGGTACTCTTATTTTTGATCGAGGGTAAAATTTCTAATATTTTCATATGAAATTTTTCGAACTGATATGGTAGTTCTTTACATATTTAAGGCTGTAATCATAATTTATAAATTATTTTAATATACATATTGTGCTTTACGAAAGAATCACTTATCATTTACGCTATCATTAAATAATTACGTACATTCATGTTTGTTATATAATTTTCTGATACATAAACGGACCACTACTCTATATATTTAGAACATGATTCAACATAATATTCAAACAAAACAACCAGTGATCAATCACTGCCTTTTGAAATTTCTTACATCGCCTCTTACGTCAGAAAACATGCGAATCATAGACATAAATTTAACTAATATTAAGTTGGGTGTAATGTTTACTTATTACTGTGAAATTTGTTAATGTGATTCTGTAAATTACCTAATGTTAAGTAAATGGGTGTAGTTTCGTTAGGAGAAAATACGGGCTATAATCTATCACTTATCTTTGTTTACGATGTTAGTTGTACACTGGTAAACATTTATTTTCTTTCTAAAATTATGTTAGTTGAGAAATATTTTGTTACATGTTGTATTATTATTGTGTACACTTTAAAAAATTGTTTTCTATGCTTTCCTTTTACCAATAAATAAATTAAAACTCATTTATTTAAATTAGATTTAATCTAATTTCAATTATACCTATACAGTTATACATGTCCTCGTGTAATGGTATGACAATTATTTAGTTAACCATTAATTGCTGCAATTTATACTAAAGTAAACTATTTAGATAAAATATTTGTCGTTATATTAATATTGTTCATCAAATTAAACAATTAGGTACATGTCTTAGGTAACAAAGAATATGAATTAGAATTATTTTTTAGGATATTGTACCTAATATATAAGTAATTGAACAATTAGATCAAATAATATGTTTGTATGAATTGGTTAAGCAATTTTAAGTCTGTTTACAACTACTCTGTGACATCTTTTTTATTTAAATTAATATTTTATAACAAAAACTTGTATCCGTATGTAAAATGTTTTTTTTTTTATTTTTTTATTTTTTTACAAAAATACCTATGAAAATAAAAATCTAATATAAAACTGTCTCTCATAAACTGTTACACTATCACAAAATATTGATCTCACAACACCTTTTATTCTAACACGTTACCCTAAACGATAATATAGTTAAGGCTTTTAAAACTTTAAAATCAAAAATACCAGTAAAACATAACAGACATTTCAGTAAAAGTAATTGATAAAAGCACTTCTTATGTAGCTTTTGTTTCTGATGTGTTATTATTAGATTCCTTCTAGATTTAACGAAATCAAGTAAAATAATTAATTTCTACCATACTTTCCAAAACATTTTACAGTAAAATTTTTTAATAAAAATTATTTAAATAAAATGAAATAGTTTATTTTAATATAAACACAATTTTTAATAAATAAATTAATTTAAAAAACTCGCAAACTAACCTTCGTCCGCGACTTCGTCGGTGTAGAATAACAACTGAGTAGCCTATTTTTTCATCTTCCATCTCAGTACTGTGACGTGAGTCTATGACGTGTAGGAGATATATTGGAAACCTATTGCGGTGTTTTTATATATCACTTGTCATAAGTCTTTTATTGTGTCTTGTATAAAACACTGTGATATAAGCTTAATAACATTAATATTAGAGTTACCTTTAGCTCTTGACCTTGTTTCTTTATAAGCTTTATACACAAATAATACTAGGTATCGTTTGTTCACCCAATTGTTTTTTTTTATAAAGTTAAATTTTCGGACATATTTTTGACTACGATATATAGTAATAAATTATATCAATGATATAACTTTTAAATAAAACGGATAAACTTCCGAAAAGCGGATACCGAATTTCGTCATGAAATTTGGCACGGACATTCTATTTGACTATTTATGAGTCCCCTTAAAGGGATTTTTGGCGGCACGCAATATTTTTCGAAATATTGAATTTTTTAAGTACGCTGCTTAGCACACTATATAAGAAAGCGAGTCGATCAAAAGAAGAAGGAAAAAAAAACCTAACCTGACCTATCCTAGAGTGCGTAAATGCATTTCACAGCGATTTAAAAAAAAGACCTAACAACCTAACCTAAACTAACGATTTAAAAAAAAATCTTAATCTAACCTAACCTTTAAAAAAACCCTAACTATAAAAAAAAGACCTAACAACCTAACCTAACCTTTTTTTTTTTTTTGACGCTGTGAAATACGTTTACGTATCCCGCCGCCCGAAGGTGACGGGTATGTGGGACTCGCTGACTGCGAAGTCAGAATACCCACTAAAACCCAGCGGTGCCCTCGTCGTCGTACAAGGACGCCACGGGATCGCTGGCGCATGCCACCGTGACGCCCCGACGGTTGGCTCGCCTACGCGGGCCGCCTTCGGTGATAGAGCGCTCGCGGGCACCGTGAGCGCTCTATCTCCGCTACGCCAGGGACCGGCGAACGGGAGAGACTGCGGCAGGTCATGACGACATAGCCGCAGTCTCCTCCGTGACCTGGAGTATAACCTAACCTAACCTGACGATTTAAAAAAAATCTTAAGCTAACTTAACCTTTAAAAAAAACCCTAACTATTAAAAAAAAAAGACCTAACAACCCAGTAACAACCTAACCTAACCTAACGATTTAAAAAAAATCTTAATCTAACCTAACCTTTAAAAAAAAACCCTAACTGCGGAATGAATTTCTCAGCCTTCAAAAAAAAAAAAAAGTGGCGGAATACGTAGTGAAACAATGGCCGATCATCTATGCGAGTTTTTATGGCGTCGTCGCGTTAAAAAATTGAACAAAAATACGTTCAATGAATTATTACAAAATATAAAGTGTGTATCCGGGAAAATAAAAAGGTGGATTGATTATATATATGTGTATAAATAACACCTGTAGTGTGTGTGTGTAACGTGGCGATAAATATATAGATATATTATAAGCGTGCTAAGCAGCATACTCAAAAAATTCAATATTTCGAAAAATATTGCGAGTCGCCAAAAACCCTTTTAAGGGGACTCTTAGATAGTCAAATGTAATGTCTGTGCCAAGTTTTATGAGAAAATTCGGTATCTACTTTTCGCTTTCTTATATAGAGCGTACTAAACAGCGTACTCAAAAAATTCAATATTTCGAAAATTATTACGATCCGCCAAAAATCCTTTTAAGGGGATGCTTAGATAGTCAAATGGAATGTCCGTGCCAAATTTCATGAGAAAATTCGGTATCTGCTTTTCGGAAGTACACCCAATAAAACTTCGTATACTATAAAATAAAATGTTAAAATAAAATAAAAAATGTGAAAACCAACACAATTTCACACCCAAATGCTTTCTTATTTAAATATATAAAATTCAATTTAATAAAGTAACTATTGAGTTTCTTTTTTGACTATTCTGTGAAAAAATAGCATTCTAAGCCGGCAATAGACTTACCTAAAACTAAAACAATTTAAAAATCATAATTCCAAAACGCTTAGATAAACGTACTTGAATAAAGTATATTTAGAATTTGTAAAAGCGAGGTGACAATAAATTAATGGTTGGTTATTACAACGATAAATCGCACATCGATTACTCTCGATGACACAAATGCCCTAACGATAAATGTGCATAGTGTAAAATCGTACCTAACGTTGATGGTAGGGTGGTACATTTATTGTATTATTAATTTATGGTACGTATATAGGTACGCTCGTACGTATGCACCTATTGAGTCTATGAATTTTTTTCGATACGAATTAAAAAGTCACCGTATCCGGTTCATTATTAAATTGACTGGTATTTTCAGTAGATATTCCTTTCAGAACTTGAAGAATCAAATAATGACGACGAATCTGTGGGTTGAGCAGTCGTGGTACGACTACAAGCTGCGCTGGGAGCCCCGCGAGTACGGTGGCGTGCACATGCTACACGTACCCTCCGACCATATCTGGCGTCCCGACATCGTGCTCTACAACAAGTGAGAGATAGAATATCCGTATTGATGTCAAAATATTTTCTAAAAAAATAATTTTAAAACCTAATTATGGAGATGCGATTGGTGCTTGAATCTGTTTATTTTATTCGACCACTTTAATTTCTCATTATGATCATCTGCCGTTTAAAAAACTTTTATGGATGAAAATTGCGTTATAGTTGCAATATAGAATTTAAGCATAATGGTACCCTGATATAACTATAACAACAATTTTAAAACTGTTTTCTTGATGCGGTCCCAATACTTGAAACACAAAATGTTTTAAAGGCAAAGAAAACTAAAAGCGAACACATTATGAGATACGGAGTCGTGTATCTCTTTAGTATTCATCACTCGACTACGCCGCATCGCTTCTCCATACGCTTTTAAAACTGTATTGTACTCTCCAATTCTACACTAAGCTTCTATTCTATAATTTGTTTATTAGTTACATTTTATACTCACAGTAACAAAACAAGCTTTCTCAGAGATTAATTTTCCTCACTTATACTTATTTCCACAGTAATTTATTTTTAATTCATAAAACTGAAAAGAGAACTAAAATTGTGCCACTTCCTCATTCGTTATCTTATCTTATATCTTTAAACGAGCAATTCTTGTATATATATATATAATCGGAATCTCGGAAACGGCTCCAACGATTTTCATGAAATTTAGTATGCAGGGGGTTTCGGGGGCGATAAATCGATCTAGCTAGGATTTATTTTCAGAAAATGTTGTTTTATCCCTTTTTTTACACAATTAAAAAATACCATTAGAATACGAAGGTAAATTTCGCTGTCATTGACAAGCTTCTATTAGCGCAGATAGGAATCGGGCGGATTCGAAACCAGAAAACCTGAGTTCGAATCCAGGATTCTACAGACCAATCTTTTTTTCATTTTTTTTTTTTTTGAATTAAGAGCTCTTTTTATTTTTTATTTTAATAACCAGTTCCTATTATTTTACTTTTATGTCGGTAAGATCGAAAATATTATTTATGTTTCATCAATATGTAATAATGTATCTAAATATAATTTAACCGAGCAAAGCTCGGTCATCCGGGTACTATCCATTATTTAGTGTTCATAGCAGAAATTAAACAATAAATTGAAATCCTTAATTAATATTTTCCATAAAAATCATTCGCTTATATAAATAAAACTATATTAGAGCTCTCATAGTTCCCGTTATCTGTGCTTGAATGCGTTATTGATCGTTGTGTCATTAGTATAGATACGTCAGTCACTTTATTAGACCCGCAACCTTATCGATGTTGCAGTGTAAAAATCTAGATCCTTTTAAACGTACACGTTGTGTTATTTTATTTGCTAATTCACATAAAATCAATTTTAATCACAGCTTTTAAACGTAATAATTTATTTTATGTCAGTTACTATAATTATGTTCTGAATGTTTTATATAAAAATGTAATTAATTATAGTAAAAAAAAAATATTTTAAGCCAACATTTATAAGCAAGCGGTTGAAAACTTATTATAAAATAAAAGTTTTCAATCTTAACTAATTCGAAGAAGTTTACAAGTTGGGGAGCTATTTCTGTTGATACATTGAACAATAATGACTTTAGCGAGTCTGTTTCTAACACAAATAATTGAAAACTCATTTCAATAGTACATAGCAGTTAATCCTTCACAGATAAGTTATGTTAGTATTGTATATAGTGTATTATAATAGCTCCTACATCGTATTATTCGCCAGTCGTAAATTATAAGCACACTGTTAACGTAGTCAATCATCATGAAAATCACAATACGAGTAGCATTGTTAATTTTACATACATTATTTAAAAAAAATTACATACATGATTTCCAATCATAAATTTCGTGTCATTGTTTTATTACTTAACATTATTATATTTATTTATTTTAGGTCGAAAATTATCTAAAAGAGAGTTAAGAAAGGATGTAAAATTTTATCGATACGTGTGATTAATTATACTTTTAAGGCTGTGGATGTTTTGACAAAATAAAACAATAAATAAAAGGTCATTGTAGGTTTTAATTCAATGATTAACAATAGAACATCAAGTACTATTATTTTTTTCTTGATTATTGTAGATTAATGACAGGTTATTTAAGTAAAGACTCATTAGAAATAAAAGTCTTGTGTATCAGTCAAAAGAGGCGGACTTTGATAAATGACTTCGGCACAATCGTTGCTCATTTCCGGCCATTTCGTTCTTAACTCATGCTGCCTCTTTCAATTGTAAACCTTTTTCCCTAATCCGAAATTGTTCCAAATAGATTTTTCTTATTTTGTAATGTATACAAGAATATATACAAGAAATGAAGAAAACTCTTGCTTTTATTGCTCTACTATTCATTACATCTAATCTTTATTAAGATTGTTTTTTTTTTATAAGTAAGTATTAAAAAATAACCAATTTTGTAAAACATAGTAAAAAGCCCACAAACACTTGTATATGTATATAAAATTATAATACGAAGTTAACACAAATATAAATAAAATTTTATACATGTAAGTTCAATACACTTTTAAGTACAAATAAGGATGAACACGTAAACATCGACCGACGACGCAACAGATGAACACAATATCGCGAACTAAAGGGCAAACAAGTAGGGCCCCTGCCGGTTTGTAAATGTACATTAATATTACAGTGCCGACGGCAACTTCGAGGTAACGTTGGCGACCAAGGCAACCATCTATCACCAAGGGCTGGTCGAATGGAAACCGCCCGCTATTTACAAGTCTTCCTGCGAAATAGATGTGGAATATTTTCCCTTCGACGAGCAAACATGCGTTCTTAAGTTCGGTAGCTGGACATACGACGGATTCAAGGTAAATTACCGGGTCCCTCCCATCGTTATGGCTGACCTATCTCTTTGTCCACAGCGCCGACGGAAACTACGAGGTGACGCTGATGACTAAGGCCACGGTGTACCACAATGGAATGGTGGTGTGGCAGCCGCCTGCGGTCTATAAGTCCTCCTGCTCTATCGACGTCGAGTTCTTTCCTTACGACGTGCAAACCTGTGTGCTTAAGTTAGGCAGCTGGACGTATGACGGCTTCAAGGTGACGCCCCCGCTATAAGCCGCTTGGCGCCGCGCGCGCGGGCTGTAGCGTAGGGCCCGCCGCTCCGGCCCGTGTCCATGCAGTAGCTTGTTGGCTCGAACGTTTTTTCGTCGTGTAATTAATATTACTATTCTGTCTGTGTGGTATGTTAATAATGTTAAACCATCGACTATTCGCGACAGTGCTAGTGCGAAAGGCGACGAGCGCGCGACGCAGTCCGCCGCCCGCTGGCCGCCTGGAGTACGCTCTTTAACTCTAACGAGTATCAAGTTTACATAACTATTGCAATGGTGATGTTTTTAAGTATGTGGAGTAGCAGTATGTCAACGTGCGTGTCCACGAATGCTCCAGAATAACCTCGATCGGTTCCACTTAGTTCGATCGGCCTTCCTCGCTCGACACGGAAAGGTATAAAATTTTAATGTCAGGTGATATGGGATGCAACGTCACTCAACTCGATCCTTATCCAAATCTCCTACACATACTGAACCATTCTACTCTATAAGTCAATAACTATTCTTAATATATGAATGGCACGTGGCGTGGAATGGTTTTATCCCGTTAATTTTATCCAGCTGGCTCCGCTCGCGCCTATATACACTTTATGAAACACAAACAGCTAACACAAATGCTTGCTGCATGTCTCCTCTGTGTTACACAATGCATACACTGCATGACTCCGGCTTCGCTCTGAAACAATTGCATTCCCGATCACGACGGCCGACAGCCGCAAACCGTGACCACGTCTCTTACACCGCTTTACACTGTACTACACGCGGACAACTTGAGCACAACACGATATCTTAAAAAAAGATTATCTTTACATTTTGGTTCGTTATATTTTGGAGCATTAACGGTCATCTTTTTGCATATTTTATACCTTTCCCTATTAGCGACTTTTAGTGGCTGTAAGAATTCGGTGTCGCTGGTCATTGCATGAAGCCATTACCATGACAAAACTAAAACAGATAAAACGATACACAATTAAAAATAGATGTCGACATTAGAGTGACCGTTTCTTCGACTGAAGGTACGTGTACGTATAACGAGACATTCAGTCGATGACGACGATCTTGCATGCACTCGTAACACAAGAACGAACCTCTTGCCTCTCAGCAACAACGACCGTGCTTAGTCCATAGTCTGCACCGCGTGATATTGATTTGTGTTAGAGATTAGCTGCTGGACGTTGTTGCGTTGAGGCATGCAGTGGTCCGATAGTCGCGCGGCTTCGCCTCCACGCGACACACACTCGCGACTTCCGCCGTTCTTACGCGACACACACATGCGTGGCGGAGCCGGTGCTTCCGTTATCCTTGTTTTTTGACGAGTCACACAGAATGGAGTACGCCCTGGTAAATATATAACACCAATACAAAACATAATATGCAAGAAATAGGGGTCTAACTCCATTATTGCTCGTTAAAAACTCTATGCTCAAAAATTGATCTAGGTGTTGTGTTTCGCGTTGTTACTTTTTCGCATGATTCGACATCTTGTTACTCAGTGTCGTTTTAAAAAATGAACTAAAAGCGATTTTATACAGGTACTTGACACACTTTGTGGTGAGATTTTAGTTATAATTATCTCGAAAGGCGTCAAAGAAGGGAGTCGATGTCATACTGTTGTTACAGATCACTAATTAATTCTTAATTTTTAGGTACCTACACATTGTGTGACAGGAGCATGTATCAGATAAAGAAAGATGTTAAATAATGTCAAGTGAAATAAATAATCTTAATTAAAACGAAAATATATAAATAAAGTGACTTTAAACTTGTTTACGCTTGAGTAAAAATAGATGAGTAATAAACTACCTTTCATATTATGTTCAGATATAAAAAAGAAAGAAAAATTTAGTCTATTTTTACTCCACGTAAACACTTAATAATTATATTGTAAATTTAAACGCCGAATATAACTAAAAATTACTAAAGTTATGCCAAATAGCTATACCTATATGTCAGTATATTTGTTTTGTGACTTTTTGTGTTTTTATATTGTGTTTTATGTTTGGTGCTTAGACTATTTAATATACGCAAATCCATCTTAACAATAATTTATAATTCACATTAAAGAGTATTCTTTCATTAAAATTGACAAGTCTTTAATTCAAAAATATTATGTAACTGTCATGTTTAAAATATAAATAATTAAGAATTAAATTAGTAAGCAATTTTATATAAAGAGTTTTGATACATTAGAATCACAAATTTCGATTTGTGTACGCCTATTATTTTGTTTAATTGACAAATATTTCCGAATAAGGATTTGTGTACAGGTGGATCTGAGACACATGGACGAGCAGGCTGGCAGCAACGTGGTTTCCGTCGGCGTCGATCTCTCGGAGTTCTACATGTCCGTCGAGTGGGACATTCTTGAGGTGCCGGCTGTAAGGTTTGTCTTCCTCGTATTCCTAACATTCTATTTATTTGTTACATTGAAGTGTAGGAAAAAATTGAAGAAATGAAGATCTACAAATAACGTAATAATTATTTTCCTAGTATTACAAGTAGTACCGTTTCTATTACTAGCAATTGTAGTAATAGTCCTTGTAATAGATAAAATTAGTTATTGTGATAAAAAAGTATACGTGAATAGGGTACTCAGTCCTTTCATTTCATATATATATTTTTACCCGACTGCGCCAAAAGGAGGATTATGTTTTTCGAAAATATGTATGTATGTATGTATAATTTCTTGGAACGCTCTGCGGCCTGAACGGCTCGATGGAATTTAGCTTGAGAGGTGTCGTTAGATTCGTATTTACTGTGAGAGTGACACTGGGTATATCAAAATAAAAAAAATATATATATTAAAAAATGGCGGATTATTGTCGCGAAATTCAAATGTTTGGCACGCTCTGCAGCCTGAACAGCTCGATGGATTTTAGCTTTCTTTAGATTCGTATTAATTGTGAAAGTGACACCGGGTATAAATTTTTGTTTTAGGGTTTTTTCATTTCTTAATTACATAGAAACGTAGTCGGGGTTTTTATTTTTTTAAATTATTAGCTAGTTTGATTCTCTATTTTATTTTACCTTTTATCTTCCTATAGTACACTCACATTTATTCAAACACAATATGGAAAAAATATTCTTTTCATAAACACACTATTGGTTGTGGTTTCGATTCTTATGTCGGTATGACAAATATTTGTATGGACCAATACAGGTATTTGTCGTGGTCTGGACGCTAGTATTTATGTCGCGTGTGTTCCCCCCATTTCGTCCTACGGCCGCTGGCTCTGAGGCGCCTATATAGTAGGTATTTATTTATTTCATGAAACAGTTTTCTTGTTGACCGTAGACATTTTCATGCGTTAAAAATCAGTTTCACATGTAACAGAATGTTTTTTTACTCAAACGGTATTTGGGTTGTCTGGACGAAATTAATAAGTAGCCATAAATCCGTCCGTTGTTCTATACAATTTGTAACTATCTTTAAGCATTAAGCAGGTATTTGTGATTTATAATAAAGTATAAATAAGTAAAAATATTTACAAATCTGTGAGCCCTATAAATACGGGAAAAGAAAATCCGTCCAACATTGAACGCTGAACGTGACCGAATTCAAAGTTTTTTATTACCTGAATGGATAGGAATAAATCTTTTATTGCTTACCTAATATATCTTAAGACTATATAAATATTATTATTATTATATATTCTTTATACCACACACAAAATAAAATAGTGCAAAAAAATTATAATTGTCAAAAATTCACAAAAAGGCGGCCTTATCGTTCAATAGCGATTTCTTCCAGGCAACCTTAGGGTTAGAATTTGAGAAGAAGAAATAGGTAGATGTTGTATAATAAACATACAAATAAATACATAGTACACGAAAAAAATATTAATTTAGTTTTTACAGAATGTACCCGTTGAGTTAAAACGGAAGATATCGTCTTACTAAATATTAATAATAAGATAAAAGTATAAATTTAATTCTATCTTATTAAAAATAACGTTTTTGTACCATATTTCTTTATCTTAACAAAAAAAAAAAATCATTTTTTAAATAAAAAACAGAGGGATAACTGTACGACGTAAATGAGATTAGGTTTTATCTCGTTCTGAAAAATAGGTATGGTAAAAATGTTAAATAAGCGAAGAGATGACGACGTACATCATAGTAACTTAATTAACTTTTCTGAATATATCATTGTAACATGGTGTTATATTTTACTATTAAGTAATATTAGATAAACACTATTTTAAATATTTTTAATATTTAGCAATATTTATGTTAGTACAAAAAATTGTTGATGAAATAAGGATAAATAAAATACGACGAAGTGTTTTCATCTGTTTTTAAGCATTTGACAACATATTTTCTTTAAAAAAATATTTAATATAACAAATAAAATAATTTTGTGCTCATTTTGGCAGAGCTTGATATTTAATAGAGATGCAATACTATGTTAACTGGACCATAACATAGTCATGAGTTGTACTCAAACTCAAAGCTCATGATTACAGAACGTTGTATATCCATTATACTGCCATTCATCACACCGCTTTATTGTTCATTTCAAATTGTAATACAAAAGTTCTTCAATGATTTCTCCCAATATGGACCGCGTTTCCATCTATTCTTTGTTATTACTTCTTTGACCTTTTTCGTTTCTGTTCCATTTCATCGTATACGATTCCATATTGAGGTTTAGAAAACAATAAATTATACCTTTATACTGGTAAATAAATAATATGTAATATTATGGTGTTCAGAAAATTTTCAAATTATACTTTCGTCTGTTAATTTGAAACAAAATACTTATTTGATTTAAAGTGACACTTGAATATTTTTACATAATCATCTTAAAACATGTATATACTCGTAGTTATAAATATCATACTAACTTTGGACAAGTATGCTTAATTAAAAAAAATCAAAAAACCCGACTGCCTAAAATACTCTTATTAGAAACTAAAAAGAATAAAACAATTTACTAGCTTTCATTTTAAAACCCATGTTGCTACAGTAAGAAAAAAAATTAACCTACCCCCTCATTCCGCCATTTGCGGGCGCCATTTTTAAAATTTATATAGCCTATGTCACTACTACAATTTAGACAAATCCAACAACACCTCATATGTCAAAAACCGTCCAGCCGTTTGGGCTGTAGGGCGTGCCAAAGAAATGGACATACATACGAGTGTATGTATGTATGTATGTATATACATACATACATACACTCGAAAAACATAACCATCCTTCTGTCGCAGTCGGGTAATAAATTAAACAAATTTTGATAATTAAACAAATGTTTCTAGAATTAATGTTTTGTTTGCTGTCCTTTCGTTGGGTTTCATTGTTACCTAACTAACAGAGGCTAGAACACGGGTGACCGCGCTCTGAATAAATGGTTCAGCATGTTTGTTTTGTTTCCAACACTAGTGGTGCATTCTATATTGATTCAAAGAATTTTAAATTTTTTTTTTAAAAAAAATTTTTAACAAAAAAACAATTTTTAGTCAATTTTTTTTTCAGTGTTCTAATATGTAAAATTTTTTATCAGTTTTAAATTAAGTGTTGTGTGTGTTACAATATAAAGCTTATTTAAGACACAAAATTGACTGCAAAAAAGCAACATTTTTGTGTATTAAATTTTAATCTATTAGGAAAGGAAATTCGTTTTGAAGTAAGCAGCTTATAGTAATTTGAATATTATACGTTACATAAACTATTTATACATACAAAATTTTATGTGTATATTTACAATAATTAGAACTTAAACAAAACCATTAACTGCAATGTTTTAAGACTTATCTTGGCGAGGAAACAAAACCTACGTGACGTACACTAATTCCACGAGATTTCGTGATTATAATACATTTAACCAGTAAAAGCAATATATAGCACTAAATAAGCTAAGTAATAATTGACAAATTTAGAAAGTTTTATTTTGTGAAATGTAAGAAATATTCAAGAAAATTATAATCGGCATTAAGTGTGACATAATATATTTCAGATAATGGTACAATATTCTTCCCCTAGCGCCCCTTAAGATATTTTTACGAGTCACTCTGCGAAATTGCTCTTGCATGCGTATTTATTTGCGCGTCCTCTGATATAAAATGTACGGTCACTCCACTTTTAAAATGTAAACGTTATAACGCTGAATATTTATACAACGATATCCATCTTCATGAATAATATTCATCCAACTTTTATACATAATTTTAAAATAAAATAAACTCGAAAAAAAAAATACAATAAAAAATTTTTTTAAATATCAAAAATGTTTAAAAGTATTTATAAAATTACTTCGGGTAATATTATTTAATTATATAATATTTAATTAGTATAAAAATATTCGGATTATAACGTATGTTTCTATAGTTAAAAGTTGATTATTTCCATATAATTCAGAAACGAAAAGTTCTACACGTGCTGCGATGAACCGTACCTGGACATCACATTCAACATCACGATGCGGCGAAAGACCCTGTTTTACACCGTGAACATCATCATACCGTGTATGGGAATCTCCTTCTTGACTGTGCTGACTTTTTATTTACCGTCAGATAGTGGAGAGAAGGTAAGTGATAATTATGTTATCCTGTACACTTCATGCCAAATATATATCGTACACAATTACAGTCAAATTTTGTGTATATAAACATACCTACTATTCACACAATTTCATTTATTTAGTTTTGTTAATAAGTGTGTATTTTCTAAGCAAATGAAGTAACTTACATAGAAAGATACATTTAATGATAAATGAATGCGCAGACTGATGAACAATCGACTCAAGCCGTATATTGGTATAAAAGTTCGATTTTCCGGAAAACGGCTTTTCCGATTTTTGTAAAACTTTTTTTTTTGTTATTCGAAAGTCTGATATTGTTTCATAATATAGCAATTTTCAAATAAACAATGACAAAACTTTTTAAATAAATACGGACAAACATGAGCGTTACAGAAATTACTCGTTGCAGTACCCACAAGTTGCCGGACTTTATCACGTATAAAAGCTCACGTGACCCATATTTCCCCCCGATAGGTACAGTACACAACCGCACCACACACCACACTACACACCTAGACCGCCTCCGCCGACGGAGACGAAGAGATAGGATTCTAACGGCTCGTACGCGCCTAGGCACGTAGAGCAGTAGATCGATCACCTTTTAACGCTCCGCATAGCGCCGCTTTTAGCCGGCCAACAGACGCGTATAGTTCTGCAGAGCGGCCCCTAAGAAGGCTCTTCTAGGCTGGACCCCTATGAGTTCGGCCCCCCCGCCCGGTGTCGCTGTAAAGGCCTATAAGGCCAACAACAAAAGTACTTCTGAAAAAAAAAATCTAATCAGTTAGTCGTCAGACGTTGACAGGTATACATCTCCTTAAGCTGCCAGTATTTGAATCGTAATCCAATGGACACTACCTCAGAAGCAGCGGCCCAAGTTGTAGCTTTGTTGCAAGTGCGCATCAACGGCAAGTCGCTCGTGAACTTAACATGAACCAATCAGCTATTTCACGAGTATACACAAGGTTTCAAGAGACTGGTGGCTTGATTCGGAGACCACAAACCAACAGACACCAGAGCACGTCTGAGACGGATGACCGCTTCATTGTCTCTACTTTGTTGAGAAATCGTCATCTCACGGGTGTTTATGTGCAACAGGAGGTCAGAAGGGTTCGAGGAGTGGCTGTCAGTCAGTGGTTAATTAGAAGATGCCTGAAGAAAGCCAATTTAAATCCAAAACGGCCAGCCAGAGGCCCGAAACTGACCGCACCTCACCGTCAAGCCCGACTTCAATTTGCTCGTAAACACATCATTGGAGTATAGAGCAAAAAATAGTTTTTTTTTTATTTATAATGTTGTCGTTTTCATTTTTCTTTATTTTTTATGCATTTGTCCAAATTAAATTTCATAAATAAATAGTCAACTGATTTTTCTCATTAAGGTGTCATTTTTTAGAGAAAAGATGAGGCTTTAAAACAAAAAATTAAAATAAAATAAAAAAACAAGAAAATTGGATAAGCCATTTTCCGAAAAATCAACCTTTTCTACCAACACACGGCTTGAGTCAATTCAGTTGCACGCGAGTGTATATATATCGCAAAATAAATATGTACCTACTTCAGAAGTACTTCTTTTTAAATTATGTAAAATTTGTTTTCTTTATACTACCTACTCGTTCGTAAGTTGTAGTTAAAGTACTACAATAAGTATGAAAAACTTTTCTAAGAAAATACACTCTTGATAAAGAAAGTACGGTTTGTAATTTATTCAATTTTATATTTTCGAGATTACTGCACAAAATAAAGCTTTTCGATCTCCATTATCATTAACTACCGCCAATGATGAAAAAAAAAATTTAAAATCGTAAGTAATTAAGTAGCAACGAAACAACACAAATAAAGAAAAGAATTAACAGATAGTATTATGATATTGTTAATTCAAATAATAATACTTAACGTGCTTTATTTTAAAACTATTTTTGACATTAATGTTAGATTTTTTTTTGTGTTTTAATAACAATATTCATATTCAGGATATACTCGTGACTGTTCGTGATTACACATTTTGTCTTTCATCCCCTCTCTCAAGGGAACTGTACTCAAATCGTGCGACACATTCAAGTCGATTCAATAGTTTCGTCGTGATGCGCGGCGATAATACAGACAGGCAAAAATGAAAAAAATATATTATACATTTTTGGATTTTCAGTACCGATTACGAGAAGAACGAACTCTTCAAAAAAGTTATAATAATTATAATGTAGAGAAATAGACCTGTTACAGTTTTATTATAAATCTATATTTATAGCTAAAATGTAGCTTAAAATCTACTTTAAGCTACAATAATATTTAAGTGGAAGAAGTTTGAGTTCTCATTATTTATTTGCTACGATTAGTCTTAATAGATTATTATATTGTGCTTTTATTGATATTATGAATAATTTTATTTTTATAAGGTGACGCTTTCCATCTCGATCCTGATCAGTCTCCACGTGTTCTTCCTATTGGTCGTGGAGATCATACCGCCCACTTCTCTCGTCGTCCCTCTGCTCGGGAAATACCTCATTTTCGCTATGATTTTAGTTTCTATAAGGTAAGCTCTTTAATCTTTTTTTTTTTTTAATTTCATTATTTGAAATGAAATCCGACTTTATTTAAATATGTACTCAATATAAAAAATAGCTTTTTAAAAAGATTATATCTCACTAGGGATGTGATTTGTATACACTTCATTGTTTTATTTTATTTTGCCGGAAAAAAAAGAAACACCGTATTTATAAAACATCGCTAACGTCGCTATTGTCGTCTATGTCTAGCGTCTATGACAAATATACATAGACTTAATTTGGACTTAATACATAGATTTTTTTCTGACAAAAATCATCAAATTTTTTTCGATCATTCCCAATATTTGTAGTTATGTTCAGATGATATATCAGTTGATTTTTCTTTATATGGATTAAATGTTTCAGATCCATTATTCATTAAGGCTCGAATATAACAAAGACGTAAATAAAACGAAGTATTATGTGTATAATATATTAACAGAAAAAAAATGGGGAAGGGAGGTACTCCTTGATAGCGCACAACTGCACTGTATGTAAGAATGGTGCTCGAACTGTAGGCTATTGCGCATATATACTCGTAGCTTCAATTGTATGGTATTTAGGATTTGCTAGGTATCAAAAGGTACCTATTAAAACGACTTCTTCTGGTAAAGATTTTTTTATAAAGATTCGATATCTGATTGAGATTCCTACTCTGACATCTTATAATTTCTAACGCATGTAAAATCTGGTCTTAAAATGTGTATTATTTTTCTAAACTCCAAGCAACCTGTACACTGGTATAAATAATCTATACAGCATATGGCCCAATTTGGGACACAGTTTATTAAACTTGTCTTTCAAATACGGCGCTATACACATACATAAAATAAATAAGTTATCTACACTATTTCTTGTTAAACTAATATATATACACATATGCCTTTGTTATATAAACTATATGCCAAGGCTAATACAATGAAACTCTCTAATTATCTTTCTTCTCGTAACTAAATCACTGGAGACAAAGTTATACTGAGAATTTGTGTAACGTTAATACCCTTGGAACTATATATTAATATAAATATCAAATGGTAAATAATAGATACACTACTGTGGCCAAATTTATTAGATCTAAATGCTCTATCAAATAATTATTTTATTAAAGCAAGCGCGAAAGTAGATTCCATTTTATTAATTTCCGTCATTCAAATGATAAAATATCGTTTTATATTGTTACACGTGTATTTGATAATTAGCCTGCAGATTGGTCGGCTCGGCTCTTGTAATAATTACAGCTATCTATGAATATTGGCATTTTTAGAAACACAGGTATGTCAAATATAAAAGTATCTATTTCGAGGAATGCCTTTCTACGTGTACTAAATAGCAATAAACGTTTTTTTACAATTTTTTAACGAAGTTGTAATGCGTGATAGATATTAACTATTTTTAGTAAATATCCCTTAAGTAAACATAGTTAAAAGGAATTTTTATTTCCAATTATATATTTCTATTCTAGTATAAAATCTTAGGTTGCGATTCTTGACCCGCGCGTGAAGATGACTTGGTGACATCCTCTTTTAACAAAATTTAAAAAAATATAGTCGAGAAAACTAAAATAGTCACACAGTTTCAGTGCAATAAATTCAATTGTGCTTAATATATAAATTTTACATAGTAAGTCAATAATTAATGAGTAGAGAATAAAATTATAAGTAAGTCTTTACATCTTTTTATTGAATTATGTAGAAAAACTTTTTCATTAATTCTTTCATTAACTTCATTAATTTCATTGCTGGTAAATTTTAGGACATATTTTTCATAAGAGCTGATATTCATTCCCAGCTGACAGTATCTGCGTGCCGACAAAATACCCACGACCAACGAAACTCCAACGTGTTCACACAAAACTTATTTAAATACCGATCGTCAAATACAGAGCCGTAACAGGCCGCAGAATTTCCATATAAATTAGAATTCAACGTTTAAGCCAGGTATTTGATTGCATAACTTTGTACTCAAAGAAAATGATAATCGTCGAGACTCTTTTCAACTTTCACTCTAGTTATCGCGTTAAAGAGATTCGGATCTTGGTGATCGTGTTACAAAGGTAAACTTTAAATTATACTTTATTTCCATTTCATGTTCTCTTTGAATGTCGGTAATGATAGTGTAATGATAATGAACTCATCACCAGAGAATTTGATACGGTCAAGTTAAGTCGTAAAAAGATATCACTCGTATCGCATACGAGGTAAATAAGTAAACTACTTGCTCAGCCATTCGGGCGGCCCAAACATAATTTCATCCTCACCGCCCGCAGGATTAGACCAATATATCTTGATTAACTACCGCCATTTAGATACGCTTCTACGCGAAACTGCAGATAGAGATTTGTGGCGCGTTGGATTCCAAATTATTTAATTTTTAACATGCATTGGACAAATTCTTGCACTTATTAAAAATAGTTTAAAAGTTATTTAATTGATAAAAGAAAGAAAAAACATTATCATCTATACAAATAATAAATCTGTTAAAACCTAGTGATGCGACTCGAGTCACTTTTACTCGAGTGACTCGAGTTGAGTACGGAAAAAATCATACTCGAGTGAAAAAAATATTGACTCGAGTTAACTTGGACTCGAGTTATCACTCGTCGAGACAAAGAAGTAAAAATATGTACGAGTGTGACAAGCCGTTAGTAGGGGTGTGCGATAATGATCGATAATTCGTAAGTACTTGATAATTTTTCATTGGGCAGTTATCGATAAGTGTAATTCGATTCGATTGATAATTTCGTGTTATTTGTTAATTATCGGTAATTGGTTTTGGATCCGATAGGTATTGATAACTGTGATTCGATAATTATGGTTCGGCGGATGACCTTTATTTTACGTATTCGGATAAGGCTAGGGCGTAAACGTCAGTACTGGAGGCCGGATAACCTTTTTTTTTTTTTTTTTTTTTTTTTTTTTTTTTTTTTTTTTTTTTTTTTTTTTTTTTTTTTTTTTTTTTTTTTTCGTCGTCCGAAAATGTCAGGAATGACTCGAGTCACTCGAGTGACTGTAAAGTACTCGAGTGACTCGACCACTCGAGTGGTACTCGAGTGACATTGCTAAATGACTCGAATGACTCGAGTGGTAAAATTGGACTCGAGTCGCATCACTATTAAAACCTCCGTTTTATTAATACACTATATATCATCAAGAATAAATTTCAATAGCGCGTATTTTTTTGTATCAGCGCCATCTCTTATCGTGTTTTTCTCTGATCACGTATCACGTAAAAAGTACAAAACCAATGTTAATAACTTTAATACATAAAAATTGGAAATAACTCACAGTACAATTTAGTTTTTGTTTCATTGTAATTAAATTTAAAAATAAATATTTAAGAAAATAGAAATAGGTACCTACGCCGCCAACGCCATCTGGTCTAAGGAATCTTTAAAACTCAAAAAACTTATATTTGAGTTATTATTTTGTTAAACTTAAAAGTTTACTAAATATGTCGGATAGGAATAGAAATCGTTTTAATATTTTAGATAAACATCATTTTCAATTAATATACTATTATGTTAAATATTAATTATGTTAAATGTCACTAAATATAAAAACGATATTCTACAATTAAACATGGCGCAGATAATTTTCTGAATCGCGCTGACCAAAACTTCGGCCAAAAGAATGACACTCGCCCGTATTTAGAAATCTGTTTTTCTTTTTTGTATATAATTAAATACTTTAGGGTACTACGGTCTTGATTGTTTGTTCGTTGTTAAAATTTAAAATATTTGGTCGTTATTTGTACAAAGTTGGATGGTTATAGCTATTTAACTTGTAATATATATATATACATATATATATATATATATATATATATATATATATATATATATATACAGGGTGACTGGTGAATTACCATCGATATTTGGGGAGAACGCTCGGCGCGCGGTTCCCATTCGGGTCATGCAATAAAAATAGGTACTTAATTTTTGACCAAATTTTCATAAATTTCAATTCAAATAAATGAAGCGATGACACTTTTCCAGTCATGCCGGCGGCACATGCACAGGTGTTGTAATGTGTCGCTTGTTCACACCTAAAAATTGCCAAAGTCACATAATTTACCTAGTCAACAAATTTGTTGCTTAAACGAGTAAAATATCTTAGTATTTTTGCCTTTCCTAAGCCAGGATTAAAGTATTAAGGGGGACTGGATCATGCTTATTTATCCTGCTACCCTGTTTACACGTGGCGGCGTTTGGACGTAGATAAACTACCTGTTTTGTGTCGAAAGTGCAGCTAGCTGCTAGGGTGTCCAGACGATGCGTAAATAATTGGATAATTGTTGAGTAACTTTACTTAAAAGTTTATTAATATTTACCTATTTTTTTTACATGATTCGAGTGGGAACCGTGCGCCGAGCGCTCTCCCCGAATGTCGATGGTAATTCACCAGTCACCCTGTATATATATATACATATATATATATATATATATATATATATATATATATACATATATATATATATATATATATATATATATATATATATATATATATATATATATATATATATATATATATATATATATAAGTATATAAATATGGTATTCATCAATGAGAAAATAATTAAATAATTAATAAAAAAAACAGTTCAAATATTTCATCCGTACTATCTATATACATATATATGTATGTATGTATGTATGTATGTATGTATATAGATATAATAAATCTGTCACTCAATCCGTCTATTATAAAATATTTTCCAGTATCGACGCAGGTGTAGGTGATAAAAAATATAAAAGTATAATTTTTAAAATTTTAGTTAAAGACCCGTGCGAAGCCGGGGCGGGCCGCTAGTCATAACTAAAATCGAATTTCGTAATTTACTAATTAGGTATTTTAATTTATACACTTTTTATCGTATTACAAAAAAAATCTCATAACACGAACAGAATGTAATGTCGTTTGTTGTTCCAGTATATGCGTGACAGTCGTGGTACTGAATGTCCACTTCCGGTCACCGCAGACACACAGGATGGCTCCGTGGGTGAAGAGAGTGTTCATACATATCCTCCCGCGGCTACTTTTTATGAAGCGACCACAGTATAAATTCGACACAACGAGGTAAGATAAACTTCCATTATAAGAACAGTTAAGGGCTCTCGACTGATCTAATTCTTTTGTCCCGTTGGATCGGATCTATCATTGAAAAAAACTTCATAGTACTTTCGAAACTGAATGGAAAAATTTTTCAAAGACGTTCAAGCAATGTTAATTATGATTATTAATATTTAATAATAATAATTATTATTTGTGATTCTATATTACTCTTTTTTTATCACATTAAAGTCTACATATTAAAGTAATATCCTATATTCTAATCTTATATAATATCCTAAGGACCTAACCTAATATCCTATATACGAGTATCTGTATATAATAATAAGTATTGAATTTGTATCAGCTATGGGATATCCACTGCTGGACATAGGCCTCCCCCTTGTTTTGAATATCTGAACTAAATCAGCCTGTAAACGTCCCACAGCTGGGCAAAGGCGAATACGAGATTTGAATATCGGTTGTAATATATTTGTATTTTTTTATATTATGATTGAAATTTTACAGTATTTGTTCTTGGTAGTTACTAATAAACTACAAGTTAACTAATTAAATTAACGCAAATAATTTTTGTTTTTCGAGCGGCTATATTTTCTTGCAACCGATATTATATTTTTATAATTAGATTTCTTGCAACCGATATTAATGTGTGAAATATATTTTTAATATATATATTTCACACATATATCGGTTTATTATAGACCCTTATTGATTTGTTCTGTGATTTTTAAGTTTTATTATTATGTAAAAAATAGAGAAATAAACGAACCACATATGGAATCAAAGTTTGGTACTATTATAATTATGTATATTACATTATTTGATACTATTTTTGTCTATGTGCGTTAGAAATAACACTTTAAACACTTTTGACTTATATAATATATAAAACAGGATATTTACCATACCATCACGGGTGAACCCATGACGATGGCCCTTGTCATAGTGCCGAAATATCGGGAACTTAAAGTCACCCACAACAAATTGGTAATTTGTGACCATGAAATCCTAAAAACATTGTATAATTATTGTTTCGATATTGGTGCAAATTAGACAGTAAATTAAATTATAAGGTATACAATATTATTTTAAATTTTACTACGTACCTACATAATATAACTACACAAACTACAAATTAAAAATTAAAACTAAACTTATTCAGCTTTTTACAATTACAATTAAAAGCACAGAAAGCTCAAAACACTTCGAATATCCAAATCTAGTAACATAATTAACAACTACAAGTCAATTACAAATTGTTGACGCTTAAAGTACGATGAACTTAAATATTTATCGTCTCATCGTGAAACTTCTTCTTAACAGTAATAAACTTCAAAGGACACCTTTAAGTTAACATAATTATGCGTTAATTATAACTATAAGGTATTTATAAGCGCTTCGTGAATTACGAGATTATGGACAAAATTAAACGTTCAGTTTGAGATTAAGCAGATTAAAAAGTATGTTTTGCTTAAGCGAATTTTTTTTTGTTTGTATTTTATATACATTTTATTCATTGCAAAGTAGTAAAAAGAACCCAACGATGCATTATCTCTCGAGGCTATTGTCAGAATTTTTCGTACACAAGTTGAAGTTTATACGTAATACCTACATAGGAATTCGAGTTTGAAAACCACCGCTTTGACCAGTTTCAAAATATTTCTGCATATGTATATATATCCCAAGCAGGACGTAAGAGTTGTCAACATCTATAAACCAGACCATTTAGGAATTAAAATTCTTTTAGAGACTTTAGATGGTGTTAGAAAAAGTTTTAATTCTTATAATAATGATTTATCAGTTCATATACAGGCCAGTCTGTATAAAATCATTATTAAGGGATTCGCGGAAGCGTAGAGTGTTTTAACAGAATATTATAACTCTGCTGTAATACTTAAAGTTTTATGTGACACTTAAAGCTAATAGCGTGAGTGGTATGACAAAGAGAACTAGTTTTTAAATTTTTAAAAATTGTAAAAAAAGGACTCCGAACCAGACTCTCGGAGGTTTAGTTTAAAAAAGCCATCTAGCTGAGCGCTTAAGATTGTCGAATAGAATCCATTTTTCGCTACAAGTAACAATGCGATTAAATATGCTTTCGCTTGTGTGTCTGTTGAGCATTGCAACGCACGTCTCGACGCGTATTTATTTATTTATTTTATTTATTAATACATTAACATATATTTACATGCAGTACCCCACAAACAAAAGTTAGTTTTACTGTGCACTGTAGTTAAACTATACGTAAGTAATAATATATAAAATTATATGTAGTAGTATGTAGTCTAAATATAATAATGGAATTGATCCGTCCATCGCATCAACGCCATAGGCAGAACCGGTATCTATACACATTCCTCTAAAAAGTGCTTTTTGAGTTTATGTTTGTAACTTTTTTCGTTAATTTCATCTTTTAGGGTTTTCGGGAGTGAATTCAATAAATTTCGCGCTGGCGTTCATTCAATTCGTGAGGCACCCATTTGTCGAGCTTCTTTACCTTACCAATTTGACGCAAATGGACCAATATTGTTTTAGTGCTAACTTGGAAAGCTGCTGTTAATTCAGCTGTAGTTTGATAATCATCAGCCTCCACAATCGCCTTTAATTCGTCATTGTCGACCAAAATTTTCGGCCGACCACATGGTTCATTTCTTAGGTCAAAATTTCCGGAACGAAAGCGAGGAAACCAATAACGGGTGGTACGACCACATAAGTAAAGAAATCGTACAGAGACAAGCTTCTAACGGAACTCATACTCCATAATCACTTGAGTTTTTAACATATCCATGATGACGAAAAACGTACGAATTTGATGTAAACAGAACGCTAACCATTAAACAAAAATGACTTATTATAAAAAAATAATTTTATATTTTTAAAATAAAAATAATTTGAAATTCGAGTTCTTAGCAATTTTTTTTTTAGTTTTTTTTTTAGTTTTGACGTAGACAGTACCGGCAATTTCATAGGTAAAGACCTAATATTTGACAATAACTGAAGCCGTATTATGATGGACAGCTAAAATAATGATCACTGCATCTTTAAATTTATTATTTGATATATATATTTTTACTCTAACCTTGAAATATAAACACTGTCTGTCTTTCTGCTAATATAATGTTTATAATAATAACACATCACGTTTTATCTATTTATGATGATATTTTTGTTGTCGCAAAATCAAAACTCGTAGGGAATTAAATAGTGAATGAAATTTGTATGTGGATCCGTAATTTCTCAAGTTATAAGAAAAAAAAATTCAATATAAAAAAATGCTTAAATTTTATTTTACAGCGTTTTTAAAGACACGTTCCACATAGTGTTAAACCGATAATTTTGAAACAACTAATAGTTTACTCAATGTATTTTTGACAAATGAAGTAATTTGCATTTATTGTATATCAGTAAATAAAACAAAAAATATTTCAGTATAGATTAGTCATTTGGCTTATAATAAATTGTAAAAAATGTGGTACGGATTTTAATAAAAAAAATGTTCCGCTTTCGATAAAAACAAGGATCTTTATTATTCATTTTGGCTTGAAAGGCTTACTGAAATTTTAATTAAGGAAATTTAAGTGTTTCATATTCTATTGAATGGAAAATTATCTATCACGTATAATTATAAAGGACTATTATAACAATTGTTTTATAATTCACGTGATGCAAAATCTGCCCTGTGAAATCAAAAAGACACCCAACGATTCCCAGTTGGTCAAATCCTAAAAACTTTGGATGTTCTAAAACTGGTCCGAAAACAACGAAACACACACGACACAAATGTCACTTAAAAAATCTGTATGACTTATACAAACATTTATCATCATCATCACATCTGAAACCGTAAATAAAAATCAAATCAAACCAAATCTTCAAAATTCCATAGAGATTCACATCCAGGTGGATAAAGTTTATTTTTGCTACTTCGAAATGTATCCGTAAAGTACATCGTAAGTTTAAATATAAAAAACAAAGACTAGTAGTTTATATTTTTAAGTTGCTCTTGTTATCTGGTACTTTGTATTTTTATATATCGCCAGTATCCTAAAATTTTAAATTATGAATACGATACAGGAAGCTTATATCATATACGTGATAATGAATAATTCCATAATGAGAAACCCAATAATAAATTATTTAGTAACAAACCGCCGCTTTGTGTTCATTCGAATTATACTGATGTGTTAATAATAAATACAAAACATCGCGCAGGCGCATACGAAACTATGGCAGTCATTACGGATGTCGATTGTAATTCAATTTGTGAATAGTCTATTATTATGACGAGAGATATAATAGACAAGTCGGTCCCGCTGCGGCCACAGATCGTTACGTAAATGGCTTTTCGACAGAGCTTTGAATACGGTACGGCCTCTTCAAATATTCAGCAAAAACCTACATAAACAAACTACATTGTTTTACAACACCTACTATGTATTATAATGTTTTTGAAATGGGTATTTTTTCCTATTTTTGCAAATATTTTAATTCCGTTCTTCTAATTTATAGCCTAAATTAGTGAAAAAATTATTTCAATTCAATATTTACACATTTACACATCTCACAATTTCTTTTTAAGTACGTTTATTAAAGTTACACACATGCATACGTGTGTATTTTTAATTTGCATCATGGAAACGAGGCATCATTGAAACGACGGTTTAAATAAAATACTGTAGTTTAAAAATTCTTTTGATTTTACGATCATCATAATAAAACTTATTGGCGATGTTAAGAATGTTTTTTTTTCGCTATTCTCCAATGATGCTTATCAAATAGAACTAAGTTCTGAGTCGTGATAGGCATATATTAATTAACGTCCATATATAAATAGCATTTTGTACGTCAAACTAAGTTAAATACGTAGAAAGTAATCCCGCTTTTTTTTCTTTAGTAATTTAGTTCCTGATAAGTACAATGTTAAGTGATAGCGGTAGTCTCATATGGTTCTTTGTGCCGGATAACTATCCCTTGAAAATTTTAAGAAGTTTTGCGTATGAGTCGACGTCGACGTGGTGGCGGTTAGTCATAGATTGTGTCAACCCTGGAGTTTAGTAGACAAGGGGTTTAGCCGGGTACCGGGAAGTGACATCAGCGATAGACCAATGACATCACGAGGAGTACGAGGAGTAAGAAGTTAATTCGCGGTTTTAGTGGAATTAATGTACAGGGGAATAATAATAAGTGCGAATAAAGTGTGAATACTTTAGACTAGAATTTGAGAAAGAGTGAATCAAAGGCGAACCTATGCCCGAAATTGTCTATGTCCCAAAGAAATAATTCAAAGAGGAAACTTTCGTTACTTCGACTTAAAAATGTGAATTGAATCATTACAATCAAGCAATGAATGTCCATTGATGGACGTAGACCTCTCCATTTGACCGCCAGAGCATCCGTTCTCCGTTCGAAGCAGACTTTATCCAACGGTTTCTGGAGACTCCGTTCAAGTTCGTCATTCCATATTGCAGATGGTCGTCCATTATACAAAATTATCGAATCACACTTATTGATAATTATCGAATGAAAAATTATCGAGTACTTACGAATTATCGATAATTATCGCATACCCCTAATATGAGGTGGACAGCTGCGGAAGTCAAAGAAAGAATATAACGTCGAGATTCTCCGAATTAACGAACTCGCAATATCGGTATCGGATGCATCCCTAGTTATTAAATATTAAATATGTTATAAGTTTAATGTTAGTATAAATTATAGTGTGTATTTCACTGTGTAGTAAGTAACAAAACAATTAAGATTACTTACTACATCTACTCGACGATACTATTATTCAGTGAATAGGGTATGAAAAAAATTGTTAACAGTGTTCAATAAAACAATTGAAGAAATAGACAATATTAAATTTTTATTATAAATAGTTATAGTGATAAAAATTAAGAATTCTTAATTTACCGTAAATATGGCTTATCTGGACGATAACCTAAAACCAGTAACTTTTTTCTATGCCTGTGAAAACTATCACATTAATAAGCATTCGATTTGGACGTCTCTTAAAGCCCATTTTAACAACCTACCTTAGTTTAATTTTAAATTTAACTAAAAAAAGATCATTTACCAACTCTATACAAAATTAAGATAAAAATACCTAAACTCAGCTCTTTCTTTTGCAGTGTTACCGTCTTTCCAAGTATAGTTTATACTTAAAATGAGCTTATCTAAATTTGGCTTTACAATAGGTTGGAATCAATATAATACTTTAGTTTCAAGCTTTGGCTAGTTGCAAATTGGTTTTGTATTTAGATTTAAAACCTATAGATTTAAAAACACATGTATTTTTTCACTTTCCTGTTGTCTTTCAAAATAAGCTGCATTCTGTTCTCTTTTTGGAACGAAGTTCCTTATGGGACGATGCAGGTACGCTTTTGTCCTTTTTTTTTTTTGTCGCTGTGTAATGCATTTACGCATTTCGCCGAGAAGCAGCGGGTATTTGGGACTTTCTGGCTCATGGCTGGCAACATTATTTAAAAGTAATAAATATTATAGGTCGCGTTTCACGACATGTGGCGTGGTTGTACGCTGCGGGGGTGCGGCGCGGCCGCTATACCCGTACAGGCTGGCAGCGGCCGACGATGACTGCTGCGCGCCAGGCGCCTGGCCACCACCCGCCGCCCCCGCCCGCCCTCTCACGCGCACTCCAAGCAAAGAGGATCTCACGCACACCACTTACGTACAGTCCGGGTGAGTACTGCCTTGGACCTTGAAAAAAACAACGCAACATGTGCTATGCAGATAGTAGAAATAAAATTAAACCGTATTAGTCCGGGAGCCAGTAACAGATTATGGTTATTTATTATGGTTATCCAAGTTCCTCTCAAGTGATATTATTGGAATGCATCAGCAGTACATTAACAATCAACTTACAAATTTTCATCAAACAATCAAAATAAAAGGTATAGAAAAAATTAAATTACTATTAATAAATTATTCCAAAGTTTTGATCAATAAAGGTGCATAAAATTTATATTTTAATTTCTTAGGAACCGTAGCTGACGTTCACGAGGCTTTATGATGCTATTCCCTGATGCGTCAGACCAATTATCGTTCGAGAGGAAATAACTAACCAAATTTTTACCTGGCTCCGAACCATAACGCTTTTTCGAAACATAAAAAACCCTAAGACCCCCTCCCCGGTCTATGTAGAAGTTTCACTTCAAAAACATTTATCAATACTAAAATTGTGTTAATACGATAAGATTACCCTCGCAACCGACACTCTCTGTTATGTTTTTCTTATGTGCTATAATCTAATGGTGAACCACTCTATACTTAATTATACTATCACTTACATACTACATGATGTAAAGCAAAATGAGAATATCTACTCGGCCGCAAATGTTATTATAATCGTAGCAATCGGTAATTCGAACTGACTTTACTTTTAACCTAATTTTACTTTTTGAGATTCTATCTTATATGAGTATACACATAGACAATTTATAAATTATAATAAATTCTATGATTATTAGAAAATTATTAACATTATCACATGATTTTTCGGCTAACGTGAAAAACAATTAGGTTTGAGTAAAGTTAATGGCCGGCCTTAACGTACGTTAGTACATATTACTTCAATGGCCTTAACACTCGCTGAGTCCGAAGTCACATAGCTATGGTACCCTTGAATTTAACTGTGTTATTCTTCCTTATTGCAACTCTTTATTAAAAATATGTAAATTGTATTTATTGTGAAATAAACAACTGTGTCATGTAAATAATAAAAATTCAAAACATATTTATCGTCTATTGTTTTCTTTAATATGTATTTATCAGGCTTTATTTACTATTAATAGTGTACTGTGCATAATATTTATTATATATATATATATATATATATATATATATATATATATATATATATATATATATATATATATATATATATATATATATATATATATTATATTATATTATAGGGTATTTTTGATATAAAAGTTATTGTTTAATGTTTCTCTTTTCGGGTCATCGCAAAGTTCAATTTCGGGTGAGAACGGATCCGACATACCGTCCATTGTCACATGTAACTATAGAACCGTAATAAGTAGACAATTGAAATCTTCATAATATATTTTTTATTATAAAAAAAAAAATTAGGCTTGAACAATGCACAATGCTACGAAACTCTTCTACAAGTATCCGATTTATATTTTGCATATTAATTGTAATTATTGAATATTATTCATTTTGGTAATTTTTAAAAGACAACGTTGAATTCTTATTAAGACTGAAAAAAAAAAATTATTGGCCTCAAAAGTTTCATCCTACACGTTTAATATTGATAATAAATATTGTAACTCATAATGTTTAATCATGTGTTAGAACATTTGAGAACCACATATTCCTTTTGTTAGATAAAATTTTATGAGAAAAGTTTCTAGGAGAAAAACAAAACAAAAGCTAACTGATAATACGACCTAATAAGTGTTTGTCCTCTGGGAAATGACTGCCGGACTTGATTAACTACTTTATCGGATAAAGTACTTAATTTAGTTGCTCCATTATTATTCACTTAAAACTTATATAAGATAAGACAAAATTTCAAAAAAAAATGCCAAGTTTCCCCTAAAATAGATGACGATAATTATCTTTTTACGTAATTCATTTTTTCTTTCTCCCCGACAAGCCGCTCCAGTCTTCTAGCGTCTGTTTTAATAAACGCTAATGAATCTTTAGCCCTCTTAATATTCCGGGAAGTTTCTGCCTGTCACTTTTTTAAACGAACGTCACTCGTGCCGTGTTTATTTTATGCATCTAACTTAAATGATTAATCGACGTCTCGTTTGAATATCAATTTAGACTGAAAATAGAGAAGAATTGAGGTTAATATTTATTTAATAATATTTAACAGATAAAATATAATTTAATTACTGTATAATACATTCTTTAAATTTCAGGTACGCGTAATTAAGAATGACTCGCAAAAAATCTTTTTTATCCATAATGAAGTTCTGGGACTGATGCGGGAACATTGAAGTAATATGTACTAACGTACTAGAACACGCAATCCGAACAAAATCTGTTCACCATGTGCGGCAGTGCGGGGCGCGCGGGGTGAGGCGGCCGAGTCATAGAATGCGACATAATTACGCAGACGGGTCACATTGTTTATATTCTACCTATTGAATTACATTGCGGAAACGTAACGAGACTAACGGCATAAGTCATTATATATTATTATTAAAATAATTATTTATTGAAAATATAGAGAATGTGTATAAACCATTTTTAATCACAGTAAATTATTTTTAAATCAATAAATTGTTAAATTTATATAGATTCAATATATTATATATATATACCATATTACGATGAAATAATTTCAATCGATTCAAATTAAGTTCAGTGGTTGTTTCGTATATATTATATAACTTTAATGGTTTATTAGAATTTTATTGTCATACGAAATTTTTTAACCAAATTATAATTATAATTGAATTATATTATATGTACCATAAAGTTTAAAGATTTTGTGGAACTTTACTTTGGGTTAAATAATACACAGTACAGAAGTGAAAGAATGTGTAGATTTCTTAAAGAAAAACATATTAGTCTGGTCAGTTCAGAAACACAAAAATAATTTTAAAAAAAAACAGAAACACGAAATTAAAAAAAAAATTAACTTCGTAGGTAAAAATATTTTTATGTTATGTTCCTTTAAACAGTATCAGCTTAGTGAGCTTTTGCTACGGGTACATAGAACAAGAAGGAAAGTAACTAGTACCAATGTGTCACATCTGTGTCACATCATCTATGATAGACGCTTGTAAAAATGGCGCGGCGCGGCTTTTGCCTGGTGACATTATAAAATAATATAAATATGCATAAAAGAAAGGTTTTTCGTTTAATTACCGATGAAATGTCACACCTTGACTTATTGTTGTTTTCCTAGAATGATTTGAAAATTTTTTTACGATGCATGAAGGCATTTTGACCACTTTAATAGTTTATGCAACACGTGTCAAGTCGGTTCGAACGTCGCAGACTGACTAACACATTGTGGTCCACTGGACCTCAATGCGTAGCGTAACAATTTGCTTCGAGGTGTCTACTCTAGTACATTATACCTCAATGTGCGGGAATGGCCATTTTTAAACATTTATGATGCTTCTAAGAAGTCTCGTTTTCTGTTCTCTTCTGTGTTCTTTCAAAAACATAAAACACGATAAGATAAGAAATAAAACACGATAAGATTATTAATTAGAAACTATCTAGTTTCTGACCTGCTCTTTTCGGTAGACGCCAGCCCTTTCAAGCTTACAAACTTACAAATTATTTGAAAATTGACAAAAATGTTTTCCAAAACCATATTATAAAGTATAACTTGAATTAGAATTTCGAACTTAAATCTGTCAGTTATCGTTTGGAACGGCAACACGACAGCAAGTTTCTGTTAAATTGCAGATGTCCATCGACGGTGGTATTCATACAACATTAGATAGACTATCCCTTGATGAATATCCCCTTTCATTATAAGTAACTGTCTGTTAAAGCTGTCAGAGACTGATGGAAAAGCTTTTTATGTTATGAAGGAAGCTCAGGAAAATAATCCGCCACGGCGCTCTATTGCGAATTAGAAAATTATAGGTATCTTAAAAATTCTCCAGAACTTGAAGCTTCTTAGCCATGTTTTTCCTTCATACCAAAACATAGCATGAATGTATATATAAATTTAACACTGGACAACTACGACTACCACGATTTCCGTTTACAATATACGTTTTTGAATGATTTGTATTTATATTAAAAAAATGCATGTTAGATTGGGCGAAAGCAATCGTTTTGGGGGTAGCTGCGTGGTACATGGATCAAGTGAGGGCGGCGCCCTGGCGGAGGAAGAGGCGCTGAGTCCTGTCCCCGAGCCGCCGCCCGGGTTTAGTCACTCGTCCTGCCCGCCCGAGGTGCATCGCACCTGTTTCTGCGTGCGCTTCATTGCTGAACACACGAGGATGTTGGAAGATTCCACTAAGGTATATGAAGTTTTTACTACTTCAATTTTTACTATGAGGCATTTGAAAGTGCTAAATCAGATTTTCCTTCTGTCAATTAAACCACTTTAAAAAATTAAATAAAGCAGATTTTTCATTATTATTTTGTATATAATATTATAGTTGAAAGACCTTTTTTCAAATTTTTTACTTAGAATAAAAAAGCTTTATCACTATCACACATGTTGCATAACATGTGATGTTGGAGCGCTGCCAATGTCCAATAAGACACAGTTCTGAATTCAGACTCGTGACTGTATAAGCCAAGTTGCAGGTATTATTGAAAGTATCTAAATAAAAACTTCACTAATTAAGTACACCACGGTCCACGGTAGAAAATAGGTACAGATACTTAGATGTAAAAGAGTTCATATTAAATAAAAAGGCGACGTTTCTGTCGAGTAAAATCTGTTGATTGGATACTATATACCTACTCGTATATTTTTCCGTTTTAAATAACGGTCAATCTTATACTTAACAAGTATGTTAAATTACGGGACGGAAGATTCAAATAACCAGGAACGTAGTTAACATTTATTTTTTATTTTTTATTATTGTTTAATACAAAATGAAATAGGGAAATAATTAGAAAATGTAAAAGTGAAAAATATTTTTTTGTAACAAATAAATATCGATCGAGATATTAGATTCAAAATAGAGAGCATAGTGAAAAATATGCTCTCTATTTTGAAACTAATATCTCGATATGTTGTTACTCTGAAAATCGGGGTTAACGAGACTACGCCCCATGGAGTATGGAAGACCTTTGTCCACATTTATAAAATCCAAATTTTTTTTTTTTTTGGAAAGCAAAACAATTGACGACGTTTTATGTTAATCCAGAACTAGTATACACTGCAACTAGATGAATGTTCTCATAAAAAAACTTTACCTATTTCAATAAAAATAGCGTTATATAATTTATCATTTTAGGTAAAAGAAGATTGGAAATACGTGGCAATGGTGCTCGATCGTTTGTTCCTGTGGATATTCACACTCGCCGTGCTCGTGGGCACTGCAGGCATCATACTGCAGGCTCCGACTCTGTACGACGACCGCGTTCCCATCGACAAACACTTCAATCAGATCGCCACCTCGTCCCTCGTCCGGTGTCCACCGCCTTCGTAATAGGACAGGTACTATTGAACGTACTGTAATTTGTTTGTAATAAACAATGCGATTAAGCACATGTCCCATTCGTATATAGTTTATTCCGAACAAGCTCACAATATATGTATCTACATAAAAGTTTATGTATAAAAATATCCCATGTCTGTATTTTCTGAAGATATTACGAAAAAAATTTATCAAATGTTACCACATAAAAACCGACTTAAGTAGAATTTTTTAACAAAAATTTAAGGGACCATCCTTGAGATTACCTTATTCATTAAAAAGGATTAAAGGTTTTGTCCGAGCAACAAACAAATTACAGTAAGTAATACAAAGCGGTCGCCGCAGCCTCGGTCCTTACGCACACCCGTCCTGCCCGGCACGTGTTCTATTCCACGACACGTATTACTCTAGGAATATGTAGTGGTTATCTTCTATCTTCTATCTTCTGTAGTACCATATTGTCATAATTGATAGTTAATTAGAAATGCATTTAACTCACAACTTTACATCATTTTTTCCTACCTCCGCCGAAAGTTCGATTTTCGCCACTGTAAAGCGTGACAAAATTGTCACTTTCTGTGTGAGCTGAGGAAAAGTGACACTTTTTCCTCCCCTTTGTAGAAACAAAACCCCAACTTTCGGCCTAGGTAGGAAAAAAAGTATGTGTAACACGGGACGAAGGTACTAACATCCTTTCCCGCATGTTTGCCATGGCAATTTCACATGCGGGACAGAAAGTAGTACTTTCGTCCCTTGTGACACAATGTATTATTTTTTAATTTTTACAATTACATATGTTCCAATGTACAATCATATCGAAGCACGCTTACTTTACAGTATATTTTTTTATAACAATAAAATAGAAAATTGAAAATTTTATTATTATTCTTTTAGACATTTGAAAGTTATAATGCAGCGTTAATATTTTTAAAAATGCTCGTTTAAATAGCTTATAGATATCGGATTCAATGTGCTTATAATAGCGTATTATTAGAATATATTTATGTCATTTGAATACTTATTTGCTAAAATACCGGTACTCGTAAATTAAAGCAACATCATTGTTATATTTAAGAAAAAGTGAAAACCACCAAATTAATATTGTCTGTGTTCAAAAACATATAAATAGGTAGTCATATCATAGCAGTAGTTATCATAACAATGTCGACGTTTAGGATCTGTCTAACATGATTCATCACTTCCAATATTGATTCACTTCCAATAAAGTACTTATATATTTTTATTTACATTTCCTAATGCTTATCGCCTAGTTTTAAGAGTGAACGTGTTACGACACTATTATTATATAATATTGTATCTAGTGCATAATGTCTTGGATTCTTCTACGGTTCTACTAAATATCTTTGTCGTAGAATAGAACATGTACATTAAATACTTAAATATATCGATTTTACTACTTATAAGAAAACATGACATCAAAAATTCACGCAACTGAAACAAGAATGTTATATTAATAGTTATTTTTTTTGTTTTTTGTCAAATAATCGATTATCTTTATGACTATGAATATTTGTACCAGTCAGTTATAACGTATACAAAATGTTAGATTTTGACGTTTTTTTTTTTCAATTTAATTAAGATATGTCTTATCCTTATGATAATAAGTACAATGTAACGATTTTATTTAGGTGATAATTGCTCAATTTTGTCAACGAGTATCTAGGAGATTACAATTAAAATTTTGCACTGTTGTAAATCCTCACTAGCAAAAACAAAACGATACAAAGTGATCTATTTTATTTAAATAAGTATTTTATTCTATAAAATAATGTATACCTACTGTTAGTAATTTTTAGCACATTGGGCTTTTAAAAACCGTGTTCCGAAAAGGAATTGAACAATAAATAAAATTATCAGAAAATAAAAATGATCCCTAAATAAACTGTATAAAAATAAAGTTGAATAAATATGAAATATATTTAAAAGCTGTTTTATGTAACTAATACATTGAATTAGTTATACATTTATTCAGTGATGACGATATGAGTATATTACCTATATTCAAATAGATTTGATTTTAGTGTTATAATAATTAATTTTAATTGAAACTCCATACGACTCGAATTTAGATTGCGTTCAAAAAATAAAATAATACTGACTTTTGCTTACTTTATTTTAATGACATAATAATTTTTGATGTTTTGATGAACGCATCCTAGAGACGAGTCTTATTAACTTGTTGGTGCATAGTACACATAGAGGTGACATCGGAAATGAGAAACGGATATGTCCTTTCTGTATCTAAAGTAAATTATAATAAGCACATTGGACTGCTCGCAGTAGAGTAGCGCAGCTCAATTGTAGAAAAGTAAATTTGTAATTTATCTATTTATATTGTTAATAAAACTGTTATAAGATAAATAGCTAAATTTATTTTTTACCAAATGTTCCATGATTCACTATACTTATTTTTGACGTGATAACGTCTAGTAAATTGATGAAGGGGTGCCCGTTCGAAGAAGATGACGTCATCATTGTCACAATTAGTGAGCGAGAGCGCGGAACAAGCGGTAGAGAGGTAAGATCGGCTCGGCCTAAGCGTTCGGCTCACGATCGGCGGTCGGCCTAACTTACGACGCGTCCGAGTAGAAATGACAGCGGCAAATGGCGGGAAACTGTTTTGTCAATATTTAAGTAATGTCAAATAGTGAAAAGTTGATAATATAATGTAATGTAATAATATAAGTTAATAATATATAAGTAAATAAATGTAAGTTAATAATATAAAAGTTAATAATAAAAGTTAATAAAATCATAAAATGGTTACCATAGTTTATTACAACAACAATTGCACCAAAAAAGGTAATTAATTCTTGCATTTTAAGAATCCGATTAGCGATATAATCTCATACACCTATTTGTTCTTTGATTATAAAATAAGTAGCATCGGTGGGCGAGTGCAGTAATATTAGGTTATATTACAATTTTGACTAAAAAGTTATTAGGACTCATATAATTACGATCGTATAAAAAATAAACTGTTTTTATTTAGTATATTTTTACAATTTTCATAAGTGGTTAATGATAATCTAATTTGTTTTGCTAACTTTAAGTTATAACTAATTATAAATAAACTTAGCTTCTTTATTAAACTTGATTATTTCTTGTATTACATATCAAAGTATTTAACTTTATTTCGCTTTTATATTAAATACAATTAATTACCTGTAGCTTATATATATATTATACAAAATAATGATAATTCAGTGATAATAATTCAATTCCATTCATGTTTTCTTATGACGTTATCACGTAAAAATTATCGTCCGTAAACCGACTTTACAGACAACCATTTTTTTTATAGAAGAAAGTAAATTATGTAAGTAGGTAGATAAACGACCATTTTATGTATTTATATTTTATGTTATATTTTTATGTTTTTTTACACAATTAAATGTTATATACAAACGTCAAGTAAAAGCCATAGATAATAAATACTTATATTTCTTTAAATATGCTTTTAACGTTGCAAATGGATAAAAGTTAAAATGTTTAAAAGAAAAACAGCTTAAACTTCAAACTATGGGTTTTGCGAAAATTAATCTTATAGGAGGATACTCAGAGGAGTGCGGGGGAAGAGGAATGCCTAAGTGTTTGAAATTTATTTATATATTAAATTCGAAGTAAAATAAGGAAGTCTATTTGGACTAAAATTAAATAGCCTACAGTACAAAAATGGAAGTATGTGTAGATTACGGCAAAGGCGGGATGACATTTAGTTGAGCTCTGAGCGAAGTTTATAACAATAATCATATCATCATATCTTCGAGGGAGTCAGCAGGCTTTTCGCATAGATCAGAATTACTCTGATTGGTTTTGTTTGATTGCAGGCGTTCCTCAAGGCGATATACTTTCTCCTTTACTATTATCTCTGTTTATCAACTCCGTCACTTCTCCTCTTACTTCTAGCTACCACATTTATACAGAATACTTGCAGCTTTATCAATACACTGCTAGTGATGGTTTGGCTGATACTATTTCCGCTCTCAATCATGACCTGTCGCAGATATCTCAGTGGTCTGCTCACTATTGCATTGCGTATAATCCGGCGAAGTATCAGGATATCATCAAAGGTAAACAACTAGCAAAAATTTATATATCCACACATAACCTTTGTTGCGAGAAATATCCAATTTAATTTTCAGAATCCGTGAAAGATCTCGGAATTACGCTCGATAAATTGTTGAACTTGACTTGTCCCGTAAATTTTATAGTACCTACTGTGCATGGTAGTATATGATGCGTTTAACCCCTCAGCCACACTATGCGCTCGCGCTGCTCGTCGCTCTGCCGTGAAAGTTGCCCTAGCGGCCTTATTATTCCCTACTCGCCAAATTCATCGCGTTGCTCCGCATTTCAGTACTCGCCTTGAAATGGATGACAACATTGCGGTAGCATGCGCTTTATGCATTAATAGTTTATCGAAGTATTTAAAGGTTTTTACAAAACAGTGTATTGAAACGACGTCGTCCTCGTCAAAGCAGATGGTGGGTGACATCGATTCATCGTAACAGAACGAAGTAAGTGCGCGAATGTGTGGCTGGTCACTCGCGCTCGTATTGCCGCTCCTTTGACTCGCGCCACAAAAACCGACAAAAAATGGATCGCCGGGCAGGACGAGCGGCATGACGAGCAGCATAACGAGTAACGCAGCCACACTACTTCTCTGCCCACTTCCCTCGCTATTTCCCTTGTCACTCGTCGAGTGTGTGGCCGCAGTATAAAACATTCTTTACCCATTACAACAAAGGTTCCGCTTGTAAATACAATACTATTACCTATAATAAATTACGGTGATGTATGTTACCTTGACTCGAATGAGGATTTGTAGAACAAACTTGAACGACTTCTTAAGACGGCCATCCGCTTCATATTTAATTTACGAAAATTTGATCACGTATCTTAATTAATATCGCTTGCGCCTGAATTCGCTTAGGATATGGGGTCGTAGACTGATGAGAGTTCTCTGCATATTATATTCAATTATAAACAATGCTAACTATGTGCGTTCAACGAGAAAAGATACCAAACGTAAACAAAGCAACTGCCAGGTCATTCGCCTATACAGGGTTTTGTAACCTTTTTTACTTACACAAATTTATTAAAACTAGATATATCAGCAACAAATAACAAAAACAACAACTAATACAACAACTATAACTAAAACTAGTAACAAATAAAAATAATTAACGAAAATATTAACAGGAAATAACAGAGAACGAACAAATTTTATGTATCACCCCGAGCGCTTGACGAACGGAATGAAATAAAAATAAATAAATAACTACGAAATCAAAAAGCCGCGCGAATGTTTTCAAACCCGCAATAGCCTCTTTGGACCACGGCCGTGTATAGGTGAAGAAATCAGGAAAGTGCCTTCTTAGGAGTCCTTCAATGTCAAATGTCAAAATGCAGTAGCATCAAGCCCGTCTTTTGTAAACACTTGTATAAGTTTATTGTGCAATGAAGAATTTAAATATAAAAAAAAAAATCAAAGCGTTAGGAAGAAGTTTTTTATATCATAAAAGCGAACTATACTATGTATATATGCTTTGTTCATGCATTAAATGCTCATGACAACTAACTGAAAAAAATGTATCTGTTTGTCTTTTTGTTCATAAAATAAAAAGGGGCTTTATAGCGAATTATTGATTTTATACTATAAAATATAATACATGAATATAAAATACAAATAATCATAATTGCGAGAGAGCAAAATGAGCATCGAATGGTGAATCCGTTTACGCCGTCTTCTATGACTAGGGTTTTACCACAATACACATCTTTACCGCTAAGCAAGAGATTTATTATGAAGACAATTTTAACATTTAGATTGTCAGTGGCACAAATCCGAGTTTGAACATGCGACTCTGGCATCGATTGATGTGTTCTATCCACAAGGCCATTTCGGCACCAGTGCTTTGAGCGTAAGTAAAAAAAAGCAATACAAAAGTAATAAGTATTTCTAAAATATTTTTATATCCACTTTTTGTACATCTATATTATTTGTATTTTTGTTAAATTGAAATTTTATTTACGAAAATCTTTTTCCTAGAGTTTTCCCTAAGTTTTGTAAATAACAAATCGGAATACACATTTTTTTCTTTAGGAGAAGGCAATTTAACTTTAGCTAAAATTAAACAGGTCATGATCACTAAAAACATTTGTACCGCCGCTGTGATGTTCGTTGAAAAAATTATTTAAAATTTTATCAGTATGTTGACTTTCTGCAATTATTTTCTTTGTATTAGTAATAACTTTTTTATCATTAACATTCGTGTTTGAAAATGGAGTTATATAATTAAATGAATCTAACTCTGTATCAAACAGAGATTTTCTTGTCGTTGTTTGGTCATCATTCACGTTTTTACGGTTTATTATTTTTTTGGCGAGGTCTTGAAAAGTTTTTGGATGAATCACCGTCTCTGATTTGTAAAGTGATAGATCTCGTGTTCTTAAATGAGCATCAGAATCATCTTCTACGTGCTTGTCATCGCTATAATTATAATTTTGTAACTTTTTTCTTATTTCTTTTAAATTATAATTATCTAAAACTGTAGTATTATCCGAATTTAAATGCAATTTATCGACAACCTCATCCAAAACTTTACGTATTTCATTAACTTCTGATCTATTCTTACTACCCTTTTGCACATCATATAGAGTTTTAAATTGTTCCCAAGGTGACTCAACATTTAACTTATGACGATCAAAATGTAACTTCTTAATTTCAAATCTAATGTTGCTTGATATATTTTCTAATTCCCGCTTAAGTATTTCACTTATTTCAGCTAATCGATTTGTTTCATTCCTCATTGTTTTTGATACAATTTTAAGATTACTACTTCCTTCAGGATGATTTAAAATTTCATTAATTGTTTTATTAACGTTGTCAATAGATTTTCCTAATTCAATAGAAATATGTGTAGGTGATTGTCGATGATCTAAGATACGGTTAGGATATTGTATCCTATTGAAATCACCATATAGGCTTCTTTGATCGCGTGTCGGGGACGGCGTCATATTTATTGGTACAGTCTCTTTTCTCATATCTCTACATCCGTAATTGTAAGTGGAAGTTTCGTCAAGAAGCCTGTTTAGTACCAACACTTGTTCAACAGCCGATATTGTACAATGAATCGTATCCTTCACATCTGTCACGACGTCCGTTAATAATTTTTCAAAACCATGTTCGACATTATATATCGCAGTTCGAAAATTATCAAGAAATGACGCAGAAGCCTAAAAATAATTTAACTATGTATTATTTTTAATAATGTAACTAAACGACTAATATCTTTATATTAAAAAAAAAAAAAAACTTACCTGTAGGTATAGAACGGTAAAAACGATTCCAGTAAATTTCATTGTAAATAAAGGCTAACAAACTTTTTAAAAACGGCCTTCTCTTGTGAATAATTGCAAGACATTGGATTTGTACCATTCTAGTACTACTACGAAAACAAACGACGTGTATTTATTCAATATCCATGGTTGAAAGCGGTAGCAGGCACTTGTGTACATATTTATCCAATATTAACGTGTTGGTTATTCAAAAAGAACTATAAAAATAATTGTAAAATATATAAATTTTTATATAAATAAAACTTCTTTATAATTACGATTAGATTATTTATTTAAATATATCTACCCCATACTCTCGTCTCTCTTATATCACATGTTAAAATATTTAAAATAATTGACTTATAGTATAGTACTAAAATACATTTAATAATCTTCAATAATTGTAAATAAATAATATTTCAGTACTATTTTATAATCCTTACATGTATGTATAAATTTACTAAAAATAGAACAGAGTTAGAGTACATTTGATATAAACAAGTAATAAGACGTGACATGAGATCTTTAATACAATTAATACAGAAAAGTTGATATCTTTAACAAAATTAGAATACCATATATTTTAATAATGAAAAGAAATGTAATTTATTAATATTTAAAATGCACTCATACTCTAGTTCCAAACTTATTAGTATTTATCTACAAAAACAATATTAACTACAACAACTTGGACAGTAGATAGATAACGAGTGGTTCTAATCGTGTAAATTATTGCTATCGTTCCAACAAGTGGTCATATCAGGTTTACTGATTATTGCTTTCTCATTTATTTATTTTTAATTCTATAAAATATTTTTTTTAATTATAAATATTGATATATTTATATTTAAGTTCGAAATGATAGTTAACGTATTAACGAGTATGATAATAGAAATGCATCAAAATGTTTCGATAATATTATAAACTAAACAAGAGATAATATAAACGATATTTTATTACTTAATTTTAGAAAATATTGATCACATCTTAAAATTGTATATATTAATATAAAAACATAGTAGTTAGATATAAAACCACTCCGAGCTGCTACGTGAGTCACATTTCATCGATGTTACCGTATTGGCACGTTTTGAGCAACTTCTTCTTCAATTATACAAGGAAACTTCCCAGGAAAAAATGATCAGGCCTGATCATGCATGAAAAATTACCGGGCCTGAACAGGCCTGATCAGACATGAACTGGCATGATCATGTCTAATTTCAGGCCTACTCATACATGAACAGGCATGATCATGTCTGACATCAGGCATGAGTAGGCATGACCATGTATGATCAGGCCTGTATTTTTACTATTCAGATATGATCATGCATGAACAGATCCAGACATGAACAGGCATGATGTTGTCTAATTTCAGGCCTGATCATTTTTTCCCGGGTTAAGCACTTTCCGGATATTCGTTTCATATTAAGTATTAACCGATATTACTAGGCGAAAGATTCGTCAAGTTATGATATTTAAAGAGATCATCAATAATAAATGAAAGTTGATTTAGATTATATTGTTTAAAATAATGTAAAATATGAACCGAATAACAGTCAGTGCATTTTGTTTCCAATGTATACAATACTTATAGTATTTCAATGCCCCTAAAATATTTTCGTCTTATATTACTTTATAGTTTAAACATATATATATATAATACACCTCTTGAAATATACTAACAGTGATGTCTAACTATCTTATTGTTAGTATATATTATTTTAGAGTAACTGTTTATCGTAATGGTTTAAAATATTTAAGTTCTTATTTTAAATCCATTAATGATATGCCAGAAATTTAGCTGCTTCAGTGAAATGCCAGGTTAAAGCTTCTTTCTCTATATGAGAAAATAACTTACTGTCTTACTACGTACGTTAGTATCTCCACCATTACTCTATATTATATATTTATATAAAAAAATTAACCTTTCGAATAATTTGTACGAAATCACTTCATAAAATTATAAATATAAAATTTATATCGACTATTTTAAAATAAAATTATAAACTAATTTCGGCAATTACATTAAAATAAAATAAAATTTATACAAAGTCCAATGCTAAAATTATTTAAATTTAAAACAAAAATATTAAAATGTTAAACAATATCCTGTCGTTTTACAAAATAAGATAAAATATGTGATATGTGGAATGTAACAGGTGCATCCACAATTTTTATCTTAAAATAATTTAAAATTGTAAAATAAAAAATGTTTACATAAATTAAATAATACAATCATAATCAGATTTATCTCGGTGTTTCATATTTTTTATAAATTTGATATTTTAAATAATGAAAAACTGAGATTGACTGATGAAAATCGTATTATTTGAAAGCGTAACAATGCGAAAACTTATGAAAATATTCATAATACAAAATCATTTACAATTATATCATATACTTGATTATTGACGAATATCTCAAACAATTTGCTAAAAGTTAAATCATTATTATAAAAATACAAAATCATAAATAACATTAAATATTTTTTATAAAATTACTTACAAATATGTCAAAATAAAAATTAATAATATGTTTTAGATGTTTCGATAGTTTATATAATTATGTAACTCATATATGCTATTACTAATATTATCTGGCAATGCAAATATTTTGAATACATTACGAGGTAGACACGACACTACGAAATTTATGAAATATTCCAGATGTTGGAAGACACTTGTTATTTACAATGCGTCGTATTTTGTAGATCATATTGAGCGTTAAGGTTGAATCACACTATATTCTTGATTGTAAACATTAACAATGTTACCAGATCCTCGTTATTTAAAATTCAGATTTAAAGATAAATGTAAATCGCAAGAACCAAAGCCAAAGTCTGCTAAAGCAACTGTACTGAAAAGGTTGATAAATAATTGACATCTTAGTAGTTGGTTTTATAAATTTACAACACCATTATGACACCACCGCAATAGCAGACCTGCACCCCAGAACTGAATTAGATTTTAAATGTTAGTAATATGCAATATATTTAATAATTTTGAACTCGTGTATCACATTTTAATTTTAGTCCGCAATTATAACGGTATGATAAAAACACATTTAATTGACTGACAAAATTTCATTATTATTATTCATTTCATTACATTTCCTCGGTTTTATAGAGAAAAGAATTCTCTATAAATCAATCAAATTATTGTTACATTTACCCGATCATATATTTTTTTCTATCATAATTGTTATTATAAAACATTCCAAATTGAGATTTTAATTTAACTATATATTAATTATACTTTTACAATAATATTAATTTTACAATTATCCAAAATCAGATTTAAAAGACATATCAAAATATTCGATTTCATTAGTAAATTGTAAAAATTAAAAAAAAAAATTTAGAAGTCACTATAGTGCACGTACGCTGTGCACAGTCGCCAAAACTCCAATATTATTTTATGTAACATCACAACCGCATATTTACAATTTAAGTTTATAATAATTAATTTTCATTTCATTATAATATACCAGTTGAATAATATAATATTATAATATCCACATCCACTTGCATGGTGGCACGAAAGGAGAACTTGAGTTACCAATTTTTTCTTTTTAATTATCATTAAAATAATAGAATTGAGTCATTGTTATTGCGTTCGTTAAGGTTTAATAAGTAACATACAAAACTTCTTCGTTTAATTTATATTCAACAAAAATATATTTAGTTAAAATTACATTTAACAAGTACTTTACTTCATTATAATCAAATATTTTTAGTTAAATAAACTTAATATTGGATTATTTAATATATAAATAAATAAATTTATAGTCAAAGTGAGACGCTTTTTGAGTTTCTAATTTCGTGTGTCATACTATAGGCGGATATTGACATGTTAACCATTAAAATGTGGGATCTGATTTGATTAAATAAATAGAATTTTTTCCAACATAAGATACTAAGCCATGTCAAATGTATACGACTATCTAAGGTTATAATTTATTGAAGAAATATTGGTTTTGATGATTGAACTAATGCAATTTGCAATTTTAGTCGGTACCCACCTCATCTCTTACTAGATTTTAAGTAACCGATGACGTCACGGCTTCGGAGTAAATTTACGGTGTTTGAGTGACGTCACGATGTCGGTGGACTGTGGCGGTAGACGAGTGGCGCGTGGCGGTGGGTATGACGTCACGGCGTAGGAGTGACGTCAGAGGGCGGGTCGTCCCGAAGAGGTGGCGGCGGCGGCACGGCCAGCGGCTCGAGCTCGGAGTCCGGCGCGGGCGCCACGTGCAGCTTGGGCAGCGGCGGGATGGGGGGCGTGGCCGCAGCAGTGGGCGTGGGCGCAACCGTGGGCATGGGCGTGGCCGCGGACGAGACCGCGTCGAGCGCGGACCCGGCGATACCGTTGTTCATCCGTTGATAGTGTGGCTTCCAGGTGTTCGCCGGCGGCGTGTAGTTTAAGTGGTCGTACTCCATTTCTACGATGATAATAAAATTTAATAGAAAAAAACACGTGTGCGTCTCGGGACGCCCGACAGAAGTGACTTAAACTAATCTAAGATGAACTATTTAATATTGATTTTTTTTTTAATTGAGAAAAGCTTAGGTAATAACTTAGATTTTATGTATATCATTTTATTGATTATAAAATATATTTTATTATATATTATAAGTCAATAGACGTATATAATTAAAAGCATCTGTCCGAAATACGGCTAGCGCTGTGGGTTAGAGTGAGAAAGCCGTATGTGTGAGAGAAAGGAAAGTCAAACAAACTGGCACCGTTACGCGTTACCTAAGCAAGCGGTTTTTCCCATAAGAAGTTATCACTTAAATTTTTTTTTTCTTCTGCGTCGTTTATACGAATGTCCATAATTTTTAGATTTGATTACATTTTTATTACTCTAATTGTTGAATATTTACGTCCTTAATTTATTTAAAGATATTAACACTAAACATGTCACATTATCAAAACTTATTTTGTTTAAAGCACTTTTTACTACAGTGACTTATAATAACTCACCATATCCCTCCTTATGTTTTATCTCATCATAGACATGGTCCAACTTATTCTCGTCATCTATACAGTGGTATAAGTTGGGGTTCGTTAAATCAGCATCTTTATTCTTGAGCGATGACATCGGATCATAGTCTGAAAGGAAAAGAGATAATTTAACTACTATCTACTTTGATTTTCTCATATCTATATTAATATTGCACAGCAAGTGTTTGTTAGTGTCATTTAACATCTTAAATTTTGTAGTTCCATATTTAAAAAAAAAACACTTTGTGGGTTAGAAAGCTTATATATAGAAATAGCTAGCAAAAAACATCACGTTACGACGCATACAACGAGAACTGAGTAATAAACATAAATACGGGTAAAATAGTGTGAGGCGACTATATTTATTATAAAATAAATAACAGTATTTTTGCACACATATTCTGGTATTTTTATTTTATAGTTATTATACGCTACAATAATTCTAAACAATTTTGTGTTGAAAAAAAATATTTGAAGACAGCCCTTTTTTACTTTAAATGTTTTTTTTTTTTTTAATATATTATACTAGCTTCTACCCGCGGTTTCCCGCGTGGATTTCGGTAATAGCGACCAAAAAAAAAAGTATCCTATGTTACTTTTAATACCTCCAAGAATATGTGTACAAAGTATCATGATGATCGGTTAAGTAGTTTTGTCCGTGAAAGCGTAACAAAACAAACTTACTTTCGCATTTATAATATTGAGTATGATGTACTTACTTCCATTTGAAGAAGTCGCAGTCATTCTTAATCTCTCTAAAGTAGCGTTGTTCAGCTTACTGCCAGTTCCCAAGTTGTTGAAGATGTGAGTGGAGTTATTAAGTAACGTCGCGGAGTCGTCTCCACGCGTCGAGCCTTGGAACGAGTACACCGGATTGTCGAAGTGCTGTTGTTCTGTTAAGAATAATTATAAAAATATAATTTAATGAATAATAATTAATCTTTCACAAATTTCTGTTTGTTTGTGGTAAAAATTTCCTCAACTGATATTCATCCAATTTCTAATCGTAACATTGTTGTTAAAATGCCTAATATAACGAATCGAAAATGAAACTTCGGTTTCCTAGATTCCATTAACGTATTCGGGCAGCAGGAACCAAATCACACATTTCATAGAGAAAAGGGGAGGAGGAATGTAAAGATGTTAATTGCGTTGGACAAAATTATTAAAAAAATCAAAAAACCCGACTGCGTAAAATACTCTTATTATAAACTAAAAAGAATAAAACAATTTACTAGCTTTCATTCGATACCCATATTGCTACAGTAAAAAAAGAAAATTCAACTACCCCCCCCCCCCTCATTCCGCCATTTGCGGGCGCCATTTTGAAAATTTATATAGCCTATGTCACTACTACAATTTAGACAAATCAAACGACACCTCATATGTCAAAAACCGTCCAGCCGTTTGGGCTGTAGGGCGTGCCAAAGAAATGGACATACATACATACATACACTCGAAAAACATAACCCTCCTTCTGTCGCAGTCGGGTAATTAGACACAGTTTCAATTGTCATTTTTATAATTGTATTGAAGTAACTTCAACCTTTTGTGTATCCAAAATTGTAACGAATCCGCATAATTAATCACTCGTTACCTTATATCCCCCGCTCAAGTATAACTGACAATTGCTTTAATTGTACTCGTAAAATATTAACTAAGCAATACTTACAACCTTTGTGTCTTCATTCCATGTGAAATTGGCCAAATAATATTGATTGGCATAATGAAAAGCCACTAACTAATTAGATTAAGTATAAAATCAATCCCGATTATCAATCACGTAATTAGATATGCTTATTTTAAGCAGTTTTGATTTTATTATTTAGAAATTATTGTTATTTCAAATTCATTTCAACCTTGGTATGAAGATTTAAAGAATTAATATAAGCTTTGAATTAAGAATGTGGCAATTATAATACTATTTAATGAGAATGGGAAAGAGAGAGAGAGAGAAATGTCCGTACCAGGTTGCGAGCCAGGATCTGCGGTATAGTGCACGTGCGCGATCTCGCGCTTCAGGTTGCGCAGGCGCTTGCGGTAGTACAGCAGCAGCAGCGCCGCGCCCGCCACGCACGCGCACACCAGCACCACGAGCACCGCCGTCAGGCCCGCGCTCGACCCGGCTGGGGACGATCGAGTTGCATTACGTTGTTATTTGTGAATATTGTTATGACATAACAAGTGTTAAACAAAATTATTGATACTACGGCTACACCAAGGTTAACGTATAATAAAGCTTTTATTTAATTAGTAGTAAAAATACGGCTTGAATGGTAATAAAATATAGCGTAATATGCAGTTTCTTCATTAGAATTCAGCACCTATAGATGAGTAACGTCGTTATTAATTATTATTAATGTCATAATTAACGCCATCGGGCCTTAGTCAATCTTTAATATTAATGATTAACGAATTCTTTTATATGCATCTTGGAAGTCTTAATATTACTCCATAATTTATTGATTATCATTTTAATACTGCATCATTGTCTCTCCGCTTTTTACGTCATGTCAAAAGAATTAAGCCACAATTATAATTGATTACATAAGATCGTAAACTCCTGCTAGAGTACTCGTGCTTATACACCTTCTAATATTAATTGTAACTTTTGCAAATAATAAAATATTTGTTCGCCTTTGCACCACTATTCAAGTAATATAAAACGAAATAAACATTCTACACTACAATAATATAAGAAAATGAAATATTTTCAAGTCTTTCATTAAAATAAATGAATTAATTATATTTTAATTAAATATAAATCTGCAACTTATAAAAACGAATTAAATTAGACACGTTTAATGCTGTGCAGTGAAGTGAGTTAGCGCAATTGCGCGGTACCTACTAGCTAACTTCATGGTGTCGGCTTGTCGTCACACTGTGCGCGCGCATTGTAAAAATTTACTCTCATCATTTTTCCCTAACGCGCCAAAAGAAGTATAACTTAAAAAATTTAATACTAACTGTTAGCCCGGTCAATGATGATGGCGTCGCTGGCGTGAATGTCACAACGGTCACCGATGTACCCGCGCTGACACACACACCCCTTGACAGGGTCACACACCCAGTTACCCTCCGACGAACAGTTACACGCCTCCATGCAGTGGTCGCCGAAGTAGCCTTCCGGACAGACTAAGGGAAAGACAATACTGTATCAGCCTGTAAACCACTTACTGCTGAGCGAAGGCCTCTTCTCTGTATATAGAAGAAGGATTGGAGCTTAATCCACCACGCTACTACAATGCGGGTTGGCGGATAATTTCCCTACCATGAGTAATGATCGCTATCAGGTGTCTATGAAAACAACCGGGACCGATGGTTTTACGTGCTCTCCGAGGCACGGTGGGGAGACCCACAAGGACATACACCTAGAACGGAAACAAATATTTATCCAAATAAAAATATCTGTCCCGAGTGGTAATCAAACCCGCAACCGCCGGCGTGCGGCATTGAGGCAACTACTCGCACCACTACACCAGAACGGTCGTCCAATCCAAAGAAAAATAATAAGTACATGAAATTGCTTGACATAATAAATTGTGAATAAATATATCATGAAAATTTTCTTTTTACAGTTAATAATTGAAATAAATCTACTAAACATGAGTCATTTACATAATGTAATGTTTCTAGATTTCTCTGTCTATTCAGAAAAGAGAGATAGTTAAGACATGGGAAGGGGTACCACATATAAAACAAAACCTCCGATTCTTTACTCATATAATTTATACGATATTCTTTACTCGAAAGCACATTGCGGTACGACGAGGAGAAATATATTTGAACGGTATTAAGACGTGATAGTGGATAGTTTTAGGCCGGAAACATGCTTACGTGTCGTGGCATGTCATTTCGCGCCAGAAGCATATCGGTTTCATACATTTAGTATAGTTAGAGACATATTTAAGTATCGTGTCGTGACGCGGTATACTAAATGTTTGAACCTAATATACTTGTGGCGCGTCACGACACGTCACGACACGTAAGTATGTTTCCGGCCTTAGGGTGAGAAGGAACGAGGTGTTATTGGTGGCGGTTCGCACCGCGGCAGGCCACCGCAACAGGCGACTGCGACCAGGAGAGACAGGAGACCGCGACACAAGTTATATTATTTGGTCATCTCGGTTCTGTTGTCTCTGTCTCTCCTGTCGTGATCGCATGTCGCAGTCATAGAGGTATTATAGATCTATAATACCTCTAAGGTCACAGTCGCCTGCCGCGGCGCAAACCACCACCGTTAGCCGTATACGTACACTGCGTGCAGTAGCTGCCGGTGTAGCCGGGCGGGCAGCGGCAGTAGCCGTCGTTGGGGCGGCACGCGGCGCCGCGCGCGCAGCGGCACGGCTGCGAGCAGTCCGCGCCCCACCAGCCCTCCGCGCACTTCGCGCCGCACTGCGCGCCGCGCCAGCCCGGCAGGCACAGGCACGCGCCTGCGCACACGCGCACGGTACTTAATGTCACCACGTGAGTAAACAAACGGAACAGAGACAACGCTATATACGAGCGCGCTGCGATACGTTCACTACTACGAGCTCGAGGCGCGCGTGTGCGTGAGCACCCTCGCTCCGTCGCGTGCGGAGAGAGCCCGGTTTGTACCGGCTCGGCAAGTGCTCACACTCAGGGGCTGCAGTACACGTCGCGTGTTGTGTTTTCATTTAATAAAAATGTAATAATTTAAATAGTGTTTTGATGTATTTTAATAATGTTTTAATATAAAAGTGTAAATATGGTTTATTGTACAGTGTATATGTACAATAATAGAAAGAATAAAAACATATCATTTTTTATCTATCCTAAATTTTATCCTCCTGTGCCAACCCTACCAAAATAGGTATACATTTTGCTCGCTCTTTAAATGCTTCCTCTGTTCAGTTTCTTTACTCATGTGATATCACTTCGACAAGATAAGGGGATATTATAAAATACAGATACTAAAAAACCAGACAGGTAGAACTATTACGTAACTTGCGCGATCGCGAATGCGAAATCGCTTTGGTGTCGAATTTCAATACTAGCTGAGCCTCAATTAGTATTGAAATTCGACACCACAGTGATTTCTCGCCATTGACGCAAGTTACGTAATAGCACCACGGTTATACCGGAATACTACCAAAAACCTTGTATCGTCGATATAATTCAACAGTGCACAGAGTTATAGTTGTAATTACCACTATCTGAGAATCAGGGTTTAAACTTCTCGAGATATACCTCCGTGGCAAGAAAATTTAAAAATTAAAGTAGACGCTATAGAAGATTTTTAGAAGAAATTTATAGAAGATTTATAAAAGAAATTTAGAAAGACCCAATTTTTTTACGCTATTAAAGGCTTTCAAAACAGACACAAAATTTACCTATTAAAAGTTATTTGAGATTTATTTATTTGGGAATCATTTTGTTATAACAACATTATCAAATTTTTTGAACACATTCTTTGTTAAATAAACACAAAGTACCGGTAACGTGATGACAGTCGGCGCCGTTCTTGCAGTTGCACCGCTGTTGGCAGCCCTCCCCGTACGTGCCCAGCGGGCACGGGTACTCGCAGTTCATGCCCGTGTAGCCGCTGGGGCACGTGGACTGCCCCGACACCGGGTCACACGTCACGTTACCTAAATATATGACAAAACACATCTAAAAACTTTGATCTTAAGTAATTTATACTACAAATGGCTTCTTAGTCTAGAAATAACAAACTTTAATCCCCCATTCAACCCTTTTACGGAGCGAATTTCGGAAAAACCTTTCTTGACTGTCGTTTCCTACTTCAATCACCTCTGTGCCAATTATTTATTAACAATTTCTTTACAACAGGATATTTACTAAAAGAAAAAAACGCATTTTTTTTAAATTCTCGAAAACCATTTGAATTAAAGAGCTAAAAATTGAGGTATATTATTTTCATTCGACACCAAATCGACCCCCTAAGTATGAGTCAAAAAAGCCATGGGGGCAGAATTCCCATATTAATCCAGCTATGTCCTTTAAACGTCATAATTCTAGTTGTTTGGTTGAGATTTCGTGATTAGTCAGTGAAAGAGTTCGCGTTCATGTAATAAACTTTTTTCATGTTTATGTATTAAAAAAAGTTTATGTATAATAAACTTTTTTCTGATATTGTAGGTATAGTCTATTAATTATAAATATAACATGATCAGAACCACAATGAAACAGCCTGTAAATGTTCCAATAATGAACAAAGGTCTCCTCTACATATTTATCTTTTCTCTTTCTTAGATCTTAGATCCATATTGAACGGATCTTAATATACCGAGTTGGCGGATTTCCTTAACAAGAGCAACGACCGTTATCAGATGTTTATGATAGCAATCGGAACCGACGGCTTTACGTGCTCTTCGAGGTACGGAAAAGGAATCGACAAGGACGAACACCAAGATCAGAATTAAATATTTGCAGCAATATCAATTATCCGCTTAGAGTGAGAATGAACTATAACATTAAAGATAGGCTTTTTAAGGTAATAAGAAAAATGCTTAATTTAGTTATTTTAATTTCTTACATACATTTTTCAGTTATTATCTGACTCACGAAAAGCGGTTAAAATAATTTATTTCTGTAATCCTACATGACTAAAATAGGAATAATCCGTTTATTAATTAAATTATAAACTTTAATGTTACAATTATATATGTATTTCATTTTAAAAAAAATATATATATTTATCAAAGTACTATATATAAGCCAAATTCGATATGGAATGTTTACCAACAAACCGTTGCTTAGCAACCAATCATAGGTAGACGTTAACAACCTATTGAAAAATAATTATAATAATTATATTTTTTAATATTTATACACAGTAGTACAAGCTACATAAAACTTGAAATAAATAAGTCAGGGAGTTAGATATATTTATATATTATCTATAATTATATATATAGAGGTAAAATTTACTTGGTAACGTAGGTATAACTAATTTCTCACTGAATGATTTTTAAATATTTTCATAAATGGGTGATTCCATTCTAACTGTGATTTTTTATGTCCTTTACTGTTTATTCTCACTGGTCATTAATTAATGATCTATAAATGAAATTTTTGGGTTAATTATATGTTCATGAACATATTTCATCACTTTTTTTCCAATGTAATAATTTAACATTGAATTTCTTATCCAATATAAGTTAAATTGTAGTTGATTAATAGAGTGATGGGGGCGAAGTGCGCCATACTTTTTTCATAGTTGACTTTGGTGCAATATTACTTGTGTTTAAGTTCACGAGTGACACTAAGTCATGGTACCATAAGGATCTGTGATGTTTAGCAATAACAACCAATGTCGTCTCATTAGAATTTGACAGCAAATTAATGAATTTTAGCATAAAATTTGAAAACAGTCTGACCAGGCGCACTTTGCCGACAAATCGGGTAAGTGCGCCATGTATTAATAAAACGCAATAATAAAGCATTAGAATAAAAACAGCCTTATATTATTATAGGAAAACAAGCAACAAAACGAATGACATTTATTTTTTTAACATAGCCACATTCTAGAAGAAACTATTTATTTAAAACCAAATTTCGGCTAAATGCGCCATACAATCTTAAATCAGAGGCTATAAACCTTTTTTCTAAATATTGATAATCGAGTGTCAAGTATATTTTTTCTTTTATTTACGATGGGAATACCATGGTATGGAACTACTTATTTGGTACTATAAAGGGAATGAAATAAGAAGTTAGTCATTGAAATTAGTTATTAAGTGTAATTAATATTTATTATAATTTTCTTAACAAAAGTAGGTAACAAAAAAAAAAAAGAGAAACATCTTCTAAAAATATAATATTAGTTGTAATTATTCCAAACATTAATCAAGCAAGGCTAGTTACCCTTACAACTTAACAAAAGAGAAAGAGATCGAGTGAAATAAGTATTAAAAAAACAATAGGCTATTATATAATAATATCTAATTAACTTAAGTTGTGTTTTGGAAATGGCTCTTGAGCTTTGGTACTTTAGTCAGTTTGGTGGTATTTTAGTCAGTTTAACTAATTAATATTAGATAAAAATATTATAAAACCTAAAATATTTGTAAGTTTTAAAAATAAGTAACAACATTTGCTTTAGCGCGATATATCGCAATAACTTACTGCTAGGATCACTTGAATGCTTAAATATTAACTTTTAATAAAATAAAATTCTTTGTGGAAGTAAGTATTACTTAAGCACGTAAATTCAGTCTTCGTTGATTAAGTCTCAAAGTTTCAATGGACCTATTATTTATAATTTATAAATATAATCTAAGAAATGGCACTTCAACTTTGGTACATATAAAAATGAGTGAAATGAATGAGATACTAAATATACTAAAATAAATTAAGCATATAAAAATCCTGTTTGTACAAACACCTAACTAAAAACGATACGTTACTGTATATTGAAGCTACCAAAATCAATATTGAATGAAATTTGGCCCCGACGTGAAATTGTAGGCTTTGGCAAAATTGAAATAATATCTTCAACATGCAGCAATTCACATATATCGTCAACATTGGGGTATACAAAACGAAGTAATCCCTGTTTAGTTTGTGTTTTTCTTAAATATTTTACGGTAGGAATGTCGTTGTTTATTTTGACAATCTGCCCCACATAGTGCTTAAGGCTTTTTTTTGCCGAAAATTTAACTAGTACCCAGTCTTGTTCTGTGAATTTGTGGGATTTTTCTTCATAATACTGGATGTCGGTAAATCCGAATGACATATTTTCTATTTCATCCTCTGAATCTTTCTCTTTTAAGTACATTTCAATATACGCTTTGAAGTCCTCAACATCTGATTTATCTGAATCATGAAGACTAAATTCACTATCGGTAGACAAGTCATCTTCTATTTGTTTGTTCTGTTTCTTCTTTCTTGGTTTTGTTTGTTTGATCTCGCATGTAATTTTTCTATTTGTTTCATTTTTTTTTAAAGTTTTTAAAGTAATTTCTCTTGGTTGAACAAGTTTTTGTCCAAAAAATATATCTTCACGAGACACTTTTTCATTTGGTTCTAAATATGTATCTTGCAAAATAGTTACTTTCGAGTTTGGATGGGTTACAAATTTTGTGGTTGTTGGTTTTTGTGAGTTTTGTTGGACAGTCAAACTAGGTAAGCTTGGAACTGCAATTCCATTTGTGCTAGGGTCGGCTAAATTCGTATTTGTACTTTCCGTAGGCTCTTTACGTTTGCTCTTCATATCATTTTTCTTTTCTTTTTCCTTATTTTGCTTTTTAGTTTGTTCCTTTAATTTTGGTTTTTTCTTGTTTTCTCTCATCTTTCGTTTTTCTTCTATTCCTATTTCTTTGTGAAGTTTGTCATCTTCCTTTTTTTTCAGTCTTGCTATAACATCTTCATGAGTTATTACTTCAGCGCTTCTAGAAATCTTCACTTGTTTTTTTTTTACACCAGTAGTCGGAACTTGTTTTATAGTTTCCAGAAATAAATCTTCAAATGGTATTTTTTCAGTGGTTTTTGAGTCTATGTTGCTTGTTGAAGTTTTTATTGGAATTGTGTTTAAGTTCAATGAAAAGTTAATTTTGTTCAGGCACAATTTAGTTAATGTCATCGGAGAGTTTTGAGAAGGTACTTGTTTATTAGCCACCATCTTTTTCCATCTCTTTATAGCGTCGGGGTCTAATTTATGTTCCGGAACTGCATCCCTGTTAAATGGGTAAATCCCGCTTTTTGCAAATCCATTTTTTATAATGTCGGGGTTAAAGGCTTCCCACACTTTTCCAACTATCCTCGAAAACTCGTCTTTGGGCAGTTTTTGGCCGTTGTGGGTTCTTTGCCATTTGACCATTTCCTGATCCCAGGCATCTTTGAAAGGCTTAAAAACCGCCAAGTCCAACGGTTGCAGAATATGGCTGGTATGAGGAGGTAATTTTAAGATAGTTATATTGTATTGTAAGGCTTTTTCGATTACAGCTATTTGTACATGAGTACTGTGACCATCATAGATGAGGAGTGTTGGCTGGGTCGTATCACCAATCATCGGAATAAAACTTTTATCAATATATTCCAAAAAGGCTTGCGATTCTATCCAGCCATTTGATGTGGCTGTATATACCGTTCCAGGGTACGCTAAATCAGAGGTCCAGTTACTCCATACGTGCTTCCCTTTAAAAATTATGAATGGAGCCCCTTTTTCTCCAGCAGCGTTGCTCGCCATCAAGACTGTCGTATTTGACTTTCCAGAGGATGATGTAGTCCGAGTCGATGGAAATCCCCTAAGACCTATGACTTTGATTTTTTGTGGATCGCTGCAGTAACTAGTTTCATCCAAATTATAAATTCTCTCAGGCTTGTCCTGAAGCCCTAACTCGGCAATCACTCTCTCTAAAATATCATAAAATGCTTGGATGATAAAAGGGTTTGCGGCTTTCTTACGAGCAACCTCTACAGCCTGCGGTTTTTTAATTGATAAATTATAACGCTTTTTGAAGCTTAAAAACCAATCTTTGCCGGGAGTACCATCGTTGAAAGGTGTTTTTAAATCGTTTTGTTTGACATATCCCTTAACGATATCTAAAAATTCTCTACGAGTCAGGCCGAAGCCATTTCTTTCCATTATATGCAAACATTTTGCCATCCTTTGGTCTGTCTCATATTTAAATACTGGTGGTCTACCTAGACTTAATGACTTTTGGCCCCTTCGACCTGTGACGTGGTCCATAATAGTCTTTCTTGGGATAGCAAAGGTTGATGCGGCTGCATACCCAGACATCCTACCCGATCGAACAGCTTCGACTGCAACATTCAAAGTCTCTCTGGACCATGAAGGACCTTTAGTTTTTCTTTCGTAGCGCCCCATCTTAAACAAAAATCATAAACAATAAAATAATAATGATTTAATAATTATTACTTTTACTCGTCTAACGTCTGTTGGGTGTGGTGTGCATGTATATATATTCATATTGTGCCTCATAACACAATTACTAATATTTTGGCAGTAAAGGTATGTACTACATTGCCTACAAAATTAAATTAAAAAAAACTTATTGCGATATTTAACTTGTGTAAATGTATTTCACTAATAAACGTATATGCAAATTACATCTAAATCGGTTTAAGATAACTGCTTTACAATTCATTTGCAAGATTTGACCCGACCATACAAACAAGCAAACAAACATTGCAAGTTAAATAAAGAATTGTAACAAAGACACATTTTAAAAAGTTTGTAACCTCTGGATTGCGGCGAAGTGCGCCATATAAAAAGTCAGTATGGCGCGCTTCCCAGACTATATAAATTTTAGGCTAGAATATTTAACTTGCAAAAAATATATAAATTTTACTAGATAGGAGTGAAATAAAGTCAGAATCTTAAAGCAAAATATTTAAATTGTGTACTTACCTCACTCGTATATCGGTAAAAACTCTATTTCTTGAGTTTTACGAAGATGATCAGCCCATAGTCATCTCTCCTCACCACTTTGAATATCGGTGAAAATAAAATGGCGCGTATCTCAAGCTCACATGACTAGAGCCATCTGTGACTTTCACAAAGAACTATGATTTAGTTTGTAGCATCGATATAAGGTGTCACTAGTAGTATCCAATCGGTAGTTTTCAAGATATTAGTGGTAGGCGCACTTGCCCGCTAGGCGCACTTTGCCACCTTCACCCTATTTGCTATAAATTATAAAATAAATTGTTATGAGTACTATTATTCATTATAAAAATGTTCAATAATTAAATGTTAATTAATATTAAAGAGTTTAAAAGTGTTATAAAACAATAAATTAAACGATTTTCTAAAGAATGTTCGTCAAATTTATTATATGTCAGTACCGTGAACAAATCAGTCAGTACCGTGGAACGAAAAGTTTGAAATTTGATTGTCGCTCTCGAAATTTTCAAGTTGTAGCGAAATCGTCTCAGACTTTCATTTTTACAATAATTTAGAGTAATAACATCCATAAACAGATTAAAAAAAAATTAATTTTGATATCCAAAAATTATTAATAAAAAAAGTCACAGTTAGAAAAGAATCACCCAAAATGCCTATATCAAAAATAGCTACACTATCCCTGAATAACATTCAAAATTAAACAGCATTTGTTTTAAAATGGATTTAAAATGATTAAAAATCTATGTTCAGACACTCATTCTCTTTTATTATTTATTTTACTTTACTTACGTTGAATAAACATAATAATTATAATATTTAAAGTTGTGTACAAAAATTGATTACAATTTACCTTTAACAATATAATACAATATAACGACTAATAAAAAAAGACCAAATGTTGCTTATCTGCGAAATTTTCTTGTCAGTGCAAAAATTTAGGGTTGTTAGATGTATATTAGTAATTACAAATTTGTAAATTTTTGTTATAAGCAAATTTTTTTTTTTTGTATATTACGTTTTTAGCTGTTAAGTTCTAGGAAACAGTGTTAAAGTAAAATTATTAATGTATAACTAGAAAATTGGTGATAAATTACATTTTTTCATTACAAAAAGCGTGAAAACCCTATACACGATGACATTTGGTTTGTTTACATAAATTCCACATCGAATTTGGCTCAAGTATAGTGGTAGATTTAAATGAAAATGTACGGTGTTCCACACAACTTTCAATGATATACGAAATGATATATGAAAATGTTTATTGATAAAATAAATGATAATTTGAAAAATGATAAATATTGCTAACGAGTCCACGCGCCCGCGATGTTATTTGTGAACTGACTTATTGCTTAACATACAAATAATTTATAAATTTTAATTATAATATAAAATGCCGAGTTGGCGCTAATGTACGGTCATTCACCGTACATGCTCCGGGACAGGAGATGAAGGGATGATGCTAAACAGAGTTGACAATAGCTAAATATAAAATAACCTACTAACTAAATGCTATAAAACACTTAGATATTAATTAAGAATGATAAAGTCTTAAATAACACGTCATGTCACTTAAAAATATTGAAAATTGATAAAATTGACTTGAAATACTAAGATTTCACACAGCACATTATTTTGTAAAATGATTACAAAAACTCGGAGAAGTCGCCTTATGGGCAACCTGTGAATATGTAAGATCGTTCATTTCGATATGTTCATGTGTCGGGTTGCTCGATGATGGTGAGTAACGCACGCGCCCTGCGGCGCGCGGGACCGGCGAGGGCGGCGCGCGGCGGTGGAGTCGCGTGCGCTGCCCGCGGAGCTTCCGTCGTGTTCGTCGGCGCGGACACTGCTCCCGCTGATGGACGGATGACATGGATTTTGCGCCGGCTGCGATATCTACGCCAAGCCAGTGCGATGCCAGATACAATGATGACGCCTAAAATAAAGTTTGTTAGCACATATAGGTGATGTCATGTGGTGAGGCTTCGTTTGAACTGATCTCTGTGGGCGTGACTTTCAGTTGTCGTATCTGATCTTCTATTTTATTTGATTCTATCTGGAACTGCGTATGATCGACATCATTGTTTATAAATGCTGATGTGGCGTTGCTCGCAGAAACTACCAAATCTATTATTTGATTAATTGGCGGGATGGTTATCTTCGGTACGTGTAATCGTCAAATTGACGGCATTTTTGGATGTCTGCTTGAGTCAGGCGAAATGGATTGCTTGCTTATCTTTCAACTGTGCAATGTTATAGGAACATTGTGTCGGTAATATGAGCATATATGAGCATTATTATAAGTAAAGTGATAAACATTGTCTTAATACTGGAAATAACTTTCGGTTAAAATATTTTTTATGTAGTTTATGTTTAATAACATAAAACGTGATATGATGTGTATATATATGTATGTAGTAGATGACTTTCATTGTTTGTTTTGTTGTGGCGGGATTTCTTGATTACTAATAAGTAACGTTGATAATTTTATGACTGGCCTCTGGATGGTGCCATTCTTCGTCTTGATAGTTACGACCCGTACGTGTCCATCCTTTCCAGGGTGTAGATCGACGACTCTGCCAAGGGGCCATTTGCCGGGAGGTAAGTTTGTATCATGAATTATGACTACATCGCCTATTTTTTGATTCTGCTTTGGCTGTTGCCACTTGCTGCGAGCTGATAATTGGCACAGATATTCGCTTTGCCAACGCTTCCATAAATCATTGAAGATTTTTTGAGTTAGCTGCCATCTTGTTCTTTCATCTCGTTCCGTTTCTAGGATGCTGAGCGTCGGGCCACTTGCCAAGAAATGAGACGGTGTGAGGAAATTTATGTCATCGGGATCTTCCGTGATGGCGCACAGCGGTCTGGTGTTTAAACACGCTTCTATTTGTGCTAATAACGTAGCATATTCCTCGTAGGTGAGTTTTTGCTCTCCAATAACTCTCCGAAGGTGATGCTTTAAGCTCTTGACAGCTGCTTCCCAGAGACCACCGGCACTGGGCCAAGATGGTGCGTTAAAATGAAATTCTATATTCATGTCAGTGATTTGGCGATAAAATTGTTCATCTAATAATTTTTGCAAATTGAAGGACTCTTTTTGTAAGATGCGATCGGCACCTACAAAGTTGGTCCCATTGTCGCAGTATATATGGCGCGGTGCTCCACGTCTAGCTGCCATCCGCCGAAGTGCTGATATAAATGCTGACGATGATAAATCGGAGACAAGCTCGAGATGCACTGCTTTGGTGACCATACAAACGAATACTGCGATGTATCCTTTGGTAATCTTGGCTCCTCTACCTTTGTTGTACTTGACGTCAATGTAGCCAGTGAAGTCGACGCCGCAGTTGTAAAACGGCCGAGTTGGATTGCTACGGGCTGCTGGTAAATCACCCATGAGTTGGTTTTGCTTATCAGGATTATGCTTTCTGCAGGTAACGCACCTGCGGATGTACTTCTTAACTGCTCTGTTCCCTCCTATCACCCAGTAGTGCTGTCTAAGGTTTGATAGTGTTAACCTTGCGCCACCATGAAATGTGTTTCTATGCGCTTGGTCTATAAGCAAGTTTGTTAAATGACCTTCGTGAGGTATGATTAAAGGAGTCTTCATATCATCTTCAATATGTGCATGCTTGATTCTGCTTCCTACTCTCAATAAGTCTTCTTTATCTAAGAAAGGATTTAAATTAATAATTTTACTTTTCGAACTGATTTTTTCTTGATTATAAATACAATTGATTTCCTCCGCAAACTCGATGTGCTGATAATATTTTATGATCATATGTTTTGCTCGTAACAATTCATTAATTGATAAATAAAACTGTTTATTTGATAAGTCTCGGTTACGTGACACCACACGTAGTATCCAAGCGAGTACTCTGGTTGCATGAATGAAATTGCTATATCTGCTTATTATATCATTAATTATATAGTGTTGGTTTGTAACAGCAACAGCTGTTTGATGTTTATTTAATTGTTTTGTTTCTTTATCTGTGACGTAAACCTGGCATTCTTGTTGATAATTTGAATTGAACGAGGTTAACCATGAGGGTCCAGTCCACCATAATGGATGCTGTTGTAGTTGTTTTACAGTGATTCCTCTACTAGCACAGTCCGCTGGGTTATCTTGTGACTTTACATAACGCCAGCATTCTGAAGGCATGACTGTTTTGATTTGTTCAACCCTGTTTGCTACAAATGCCTTCCATCGATTTGAGTCACCTTGGATCCATCCTAATGCTGCGGTGGAGTCCGTCCATCCAAACATTTTGATGTTATAGTTAGTTAATGTGCGTGAAACAACATTCATTAACTTTGATAGTAAAAAGCATGACATTAATTCGAGTCGTGGCAATGTGACCTTTTTCTTCACCGGTACTAGTCTTGCTTTCGCCGCTCCGATGACAACAAATGAACGATTGGTATTCTTTTGATCTCGATGATTATATACTTTGTAGTAAACAACACAGGCGTACGCTTTAATTGATGCATCACAAAACCCGTGTAGTTCGATCGTGTCATATTCGTGACTTTTTAACCATCTCTGTACTTTTATCTCGTTGATAAATTCCAAATCTTCCCGGATTATATGCCACTCCCTTTTAAATTCTTCTGGTAGTTCGTTATTCCACTGGATGTCGTGTAGCCATACTGTTTGAAATAAAAGTTTCAGCTTAGTTGTAACGGGAGAGAGCCATCCTAACGGGTCGAATATTTTCGATATTTCCGATAAAAGTACCCGTTTGGTCAGCGATTTAGATGGAGTGTTTAATTTGAGTTGGAATGATAAAACGTCTTCCTGAGGGATCCATTTTAATCCCAAGGTCTTTGTTGATTCATGATGCTTGAAGTCGAATGATGTTTGATTTGAGACAGGATCCGTCAGTAATTTGCTGCTGTTGGACGACCACTTGCGGAGGTTAAATCCACCTGAACTGAGAAGTGCTATCAATTCAGTTTTCAGTTTGGAAGCAGAGTGGATGTCATCACTCCCAAACAACAAGTCATCCATGTAGAACTGTTCTTCTAGTGCTTGCTTAGCTCTGATCGAGTATTTATGACCTTCATCCTTCGCTAGTTGTTTCAGCGTCATCATAGCAAGGAAGGGCGCGGCCTTAGTACCATAAGTAACGGTTGATAATTTATATTCATGTAGAGGACGATTATCGCTGTAGTATTGAGTTTGTCGTTTGATCGGTTCTCTCCAGATAATTTTATGTAAATTTTGATCTTCAGGATGTAATTTGATCTGCCTGAACATTTTTTCAATATCTGCCGTGAATGCGATCTCGTACAATCTCCATTTTAAAATCAAAGATAATAAGTCTTTCTGCAAGTTAGGGCCGCTGAACATTAAGTCGTTAAGACTAAGTCCCGATGACGTGGGTGATGACGCATTGAAAACGACTCGCAGTGTTGTAGTAGCGGAGTCGGGACGAATGACACAATGGTGCGGTAAATAATACGACGGTTTCTGATTACTGTCAATTTTGTTTACCTTTTGCATATGACCCAATGTAATGTACTCGTCAATGAAGGCTGAGTAATCGTGTGATAATTTTTCGTTTCTTGTGAGCTTTCTCTCTAACTGAAGAAACTGTGCTGTTGCTCTCTGCTTAGACTCTCCTAATTTCTCCATTGCGTCTGGTTTCATAGGGAGTCTTACGATGTAACGACCGTCTGATTGACGCGTCGTTTGCTCGTTATACTGCTTGACACAATGATGGGCTTCTAATGAATTGTTTTCAGAAGTATCCACGATGTCTTCGATGGACCAGAATCTTTGTATATCTTCTGTGTTAATTGATATCACGTTACATTGATAGGTTTTGACGTTACCGCATAACAACCAACCAATTTGGGTTTGTTGCGCAATGGGCTGGGATTCGTTATCTCCCTTAATTATGCCTCCCATCATAATAAGGGAATAAATGTCAGCACCTAGTAGCAGGTCTATCGGTTTACTAATATAAAACTCGGGGTCCGCTAATTGAATATGCTCTATATGTGGCCACGTTGGTCTAGGGAATGATTGATTCGGAAGATTACTGATAAGACTGTTCATTATTATTGCCTCCGTACTGAACGTGAATTCGCTGTGTATGGCTGATGCTGTTATTTGTATGGAACCCTTGCTATTGTTTCCTTGAGACCCTAGTCCAAATACTACGCCTTTGCAACGACGACGGGGCAAGCGTAGTCGCTGCGCTGCATTCTCAGTGATGAGAGATATCTGAGATCCTTGATCAATAAGCGCTCGCATGGTGTGATGCGTACCATCTGCGGCTGTTACTTTGATTAGTGCTGTTGCAAGAAGGATTTCCGCTGCTTTCTGTTGTGATACGTTAACTCTGTCCGAGTGACTGGCTTCTGCGTGTGAAGAATAACTGAATGCGTCATGCAATAAGGTGTTATGTTGTTTTGTACACTTATTACATGTCTTTGTTGAGATGCATTTGTTCCCCTTGTGATCATATAAACAGTTGATGCAGAGTCGTAGGCCATAAACAGTCTTTAACTTCATGTCATTTGACATTTCTAAAAATTGTTTACAGTTAAAAATGCCGTGTCTCCCTTTGCATTGGGGGCATTGTACTGCTGACGAAACAAGTAACGATTTTGAAATATGTTTATTCGATTGATATGCGTTGTTAGTGGAATATTTATTAAAATTATAATTATTTTGCTGATTCGGTTTCTTTGTATTAAATGACGAATACTGCGAAGTTGATTTTTGCGCAATACTGTCTTGTTTGCGTTTCGAAGCTTCTAGTGAGGTAAATTTTATTTCTAAAAACTCGAAAAATTCGGCCAATGTAGGTAATTCTCTAGGGTTTTTAAAGACTCTATGTAATCCTTATGTGTCTCTTGATCAAGTTTTTGAGAGAGTATATGAACCACTAGCGGGTCCCACGTAGTGATGTCGACTCCAAGCGATCTTATGGCATTCAAGCATTCATTTGCAGTATCATGAATTTTCTTGATAGATGCTGCAGTTTGAAGTGACATTGCTGGCAAATTCAATAAGATATTGATATGAGAGCTGAATATCAATTTTTTGTTGTTAAATCTGTGATTCAGAATATCCCAACAAATTTGATAGTTCTCTGTACTGATATTTAAATGCTGTATGAGTTTTTCAGCTTCTCCTTTGACCTTGCTCTTTAAGAACTGCATTTTCTGCGCATTGGACATGGAGCGGTTTTTATGAATCGTTTCTAAAAATAGATCCTTAAACGAAGTCCATTTATGATAATCCCCGTGGAACGATGGTATGTCCATAGTTGGTGTTGATTGTGCTCTAAATGATGCTGACCACATTTTTTGATTTACAGCTTTCTTAATTTCGGTATATTCCCGCTCGTAAATATTAAAGGAATGCTCATATTCTTTATCTTCTTCGTACAGTTCACTGTCGATCTCCCAGTGCAAATTGTCAATAGCTGACCAACGTGACTCTATGTGCTTTAAGATGTCTTCGAATTCCCATTTTTCAGAGATGTTGTTGAAGTCGATGTTAGTGATCGTTCGTGAAAAAGCCTTAAAATTACTTTTTTGTTTACGAAGCATTTCATCTAATTTGCTACAGGTGCTACTGTTCTTCATTTCTTTTGAATGAGAGCTCTGATGTGGTCTTACTTGCGGTACTGGTATCGCAGGAGCATCTTTATAGGCGTCGTTGACCGATGACGCGGTGGCTGGCGTTGGCGACGTTCTGATGCCACTCCTCCTAGCAGGTGACGCTGATGGCTTTAGCATAAGAGATTCAAATATTTGTAACTTGCCAAGCTGCGGTTTCTCGGGCATTTGGTTAGCAAAAGGATTTTCAGTATATAAAGAGTACAGATGCAGGTACTGTACCAGTTCTTGATAATAATCATTAGTTTTCTGATAGTAGTTATGCTTGAAGTATTCATGATCAACGTTTTGATAGTCAATAAGCTGCATATGATTGCTATTAAACTCGTTCCAGTAGGCTTCCAGAGTTGATATACGCCTCTGGATGTTAGAGTATGTCTTCCTTTCAGCACCATCTTTCTTGAAGTTGGTGTAAACATTTTCAATGCTTTGCATAAGCTGATATTGCGTGGAAATGATTTCTTCCATTTTTGCTTCAAAATGTTATGTTAAAAAATGATATAACCGGAAAATACTTGATAAAATAAACACTGATTGTTTAATAATGATAAATGTTCATAAATGATTTTAGATATAAGTGTCACTGTAAGTTCCACGTTTCACTTATTGTTCGCCTCACAAGTCGCAATAACACGATTGTCCACGTAATCACCACGCACTCGTGAGGATAGTAGCTCGAAGGACCATAAAGATGTACGGTGTTCCACACAACTTTCAATGATATACGAAATGATATATGAAAATGTTTATTGATAAAATAAATGATAATTTGAAAAATGATAAATATTGCTAACGAGTCCACGCGCCCGCGATGTTATTTGTGAACTGACTTATTGCTTAACATACAAATAATTTATAAATTTTAATTATAATATAAAATGCCGAGTTGGCGCTAATGTACGGTCATTCACCGTACAGAAAATGAAAATGAAAATATGGATTTCTAATAAAAGTGTCAGTCACATAGATTATTAAAGTTTGTTTATTAAAATTTAAATGAAAAAGGCGTGTAAAAGTTTCATTATTGGCTCAGCTCAAATTTCATAAGTCAGACTATATATAAATCTTAATTACGGTCACTCGTTCGAGCACTACAATACTATTGTTTACACAACAATACGTATTGTTCAAGCAATGTTGACTTTAACGCTCTAGCAACCGTAGTCTAATTGATGAAAGAAAACATTAATACAGAAGTAAGACAACCGGGTAAGTAGTTTATAAACTGACAATAACTACAATTATTGAAAAATATAGTTAAAAAAGTAACATACAATTTAAACAAATATTATCAAGATATTTATTAAAAGAAATTGCTTAATTAAGAATTGATAATATTATTTTTTATAAACTTTTTTTAACTTAATAAAATTATTGTGCTAATAGGATTGTCACGAATTCCTATAATTAAGGTTTCGAGTGGAGAAAGCTACGTCGTCGGTGACGTGTTATTATTTTTTTATAACTATGCTAATACAAGCAGATAATGCAGATGCATATACATTTATAAAAGGTGTGCATCTTTAACATTAACCTCACAGCTAACCCTTACGACTAGCAACATGCTTATAATGCACGTACTATACGAATCTTCGTGTCGATAATAATAATAATAATAAATATGTTTAAAATACACACGTATTCGGTCGTCTATTTCTAAGGTAAGAAACTTAATGCCCGTGTTTTCAGTAACAGCTGAATGATATACATTTTTATCATCTTTGATTTCCACGAACGGGGTTTACCGTTCGTTTTCATAATAGGCCAAGGGAGAAAGACTTTTAATAAGGTCCTAAAGAGACTATTATATATACATAATATATGAGTTTCGGCCATTCGAATGTCTACTGGTGGCGGTTCGCGCACACGACAGGCGACCGCGACATGAGAGACAGTGACAAGAGACCGCGACAAGTTATATCACTGCTCGTCTCGGTTCTGTCGCGGTCGCGTGTCGCGGGCGCGAACCGCCATCATAAGGCGTGAGAGGCGACATACCGTGCGTGTGTGGCGGGCAGCGCTGCTTGCAGGCGACGCCGTAGGTGCCGGGCGCGCAGGGCGTGTCACAGCGCTCGCCGCGCCAGCCCGCGGCGCACACGCAGCGCCCGCTGTCCGCGTCGCACGACGAGTTGTTGGCGCACGGGCAGCGCTCCGAGCATTGCTCGCCGAACCGGCCCGCCTCGCACTGCGTCTCGCATCGCACACCTACAACATTTATTGACGTGATAACGTCTTATAAATCGATGAACGCCGGCTGCACGCACGAAAAAGCATGACTCATTGTCACGTTCTGCGAGCGAGAGCGCGGAACAAGCGATAGAGAGACACTATCGACCGAAGCGTTCGGGTTGTGACGCACTACCTCTCTTCCACTACATCGGCAGATGCGTCCGAGCGGAAGAGAAAATATATTTAAATTAACGAGTACAAATAAATGTTAATTTATCGTAAAAATTGTAAATTTCAATTAATTCCTTACAAAATAATTCAGTGATAATAATTCAATTAAATTCATAAAAGTATGCAAATTTTCATCAATGTTTTAGGTGATGAGGTTATCACATAAAATTATCGTCCGTAAGCCGACTTTACAACAACGTTCGACTTACAGACAACTAATTTTTTTAATGTAGGTAATATCGTATTTATATACTGAAGTTGGTATTTCATTAAAAAAAAACGTGGCCGTAGACCGAAACACGAAACATGCTTTACGTGTCAAACCCGAGATCCAGAGTAACCTACTTGTACTGAAGAAAATTTTTTATTTCAATTCAAACAGTAACTATCATCGGGCACTATCAGTTTTAGTTTGTAAAAAATCAATTTAAGTTAGGTACTCTTTAGTTTAAGTAAAGCTGACTGAAAGTCATGCATTCGAACTTAATTTAAAGAGCTTTTAAAAATCTTTTTTTTTTTCAAGTCGTCAGACCGGCGCGCGACATGCCTATACAATCTCAGGCATCGCTCTTCTCTCGAGACTGCACACAACACAACTGTCTTAGCATCTTCATCTCCGTGACAAGAAGCTCATTACTATGCCGAAATAGTGCAAGCCAGTACCGGCCCCCGTATAAAAGGACCGGTTGGACGATGCTCTTGTATACCTTTTCCTTGAACTTGAGCGGTATTCTACGGTCACAGACCAGACGTGTGATCTCCCACCACTAAATAAATAAAATAAATAAATATTAACCAACAATCACACCACGTTAACCTAGCCCCGTGGTAAGTTCGTAAGAACTTGTGTTACAGGTACTAGGAACGGAAATAAATTTAAGATATAAATACATATATACATAAATACACATCCATGACCCGGTGCAGACATCTATATTCGTCATACATATTATCTGCACCTGGCGGGATTCGAACCCGCGACCGCTGCGTAAAGTGTCCAGTTGTCTGACCACTCGACCAGCCGGCACACTTGTCCCAAGAAGCAAGTACTTCCGAATCCGGATAATTATCCGGGCTTGAACATCTTGATTAATGCTACCGGACTCGCGCAGGACGCACTTCTCCAACTTATCGGCTGGTTCAAGCGCTATTTGGATGGTGCTAGAATCTAGACTCTCGCAAGCCATGTACTCGGTCTTCACCACATTTAGTTTTAAACCGATAATTTCAAGCGTGTGCTTCAACAGGTTTATCCTACACTCCAGCTCCAGCCGGCTCTCGTCAACGAGCACTATATCATCGGCATACATCATCCATGGTGTCTTGTCACGCGGTATCCATGGTGCCCGATTCCGGCCGAAACCCATACTGACACTCGGAGACAGTACACTCCCGGCTGAGCCTGAGGTCGATCACCCTTCCGAAGACCTTCATGACATGACACATGGTCTTAATCCCTTTGTAACTACGGAAATCTTGAACACTACCCCTCCTTTTGTATATGGGGGTGATGATGCTTAGGCGCCACTGGCTAGGTATCGTTTATCGTTTTGTAGTTCGAGGATCTAGGGTCGCGTATTCGTATATTACTGTACGATTAGCAAATATCGGACAGATACTTGGCAGGACATCCTCGGAATATAATTACATACTAAAACTTTATACTAATTATAGATTTTATCTTAACTTAAAATATATGTATATCAATAATTGTATCACACTTTCTTAAAATGTACTTTTTTCATTATTTAAATAAAAAAATAAGTGAATAAAATGTAGTCATTATTAAATGTAAATTAAAATGTAATTATTGTAATTATTCAAAATAGACAGAACATATTAGTTATTGACAGAAATATAATTAAGAAAAATAAAGTAAATATATACTACATTATCGATTAAAACATTTCAAACTATCAAAATTATTTGCTTATATTCAGCAAAAAATAAATTAAAATAAAATGCAATTAAACTTTTGAACTTGCTTTTAAAGCAAGCTTTTGTGTTTTACTATAAATATATATTAGGTACCGTAAATATCTGTGTTTTAAATATCCTAGATTTTAGTTATATATCTTAAAATTCTCAAATAAAAATATAGTGCATGCCAAATTTAATGCACACTTTTTTTTTTATAATAAGAGATGATTTTCTGGATTTTTACCAGAAGTGTATTTTAGGTTTTTATTGAAGACGGTTAGCAAATTTACATATACAGGTGACTGGTGAATTAGGATCAATATTTAAGGAGAATACTCGGTACATGAATCTCATTCGAATTATGTAAAAAAAAAAACTTACTTAATTTTTGACTAAATTTACATAAATTTCAATTTAAATAAATGAAGTGTGGTCACATTTCCAGTCATGCCGGCGGCGCATGCGACGTGGTGTTGTACTGTGCCGCTTGCCAAACGCACGTGGCTTATGATTGACAATCCTTGTAAATACCAAGACAGGTAATATTAAGTTTTGTCCAAAGTTCACATCATTTACCTTGTCAACAAATTTGTTGCTTAAACGAGTGAAATATCTTGGTATCATTGGTGGCGGCGTTTGGACGTAGGTAAACTACCGCGCGATAACTAAATGAACCTACCTATACACCTGTTTTGAGTCGACAGCGCAGCTAGCTGCTAGGGTGTCCAGGCGACGCCTAAATAGTTAGATAGCTGTTGGGTAACTTTACTTAGAAGTTTGTTAATATTTACCTTTTTTTACATAATTCGAATGAGAAACATGTACCGAGTATTCTCCTTAAATATTGATTCTAATTCACCAGTCACCTGTATATTATAAGAAATTCTCGATGATCTGTTTTAGTAACTAACTGCAATTTGAAATCTAATATAGTCATAAGTAGTATCTTGTATATGTAGTCTAAATATTTAAAATTTTTGATTGTTTTAATTCTTTAGTTTGCATTCCTCATCGATCTTTTAAAGTAATCGTCGTGTTTCAAAGATATGTATGGTCAAATATCAGATAAATATGAGTGTTTAGTGCCAAATTGCTATATGAATTTTAATTTAACCTATTTTATCTCTCTTACACTCCATTTGTAATATTTTATGCTGCTTATTCTTTATATATCTTTAATAAATTATATATTACAATTTTAATATTTATTTTTTATAATAATCATGTTTCTAGTATTGATTTAATAAATGTGAATAGTGTAATATTAAAATAAAAAAGCAATTACTTTAATATTTATATTAATTTAAAATAATACTTTCAATATATATCATTTAACTGAACGGCTTCATCATTCAAAGTTTCAACGGCGAGAAAAGAAGATTTGTCATTGTCGAAAGCTATAATAATAGCTTTAGCGTTTACGAAATTTAACTCAGTTAATGTTTCCTTTATCGTTGCTATCTTTGCACTAATCAGTCCATTATCAAGTTTCCAAGAAACACAATTATCTTTAAACAATTCATAACTCTTAGATGCCATATCTTGAGTAAACATTTGAGGGATTTTTTTCTTATCTCCTGTTTTGTTATTATGTGTGCGATGTCTTCGTATAAACAATCTTTGACCCTCTCGTGGTATATTCTTGGTAATAAGCTCATCAACATCTTCATATGAATTCACTTGAGATTTGTCGCAAGAAGTATCGTATATAAATGTATTCCTTATAACATCTGCCATGCAATTAAAAATACATATGAGGAAAAAATGTATTTTATGCTATTTACGAGTATACATACCAATCCTTTTTGAAAGACCTGAATATGAATACGCACCGTGAAAAATTACTGTCAAATAGCACTGTTTATGATGATAATATGATAACAGTAAAGGTATTAAATGCTTAGCTACTATTTTTGTGATAACTAATTAGTTCTAAATTATTAGCTATTTACTTAAATATAAAATATTTTATAATCACTTAATGCTAGCTTCTATCAATCTAAATGAGGATAGTTATGTAATATATAGGGCTGTATATATTTTTAAGGAAAGCAACTGACAAGGCACATCCACAGAGTAAAGCATACTCCTTTTTATCACACTTCACATCACACTATATTCTTTTTATCAATTCATTTCAAAATCTGGAATTTAGTAGGAATCCAAAACCAATAAAAACTTTGTAAAAAGAGTAAAAGATTTTTTGCTACATTTTTTACCACGAATTTTGGCTGTAGTGGTGATAAAAACATAGATTAAAAAAATCAAAAAACCCGACTGCGTAAAATACTCTAATTTAAAGTAAAAAGAATAAAACAAGTCTGGTTGATCTGAACTGAAGGAAAAATGTTATATTTAATTATATTAAATTTAATAGTTAATATCGGGACCCGTATTTATCCCGTATTTAAATATACTATTTGTTATAGTTTAGGTCAATTACTTTATATTACTTTGTATTTTACGCAGTCGGGTTTTTTGATTTTTTTAATTTATGTTTTTATTTAAGGTATATTTTTTTCTGGCAAACAACGTTTCGCACACTCAATGAAAATTTCATGGCAATGCTATTCCTGACGCGATACATTATTCGTATTGCTAGAAAACGATAATTCGGGCGCCCGGGCGGTAAAAGCCACGCTTTATGAATATTTGTGTTAAATAAAACAGCAGTATAAACATAACGTGATATATATATATATATATATATATATATATATATATATATATATATATATATTTTTTTTTTTTTTTTTTTGAACTGGTCTTTTTACTAGCTTTCATTTTGATACCCATATTGCTACAGTAAGAAAAAAAAAATTCAACTCCCCCCCCCCCCCCTCATTCCGCCATTTGCGGGCGCCATTTTGAAAATTTATATAGCCTATGTCACTACTACAATTTAGACAAATTCAACGACACCTCATATGTCAAAAACCGTCCAGCCGTTTGGGCTGTAGGACGTGACAAAGAAATGGACACATACATACATACATACATACACTCGAAAAACATAACTCTCCTTCTGTCGCAGTCGGGTAAAAATGATAGATTAAGCTCCAATTCTTCTTCTATATGGAGAAGAGAACTTCGCTCAGAAGTGGGTGGTTTACAGGCTGATACAGTACAGTAATAATAATAGTTGTGAATCGAGCGTTACCTCTCCAGCTGCTGCCGCAGACGCAGGCGCCGGTGACGTGGTGGCAGCCGGCCGCGTTGGGCGTGCAGTCGCAGGGCGTGGAGCAGTTCTGCCCGTAGAAGCCGGCGCGGCAGCGGCGCTCGCAGCGCGGACCCTCGTACCCGGGACCGCACACGCATTCACCTGCATCGGATCGATAATTCTATTATTTTAATATTATAAATGCGAAAATTTGTCTGTATGTTTGTTACTCTTTTACGCAAAAACTACTTAACGGATTCATATGAAACTTTGCAATAACATAGCTTATACATCAGAATAACACATAGGCTACAATTTATAAAGATTTTGTGTAATTTGGCCATAATGTAACATATTTTAATATAATGTCACGCTAACGCCGAGTTGCACGATACAAATTTTAAATTTAAGTGTTTATTAAACTAATTTAATCACAAGAATCTTGATTATCTGTTGCACGAAACCTACATCTGATTAAGTTTACAAAAAAATTTAGTTTAATTAAAGACCTATCTAACGGATGATAAATTCCAACAGCTTTAAATTAATCATGAGATCAACTAATTTTAAGATTAATTGCAACTTAACTAACGGAAAGTTAGCGACGGTTTCGTGCAACTCGCCCTAAAACGCGTAAGTTCCACCTAATCCATGGCGCTTACGAACTTCTTTTCGTGGGAATTCGATTGACCAGAATGGAGCGTCAGTCAGCGCGGTGCAGGGCGGAGGTAGAGGGGCGGTCCAAGTAATGACGCGCGATCGTTGAGTGTGCGACCCGAACGCGGGCAGACACGTGAGGGCAGAAGTCATAGACAGTTGTGTTCATTTCGAATTTTTTCCTTATAGCTAATTCGATTCTCGAAGCGATTTATTACTTACGATTAGTAGAGCAGTCATAATTATTAGTTTTAGTTAGTAAATATAGATTACTTTTTATTTTTATTTCAGTCCTATTAGAAATGCTTTTTTTTAATTTGATTATAGGATTGTAATTTAGTAATTTTGTTTGTATTTATGTAAATGCATGTTTCGTGGCTAATTTGCCGTTTGTGATGAAATTTGATAGGACATAGGCTACTTTTTATCAAAACAGCCCACGCGGGCGCAGCTGCGGGCGGATGCTAGTAAGAAATACAAATAAAATATTGTACCCACCGATGTCTCTACATATCGTAGAGTTCGTTATCGTTATCCCTATAACGCAGGACGTGGGTCATCTGGTAGTATTAGTAGCGGCTTTCACTTCTGTTGTAGTGTAGTTCCTTCTTATGTGTGTACAAAATCGAAACCAAAAGCTAACACTATTGACACTCGTTTATTTAAATTTTATTAAAGGTTAAGTGTTTAGCAAAATCTTTAAGGCTATGTATGTTTTTTTTAGCTTTATTTGATATAGTGATGTATTCAATTGTATTTACAATGTGAAATTTATAATTTGCAAATCGAATAATTACCAGTAACGGGGTTACAATTAGCGCCATTTTCACAGTCGCACGGCTGCAGACAACGAAGTCCGAAGGTTTTCCCATTGCATGGTCGATCGCATTTTAAGCCAACAAAGCTACAAAAATAATATAAAATTAATATTGAACAGAAATATATTCAATACTCGCAACCAAAATAATCGGCAGGAACAAACATAATAGTTATTTATGTGTCTACAGTAGTATTACTGAGATTTTTTTTACGTCATGAAAGTCATCATCCTAGTGGCATGTTAATTATTATTAAATAATAACAACCCACTCCATACTGCAAGCTGTGTAAAAGTTGTAACGCTTGATAGAATATATTTTTGTTAAAAATTTAATAAGGAAATGTTTACTGTAAGGGAAGAAAGGAGAGAGCGATAATAATTGATATTAGTATCACATGAGTGTTTAATACCAAATTATCAACAGTTGCATTCAAGACTTTTATCTACAACCATAATATGAATCCTCTATAAAGATTCTGAAAAAGTTAACTTACTGCTATCATTAAAACAGCCAGTTCCAGGATTCGAATAACCTATTTTTATCTGGTATGAAATTTAAAAATGAAATCTGTTAGTGAAACGCGCGTGAATGACAATGTTCTTTTTTTTTTATTTCATACAGATAGCACGCATCGAGCAGTAAGAATGTAGTTGTCTGTTGAGATAAGCCCTTTGAGCTGAAGGGATCGAAAAAAAAACAAAGGAGTTATTATGAAATTCAGTACAACATTATATCATCCGTTTGGATGATATTATGGTTATTAGGACATTGGATGTTTTAATGTTGACAATAAGCTAACTGATTCAGAACCTTTTATAGAGGATTTAAAGCATGGGAGTAGATAAATTGTATATAGCATGTCGTAGCATTGTATGAAAGTACAGACCCGGGCTTGCACTCGCACTGGCCGGTCTCATGCGAGCACGTGGCGTTGTTCTGGCAGTCGCACGTGTCGGCGCAGTTGTCGCCGTACAGCGGGAACGGGCACGGCTCCTGGCAGTGCTGGCCGCGGTAGCCCGGCGCGCACAGGCACGACCCTGTATCACACGATATTTATTTATTTATTTATTTATTGAAGTGGTAACTTCTTATGGAAGGGTAAACAGCTTCATTACGTAACGCGTTATGACGCCAGTCTGTCTGGCTTCCCTTTCCCTCACGCATACGGCAGCGGTAGGCAGGCTCCTCCTCTCTCACACTAACCCACAGCGCTAGCCGTATTTTTGACAGTCGCTTTCCCCTCTCTCTACTCAGTATTTAGTGTAAGATAGATATATACTATTGCCAATGAGCATCTAACTTAAAACTATCACCGTTTTTGAAAGTGATTAATTGATATAAATATTAATGATTAATCTATACAAATAATAAATCTGTTAAAACCTCTGTTTTATTAATACACTATATATCATCAAGAATAAATTTTAATAGCGCGTTTTTTTTTGAAGCAGCGCCATCTCTTATCGTTTTTTGTTCGTGCACGTATCACGTAAAAAGTACAAAACCAATGTAAATAACTTTAATACATAAAAATTAAACATAACTTACAGTATAAATTAGTTTTTGTTTCATTGTAATTAAATTTAAAAATAAATATTTAAGAAAATAGAAATAGGAACCTACGCCGCCAACGCCATCTGGTCTAAGGAATCTTAAAAACTCACAAAACTTATTTTTAAGTTATTATTTTGTTAAACTTAAAAGTTTACTAAATATGTCGGATAGGAATAGAAATCGTTTTAATATTTTAGATAAACATCATTTTCAATTAATATAGGTACTATTATGTTAAATGTCACTAAATATAAAAACGATATGCTACCACTATACGATAGATGGCGCATGTAGGTGATAAAAAATATAAATTTATAATTTTTAAAATTTTAGTTAAATGCCCGTGCGAAGCCGGGGCGGGCCGCTAGTTTCAATATAAAATAGTTTAAGGTAGATTAGTTTAACCCTTTCGCTACCAGCGTCGCATATATGCGACGACCCAATTTTCTTTGTTGGGCCCGTTCACGAATATGTGACGGGTGTTCATTATCAATTTATGATAACTGTTGTATCAAGTCGCACTGCACATAGATGTATAATTTTATACAACAATTAAATAAATGAAAGATGTTATTGGTCTGGTGATAATTACAGATTTTTATAAGATTTGAGCGTTTTTCTCCTAAGACCCTGGTAGCGAAAGGGTTTATTATTATGGATTACTTATGGATTCGTCATGTCTGTCTGTCTGTCCGTCCGTATGTCACAGCCACTTTTTTCCGAAACTATAAGAACTATACTGTTGAAACTTGGTAAGTAGATGTATTCTGTGAACCGCATTAAGATTTTCACAAAAAGATACAATAAATTTTGGGGTTCCCTATACTTAAAACTGAAACTCAAAATTTGTTTTTCATCCATACGTGTGGGGTATTTATAGATAGGTCTTTAAAAATGATATTGAGGTTTCTAATATTATTTTTTTCTAAACTGAATAGTTTGCGCGAGAGACACTTCCAAATCGGTAAAATGTGTGTCCCCCCCCCCCCTGTAACTTCTAAAATAAGAGAATGATAAAACTAAAAAAAATATATGTTGTACAAATATATGATGGTTTGAACGAGATCTAGCACTAGTATTAAAACATCGATCAAAGTTACAACAAACTACAAGAACTTTTATATAATGTTACTTGCTGCTACGAAAATTCTACTGCTTAGAAAGTATTTTCATACCTCTGGGAAAGTCATAAACATTGTTCCTAATTCCGCAAGCTGGGATTTTTTTTATGGAAATTTCCTTTTCTTATCGAATCTTTTTTTAAATTTTAAAAATCTTAATTAGTTTTTGAGATATTTGCAAAAAACTAAAATCCTTTTTACTTTTTTAGTAATTAGTTAATGCAATTTTTGCAAGCGAAGCTTCATTTTTTTTCAAAAATACATCTTGATGCCATTTCGAATCGAATGACACCTGAATCATAATTTTCGGAGACTGAAAAAAAAGTTGACTAAAATGGCACATTTGCCTAGACTACATTCTCTCTCAGTCAATTATGGAGTCAATTATGGCATGGGAGAGTAAAAACTTTTCATTATTATTATTGAAATGAAACTTTTATATCGACGAATGGGCGAAATCTTATAGATGTTAAAATCAAAAATCGTCACACTACGATCGTCACATTTTCAGACCATATATGGTATTGTAATGTATTTCGGGATTCTGTACTATATATTATGTAATGAAACGACGCAACCCCATCGAGTTTCGGTTCCTTTGATTCGTCTTGACGAGTATTTTGTTTTTAGATGGTTATCAGTGTCTGATCTGATGATTGAGATGGAAGGTGGCCATAGGAACTTCGCAATGTAACGACACAACCCCATCGAATTCAGGCTTGATTGAATCGTCTTGACGAGTAGTTTGTCTTTCAATGGTAACCAGGGATTGATAATGGAACTGGAAGGTAGTCATAGGAACTCTGTAATGAAACGACGCAACCCCATTGTGTTCGGGCTCGATTGAATCGTCTTGGCAATTAGTTTGCCTTTCAATGGTAACCAGGGACTGATGACAGAGTTTTACATAATTTATATGCATAAATATTTATAATTCATAATCTTTTGAAAATAATTTATAATATAATTTAAACAATATATAATAAAACAATATAACAAACAGATATATAACATTTTTTTCAATGATTTTGTAAGTACAAGAGCGTGAGCTCGTATGCACTCGCACGTACGGCGTACCGTTAACGGGCGAGCAGTGTCCGCTGTTCTCGCAGCGGCACGTGGCGCGGCAGCCCTTCCCGTAGGTGAGCAGCGGGCACTGGCGCGTGCAGAACTCGCCCAGCCAGCCCGCGGAGCAGTCGCACGCGCCCGTCCACGGGTCGCACCTGTCACGCGGATACGATACGTTGACTCATTGAGCAAATCAAGTCAAAGATTTAATAATTACATTAATGATAGCTGACGATGATCTGTAGTTAATGACTCTTTAACCGTAATTGTTAAGACTACTACTTAGGATGATATATATCAAATATCTGTCCCGAGCGGGAATCAAACCCGCGACAGCCAGCGTTGAGGGCACTACACGCACCATCACACCAGAATGGTCGTCAAATTTAGCTTACACAGAAGATATAGAGAGTTACATGTCGGTGGTGGCGGGGTTGCACTCGCAGTCCTTGTCGCAGAGCGCGCCCCACTTGCCGTCGAGGCAGGCGCGGCGCTCGCAGCGCGCGCCCCGCCAGCCGGGCCGGCACGCGCACGAGCCGTCGCGCGCCGAGCACTGCCCGCCGTGCGCGCACGCGCAGCGCCCCGCGCACCCCACGCCGAACGTGCCCAGCGGACACGCCTCCAGGCACTGCCGCCATCATCGTTGTCGTTACTTTAATGTACTCTTACACATGCTCATTACTAACATGCTTACTAGCATGCTTATAGTCTAGTAGTAGCGAGTGCCATTTTGGTTAAGTTTAAGCAAATAACAAAAAAATGGGATTTACTTTTTGAAAATAACTTTAATGACTTTTGCAATTTTTGCAAGCGGAACTTATTTTTTTCAAAAATCATCTAGATGCCAATTTTTGGAAAAAAGTTGACCCAAATGGCAATTCGTAACTATGTATATCTACTATAAGCATGCTAGTAATGAGCATGATGTGTAACAGTACCTTTATCCTCGTAAGTCCCTGTGTAACTTGTACAAGTACATAGTACATAGTAACGATAGCAGTTCAGATCTGAGATTTTAATTACATAGATGGCGTAACTACCTAATGTAGTTTAAATTTGTACACAAGTACAAATTTTTCCCTCCCCATTTACCGGGTAGTTTTTTTACAACGGCAGCACTGATACGATCATTGTCATTTTATATTCTATGGTCGAGGTGTTGTACATAATAAACATATCGTAAAAAAATTATTATATGACTACCGCTGTTGAAAAAACACAGGAATTACGAGGTTATCTTATAATACATTCTATGTAACCTCATATCTGAGATATTAAATGAAAAAAATATTATGTTAAACTATCATAAGACGGTTGCATTATGAACGATAAATTTTAATTCAAAGACCACGATAAAATAATATTGGCAGACAAAGATTATTGACACTGTACAGAAATATTCAAAGACTTATATTGTTGCCAGTTCCACATAGAAGTATAGGGAATTTGTAAAATGATAATCAATTCGACAAAGTATATTTTTTCAATTTCATTTTAATTTGAGATAGTTACTATTCAATTAAATCTAAACTTTAGAAATATGAATCTTTTAAGTTTTTACTTATCGGACGTTTTAATGCACTATAGTTTTAATGATAATTATAGATAGGTATCTATATAAAATTGTCAATAAGTAATTAATGCCACCCACCTTGTCTCCTGTAAAACCAGCTTCGCACTGGCACTGTCCGGTGACATGGTGACATCTCGCACCATTGGCACATTCGCACGTCTTCTCACATTTATCTCCCCACCTATTCGCGGGACATCTACGAAAAAAGATTAAGATAAGGTTCACATACTGTTCTCTTATATTTACGCGAATTTTATTCATTTAATTAAAAGTCTAAAAACGGATTTTATCGCGTTATAATTATTCGAATAATTATTCGGACACCCACCACCTCAGTCCCCCGAGATCATGGACGCTGTAAAGGGTCCGAAACGTCGGGAAATAATTTAAATTAAATATTGTTAAACAGTAAATTTAAATAAACGCGATAAAATCCGTTTTTAGACTTTTAATTAAATAAGGTTCACATATTTAATAAGAGATTTCTTACTCGTAATACATGGAGAACAAAATAACAATGACGTACAATAAAAATCAAGGGACTCGCTGTAAAATAAACGAAAAGTGTTGCCAACTTGGGAGACTTTAATTTCTTAGTTTTTATTTAAATAAATAAAAAAACAATGTTACGTAACGAGTTGTATGAATCCCCCTCCCGCCCTCGTAATGCATCGTAGCGTTTTACAAGACCCCCCTCCCCCCTAAATTGCGTTATGTAATATTATAGTATTGAACGCACCCTAGGCATTTAGTTTGGTGCCTGTTAAACCCATTCCTATAAGTCTTAGCATGATGTGTTATAGCCTAAAACTTTAATCGATTAATTATTCTAAGATAAATCGATTTGGATAAGTTTTAATATTCTGATATTAGCATGTCAAAACAAGCAAACAAACACATCACTTTATCCTTTATAATTTTTTTATTAAAAGATACGCTTACTTATTAGCGCACACTTCTCCCGTCCAGCCGGCGGGGCACTCGCACAGTCCGGTGAAAAAGTTGCAGTTTCCGTTATTTTGACAACGACATCTCACTGGACACGGCTCGCCACTAGGACATTTTTCCTCGCATCTGAAAAAATGGTTACAAAATCCAATACTAACATCAACTGATTTTACTAACTTTATATTTACACTGTCCCGTTATTCGTTAAATCATTAATTAATCATTATCACCTAAGGTTATCTATAAAATTGTAGCGACATTTATCTCGCCATATACGAACTAGAAGAAACTAACGAATCCTACATCCCGCTATCGAAGTTTTCAAAGCGATTGAATATATATACAAGAACTCGACAACAAACGTTAAGTGGCGCGTAGCCCACCAGACGCAACTCCCGTCTGGTCGAAGGATCCTTCCTTTTCAATGGCAACCTCTCCCTACCCCAAACTGGTGACCCCGAGCATGAACGTCAGCGCAGCCTTCGCAAATCTACGTCATCGTAACGTCATCATCACTTCCTCAAACTTTCGAGCAGCGAGTCATACAGCCAGCCAGCATCCACAGCTACTACGGGTATCCTGACCACAAGCATGCAGCGGACGCGCATTCCTGGTCATCGCCCACAGCCTTCGCAGCGACCTTGGCACAGCACACTGCACTTCGGCCGGTCAGCAAGCAGAGACGCACTTCTCTCCTGGTCGACGCAGCAGCCAGCCACTACGCAGCACTGCACCACCCCGACTCACTGGGGCATCACCGCAGACAGCTCCGACTCACCGTGAACTATGCGGCATCTGGTTCCGACTCACTGGAACATTCCACTGGCCCGGCAATCATCACAAGATGTAGTATGGACGACTCAACCTGCTATCGACCTCCGGTCTCGGAGGGGGAGTGATGTAGCGACATTTATCTCGCCATATACGAACTAGAAGAAACTAACGAATCCTACATCCCGCTATCGAAGTTTTCAAAGCGATTGAATATATATACAAGAACTCGACAATAAGCGTTAAGTGGCGCGTAGCCCACCAGACGCAACACCGTCTGGTCGAAGGATCCTTCCTTTTCAACGCAGCTTCTCAACCTCTATAACTGGTGACCCCGACGTGATCAACGTCATCTCCACCCCAAAAAATATTACTCATAAGACTCCCGCGTGATCTTTGTCGATATCTTTCTTTTTTGTCGTACTGTTTTTTTTTTTTTTGTATGCAGTAAAGCGTAAATAAAAATACAAAAATAAAGGAATTTTTCCTCAAATATTTATTAAAACGCTATATTTCACTTTTTAAGTATCTAGCGAAACTTTAGTAACGCAATCCGAAAACCAACTTTACTATTTTGATATTGATAAATTCTAAAAAAAATATCTCAGTAAATTCCTTCATTGTACGTGCTGCAATTCTTTGGAATCAAACAGAAAAAGTGATCCAAAAGCACATCGATAAACGTTTTCAAGGACAAGTTGAAGAATCATCTTGTGTTCGAGGTTAAATAAAAAATAAATATGTTTTACATACATACACACAGTCATCTGTTCCTAAGGTAGGCAATAATGTCTGTTTTAGGTAACAGCCGACTAATAAACTTTTTTGTCGATATTATATATATAAATAAATATATATTACAACCAGTCTCGGGGCAGGAATCGAACCGACAACCCTGGAGCAGAAAGTAGGATCACTGCCAAATGAGCTAAACGACCAGTCCAAGAAGTTAGCCACAACTTTTGACAATATTGAACATTATTGTATATAAAGACAGAATGTAGATTTATAGTGTATGTCTCTATAGTTTTATGATATTAACTGTTCTGATTTTCTTCGTTAACTTGTAATACTGTGCTCCACGGTAACATCATGTCTTCCTATCACGGGTTGCCTGGAAGAGATCTCTCTTCCAATAGGCATGAGAGGTTAGTGCGCCCTTGCCAACTTCCACTCAAATTAAAAACTATGAAATTTTTCGTCAAGTGACATAAAAAATATATTAAAAGAAGACAACAAAGAATTCAACTTAATGTCCAAGACATCTTGCGATAACTAATAAGACCTTCGACAAACTATTGAATTATTTTATTGTTTGTCTCTCGCTTAACTAATATCAAAGGTCAGAAAGCAATTGTTTTATTAAAAAGCTCTGCAAATATGTCTGTGAAACAATACTCATAACAGGAAAATATAGTACATAAAAAGAGTTATGAATATATTTTAATATATATGCCTACATTTGTTATACCACAAAAAAAAAAATATTTCAATTCTGAAAAATAATATGTAAGTAATAGATGGTTTAAAGTTTAAACTTTAAATTGAATTTTAAGTCGTTCGTTATAAGTAATCGTCGAGAGAGTTGTAATTTATGGTATATGGTGTACCGCAGGATTTACTACTGTACCTTGCACTGCATACATAAATGTAAAAATGTTATTGATTTGCTATTTTTTTAAATTAAAAGTGTAGTTAGTTAGTTACTTATAAGTTCCTCTTTTTTGCAAAAAAAAATATATAAATATATATGTATATATATCTATATATATACCAAGGACTAAAAATCTATCTGAATCTGGACCTGATTGCGTTACATTTTGCAACAGTAGTACATAGCAAGTACTTTTAGACCGCTACAGTAGGCCTGTAACCTAACGATAAGCAATTTACGACAATTGAGCATTCATTGCGCGATCAAATGCTCGTAATATTATTATCATATTTCATGCTATCGATAAAATGAATTTTTTTGCATTAAAGCTAATGACAACAACAATTCAGTAGCGATAACTGATACTATTATTTCAGTTCACCAATTACTCACCAAAGACAGTATTATTACTATAGTCTGTTCGCGTTAAGAAAATAGTGACTCATCGTTGTCACTCAGCTTAGGCACGCCTCTTGACCAATAAGATCACAGTAAATTATAAAGTCGTGTTCACTTTGAACAGTTGAAACCCTTCAGACAGTACGCACGTGTTCTTTGCCAATTTTAAAAATGACTACCTCACCCATTCTTATAAATAATAGTGGATCAATATTACATAGCGGAGAAAGACGAGTGATTTACAATGTTTTTAAGTACTTTAAACAGTGTGGTGACCAAAACGTGACTATAGAGAGTATAGTAGTGAAAAAGGCTAGTGCATGCGGTGTTTCTGAAAATACGGTTCTGACGATTCTAATAATTTTTTTAATGTAATAACTACCTAATTTTAATATTTTAAAATACTGTCATAAAAACTTTGCTTTAATATTAATGGTTTAATTTTTACCCCAGTATGAATACGCCTTTACTTTGATGAGTCACTATTTTCTTAACGCGAACAGACTATAGGTTGGTTATCGTTTTGATATATCCATTTCCAACATATTGCGGATTACGCAATAGTTTCAGTAGAAATTTATAAAAGCGACGAATACTTACAAAGGCCCAGTGTAACCCGGCAAGCATCTGCACGCGCCGCTCGCAGGGTTACATGTCGCGTTGTTCTGACACTGGCACGTTTGATCGCAGTCGTCGCCGAACGTAGACGGCGCGCAAGCACGCTCGCACGCATCACCGCGCCAGCCCGCCGTACACGCGCACTCGCCCGTAAGCGGCTCGCACGTCCCGCCGTTCATGCATCGGCACTCGTTCTGACAGTGACGACCCCACTTACCGTCGGGACAAGCTGAAATAATAGACTCGTTCTAAATCTATAAAGAAGGGTTGGAGCTTAATCCACCACGCTGCTCCACTACCGGCTGGCGGATAATTTATCTACCACGAGTAACGATCGTTATCAGGTGTCTATGATAACAACCGGGACCCCACACACACACACACACATACACACACGGGACGGTGAGACCCACGAGGACATCCACCCAGATCGGAAACAAATATTTGTACAAATACAAATATCTGTCCCGAGCGGGAATCGAGCCCGCGACCGCCGGCGCGCAGTTTGAGGCGACTACTCCACAGAAATAGTAATAATACCCCAATTTCTGTGGACTACTCGCCCACTACACCAGAACAGTCGTACCTTCTTCTATCTGGAGAAGAGGCCTTCGCTCAGCAGTGGTTTGTTTACAGGCTGATACAGTACAGATCTAGAAAAGATCTTCTTCTAGAAAGGTTTACGATCTTGAAAGAATATCCACTAAATAAAGATAATAAATAATGCCTTGACATTAATGATGTAGCCAAAATCAAACAAAAATATAAAACAACGGCTCGGCAACGGCGGTATATTAGAACGGCTCAATCACGCTACAACCAAAGAAAACAGACTTCCTAAGATAAAAAAAAAAAACAAATTAACCACTTCGATTAAATCGGTAGGTACATCCTAGAACGAGTATGTTCAGGGTAATAAACATTTCAACAAAATGAAATGAAATTATTAGGTCCTTACATATTAATATATTAAATTAATCAAAGTATGTACCATTGCTATATATGCACTTTGCCATTTTATAGGTAGTTCATTGATACCTATACTAAAAAAAACATTCGGACGGGAATCAATAAGATCTTTGAAGGCGGTTTGGACTGCCTCATAGGAGATGAATTTTTTCCCTTGCAAGAAGTTATCCAAATTTAAAAAAAAAACATGGTAATCTGTTGGAGCAAGGTCCGGGGAGTACGGTGGATGTCTTAAACATTCTAATTGAAGCTCCTCTAATTTGGTAGCCGTCTGTAGTGCAGTATGTGGTCTAGCTTTGTCCTTAAGTAGCAGTGGCTAGCTTTTCCATCATGGTTTACAGTTGCTGACGATAGACATCTGCTGTAATCGTCTGGCCAGATTTAAGAAAGTTGTAGTGAATGACTGTAGTGTACGACGTAAACCTATGACAAGTAAAACCAGAAAATAAACTTGTATTTAAAATTGTATTACATTACTAAATATGATTTTGTTAAATAAGTATTAAATTTTGTACATTATATTTTTATAATTAAAGCTTGAACATTATATTTGTTTCGCTGACAACTAATAACAACAATGTGTGTTAATATAAGTCACGTAGCGACCTACTTGAAACCAACTATAAATACTTTATATTTCTACACAATAAAGGATCGATGATCAATTGAGAATCAACTTTTGTCGTATTATTACATCTCCTGCACCGCACATCTCAATGACGCCGGCACTAGTCCACCAAACGCTCAAAAGTAACTTTTTTTGAGTCAATTTTCGCTTGGGGCAGGATTTAGCTGGCTCGCCAGGGTTCAGCCATTGCGATGATGCTTTTCATCATATGTAAAGATTCGATTTAATTCCTTCATTATTGTGCCGGTTGAGTAATGTAACGCAGCAGTTTAAGCGCGTTTGTCGGTTTGCTTCACTGAATTTATGAGGTACCCACGTTTCAAGCTTTTTTACCTTCCCAATTTGCTTCAAGTGGATTAAAACAGTTTTATCACTAACACCGCAACCTGCAGCTAACTCGGACGTGGTTTGTGTTGGATCCACTTCCACAATAGCCTTCAATTCTTCATTATCAACTTTGGTCTCCGGCCGTCCATGGGGCTTGTTCTGCAGGTCGAAATTTCTATAACGAAAACGTTGGAACCAAAAACGCACTGTGTTTGCTTTTGCGACACCGCAGCCATACACATTATTAATCCTTCGAGCCATTTCTGGAGCACGGTGGAACTCGTACTCGTAAATAACACGATATTTCAAGTTTTACATTTTGTAAACTGAGTGACGCAAAGATGAAAAACAAAAGAGGAAAAAACAAATGAATTACGGTTTGCGAAACGCAAATGCATGAATAAACACCTGTTTAAATTAGAATTTGGAATTCCTAACCAAAGAGGAAATTTTTGAGTTCAAAGTGACAAATACGATAAAACGCCAATTTCATATGTGAGGACCTAATATTTCTAATGAATAGAATATAGGGGAGTGAGGAGCTTAGTAACAGGAAATGATAAGACTCTATCCTATCAAAAATACCAAGATTTCTATAAGATATCTATCCCAAGATATATATAAAATACAAAGATACTTTTTCCCCGACCTAATATATAGGTCATATTTATATGACACATAAATAAAATATGATAACTGTTCAGGTATAGTGATGGGATAAGCCGTCGGTTCCGTAATTTTTTCCGTCAATCAGCAGACGAGCAGCGTGATGGATTAAGCTCAACCATTCTCCTGTAAGGAGAAGAGGCCTTTGCCCAGTAGTATAACGGCTACGGCCTGATTCAATTTAGTTCACACAAAATATTCTCTTCTAGAATGCGAGAGAAATATTATACAGAACAACAAGTAAAGAATTGAGTAAGACGCAAAAGGACGTACGCAATGCGTCTTCAACTCCGTGTCTCATTTGATTCCATTAAATGAAATCTAATTTGACGTGACAGTGAGTGTGATTTAAAGTGCCGTATATATATAGTATATCTTCTCGAAATAAAACAAATTGTTAAAGTTGAAAATATTTATTGCTTATCTATGTTAATACATCAACAATTAACAAATAGGTATTACGTTGTTATATTTTATTAGGTATGCATATGAAAACGAAAGTTTCACATTTTTGACTATCCCTACCCCCATTCCATCTCCTAGTTCTGTATCCATCGGATAAATCTTATTGTGTATTAGTTTCTGTAAAAATATTTACTACAGACCACTCGCTTCCTTTATATGATTCAGTCAAGGAAAACGTGTTTTATTAAGTCGATTTTGTCCCGACCTCTTTTTATCAATGAATTGTAACTGACGTATAAATGACTATAATTGGCATAAAAAAATTAGACAGAAAATAAAAAAAATATATACTTACATATGTCACAAGCGGGTCCCCCATATCCGTGCGAACAGGCACACGTATTCGGCGCCACACATTTCCCGTGTACACACGACTCCACGCACACAGGCATGCACAGTTTCCCCTCGGAATCCGGCGCGTAACCATCGCAACATTCCTCGACCGGTCTCTGTTTCACCAGAATCTGAGTTTTCAAAACCTCCTTGAACTTTATCTTATATTTCGAGCATCGTGGGGGCACATTGAAACACCAAGCGTATTCTTTAACTTGGTACGGTTGCTTCTCGGAGACTTTAATTGTTGTCGTATATCTAAAAATAAAAATAATAAGTATTATATTATTTTCACTACTGAGTACGGCAGAGTATTATATTACGTATTACTAAATCTAATAAGTACACACGATTAAAATAAGTAATATTAAGGAGCACGTCATTATTATTGAGTATCGTATTATAATTGTAAGAGTAGTATGAAACTGGAAATATTTTTGACAGGTAGTTAGAGAAGAGAGCGAAAAACAATATACAAATAATGTACTACTATTAGAATCTCCTCTACTTCTGGCAAGAGTTGATGAGAATTATTTTCTAGAATCACTTTTTTATTTGTACCTACTAAATGGAAAAAATAAAACTATAAAAACGTCTTCACAGTGGTCGAGCTTAAAATTTTACAAATAAAAAATGACTTTTTCCTGTTAAAAAACAATACAGAGTTTAAGTGGTTTACAAGCTTATTAGACTGGATTATTTAACTTATTTAATCTAAACCGAAACCTAGCTTAACCTGACTAAAACAAAAGTCCACATAGAGTGTAGTGTAGTGATAAGATCTTTACATTATAATATAGATATTATTATTATATATATATATATATATATATATATATATATATATATATATATATATCATATATAATAGACAAAATTCTGTTTGAGCAAAGAACTAATCATCTAAATCTCAGCTCTTAAACAAATAAATTGAATAAGGACTTGGAACGTCATAAAAATCCTTTTTTATTAAAATTAACTCTTATTACCTTAGAGCGGAAGCACACAGCGTATTTGAAATGCGCAGACGACGCGCGTTCTAGGTACGCGCGTTTTCGGCGCCGTAAATTCTGATTGTTGCGTTTGCATTACGTAATACATAAGCTACGAGCGACTACAGCACGTCTGTATGGCTGAAACTTCGCGTATACGCGCAGTAGAGGCGCATTTCATGCTCGCCCCGTGTGCGTAGGTTATAAGGTTGCGTTCGAATCTCGTTTGAATCACGTATACGCGCGTCATTTGCGCGTCGTCTGCGGGTCGTCTGCGCGTTTAAAATACGCCGTGATTAGGCTCTTATTGCTACAAAAACGTTTTGTGCCATGTTTTGTGTGATGATAGTAATTTTGGCGTAATTGACTATATATGTTATGAGACAATTTTGGCATATTTATTAGTTTGTTATATTTTATTAATATGATACTAATGTATATATGTATTGTTTATAAGTAATAATGTATAGATATTGCTATGTAAAATTTTAATATCACTGCACTACCAAACCGACTTCTCAAATAAATACCCAATTCTATTTCGGGTTGGCTAACTAGCGATAAACTGCCTCTTGTACTACACAATTTGTAATTGTCTTAAATTTCTGTAATGTTATTATTATTTGTATGTTGTGGTGTACAATAAACCGTAAATAAAAATAATAAATAATATTTTAAAGGAATAAATGAATAACAAAAAGCATATTCTGGCATATGCGTTATATAGAATATTTAGGTTGTTACCATTTTATTATATTATTATATTTAACATTAATGACGCAAATTAACTAAGTCATAACATTAGTGGTAAAAGGAAACTTTATTATTTGTAAGTACCTACATATTAGTAATTAGTATTTGAATCATTCATGTTCATATTCAAAGACAACCGTTCTGGTGAAGTAGTGCGAGTAGTCGCCTTAACGCCGGCGATCGCAGGTTCGACTCTCGGGGCAGATATGTATTTGTACAAATATTTGTTTCCGGTCTGGGTTTATGTCGCCCCACTATGCTACGAAAAGCTCGTAAAGCCTTCAATCGGGCGTTATCATAGACACCCAATAGCGATCCTTACGCATAGTAGGGACATTATATTTTTATTTTTATTAGGAAAACAAACAGTATTTATAAAAAAAAAATTGGTACACATTAACCATACATTCTGAGTAAATACATATTTTACATGCAATTAAAATAAGAACAAGATCACAGAATTATAAACAATATTATCAAATTCGTAAACAATCAATTATATTGTTTAGAATTACGCGTTGCTAGGATATACGACATCATCGAGAATATCAAATGTATGAGTAAATTAATTAAAATAAAAAAAAACTAATAGTTACTATTTTATCTATTTTAATTACAACCGAACTTTCAATCCTAGCATTATAAAAAATTATAAACGTTACACGGGAGGGAATTAAGACATCGCAACCTCGGATTTTTATTCAACAACAACAACAACAAAAATCCGGGTTGCAATGTATCACTTCCCTCCCTAGTAACGTAATATACTATTAACTTATTTATTTAATTAATTATGTATATAAATAATATCCTATGCACATAATTTTTATTATTAAGAAATATTATTACATAAATACAATAAAAATAGGTATATTGAATTACTAAGACCGAATGTCGGTTTATTACATCAACTGAGTTATCTAATGATTGTTGGTAATGGTTAATTACCAAATACGCATACATTAAATTTCATTGATAATAAATTGTGACCTTTAAAACCATTAAACTCTGTAGTCAGTCAATAGAGTGCGCACATCAAAATTTTATATTTTAAAATCTAAAAACACTTTTATGGTTTACGTATACGTACCTATATACTCATAAAATTACTCTTTTGTAGCTTCGTTTAATTAAAAAATCTTTAGTCATTGACACTCGTTAAATAAGGTTTCACTGCGTTGAGTTGATTTTTTTTTTTAAATCTTATCTTAAATATTAGCGTTTGCAGATTTTAAACAAAGAATCATAAAGTGTGTTCCGAGAATTAAGATTGATAATACACATTTGTTGCTCACAACTGTACACATCATAAATAAACTGAAATCTGAGAATTACTAATTAGATTAATTCGAGTCCTAAAGGTGCTAGCTAAGATTTATAAACATGCGTACCTACGTAAGTTTACAGCGACGAGTATGTCAACAAGCGATACTTACGTCTCCTGCCTGGTGCAGACATTTGGACCTTCGAGCAGAGCCTCGACTGATGCAGCGATGGCCAAGAATATCACAGTCTTCCACATATTGGCTGCTGTTCACGCTACTCTACACCGCAAATCCATAACAAATGTATTGTTTGCGCTCGTTTACGTGACGATATGCATTCAACGCTTGTTTAGCCGTTCCTCTCGTTGCCTGTTGTGGCGAATTACGAATTGCTTTGTCTAGAACAAAGAAAAAAATTATATACACAACGGATTTATACATTAGACTTTACGAATAGTATAGTTTTCATGCTACATTTTTTTTGTAAATAAATTTCGATTGAGACGTTTTAAACGGATTTAAGTTATTCTAAAGATTTCTTCACAACCAGATTATGTGTTATAAATTCCGTATAATTAAATTTGAAATTTATTTATTCACATAATAATGCGTTTTATTATTACTCCGCCAGTACGTGGACCGTTTATTCGAAAACAAAATATCAAAATATTCGCACAAACATTTGAATTGTTTACCAGTGAATTCGTTAGTAGTTACATCAATTTTATCTCGAGCCGTAGTTTGGCTGTGAGCCATTTCTCTTATTAATCCTTACAGACGAAAAAATAACATTTAAAAGAAATCGATCAATAACAGCATGACTTTATGACTAGTATGACATTGTTATTAAGATAGACAACTTTTTAAAACCTATTTGAATAAAAATGGAACGTCCATATGAATAATTACAATTAACATTAAAAAAATTCACGGCACGCTACGTTCGAACCAAAAAAATAATTGATTGCTTCGGTTAATATAGACATGTTAGCCGTTGTATGCATTTAAATGCTGTTAAATGACATTATCTAGAACCACTTGTACAAAGCTGAGATATTTTGCAAATTATTAAATCCGAACGAAATTATTTTATACTGACGAATCTATTTAACTAAAATTTAGTAGACGACACAGATCTTCTGAGATCAAAATAATAAATTAATGCTTAATAATCTAAAAGAGAATATAAATAATATCAAGCTATCAAGACTTTGACCCCAATGCTGATTATGCCAATGCCTTTTACTCAGCAGTGGGACCTGTACCGAATGTTACTGTAGTAACAGTGGTAGTACAGTAAAATATTATACCTCAGAATACATTTACTAGATTTTTAGTTTTTTACATGTATAATAAGGATTTTGTTTTTCAGTTCAGTTCAATAGCCTCTCTAAGACAACTAATAAATATTATTATTTGTCATTCTGCATATTGTTCTGAAAAGTTCATAGAACGTTCATTTACAAATATCAAATTTCTCCCATATTTGCTTTCCCTATATTATTACCACCTTAATAAGCGAATAAATGTGCTACTTTAAAATGAAAGTATCTTTTTACTGCTAAATTGCTGCATTTGATTTAAACAGTAACATTAATATTATTTAATTAAATAAAATACAAATAAATATATAATTTTTTAAACAATATTTTTTTTCACGAAACAGAATACGTTGGAACCCGTCTTATTGAGAGATACCATAAACAACAAATATCATTTTAAGCTTGACTATTTTGAAAAGTGGGTAGTTCAATAAATTATACATAATCCCTTGAGTTCTCACTAATCCAAGCTACGCTGTAATTCAGTTAGCTTTGTAACGAGTGCGCGCTGAATTCTGGGAGACAGTAGAGATATACTATTTTGCGTTCTTCTATAATTTCTCCTATTATTCTCCTAGAATTTATATTTATACCAATACATTGCGCCATAAAAATTATAATATGTATAATTCAATATCATATTCTGATATATGCTGCACCTATTCATATATATACATTACATACTTTAGCAAATATATTTTTTGTTTAAATTAACCAATTATTGTTCCGCTTGAAACAAACGAAGGTCTCAGAAGTCTGAATAGTATAATATATTAAATTATTTTTGATAGTTAACGTAAAGTAATTACAATACTGTAATATTTGGTAGGTATGCATGCACCTTTTGTTATGCCTGAAGTTTCGACTTTCGACACATTTGTATTTATCGTAGTCACGAATTCGTATCGTAGCTAATTCCTATAGGTTAGTACTCCTATCAATAATGTTTTTGGGCCTTTTTTACATAGACGAGATAATTGAAATGTTAAACATTACACAAATAAAAAAAAAAAAACCAAAGTGAAAATAGAACAATATCAAATATTGTAGAGAATTTACTTAAATTTTTAAAAATAATTATGAGTTCTCGTGTGATCATTGAACTTGAAATATTGATAATGAAAAACAATAGGGTTCATTCATTAATATCCTTAACGAAAAATGATTGCTTAAGGTTTCTGATAATATGAAATAAAATAAACAAGTTAATCCGGTCCATGTTTGATTAAGGTGAAATCATTATTTCCATGTCCGAGGATACAAAAGAATCCAAAAACATTACTTTTTTTAAATATAATATAGCGGAAAAGTTTGTTAGTTTGTATGAGTGTAATAATTTTTACATTAGAAAGCCAAACCGGCTTTTTGAGCTCTCTACACGTGATGATCTCTATGACTATATCGATCTCGAGATCTCTATGATATATATATGCATATATATATATATATATATAATATGTATTACGAAACTAATAAAGCTACCCTTGTCTCTAAATTTATTTATTATATACAAGGAAGAAAAGAGGAAATAGTTACTTCGTTAATATATCAAAAAAAAAAAACGATAGATAGCGTCTCGAGGTCTCAAAACAATGCTCCTTCTAAGTGAACATAGTAGCATCTGTAGCTCGGGGTCTCTGCATAATTAATTATACGGCAAATAAAGCGGTAGCTATGCCCTGTCACAAGCGGATGCGTTAATATGAAAATTTTCTATATTGAAAGTTTAAAATACACGAAAAATATTTATCGAATATTCATATAATTGATCATCAAATCATCACTAAATTTCTATGTAACTACCTACAAATCGACCCAGAATCCTCAAATAAATCAAGGTAGATAAACATGTTTTTTGTGGTTTTCTTTCGACTTTCCTGAGATTCTATCACCATATTCTGATATAGGACTACCTCTAGAATAGCCTCTTTCTAACTTTAAAAACAAAATCAAAATCTGCTTACAATAATTAACGACTATATCGGCGAACATACAAAAAATATACATACAGATGAACCATCTTTGTTTGAAGTTAGTTAAAAATATCAGACATCGCACATAAGGTAAGTAGTAGAAAATATCTAACCGCACGAAGCAGTAGGTATAACCACGGTAATAATGTATTTAATATACTGTAGTATAACTGTTCAAATTATATATTTACACATCGGAATGCACATATAGACACATAAGGCCTATTCTACATTTCCGATATTACATTTGTTTAACAAATTACATTTGTTACAAAAAAACTGGCATCAAACAAAATATGATTTTTTTCTATTTGTAAATTACTTTATTGTGTTTTTATTACAATTTATTGTTTATATAGAAGGTGGAATTGTTTTATTGAATTTATTATACCGTATTACGTTACAAAGAATCAGCCGATTCTATAAAAAAATTGTTATTCAGATAAAAATATAGATAAAAAATATCTAACTTGACATTTATCTACTCCCATGCTTCAAATCCTCTATAAAAGATTCTGAAACAGTTTTTTTTTTTCACAACCAACCAAACAAATTCACAAACCAACATTAAAACACCCAATGTCATAATAACCATTATACAAGGAATTTATATCATAACTGGAACGCTCACATAATAAAATTGTATATTCAAATATGCACATTTTGACAATGCACAGCTTGACATTTGTTTCCAACATGTAAAGTGAAAAAATCGTTCCGAGCATTTCGTTGACGACTGGTATTTGGTCTCTTTCTTACGATTTGCCTTGAATCCATGTTTGAAAGAGATGCAATTCCTCTTTTAGGAATGTTTTTTGAGTGCACGTGCGCATTCCAGTTTGTATATAAATTCCTTGCCATTATATCATCCAAACGGATGATAAAATGTTGTACTGGATTTCATTATAACTCTTTTGTTTATTTTTTCGATCCCTTCTGAGCAAAGGGCATGGTATCTGTATGAATTTCAAAAGAAGAACATCTGTATGAATTAGAAGAAAAAAAAGGACATTGGCATTTACGCGTGCTTCACTACCAGAAAGTCACGCGCTGTAAAAAAAAGAAATTTCGACTAGGCTCTATGGACTATAAATCGACCTTTCCATATTAGGGATAAATTTTAAAATAACAACAACAACGTAAAAACAAAGTAGGTTATTCGAATCCCCACCATTTTTCTTCGATATTTTTATTGTTTTGCTTGTGTTTAAAGCATGGGAGTAGATAAAGTCTTGTATGCAACTGTTGATAATTAGGTATTAAAACACTCACGTGACACTGTTAGAAGAACACAGCTAAGGTTTAAATACCAAAGTGAAAAATTATACACATAAGCAAATAATCACAGAGGAGTTCAATGAACTTAAAAGTTGCACCTAAACTCGATCAATGAACTGTTCCTCTTTTAAACTATTAATATCGAGTGGCAATAAAATAATGCATACCAGTAAATCGTAATTAAATTAAAAATAGCTAGCAAATCAACGTCCTGAGTTGCGCTTGCGTTGCTTAATACATTCAACCTTAGTGAAATACATACCCTGTATTTCTTGTCTCGGTTACAAAGTCAACTGACTTCGCTAAAGGAAATTGCTAATCATCAAATCGATAATTACTAGTTTTGTATATATTTATAAATTTGTTTGCCTTGAAAATATGCATACTATGTAATTTTTCTTTCTGTTTGTCCGTTAGGATATGTATAAAATAATTTTGATAATTGATCTATCAAAGATCAAAATTGTTTTCGTGTGTACACACATGCTTGTTATTAAACCAAACATTAATAATACGCAGTACGTAGATTTTTTTTATTGTTAATGTTAATTTTACATTGAAAATAAATTTTAATAAGCTTTTCAGGGTTTTCAGTTTAGATAAATCTTTTAATATCTACTTGTAGGGTATTGACGATTCAGTTTGTAATTTTGTGAACAATTTTGTAGAAACTGAAATTACGAGTAAATTAACGTTATTTATGCATGCAAAATCGTCATTAAAAAATGCAACTGCTTTTTGTTGATAAAGTATTAAACAAAGAGCTTTTGAATTGAAACGGAAATTTACTCATAGTAAGATGTCCCGAAGGCTTATCGGGTAGTGTACAATAATGTACCTACTATGATCTCATTTACAAATTATTTTTCCACCTAAACCCGATACATATTGCATAGTGCAAGGATTAAGACAGATATTAACTTCACTAGTATAACATCTTATATATATGACATACGATCGAACTATTACCGAAACGAATTAGAAAGACATTGAAAAAAAATTTTTTTTGTCTAAAAAATCCTATTAAAAAAAAAAAGAAACAGGTTTATTAACAGTTATTTTAAAAACAAGTACTACGAATGCATATATTTATAGTACCTACATATTTTAAAAACAGAAAACAATATCGTGTTAACGTGACAAGAGTTGAATTAATAAAAACAAACGTTGCATTGTTAAAGAGTGGATGCGTAACGAATATTTGACAGCTCAAATAGCCAGTGGTTCAATAACACGAAATAATTTGCAGAGTCGTAACTCTCGTAAGCCACTCGTAACATGAAGCCTTATTACGCTTATTATATTTCTCCGAACTGCTATTGCTCAGAATATTTATGCAACTTCTCTATTGCTCCAGATGTATCATTAATAGTTAATTAATAATTATTAAAAAATAAAATTGTTTACTTGAAAAATTTAAATTCTTATAATACAAAAAAATATATATATTAAATTTCTGGAGGAGCATTTAAGGAGCAATTAATTGGCATATAGTTTATTAAAAAAAAAGAAAAAAAAGTCCTACGCTAACTTCCTTCCGGTGTGCAGCTTATGTAAAAATGTTAGAGGTCAAATAATTTTTTTAGTATTTTTAAATAAATATTCTAGTATGTCGTATCCTACACGCAGACTTCCGCGCATTTTAATAACACAGATAGCAGCAATCAATATGTCCGTAACCCACATAAAAATTAAACAATTTATTAATAAAAATATAAATATATTATTATAATATATATATATATATATATATATATATATAATTTTTCAGATTCGATTATTACTACTTATGCATTAAAACAAACACGAGAAAAAAAAATAGTTTTATTTCATTTGCGACTGTGAAATGTTTTTATCGTCTTCTGAAAAATTTCTCAAATGTGGGATACGACGTTTTAGAATGGCAGTATCGATAAGCACTGAGCAGTCTTAGAATAAAATAAAAATAAAAACTAATATTCAGTAGTATTAAACATAATATTAGAAAATTAATAGGAACACAATTTTATTAAAGTATTAGTGCACTAAAATAGACTTTATATTCGTATAAATTATTTATATAATTGACTACAACAAAAAAACAGGAGATTAAAAAAATGCTAATGATTTTTCAGTGGTGACAGTCAATAAATTGTAGTCATATTATGTGGTGTTTATTTCCATCGACATAAAAATATTGACGTCTTAAACCGTCTGGCGAGTCTCTAAACACAACACAGAACCTACACCTTCACTGATCACTGAGTATCGTTAGTGAACGAAATTTTAAAATTATTTTTGTAGTTTTATTGGGCACTTGTAATGAATAAGTATAATTATGAAATTAAAAACTTTTATACAATAATATTTTCTAAACTTATTTAATAAATGAGAAATATATCGCGCTTATAGTATATAGCACGATTATACATGTACATGAGTTTAAAGAAAATTTGTTATATCTGTTATAGCAATTAAGACGGTTGTCGCAATGAACTCCTCGCCGAGTGTACTTCAAACTGGATGAGTGGGTTGAGTCTAAAAATACTACATAAAAAAACTTATGTAAGTATGAGTCTAGTCTTATATGATTTGCAATACCAATATTTTAGTCCACTTTGGGTTTTTTAATGCTAAATTTAATTAAAAGCCCGTTATTTTCTAATAAGAATCAGTATATAAAATTTAAAATCTCTCGTCTATAGAGAAGTCGATAGAAAACTATTAAATTTTAGAAAAAATAACAGTCGACCATCAAAAAAATCGATATTGACCAAAACATTTAAACCGATAACTATGCGAGCCAATTAATAAATGAAATATTATGTTTTTTGAATATTACCAAATTTGCAGGTTATTAAAAAAAATTATTACATTGAAAACATTTGTCCGTTTTACATAATTAGCTTTACATTAATTTTGATGAATTTAGAGTAATACTATGAGAATAAACTGGCCCATATTACTACACTATAGTGAGGCTCGATATAAATCGATCATCGAAAACATTGATCTTTAGTTTTCGACGATTGACGATGCATCGATGTATCGATAGAATACGAGCGTTCTTTCTATTATCATCATTCATCTTTAATAATTTTTAAGTAATTAATATATGTATACGCGAACAATTTTAAAAAAGTTTTGTTGACACATGTCAAAAACTGAACAAAACATTAGCCGATCATAAACAACTCAAACGACATATAAACATTGTAACTTGAATAAATATACTTTTTTACTTATCTTTATCGTCGTCGTATGTTTACATACGATGCATCGATAATATCGTTACAATGTTTCGATGCATAACATCCAGGGATTTTTTTCCATAAATATCTATAGTACTACTAAAATTCCCGAATACGAAGATTCCCCTAAGTGCATGTTTCAGTGTTTTTATACAAAAGTATGCCTGGTCGTAATCTAATCTTTAATTATTAACTAAGTTTTAATCCTGAATCGTTGATTTATATCTGTATAATAATATTTATAAAAACAAACAAATATATTCCGTACATTGAAACTGATTTACGTTTCAAGTAGTTAAATAAATTAATAATACTCACGGCATATTTAATAACTTCTACTTTCTTTTTTTTTTCTTTTTTATAAAAATACACTGTGTATTTGATCAAACGCTTTCAAATAAGAGTTTGAAAATAATAAAAAATAAAAATCTGTTATCAAAACTAAAATGTTAGGCATATATTCAGTAGCATGGGATGTTTGATGCGTCCTTTTATTTACACTTATCAATTTCAATAGCAGTTGTAGTAAAACATATTTTATTTATATATTTGTTTGTGTCGATTTGTTTAAAAACATTATCTTTGTCTGAAATCGCGAACTTACACATCACGTCTCAGCCTCTTTTTTTTTTCCAACGAATACTTTTTTTAAAACTTATTTCTTATTGCTCACATATGTACGTTGTAAAAGAAAATCCTATGCAAATCACTCGTTGAGCCCACCAGTTTACAAAGTAGCCAGTTTATTTACTGTTACTTATATTAAATAGATAGGACTGGCTCTTATTTATTTTTTCTTTTTCTTTATAAGCTTTGCGTGACCGACAGAGAAAATAGTCACAAGGCTCCTTCCTTCTTCTTGCCGATGTGTCGTAAAATGCAACTAACGCCATAATGGTGCAAACAACTGTGTAACAAACAAGATAGTGATGAGCAGGTGTAATTTTAGATTTGGGTAGCGGAACCGCCAGCCGATTTTTTGAAGAAGGACCTCTTTATGATTAACTCTTTCTTCCATAAGAAAATGGATCATCATCGTGATCACCAGGCGAAAAATATGCCTCGGACTCGGCATCAATATTAACGGCGAGTACACATCACTTATCTTCGATTTGCCAACGATATCGTGCTCATGGCAGAGTCCTTGGATTACCTTAGCATAATGTTCGGTAACCTCGATTGAGTTTCCTAACGGATGTGCCTTAAAATCAACATGGACAAGACGAAAATCATATCGAACTTCCATGTCGTGCCTGTACATGACGAGATATGTACATCTACCTAGGATAAAATATTCAACTTGGTAGGTCCAACTTCGAGAGAGAGAGAGGTCAATCGTCGAATCCAGGAAGGATGGGCAGCGTTCGGGAAGTTAAGAAACGTATTTTCACCCGTCATACTTCAGTGCCAGAAGTCGAAAGTCTTCAATGTGTGTTACCAATGATGACATACGGATCTGAGACGTGGTCTCTGACTATGGGCCTTTTAAACATGCTCCAAGTCACACAGCGTGCAATGGAGAAGGTTAACGTGAATTTCTCTGCGAGATGGAATCAGAAATTATGAGATCACTGACGAACCACTGACGAACGAAGCTTGCCGATAAAAGCCAACGGATTTGCAAGCTGAAGTAATGGCTGACATCCAATGGCTGATATGATGATGATGAATATAAGTTTACAAACCAACTACTAAACAAAAGGACTATTAATTCTTATTTATATCTGACCATGAACAATGCATACTCATAATAACAACTTGATATATCTATATTTTATAGATTATTACTGTATCGAAAAATAAATAAAAATACTTGTGCACGTCACTATTTAAATGGCTTCTGACTAATGGGTTCTTTTCTGTTATATTAATTGACACCCAGAGTTAACAAAATAAATTATATAAATAACATTGATGATATTTATTTAATATCATCAATGTCAACAAATAATATTTTCATTTCTGCACTAAAAAGGATAGTGAAAGCAATATAAGTAGGTTACCTTGTTTTGACACGAACGGTAGAGTACTGCATAGATCAATTAAACAACTTCTGACTCTATTTAAATGACTAAAACGATTCACAATCGCACAAGATTGCTTCTGTATCAACGTAAAATATTCAACACAGCATAATTTTACCTCAAATAATCGAAATAATACATTAGGCTCATTTTTTTTTTGCTATTATTTATTGTGATAAATAATGCATATATATTATAAAAATTTTAATTGTCTACATATAATGTTTCCAAAAATGCAGTCCCATGTCTGACAGACGAATGGACGGATATCGGGGTCTTAGTAAAGGATCCGATGGGAACCTTTTTGATACGGAATTATAAAAACTGCATCCTAAAAAAACAAAATTTAAATACACGTATAATAAATGCATATTTATCCTCAGCTCTTAATTATAAACAAATTTTCCTTTCAAACTTTTATTCATTTCTAAATAACGTTGAATATTCTTTATAGTAAAATAAAAATAAAAATTGTTTAAATAGGTAGGTACACTCGGAACATTAAAGAATTCACGAAGGAACGTGGATGCTGCAAACAATTTCATTTAATATCAAAACTACGCTCTGACAAGCATCGTTTTAACAGTTACTTCGCGTTAATCAACAAATTAAACAAGTACGAGTACGTACTAAATATTCACTAAATTCGTTTGTTAGCATTTGTTAGCCACACTACAGATGATCTAAATATGTAAAAGGTTCACTGCTGGCAAATTTTTTCTTATGGAGTTATTAACTAAAATTGAAGTGTGAAATGTTTGAACCAATTTTCTGTTTTTGTATCTCTGTTTTAGCTAATTTCCGAAACAGAGAGATTGACGGCACTGTCGGTGGTAGATAGATGATGTAATAAAGAGTTATTTTACTAAGCTAGACTGAAGTACTATAGATATTATTGTTATTACACAAAGGTAACATAGTTTAAAGAAATCTCGAATGAACTTGCAGTAGCGGAACGGCAGCACCCATTAATCATTGTCGTGAGTTCATCATTCGGGACGAGCCATAAAGATGTTTGTGGTCTAGGCGTCTGTGGGTTGTGTGTTTCTGGACCGCCGATACGGGATTTTCATCCTAATGGGTGCCATTGAGTGGGAAGCGTTTATGTTTATAAATATCAAAAGGGAAGAATCCATGGGACGTCTATGTGTGATAAACATAGACATATTCACGAGTAACACGAGAGGCATTCAATTGTCACATATTGACAAAATACGACACGTTAAAGAACGAAACATTCGAGCCCGTTACGAGTAAAACAGGTCACTACGTGTGGTTATGACTGACTAACCGTTTTAACATGCGTTGAAATTCGCGTTACTTCTTTATATGTCTCCGTTAATAATATAATATTAATGTGTAGATATGTGTATGTAAGCTTATTGTAATATAACTGCACCACCTATCTGATCTCTCAAATAAATACTCATTTCTATCTCGGGTTGTCTGGAAGAAATGGCTAATTAGCCATAAGACCGCCTCTTGTACTACACAATTTGTAATTTTATTATTGTAAGTAATCTGTATTACTATATTACATTTGTATGTTGTGGTGTACAATAAAGCATAAATAAATAAAATAAATAAATAAATAATATTTGACAGCGAAGATAGATTGATTAAAAACTTATTTGTAGTTTTATTTTTTTAAATACAACAACCTTATCTGCACATAAATCTCATCATGTATAAAAAGCGAAAGGTCACTCACTCATTCACTATACTACATAGATCTAAGAAGTTGAAATTTGGCACGAATGTAGATTATGGAGTCGAAGCGACATCAACTAAAAATGGATTTTAGGAAACTTCTACCGTGAAGAGATTAGGTTAACGGAGGTGTTATTTCTGACAAACGTTTTGGTGTAGTAGTGCGAGTAGTCGCCTTAACGCCATCAGTCGCGGGCTCGATTCCGGCTCGGGGCAGATATTTGTATTTCTACAAATATTAGTTTCCGATCTGTGTGTTTGTCATTGTGGGTCTCTCCGCCGTGTCGTCGATGAGCACGTAAAGCCATCAGTCCCGTTTGTTATCATAGACAATTGATAACGATCGTTACTCGTGGTAGATAAATTATCCGCCAACTCGCAATGGAGCAGCGTGATGGATTAAGATCCAACCTTTCTCCTATATGAAAAAGAGGCTTTTGCTCAACAAATGAACATTTACAGGCTGATTCGGTTCATTTCAGCTTGTTATTTCTGAACTTAAAGTATGATAATTGGTATTTAGGCTGTTGAAAACTACAGGATATGTTTTAACATTTTTGGAATTATATGATTTGGGGGTTAAAATAAAGATCAAAGATTGTACAGGAAAAATGTCATTTTTAAAGTTTTAAATGTGTGACTGGATAAGCTTCTGCTTGAGAGACAAATTGAAGCTAGTTATTGTTAGATAATTACCAAATGATCACTACTTTGTGCTTAATGCGTATTAACAAAAAAAAAAAAAAAAAACACAACTTTTATTATCTATTTATTTAATTGTAAGTACTATTACATTAATAGTTTGTTCCCTGAATGTATTTATATTTATAAGGAAAATTATTTAAGGGTTGATTGATTATTTTTGGTTGATTATTTTAAGGTTTGATTAATTCAAACCTTGTTGTTATTTAAAATTACTCAATTCATAAAAAAGTCAGGACCGAAATCTCTTTGTGATGGTCACTTTTACTTACTGGCCCTTAAAAAGTACAGTACAAATTACCTATAATATCGTAACTTATCTTGTTTATAAGTGTAAACGTGCAGACGAACGAATAACGCTGACACGTCAACCATCTCATCCCGGATGCAACAGTGATAAAACGTTCAATTACCAGGAAAAAAGAAATGTTTGGGTACGGTCAGTTCCAATTACGATATACGCAGCAACGATAGTATGAATAAATAAATTGTAATATTTGCAATGTAAACGTCAATACAATTTTTAATCGAACTAAACTCGCGAACTACGCTTGTTTACTACATAAAAATAATTTTAACTGGATGCCTTTGTTATAGTAACTAGAATCAAAGTTAAAACTACAATTTTCTATTGTACATCAAATAAAACTCAAGGTCTAGCTAAATAAATTGGGAAGGCTAAAAGAAATGGGAGTTATACAATCACCATAAATAAATGTTGATAGTAATGAAGCCATTCGTATTTTTACGATAACATTTATTAAGAAATTTTATGTTTTTATAGTACTAAAAACAATAAAAATTAATTTAACACTTAGCTAGTAATATTTTAAAATATTTTTTTATGTTGTGAGTCCAAAAGGACCCCAATAGAAACAATGTACATAAATCATATCTTGTGAGTGTCAATTAAGTTTCTTTTTCTTTTAGTTATTTATATTAATGACTATAACTAAATATTTTTTTATCCTAATAACAAATATCACATCTTTATATCGCTTATTTATTAATTATTATATAAACATAAACGTATCGTAATTATTTTCGGTCTGTAATTAAAAACATAAGTAAAATTAAAAGATTAAAGAAAAAAACATCTTATCTAAACTTTAAAAAATAGGAATCTGAGATCAGTAACACATAAAAATATAAGTAACTAATAAAAGATAATTAGTTAAGTAAAAATCTAATTGCTACTTCGACTTGCTGTCTGCTGAATATCTTTGAAAATTATCTTATTGACATTATATAGGTACAATTATTTACAAATTATTATACCTAGATCTGCCCATACGGTCCAGCGTTGGGTACATTATTATGTTTACTGTATTCAGGGCTCTTTTCAGATGTTTTTACATTTGTATATTTTCAAATCAGTAGATATACAATTTTGAATATTTTTCCTGCCTTTTAGCTCAAAAGGTTTTACCTCATACTATATCAACTTTCTTAATATGACTATGTCATACTTGTTAATGAGGCTCTTTAGTAAATTTTAAAAATTGAAATTCTGCTACCAGTCCTTATGTAAGGAAATAAGATCAATGCGCAAGTTCATAAATTCTATTATATTATTAGTATTGTATTTTATACAAAAAGGCTTATTACCTAATAATATATGAGACATGTAAACTTGGAAATTGGCCAAATTTTTAGTGTTAATGGTTATTTTTTTAGTAAAATCTTGATATTTTTTTAAAAAATTGATAAAAGTGTCCCACTAAACGGCATTTTGACCTAATTGTTTTTTTTTTTTTTTTAAATACTATACCTACTTGGTTTTTTATTTTATCAATTTTCAATTAAATGCATCCACGCATGCACGAAAGAGTGTTCTAGTTTAAAAATAAAAATCGTTGGCGACATAACATACAAATCTGTACTAATAAAATAAAGTAGAAGAGCTTGTTTGTTTGAATATGTTAATCACAAGATCATCTGAGAAGATTTTAAAATTTGTATTTGAAAGCCTGTCATTGAGGATGTATAAATCCCACCCACGCGGGTCATCTAGTATAAAATAATATTGAATGTGATGGATAACGAAAAAAATTGGTAAATTCACAACTTAGGTGCATTTAACAATACATTGCACATGTTCATTCTTTATTATTATATATTATTATATTATAATGTGATAGTTAATTTCGTAATTGTAAACAACCCACTGCTGAGCGAAGGTCTCTTCTCCATATGGGTTGGAGCTTAATCCACCACGCTGCTCAACTACGGGTTGGCGGATAACTTCCCTAACATGAGTAATGATAACAACTGGGATCGACGGCTTTACGTGATCTCCGAGGCAAGGTGAGAACACCCACAAGGACATATACCCAGACCGGAAACAAACATTTGTACAAATACAAATATCTGTCCCAAGTCGGAATCGAACCCACGACCGTCGTCGCGCGGCATTGAGAACACTACTCGCTATACTATTTCGACAAACAGATGTATTAAACATATAATTTTTGAAATAACAAATTTTCTGCAAATAGTTTATAAAAATCTGGCAGCCATGTGTTGAACTAATATCATTATATTTCTTTATTACTCATGGCTTCCAGTAAAATAAAATGAAGAATTTACTTGTAAACCACATGTGATATATATATAGAAATGTACAGTTAGTATGAGTAATGTAACCTATGTACCTATGTGATAGTTCATCATATTGTTTTAATAGGAATATTTATATAAATATAATTTATGAAAAATGAAATTTCAAATAATAACTATATTATATATCATTTGTATAATTCTATAATGATCTTCATGTGTTTAACTGTACTGTACTATATCAGCCTGTAAACAATGCACTGCTGAGCGAAGGCCTCTTCTCCGTATAGAAAAAGGTTTGGAGCTTAATCCGCCATGCTGCTCCACTACGGGATGGTGAATAATATCCCTATCATAAGTAACAATAATTACCAGGTGTCCATGATAACAACCAGGACCGACGATTTTACGTGCTATATGGTGTAAATAAAATTTTATACATATATTATTGCAATAAAATTCTATAGGTAAAAAATAATAAGAAAAGAAATACTATAGGTATCAGAAGCTCTTTTGTTTATGATGTTTCTTCATTTCTAGGATAGTTATCTATTTATAAGATACCATTAAAATAACATTTAAAAAAAAATAACTGGAATAATTAAAATATTTTTGTTCGACACTATCTGCAATTTATTATCAATGGAATTTTAATTAATAAATAATGATAAAAATATGTAATGAATTGCAACATCATTGCACTATATTTGTTTAATATATATTAAAACCCTTTAAAATATGTAAGCATTGTGTATTATTGAATAAATATGTACATCTACACCTTGGAATATATGGGCGTTTCTCTGTAAACTGGGCAACTCATTGTCCCAGGCTAATTTTGTTTTAAAAATTAAAAGATCGTAAATATTTAGTAGATAATTTCAAAAATCCATACCTTAATCTACCGCTGCTCAACATTAAAAATTCATTAAAACAAACTTTATTATATTAAAAACGTTTTTATAGTTCCTAAAAACATGTCCCCTGGTATGTCACCAAAGCAGAATACTTACTTCAGACTAAATTAATCGAGACAGTATCTATTGGAATTAATTGAATTGTTATATTATTAAATAAATATTGTTTGATTGTTAATGAGACCTATTTATTTTATATAAATATTATTATACAATTTAAAAAAAGGCAATTAAACTTTGTCTTCGCATTTAGTGAACAGTTCCCCTGTCGATATTTTAAATTACGTGTCACGTAGTCGAAAGGTTAAACAACGCCTTTTATGAGTTTAACGAAATGCAACAAGTCTGAAGTTTCCGCAATTAATGAAAATTACGACCTGGGCGCCATCTTATTTAGTAGTGTGTGAGCGTCTTTCCGTGGAAGCTGCGTTGTAACCTGACAGCCAACAGTCCTCTGGTAAGGATTATTTCACTTCTATTTATGTATTTTAATGATTCCTTCAAATATTTAAATTGTTACAATAGATACATATTTCCTATGTGCAGCAAAATAGCATAGATCAATTACATTTTTTACAACCCACCAATGAAATCAAATTAAACAGTCCCTAGGCAACAGTCCCCTGTCTCTCTACAGGACAAGGGACTGTTTCCTCATCCAGGGGACCGTCTAAATTATGTTTGTTATTGTTTTAGATAAGTTTTGAGAATGGCGCCAAAGAAAAAAAAAGCCACTAAATAAGAGATTCTACAAAAAAGGGGGAAGCAGAGCGAAAGAGATATGAGAAGATTAAAAACGACGCTCAGAAAAGGGAAGAACTTAGAGAAAAAGAACGCCTTCAGTACCTTAAAAAAAAAGAAAAGGCTACTAGAAAACTTGTTGAGAATATGACTCCAAGCGAACACCGAGATGCCAAGAAGAAGTGGTAAAAGTATTGCACCAAGTATCGCAATAAGAAAAAAGAATTAGCAAATATTACTAACTCATTTATTATATACATAAATGTGAATACACTCCAGATTCTGATGTATCTACTTCATGTCAAATTTCAACACATGAAGTTGCTGAAATAATTAATAAAAATAAAGAAAAGATGCTTAGACATAAAATAAAGAAGAAAACAGATAAAGAAATTAAAGAACTACAGAAGAAAGTATTATAGTACAAAAAACGTTTTTCGCGACTAAAAGAGTATAAAATACGGAAAGTGGCCATGGTAAAGGCGCTCCAGATGGCATTGGCAAGCTGCAAGAAGACTGCAGATACCCTGGTCGCTACTGGAGGCGATGTCGAAAATCTGCAAAATGTTGTAGAAGCCATCAAAAAGATATGTCCTGCAATTAGTATGAACATTATACCAGATGAAGCGATCAAAGAAATGAGCGGTGAAATCGATCGAGAAGTAACCAAAATTAAAAATTTTGTTGGCACCCTCAAAGTCCATGAAGTCACTGGAATTTTTTTTAACCAACGGGAATAAAATCAAATTCTACTGAGATAGTAATGGAAAATTTAAGCTGTTTTTGTGACAATGATTGTTGTATGCACTTTAATATCGGAAAAATAATTTATGAAGACAGATACAGAATCTGAGAACGAGGCTGGACCTAGTTCTGCTATAGTACAAGCATTCAAAACTGAAGATTATATTGTTGTGAAATTGCTTGGTAAAACAAATATGGAATATAGATATGTCAGCATAATTAAAAAGATTGATGAAGAAAATTGCGAAATCCGGGTTGCATTCTTAAAGCTCTGTGATAATAAAGGCCAATTATTTAGATAGGATGATAATGATGTGGCAGACATTACAATGGACCAAGTGGTACAGAAGCTTACTAATTCAAATATAGTTTTAAAAGGCAATAGAATGTTTTACAAGTTTGATTCACCTGTGGATGTTTTCGAGAAAAAAAAAGTCTTTAAATACTATTTTTTTAACCTATTTTTGCTATATTTTAGAAATAACTAATTATTTATCGAGACTGATTCTGTAGTGAAAGTTTCAAAGTACTGAAAGTAGTTTCAATATATGTGATTTTAATTAATAAGTAAATATTAAAATTACATAAAGATACATACATAAAGATAGTTAATTATTTAATTTTTATTGTTCACTTACTTAATTCTTAAGCTCCAAAGTTTATATTAATATTAAAAACATTTAATTCGGGTACTAAAATTGGATTTTTTATATAAGTTCACAGTTCCCTGGCTTTGGCAACATTCCCCTGTATATATTTTTCAGAAAATTCTTAATATTTTGTAAAGTAATGGGAATATTTGTGGTTCTTCTACCGTATATTAATGAATAGACCGATACTAGTTCCCTAAATAAAATTTATTATATTATGAGCAAAAAAGTTGCCGAGACAGTTTCCCTACATAAGTTGCCCAGTTTACAGAGAAACGCCCATATTTAATAATTCATTAATTAAATAATTAATAATTAATGAATTATTAGGCATAATTAGTGCAAACATAATTTAAATACATCAATGACATCTAATCAAGTAATTTATATCATAACTGGAGCACTCACTTATTAAAATTGTATATTCACCTTGTAATAACTGGCATAAGGTTGACATTTGTTTCCAACATATAAAGTGAAAAAATTGTTTAGAGCATTTCGTTGACTACTGGTATTTTGTCTCTTTCTTACTAGTTGCCTGGAAACCATGGTAGAAAGAGATGCAATCCCTCTCTTAGGTTTTTTGAGTGCATATGAGTATACCAGTTTGTACATAAATTCCTTGCATCTAATACTCAATGACAGCAGGTCTTTAGTTTCATCAAGCTATGTCTATTTAGGTGTTCTGAAGCCTATCTGATAGGACTGGTAGTCTAATATGGTTATTGAATGTCAGTTGCAATATTTATTGCTGATGTTAAAATAACTAACAAAATTCATATTTTGATAGGTGGGGTAATTGTTTTATATTTATAGTAATTCCTCCGATTGTGTCTCTTTAGTCTTAAAATCGTGAAATGTGATTCTGATTCATATAAATAAACAATTACTCAGTTTATTTATCTAAACACCTTAATATAATAATTTTTTTAATGATACTTATTAGGTAGCAAATATTAAATCTACACCAATATTACAAATGTTTGAAATAGTTTTTAGGTAGTTGATATGATGTTGGTTTGTTTACTACAATTAATTTTCTTTGTAATAATCTACATGTAACAGTTTTTATAGTTTGGTTATGTCAGGTCATTTTTTTTTATAACTTTAGTTTAATTTTTCAGGGAAACTAGATTGAGACACATAACTCAAATTTGTATGTTGAAGGTAGTTATTAGTTGCTTACCTTTAGGGTCTAGGTGCATTTTTTAGTGTTTAAATACATAACCATTGTATATTTATTATTATATAATTTTATAGTCATTATTTAATTAAAATCGGTTCACTATCAAAATTTATTATAATTCGAATGAAAGAAAATTCGTGTGAGTTAACAACAAGCACATAATTATTAATATAATTTAAAACATGCTAAATAAAAAAATTATCTAATATATAAAATTCTTGTGTCCACGGGGTTAGTAATTGAACTCCTCCGAAACGGCTCGACCGATTTTCGTGATCCTTAGCGAGGATACTAGCCAGGGGGGAGAATCGATCAACATCAATTTTTCATCCCCCTACATGTTAAGGGTGGTCCACCCCTAATTTTTTTTTTCAGACCAAATTTTTTGTTTTTATTTTTTTATGATACATCATACAAAAATACACGCAACCCTAAATTTTCACCACTCTACAATCAACCCTTATTTTTTATTTGTTAATTAAAAAAATTAATTTCTTTGCAAGATTTTTTTTTTTATTTTGTCATGACTTAGAATAAAAAATTTTATATGACCCTGAATTTTTCACCCCTCTAAGATCAACCCCTATTTTTTTTTATTAATTAAAAATTTTAATTTTTTTGGGAAGATTTTTATTTTTATTTTGTCATCACTTAAAAAAAAATTCATATTACTCTCAATTTTCACCCCTCTACGATCAACCCCTATAATATAAAAATAAGTCGGGTTTTCCTTCCTCACGCTATAATTCCAGAACGCACGAACCGATTTCCACGGTTTTGCATTCGTTGGAAAGGTCTCGGGCTCACAAACAAAATTTAGGAAAAATGTCAACAGAAAAGCAAGAAAACAGGGAAAATCATTTTTCACATACAGCGCCATCTCTGATACATAGCATGTACTACAAACCAATATGGTTTTGCATGGTGGTGGAGCCGACGGTGCCAGTACGTGGTGTGAGTATCCCTCACGAAAATAAGTTGGTGGCGAAACGGAGTTCGCCGGTTTTGCTAGTATTTATATATATTACTTATTTGACAACATAATTAAGTAAAATGGGCATAGTTAGTATTTGATCGATTTAAGAAAAAATAAAATAAATTGTAACCTATTTTTTACAAAGAAATTTACGTGAATGCATGTGATGCAATGCACGTGAATGTAAATTTATTGACCCATGAAATATACGACCCATGAAAATATTTTACTACAAGTAATAATTTATGCATAAAATGAAGTAACTTTAGTCTTTTTTTTTACAATCAATTATTGTAATAAAAGGCGTTAAGTATCACGAAGCTAAAACAACGAACAGTAAAATACTATCCTCTGTAACAAATATATTACAGAGGAACTTCCTATATTCCAGATTTGTTTAAATATTATCTTTTAAAACTTACCGGACACTGTAAATTAGTCAATTGCATGAAGATGTCAGCTCAATGATTCACTTATTCACACTGATTATCTACACTAGGGTAGCAAAAAGTTATAAAAAAATATTAATTCTTTAGGCAAATTTATTTCTTATTACTTTAAAACAAAAACATTCAACACTAATAGGATATTAATATGCTTCCATTCACTTTTACACCAATTTTACACTGTGTAAGACTAGCCAGAACAATAAACATTAAACGTTATCAAACTTCAAAGTCAATTCTACAACTCTGTCATAGTCCACAGACATAAAAGAATTGTACGCGACGAATCCATAATATCTCTATGGTCGAATGGTCGACAGTCATCAGTTGTAGGAATGAAGCCACAGAAAATCGATTCTCGGTTCCGACTCCAATTTTTTTTAACTGTCGATTCTGAAAATCGATTAGTCAACTGTAAGAATCGATTTTAATCAATTCTTGTGTTTGAAATAAAGTACTAAGTATGGATTTGTAAAAAAAAAATTATTGATATTTTGGAGAGTAAGACTTGGAGATTAATATCAGGTTTGAGATTAATATGAGGTTTTGTTGAAGCAAATAGTCGAATAGGCGAAGAATAGTAAATAATAATAATCGGTTAGGCAAATAGCGAACAATAATAATTTATTCCTTAAAAATGACGATATATATACAGAATATTTACAATATAATATTTACATCGTATAGTGCATCAACGAGCTGCGCTTCGGCTTTGTCGCTCGTACGCATTAGACATTAGTGAATTGCGACGGCGTTCGCATACGCGAAAGGTGATAACGTGTTGCTATATGTTGTGGTAGCCACAATATTTTTGCTGATATAATATATAGTAGCGTTGGATATATACTTTATGCTTTCAAAAAATGGTCATCATAAATCATAGATACCTGGCATTTCATACTTCCGGCATCTCTCATAAGGCCACCTATAACTTGCGGCTGAAACACTGTAAAATGATGTCATTTTATAATCGCCGCATAATATTAGATCTAACATTCCTAAAAAAGCTGTTGTTAGGACAGATGATTTGCAGTGAATTGCTTGATAAAATAAATTTCAAAATCCCGTATCCACGAAATCCGATCACTAACATACTTGTTGTACCTGTAAGTAGAACAAATACCCTAAAACATTCTCCATTATCAAGGATGTGTTCTGAGTACAATCGATTTTCCGCGTCCATTAAAGATTTTGATATTTTTCATGACTCAGTGACTTATCTGAAAAAAAAACCTTACCGCACATTTCTTTTCGTAAATAATAATATGTAACTTAATATTTATGCCACTATATTTCTTCTTTTCGTTATACTTCTACTTTATCTTATTAATTTGCTGCAACTCAAAAATTGTATATCGAAATTTATTTTGAACTTAATTTAATGTCTTCTAATGAGAGTGATGTATACACATGCATGCAAATAAATATATAAATAAAGAAAGAAATAAATAAATACATATCAATATATATTAGCCTAGGATCAGCTGAAATGTAGCTATAGTAACCTAGGCAGACTTCTAAAAAAAAAAAAGGTCAATAAGGATTCAAACTTCTGAAAATATTACCTAAGTCGAAAAGGCGACTGCTAAGAATATATTATTATTATTTCTTTTTTTTTTCTTTTCTTCTATATTATATTATTATTATTTTATTATATTATTATTATTTCCTAAGTCGAAAAGGCGAATGCTAAGAATCGATTCTCGATCGACTTCGTAAAGCAAGAATCGGTTCTCAATAATCAATTATTTCGATCGAATCGAATCGATTAAGAGAAAAGTCGATTCTCGTATATAATTGGAATCGACTTGGATTCGAACCCTAGTCAGTTGATACCACGGTCTTACATAGAGCCCAATCTTGCAACGAAGACCAATTTCAGTACTGAGAGATTAGTACGATCGTGTTTATAACTTTTCTTTCGCGTTAACACCGCTGTACGTCGTTGCTCTAGATGGATGAGGTGCACTCTACGCTTACCGCCCAGCTTGACCGTCATCTGTTATGCTGACGACACCTTGCTTACGGCGGGGTGAGGAGCTTCGAAGAGGCGGTCCGTCTAGCAGAAGCCGGCACGTTAATAACGGTCGACCGTATCGAGATGCTGGGCCTGAGGGTATCTGTATCCAAGGCAGAGGCCCTCCTATTCCATGGCCCACGCAAAAGCCTCCCTGAGGTGCTCGGATCGCCATCCAGGGTACGGAGGTGGAGGTTCGGGCCCAGATGAGGTACCTGGGCCTGACCCTGGACGGGCGATGGAGCTTTGGTCTGCATTTCACAGAGCTCGCTCCGATGCTCGAGAAAGCCGCCGCTGCGTTGGGCAGACTCCTGCCCAACGTAGGAGGACCGGACTCCCATTTCCGGTGCTTATACAAGTTACAAGACTGTGGTTGGAAGTTCTCCGTCATCCACCGTACTCACCAGATCTTGGCCCTACATTTTCCACAATTTGGATAACTTACTTTTGGCGGGAAAAAAATTCAATATCCGAGAGGCAGTACAAAATACATTTGAAGAATTTGTTGCCTCCCATCCAGCAGAGTTTTTCAAGAAAGGCATCGGTAAGTTACCTCTACGTTGGCAAAAATGCATTTATTCCATGGGTAATTACTAAGAATAATAATAATAATAGTGCAGTGGCTACGATTCGGGGAACTCTTTGGGGAAACCGAAGGTTTTGTCTGTGCAATACAGGATCAGGTGGTTAAGACAAATAACTACCGGAAGCACATTCTAAAGGATGGCACTCCCGACTTCTGTCGAGATTGTCGTCATCCCGGTGAGTCACTCAGACATGTGCTTTCGGGGTGTTCAGCGCTTGCCAACACTGAGTACTTGCACAGACATAACCAAGCGGTCAAGATTCTTCATCAAGAGCTTGCTCTAATGTATTGTCTCCTGGAACAGAACGTGCCGTACTACCAGTACATACCGGCGCCAGTACTCGAACGCGACTGAGTCCGGCTCTACTGGGACCTGCCTATTGCCACGGACAGGACGATACTGGCGAACAAGCCTGATATCGTGGTGATGGATAGGGCACAGTCGAGGGTGTTTTTAGTGGACATTACCATCCCGCATGACGAGAACCTCGTGAAAGTCGAAACAGAGAAAAAACGTAAATATCTGGATGTGGCGCACGAGATTGTCGACATGTGGGGTGTTGATTTCACTGAAATCATCCCTATCGTTATATCTGCCAACGGTTTGATCCCGGTTAGCCTCGCTCACCATCTGAGGCAGCTGGGTATCCGTGACGGTTCACTAGGATCGACTCGGCTAGGATTGTCCGCCGATTTCTCAGCCTATTATATGCCTTATATAAGTAATGTATTATCTTATATCTCTTGTATATATATATATAATCTGAATCTCGGAAACGGCTCCAACGATTTTCATGGAATTTAGTATGCAGAGGGTTTCGGGGGCGATAAATCGATCTAGCTAGGATTTATTTTTAGAAAATGTCTTTTTATCCCTTTTTTTACGCAATTGAAAAATATCATTAGAATACGAAGGCAAATTTCGCTGTCATTGAGAATCTTATAATAGCTCGAATAGGAATCGGGCGAATTAGAAATAAGAAAACTCGGGTTCGAAACCAAGTGTCTACAGACCAATTTTTTTTATCCTTTTTTTTTTTCAAGGTTTTTTCTTTTGTGAGAAAAACTATTATAGAAAGCTTTTTTTATTTAAATTACCAGTTCCTATTATTTTACTATTATGTCAGTAAGATTGAAAATATTTATGTTTCATCGGTATGTAATGTATCTACGAGTAAATATTATTTAACCGAGCAAAGCTCGGTCATCCAGGTACTATTATATATATTTATATTAAATATAATGAATATAATAATATAATAAATATTAACCAACAATCGCACCACGTTAACCTAGCCCCGTGCTAAGTTCTCAAGAACTTGTGTTACAAGTACTAGGAACGGATATAAATTTTAAGAAATATATATAAATACATATATACATAAATACACATCCATGACCCGGTGCAGACATCTATATTCGTCATACAAATCATCTGCACCTGGCGGGATTCGAACCCGCGACCGCTGTTAAAGTGTCCAGTTGCCTGACCACTCGACCAGCCAGTCGTCAATATATCGTCATCGTTAATATTGTATATACATATATATTGAACGGGTGGAGTGTAGCAATTTATAATAATAATAATACTCTTTATTGCACACCACTAAAAAAGAACAATATTTGTAACGAAAAAAAAAGAAAGATATACAATGACGGTCTTATCGCTAGTAGAGCGATCTCTTCCAGACAACTTTTGGGTATAGGACTTGTCATAGTAAAAGCGGTTTAGGTAGTGTACATAGAATTGCTATAAGGTTCAAGCGTTATAATAATAAACGTACATTTCTAATAAGACATATTAAAATATATGTATACATGAATAATAAAAATAAAAAATATAGAAAAAAAAGTGCGTTAACTTATTTCATCAAAAACGGCAATTTCACAGGTAAAATCCTATTATAAATTCGTTGGTAAGGACCTATAATATATTATTTTAATGACAACCAGCCCAGAATTATGTTATAGTTAATTTTCTATCAGAATAATCGGCTAGATAGGGGGACATTAAATAATAGATTCATGCGTACATTTTACACAGTTCCTTCTAAAAAAACTATTAGATATAGTGTATAATGTATGTAAAAGAGTGATTACTCAGTTTATTGCTTGCTTTTCTCATTTGATACATTGTTTCGTAACTTCACTCAAAACTATAAATTATTTTTAAATGATGATTCAAAGGTATTTAAATAAGGCCACTTCATTTAAGCATAATTCGAATAATTTTACACTTATCTACTATATTAATTAATGATTTAATCTATGAGTCGATATAGTTTCTAAGTCGATTTATGTAATTTTTAATCGATACTAGACAATGATTAAAGAAAATTTTATCTATGATACTAGATGTCAAGAAGAAAGAAAATGTCAATGTCAAATTACCTACTCATTACGTTATTTGACTCTTTGGTTATTTGTAAATTTGTAATTTACTAAATCCCTATAATATTAATTTATTTATGTAGTTATAATTATACTTTTTGACTAAAACGTAGTGGTAAAAATAAACTAACAATTATAGCTTCTACTTTTTGTAAAGTATATACTAATGTTTTTAATTAGTAAAAAAATATACAAATAAATATGAGTTCATTAAAGAGAATGGTAATATAAAAATTTATGATATTATTCAGTAAAATATATGGTCTTACTAACCGTTTTTTATTCTTAACTGTAGTTTTATAGTACTTTTATAGGTTCTCAAAAGCTTTAAACAATTACATCGGACTAGAATAAGAGTGTTTGAAGGCGACGAACGGGCCCTAACTGCAGCAAGACTAAAGATTAACGAGGAATATCATAAAAATAAACATGTAAAAGATGAAGAAGCGATAAAAGCAGTATGTACACAAAGTATAAAAAAAAGAAAAGCATAACAAGAATAATATAAATTATAAACACTAAAATATTGATACGACGGCATAATATATATATATATTTTAACTAAATTAATATTTTTTTTTTTGTAGTAAAAAATATATCTACATTATTGTTCAAGATTCTAAATCAATTTATTCACAGATGGTTAAGTTTGGAGAAGATGTAGAAAGGGAACTAAGAACTCAAGTTATTCAAGCAAGAGAAGTAAAACCTGGGGTATTTGGTAAGGATTTACTTCTAAACTGCTTTGAACCATAATGTAAACTCCATAATTATATTCAATAGTTAAAAAAAAACTCATATTTTGAAGTTAATGGATAAACCAATGATCTAATTATATTAATAGTTTAAATTACAATATTATTAAATCGTTAATTCTATTATTAACATGCCTCATGTTGCCTTTAAAGCAAATTTCGATTTTTTTTTTGGAGTTATGTTCTCTGGGTAATAGGCAGGTGACATGTTACTATTTCAAAAATTTTGATTATTTTTATGAAAAAATTCTTACTGCTGATTATATTTAATACTTAGGATTTTAAATATTAACTATCTGATTCCGATGATGTACCTGTAGTTACAGGATCTTTGACATATAGTTTTGCTAAGTGTTGTGATACAAACTTCTTGATAGATTTACGAATTAAATATCTACTGGTACAGCATGTAAATGTTTTGAGCTGTGTAGTCATTTTTTCTATCAAAGAGGAATTTCTGAATGTAAATGTCCCATATAACTAGAAGAGTTGTAACAAGAACAAGATATTATAATTATATTGTAGATAGTTGTGAAACATTTTTTGTGTTTCAGAGGCCAAAATCACAAAAGATACTATCAAGTTAAATAATATACCATACAATGATAATGCAATACCAACAGATGGAATAAGTGGAGGTCAAACCTGCTGTCAAGATGTAGCAAAAAAATAAAAATTAAAAGTTTTATTATTTAATTAATGTAGAATAGTTATTAGGTAGACTGTAAAATGTTTTGTTAAATTATATTAATTACTAACTTGGTTTTTTTTTTTTAAATTTATCTTAAACACCAAACATGGGGCCCCAATATTGAGCTTTTGCCGCAGTTTGAAACATCATTGATCTGTGGCTAATTTTTACTTAGCAAGTTCTTTATTTTACAACATCAGAGTTAATTAAATTTATTTTTTTGCCCTCTTTAACTTTTTAATAACGTACATAACACTTTTAATTTGTACATACCTAAACTTAAAATTTATTCCATAAAATGAGATAAATATTCTCATGTATATACTACAAACTATTGTATCGGCCACGTAATGCTAAGGAACTAATTATCATAATCTTTGTCTTTTGCTGATTGCTGATACAAACCATATATAATTTTGTATGACTTCGTATTGTATTTTCCGCGCGCGAGCTCCTAGGAAGCGTGCGGGTGTGCACTGTGCGCTAGTGTTGCTTAAAAATCGATAGTCAATCGATTAATCGATAGTATTTCAACTATCGAAACTATCGATTGTCTGAGAAAGGTATCGATATATCGTTTATTTCGCGATTGCGATAAATAAATGCCCTAGGGCTCCTCCTCCACTCACAGCAAAAAATTATATAGTTATAGAGGAGATAATAAGGCTCCTAGAACCTTTTGAAGTGGCAACCACCGTCCGACCGACCGTCGCTTTATACTCCCCGCTACCAGTATATAAGTGTATAATCTATGCTCCCTTGTCCCACTGCCAGCGATGACCTTGACGGGAGAGCACGGTTATCGAGTCTTTTTAATTAAGAAATATTAATTCATTTATTTCTTTTTAACTTTATTAAATAATTATTTTTATTAATACATACGATTATCATATATATATATTTTTAAATTGTCTTATGAATAATTATTTTCTTTTTACGACAATCGTCTGAATAGCAACAGCTATAAATTAAATACGTACATGATACAATTTTTTTTTTTTCAATTTAATTTGAAGCACATAATAGCCTCAGAATTATTTCATAATTTACACTCGCGCGGAGGCTTAAGATGTGTTAGTATCGATAACGCGATATCGACTAAATCACATTTCTATCCTATTACGTCGAATTACTTATAATTCCTCGGAGTTCGCGCGCGGACTATACCTGAGAGGTCAGTTGTGTTTTAACTTATAATTCAAAAGTGAAAGATATCTTTAGCTTTTTCATACTAGTACTGATTAATTTCTGCGAGAAAATATTCTTTACGTTTTATTTATAATAGTGGGTACGTTCGCGGGCCCTCTTCTAATTGATAATTCAACACTTTTATAGGAGCGCATGCGTACTTCATACTTTTTTATCTGATAGAGATACCTCGACCGTGTTTTTATCTATGCTTCCACAGACCACATGCGCGGAAACGGAAATTGGACATGCGCAATAGTTTTTTATTTATCAGTTTTAAATAAAAATAATAAGTAGTCAATAAATGTAAAAAGATAATTTTGTTTAGTATCTTTTATGAACAATAGCAAACAATTATTTACTAAAGTTCGACAGTTAAATTCAGTTTTTAATTAAAGAAGTATCATTTCCGCGCATGTGGTCTGTAGAATGCATAGATAAAAAAGTATGAAGTACGCATGCGCTCCTATAAAAGTGATGAATTATCAATTAGAAGAGGGCCCGCGAACGTACCCAGTATAGAATTGGAGATAGTTAAAAAAAAAAAAAAACTACAAAATCACACCACAACACCAGGGAAGTAATAAACGCTTATCTATATTTTGCAATTAATTCTTTACATCGTAGGTCACTTAATTAAAGTAGGTTAGCTGTTTTGATTCCAAGTTGGGGTTGAAAATTATATTCCGTTGTATATTAAAAAAAGCAATAGTAAATTGAGTATAGCTGTATATTTTAATTCTTGGCCTTTTTAAATACCTACATAATAAAAATGTTAACATGACATTGTCAAAGTTGTCAAACCACTGTCAGCTGTCTTGCGTCAATTTTGGTTTTTTAGGTTTTCTTTTTCAGATATACGATCTAAATACAACCTCAGCATAAGGTTACAACATAAATCGGTGTAAAATGTTGGGGCGCACACTTTTAACGAGGGCTTTATTCTTAAAATCATTAAAAGATGCTACTTCTAACATAAAACAAGTGAAAAGGAATGGCAGTCATGGGTTCGTATTATACTATAAGCACTTGTTATGTCATTAGTTTGAGATTTTAAAAGTTTATCTTACATATTATTTTCTTATTTATTTAAAACCTCCCTGTTTCTATGTATAAGTTAAGCCTATATATAAGGAGTAGGTGTAAAAAATAAATAATTTTAAATACCATGATAAAGAAATCAAATCAAAGCTAAATTAAATAGATAATAAGATCCCTTTATACATAAGGCATATAATAATAAATAATATAGTTATATAAATGGTTTTAGTGTTTGGTCCTATCGTGTACCTCCTCCTCCACCATCTAAGAAAATAGTTTATTTAGCTGAAGTTCTGGGAGGGATATGTTGGTGGTGGATTCTTTATCACCTTGCCACCGAACCAGAACATATTTATGTGAGTATTAATTTCTGTTTTTGGATACAAAGTATGTTTTGTAATAGATATTAACTTTACTTGTTAGTATGTCTGCATAATTTTTATTAAATAAATAAAATATCAAAAATATATTATTTCGGACATGTTTGAACTATGTATTTTATTAGTTTTTAATAAGTATTTCAACATTTGTATTATAATTGTGTATTATAATTGATAAAAGATTTAAATATTTGCAGGGTGAATGGCCATATATAGATCCAAGCACTTGGTCCGATGAAGAGCTGGGTGTTCCTCCAGATTCAGTAGGCCCACTAAAAAATTAAATTAAAATGAGATATGGCATATTGTTAGTAGTGTAATATAATTTGTGAATAAATAATATTAATTAATTTTGTAATTTTTATAGTATCTCTATTTATTTTGTTCTAAAAATTATACTACTACTCAATAAAATCTATTTTATTTGTTGTGTTATTGTAGTCAAAATCCATGTTTATTTTAAAAAAAAAGTATATATATATACAGAATGGTCAAAAAGTCATGGATCAAACGAAACAGGGTGAAAAAGGAAGAAATTTCCAAAAAAAATCTTTCTACAGCATGGCCATAACTTTATTGCACGAAAAGTTTTATATATTTTTGTTTTTTTCAATGAAACTACCGAGTTTTTTAACAATTTCATTAATATGACATAATGACCATAAAATCAAAAGTCAAACAGTAACGTGTTGTACCTTCTTTGAATCAGCATTAAATTAGAAGTTCATATTTTTATGGATAATATAAAAATTTACTTGATGTGTGAACTTCAAAATCTTACCTATTGACCCCATTTTACGGTAATCGATGAATTAATTTTAATTACATATTTAAAAAAAAAGTCTGTAAAGTCGGTTAACAGACAATAAATTTACGTGATAACGTCATAAGAAAACGTGTAAGAGAGATAGAATCGTCACAAGCATAGGCCGATCGTGCATCTCTATCGCTTGTTTCGCGCTCTCGCTCGCGGAACGTGACAAAGAGTCACTTCATGCTTTTTTGTGCATGCAGCCGGCATTCATAGATTTATAAAACGTTATCATGTCAAAAATATATAACATGAATATATTTTTATCACACTTCAACTATTATTAAAGGAAGATTGTAACATAAGCAACCAATAATAATCATAATTTGTACCAGGAAAATAAAACGTTCCACTTATTAAGTATCCACTTACATTATTGTTTGTGACACGGTCTATAAGGGCCGTGGTTTGTGATAATTCATTATACCTATTTAAAATAATATTTATGTTAGGGTGGAGTAAAATATTACACACTGGCATCATTTCGATTTGTGTTGGGCTATCAGGGTTGCCAGACGTACGAGAAATTTCGTACATGTACGAGATTTAGCAGTTCCTGTACGAGAATCAAGAAAAGTAAAATCTCGAACACTTTTGTACGAGATTTTAACAATGTTGTCTGCCTGTGCCATGTTTCGACATTCTTTTGTCTTTCGGCGACCTTTTTTTTTTAGGAATTCGGATACAACAAGGGGTAAACATTGATGGTGGATCTCGGACGACCTTTTTTTTTATGGATTCGTATAGGGTTCAAGGGTAAATATCGGTGGTGGATCTCGGACGACCTTTTTTTTTTTAGGTATTCGGATAGGCTACAAAGGTAAACATCGTTTAAAATTTAATCTATAAACTTGTACGAGATTTTGTTCTGAAAGTACGAGATTTTTGACATCAATGGTACGAGAAAAACTTCTGGACATCTGGCAACCCTATGCGCTATGTGATTTGATTTGACGTGAGTCGTCGTGAATCGAAAATATATTGTAGTCGTTCTCGTTTGATTTAAATAAAATTTATTTTTCATCATAATTTCGTGCGTGTGATGTCAAAAAGTTGTTGAATAAATGAGATAATGTGATTAAAAACATAAACTCTTTGAAATGGAGTCTATTGGTAATCAAAAGGGTGAGTACCCGTCATCAGTCCTCGTAATGCTTAGGTCTTGTTTGTATATAGTTAACTGGATAACTGTATCTTACGACATAATTTAGGTAGAAGTACAACATCTTACAATATATTTCTTTATGTGTATATAAAATAAATATTGGATTTAGCATCCAGGTCAATCACCTGCTCCGTTACGGAAGTAGGTACTTGCGTTTCATTCAATACTCTTTCTAAGTTAGTATATTTTAACATATACATATTAAAGATACTTAAATAACATACGTGCGTTATTGAGTATTGCCAAGTATGTCATATAGTATGAATCATTTTCATGGCATTGTGATGTCATATGCATGCTAATGTTAATAAACAAAACTTATACAATTTCTATAAGACTAAACAAATACAACGTATTAAATATAACAAAATTGAACTCTCAAGTATGTTATATACTTACAATATTTATTACATTATAAAATACTAAAATTAAGTTATTTTATATAATATGTTTATTTGATTGTAGAAGTGTTATTATTTTGATGTTTGCAAAAGTTATTACACTTTAAAATTAAATATCTATAGTATATAATTATGTACACTAATAAATTTTCTTTTGATTATTTTTATCAGCTTCCTTTCATACCTATATCAAAATAATTAGTATAAAATCTTTTATATCAATAACTTAAGTATTTTTTTTTTCTTAGTACAAATCATAAATCAAATAATTATAAATTTTCTAAATGCTTTTAATGTAAGTAATTCTGTGATTGCTTAAATATAGTTTAGTAATTTTAGCCTTGAAATTACGTTGAAATTATACTTGAATTAATTTTATTATAATTTAATTCAAATTTGCAACAATTTTGTAGTTTTTTTCATCATCAGAAAGTTCTTTGATTTTATTTTACTACTAAAACCAGTAAGGCCCGATTTACATTATCTTAGTGTTTAGCAGAGTACTTTAGGATAGTACTTTAGTTGAAACATGTAAACACTACTTGCTTTAGTACGGTTCTACTTGCCTTTCAAGTTGAATCAAAATAGAATCTCTTTTTATTTTTGTTTCAAGTAAAACCCCTCCCGCACCCGCGCATACCCCGGCGTGTCACTCGGCTCTTCCCTCGTCGTGTGTAAACACGTAGTTTAGCAAAATCTTTAGGAGAGTGTACAAATGCCGTGAAACGCATGAAACGCATGCTTGTTTTTGATTAATAAAGATGGCTAAATGGTCGGAAGATACAACTATTAAATTTGTGTTTGAATATGTTGTTCACGAATGTTTATGGAACATTAAAAACAGAAGAACTTCCTCCAAGCATGGATTTGCGACTAATCCATTGACGCTCCCATATTCGTTTCGGTTTATTTATTTCGAATAAAATGTCGTCTTCTATTTGTTCTACAACTACAGTTAGTATTTTGCGTAGAATAGCGCGTATTTGGCAACTTCGTTGCGCGTTCATTGTGGCGTTGAAATGAACTCTACTGGAAGAAATGTAAACGTTCACTCGCAGCGCACCAAAGCACTAAAGAACTTGCTTTTCAAGTTGTACTAAAATACTCTCCTAAACACTAAGATAGTGTCAATCGGGCCTAATGTTTAGAAATTAGTATTACCATTAGTAGACAGGGTTGATCATGGAACTAAATAGTTGGTAGGAAAATTCTCAGACAAAATAAATACTGTAACAGTAGATAAAAAAAATCAGTTATTATTAAAAAAAAATTTGATCACTATTAAATTGATTGAACCAAATATTATTGCAGAGTTATTTGAATGTTACCTAGCTGAGTTAGATGACTTAAGTGTGTCTGGTGTATATAATTATTCATATAAGGTCAGTTTCAACAACAAAACTCTTGACAAATAAGTTGAGTGAAGCATTAGATATAATTGATACAGTTTTGTTAATTTTTAGGCCCACCTTTTGAAAAATTCTATTAAGATAATTTGTCATTTAGTTAAGGTCATCTATAGCCTATCACAATAACTACATCGCTATATCATTTGGATATTAAAGTCTTTTTGGAATCTATCTTATTCAAGAGGCTAGAAGTTGTCGAATCTACAAGCAATATTTGAAATTACTATTGAAAACAACTTATACAAGATTTGTGTGTAATTCATCAACACCTTTTTTGACCAAACTTCTAACATGACATCCCTTTTAAATGACAGAATAAAGTAAATGTTAAAAAAGTTCAAAGATTCAAGAAAGAAGACTGTTTTCAGGATTTCTGCTCTGATATCACCATCTCCTGAAGGCTGTTTGCTCTTTAACTGTTTAGAATTCATACTAATCTTGTACAGGTTGAAGTCCAGAATATCTTTGGTATAGTGTCAAGTTAGTTGGGCTAGGGTCTTTATCAAACACGGTTAGTGATCCGGTTGTGCCCCATTATGACGATGAGGGCACGGCTGGGTTTTAGCGGGTATTCTGGCACATTCTGCATGCTAGCGAGTCCCAAATACCCGCCGCCTCTCTGTGGTGGGATTCCTAAATGCATTTCCCAGTGTTAAAAAAAATAGCCTTTATCGAAAGTTTTTCTTAACTTCTTTTAAGGTCTGAAGCTTAGAAGAAATAAGACAGCATCTTCGGTTTCAGCTATATCAGCTGGCCTATTTAAACAGGCAGATTGGTTGCAAGCACTTTGTATTCCTTTTTCTGCTCTATGGTTACTATTATACATGAAGTACCAAAGCATAAAAAGCTCCGCTGGTCATAAAGCTACAGTTATAAAATTTATCTTGTAGCGATGATGGACTAGCTGATACGTCTGTTGGAAAATCTACAGCTAGCTAAGAGTGATGTGGGAACTTTTGACCCTTTTATAATTCGGCCTAAACATATGGAAAGGTTTTTTCCACTAGCCTGCAGCTTAGACTCCAAAGTAATGTAATTTTTCAAAAATTCTAAATTTTTTTGCAAACTCGTTGCAATTTTTTTCATATTTTGTTTGTTTAGGAGTTTTGGATATGTGGAAAAGTACTTTACTTGTTCATGGTATGAAGGACATTGAGTCTCAAAAATATAACTATGATTAACTATTATATTATAGATTTAATATATGTTTAATTTTTATATAATGATATTCTTTTTAGTGTCTTGTATGGTCAACTTTGCTTATGATGCATTAGAACCAGATGAATTGACAGTGCGACCAGGTGATATAATACGAGACGTTGAAAGGCTACCGGGTGGCTGGTGGAAGGGAGAATTGAGGGGAAGGCGTGGAATGTTTCCTGATAACTTTGTATCAGTACTGACTGAACCTAACAATGCAAGGTTTGTTGATTCTTTATTTTTATTGTTTATTATATTTTTAAACTGTATGAAGCTCTAATTACTTGGAGATACTTATAAAAAACTGGTTTTATAGATATGTGCAACATAAATAAGTGAAAAGAAAGTTTTAAATTGTAAATTTTTACAATGTTTACATTTTAGGTTGCATCTCAGTAACTAAGAAAGTAAACATATCTGTGGAATGAAGGTTCTTAATCAGACTCTTGGAAAACTAATTGAGATAATTAATATTTTTGATATAGAAATATCATATATAATAAATAGATTAAGAAAATAAATAGGTTTATTATAAAATAGGCATTTTTACCAATGAACCTCTGAGCTCTGAAACAATAAATTGTAATTATAACTTAAAAATATATAATTAATAATACTTCTCTGTCAAGAAAGTACCGGGAAAAGATCAATAATACACAAACTGTTTGTTATTCATCCAAATTTATTTTATTACCTTCAAAGTATGCTCCTTCAGAAACGATACACTTAAGCCAACGAATAATCCAATCATCAAAACATTTTTTAAACGCTGTTTCCGGAATTGAGTTCAGTTCTCGCCGCGAATTCTCCTTTATGTCTTCTACCGATTGAAAACGGGTGCCACGAAGTGGTAATTTGAGTATAGGAAAAGAAGGAAAAGAAGTCGGCTGGAGCCATATCTGGTGAATATGGTGATTGCTCGATGGTATTTGTTGAGTGTTTGGTCAAAAATTCGTTCACAATGATGGCCATGTGCGAAGGCGCATTATCGTGGTGCAAAATTCAAGAACTTTCTATCTATTCTATCAAATCTGGCGATTTGTGGAAAGAAAGTTTTTTTTTGTCGAATTTGCTCTTTTAAACGCCGCATAACGCTCAAGTATTATTCCTTATTTACCGTTTGACCTTCCGGTAAGAATTCCGAGTGCCCAATACCGTGATAGCCAAAGAAAATACATGGCTTTGACTTTTGAACGAGTTTGGTGTGGTTTTTTTCGGTTTCGGTTTAGTTGGGAGACCTCACTCCGAAGCTTGTTGACTAGTTTGCATGTTAAATTCGTAATCCCACGTCTCGTCACCAGTTACAATGCGTTTCATGAATGTTGGGTCGGAATTGACTCGTTCTAGCATGTCCTTAACGACTCTCATGCGATTGAGTTTTGGGATAAAATTCAGATCTTTTGGGACTAGCCGAGCGGCAACATGTTTCATACCCAAATTATTAATGGTACGGATCTAGATCTGGTCGGAGATACGGAAAGTTTGGCGGCTATCTCTCTCACAGTTGAATGAGGATTTTTAGTCACTGTTTCCTTCACTTTTGCGATGTTAACTTCAGTTGCAGACGTTGATGGCCTACCAGAGCGAGCCAAATCTCCATCACATCTTGATCGCTTTTGAACGCTTTGTACCACTCATAAGCACGAGTTATTGATAAAGTCGATTCACCATAAGCCTTCTTTAAAATTTTCATTCACTCCGAACACGAAATTCCATTGGCGATGCAAAATTTAAGACAAACTCTTTGTTCGATGCTTTTGTCCATTATGAAATTCGCGATACACACTAGATATGATATAGCTAAAAACAGCGCTGTATTTAATATAAATAACAAATGCATCTCAAACTCCGCGCCAAAATGGAAAACAGTTGTATTGAACGAAAACTTGAATTTGGAACCATAAACAAATAATCCATTCCCGATACTTTTTTGACTGAATGTATATCAAACTTTGATGGAAACTCTCTTTAATTATTTTTGTAAGTTTCCAGCTATATTTATAATAATACGACATAAATATTATTAATAAGTTATAATTTGAATTTCAAAATTTAATTATATTAAAAATTCCAATTTGTCCATAGTGTTGTGCAGTTTTATAAATTCCAAATTCAGAAAGATGACAATTATGAAGTGTGAATATTACTTTTTTTATTATTATTAAGAAAGAGGAAAATATTATGAACAGTCAGACAACACGATATACAAATACCTTAAATTATCAATTACTTATTTTTATTTTTAATGACTGATACTTAAATATCATAAGATTAGTAGAATAATGATTGTGCATGTTATCTTATCAATTTAGATAAGGTTTTGATAATGTTTGTAAGTTATATTAGTCAAGTTTGTGAGTACCTTTGATACCATTAGTGTTTAATATGGATTTTTTTTGTTGAAAAAAGAAAAACAAATAGTTATTCTCTTGTTCTAATTGTACACACAAAGCAAGTTTTTTTTCCTGTTATTTATAAATATTACCTATGTTATTTGTTAATTATGAAATTGATGTTTTGTGAATAAAGTGAGTATATTAAAAAGTAGTTAGAAACTTAACTTGCTAAACTAAATGTTTATATTAAAAAGGATTATATTAAAATGGAATTTTGAAACAAACTTAATATAAATATAATAATTTAGTTTTATACAGAAACAAAATATTTAGAAGACAATTAATTCTAAATGTTTTGGATTCTGAAAAAAACAAGATAACTAGAATTATTAATACAAGATGCACTATTCTTTTTTTTTATTAAAGTTATATGTGTGTAACACGCAAAATAGGCGCACAGTGACGTCGAGTTGCGGAAACAAGCCCGTCATTACTAACATTACTATATGTGTGTAGGTCGGGTGTGGTGCCTGGACGTTGCCGGGCAGTGTTCAGCTACCAGCCAGCGAATCCTGATGAATTACCTTTGTGCGTGGGAGATGTATTGGAAGTTTTAGGGGAGGTATGTATTGAATTCTAATTTTGAATAAAGCAAAGGCCTCATCTCCATATAGGAGAAGAGTCTATTGCCCAGCGGTGGGAAATTTACAGGCTGATTCAGTTCAGTTATATATAGACAATATTTTGATATATAATTTATCAATCGTTAAATCATTTAAAGTAACAGCATTACGGTCCATACATAAGTGTGTTATGTTAAAAAGAAATTCTCTGTATCATTTAGGTTATAATCTGTCCATTGTAGACTGTAAAATTGTGATACATCTCTTAATTGATGTACAAAAGACATGGACTGGGTTATACTGTTAGACTTATAGATGCGCGATAGAAAGATTATAAACGAAAAATGATTACAATAATATGGTGGTATACCACCATATACATTTGACTATGGGCCTTTTAAACAAGCTCCAAGTCGCACAGCGTGCAATGGAGAGGGCTATGCTTGGTATTTCTCTGCGAGATCGAATCAGACATAATGAGATCCGCAGACGAACGAAGGTTGCCGACGTAGCCGAACGGATTTGCAAGTTGAAGTGGCAGTGGGCAGGGCATATAGCTCGTAGAACTGACGGCTGATGGAGCAGAAAGATTCGCGAGTGGAGACCACGTACTGGCAAGCTAGCGTCGAACGGCCGTCCGCGAGATGGACGGACGACTTGAGGAAAGTCGCCGGAAGCCGTTCGATGGAGGCTGCTTTGAACCGGTCGCTCTGGAGGTCGATGGGGGAGGCCTACGTTGAAGTGGACATCAAACGGCTGATACGATGATATACATATAGAAATTATTTTATTTATTATAGATGCTAATATTATCAAGCGGAAGAGTTTGTTGGAACGCGTTAATTTCGGTATATATGTGGTAGCCATATCGTAGAATTGCCCACATCATGAAGTGCTCGAGAATTTCATGAAATATTCGCATTTCATGATGTGGGCAACTAAATTTGACTAGATTATTAAATCGTAAACGTTTCACGATTTAGTCATCCACGATTGGCCATATCATGAAAATAGGGTGTATAGGGTGTACCATGAAATATATAATAACAATCCAGAATATGTTAGGTTGTTTTTTTTTTCTTGAATATAAAAAATCCAGAATATGGTAGGTTATGCTCTTTTTTATTCTTTTTTCCTCTTGTATATAATGTAATAAGCACTGCACAAGTGCAACACAAAGCGTTATTACCAACGCTTGCTGTGTGTTACGACGAACGTTCTGGTGTAGTGGTGCGAGTAGTCGCCTCAAAACGCGCCCCGGCGGTCTCGGGTTCGATTCCAGCTCGGGACAGATATTTGTATTTGTACAAATATTTGTTTTCGGTCTGGGTGTATGCCCTTGTGGGTCTCCCTACCGTGCCTCGGAGAGCACATAAAGCCGTCGGTCCCGGTTGTTATCATAGACACTTCATAACGTAAAAATTATCCGCCAGCCCGCACCGAAGCAGCGTGGTGGATTAAGCTCTAACCCTTCTATATGGAGAAGAGGCTTTCGCTCGCAGTGGGTGATTTACAGGCTGATACAGTACAGTACAGCTGTGTGTTACCGCGTTGTATTTATAATTGTATGGGTATAATTTGACGGTGTTAGGTGGAGGAGGGTTGGTGGCAGGGGCGGCGCGCGGGACGCTCGGGTGTGTTCCCGTCAAACTTCGTCGTGATGCTGGAACCGCCGCCCGCCCAGCCTGCGCCTGCGGAGCCTGCGCCGGCTTTACCACCAAAACCTGGTGAGTTTATAGTGTAGTTTTACTGGGGGCTAGCTGGCTCTTTATATCTGTAGTGGTGTTTCTGAATTACTACTTTTTTTACTAGTAAGGAAAATATACTATTGAGCTAGCTGGAAGAGATCGCTTTTCAGCAGTAAGCATCAGGAAGATTTGTCGCTAGGAAAAACATGGGTACAAAAAGACTATTACGATTTTACTACCTGTTTACAGAAAATAACTCCACTTTATAGATTGTGTATCACGATGAGTCCTAAACCAGATTTTAAGTTAGACGATCGCAACTGTTAAAACCGCATCCATTTTTGTGCAGTAGATTTTGTGCGATGCCCGAAAATAGACAGACAGATAAAAAATCTAAAAATAATTATTTTGGTTTCTCTTCTATTGCTCTAATGAAGACACCAATAATTGGTTTTTCCTAAATATCTCTCATATATATAGACATTTATATTACAATGATACGCTTTATATGTAAAATTATGTAATTATGTTACAAGAATTTGACCAGACGATAATAATTTGAATATTTATACAATTACTAGAAAGAATTTCTTATCAAAACTAGACTGAGTGATGATATAATTCCGGTTACATTAATGTAGTTTTTTTAACTTACTCTTGCATATAAAGTACATTTTTGCACAAAAATAATTTGACATAATTTTCCTTTTAAATTTCTTAATGTTGAAATGTCTCTTTGAAGATCATGTTCTAAATGTCCGTTTCACTTGCAAGAAATAACTAGATCTATTAAGAACAATGTGAGTGAAAAACTGCGTAGGTATTAATAGCATGAGTTAGGTTGAGTCTAGAAAAAATTCTGACAGGATGTCCTGAATTTTTTTGTTATTTTTTAGATTTAAGATTGATAAGATTAATTATTTTTGTGTGGTAAAATTTTTCGCGATTGTGTAATAGATGGAGTAGCAAGTCTTCGCCCTAACCATAATATGCATAACTTAATTTGTAGTCATAAGGGAAAATAAGAACATTTTGTGTTTAGAAGATATTATTGGTTTACACATTAACACACGATAGAATAATGTGTTTTTATTGTTGTGAACAATATTTCAAAAATAGAGAATTGTATATTGATTTTTATTGGGTTATTGAAAGTCATTGAATTTATTTTTAATGGCGTTATTTAAACCTTAAAAATGAAAAAGAAACAACAACAAAGATAAAAATATAAGAAATACTCTAGGAGATCGATTCAATGAGATACTTGAAATGGTTAACGATTTGTTTTCTATTACAATGAAATATATCGATACTGCTGTTTGATGATGAGTAGATTGATAGGATAAGTATATGGCATAATACAGTTTTTTACTAAATTAAATACTCTTAGAACTCTTTAACTCACATTTAGACTTAAAAATAATTATTTACTGATATTAAATAATCATATCTACGGTAATACGAAAGCCGACTTTTTTTAGAGGCAGCTAACAATATATTGTGACTTTATAAATTCCACGTTCGTCACGATTAATATTTGTATCTTTTACGTACGTTCAGTCTTAAAGTTTTACTATATCCGTAATAACGTTATACAGCAGAAGGATTCGTCGGTTTAAACGAGACCTATCAATTAAAAAAAAATGCATTGTAAAATATGTCTTATGATGCAGGTTATAAGGCTATAAAATTTAATATGAAGCTACGACACATAGAAGTGGAACAATTAACGTAAACGCAGTTGGAACCGCGCTGGTCGTATATCCCACATCGTTCCACATTGTTATTCAACGAAATTGAAAAGCTAATATATTTATTTTCGATTGGTCTGGTTAACGCACTTACGTTATGAGTCTTCATTGGTTCGTGTAAATGCGGCAATATAAATTGACTTACTAACGGGGATGTAATTCAATTTATTCAATGATATACTTTTATTGGCTGTTATGAGAAATTGTGTCAACATTGAATCATCTTTTGTCGGGGAACCAAGGCGTTTGATAATGATAATAAAGTCGGTCTTCAATACTTACCCATGTTTATAACTAAATTATACTTGGGCTTGTATTTATGCTAATATTTAGTAATTTAGTATTAACAACACGTCATTGATTGTACCGGACCCTACACGATAGAAACGAGTGGACTGTATTTAGACGACTATTATTCTAGGGCCGGTACTTGCGAAGTGCTGCTTCTACCGTCGTGTTCTTCGTGAAGGTAGTCTTCAATAAAACGCCAATGTATTGTTGAAGAGTTTTCGGCTTGTGAGGAGGAAACCGTTGGCTGGCTTCTATGTGATCCTTACCTGTACTACAGTCCAGTGAAGAATGACTTGGGACACCCATAATGGTGTCGCCTTTTATACGATCCTGATTAGCTGGTCAGCAGATCCTTTACCTCACTTCCGGTCAAATACTTTATTTAATTAATCTTTATTTACAAAATATCGAACTTAAATCTATATCTTACCTATTTCTATATTACATTCCTTATCTATCTATCATACTATTTAAGTAGCGCGCGTGATAATTATTAAATGACAAGCTAGAATCCTTTCGATAATATTTATAGCTACCTCGCCCCCACCGTCAGGCATAAATACTCCCCGCAGATCCTTGATCCGCGTTAGTCCTGATCCTGCGCACGTCGCTTAAGTATCTATTAATCTATTAAACATTAAATAATTTCTATTTTTTTTATAGCCCTTTTATTCCAAATTTGCTACAAATTTGACAAAACATATTTTTCCAGTCCTGTTTACTATGTATGTCTCGCAATTCGGCGTGCCTCCTGGCAAAGGCCTCCTCCAGCTCTCTCCACTGAGCTCTGTCTTCTGCAACTCTGGTGCAGTAAGGCGCCAAGGTTAGGCGGATATCGTCTCTCCATCTTGTTTTCGGGCGCCTCTTCTGGTGTCCTCTCTTTGGTACCATTGAGTTTGCTCCATTTGTTTATCTTGCAGCGTAGCATATGTCCAGTCCAATCCCATTTTGAATGCTCTATACGAGTTATTATATTTGCAACTGGTTTTTCTTCTTATTTCTGAGTTTCTGATTTTGTCACTTAGTCTGGTACCCTGCATGCTTCTTTCCATTGCCCTTTGTGTACTAGCTAGTCTTTCTTTGCTTGTCTGTTAACGCCCATGACTCGCAACAGTATGTCATGCATGCATCAGGAGGAAATGTCCTTAAAAAATTATTTTTGGCAAATTTCCTCTTTTTTTTAAAATCTTTTTTTAAATTTTAAAAATCTTAATTAGTTTTTGAGATATTCGCAAAAAATTAAACCCCTAACTTTTGCAATTTTTGCAAGCGGAACTTCATTTTTTTCAAAAATCATCTAGATACCATTCCGAATCGAATGACACCTCAATCATAATTTTCAGAGACTGCTGAAAAAGTTGACTAAAATGGCACTTGTTGCTTAGACCAATAATAACATTGTTTATCAGAAGACAAAAAGAAAAGGACAAAAAATAATAAAATAATACTGTATTTGTTATTCTCTGTATCACTAAAAATTAAAGCACAAATATTTTACCTGAAATTATAATATTCTAAATAAATAAAATTATTTTTGATTGGAGAATTCACTTGTATTGATCGAAGATAATATCGAAGTAATTAGGCCTCTCAACTCAAGAAACAACAATTCAAGACAAGAATTTCTTAAAGTAAGAAAACTAGTTTTCTTTAAAATATTTTTTTTGGATCAATAATATTTTTCGTGAATGAAGGTAATTTTTTAATCAGTGTTGATAATACATATTAATTACAGAACGTCACACAAACGTTAATTTGTTTTTTTTTTTCTACGGTTACTAGCAAAGTGGTAAGAATTGGATTATTTTTAATTTTTTTTTTTTTTGATATTAAAATATTGAAATAATAAGTCTCTAATCTCCTTCATTTTTTAATCGTATTACTCATATGATTAAAAGTCTATCCCGGATTTTATCGCGTTTATTCAAAACTTTACAGTTTAACAATATTTTAAATTATTTCCCGACGTTTCGGACCCTTTACAGCGTCCATGATCTCGGGGGACTGAGGTGGTGGGTGTCGAATAATTATTCGGATTAATTTAAAATATTGTTAAACTGTAAAGTTTTGAATAAACGCGATAAAATCCGGTATAGACTTTTAATCAAATGAGTAAAATTCGCGTAAATATAAGAGAACAGTACATATTACTCATACTTACTTCATTTGATATCAATAACAAGAAACATCAAGTTTTTATTTTTATTTTCTAATAAAAAACATAGTCGTACCTAAACCTTATTTGTTAATAATTGTTTTATAATATATTATACTTTGATATTAAGTTATATAATTATAAGTAGATAGTATATATAATATATGTAATACACACTAGTCTATATTGTTTGCAATTTGATTAGCCTTAGCGCCAGTGGTCTCCGGGCAGATATTTGTATTTCACTTTTATTTATATTTGACTTTAATCTATATTTATATTTGATTCTGGGCAGATGGCTTCTTTTTATTTTACACAAATATTTATTTTTGGTCTATTTGTATGTCATTGTGGGTACCACTTCCACTCCCCACAGTACCTCCAAGAGCACGTAAAACCATCAGTCCCGGTTGTTATCAGACACCTGATAGCGATCTTTACTCATGGTAGGAAAATTGTCCGCCACCCGCACTGGAGCGGCGTGGTGGATTAAGCTTCAACAGTTCTCCTATATGGAGAAGAGCCCTTTACCCAGCATTGGGACTATTAACGATTGAAAATTGTTACAGTAAAGGAGCAGTGTCGCGTACTGTTTGCATACACGGCGGTGAACGACGATGAACTGACATTGGCAGAGGGCGATATTGTTACGATCGTGTCGAAGGACGCGCCCGATCGCGGCTGGTGGAAGGGAGAGTTACATGGGAGAGTGGGACTCTTCCCTGATAACTTCGTGCAGTTGTTACCGGCTGGTGAGTTCAGACTTTATTAATTCAGTACCTACTCCGGAGGTACACGACACTAAGCCAATTTTTTTTTTTTCGATATTATTATTTTTAATTATCCCATTATAACTTTTTGTGAACTTTTTACAGTGGTCCAAAGCAAAATGTCCTCATCATAACAGTTATGAAGATACATATAAACTTTAAAGATAACACTATGCCACTGAAAATACAGCGAATAAAAATCTCTTTTTGTACTTCTGTAAAGAAAAAATAAAATGTGACTTAGTGTCGTGTACCTCCGGACTACTGAATTATTACATACATATGTACTTATACATGACGCTAAAATAGTTTCATTGTTTTTTTTTCGATTAATTTATTAGATGTATCGGCAGTTCAACTGTAAAATAGCATTATAACATGTGGTTACATTTCCGCTTCCCGAAATGCTTAGCGTATAAATACATACTTAGCGTGTAAATACCTATAAAATTAATCTTGGGAACTTATTAAAGGAAAACGAAAAAAAAAAATTGAAAAATCGAATTAAAACCAGAAAAAGAAAGAAGACAGAAAGAAATGTGTTCGTTCTATTATTATTTATTGTCGTTCAATAAAAATTAACCCTCTCGAAACGATTGATAGATTTTACTTTGCTTTAGTAAATCTAAAATTTTGTTTTCTGATTAATATTGATGTATAAACTTATTTTTAATTATGCTGTAAAAAGAAAACAAAGCGATCTTTCGAACCGTGACCGATTAGTCGATAACTTACGTAAAAGTTGTTACGATATCGTCACAAGGTTAACGGCAAGTGTGACAACTTGCGGTAAACATTCTCCGTGTATGTCATACGAAATGTATAGGCATTAATGTTTTGATTATCTTGTTATAAATATTTATTTATTACTAGCTTCTGCCCGCGGAATCGCCCGCGTGGATGTCGGATGTCGCGACCAAAAAAAAGTAATCTATGTTACTTCTAATACCTCCAATAATATGTATACAAAGTTTCATGATGATCGGTTAAGTAGTTTTCGCGTGAAAGCGTAACAAACAAATTTACTTTCGCATTTATGATATTAGTATGATTAGAAATATTAATAATAATATATTTATAAATAGCTTAATTGCACACACAAATTAACTCACAGAAATTATACACAAAACTAAGCTTATATTATTGAACATTGTTTTTTATTGTTGTCGAATATGTTAGAAATTAGCAACTTAAGTAGGTGTTCTCGTAGTATTTGTGTTGTATGAGAAACTTAGCTTATTGAAACATTTTTATTCACACATTTATTAAAAGCAGGAATAGGAGAAATCGGAAGTACCTATATGGCGCAAATATTTATTACAATGCAAAGTCTAAATATGAAGAACCTTACTTGTGCAAATTTTTAGTTATTAAAAATTTGGTTTATAAATATTAAAAATGATGGACAGAAAATACGTTTTTCTTAAATGTATCGTATAAAAAGGACCTTTAATAAACAACACACCAGGCAAATAATTCAATTTTGATGATAGTGTTTAACTTCTTTATCGCATATTTAATTTGTCGATCAATATACGTATGTTAATGTTCTTAACACTTTTGAAGGTTATATACAATTTAAAACAGGCGTCGTAAATGATTACAGGCCTAGATTGTATATTTGTAGGCGTTTGATATTAATATACATATGCATTATATTCTGTAATCTGAGATTAAAGGTTTACTATTGTACCTGTGTGATAATCGCACAGACTTCGTGTGGTAGAAGTCGATACTATGTGCCACGATAATTCTTTTCGAAACGTAATTAACCTTTACCTTATTAGTTCATGCTTGAACTGGCGTTACTGCCGTTTTGTACTAAATACTAAATGCGGCATCGTTTTAGTAGAAGAAAAAAACAATATACTATATACGCGTTCATACAAAATATCTGATATTTTTTTTTTCTGTTTTATTAGGAAATATGATGTTTAATAAACCTTGTTTGTCTTTTGAACTTTGTGATCAGTGTCCTAAATTTTTTTTTCGTTTATCAAACTACTAGTTCTAAAACTTTAATAAAATCAAATCAGATACCAATGATACTTTGACAAATAAAATGCTCATAAATGAACTACTTAATTACTGCTTCCGTGACATGCCGCCATGCAATCCATTTTCCTTTATTATAAAGTTTCGGACCTAATTAAATTGGGTCTCTTCATAATAAGTTTAAGTAAACTATCCAATCGACAATCATCAAACAACTTGACAAGACCCACTGATCAACGCATAGAATCAATTAACTTATCTAACCCAGTTGAAACCATAACAATGCGTGCATCGTATTAGAAGTCTCGCGTGTTTACGTATACAAATGACGACATCTAATTATATTAGCGATCCATACGGATAACGTACGATGTTCTGCTATTGACATTTCTAGTGAAGGTTGCGAGTTGCGACTCGAGAGTGGTCGAAGTCGTGATTTTGCGTAACCTTACCTCATCGTGTCGTGGCTTAGCGAATATTTTAGTATTTTAATAGTGTCGACGTCTCGTCGAGTGAACGTATCAACGTTATACGCAAAGGCAATATCGAAACAGTTTCAATTTTATTATTATTTCGATTTTAGCGAACACCAAAAATGGGTACAGAAAGTGAGTTGCTTATTACGCGATTATATATAAAATTTGTATATAATAACATTTGTAAATTATTTGTCAATAATAATAGAAGTCCTGAATAATTCATTAATTAGTTAATAAGTGAGCGTAATAGTTTTTGACGTACAACGCTGCTATTTGAAAAAAAATATTATTCACAAGATTAATAAAAAGTTTATCGGTTTTTAAGCATTAGTCTACAAACGTAGAATTCTGTTATATCGTGTTATCAATAATGTGTCGACTTCTTGTCATTGGTCAGGTTATTTTTGATAATGAGTCGACGAATTAATTGATCAATTGACTACGTAGCAATATACGTAATAATTAAATTGTTTGTTTCAAAATCAGTCAGTTGTAATATTTTTAAATGAGTAATTGTATGTTTATGTCGTTTTGTAAATAAAATTATAAAAGAACCTCTCGCTTCGCGCGCGAAAAGCCATTACAGTTTGTGTATACTGTATATAAATAAATCAGCTGTGTTGATGCAAGAGTATCTCAATTTTAGTAAATATGGTACATAGTCGTAAGTAACAACTGTCTCTATTGCACTTGTTATGTCAATATATAGTTCATGTATAGGTTTTAAGGTTTATCATTTAAACTGAACTTAAAGTTAACTTATATAAAATATATATATATATATATATATATATATATATATATATATATATATATAATATAATTTAGATATATAGTTAACTATTATATAGATATTTAGTTTGTCTAAACTTGTTATTTACTATTACAAAACAAAATATTTTTTTCTGGGAGTTTGGTCTCGGCAAATATGACAATTTTTTTCCTTCATTAAAAATCTGAAATACTTTTCATGTACCGATGTTTTAGTAGTGTAGTGTAGCCTGGAGGTAGAAACATCTTTACGGGGGTCGCGATGACCTTTATTTCTCTCTTGTGCTCTTAAAAAAAAAAAACGGTAATATTTTTCCATGAACAATCTCACGTGAGATTAGGGTAGGGGAGAGAGGATTGAGCAAAATCTCACCGAGGGGGGGGGGGGTGTTAAAAAATCGCCACAATTGTCTCACGTAATTTATAGATTAATATTATCCAAGCTCGTAAGCTCGAACACTAGAATTCACATCTGTTGGTTTTATATTTTAGCGACTCTAAAATTTTAACGTAATTTCTTTTATATTTTTATAAAGTCGCCTTTGTTTTTACGGCATATATTGTGCTGTTCTTGTCTATAAAAATATGCAATAATTATTTCATAAATTAATCAGAAATTCAGTGACAAATTTTATGTTATTAGTTTACGAATGCACGCTTTGTAAGAAACGCAATATAGAGTCAAAAATATCATTATTTAATAAAATAATGATGCATTCTAATTTCTAACACGTAATCGATTACTTAAAACATCAAAATAATCGATTACGTCACCTCTTTTGTTTCCTTTACTTTACATCCGTGATTATTTTGTTCTTTCAAAATACCGATGCGTTAAAAAAGTAATATCTACAGATTTAAAAATAAATATTAATTTATTGATATTACATAAAATTAATGGGTGGTATTGTTTCAAGTACTACACAATAACTTTTTTCAAATTTTATTTTTCCTCGCAATACATTTTTTTAAATACTTTTAATCTGTGATATCAACAATTGATGTAATTCAAAGCCTTTTTATTTTTTCAGCCTTTTTGACCAGCATTTTGCACAATACCTATAATTTGATTTTTAATTCTGTTTATAAAATAATGATTTAAAATAATGGTTAATAATCTTTCATTTCACATTCTAATGTCTGTATAAATTATATGTTTCTGTTTGTCGTTTCAGTAGCTCAAGAAGCTGAAGAGAAGAAGCCAGATCGGCCGCCTACCAAGACGAGTCCGCTCTATCCCATACTCAACAAGTACACCGAGAAAACTGCCTCTGTTAAAGAACTGACCACGTCTAAAGTAAGGTACGTTAAAAGACCATTTTAAGAAGCGATAACACGTTTTTATTACAGTTTTAATAGGAGTTCTGTAATAGTAATAGGTCGGGGAAAAAGTCTTTTCCTATTTCGTGTGTATAAAATTGAAGTAAAATATCTGGCTGTACAGTTTGTATCTGGCTGGTTTTAATATCAATAAATATAGGACATAAAAAAAAGTAAAAAACACTTTCCTGCCATTTTTCAATTCTTTTTCTCTCTGTCAAAATGAGTGAATCTAACGAAAAAATTCGATAGATTCTGAACTTTTATTACAAAAAAAGGAAAATTGCGATTGGGGTTGTGAAAAAAATTGTGATGTTGACCTTAACGCATAAGAGAATCTCAGACACTTCAAATTTTTAAAAATCACCTTAAACATTTTTATTTAACTAATGCAGATTAACTGTAGGGTATCTTTTTTTTTGTTATATCGCTCTGTGAATGTGTATATATACCTATATGAGTATTTTATTGTTTATTAGTAACTATATTTTAGTTCAAAGTAAAACTGAATTACAATTTATATTTTTATTATATCGTATATTCTTATTTTTAATATTATTTCTAATTATATTTATTTTGTGTTATTTGATATAATTATGCACCACCCTCCATTTTACTTCGGCTATGTTTCAATTCCTCACAACGTAAGGTTGTCTGGAAGAGATTGCTTATTAGCAATAAGACCGCCTTATTGTACAATAATATTTAAGCATATATCTCTGTAATTTTGTTTCAACAGTGGTGTACAATAAAGAATTATAAATAAATAAATGTGTCAGTAAGAGTAGCACTAAGTTGGTTCAAGAGTTTTCAGTCTGGGAATTTTGATGTCAAAAATGCAGCTCGCTCTGGTCGCTCATACAGATAAAGTTGATGTCATTTTTGAAAAATTGGAATAAGATTGGCATATTACTAATTACGATACAGCCGTGGAACTGAGGATTGACCACAAAATTGTTTTGACCCGTTTGAAAGGTCTGGCTATACAAAAAAGTTCGATATTTGGGTGTCACACAAGCTCATTGATAGTACCTAATGAATCGTGTACTCATTTGTGTTTCTCTATTAAAACGTAATGAAACTGAACCATTTTTGAAAAGATGGATCACTGGTGATGAAAAGTTGATCACCTACGAAAAGAACGTGTGAAAAAGATAATGGTCAAAGGGTAGTCAAGCTCCGCAGACTGTAGCGAAACCCGGATTAACACGCAATAAGGTGATGATGTGTGTATGGTGGGATCGAAAAAGCATCGTTAATTATGAGCTTTTACCGTCAGCAAAACCATCGATTTGCATTCCTACTGCCAACAACTAATGCGACTTAATCAAGAAATTAAAAAAAAACCGGCTGAAATTGATCAACAGAAAAGGAGTAATCACACACAAATCTTTGGCCACAAACAAAAAATTGAGAACTTGGTTGGGAAGTGTTAATGCATTCACCGTATAGTTCTGGCCTTGCACCCTTAGATTTTCACCTGTTTCGGTCTCTTCAGAATTCTTTGGCTAGTGTAGTGGACTGTCAAAACTACTTATCGCATTTTTTTAAATCAAAAATCTCAACATTTGTACAGGAACGGGATTATGTCACTACTCTCACTACCTACAAGGTGGCAACAAGTTATTGAACAAAATGGCATATATATTTAATTAAATGTAATTAAACTTTGAAAAAAAAAATCTCTTGAATTTGTACATAAAATACGAAGAAACTTTTACCCGGACCTAATATATCACACAAACACAATATAATATTATATCATAATAAGCATTTTCACAAATATAAATTGATTGACCGTTGTCATGTAATTTATTAATAACAGCAATTAAATATTCGATATTAAAGGCTAACAACCCTAAAGTGTTGCATGACAACATTAAAACAACGCTAGATATTGAAACATATGTTAGTGTCTTATTGACAATTGAAACACCAACAAAATTTATAAATAACATAATATTCATATTAAACTAAAAACAACTTATTTTTGTCAGATTTTGCAAATTTCTCACTTTTGTAGATTTTTCACTAGTTTACGAACGTAACTCATTTTAAGTGTAAATTATGTAGTTATAATATTATTTTCAAGTATCAACTGAGTTTTTACTAGACGTAGCAATGGTTTACGGCGAAAGAATATTTTGCTTAAATCAACAGACTAGAAACTGATATGGCAAAGCGATCTGCCAATCGACATTGACTCATTCGAACGTATAAAATTGCAACTCATAATAATTATATTTGATTTCTTTAATAAAAACGGATATCGAGTGATGAATGTAATTTATATATATATATATATATATATATATATATATATATATTAGAAGAATAACGTGATATTTTATAAATCACAACTTTACAGAAGAGCAATTTCAAACATTTAAGAATTGATAAATTCGAAAATATTGATAATTTTTACTGTAGGAAAACAAATAGTAAGTAAAATTATCAATATTTAGAATTTGTCAACTCTTAAATGTTTGAAACTTCATACTATATAATGTTCTTCGCGACGACGAGAGGGCTCGGCACGGCTGTGGTCGCATCATGCGAGTCCCGTCATTAGTGTGAGACCCGCGCTTAAATTAATTTTCGCCTGCGTTAGTTTTTATTTTGCGATAACCCTTAGAGCGATGGCACACGGCATATTTTAAACGCGCCTCGACTGCGTGTATACGTGGTTACAGCCATACAGGCTTGCTGTAGTCGCTCGTAGCTTCCGTGCGATTGCCCCTTCTCCGCCCCTTTGTACGCGCGTTTGCATTGCTTCAAACGCAACAATCAGCATTTACAGCGCCGAAAACGCGCGAACCTAAAACGCGCGTCGTCTGCGTGTTTAAAATACGCCGTGTGCTTACGCTCTTAGGATATTAATTTATATTATATGATGTAAAGGATTATCGTAATGTGCATGAAATGCTTAAGATAACGTAAGTATTTAATTTGATAAGGATTAATACTGTATCCATCTAAATAAAGTTTTTAAGTAAATAATAAAAAATAAAAAAAAATTGCTTATATAACTCGTACGAATTAACTTGAGACCTGGCCCGATGACGTCATATTCAATGTAGGGTATGCAAAACAATGCGTCGTAGTTTTTATTTAATTTTTTTTTTTGAGTTTTGGATAAACTATAATAATTGATATATACTATTGCCTTTTCAAATAAATAAAATAATTCAATGTAATTCAAACTAAGTAGCAGTTTTGTTTACTTTAGGTAACAATAGGTAAAGACATCATATTTTTGTAATATTAAAAAAATCGAAAAAGGTACCTCATAAAAACAAAAATAAGCAATTAAATAAAACGCTTTTTTAATTTTTTTTAAATATCTATTACTCATTATCACTGTAAATAATAGTTTCCATCCCGTGCATTGCATCGTCATCACTTTCGCTCTCTGCTCCCATCTTTTACAAAAATAACAAATAAACAACGCAATTAACAATAACAGATAAAATAATATAACAAAATAACTAACAAAAGTTCAAACAAAACAAACAGTTTTATAAAATATCGAACGAGAGTCGAAGCGCGTATCTGTAATAAAGCTGCTATCGGTACTGTACTGAGCACGCAAGGCGAGAGCGGGACGTGGCGCGGTGACTCGGGAAGGGGGTCGCATTCCAGCGGAGTCTCAAGTTAATTCGCACGTGTTATAGTAGGGGAGCCCACGATAATGGGGATTTACTCAAGCGTCATAGAGACCTATTGAGTTGCAACGCTTAGATTATAAGAAGAAAAAAATGTTATATAATGTATTATACTTTTCATCGGTGGGGGAGCGGTTATAGATTTTCAAATATGTAAAAAAATACTGTTGCATGGACATACTCGAGCGCATCAGATATTGAAAGCATCAATGTCCTACGTACTTTTAATAATGTACGTATGTTAATCTGATTAATGAATGAATGATAAATCTGATTAATGAATGAATGATAAATGAATAATACGGTCGTTGTACGTAAGGGTCAGTAGTGTAGTAGTCAGGCGACTTCGACTTATGCCGACATTTTTAATAATTATCGTCATATTTCATAAAATTTACAAAAAACCTTGACATATTATATACCTAACCCTTACTCATAAATCACTCTATGTAATGGTGAAAACCACATGAGAATCCGTTCAGTGATTTTTGATTTTATCGCGAACACACACACAGACAGACAAGGCGAGGGACTTTGTTTCATAATACGTTTATTTCAGAATATTTTATTCATCTTTGACGGAATTAATTTAGAATAGAAAATATAGCTACTATGAAATTCCTCGTAAATACATATGAAGAAGTTTGTCTACATTAGTAGTCATCTAGAAATAAAATTCATTTTGAATATAGTTCTGTAGTCTCGAATATAATTTTAATTGTATTTCGCTTAACTTTTTGTTAATATCGATATTTATGTTTGGTATGTATTCTGTACGACAATTGAATATATTGTAAGCAAAATTATATAAAAATATAAAAGTTAATATATATCTTCTCTTTAAAAGAATAACGTGAAATTTTATAAATCACAACTTTACAGGAGAGCAACTTCAAACATTTAAGAGTTGATAATTTCTAAAATATTGATAATTTTACTTACTATTAATTGTTTTTCTGCAGTAAAATTATCAATATTTTAGATTTTATCAACTCTTAAATGTTTGAAATTGCTTTCCTGTAAAGTTGTGGTTAATAAAATATCACGTTATTCTTCTAAAGAGGCGATATATAGTATGTAATAATGTGGATTATAACATATTTTTTATAATACAATATACTGTTTGTTTTGTTTTAGCATGCACAAGGAAAGTACAATAAGTAAAGAAAGTAGCACACAAAGTACAGTCACGCACACAAACAAGAGTGAATCTGAAAAAATTATAAACAGCGAGACAGTCACGGATGGAACGCCAGATCAAGTAAGATTGTTTTTTAATAACTATAATAAGTTATCATTTTGTTATTTTCAGTAGTTTTAAGAGGTAGAGGAGGCCGGCACGACCGGGGTGGTACCTCTCGCATTTCGAGCGGTTTGTGAGTATCCGGTGGCTTATCCGGTGCATCCTCTTGTGCGGATGTTCATGGGCGTCGGTAGTCCCCAAAAGGCTCGCACTGCTCGTTTGCCCCCTATACTATAAAAAAAAAGTTTTTATATTAATTAATGTGGCGGTATCATTAACGTAAAGCTCTAGTTAATTCTCTACTCTTTTATAGCTGATAACCTTTTTCAATAAACATTTATTTATCCAACTTAAAATAATAGTTACTTATATATTTATATTAGTATTGTTATCGGTTGTGTCCCATCGTGTCTCTCGGCGCGCCACACTCCTGGTAGGCAGGGGTGGTTTCCCTCCCCGCGATTTGATGCTGGTACTTATCAAAGCACCCGTGTCCGATAAGACAGCACCCCAATCCGCCTTCTGACCCAACGATGAAGATATAAGGACGTATAGCGTCCACCGTCGCTGGGCCTGCCGCTAGGGACTCCAGGTCCTCCTTCTACCGATGGATCAGGACTCATTTTGTAAAATATTTTTTCATCTTTAAAGGTCAAGAAACCCCCAGTGCCAATTAAGAAAAGTCCTACACCGACGTCAGGAGTTGGAGGATTATTCAGTGGGTTGAAGAACAAGATGTTATCATCATCATCGGAAAAGACGTGAGTTGTCTTCAAATTCTTTTTAGAGTTCCGTACCTAAAGGAAGGCGAAAAATAAACCCTATCACTAAAGCTTTGTCAGCTCGTCTGTCTGTCGCTTTGAGAGGTCTTTACAATAATTATTGAAAAAAAATTGGTTTTCTGTACAGTCAGTTTACGGACGATAATTTTACTTGATAACGTCATAAGAAAAATTTGATGAAAAATTACATAGTTTTATGAATTGAATTATTATCACTGAATTATCATTATTACATTTATTTCGATCACTTTATTTATTTGCACTCGGTAATTCAAATATTTTTTACCCGACTGCGACAGAAGGAGGGTTATGTTTTTCGAGTGTATGTATGTATGTATGTATGTATCTATGTATGTATGTATGTATGTATGTATGTATGTATGTATGTATGTATGTATGTATGTCCATTTCTTTGGCACGCCCTACAGCCCAAACGGCTGGACGGTTTTTGACATATGAGGTGTCGTTGGATTTATCTAAATTGTAGTAGTGACATAGGCTATATAAATTTTCAAAATGGCGCCCGCAATGGCGGAATGAGGGGGGGGAGTTGAATTTTTTTTCTTACTGTAGCAATATGGGTATCAAATGAAAGCTAGTAAATTGTTTTATTCTTTTTAGTTTATAATAAGAGTATTTTACGCAGTCGGGTTTTTTCATTTTTTTAATTAAGCATACTTGTTCTCTTCTACCTTGGACGCATTGGCCGATCGAGTAGAAGATAGATAGATGCGTCACAAGCCGAACGCTTAGGACGATCGTGCCTCTCTATCTATGCTTTTTGTCCGTGCAGCCGGCGTTCATAGATTTATAAGACGTTATCACGTCAAAAAATATGTTCAAAATATATTTCTTCTTCTAAAAAATTGTTAAAAATATATAGTTTTTTATAGTACTAATCTGTGGGTAATGTTACATTTTCTGTGCAAGTCCAATAAAGTAAAAGGTTGTTTGCTTTTGCAAGTTCAGTCTCGTTGTCAACCTTATATAATTATCTTGGAAATCTTGGAATTGTGCTTTCTTAAAAATTTTGATTAATATATTTTAATATATAATAAATCCGGTAAGTTGCGTATGCAATTTCATAAGTATAGTTAATTCCATAAATCAAATTAACGACAATACTACTTCTCGAACAATATTTTCGTAAAGAAATCCAATTTAAAAAAAACCACTCAATTACTACAAGAAGCATTACCAATAATAATCTTCACACTCCTAAATTTAATAATGAGTATGGTAGAAGAACATCTCAATATATAATACCTCACTTAATAAATAAATTGCCCGCGGAAATTAAAAATAAAATTACCACTAAAAATATTAAAACAATACTCAAGGAATATTTTATAAATAATAATCTGTGCCGATGTTAAAGGAGAGAGCAAATAAATAATAATTAAAATAAATAAATAATAAGTGCATGTGTACAAATTATACATATGCATATATAGGTATCGATATCGATGTTTTTACCTTATTTATATGTATGTATACAGACAGATATGTGTAAAACATTAAAAAAAAAAAACGATAGTAAAAGAAAAAAAAATAATAAAAAAAAAACATGCATCTGGGAGCACTCTTTGTTAAAGTATAAGTGCGCACACACGCGCGACATCCATAAAGAAATGAACATGTTTACAATTAACTGGACTAACCACTTTTTTTGCATAGATGCAATACGACAATCGTCAATATGAATTTGTCGTCGCGCTTGTGTGTGTACCTTTCTGTACTAATTTTTGTTGGAAGCGTGTTTAGCTCTAAGTCATAGTAAACCTTGTTACTTCATGAGAACCTAAGTGTCTGGACAAACCTGATGTAGGTTTTAAGGCACTTATCATAAAATTGTAACCATGAATATTGTTAAATATATTTAAATAAATAAATAAAATAAATAAATGATACAATGAGAATGTTTATATTCTTTGTAGAGATTACACTCGTTCTTAGCAGTTGGATCAACTATGTAATTTATATGTGACCGTTAGTGAACATGGGGCACTAGGTCAGTTATATTTATAATATAGTTTTATCATATTTAAATACAGAACTTTGAAACCAGTAAAACATTGTTGTTATGACCTTTAGACCTTTTTTATAAAAATAATTCGCAATAGTTAATTTTTTTTTACGTGTAAGTTGTCAGTTTGAATAAATTAACATAAATAGTCGATTTTTTTTTAAAGCAAATTCTCTGTTTTCTCTATATAAAAAAAAAAAAAATAATAATAATAAATAAAAATAATAATAAAAATAATAATTGCCGTGTGGTTCCCGGCAGAGTAGAATAGGACCAACCCATCCTCAGCCTAGGGTGTCGTAAAAGGCGACTAAAGGCAACTAAAGCTGTATAACATCAAAGCAGCCTCCTCGGGGAGCTTTAGCGACTCTCCGAGTGAGTATCTAACAGCTCTAAATGATGATGGATACACAGAGAAAGAGAGTAAGACTAGGGCCGCTACCTGGGGGGCGCCAGGGCGCGTCTGGAGCTGGCGCTGGACGTGGCAGCATGCGGGACGCCAGTAACCCCCGCCGACCGGCACCACCACCTAGCCGGTCGGTGTATCCACCAGGCAGCTGGCTTGGCGCCGACAGAGTCTCAAGGGACTCAGCATTCGGCGCCCGCCACTGATGGAGCACGCCGCATGCGATGGACACAAGACATGAATAGAAATGTCATGCGCGCGTATTATAGGGCTGTAGGAGGGGAAACCGGACGGACTGGCTACCGAGCGGTAATGCACCGCGAGTTCCTGCTGCTCGAGCCAAATTTAACTGTCACGGAACAGAACCTGACAGATCGAGCTCGGTATATCCAACGAAAGGGCGTATTTAACGCCGCCGAGCTCGAACGATTGCGACGTGAGGCTGCTCCTGAAGTCGAACCCGTATCTACAGAGCATAACGCAGTTGTAACGCAACAGGAAAGCGTTCGTGGTGAAGTGCCTGTAGATGCGATCGCTGAAGAAGCAGCCTCCCATAAAATAGAGCAGATGAGAGGGATTTTGGAGGAGGCGATTTCCGAGATCCGGAGCGCTCCTCTGGAACAGAGGCCACGACTTTCTCGTCTTCCTCTTAATGCTGCGACGCGGGGTGCCATTGAGGCAGCTAACAGGCTGCTACCTCCATATTTGGATGGCAGTCTGGGCTTGGATGATACGGGTTCTATTCTCTTCGGTGCTGCTCTAGCGGTACACCGCTTCATTGGAGCCAAAACCCAGGAGCCTGGACGCACTACTAATAAGAGTAGTGACGTACCAGCCTGGAAGAAGAGAATAGAACGCCGTATGACGCCTGACCAGGGCCCTCATTGGCAGACTGCAAAGCTTCAGGTCGGGCAACACTAGGCCAAGGATTGTGCGCTCCGTTAGAATAGCTATCAACGGACTAGGTGTCAGGCTTGACCAGCCTGATATAGCTGAGAAACTGACGGAGCGCATCGACGGCCTGAAGCAGAGAATCGCGGCATGGGGGAAGCGTATTCGGTACGTAGTTCGGTAGGTATATAGGTACTCTGAGAGAGTTGAGCGCTTCCGACAAAATCGCCTCTTCGTGAGTGATCAGAAGAGGTTCTACAGGAAGTTGGAGAACCCGACGCCATGCTCTACTTCCCAAAAACCGAATACGGCTGACCTCGTCGCCTTTTGGCGAAACATATGGTCACGGGAGGTAGAGCATGAGGAGGGCCCTTGGATTGCGGCGGTTCAGGAAACATGTGCTAGAATCGAACCGATGAACCCAATCGCCATCTCTTCGGAGAACGTAGCTGATGCGATCCGGCGGGCACCGAACTGGAAGAGTCCGGGGGCCGACGGCCTGCACCACTATTGGCTGAAAGGGTTCTCGGTATGCCATGCGACCTTGGCTCGACAATACCAAGAGGCGATAGAGCGGAAGACGCTTCCGAACCTCTTCACTACTGGGATCACTCACCTAGCTCCTAAGTCCACCAACACCGCGGATCCTACCAACTACCGCCCCATAACGTGTCTGACTTCCATCTACAAGACACTGACATCCGTTCTGAGCTGCAAGATCTCTCGTCATATTGACGAATTTAACATCTTGTCTGTAGCTCAGAACGGATGCCGTGGAGGCGGCCGCGGCACAAAGGAGCTCCTTATCATTGACTCTGTTGCGGGCCAGCTTGTCAAACGCAACCGTCGGAACTTCTCTGCTGCCTGGATCGACTACAAGAAGGCATTCGACTCGGTGCCTCATTCATGGCTTCTGAGGGTCCTCGAGCTGTACAAGATCGACGGTGCAGTTCGAGACTTCCTCGAAGTATGCATGGGGCAATGGAGTACGATCCTTTGTCTCCAGGGCGAGAGACTGACGACGGGTGCCGATGACCGAATCCGGATACGAAGGGGTATTTTCCAGGGTGATTGTCTGAGCCCACTTTGGTTTTGCTTGTCCTTGAACCCTTTAAGCACTCTGCTGGAGCGTTCGGGGACAGGCTTTCAGTTTCGGAGAGGAGGTACTAAAGTTTCCCACCTTCTCTACATGGATGACCTCAAGTTGCTGGCACCTAATCCTGCACGCCTTATGGAGTTGCTGAAAATCACTACTGAGTTCAGCGGCTCCATCAGGATGCAGCTTGGAGTGGATAAGTGTGCGGTCGTGCATGTAGACAGGGGACAGGTGACGCAATCGGCTGAAATTAGCCTAGAGCTTTCTAACTTCAAGACCCTCTCCGAAGCTGAATCATACCGGTATCTGGGCATGTCACAATGCATAGGGGTGCAGGAGGTGGATATGAAACAGGCGGTTTGCGAGGTCTTTTTTGGACGGCTGACAAAAGTTCTTCGGAGCTACTTGTCGGGCGCCAACAAGGTCCGAGCTTATAACGGCTGGGTCATGCCCACTCTTTTGTACACATTTGGCGTGCTCAGATGGACTCAGACCGAACTCGACGCCCTGGACAGAAGAGTCCGCACGACTATGACTTACCATCGCATGCATCACCCGAAATCGTCGGTCATGAGACTGTACATCCCACGGAAGTGTGGTGGCCGAGGCCTATTAAGCGCCAAGTCCATGCATAACCGGGAGGTGTGCAGCCTCAGGGCCTATTTTGAAACGAGGAGGGAGAGCGCTATGCATGGTGATGTTGTAGTATGTGACAAAGGTCTCACCCCCTTATCCCTGGCCAAAGAGGAATGGCGAAGACCGGTTGTACTTAGCACCTCTGACCGGGAGACCGTATGGATGGAGAAGGAGCTGCATGGACGGTTTTACAAGGTGCTCCACGCACCTCACGTGGATGTTAAGGCCTCCGTGCAGTGGCTGCGATTCGGGGACCTCTTTGGGGAAACCGAAGGTTTTGTCTGTGCAATACAGGATCAGGTGGTCAAGACGAACAACTACCGAAAGCACATTCTGAAGGATGGCACTCCTGACTTCCCAACTAACAAATTATCGTCGTACAATAGTTTAGTAAACGTTATCTTATTACCACAGCTAAGTCACACTAACGTTTTAATAACGTTTGCTAAACGCGAAAAGGGCCCCATTTATAAGACGTACGTTGTTGTATTATCGTCATACAATAGTCATAAGATGACTTCGTTGAAGTCATTTAAAAGTCGTAAAAACGTTAAGAAATTACCATTTTCATCGCACAGTAGTTTCATTATAACTTTACAACGACTAGTTCGTCACATAGTGGTCATACAGGTGATTTGAATGACTAAAACGGTTTATTAGAATCAAGTAACAACACCTATATGACTAATTTATATTTCTTGATATAGTCTTGCGTGTTCGTGGCTTTGAAGGTGCAAAATAAATAATTACAAGGAAATAAAAGGTGTCGAGTGTTATTTAATTTTCATATCTTGCTAACTGTGACTGTTTCTAATTCCGTTTAGTTCGACTGGGAATTTAAGTTTTATGATAATATACCTATGTAAATACTATTCATATTTTCATGCCCCTTCATAGTTTTGTGTTTGAAACATTATATTATTATGAATAACAATAGTGTTTGTTTCTAAAAATGCAAGACATATTGCTTTTGTCGTACACTTATCTCTATGTGACGTTGTAAAGACACTAAGTCATATTAAGGTTATTTCAAGACCTTGTATGGTCTTGGAAATAACCTTTACGCCATTGCTGTTAGGGTTCCTCAAAAAACTAAAAATAATTTTTAATTTAGCAATATAAGTAGTAATTTCAATAATCTTTACCTAAATTTATTTCAGGCATAAGCTGATTGTAGTAAAAGCGCAGTGCAGATTACAAAACATTTTAATTATTATTCATATTATTCAAATACCCTACCTATATTTTTCGAATTAAACAATGGTGTTAAGAGTGTAACTTTTCGTTAGTATGGCGGCCAAGTCGCTTAAAAGTAAAAACTTGTCTCAAATGCGACAACAAGGCTGGTTAAAGTCAGGACATGACCTTTAATCGACATCTTGTTATATAGAGATCATATTTAAGTCAAAATGAACAACCAAGTCATTCAAGTGTCTCAAATTAACTGTTGTAAGACAAAATGGGGGATTGTTTTACAAACGTCATTTTCAAAACGTGTGTACAACTGCTTCATTATATAAATGTCACATACAGGTTTTTCTATCACCTAATTTGGTTAGTTGAAACCGTTTATTGGACTGTAACGTTAGTATGACTATTGCATTATCGTACTAACGTTATAGTTAAAACTGTAATATAACGTCGTGTAGTTTAGTCTTGCTGACGTTGCTATGACCAGTTTATTATGACATATAGTCGCACGACTAAGAAGTTAAATGGAAGACGTCTATAGGACCTAGTAGTCATCTCTTTACTATTGTAAGACTGCAATACAACTTAAAGTCGTACAAGCCTTGTCTTATATGACGTTTTTGTTTGTTGGGTTCTGTCGAGCTTGTCGTCATCCCGGCGAGTCACTCAGACATGTGCTTTCGGGGTGTTCAGCGCTTGCCAACACTGAGTACTTGCACAGACATAACCAAGTGGCCAAAATTCTTCATCAAGAGCTTGCTCTTATGTATTGTTTCTTGGAACAGAGGATGCCGTATTACCAGTACACACCGGTGCCAGTACTCGAACGCGACGGAGTCCGGCTCTACTGGGACCTGCCTATTGCCACGGACAGGACGATACTGGCGAACAAGCCTGATATCGTGGTGATAGATAGGGCACAGTCGAGGGTGTTTTTAGTGGACATTACCATCCCTCATGACGAGAACCTCGTGAAAGCCGAAACAGAGAAAAAGCGTAAATATCTGGATTTGGCACACGAGATTGTCGACATGTGGGGTGTTGAGTCCACTGAAATCATCCCTATCGTGATATCTGCCAACGGTTTGATCCCGGTTAGCCTCGCTCACCACCTGAGGCAACTGGGTATCTGTGACGGTTCGCTCGCAGCCAGGATGCAGAAGGCGGTATTACTCGACTCGGCTAGGATTGTCCGCCGATTTCTCAGCCTACAACCCTAACCCCCGGCCGTTTGATCTCCCTGCCGGGGCGTAATCCTCCACCCGCTTATATTTATCTATGTAAATTTATTATATTCCTTATATAAGTATTGTATTATATTATATTTATTTATATGTGTATATGTATATATTAAACGGGTGGAGTGTAGCAATAAGATAATAATAATAAAATAAGAATGGGACTGGAAGTTAGTTGATTATAATATGTTTCTTTTAAAATGTTATATTTCGATTATATAGAGAAAAGTCATCCACGACGGTGTCAAGTGGGAGCAGTAGCAGCGGCGAGTGGGACCGCACGGACGGCATCGCGGCCAGCAAGTCCAGCGCCAGCGCCAACGCCAACGCCAACGCAAGCGCCAACTCTAGCGCAAACGCGAACACGAGCGTCAATACCAACTCGGCCAATACTTTTGACCACATAGAAAGAAATTCCATTCTAAACGATCCCAGAGCCGGCAGGTGAGATTTCCTTTATATATATATAGTATAATTGTAAAAAGAAATGATGTTTTTGTACTTTATTAACTCTACATTTAAAAAGAAGCCAGAAGGGTGTTTTATAACTTCATAACTTTTCCCGATGATGAGAATCAGTAAAAGTCGTAAGTACGTACTTACTGAATTAGTGAACTGAATCAGTCTGTAAACAACCCACTGCTGCGCAAAAGCCTCTTCTCCATGTAGGAGAATGGTTGGAGCTTAATCCACCACGCTACTCCACTGCGGGTTGGTAGATAATTTCCCTCCCATGAGTAACGATCGTTATCAGGTATCTATGATAATAACCGGGACCGACGGCTTTACGTGCTCTCCGAGTCACGGTGGGAAACCCACAAGGACATACACCCAGACTGGAAACAAATATTTGCACAAATACAAATATCTGCCCCGAGCGGGAATCGAACCCGCGACCGCTGGCGTTGAGGAGACTACTCACACTACTACACCAGAACGGTTGACAAAGTCGTAAGTATTATAATACAATTAAGTAGTTAATGGTGGCGGTTCTTGCCCATGACTCGTGACCGGTACAGGCGACCGCGACACGAGAGACAGAGACGACAGAACCGCAACGACCAATGATATAATTTGTCGCGGTCTCCTGTCTCTGTCTCTCCTGTCGTGGTCGCGTGTCGCGGGCATAGAGGTATTATAGATAGAGCAGGGGAGCCAGGCGTACAGCTGTGCCTCGGTTAGAAAGAGAGAGATGATCGCGGTACCGGTTGAATTACATACCAATATAATATTACTTGAATATTTCTATGATTTGTTTGTAGTCGAAAAATTAAAATAGAAGTAATTAAATAATTGAAAATTACAAAAAAAAAAATCGTGATATGAACTTGAGACCGTAAGGCCAATGGGGTATAGCGATCTTCTCTCTCTTTCTAAGCGTCGGACGTTTCCGCTTACAGGCAGCCGTATGTCTTCCCTACTCTATCCATAATAGCTCTAAGGTCGCGTGTCGCGCGCGAGCCGCCACCATAACACGTTGTCCACGGCAGGGTGAAGGCGCCGCGCCGCCGCCCGCCCAGCCAGGCGCTGCGCGACGACACGCCCGCCCTCATCGGCCTCACCAACGGGCACGACGGTACGGACGGCGGACACCTAATATATTGTGTCACAAGGGACGACAGTACTACTTTCTGCCCCGCATGGGACATCGCCGAAGCCGAAGGTGGCAAACATGCCAGACAGAAAGTAGTACTTTCGTCCCGTGTTACACATACTTTTTTTTCCCTACCTAGGCCGAAAGTCCGGATTTTGTCCCTGTGGAGCGGGGGATAAAGTGTCACTTTTGTCCCGCTTCACAGGGACGAAAATCGAACTTTCGACGGAGGTAAGAAAAAACAAATAACTAATAACACACATGTTCACGTGAACCGATTAAATTATTTAAATTTATTATTTGAATACTCAATTGGTGTTTGGGTAATAAGATTTTCCAGCTGTACTGTACTGTACTATATCAGCCTGTAAACCACCCACAGCTGAGCGAAGGCCTCTTCTCTATAGTGAAGAAGGGTTGGAGCTTAATCCACCACGCTGCTCCACTGCGGGTTGGCGGATAATTTCCCTACCATGGGTAACGATCGTTATCAGGTATCTATCATAACAACCGGGACCGACGGCTTTACGTGCTTTCCGAGGCACGGTGGGGAGACCCACAAGGACATATTTATACCCAAACCGGAAACAAATATTTGTATAAACACAAATATTTGTCCCGAGCGGGAATCGAATCCGCGACCTCCGGCGCGCGGCGTTGAGGCAACTACTCGCACCACTACACCAGGAAAGGTCGTCAATCGGATTTTCCAGCATATAGCACAAATCATTATCCCGCCGCGAGACCACTCAGAACAACGTGTTTCGCCTTATACAGGTGACTGGTAAAAAAAAAAATAGGTACTTGATTTTTGACCAAATTGTCATAAATTTCAATTCAAATAAATGAAACGTTGACACTTCTCCAGTCATGCAGGCGGCACGTGCACAGGTGCTGTACTGTGCCGCTTGTTCACATCTAAAAATTATCAAAGTTCACATCATTTACCGAGTCAACAAATTTGTTGCTTAAACGGGTAAAATATCTTAGTATTTTTGCCTATTCTAAGCCAGGATTAAAGTATTAAGGGGGATTGGATCATGCTTGTTTATCAAAAGTAGCCTGCTAACCTATTAACACGTGGCGGCGTTTGGACGTAGGTAAACTACCTGTTATGTGTCGACAGTGCAGCTAGCTGCTAGGGTGTCCAGACGACGCGTAAATAAAATTAGATAACTGTTGAGTAACTTAGAAGTTTATTAATATTTACCTATTTTTTTTAATTTTTTTTTTACATAATTCGAATAAGAATCATGTACCGAGTATTCTCCTTAAATACTGATAGTAACTCACCGTTCATCCTGTAAAAACGCGAGGGTTTTTTCTCACCCGGGCTCATATTATATCGAGGGTGTAATCAACATAAATTCATAACGAGTGTAGACTGCTGTGAATATTTTAGCAAATACTGTTCAAAGAAATAATTAAGTTAACGTCCAGAAAATATCCCTCAAGTTAATATTAATCATACTATCGTCATACTAATATTATAAATGCGCAAGTAAGTTTGTTTGTTACGCTTTCACGCGAAAATTACTTAACCGATCATCACGAAACTTTGTAAACATATTCTTCCGACATCCACGCGGGCCGAAGCTAGTATACATATATATATAGTATACATATTTAAAGCATTCTTATGTTTTTTTTTTAATTATGATTCCCCAGTACCGACAGACAAGCCGGGGCCAGAGAAGGCAGAAGAGATAAAGCCTAGGACCCGCGAGTGGGAGAAGCACAAGGCGCCATGGATGGAAGAGCTGAAGCTGAACCAGGCGAAGAAGACGAGCTTCGGCTCCGAGGGGAAGTCGCGATCGGTCTCCACGTCTTCGGAAGCCAGCGGCATCGCTAGCAAGGCTGGTGGTGGCAGCACTGACAGGTGAAATATAGCTGACAAATATGTCTGAGTACACTAGAAGACGACCGTACTGTTCACTGGTGGTGGTGCGAGTAGTCGCCTCAAACCGCGCGCCGGCGGTCGCGGGTTCGATTACCGCTTGGGACAGAGATTTGTATTTGTACAAATATTTGTTTCCGGTCTGGGTGTATGTCCTTGTGCGTCTCTCCACAGTCCCTCTAATAGCACGTAAAGCCGTCGATCCCGGTTGTTATCATAGACACCTGATAACGATCCTTACTCGTGGTAGGGTAATTATACGCCAACCCGCAGTAGAGCAGCGTGGTGGATTAAGCTCCAACCCTTCTTCTGTATGGAGAAGAGGCTTTCGTTCAGCAATGGGTGGTCTACAGGCTGATACAGTACACTAGAAGATACGTGCGGTTTCACCACAGCTTATGGTCACTGTTTCGTTCCCATGTGATATTCAATAGCCTATTAACTGGCAGACTTGTAGATACCGAGATAAGTGCGTTCAAGCAAACAAACAACTTTTCCCTTCTATTCAATCATAAAATACATTTTTTGTTAATGTTCAATAAGTTTTTTTTTTAACAAGTAGTCTATGAAGCCTCCTTTGTGCACATTATGCCTGTATTAGGCCCGAAACATACTTACGTGTCGTGGCGTGTCGTGACGCGCGAGAAGCATATCGGTTTCATTTAGTACAACGCGTCACCACACGACACGACATTAAAATGTATCTAACCATACTAAATGTATAAAACTGATATGCTTCGGGCGCCTCAGGACGCCACGACAAGTGAGTATGTTTCCAGCCTTTGGATACTTACAGTACAGATACTAATTACAGTACAGGAAGGCGAAAAAAAAAACAACAATAATAATTATTTAAAAAAAACTTATATATATATTTATATTTTAACTGTGATTATAATATTAAATTGAACGCGTCCGCATCTCGCCAATTTATAGCCAGGCATAAATACGTAACGGCCACGCCGTTTTATGTATTAGCAAATTATTTTTTAAAGCAGAAATCGATCTTTTCGAATTTCTAAAATATAAAATTTTTTCTCAAAAATAATCATCACTTTTAATATTGTCTCTATTAGTCATCAAGCCGTGACACAATATTCTGTTTTATTATATAAAGGATTAATGTACAAGGTCACTGATTAATTATTCAATAGTGATGTAATTATTCGTGTCCTGAGACTATTTATTATCGAAGTAGAAAAGCAAAAATATGATTACATTTTTTTTAGTGACTGTCGAGCTGCTAAAAGGAAATATTCAAAGGTTCCCCATAACAAAATCGTATCTGAGAAATTAAGTATTATTACAGGACAAAGCTTACGAGATCTGTGTAAATATTATCAATTATTTACTCAAATAAATACTGTTTACGTAAAATACTTGTAAAGGCTATTCGAGGGGTAGTAAATTTATTTTTACCTATATTATTATTATAAATGTGAAAATATGTAAGTTTGTTTTTACGCTTTCACGCGAAAACTACTTAACTGATCAATATGAAACTTTGTACACATATTCTTGGAGGTATTAGAAGTAACATAGGATACTTTTTTTTTTGGTCGCGATAACCGACATCCACGCGGGCGAACCCGCGGGCGGAAGCTAGTGTATATATAAATAAATAGATTTCATCTTACTTTTCCCATAGGATTTTGTTCTTGGGATCCTTCGTGTTGTTAATTTTTGAAATGTTTGATTTTTCTTAACAGAATTTTGGAATGTGGTTTGGAGGATAAGAGATCGTCACATTCGATGGAAATGTCGAAGAGTACATCGTCGATAAGCAATAGGATATCTGTTCTAGAAAGTTTAGAATCCAGTATAGAGGTAATTATATATTATTGTATATTTATTACATAAATATTTTTTGTTAGTTGTATTTTAGGGTTTGAATTTATGATGCCGATGAGAAATTGTGTATTTTTATTTTTTATTTAATTTAATGTGTTAATAATTATTTAAAGCTTACTACCTATAATTAAAAAAGGACAAAATATGTAAGTTTTTAAAGAATATTAGTTCAACATATAAATTACTTTGCACGGTTATATTTATAAAAATGAATAAAATTAGTGTTTAGCTGTAATAAAATAACATATTTTAATACAAACGACGTCGACGTTATATACACGGTAATTACACATTTAAAAAAATGTCGCAAGTTTTTTCATTCCATCAAATCTCAGAAACAAGTGAACATATTTTGATGTAAATTTCAATCAAAGCTGGTGGTATAAGGAGTAGCTTAAATTAATTTACCGATGCTTAAAGTCCAGAAGCTCTTAATGCCATCTTGCTCGAGGGCGTAACGCCGGAAACCTGGAAAAGCGTGGTGGTGCTCTTCTTCAAAAAGGGCGATAACAGCTTGTTGAAGAATTATGGGCCCACTTTGCTTCTAAGCCACATTTATGAGCTTTTCGAATCTCCATGTCGTACCCGCCCCGATATCCGTTAGGAATTCTACTCTCGAAGTTGTTAACGAGTACATCTACTTAAGAAAAAAGGTCAAACTTTGAGAGAGAGGTCAATCGTCGAGTCCAGTTAGGATGGGCAGCGTTCGGGAAGTTAAAAAACGTCTTTTCATCCATCATACCTCTGCCTGAAGTCGAGTTTTCGACCAATGTGTGTTACCAGTGATGACATATGGATCTGAGACGTGGTCTCTGACTATGGGCCTATTAAACAAGCTACAAGTCGAACAGCGTGCAATGGAGAGGGCTATACTTGGTATTTCTCTGCGAGATTGAATCAGAAATGATGAGATCCGCAGACGAACGAATATTGCCGACATAGCCCAACGGATTTGCAAGCTGAAGTGGCAGTGGGTAGGGCACATAGCTCGTAGAACTGCTGATAGCTGACAACCGATGGAGCAGAAAGATTCTCGAGTGGAGACCATTTACTGGCAAGCGCAGCGTCGGACGGCCGTCCGCGAGATGGACGGACGACTTGAGGACAGTTACTGGAAGCCTATGGTTGAAGGCTGCTTCAAACAGGTCGCTGTGAAGGCCGATGGGGGAGGCCTTCAGCATTGGACAACCAGTGGTCGATATGGTGATGATGATGATGATAGGTTAATTTTATTTTATAAATATTATATTAGGGTTCCGTGTTAAAAAAATATATTACTCGTGAACGATATCTTACGTGTGTGTATGCTGGAACTTTCAAATAAACTATGGTGCTTTTACATTTCAGGCAAAAACTCGTCACTCAGTTGATAATAAGAAAGACGTGCCACCGGAGCTGCCGACGACGAAGCCGCCGTCACTACAGTCACCCACCGCCGCCGGTACACTATGACTATATACATTGCTTTCACACTTACCAATAAAGTTTTATTTTATACATACAGAAGAAGAAAAAGAATTGCAGTTTGTAGCAAAATAGTACTTTGTCTCAAAAGGGACGAAAGTAGGTACCACTTTTTGTCCAGCATTGGAAAACATGCGGGAAAGGATGTAGTACTTTCGTCCCATGTTACACATACTTTTTTTTCGTGGTAGTTAAGTGATCACCGCCGACACTTACCACTCACGCTAACAGTAACTAAACTACGTCATACTAAACTTAAAAGTCAGTAGAAGTTATAATACCGTTTCGTTAATTTGTGGTATTAGAATAATCCATCTCGTGAGAAGTTATCTATTTATATTTTGTTGTGAATATGTTTTAAGGTTTCATGCTTGGAATGGGAATGTGTTTTTTTTATTTTTATACTGAACGTAATCAGCTTTGTCGTATCAGTATCAAGATTTCATAATTCTAAAAAAAATTGGTTGTCTGTAAAGTCGGTTTACGGACAATAATTTTACGTGACAACGTCATAAGAAAACGTGTAAGAGAGATAGAAGCGTCACAAGCCGAACGCATAGGCCAATCGTGCCTCTCTATAGATTGTTCCGTTCCACGTTCGCGGAACGTGAAAATGAGTCTTGCTTTTTCGTGCGTGCAGCCGGCGTTCATCGATTTATAAGACGTTATCACGCCAAAAATATAAAATACTGTATTAATTTGTAATTAATGATTGTATAAGACAATCGTATGTGAATATAAATATTTTGATTACGATTCAAGGTCGAACACTTATCTCGATGCTAGACGAGATCAAGAAGCCGCCGGCGCCGCAGCCTCCGAGCGCGTCGATCCGCGCCAGCACCGAAATCACCGACAAGTCGCCCGGCGCCAAGCCCGACAAACTCGACAAACTCGAAAAACTCGACAAACCAGACAAACTAGACAAACCCGACAAATCCGATAAACTCGACAGATTTTCCGGTATCGAAAAACCGAGTGAACTTTCATCGATTAGCAAGTTTAGTATCGAAAAATCGAGTTCCGTCGTAGAGAGAAGCGAAAAGTTAGAAGAGAGGGCCAAAACGGAGATCAGTTCGGGGACCCTGGAGAGGCGGTTCCATTCGTTGAAAAATGATAAGAGCGAGGGCTCCGATGCGTTGATAGCTCGGCTCAATGAAAGGGTGAGTCTATTTGAATGCATAATTATTAGAAAAAACGCTATAGTTTTAAGAAGTTTGAAGAAAAATATCCCTACGTCGTTCATGCTTTAAAAATATCGAGTACTAGTTTTTGTCGCATATAATTTTGTAACGCTTAGATGATGCACGCTTGTGCTTAGCTATCTCTGTCATAAAAAATTCAATTAATGTAATAATCGAAATAACAATTAATTTGTTTTAAACTTGTAGAGCTCAAAATCGGCATTGACGAAAAAGATCTTACAATAACAATGTGAATAATAATTAATAACATACATAGGTATATGTATATACGAATGTGTGACGTTATCCTGGACTCGTATAAATTATTTATGATCCCATAGTGTCAGCATAAAAATTGTTTTTTCTAGGGAGTTATGGCAGAAGAGTTGAACAGATAGACAGATTAGTGCATATGGATATTTAAATCCGAAACTATATTACTAATTGTAACAATTATTTTACCCTGTCATATGACTCTTAGCATTTACTTATAATTTAATAAACACCAATAAAACGAAAAACATAGAAATATACTAAAATCTGACAATCTTATTCTGTTTCAGATATTAAACCTAGAGAAGCTAGTAGAAGTACAAAACACGAAATTTAACGAAGCCATCGAGGATCTAACCAGTAAATTAAAGCAAGAGTCAGAAAAACGTCAAGCACTACAGTTGGAGATTGAAAAACTTGCACATTGCGTCACACAAGTCTAACGTCTCTCCTCGTTTTTATTTTAATATAGAGAGTAACAAGTGACAATCGAGTTAAAGCGGAATTATTCGAAACGTAATGACGATAAAGATAAATATTTAGTGATGTGAAGTTTAATTTAATTACTTTTGTTAAGATTTTTTTTTTAGAACGCATGGTGAATTATTTTAAAATTATTATAAATTATTATTATTATAATAATTTTAAATTATTATTATTATATTTTAACATCTAAATCCCACGCAGGCGTGAGAATACCGCATTTTTACTAATTGACAGAGTAATATAAAATAATAATTTGACCATTTTGTAATAGTATAAGTACCATATGATTCAATGAAAATTTTCGTTTGTGTACTCGATGCATTTGATATAATTTATATTTGGTTCTATGTTATCAATATACAATAATTGTTAATATTTTAAACGCTTGTGATATATAAATTCCTTGACAGTTTTAAAGATGTCAGTACTTAAGTCCGTATGTAAATTATAGATAAAAGTTTAAGGGCCTTAATGTAAGATTACTGTAGGATAATTCGATTTTTAATATTATGTGAGATGTTGTTGAAAATGTTGTCATTTTTAATATTACTCTTTATTTTGTTTTGTTTTTCTAAGTGCTACTACGTAGTCTGAATTTTATGTAAGAGATTGTGACGTCAAACTGTAGGTTAGTCGAATATTACTCGGTAACTCGCAAGATTGTTGTCGCGGCCAAAATAGCGGTTTAAATATAAAATATATTTTACTGCGCTGTTATCTGTATTATATAATTATCGGTCGCCGTCATTAATTTAGCGAGTTGTGAACATAGCTCAATGTTAATAAGAAACTATTTAGCGAGAGATCCGCAATAACATTTAGAAAGAATCTAATTTCGCGATCAAGTTTAATAACATCTAGATAAATACGATTGTCTCAGTAAACACCTAGCATATTATTAATAACCCCTAACGTGAGACGTATTATTTTCTACTGAATATAGAAATTGTAGTAGGATATTCGCGATTATCAATTGGTTGTGTAACATAGGTTGTTCAACTTACACGGATCTCACACTAAACGGTTTCTTTCTCATCGTACTTACATAGTGTCTCGTTAATTCGTAATGTAACTTGGCTGTATATTAGGTTCGAGAAGTAAATTTGATTACAAAATCGTGCCATTTTTATTATGCTTTTCGCAATTGTAAATTGAATAAGTTATCTATACAGATGGTGAAATTATTGTGATTAAATAGATTATTTATCATCTATAGTGATTTTCACATTCCATGTTCATAAACTGTATACACTGCGGCATCCAAGGCCTAACTCACAACGCACACGCTGCTATTAGTTAATATTTATTATTGATCTTTAATTTTAAACTATATAAATTTGTATATTCAGAATGAATTTTATCAAAGAATCGACCTGATGTAATTAATATTAAAGTTCAATATTAAATATCGATTTTATTCTCATTTGAGGCGCTTTCATTTGAAATAGGTAATGTTTATTCGTAGTTAATCAATGTTTCCTCTTATACGTAGGAAATATATAAGTACGAAAGCCATATTTTACATATAATTAATATATTTTTGTATCTGTACAAACATAAATATATGTCCATTGTCCATATGGTGTGTTATAACCTCATATTCGTACCTTTTCTTCGTACATATCTTTGTATTTATTTTAAGTATGTTATTATAAATATTATAAATATTTACACACAGATTGTAACGTTAATTATAAAGCTAATGTAACGATAAATTTAATTTTACGTGACGTAAACATTCACGGTTGTGTTGAACCATCCAATATTTATTGATTGCTTTTTAATTTTTTTTTTTTCATAATGTTTTGTGTCCTTCAGTTGAAATTTACTTTATTATTACGGCTCAAAGATCTACAATTAGCGATATACAATAAATTATGATTTAGTAATTATTATTTCACTAATAATCAAGTTTAATCCTTAATATAATAAGGTATTGTTTTAAATTAGCGACTTAAATCGGAATAATAAAATTGCTTCGTATTGCTTTAGAGGTTGTAGTTTCGGTTATAATTGTGATAAATATCGCTTAATGCATATATATACAAAAATTATTATGTAAATCATTTCAAAGGCTTTAATAGTGCACAAATATGTCACATAATGAACATTTATAGAATTTTTATTATGCAAAACTTTAATGCTTTATTGTATAGAAACTAAATATTCACATATAACGTAGTTAGTACAAAATTTAATAGCATAAATTACTGGAATATTGTAAATTTAATTGAGGACTCGATTTAAAAAAAATAATTATATCTTAATTATTATAGTACAAGAATCCCCCTTTAACATGGTACTCTTATAACGCGTTGTCATTTTACGCGATTTCATGACCCTCGTACAACACGTTTTTTTTTTCCAATAAAACGCGGAGGTTTCCCACGTTATATTTGTTTCACAGTGAATAAACATGTAATATACTGTTTTTTTGGAATTATGTAATTTATTTCATATTAACCATATTTAACGAGAAAACTTAAATGTGAATCATTTGTACATAACGTGTTATACGGGGTCACACAATCGCGTTATTCGAGATTGCTCGTACAACGCGTTTTCCTATAACGCTAAACTAATCTAACGTGTTATAGGGAGGATTACTGTATATATATTGTTCTTTTACGTTTAATTCGAACTCTTCACAGTCAATATTAATTATATATTTTCTTCATTTGAAAAACTATGTATATGCGGAATTTATTTTGTAAATTCGTGTTTTATTACGTAATTTCAAATAAATATCATGTAAAGTTATCTTCTCTAATCGCAGTTTTTGTTTGGCAAATTTTAAAATATTAATTTTTAAGGTCGAAGGATTGTAAAGATTATATGAGAAATGCATTTTATATATTATACTTATTATCTTAATCTAATTTTGCTTGTATTAATACAATTATCTCATTTTCCTATTACAAACGATCCATAATAAATCAAAGATTTAGCGATATACTGATTTTTTTGATTCAAGACGATCATGTTTCGACATGTTTCGAAACAGATAACGTTGCGAGATTATGTAAATAAATGTTAACAAGACAAGGTCGTAGGCTTAACGTGTCCCGTTTATAACAATTTAGTCAGTTATAACGAAATATAAATAAATAAAAAAAAACCTATGATCTAACCTTTTTATACCAATAAAAAAACCTTGAAACATAGAATATATAACGCGTATCGAAAATCTGTAACGTTTTTCAGTCGATTAAAATGCATGTACCTGACATATTTATTGTTACAAAATAAGTTATGGTTGCCGCTATATCGTAAAATATAATTTGAATATACATATATTTTTATAAGACTCTATTCTCATTAGTGCAGAGTCGTATATTGCATTCTATCTCGATTAGTTATGTAAGATCGTTAGACATCAACAATATTGAATGCGATCAGAGTATATATGTCGTGGCCATATCGTCGAATTGGCCAAATCATGAAATGCCCGAGAATTTCATGAACTGGTCGCATTTCATGTAATGTTTCACTGATCATTGACCACATCATAATGTGTCTTAGCAATATCAATGATAAAAAAATGTAACTTAACTTTACCTAACATATTAACATATTCTCGAGCATTTCATGATGTGGTCAATTCTACGATATGGACACGACATATTAGTATTGGAGAAAGAACATAAAATAATTCACTTAAACACACGGATATTTATACAATGATATGGCACTAACTCTGCTAATGCGGATAGAGCCTTACTCTAAAAATTGAGTTAAAATTGAACACAATAAGTCGAGTGCAGTAATAAAAATAACTTAAAAATTAAGAAAGTAATTAATTAAGTCAATTCTTGTCATGTGAAATTTTGGGATGATTGATTTATTACGTCAATAATGCATTTAATAAACTCCATGTACATACATATAAATATTTTGTAGAAGTTTTAAATGTACATACTGGAAGGTAGAATCGAAAGTCGCGTACGGTTTATAAAATAAACCACAGTTGAAATTTATTGTATGATATAGGAACACTAGTACTTAATTTATTTTCCATACCCATTCCCATGCATTCCTATGTTTTATGGATTTTTACGGATCAGTCAGTATATTCGTATTATAATAAATACATGATAGTACCTCAGTTTTGTTTTATTTATAAGCCTTATATTTAATAAAAGATATTTTTATTATAAACGTATTATATTTTTATATTACATTTTTTCATATAATATTATTTCAACTATAAATATATATTTATAACAAAAAATAGTAACATGTAACAATAGTAAATGGGTTTGTAAACAATTCATTATCACTACGTAGTATTAAACAATCCTTTTATTCTTAGTCTAAAGATTAACGTATACTAGAGTTGCCAACCGTCCTGTTTTTCCAGGACATGTCCTGGTTTTTGTAGTGTCCTGGGATGTCCTGAATAGTTTTTACGCAGCGTCCTGGGTTTTTAAATTTTAAAATTCGCGCGCCTCAAGAAATTTTTACGTTACTTTTTATTAATTTTTATTAATAAGTTTGTAATATTAGAATTTATTAGATGCTAACTAACCTAAGTTTAAAAAAAAATTTACAAACTAAAGTGTTTGTTTTATGTTTTATATTATTTCGAATAATTTTATTCAAATACTTTTATGAAAAATATGATTATTTTAATTACTTGAATTTCATTTCACCTATTTTTAATACATATTAATTTAACTATTGCAACTCTATTACTACGTCCTGTTTTTAAACTGAATTGTCCTGGTTTTTCCAACTTCAAACCTAATTTTTTAAATTTGGTGTTGGCAACCCTAACGTATACTCAAAAACCTGTAGTTGTAAACATTTATTTGAAAAACAAATGCTGGTAATATGAAATGTATAATCTAAATGATTCACAAGATCAGGATCTTATTTATATTCATTATGTTGTATTAAAAAATATTGGAAATCATTATTATTAACAATTATTTTATTAGCTCTTTATAAATGTAAAAATAACTTAAAACTGAAGTTAAAAACAAAATACAGTTTGGTGTGCGTCTTTGTAATTTTTGTATTTATAAAAATTGAGATAGAAAAATTAATATTAAATTGTCCTGAAGTATAAAAAAAAAACTTATCTAATATTTTTGGTAGTGATTCCCACTTAAATGTTAAAATATAAAATATCTATAAATGTTATACTTGTAAGTATAAAACCATAAATTATATGCGATTACGGTCTTAATAATTATTGTACTGTTATATATCAGTAATTATTCAACACGCAAAAAAGTACATAATTTTACATTTAAATGTCTTTCTTCAACTTTATACCAAGGCACGGAACAATTACATTTTGTTTATTTTCATAAAAATTATCAATTTTTCATTTGTACAATAATTTGTTACATTAGATAATTGTTATATGTGATGAATATTAAATGGTTCAAGTGAACTTGTACAACTGTACCTTTGAGTGTATCCCTGTCACTATTATTTTCATTTATATATAACTCTATAATTTACATGGCACTTCATGTCAGTAGTAGCTTTATGAGGTGGGATCGGGAAAAAATGATCCTTTTATAACTTTTATTCTATCTAAATTAAAAAAAAAATCGACAGTTTGCCTTTTGGTTTTTGTCTCCAACATTATACGAAACCTCTTCTAAACATCTTTCTTCCCTCCTTTTTTATTTTTTTAACCACTACTGTTTTAATCCGAAAAAGACTTAGACCTCGCAAAGGTTTAGGCCATCGCTGTTTAGAGTCGAGATTTCTTCAATCATAAATCACTGTTGAGTATGAACCTGTTACCCTCTGAATGCTTGCCGGTATATTTATACAGACATTTTCCATAGGCACCTAAAATCGTCAGAGAATAGTATTATAATTTAACTTAAATTTCTAAATTCAAATTACAATTAACTATCATAATTACTTTTATTATTACTGTAATTATCTTTGTTCTGTACTGTATCAGCCTGTAAACAACCCACTGCTGAGCGAAGGCCTCTACTCCATATAGAAGGGTTGGAGCTTAATCCACCACGCTGCTCCACTGCGGGTTGGCGGATAATTTCCCTACCATGAGTAAACGATCGTTATCAGGTGTCTATGATAACGACTGGGACCGTCGGCTTTACGTGCTTTCCGAGGCACGGTAGGGAGACCTACAAGGCCATACACCCAGACCGGAAACAAATAATTGTAAAAATACAAAAATCTGTCCCGACCGGGAATCGAACCCGCGACCGCCGGTTTGAGGTACTGATTAGTGCATGGTGAGATAATTATAATTACCTTTGTGTTTTCCTAATGCATTCAGATCTATGGGTAGAGGTCTCATAGTGGTCCCGGTGGGCGGCGGGACAGAGGAGCCGCTGTCGCTAGGCGGTCTGCGCACGCGCATGAACTCGCCGCGAGTCGCCGCTTCCCTCCGTTCAACCGAACTCACACGTTTTGAATCCAAAAACCGTAGATTTTGTAGCTTGTATAGTACGAAATACCTTAAAAATATTTTAATATTTCGCATATTGTAAGTCAAAAAAATCGAATAACGGTAATAATGACGTAGCTAGAGAACGTTAGTTTTGGTACCCTCGAAATATATTTTAATTGCAGAATAACAAAAAAGAGAGTTATATATTTTATAATATACACTAGCTGTTAAATAACTATAAGTAAAACTTAAGAGAAAATTGACGTAGTTGAAATAGTATAGTGTTTTAAGTGTCTTACCTATATCTTTGGTAATCGGTGTCATCTTTGTCATTATCCGAAAGCTGATTCGGGCACGCTTTATTGCTTAATAGACTCAAGTACGTCAGCGACGGAAAATTTTTACTCACTTCGTTTATAAATTTATCTAAATCTGTTATCTGAAATATGTGATGAAAATATAAGTAAAAGCTATTTTCCGAAATATCGCATTTGAAATAAAAATAACAAAACCTTCAATTACGTTAAGCATCTATAGTCTACCATTAAGTAAGTTTTAGTACCTAATGATCTTAGATTCCGATTTTATAATTTTGTTTTCAACGCTGAGTTAGGTACTGTTTATTGAGAAAGTACCGAAAACGTCAACCAATCCAAAAAGTATAACAGCAGGAGTTAAACAAACCACTTCAACACTTCCGTTCTCCGTCTCCGTATATGTATTCTAGGTTTCGAAATGAACTATAGTGCGTTCAACGAGACAAGATACCAAATGTAAACAAACCAACTGCCAGGTCATTTGCCTATGCAGGGTTTTGTAACCTTTTTTACTTACAAAAAAAATATTAAAACTAGATATAACAGCAACAAATAACAAAAACAACAACTAATACAACAAATAACAACTATAACTAAAACTAGTAACATATAAGAATAATTAACGAAAATATTGACAGGAAATAACAGAGAATGAACAAAATTTATATATCACCCCGAGCGCTTCACGAACGGAATGAAATAAAAATAAATAAATAACTAAATGTTTTCAAACCCGCAATAGTCTCGTTGGACTTTCCCGACTTTAGCCGAGAGCCGTGCAACAGATAGCAAACAAACAAGATAGAAAGAGATAGACTATATTTTCATGTTTCATCGGCGTTGTTTACATTTGGTATCTTGTCTCGTTGAACGCACTATACATAGTTTATTTTAAAATTTATATTACTCAAGATGAGCCGTACGTTCAAAATTTTTTGCAAATTTTTAGTTTCAAGTTAGTTTCGTGGTTCCTTCGGCCCTCATCATAGTCCACTTGAAAGCTCTTACTAATGAGGTTTTATTGTATAAGTAAAAAAATAAGAAAATAAATGAATGTGACATCAGTCACTCTTAGACGTTTTCGGTTTTTAGATCAAACGGCTACATAGCCGATATTAAGTTTTCATATCGAATTGAAAAAATTGAAAACCGTTTTCATATATCGATATCAGTAGTAATGTTTTGATATCAATTGCGTAACGTAAACACAAAACGAAACAAACGCAAACTGTTGAACATAAAGGTTAAAACAGTTTAAATATAAACTATAACAAGTTTATTTCAAATGTTTTGAAAAACTACGTCTGATGGTTATAAAATATTAAATATTATAGTATTATTATAATTTTTAATATTTTAATATAATAATTATTATAAGGCATACTTCAATAAAACTAAAAATGATTCGTTTCACAAACTTTTTCTTAAATACACACACTATTTTATTACGGAAACTAAATAATCATAACCGTAAGTAAGTATATAATGCATAATAAGTATATAATGCATAATAAGTTTTCATTTTATAAATGTATATAATATATATTTACTTTATTGTTTCTCATATTCCTCCATTCCTACTCACTCACAAACATACACACACACACACACATACACACACGCATACACACACACATGCACACACACTCACACACACATACACACACGCATGCTCAAACACACTCTCACACACAAACTTACATTTTTTTTTGTTTTTATATATATTTTTGTTTTTTCTTTTTTTTGTATATTCTTTGTACGCCTTTGTGGATGAGCGGGGTACCCAGTAATATGGGATTCCACCCAGTACAGGGGCCCTTGCGACTTGTTTGCTAAAATTTACTTTTTTCAATAAACTATTTTGTATTTTTGTATAACCATAAAAGAGTAAAGACTCGACTTTATTGCTTAAACTTGTAGTTATATTTTGCGATGTACACAGTTGCATTAAAACCGCTAAATCGAATGGAAAACCATATTCGCCTCATCTCTTTTATTCAGTATGAAGTTACCGTTAAAAGAAAGAGATGCAGATAATATGGTTTTAGCTGTCGCGCGGCTCTTATACTGGGGCCACACTAGCGGGAAATGCCGTTGACTGTGGCGTTGAACGTAGGTGTGGCCACCACTCATCGCGATAATTTAACAACGGCATTCACGTTGCCGTTGGACGTTGGGCGATAGTTGCGGCTACACTAGCGGGAAACGCCGTTTACTATGGCGATGAACGTAGGTGTAGCTACGACTCACCGGGAAATGCCGTTTACTATGGCGATGAACGTAGGTGTGGCCACGACTCATCGCGATAATTTTACAACGGCATTCACATTGCCGTTGGACGTTGGGCGATAGTTCAAGTGGCGGTACATCAAAGAGATAACCGCGAGAGTTAAGGGGTCTGGCCACCCTGGCGGAACAAAAAATGCACTGTTTTTTTAATTAAATTAATAAATTCGAAACTATGGGCCGGAATATTTTTATTTTTTTACTCAATATCACAAAAGGGCTTCAAAAATAACATTGTAAAATTTTATTTGAAAATATTAAAAAATAAGTGTGTAATAATATAAATTAAGATGCCTGTAACTTGGCCAATTTTGAGTGTTTCGATACGCAACAGGTCTTAAAATGTCTGTTACAGTTCAGGGTTTATTAAAAAAAATAAAAAAATAAAAATGAAAAAAAATAATCCAGGGTGGCCAGACCCCTTAATACGTTGAAGCGGCCACACAGCACACTACAAACATATGTCATTGTGCACCGTGAGCGCGACGGAATCGCACGTGTTTGTTTTCGATAAATACATACTATGACTATGGAGTGGTGTAACGAAAAAGTAATTACGTTTACGGATTCAAGATTCAAAATTTATAAGAATCGTGCGTCACAAAATGATGCTTAGCGACGAATAACGGAATTATTACCTTTTAAAACAACTTAACCAACAACTTTAACTTTCGGTGAAATAAAGATAATAAAAGATCGAAAAATTATGTAAAAGCCACATTAATTACTTTAATATATTCTTTATTCTTTATTGCACTTAAAAATTGAACAGTAATATAATCACATGTATCATTAATATTATTCCAATTGCCTGAAATATATAATATATAAATAAATGAAAGACACAGGTAAATACAGAGTATGTTGTTTTATTTTGTAAAGTATAAAAATATTGTTTCAATTTAATTGAATAGATAATAGTAATAATAGATATAATAACTCTTAATAAAAAATGTTTGGCTGTAAAGTCGGTTTACGGACGATAAATAATTTTTACGTGTTGACGTCATAAGAAAACATTGATGATAAATTACATACTTTTATGAACGGAATTGAATTATTTGTTATCACTGAATTATCATTATTTTGTATAACATATATTTATTATATATTATTATTGTTATGCCATCTGCCCATCTGCAAATGCAATATTACTGTCAATCTCAGGTCGTCTGGCAAAACGTTCAATAATATTTATAGATATACATAATTAATACTTATTATTATATGTTTCTTATTTAATCTCAGATAGCCGGGAAATTGATGGCATACATATGTTCATGATGACTGACCCGTTGGCGCAGTTTACAGTGACCCTGTTTTCTGCTCCAAGGGTTGTGGGTTCGATTCCCGCCCCGAGTCTGGGTGTAATGTATGTGTATTCATATATGTATTATTTATTTTAAAAAAAATGTATATCAGTCGGCTGTTACCTAAAACACAGGCATTAGGTTGCCTACCTTACAGACGACCGTGTGTGTGTGTGTTAAACATATTTATTTACTTAATATTTTTACAAAAAAAATTACACTCATCAAATACAGAGTTGCGCCGTCAACGTCTATCTTGCTTGAAATTCAAATAACATTAGCGCCAATTTTATCGCCAAGAATGGGCGTTGACGTTGAACTTTCAAGTGTAGCCACTCACTTCATCGCGCTAAAATTATCGGAATGTCTACCGCGATGATAGGCATTGACGTTTCCCACTAGTGTGGCCCCAGGGTTATTGTTAGCCGTTGCGCGCCTGTCACCGTTCTACCAGTTTCGGTTTCGTGTTCGCGCTCAAGTTTTCGTTGGTTATGTGAAAACGGCTGTTTTGGTATATCGATATGATATGATATGGGGACGCGTAACCGATATTAGTTACGTTTTGATATATCGGTCTCATGCCTAGTCACTCTGCCATAAAATATAAAAGAAGAAAATGTACGATCTTTTATTTAATAAAGTACCGACATTAACATTTATTACACAGTCGAGAGAATAAAATAATGTAACTTAAACATAAATAATAAACCCGATTAAATAAGTATGAAGACATTTTAGTAAAACTTAATATTAATGAGATTTACCTGATTCTTATTAATTGATAATGTCCTCAATTTCGGTAAGCGTGGAAAACTGACATTGTCACCTAATTTATTGTTATCCAATATCAACTCTTCCAACATCTTGAAGTTTTCTAGACCCTTTAAAGTTTCAATGTTGTTGTAGCTGTTAACAATAAAATTGCGCGGAAATATATATTTCTAATATAAATAAAACGTTTTAACCGATAGATGTCAGACTGAACTGGACTAAATCAGCCTGTAGGCAACCCACTGCTGGGCAAAGGCCTCTTATCCATATAGATGAAGGGTTGGAACTTAATCCGCTATGGTGCTCCACAGCGGATTGGCGCATAATTTCTCTACCATGAGTAACGGTCGCTACCAGTGCCCCTAGTACGAGTTGACTGCGAGAAAAACGTAACGTCACAACGTAAATACTCTGACAAGAATCATTTCCTAGTACGACGTTGCATTTTGGAGCTACGTATTTACCGAGCCCGTTTGGAGTTAATTACGCACCTCCGACAGAAGCCGAACACTATAACCCGATTAAATTGATGTAATCTATAACTTTCATCTTTCTTACACCTGAGAAAAAGAGTGAGACAAATAATATTCCGCCATTTGTAAGATATTTGACATGTTGAGATAATATTTTTTTATTGGTCATTCGGTATTTGCCGCGTAAACGGTATTTTCGTAGTACGAGTTGCACATTTGACAGTTCTAACAACGTAAATTTGTTCGTTACGTAATATTTTGGTTGTTGAGTAACTCACAGACGATGTTATTGGTGAGAGCTTTAACGTGGCTATAAAAAATAAATGTTATTGATGCACTGAGTGATTTCAATTGTGATAAAACGTGTTACTGTGACTGTGGACAATAAATAATTTAATTCTGTGGTTGCTTCTTTCTTCTATTTTTTATTTAAGGAAATAATAGTAAATGTCTAGTGATGAAGACTTACGATATTAATAAAGAGTTCGAAATAAGAAGCTGAAAGACGGGAGTTATCTCAGTAATGTAAGTTAAAATTTAATAATAATATATTACATATGATTTTAGCCTCATAATTCATTATTATTTTATTAATTTAAAAATAGGTTAAGAGTACGCTGTAGGATTACTTAAACAATAGATATATATGTGGTAATCAAAACTCTGAAGTAATGGTATCGTTTTTAAAATAATGTGTATGTGTGACTAACAATAAGAGTATTCATTATTTGAAGGCTATTTGTTTATAACTAACAAGACAAAATTTAATGTTTCAAAATACGAAATATTAAAAATAATTTATACTACTCACTTGTAAATAAAAATATGAAATTATGTGTTGAAACTAACTATATTATTATTCATTTTATTGTGTAAAAACTAGTAAAATTGCTTTAAAAAAAAAAAGTACTATTCTTGGTGAATAAAGATTATTATTATTATTATTCTATTTAAATGTTCTCATTGCTTGTTTTATTTTTCAGAATCAAGACTGTCAATTCTATGAGTGTATTTGAAACTTTGTACTTGCTATAAAAAGAATTATAAATGTAATGGACAATACCAAGATAATATAAAAATTCAGACAGCCTTAATTACCTCATTTGTAAAAATTTGTAAGTATATTATAAATTATTGCTAAAATTTACTATTAACTTTTCTTTAATAATAAAAATAAAAAGTTTTTATTATTTCTAAATCTTATACAAATACATTGTGGTTGAGTCTTGTCCAGTGAGTAGTAATAGACACTCGTTTGGGGAATGGCTCGTTACTTTTATTTAATAGTACAATCCATATACAATGAAATGTTGCTTTTGTTTATATACTGACTTGTTGGCGCAGTTTGCAGTGACCCTGTTTTCTGCTCCAAGGGTTGTGGGTTCGATTCCCGCCCCGAGTCTGGGTGTAATATATGTTTATTTATATATGTATTATTTATATGTAGGTATATTTATTTAAAAAAAATGTATATCAGTCGGCTGTTACCTAAAACACAGGCATTAAGTTGCCTACCTTAGGAACAGACGACCTTGTGTGTGTGTTAAACATATTTATTTATTTATTTATTTTAAAAAAATATACACACATATATATATATATATATATATATATATATATATATATTACAATCAAACTTTAATTAACAATAAGAAATAACCTTTTTCTAGCTATTAAAATTGTTTTTTTTTTCAGGTGGATGACCTTATGTTCATTGAAAAATTTTCTAAAATTGATTGCTTAAATATGAGAAACAAAAATAATGCTGTTCAAGAAATCAATACAAGTTGAATATGTAAATTCAAAATGTAATTTTAAAATAAATGTGACTGTATGGATACTGAATTTTATAGTTTATTATATTATATTTAATTATTCTATTATTAAAATTTAAATAATTATGTTATAATTATATTATGTCTAAATATCTAATAAATATTGAAAAAATATAATGTCTTTAATTTCTATACCGAATAAATAAATTGAAATCATCATTTCTTTCCATCGGTTTATGCTATATATTTTAAAGTTATTGAGATAAAGGTAACCTATATATAATTTTTAATAAGGTAATAATATTTGATTAATTTTATGAAAATTATTTATTTATTGCACTATTACATAGGTAACATGACACAAAGTTATTAAATTCAGTATATTAAAAGCAATCATTTGTTTAAAATTTATTGAGTTTTGAATTCTTAGTAGGCATCAATGTTATTTGAATAAAGAGATTAATATAATTGTATATTTTTATAAATTAGGTTTTGAATATTATGCTTTAAGTTGATACAAATATATATTATATTATACAGACAACTTTTATTACTTTAATAATAGATGATAACATCATAATCGTTTTCTAAACAATAATAAAATTTTAAAGTACAAATAAACAATAATCAAATAATTATATAAAGAGGAACAAAAAATCTAATAATTTAAGAATTGTATTTATATTATTTCCTATTTTGTGAATTGATTTAAATGTATAGCATAATAACTTAAGTTGGAATGATGTGAAGCTCTAGGTTTCTTACACTTATCCACACATTCTACAGCTGAATAAAATATATATAATTGAGAGAAAACTAAAACCTAAATAAGTAAATTCAATACCTACTTTCAATAAATACCTAGATATATTTATTATATATAGATGGAAATAAGTACTTCTTCTAGTATCTAGCATCTACTCGGATATTATTTATTACCAGTATTTAAGCAATAAAATCATTAACAATAATTTGTTTAGCAAAATTAAAACAATAATCATTAGTAATTTATAACAATGTATTTGTAATTAAATATAGTAAGTAGTTCGCTAAAACTATTTATTTTAGTGGCATATTCAATAATAATATTTGTATGTATTAAATATTAATATTTTGGAAGATTAAAGAAAAGAAAACGAGAAATTTTATTTAAATACATATATTGTTTTTTTCTTTCTTTTTTTTTGTATTAATATTAATTTTATCTTGAGTTCTCTAAATCATGTGATTTCTTGGACTGAAGTATGGATATTTCTTCGCTATGAAAGATACAGCACGATGATTGATGCTAATTATGTGAATTGTATGCGACGTTTTTATGTTCTTTTATAGCTGAAAAATATAAGAAAATAACAACACGTTTTATTATTATTATTACCGTTATAGTTATTTGGATATAATTTAAATATTTCACCGACTACTAGTATCATATTTTATCAAATATTTTATAAAAATAACCTTATTCTAGAATATTAAATTTATTTTTAACAAATAATATAACCTATAGGTAATATAATAAAAAAATATAATGACATCAGCTAGTAAATTGATGCTTAGAGACCGTTAGAAACACATAATATTGGTAACATTACTAAATATATTTTTAATATCTAATAAATAATTTAAAAATACGTACCTCTTACTAAAAGTTTAACCTCTATTTAATCTCCAAGAGTATTTTGTGTTGGTGATGAAAAATCAAAGTTTTATCATATTCGACGTAAAAGAAAGCGAATTAATAACAATTTACTTCTTTTGGTTTAATAGCTTTGAAAATAATGAAAAGATAAACATAATATAAGCAATTAAAAAAACCTTATGTCAACATGTCAAATATGTTAAAAATGGCGGGATGTTTTTTCTCACTCTTTTTCTCAGGTGTAAGAGAGACGAAAGTTATGTAGTTTATGTAGTTTACTAAAATCAACTAAAATTATCGGGTTATAGCGTTCGGCTGCCGACGGAGGTGCGTAAAATAAATCCAAACGGGCTCGGTAATTACGTACCTCACAAAATGTAACTCGTACTACGAAAAGATTCTCCTCGGTCGTGACAGAGTATTTACCATGTATTTTCGTTGTTAGGTTAACGTTATTCTCGCTGTCAACTCGTATTAGCTTATATTATTGTTTTATTTTTTCAAAGCCATTAAACCAAAAAGTAAATTGTTATTAATTTGCTTTTGTTTTACGTTGCATAATATGGTAAATCTTTGATTTTTTTATCACCAACACCAATTACTCTTGGAGATTAGAATAAAGGTTAAACTTTAAGTTTATTAAGAGGTTCGTATTTTTAAAATTATTAATCAGATACCTATTAAAATATATTGCAATGTTAACAATATTATGTGTTTCTAACGGCTTACGGCCTATAAGCATCAATCTACTAGCTAGTAGCTAATGTCATTAAATTTTGTTATACAATTTGAGGTTATATTTGTTAAAAAAAAAAAATTTAATATTCTAGAATAAAGTTATTTTTATTAAATATTTGATAAAATATGATACTAGTAATCGGTGAAATATTAAAATTATATCCAAATAACTATAACGGTAATAAGAATAATAAAACGTGTTGTTATTTTCTTATATTTTCCAGCTATAAAAGAACATAAAAACGTCGCATACAATTCACATAATTAGCATCAATCATCGTGCTGTATCTTTCATAGCGAAGAAATATCCATACTTCAGTCCAAGAAATCACATGATTTAGAGAACTCAAGATAAAATTAATATTAATACAAAAAGAATAATCAATATATTATAAAATTTAAAAAAATTATATAAAATTAATTAATATAAATTAATTATATTAAATTATATAAAATTTAAATAAATTATAAAATTTCTGAATTATTTTACTCTCTTTAATCTTCCAAAATATTAATATTTAATACATACAATTATAATTATTATTACTTAACATATATAATAACTAAAATATTAAAAGGAATCCCTTTAGGCAAGGTTTCGAAGATACTGGCAGCGTTCCCCCTTTCAATAAACGAAGATCACATCATTCCAATTTAAGTAATTATGCTATAATTACATTTAAATTAATAAAAACTAACCTTTTTTATTTACAGAAAAAAAAGTGTAATATAAATACAATTTTTAAATTATTAGATTTTTTGTTCCTCTTTATATAATTATTTGATTATTGTTTATTTGTACTTTAAAATTTTATTATTGTTTAGAAAAAGATTATGATGTTATTATCTATTATTAAAGTAATAAAAGTTGTCTGTATAATATAATATATATTTGTATCAACTTAAAGCAAAATATTCAAAACCTAATTTATAAAAATATACAATTATATTAATCTCTTTATTCAAATAACATTCATGTCTACTAAGAATTCAAAACTCAATAAATTTTAAACAAATGATTGCTTTTAATATACTGAATTTAATAACTTTGTGTCATGTTACCTATGTAATAGTGCAATAAATAAATAATTTTCATAAAATTAATCAAATATTATTACCTTATTAAAAATTATATATAGGTTACCTTTATCTCAATAACTTTAAAATATATAGCATAAACCGATGGAAAGAAATGATGATTTCAATTTATTTATTCGGTATAGAAATTAAAGACATTATATTTTTTCAATATTTATTAGATATTTAGACATAATATAATTATAACATAATTATTTAAATTTTAATAATAGAATAATTAAATATAATATAATAAACTATAAAATTCACTATCCATACAGTCACATTTATTTTAAAATTACATTTTGAATTTACATATTCAACTTGTATTGATTTCTTGAACAGCATTATTTTTGTTTCTCATATTTAAGCAATCAATTTTAGAAAATTTTTCAATGAACATAAGGTCATCCACCTGAAAAAAAAACAATTTTAATAGCTAGAAAAAGGTTATTTCTTATTGTTAATTAAAGTTTGATTGTAAAATATATATATGTATATATAAACAAAAGCAACATTTCATTGTATATGGATTGTATTATTAAATAAAAGTTAATAGTCAATGTTAGCAATAATATACTTACAAATTAGGTAATTAAGGCTTTCTGAATTTTAATATTATCTTGGTATTGTCCATTACATTTATAATTATTTTTATAGCAAGTACAAAGTTTCAAATACACTCATAGGGCGCTTGTGCACTACACGGAATTTTACTGCCCGGCGTCCGATTTTTTACGGTCCGACATGGCACGCCATATAAATGTATAGAGCGTTTGTGCACTATCCGTAATTTTACCGTCCGACATTTTACTTTTCCCTATTCCGGACCGTTTTTTTGAGTCTTAAAAAATAAATAATAATAAAATACAAAATATTTAAGTATTATATATAAGGAAAATTTATAAATAAATTGATTGTATTTTATTAGTTAATATTCGAATAAATAAACAAACTACACACATACATACGTACGTTTATACGTATATATGTTTTCATAACTACAATTTGTCTATCAACTTTAATTATAATGTTATTTACCAAAACGTTCTAAATTCTAGTTTATTTACATATTTATGCACAGTTAAGTCTTTATACAAATACTAGCTGACCCGGCCACGCGTTGCTGTGGCTAAAGTTTTTGTTATATTACATTATAGTAAACAATCTAAGAGGAACAATAAGAGAACATCAGTCCAAAGAGTATATAATCACTACGTTATCATCAGTCACGGAGTCCACTATGCTTTTTCACACAGATGGTATTTGTAAAAAAATATGGTGATCTCCTTATTTGACTTTCTACTACTATAACCCTTTAGTACAATGAAATTATTTACGAACAAAGACGAAAATGTTGATGTTGGTATACAAATTCACTGGATTGAGATTTGAAGGGGAAGTTGATCAATGAAGCACAAATAAGTAAAAAACAGGATTAATTTCACTGTATTATCTTCATTATAATATGAATTCAATTTACACTTCAGTCTAAGTAACACGTGGCCGGCTATGCTAACACCAAAAATTTAAAAAGTGGAAATAATTGAATTATACGGTATTTCGTTCACTACAAAATAAATTTAATTAATTTTATAGCGTCAACAACACGTGGGAATTATGCTGTTAAAATGTAGCTTATATTATGACACGTTCGTAGATTTACCATAGCAGCGCCATCTATTGATTACTTACTCAACCCAGTCGAAAGGTATCGACATCTGTTAGAATCATTTGGAGTTAACAGATAATTGTGACTGTCAAATAATAACAGACAAATAATTAGCAATAAATTAAAATTGCGACTATAATTTGAGATTTAAACTATCCTATCTCTCAAGTTGGATCGAACTGCACATGGTGTGCGAATTTTATTATAATCGGTTAAGTGGTTTAGGAGTCCATTGAGGACAAACATTGTGACACGAGATTTATATATATTAAGATTTTATTATTATTTACATTATAATCTTAAAGGAAATCACTTCTAAGCGCCATCTCGTTTGAGCGTGATTAGTTATTGATTGGTTTGAGTCTTAAAAAATAAATAATAATAAAATACAAAATATTTAAGTATTATATATAAGGAACATTTATCAATAAATTGATTGTATTTTATTAGTTAATATTCGAATAAATAAATAAACATGTACATTTATACGTATATATATTTTCATAACTCCGATTTGTCTATCAACTTTACTTATAATGTTATTAACCAAAACGTTCTAAATCCTAGTTTATTTACATATTTATGCACAGTTGAGTCTTTATACAAATATTTTATTATTATTTACATTATAGTCTTAAAGGAAATCACTTCTAAGCGCTATCTCGTTTGAGCGTGATTAGTTATTGATTGGTTCGAGTCTTAAAAAATAAATAATAATAAAATACAAAATATTTAAGTATTATATATAAGGAACATTTATCAATAAATTGATTGTATTTTATTAGTTAATATTCGAATAAATAAATAAACATGTACATTTATACGTATATACATATATTTTCATAACTACGATTTGTCTATCAACTTTAGTTATAATATTATTTACCAAAACGATCTAAATCCTAGTTTATTTACATATTTATGCACAGTTAAGTCTTTATACAAATATTTTATTATTATTTACATTATAGTCTTAAAGGAAATCACTTCTAAGCGCCATCTCGTTTGAGCGTGATTAGTTATTGATTGGTTTGATTCTTAAAAAATAAATAATAATAAAATACAAAATATTTAAGTATTATATATAAGGAACATTTATCAATAAATTGATTGTATTTTATTAGTTAATATTCGAATAAATAAATAAACATGTACATTTATACGTATATATATTTTCATAACTACGATTTGTCTATCAACTTTAGTAATAATATTATTTACCAAAACGATCTAAATCCTAGTTTATTTACATATTTATGCACAGTTAAGTCTTTATACAAATATTTTATTATTATTTACATTATAGCCTTAAAGGAAATCACTTCTAAGCGCCACGCCATCTCGTTTGAGCGTGATTAGTTATTGATTGGTTCGAGTCTTAAAAAATAAATAATAATAAAATACCAAATATTTAAGTATTATATATAAGGAATATTTATTAATAAATTGATTGTATTTTATTAGTTAATATTCGAATAAATAAATAAACATGTACATTTATTCGTATATATATTTTCATAACTACGATTTGTCTATCAACTTTAGTTATAATATTATTTACCAAAACGATCTAAATCCTAGTTTATTTACATATTTATGCACAGTTAAGTCTTTATACAAATATTTTATTATTATTTACATTATAATCTTTAAAAAAAATCGTTTGAGCGTGATTAGTTATTGATTGGTTTAATTTGATTCAAAACTACCGGTATCTTATTGATATACAAGATGGCGCTATACGTATCTGCAGTTTTTTTTAAATTAAACTATAAAATAATTGTTTAATAAATTCTTTTCTATCACAGAACACTATATTAGAATAATTATGTTAAATAACTAGTTTAAAATCTCTTATCTTTTCAGTGATATAAAATTCGCAAGGGTACTATTCTACTATACTATTAGCGGTAAAATTCCGTGTAGTGCACAAACGCCTATCCGTGTTTTTCATTGCAAAATCGGACCGTAAAATATCGGACGCCGGGCAGTAAAATTCCGTGTAGTGCACAAGCGCCCATAGAATTGACAGTCTTGATTCTGAAAAATAAAACAAGCAATGAGAACATGTAAATAGAATAATAATAAAGTTAGTTTCAACACATAATTTAGTATTTTTATTTACAAGTGAGTAGTATAAATTATTTTTAATTTTTCGTATTTTGAAACATTGAATTTTGTCTTGTTAGTTATAAACAAATAGCCTTCAAATAATGAATACTCTTATTGTTAGTCACACATACACATTATTTTAAAAACGATACCATTACTTCAGTTTTGATTACCACATATATTTATATCTATTGTTTAGGTAATCCTACAGCGTACTCTTAACCTATTTTTAAATTAATAAAATAATAATGAATTATGAGGCTAAAATCATATGTAATATATTATTATTAAATTTTAACTTACATTACTGAGATAACTCCCGTCTTTCAACTTCTTATATCGAACTCTTTATTAATATCGTAAGTCTTCATCGATACACATTTACTATTATATCCTTAAATAAAAAATAGAAGAAAGAAGCAACCACAGAATTAAATTATTTATCATCCAGAGTTACAGTACACGTTTTATCACAATTGAAATTTAATAATATAACATTTAACAACCTAAATTTTAAGTAACGAGCAAAGTGACGTAGTTACAACTGTCCAAAGTGTCAAATGTGCTACTCGTACTAGGAAAAAGCCGTTTACGCACCAATTTGTGAGAAATACTGAGAAATACCGAACAATCAATACGTAAAAAAAACTCGTACTAGCTGTATTAGTTTCCTACGTAACCGCTTGGGGCGCTGCTAGTAAATGTATGAAGAAATACCTTACGTATTTCTCGTTCGGTTTACGTAGTGCAACTCGTACTAGGGGTACAGGTGTCCATAACAACAACCGGGACCGCGGCTTTAACATTACAGATGTTAGACACGATACGTGTAATTAAAAAAAAGGGTAACTTGAGTTATTTGTTAATTTTTCTCAGCAGAATCTACATTGCAAAACGATGGTAGCCTTCACATTGCATTCACATTAGATGTAGGTATATTAGTAATTAAAAATTTGTAAATTTTTGTAATACGCTAATTTTCTTTCGTATTACGTATTTGGCGGTTAATTTCTAGGAAACAGTGTTAAAGTAAAATTTTTAATGTATAATTTTAATTAATAAAAATGTGACAATCCTATAGAAGATTTGGTCCGCGGATATGGTCCGGCCGGACCAAATTCGGGTGTGTATTAGCACTATTAAAGGACCATGTGCATTTTATATGGATATCTGGGCCATGAGCGAACACAAATGAAAGTTATGTACATGATTAAGATTTTTCGTGACAAACAAGGATATGCCAGAGCTATTGTTTAAAGTAGAATAAAAGAACACGAGCGACACCTTGGTTTTAATTCAAAAATAATAAATAATCATAAATAAAATTTTGGCGCCCCCTTTTGATCCTTATGAGTACTCTAAAACGTCAAGAAACTTCACATTTTCAAGCAGATTTTATGGTACTATATAATTGTACCATAACTAAGTCAAAGAGTGGTTTTTTAGGAAAATTTCTTATAGCGGCATGCATAACTTGATAAGACCTACACTTTACTTGTTCGCTCGTGGCCCAAAATGCCCATCCTCCTTTGTAATTAAAATGTGATGCTTGTTGAAGCTACATGCACGTTTCGGGATAAATTACGAGATATGTAGGTATGTTACGCAACTACGTGTAGAATAATACTCCATATCTCAAGCTTTTACGATAACTAAATAAGAAAGGCCTTTCTGATTCCAGTTTTAGAAAAAGCTTTTTTTCTTTCCAGTTGTCGTAAAAGCTTGAGATTTACAGGTTTGATTTTATTTCAGTTTTTATGAATGCAAATATTTTTTACTTTCTAAGTTTGAGTTGAAAAACTGTCTCGTGTCTAAACTTTAAAATAAAGTTTAAGTATTCGTAGTAACAGTGTTAAAGAACCGAACATAAATTGTAATAACATTTTCATAGATATTTTGTATGTGACAACCGTCCTGATGTAGTGATGCGAGTTGCCTTAACGCCGGCGGTTACGGATTCGATTCACGCTTAGGGCGGATATTTGTATTTGTACAAATATTTGTTTTAGGTCTGGGTATTCGTCCGTATGGATATCCACATCATGTCTCGGAGAGTCTCGGATCCCGGTGGTAATCATAGACACCTAATAGCAATCGTTACTCAGGTAGGGAAATTATCTGTCAACCAGCAGTGGAGCAGCGTGGTGGATTAAGCTCCAAACCTTCTCTTATATGGAGAAGAGGCCTTTACCTAGTAGTGGGATATATAGTGGATACATTTATATGAGAATATTTACCTTAGATCGAGATAATGTACTTTATTACCATACATATTCCACAGCGACGGTGGTATCTTCTGACAATCTTGACCGCAATAACTCAACTGAAACAAAGTAATATCATTCTAATCAATACTTATTATAAAACAAAGTCCTCCACCGCGTCTGTTCGCGATAAACTCAAAAACTACTGCACGGATTTTCATACGTTTTTCACCAATAGGTAGAGTGATTCATGAGGAAGGTTTAGGTATATAAATGTAACCCGGGCGCATCCGGGGCGGGCTGCTAGTAACAATATAAAATATAGTGAAATGCATTGCTATACGTGTAATGTGTAGTGCAATAGACAAAATAATATATTTTGGAAAATCTTTTTGTCTCACTAGTTTTAAGTAAATTTGAGTGCTACTTGCACTAGTAAATAAGCTTACACATATTTAAACAGATTCAGGGTTTAGTAAGTAATCGTCATTATGTGTCTAAAACTTCTAATGATATAACAATAATACAAAAGCTACTGGTATAATATAAGATTGACGTCAACTGTGAAGAAAAACGTATTCTCTGATTTTATTTCCTATTTTTTCCGTTAAAAGCTTTGTGTATTCATTCAGACAAAAAGATAAATGCGAAACTATTAGGGAGCTTAACTCGGGTCATTGGAGAGTATTACACATGTTTTCTTTCGAAAATATCAACAACGCGTCTACAAAAAGTGTTTGCGAATCTAATAAAATGCGTTTTATTATATACATATTTTTATTATTTATTGCGTAATTGTGTAACCATTTAACACTGAGAGTTTAACAAAGCATTGTGTTTGAATTATATCTTAAACAAGCTGTTGAGTTTTCATTCTCCTCTTGATTAGGTACATATAATTAATTGACTTTGTGCAATTAATTTGAAAATCAATTCATTTATAGTATATAAATTAGGCATTGGTTATCACAATAATATGTACATTAAAATATTATAAGATAATATTACGATACATAAATATTAATAATATTTTAAAATCCTAAACAATATCATGTATGAAATATTACATTTTTATTTTTCATTAATAAATAATAATAATAATAAATATTAACCAACAATCACACCACGTTAACCTAGCCCCGTGTTAAGTTCGTAAGAACTTGTGTTACAGGTACTAGGAACGGAAATAAATTTAAGATATAAATACATAAATACACATCCATGACCCGGTGCAGACATCTATATTCGTCATACAAATTATTTGCACCTGGCGGGATTCGAACCCGCGACCGCTGCGTAAAGTGTCCAGTTGCCTGACCACTCGACCAGCCGGCCGTCTATATTCATAATACTAAAATCTATTTCATAATACTAAAATCTATACTTTTTCATTATATCGTATATAAATTATAAAAGTAATTGATAAATAACTCGAGTTTCAGTTATATAAACCATACAGTTTAATATCTAGAAACGAATTACATACTCCAGTCCAGCAGTGGACATTACCTGGAAACTGACGAATATTACCCTACTTAGAGCATGCGTATCGTGTTTTGATGCTTTAAATTGGCTACAATTAATAGGTTATACAATTCTGAATATTAGTAATCCTAGGTTTGACTTGTAAATCGTAAAATTTACCAACATAAATTGATGAATTCTATAATTTTAATAGTGAGAGATGATTCTAGAATTTACTGAAAACGATTAGTTAACTGTAATAATAACACAAAAGTATCAAATAGTACTTTTTCCACTGAGGTAAAAAAATCAACGATGACATTGGATAATTTCAGACACGTACCGATAGAAAAAAGACGTTCACAAACGTTTAACCTAAATGTTGGATGGACAAGCTTTGGTTTGTTTTTACTGTTATTGTAATAGTGCTAACACACGAATGGATTCGGTCTGGCGGACCATATCCGCGGACCGAATCCGTTGTCACTACCAGACGTTCGGACCGTATAAGGAATGTTCATCTATAATATAAAAATAAGTCGGGTTTTCATTCTTGACGCTATAATTCCAGAACGCACAAACCGATTTCCACGGTTTTGCATTCGTTGGAAAGGTCTCGGGCTCCGTGAGGTTTATAGCAAACAAAATTCAGGAAAAATTTCAACAGAAAAGCAGGAAAACAGGGAAAATCATTTTCCACATACAGCGCCATCTCTTATACATAGCATGTACTACAAACCAATATGGTTTTACAAAAAACGAAGCCATCTGGTGGCGAAACGGACTTCGCCGGGTTTGCTAGTTGTGAATAAAGTTGTCACACTTTTATTAATTAAAAATTGGAATAATTTATTACTAATTTAAAAACGCCTCCATTTTCCGATAAAATCATTTTTTTCGTTAACTATTAACAAGTCCCAAGGTCAAACCTTATTAATAGAGATCGACCTACGAAAACAATGTTTTACTGATGACCAACTGTATGTTGGCCTATCGCGGGTTGGAGCTCCTGAAAATCTGCCTGTGCCTGTGCATCTATACCTGTGCGAAGCCGGGGCGGGTCGCATTCAAATATGATTGCAAATATAAATGATGAATATTTACATAAATGAAATGTAGCTACGAATATTAATAACCATTTAAAAATCCTTGGAAAAGCCTTTTTAAGGATTATATATTGATTTTTATGAAGTAATAACTGTGACAAATGTAAAAAATTATATTTTACATATTTTATTTTATTTTAAGTTATCTCATTTGCCATCTGATAATTAGTCAGGCGACATACTTATAAGCATGATGAACGTTTGACCTTATCAAACTCAAATAACCGGGATTTTATATTCGGAATAACTTTTGCAAGTACAATTGAACTAAACATAAAGAAAAGTCATTTAGCAAATCTGTCGTTGATGGCCTTCATAAAGTTTAACTATACCGTTTGCAGTTTTAATATCGGGTCCTTACTTTTAGGCGAGTCCAACAATAAGCGTACTTTCGACTTTTTACCCGACTGCGACAGAAGGAGGGTTATGTTTTTCGAGTGTATGTATGTATGTCAATTTCTTTGGCACGCCCTACAGCCCAAACGGCTGGACGGTTTTTGACATATGAGGTGTCGTTGGATTTGTCTAAATTGTAGTAGTGACATAGGCTATATAAATTTTCAAAATGGCGCCCGCAAATGGCGGAATGAGGGGGGGGAGTTAAATTTTTTTTTCTTACTGTAGCAATATTACACATATCATATTCAAATGAAAGCTAGTAAATTGTTTTATTCTTTTTAGTTTATAATAAGAGTATTTTACGCAGTCGGGTTTTTTGATTTTTTTTAATTAATATCTGTCTTGTCCTAGAAATACGGTAATGTTTTTTAACGTATTAACACATAAATATATGATGGGTTGTTAGATATAACTTAACTGTATTATTTATCATAACACATTCAAGGTCACACGTAAAGTGAGTTTATAATAAGAAATTTAAAAAAAAAACCGGCCAAGTGTGAGTCGGAATCGTGCACGAAGGGTTCCGTACCATTATCTATAAAAACAGCAAAAAAAAACATGTCTGTTGTATGGGAGCTCTCTTTAAATATTAATTTTATTTTAATTTAATTATTTATTTTTAAGGTGAATAATATAACTCAATATTCTATGTATATTTCAAGCCTCTACCTGTTGCCGTTATCAACAGCAAGCAAAAACGAGCAAATAATCACGTTTGTTGTATGGGAGCCCCCTTAAATATTTTTCTATTCTGTTTGTTAGTATTTATTGTTTTAGCGGCAACAGAAATATATCATCTGAAAATTTCAACTGTCTAACTATCACGGTTCATGAGATACAGCCTGGGGACAGACGGACGGACGTCTTAGTAATAGAGTCCCGTTTTACGGAACCCTAAAAAAGAAGACGCTAATTGTATTTAAATGGAAGATGTTCGCCACTAAAATACTTATTTACTCTTTTGAAACTAGGTAAGTAAAGTTTAATGTACGTAGTAAAAAAAGCGGATGGTAAAAAAAATCTTTCACATCGTAGCGGTTCGTATCAGAAACGGAGATGAAAAATGTTTGCAGCGAGGTCCGATGCCGACCACATGAGAATGTCGGTGCGAAGTCGCCATTTTAGCTCCGTAGAACCCCTACGACTATGTGGTTGTTCGGAATTATGAAACGCATTATAAACATCACCTTTCGGAACCTCAAGTAATCATTAGCTGCACGCACTTCGAACTTCGAAGTAAAAATAATTTGTAACATGTATTTGCCGTTGATGATGATGCAAAGTCCTTACGTTTATTAAGTACTAGCGGCCCGCCCCGGCTTCGCACGGGTCTTTAACTAAAATTGTAAAAATTATACATTTATATTTTTTATCACCTACACCTGCGTCGATACTGGAAAATATTTTATAATAGACGGATTGAGTGACAGATTTATTATATCTATATACATACATACATACAAACATACATACATATACAGGGTGTCCCAGAACTCCACGTCAAGCCAAAACAGGGTGACAGGATTGATTGTAAGCATCATGAGAAAAATCAGAAAAAAAATCTATCCCATGCAGTTTGGAAATTATGGGCATTTAAGCAAAACTTAGAAATTTGGGCAAACTGTAACCATTTTTCGGTTATTGTGGTTAATTTTTATTACTTTTGTTCATTAAAACTTTGAAATCGTAACCATAAATAACATTTCTAGAACCACAATCAAAAATAATGACACAATTGCCCCAAGTTTTCTAGAATTAAGACTATTTGTTAAACTATGAATTTAAAATTTTCAAAATTTGTCGACTTTGAAAGGCCCTCCTTTAAAAAAAATGTACTAAAGTGCCTTGGCAAGTACCATTAAAAGTTTGCGCATTTAATCAGGATTGTAAAATGGTACAATACTTGTTAGTTTCATACTAAAAAAAAACTAGTAAAAAAATAAAAACCTCAAGTAACCCGATTTTTGCTAACCCATTATACTCAGTTCAAATGTTTTTTATTCGTACAAGCTCTTGGTAGGTTCTTAATTTAACGGCAAAATGATGAGAGAGATGGATAGTGGACATGTTTGTCATTAGCGAGCGAGACAGAGAGTGACGCCGCTTTTACCAAAGTCAACAAAAGTAAGTAAAATTAATAAAATAATGAAAAATCTCGACTTAGTTTAGTTTAGGTTTATTAGAATAAAAGGAAATAACATATTTTATTACAATAAATGTTCAAATTGTTTGCCATCAGCCTCAATACACGCTCTACATCTTCTTAAAAAAGATCTATTTATTAGCCGGGCATATCCTCGAGAGTTGATGTCCTCAGCAGCTTGAGAAATTCGTTCACGCAGTTCGGCTACGCTGTCAATGGACTTTGTATAAACTTTTTCTTTGAGAACGCCCCAATAAAAAAAATTCAGTGGATTTAAATCTGGGGAACGGGCTGGCCACGAGATAGTGCCTGAACGTCCAATCCACCTTCCCGGATATTCCTGGTTAAGGAAATCTTTGACTTGCACTGCGTAATGCGCTGGGCATCCATCTTGTTGATACCACATGTGGCGACGATCTGTTAGGGGTACGTCCTCTAACAAAGTTGGTAAATTTTATCGTAAAAAATGTAGGTAATTCGTGGCATTCAAGTTCTCAGGCAGCTCAAAAGGCCCAACAACTTTGCCGTTTAAAATTCCGGTCCACAGGTTTACCTTAAAGCGATACTGGGATCTGTCTTCTCGCATTAAATATGGATTCGACACATGCCACTCGTGAAAATTGTGTAAGTTTATGTAACCATCTTTTTTAAATGTAGTTTCATCAGACCAGAGAATTTTTTGGATGAATTGGGGATTTTCATTATGCCTCTGTAGCATTGTTCTACAAAATGAAATCCTTTCAGGATAATCTCGAGGAAGAAGCCTTTGAACTCGTTGTGCGTGAAACGGATGCATTTCGGCTTTTTGTAAAATACGATGTGCTGTGCTTTTGGGTATTCCCGTTCTTTCTTTAATTCCACGAACTGAAATACTTGGGTCATCTGCTACCTCTTGCAACACTTCCTCCTCGTTAGGAAAGTGAGCTCTACCTCCAGCCCGTATTTGATTCGGGAAAGTGAGTGAACGGTGCACATTAACAAACACGCGGTGATCGGGATAGCACTCTAAATTTGGATATCTTTCACGATAAAGTCTAGCGGCGGCACTTGCGTTGCATCTGCATTCTCCATATATGAGATGCATGTTCACATATTCATGTGAAGTGTAGCGCGTAGGCATGGTAGATAATAAAGATGCCAACACAAAAATCCAATTCCAAAAGAGAGAAGCCAAAGTTGTCAGAACTAAATCAACACAAGCGAATACGGAGAGGTGCGCAGTAGACGAATGAGCGAAACGTACTAACAGTCAACGGTGTCAGGCGCATCTCCGTCTAGTGAGACGTTACGTCTCGCTCACAGTGGCGTGGCGTCACTATCTGTCTCGCTCGCTCATGGCAAACATGTACACTATCCATCTCTCTCATCATTTTGCTGTTAAATTAAAAACCTACCAAGAGCTTGTGCGAATAAAAAACATTTGAACTGAGTATAATGGGTTAGCAAAAATCGGGTTACTTGAGGTTTTTATTTTTTTACTAGTTTTTTTTTAGTATGAAACTAACAAGTATTGTACCATTTTACAATCCTGATTAAATGCGCGAACTTTTAATGGTACTTGCCAAGGCACTTTAGTACATTTTTTTTAAAGGAGGGCCTTTCAAAGTCGACAAATTTTGAAAATTTTAAATTCATAGTTTAACAAATAGTCTTAATTCTAGGAAACTTGGGGTAATTGTGTCATTATTTTTGATTGTGGTTCTAGAAATGTTATTTAGAGTTACGATTTCAAAGTTTAAATGCACAAAAATAATAAAAATTAACCACAATAACCGAAAAATGGTTACAGTTTGACCAATTTTCTAAGTTTTGCTTAAATGCCCATAACTTCCAAACTGCATGGGATAGATTTTTTTTCTGATTTTTCTCATGATGCTTACAATCAATCCTGTCACCCTGTTTTGGCTTGACGTTGAGTTCTGGGACATCCTGTATATGTATATAGATAGTACGGATGAAACATTTGAACTGTTCTTTTTATTAATTATTTTCTCATTGATGAATACCATATTTTAATAAGTATTATTCCCGACGAAGACAAATCCAAAAACACAAAAATCATAAAAATCGTTCCACTCGTTCTCGAGTTATAAACGGTGTAACTAACACGACTTTATATATATAGATTACAACTTAAATAGCTGTAACCATCCAACTTTGTACAATCAACAAACAAATAACGACCAAATATTTTAAATTTTAACAACGAACAAACAATCAAGACCGTAGTACCCTAAAGTATTTAATTATATACAAAAAAGTAGCGATGTGTAACTCAGCTCAGAACCGGTTCAAATATTCAGTTCACAATAGCTTGAGCTGTTGAGCTGCGGCTCAATTACTAGATAAACGGTTCACAGCTCACCACAGCTCACGATGAGTCGCGATTCGTGCCGCGGCAGGCGACAGAGACAAGAGACAGCGACAAGTTATATCATTGGTCGTCTCGGTTCTGTTGTCTCTGTCTCTTCTGTCGGCTGTCGCGGTCGCATTTAATTTCAGCTCATTCAGCTCAGTATCATAAACTCATACTTTACAAGAGACATTATCGAATTGAACAAATGAGATTTTAGATTAGTTATTCAACATAAATATTCTAATATAGTGTTCTGTGATAGAAGAGAATTTTAAAAACCACTTGCTTGTGTATTTATTAAACAATTATTTTAAAGTTTAATTAAAAAAAAAAAATCTGCCGATACGTATAGCGCCATCTTATATATGAATAAGATACCGGTAGTTTTTGAATCCATTGAACCAATCAATAACTAATTAGTAATCACGTTGTAAACGAGATGGCGCTTAGAAGTGATTTCTTTTAAGATTATAATGTATATATTAATATTTGTACATAGACTAACCACGATTGCTTCGTGAGACTAACTGTGTATAAATATGTAAAAAAATTAGGATTTAGAACGTTTTGTTAAATAATATTATAACTAAAGTTGATAGACAAATCGTAGTTATAAAAATATAAACATACGTATAATAAATGTACATGTTTTTTTATTTATTCGAATATTAACTAATAAAATACAATCAATTTATTGATAAATGTTCCTTATATTATATAATACTTAGCATTAAACTTCACTTTAGCATTTATCATATTATGCATGAAATTATATTTTTGTAAGAACAAAAAAATATCACTATAATAAGTTTTCGAAACGCTGCTTTATTACATATTTATAATTTAGGTACATCATACATGTCATTTGTTTGAACTGAGTCATAATTAGCTGTAAATCTAATAGTTAAAAGTAACAACATAACAACAATTGAGCTGAACTGTGAGCCGGTTCACAGCTCCGGTTCAAGCATATGACTCATGAGCTGATCTGCGGTTCAAACAAATTCGTTGAGTTACCCATGTCTACAAAAAAGAAAAACAGATTTTTAAATACGGGCGAGTGTCATTCTTTTGGCCGAAGTTTTGGTCAGCGCGATTCAGAAAATTATATTTTGTATACTGCGCCATCTATCGTATAATTGTAGAATATCGTTTTTATATTTAGTGACATTTAACATAATTAATATTTAACATAATAGTATATTAATTGAAAATGATGTTTATCTAAAATATTAAAACGATTTCTATTCCTATCCGACATATTCAGTAAACTTTTAAGTTTAACAAAATAATAACTAAGTTTTGTGAGTTTTAAAGATTCCTTAGACCAGATGGCGTTGGCGGCGTAGGTACCTATTTCTATTTTCTTAAATATTTATTTTTAAATTTAATTACAATGAAACAAAAACTAAATTATACTGTGAGTTATTTCCAATTTTTATGTATTAAAGTTATTAACATTGGTTTTGTACTTTTTACGTGATACGTGATCAGAGAAAAACACGATAAGAGATGGCGCTGATACAAAAAAATACGCGCTATTGAAATTTATTCTTGATGATATATAGTGTATTAATAAAACTGAGGTTTTAACAGATTTATTATTTGTATAGACTTTAAAAACGTTAGGTTTAAATACAGTAGAAAACATCTTCGCGGAGATTACATTTCTTTGTGAAATTCTCCCCTTCAGATGGATTGATTAAGTTGTCACCTGATTATATGACAAAACCGAGTACAACTACAGTTTTGTATACGCTTTGATCTGACGGCGCGCGGCGTTTCGGACGTGTTCTTTAACACCTACATTAGGGTGGCGCGAAAACCGACAATTTTTTGTTTTGAGTCTCAAGTGAAAAAATGCTGGTTTTTGATGTTTCAAGAGCCCTCTCCAAAAACTCAAATTTTTTTAAATTTCAAAAATCGTCGTATAAAAGTTTTTACGGAAAACAACTTCTTCGGAAGTTATAACCTACAAGCAAAACGATTCGTAATAACTATCTGACTCATGACAAATTATGCCACACCTTAGCGTTATTCTCTCATATATGACGTAATCAACAAATCTGACGATACCTATTTTTTATCTCTTGTCTATGTCCTAAAGAGTCCGCGTGTTTGGCGGCCTTTATGGTATGCTGACCTAATCATATAGAAAAATTCAACTAGCTTCTTGTTTAGATCATTCAAAGAAACGCTCATCCTCTTCTTACTAATTATGTAGTATTTATTTTTTTATTGTAGTAAATCAACATCTGATACTGTTATTAAAGGTAATTAATCACCTATGTTAGGATTTTTCTCTAAGATTAAATACAGTCAAAATTGGTTCAATGGAGATACAAACACTATCCGAAAAATAACATTGCTAAAATTTTAAAAAATTTCATTTTTATTTTCAAATATAATTACCAAATAAACATTAATAAGCCGCATATTAATTTTATTACTGCGAAAGCATTACGAATGCTTGGCTTTGTGTTAAGAATGGGAAGAGATTTTAAAAATGTCAGGACAATTATTCTCCTTTATAATTCTTTTGTAAGATCTATCCTGGAATATTGCTCAACCGTATGGAATCCTTTTTATAAATCTCATGTTGAACAGTTGGAAAAAATTAATCATAAATTTATGAAATATTCAAATTACAAAGCTTTGCCGCATCATCAAGACATTCTGTATATTCCTTCCTTAGAAAATCGTCGATTGGAGAGAGATCAAATATTTTTATTTAAGTTTCTCCGTAATTTTGTCGATTCACCTTATTTAGTAAGCAATGTATTATTTAGATCTCCCATAGTAAATACACGTAACCAGTCCCTTTTTTATATACCTAAAACTAAATATGCCCAAAACTGTTTTATCTTTAGAGCTTGTAATAAGTACAACAAATGTTTTCTCAATATTGATTTTGCTACATGTATAATACAAAGTGTAACAAAAGAAATAAGAAATGCAATAATTTTGTAATTTGTAATTAATTATGAATAATTCGTGAATTGTAGTTGAATTGATTTCATTTTTTAATATTTATTTATAATTGTATTGATTCTATAGTTCGCATGATTGATTGAAGTAATGTTGTAGGTATTTAAAATTGATTTTGTTATTTAACAAATTATTTATGGTTAATGGATTAAGAATTTAATTGTTTTTTTTTTTAATTTATTTGATTGAATTTTTGAATTAATAATTTTTTATTTGATTTTATTATTTGATCGAATGTGAAATTTTGGATTGAGTTTTTAATTTAATTAATTATTTATATTTGAAATTCGTATGCATGATTATTAATTTCTTAATTTTATTATAACTTGACATATTTTAAATTCTGTTTGTATTTTCTCGATAATTTTTTTAATTTTTTTATTAATGTGTGCTTTTTTGCTCTTTTATGAATTATTTATTATTGGAAACTTTATTGGTTTATGTATTTGTTGTATCAATTTTAATTCATTGTATTACTATACTGTTTGTTTCCTAAATAAAATTAAAAAAAAAGAAAAAAAAAATTATTTAGTAAAATGCTGTTTTATTGTAGTTTTTGACAGACATATACATTTTGTTTATCTACATATTTATTATATAATATAATATTCATAAGCCTTGCCTTAGCGCCAGCGGTCGCAGATTTGATTCCTGTTTAGGGCAGTTATTTGTACAAATAATTGTTTTTGTTTGTCTGGTTGTACATTTTCGTGGATTACCCCACAGCACCTAAGAGAGAATGCAAAGCCCCAAATTGGTCCCTGTTGTTATCAAAGACACCTGTACGTCTACCATGAGTTTTTGTTACAAGCGCACATGACATAACTACAGTAGTAAACATAGAAACACGATAGTAATGACAGTATCCGCGAGAGGCGCTGCTCAACTTTCCATACAAATTGTCTTCTACACTCGCTAGCGTGTATCATGAACTATCGTCTTTGGAAACTCATGGTAGACGTACTGATAGCTATTGTTAGTTATGGTAGGGAAATTATCTGCCAACATGCAGTTGAATATTGTAGTGGATTAAGCTCCAATCGTTCTCCTATTTGGAGAAGAGGTCTTTGACCAGTAGTAGGAGCCTGTAAACAACAGACTTATTCAGTTCAGTGCATATTTATAAGACATGTGATGATATGATGTGACAATTGACGCATTAATATGCAGAAAATTGCCTCTTATCAGAAAGGAAATAAATATTCAATTATTAATTAATGATGCATAAATATCTTTTGTTAATAAGGTTACAGGTTTTTCTATAATTAGTTGCAGAGAAGTGCATAAAATCACAAGAATGTTAAATTTAATGAGATTCAATTAAATGAGAAAGAAATATCCAATTAATTATTAAGTATTACTGATTTAATTGTTTTTAATAAATTTGAGAAAGACAGCTATCTCTTTTACATTCTAGATTCAGATGTTAGTGTATCAGTTTTTATTGATATAAATAAAGTTTTATAATTTGTTTAAAAAAATAATAATTTATATGGAATCGAGAATCAAAAATAAGTCAAGCAATTTTTTCAAGATACTATATCGTGAACTGATCTTTATGACTTAAGGGAAAGCAATAATATCTTTTTATATACCATTGTCTACCATTTGTTATCTATATTGCATAATATAAAAAAATACATATTTGTAGGAATAGTATCAATATTAATATAGAGAGTAATTATATATAGTAAAGTAGGTAAACACAGGCCTTGGATTTATAATACAAATGGATGTTTTGATTACAAGTGCATACAGGTCTTTTATCTTTAATATGCTTATCTTATTAGAGCTTAGTTATTGATAAAAGTTCATCAAACATAACTTCATTTGTACTTAGCTTCATGTGATTTTATATTTTGTTTTGCAAATTATAATTTATTACAAGTAATTCATAATTATAATAATAAAATGCTTGATAAGATTTAATTAAGTATCGACTGTCCCTACGTACAGTATCGAAACTGAAAATTTGCGATTTTTTTTTATTGCACTAAGAAACTCCTTTTTATATATGTTTTCATACAAAAAAAGTGAATAAGCTAAAAAATACATATTATACCATATTTTTCATGAGTATAATCTTAATACTTAACAAATAAATGACAATTTTGTACACAAAATTAACTTAAAAGTGCTCTCCTGTAAAGTACCTTTTTTCAGTTTCGATAGTATATGTAGGGACAGACGGTATGTTAGTAATATATTTTTGTATTATTATTATTTTCTCAATTTCTTTAAAACTATTAACAGTTAAATATCTCGGATATTTAACTGTTAGAATGTTATTTGGGAGTTAGAACAACCTTTATGTCAATTTTATTATATTATCAAGGTGATCTTCTACATTCCAACTAGGTCATGGTTTACTCTATGATAATTTTAAATAAAAGCTATAAAAATATTTAATAAATTAATTATTTTATGAAAATTTTGCGCAAATATTTCAGAAATTAAATTTTCATTTAGAACATTTAAAAGTTTACTTTTTACTTGCGTAAAGAAATGTAAACGAAAACTTTTCCTAAAAACGTTTATTAATAAATAATTTTACTTACACGATTTTTTTCGAAAGATAGGGCAAATGCATTAATGTTAGAGGGCTCCATTATGGACTCATATAAACAAAAACATTTAAAATCAAACAATTAGTATAGTATAATACGATATTACAGAAAAATCCTTTACACAATTCACAATCACAATATTTCAATCAAAACAAGTCATTAAGTTAAAGCACATCGGATATATTCAATTCACTTTCCGGAGGGGATCACGAGGGGATACAAGTAATAAGTATGACAGCTGACAGCTGTCTTTACTCTCAACTAGGATATACTATGGCTACGTTCCACTTAACGCCCGCCACTCTCGTGATCCCCTCCGGAAAGTGAATTGAATATATCTGATGTGCTTTAACTTAATGACTTGTTTTGATTGAAATATTGTGATTGTGAATTGTGTAAAGGATTTTTCTGTAATATCGTATTATACTATACTAATTGTTTGATTTTAAATGTTTTTGTTTATATGAGTCCATAATGGAGCCCTGTAACATTAATGCATTTGCCCTATCTTTCCACGTAAAAATTATCGTCCGTAAACCGACTTTACAGACAACCATTTTTTTTAAAACTTCGAAGGGAACTGGAATGAATTTTGGAATAAAAAGTAACTGGGTTTCTTCCTGTTCCGAAATTCACCTCGTGAAACGAACTCAAATCATACCAAATTTCACTCAAATCAGTAGTTACGGCGTGGTGTCCGGTCAAGATACATATAGTTATACAGTTTTAGCTTCAGTTTCGATCATAGAGTGCCCTCCAAAAATTTTTTTGACGTGATAACGTTTTATAAATTGATGAACGCCGGCTGCACGTACGGAAAAGCATGCCTAATTATCACGTTCCACGAGCGAGAGCGCAGAACAAGCGATAGAGAGGCACGATCGGCCTAAGCGTTCGGCTCTCTTCCACTCCATCAACCACCAAAAAATAATGTTAATTATTTAATATAATTTATGTTAAAAAAAATGTTACTAATATATCCGAGTTGAACTTAAAAAATAAGATAACAAAATCTCTTTAACATGCGTGTAAACTACAACTAATCCAACCAAATGGTAAAATCTATGATGTTTTAGGTCGGGGAAAAAGTTTTTTCGTATTATTTAAGTAGGTAAGACTTATTTCAAAGTTTAATGACATTTAATTATATATATGCCATTTTCCATTCAATAACTTATTGCCAACTTGTATGTAGTGACATAATCCTGTTCATGTAGAAATCGTGGAACTTTTGATTAAATAAAATGCGACAAGTAGTTTTGACAGTCCTCTTTGATGTTAGCCTAACACTACCCAAAGAATTCTGAAGAGACCGAAACAGGTAAAAATCGGAGGATGCAAGATCAGGACTATATGGTAGATGCATTGATACTTCCCAACCAAACTCTCTCAATGTTTGATTTATGGCCAAACATGTATCTGGTCTGGCGTTATCGGGATGAAAGACTACTTCTTTTCTGTTGATCAGTTCTAGCCGCTTTTTCTCAATTTCTTACTTGAAACTCATTAGTTGTAGGTAGTAGATATCCGAATCGATGGTGTTACCCAGAGGTAAAAGTTCATAATGAACAATTCCCTTTGGCGTAGAGAGGCTGCTATTGAAAAGGAAGGATCCTTCGACCAGACGGTGTTGCGTCTGGTGGGCTACGCGCCACTTAACGTTCGTTGTTGAGTTCTTGTATATATACTCAATCGCTTTGAAAACTTCGATAGCGCGATGTAGGATACGTCTGTTTCTTCTAGTTCGTATATGGCGAGATAGATGTCGCTACATCACTCCCCCTCCGAGACCGGAGGTCGATAGCAGGTTGAGTCGTCCATACATCTTCTTGTGATGCTTGCCGGGCCAGTGGAATGTTCCAGCGAGTCGGAACCAGATGCCGCATAGTTCACGGTGAGTCGGAACTGTTTTGCGGTGATGCCCCAGTGAGTCGGGGTGGTGCAGTGCTGCGTAGTGGCTGGCTGCTGCGTCGACCAGGAGCGAAGTGCGTCTCTGCTTGCTGACCGGCCGAAGTGCAGTGTGCTGTGCCAAGGTCGCTGCGAAGGCTGTGGGCGATGACCAAGAATGCGCGTCCGCTGCATGCTTGTGGTCAGGGTACCCGTAGTAGCGGTGGATGCTGGCTGGATGTATGACTCGCTGCTCGAAAGCTTGAGGAAGTGATGATGAGGTCATGATGACGTAGCTTTGCGAAGGTTGCGCTGATGTTCATGCTCGGGGTCACCAGTTTGGGGGTTGGAGAGGCTGCTATTGAAAAGGAAGGATCCTTCGACCAGACGGTGTTTTTTTTTTTTTTTTTTTTTTTTTTTTTTTAATCTAGACCTCCCTGAATCAATGGGAGACTGTTTTAACATTTATTTTTGATATAACTTTTGTTTAATTTGTGATCAAATAACAAACCTTTCATACTTTCTATCTCGTGCTCTGATCGTCAGTCATTCCGCATCCCATTTTCATCTATCATACATCATCATTCAGTCATGGGCTGAGGGCCTTTGTGTGCTTATATCTAATTAAAACGCAAGGGGGGGGGGGCGGGGACAGTGAAGGGGGAAACAGTGGGTATCTATTTAATAATTTCAACATTTTTTCCTTATAATCTTAAAACTTACTTGGCTATTGATACATCTTGTATGTAATAACTAATGATACAGCTTTTCTTATTGTCTAGGTTTGACATAAGTAGTTGGTACCATCTATCATTTACTTAACAGTATATTTACAAGAGGCAGAATTATTGCAACGCAGGGTTCAACTGATTAATTATTTACATGTAAGTTTTAATTATATAAAGCATTTATTTTATACAATTTACGAAACTTATCACTAACTTAAAACTATGTTCCTGTCTATCTATATTACAATATTCTTATGCTAGCCTACTTATAACTAAAACTATAAATATCTAACATAAATTACTTAAACCTTATTTCTATTATTGACTGCTATACAAACTTTTTTACAAAATGTCAGGAACAAGTCTCTATCCTTGCAACATACAGCTTCCGGTAGCGAGTTGACGTCCAATTTAGTGCCTAATACAATCTCTACATTATGCTTCTCGCGGTCATGGGCCGGGCAGTCCAGGAGGACGTGGAGGACAGACTCCGAACACGCAGGATCGCAGACGCACGATGGACTCTCCTTGCACTTGAAACGGTGCAAGTACTCGGAGAATCCACCGTGCCCCGACAATACCTGAGTGACAAATCTGTCCACCTTTATTTTACCGATGATACGGTATGCGGCTATCGCGTCCGGGAAAAAGACCCGGGTGACACCGGCTGTTTCACCGGCCCGGTATCGTTGGTTCCATTCATCAAGCGACCGCATACGAATGCTTCGCCTGATGAACGAAACCGGGCAGCTGTCATAGTCAAAACTGCGTTTAGACTTTAGCACAGCTTCCTTGGCCAGATGGTCGGCACGCTCGTTCCCCTCTAGTCCCGCGTGGGCTTTGATCCAAAACAAATTGACAAGTTTGTCCTGTATCAAAGCCCTGCGCAGGTGGCCCCGCGCCAAGACGGCCAGGGGGTGGAGGGCAACTGGATTTATCGTTGTCTGCAGTGCCGACAGAGAGTCAGAGTAAATTCCGATTGATCTGGCCGAGTTATCTGCAGCCGTCCGCGCCGCCCTGCATATCGCCAGGAGTTCCGCCTGGTAGACGGTGCAAAAGGACGGCAAAGTAAGCTTGAGGGTTTTGGTTTCGGCGGCGCCCCTCCATATGGATAACGCCGCACCCACCTTGCCCTCAATCTTACTGCCGTCCGTGTAGATATTAAGTTCGTGGTCAATATTTACCGCGAGTTGTTCCTCGTCCGCCAGGCACTTGAACTCCAGGTCGATATGCTGAGCGGGATGTGGAGACCGCAGAGCCGAGGACATCCGTTCCACCTCCCGATCTCCTATCGTGTCCTGGGGCATACCCTTCCTCGCGCCATACAGCGCCGCGGCTTCGCGGACGCGCAGGTCAAGGGGGAGTATCCCAGCGAGCAACAGTGCTGAGTTCAGGGAGGTGGTGCGGTATGCCCTACACAGCTTCTGCGCAAAGCCCCGCTGGACCACGTTCAGCTGCTTTCGAACACCGAGCTTATCAACAGCCGGCGCCCAAACGGCAGCCGCATACTGCATCACGGGCTCAACCACCGCTCTGTAGATAGCGCGGATAACTTCGGGGTGAAGGACCCAGCTCGCCTTCGCGGCTCTCGAAAGCTGGGCGTAGAAGGCGACGGCCTTCTTACACACATTCGCGACGTGCGTGTTGAAGGTCAGGCGCTGGTCTAGGACGACTCCCAGTAACCTGAGTTCTCCGACCATGCCAATGTCGACCCCGCCCATGTGGAGGCGTGGGGTGTCATACTTCAGTTTGCGCATGATGACCATGGCACTGGTCTTGTGCGACGCAAACCTCAGTTTGTTCTGGACTGCCCACTCCCTCACATGCTCGAGGGCGGCATTAGCACCAGACGGTGTTGCGTCTGGTGGGCTACGCGCCACTTAACGTTCGTTGTCGAGTTCTTGTATATATATTCAATCGCTTTGAAAACTTCGATAGCGCGATGTAGGATACGTCTGTTTCTTCTAGTTCGTATATGGCGAGATAGATGTCGCTACATCCCTTCCGATCCTACCATACATACAGCTGACACAGCATCACCTTATTCCGTGTTAATCCGGGTTTCACTACAGTCTGTGGAGTTTAACTACCCATTGAACGTTTGCATACTCTTGTCGTAGATGATCAACTTTTCATCACCAGTGATCATTCTTATCAAAAATGATTCAGTTTCGTTAGGTTTTAATAAAGAATCGCAAATGAGTACACGATTCATTCACGACACTTCCCGAGTGTGGAAATTTCTACGTACACTAGGAGTTGGAAAACAGACCCATATTAATTCAACAGATCTATCACTGTTAAACTAGGATTTTTCCTGTTCTTCACGCAAGTTTTAAAAAATGCGTACATTATTTAATTACCTCTCATCATTACCACTCCCAACTTTCCTCCGTTTAATTTTAGTCAATTTTCTGAATGTTAAGAAGAACATCTTGTCTATGTCATCGGTAATGATGGTATTAGCCTTAATATGATAATTTAACTACTTGATATTGTTACTCCTTTCATTACACATATTCTTAATTAATCCGTTACTACCGGTGTATTTCCAGAAGCATGGCAAGATACTAGGATTATTCCTCTCCCAAAAAAGCTAATCAAACAATCTGAATCTGAATTCTGATTTTCGTCATATTTCTATATTCCCTTTTTTATCCAAAGTCCTAGAAAAATTAATATATCAACAATTAGACCTTTTTTTAAATGAGAATAATTTTCTTAACCCTTTGCAATCCGGCTTTCGTACCGGCAAGTATGGCTACTGCGTTGATAAAAGTTACCGATGATATTCGCTTAAGTATGGACAACAGACAACTCACCATTCTGACATTATTAGATTTTAGCAATGCCTTTAACGTGGTTGATTTCGATATCCTATTGAGTTTGTTCCGTTCTCTTAACATTTCTCCATCAGCGCGTTCGATTTGAAGAGTCCTTCTCATCTTGGTGCAACGTCCATGCCGGTGTTCCTCAAGGAGGCGTGTTGTCACATTTGCTCTTTTCTATCTTCATTAATAAAATAACTCATTGTATTTCTTCTCCCTATCACATATATGCAGATGATGTTCAAATTTACGCACAATCGTCGCTTGAAAATATCTCTAATGCTGTTTCTAGTATCACTAAAGACTTAGAGACAATTTTACAGTGGAGTAACTCCTACGGTTTGAAGGTAAATCCTAACAAATCATAATCCATCATCATAGGTAGTCAAAATATTATTTCAAGTGTTCCTTGGGCAGACTTACCGCCAATTTTATTTGATGGTGTCATAATACCGTATAGCAAAACTGTAAAAGATCTTAGGATATACCTTGATACCACTTTATCTTGAACAGAACAGTTTAAAGTATTGAGTAAGAAGACATTTGCAACCATGAATTCCTTGCGACGATTACGTTCTTTTCTTCCAACTGCCACCAAGATTACGCTGGCAAATACACTCCTTCTTCCTATTCTTGACTATCCTGACGCACTAATATTACTGAAGAACAGCTAAATAAACTTGAGCGTCTCCAAAACATGTCAATTCGGTTCATATTTGGCTTACGCAAATACGAACATTGTGTCTCAATTTCGCACTCAACTCAAGTGTTACCTATTCGTCTTCGCCGGAATCTACACATACTCTCACTTTTGTATTGCACCCTATTTATTATAATCCAAATAGTCCTTCGTATTTAAAAGAAAAAAAATTTTTTGGAGGAAAATAGAACTTATGTAAGATCATGTCGTCGACTTCTTCTTAAGATATCAACACACACATTTAAATTTTACAAAAATCTTTCATTGTTCACTTCATCTTATTATGTAATTAATTATCTTGACCATACATCACCTTAAACATTTTTATTTAAATAATGCAGATTAACTGTATATATATATATATATATATATATATATATATATATATATATATATATATATATATATATATATATATATATATATATACAATATAATATATATACCAAAACTGTTTGTAAATACTTATTTTAAGTTTTGAATTGTAAATATGTATAATGTTGTAAAATTTCATTTATAAAACAGTTACTCCAATATTATATTACGTATTTTATTGTTTAGTAACTATATTTTAGTTCAAAGTAAAACTGAATAATAGTATATATTCAGTTTATTAATTATTTTGTATATTTATGCACCATTAGGTTACGTTAGGTTGTTTTTTTTTTTGTTTTTTTTTTTATCGCTGAGAAAAGCATTTACTCATTCTAGGATAGGTTAGGTTAGGTTTTTTTTTAAGAAGGTTAGGTTTTTTATATATTAAAAATCTAATATTTCGAAAAATATTACGAGTCGCCAACAATCTATTTAAGGGGACTCTTAGATAGTCAAATGGAATGTCCGTGCCAAATTTCATGACGAAATTCAGTATCCACTTTTCGGAAGTTTATCTCAATTTTCTAATGAAATTGTTGTTTTCATTAAAACCTTAAAAGGTTCAGGTGGGTGTTTGAAAGCGGTCTCTAACGCTTTTCTAATATTATTAACTGAATTAAACAGGTTACCCTGTTTAACAATAAAATATAATTAAAATTGACATTCTGGATAGATACATACACTCACCGGCACGGAAACTTGGCCAAGTATAAAATTTGTGATAACTTCAGTTTTTTTCAGTTTACACTGCAAATTTAGGCCAATTTTGATCGTTAAATCTAATTTTTTTTAACGTCTTTAATCATTTTGAAACATAAATAATGTTTTTTGTAAAGTTTATAATGAAGTTTAAGCGCAAAATCACATTTACACAAAAATAAACACTGCAGTTTTGAGCACTAGTAATTAAAAACTGTTTGATCTTTGGTAAACTTTTTAACTTTTCAATATCGCGTGTTTCCTCCTCTAGCTCTTATGACCGCCTGGATTCGGTCTGGCATGCTTTGGATGACATTTTTGATGTCCACTTGCGATAAGTCGCACCAGGCAGTCAGTCCTGCATCTCGAAGCTGGCTATGAGTTTGTGGTGGGTTCGATGCTGTTTTAATTGTCCTTTTTAGCTTCTCCCAAATATGTTCTATTGGGTTTAAGTCGGGGCTGCGAGCTGGCCATTGCAATTTTTTAATACCAACATCTTGAAGGTACTCATTTACGATATGAGCGACGTGTGGACGTGAATTATCATGCATTAAAATTAATTGGTCATATCCAATAAACCCTCCTGAGGGTACAACATGTTCTTAAAGGATACCCTCGACGTATCGTGTTGCAGTTAGAGCGTTATTGACGATGACCAATTCTGTACGTGCATCAGAACTAACGCCACCCCATCCCATTATAGAGCCTCCACCAAAACTCACTGTTGGAGTGGTAGTAATCACCAGATATATATGCGAAAAGTACTTAGCAAGTACGTAAGTAACTTAGTTGAAGATATAACATACATTTGAGTTTTGTAAAGCAGAAGCCGTAATGTGAAGTATCGTTCCGCCCTGTCTAAGATATCGAGCTTTTTAGCAGTTAGTTTGGCTTTGTAATCTCCTAATTAGACCTCGTTTATTTTGTCAACTCTAAGGATCCTAACGACCATTCTGACGACAGTTCTGGTGTAATGGTGCGAGTAGTCGCCTCACGCCTCAACACCGCACTCCGGCGGTCGCGGGTTCGATTCCTTTCTAGATGTAACCTCGTCCAATTTAACCCATTGCAGACACAAGCTTGCGCGTTTATCGTTAATAAAACCTTGTATGCTAAAACGTCGAGTTTCCAGAACACTGCCATGAACATTGAAAACAGTATTAGAATTCTTATACTGTACTATATTAGCCTGTAAATCAACCACTGCTGAGCGAAGGCCTCTTCTTCATATAGAAGAAGTATTAGAGCTTAATGTACCACGCTGCTCCATTGCGGGTTGGCGGATAATTTCACTAGCATGAGTAACGATCGTATTCAAGTGTCTATGATAACAACCGGGACCGATGGCTTTACGTGCTCTCCGAGGCACGGTGGGGAGAATCACAAGGACATACACCCAGACCGGAAACAAATATTTGTACAAATACAAATATCTGTCTCTAGTGGGAATTGAACCCGCGACCATCGGCGCGCGTTTTGAGGCGACTACTCTCACCGCTACACCAGAACGGTCCTCATCAAGATCACAAGGGTTTGTGTATTATTACTATTTATTATAACTCGCAATGTTTCATATTTGGTATATGTTATGTCAGAAATGGTGCTTAATCGTCTAACAACAACTACTTTGATACTTAAAACGAGACATATTTGTACTCGGCACTCGAATATATTAATCCTAGACGCCGTCATTAATTTATTTACAAGAGACTATTAGATTTTGTTTTTACTTACTTACTTTATTACTATTAGATTATAATTTTAATTTTAGAAATTGTCAGAAATCAGAAATCTATAATTTAGCACATGGTGAGAACTATGTAACGTGTGAAAGTATATCAAATTTATATATTTTGCAGTGAGTGCATGTGTTACTTTCAAATATAACAATTGCCATATTAACGTTTTTAAAATTTGCGTAGAGTATTGCATAGAGTATTTTTTATTTAATTTTTCACAGTAAAATTATACCTACTTTGAAAACTTTTAAAATATCTGTTATAAAAATGTTGAATTATACGTTTTTACAAATAGTGGTTAAATAAATATTTACAAAACATATTAATTATTGTAAAAATAATTTGCCGTTGAATTATATTTTCCTTTCTGTCATTAGTGTAGGCAGTGAGAGGTTTAATATTTTATTTTATTTTAGTAAGTTAAATGTAAGTTCAAAAAACGGAAAATGGCTTAAGAATAAGTACTTGGAGTATTGGAATATTAGTCGATGAAGATAATTCTTTAGCGGCTCCAGCCTTGAGGCTGTCACTGATTTTTATCGAATCCTGTGTGTCGGTACCGGTTTCCGACGAAAGCATCCTTGGTCTTTCCTAGAAAAGCACGGTGAATTTATTAAGACTCTTCATCACTACTAAATCTAATGGACTAAAGTAGTAACTAAAGTAGTGACTAAACTAACTAATCTATATATATAGGAGACTTTCTATAGATATAGTCACTCATCACGACATCTCTGGAACTATGAGATCTAAAAACTTGAAATTTGGAAGGAATATTCCTTTTGCCGATAAGAGGTCAGCTAAGAACGGATTTTACGAAATTCTACCTCTAAGGGGATGAAAAAGGGAGGCAAAGTTTGTATGGGACAACTTTATTCCTTGGTCCAATCTACTTCAAATTTTGCATAAATATTCTTTAACAGAATTGATTGAAGACGTGTTTCGTATTTTATCGAAATTCATTCCCTAACGGGGTTAAAAGGGGGTAGAAAGTTATTTTTATATAAATACTCCTTAGTGCTTTTTTTTAATTACATTTTATTTTGACACATGCTTGACAACTCAATCCGTCTAATATATTTTCCAGTATTGACGCAGGTGTAGGTGATATCTTTTTTGGGTGCTCCTGATGGAACAGGCAAGACTTTATATTAAACGTAACAAAATTGAGTTGTAAATATACCGTGTGATTGATTTATTGTAAAATAGTGTCTAATATAATATTTTTTACTTCAATGTTGGTGTTGTGTTAAGTCAAGGGTTTTAAACTAAATGACTCATCAGCAACGCATCTGTAGTTCACAATGATACTGATATAGAAGACACCGAAGTGAACTTGGAAACATTTTTGAATTATACGGCATTAACAACAACATTTGTTTTGACTTTTGTTCTATTCATGGTGTACAATAAAGAGTATTATTATTATTTTTATCGCAATTGCTACACTCCACTCGTTTAATATATACATATACACATATAAATATATATAATATAATATATTACTTATATAAGGCATATAATAAACTTACATAAACTTACTTAGATAAATATAAGCGGGTGGAGGATTACGCCCCGGCAGGGAGATCAAACGGCCGGGGGTTAGGGCTGTAGGCTGAGAAATCGGCGGACAATCCTAGCCGAGTCGAGTAGTACCGCCTTCTGCATCCTGGCTGCGAGCGAACCGTCACGGATACCCAGCTGCCTCAGATGGTAAGCGAGGCTAACCGGGATCAAACCGTTGGCAGATATAACGATAGGGATGATTTCAGTGGATTCAACACCCCACATGTCGACAATCTCGTGTGCCAAATCCAGATATTTACGCTTTTTCTCTGTTTCGGCTTTCACGAGGTTCTCGTCATGAGGGATGGTAATGTCCACTAAAAACACCCTCGACTGTGCCCTATCCATCACCACGATATCAGGCTTGTTCGCCAGTATCGTCCTGTCCGTGGCAATAGGCAGGTCCCAGTAGAGCCGGACTCCGTCGCGTTCGAGTACTGGCACCGGTGTGTACTGGTAATACGGCATCCTCTGTTCCAAGAAACAATACATTAGAGCAAGCTCTTGATGAAGAATTTTGGCCACTTGGTTATGTCTGTGCAAGTACTCAGTGTTGGCAAGCGCTGAACACCCCGAAAGCACATGTCTGAGTGACTCGCCGGGATGACGACAAGCTCGACAGAAGTCGGGAGTGCCATCCTTCAGAATGTGCTTTCGGTAGTTGTTAGTCTTAACCACCTGATCCTGTATTGCACAGACAAAACCTTCGGTTTCCCCAAAGAGGTCCCCGAATCGCAGCCACTGCACGGAGGCCTTCACATCCACGTAAGGTGCGTGGAGCGCCTTGTAAAACCGTCCATGCAGCTCCTTCTCCATCCATACGGTCTCCCGGTCAGAGGTGCTAAGTACAACCGGTCTTCGCCATTCCTCTTTGGCCAGGGATAAGGGGGCGAGACCTTTGTCACATACTACAACATCTCCATGCATAGCGCTCTCCCTCCTCGTTTCAAAGTAGGCCCTGAGGCTGCACACCTCCCGGTTATGCATGGACTTGGCGCTTAATAGGCCTCGGCCACCACACTTCCGTGGGATGTACAGTCTCATGACCGACGATTTTGGGTGATGCATGCGATGCAGAGTCATAGTCGTGCGGACTCTTCTGTCCAGGGCGTCGAGTTCAGTCTGAGTCCATCTGAGCACGCCAAATGTGTACAAGAGAGTGGGCATGACCCAGCCGTTATAAGCTCGGACCTTGTTGGCGCCCGACAAGTAGCTCCGAAGAACTTTTGTCAGCCGTCCAAAAAAGACCTCGCAAACCGCCTGTTTCATATCCACCTCCTGCACCCCTATGCATTGTGACATGCCCAGATACCGGTAAGATTCAGCTTCGGAAAGGGTCTTGAAGTTTGAAAGCTCTAGGCTAATTTCAGCCGATTGCGTCACCTGTCCCCTGTCTACATGCACGACCGCACACTTATCCACTCCAAGCTGCATCCTGATGGAGCCGCTGAACTCAGTAGTGATTTTCAGCAACTCCATAAGGCGTGCAGGATTAGGTGCCAGCAGCTTGAGGTCATCCATGTAGAGAAGGTGGGAGACTTTAGTACCTCCTCTCCGAAACTGAAAGCCTGTCCCCGAACGCTCCAGCAGAGTGCTTAAAGGGTTCAAGGACAAGCAAAACCAAAGTGGGCTCAGACAATCACCCTGGAAAATACCCCTTCGTATCCGGATTCGGTCATCGGCACCCGCCGTCAGTCTCTCGCCCTGGAGACAAAGAATCGTACTCCATTGCCCCATGCATACTTCGAGGAAGTCTCGAACTGCACCGTCGATCTTGTACAGCTCGAGGACCCTCAGAAGCCATGAATGAGGCACCGAGTCGAATGCCTTCTTGTAGTCGATCCAGGCAGCAGAGAAGTTCCGACGGTTGCGTTTGACAAGCTGGCCCGCAACAGAGTCAATGATAAGGAGCTCCTTTGTGCCGCGGCCGCCTCCACGGCATCCGTTCTGAACTGCAGACAAGATGTTAAATTCGTCAATATGACGAGAGATCTTGCAGCTCAGAACGGATGTCAGTGTCTTGTAGATGGAAGTCAGACACGTTATGGGGCGGTAGTTTGTAGGATCCGCGGTGTTGGTGGACTTAGGAGTTAGGTGAGTGATCCCAGTAGTGAAGAGGTTCGGAAGCGTCTTCCGCTCTATCGCCTCTTGGTATTGTCGAGCCAAGGTCGCATGGCATACCGAGAACCCTTTCAGCCAATAGTGATGCAGGCCGTCGGCCCCCGGACTCTTCCAGTTCGGTGCCCGCCGGACCGCATCAGCTACGTTCTCCGAAGAGATGGCGATCGGGTTCATCGGTTCGATTCTAGCACATGCTTCTTGAACCGCCGCAATCCAAGGGCCCTCCTCATGCTCTACCTCCCGTGACCATATATTTCGCCAAAAAGCGACGAGGTCAGCCGTATTCGGTTTTCGGGAAGTAGAGCATGGCGTCGTGTTCTCCAACTTCCTGTAGAACCTCTTCTGATCACTCAGGAAGAGGCGATTTTGTTGGAAGCGCTCAACTCTCTCAGAGTACCTACGAATGCGCTTCCCCCATGCCGCGATTCTTTGCTTTAGGCCGTCGATGCGCTCCGTCAATTTTTCAACTATATCAGGCTGGTCAAGCCTGACACCTAGTCCGTTGAAAGCTATTTTAACGGAGCGCACAATCCTTGGCCTAGTGTTGCCCGACCTGAAGCTTTGCAGTCTGCCAATGAGGGCCCTGGCCAGGCTGATACGGCGTTCTATTCTCTTCTTCCAGGCTGGAACGTCACTACTCTTATTAGTAGTGCGTCCAGGCTCCTGGGTTTTGGCTCCAATGAAGCGGTGTACCGCTAGAGCGGCACCAAAGAGAATAGAATCCGTATCATCCAAGCCCAGACTGCCATCCAAATATGGAGGTAGCAGCCTGTTAGCTGCCTCAATGGCACCCCGCGTCGCAGCATTAAGGGGAAGTCGTGAGAGTCGTGGTCTCTGTTCTAGAGGAGTGCTCCGGATCTCGGAAATCGCCTCCTCCAAAATCCCTCTCATCTGCTCTACTTTTTGGGAGACTGCTCCTTCATCGATCGCATCCACAGGCACTTCGCTACGAACGCTTTCCTGTTGTGTTACAAGTGCGTTATGCTCTGTCGACACGGGTTCGACTTCAGGAGCAGCCTCATGTCGTAATCGTTCGAGCTCGGCGGCGTTGAATACGCCCTTTCGTTGGATGTACCGAGCTCTATCTGCCAGCTTTTGCTCCGTGACAGTAAGATTTGGCTCGAGCAGCAGGAACTCGCGGTGCATTACCGCTCGGTAGCCAGTCCGTCCGGTTTCCCTTCCTACAGCTCTATAATACGTGCGCATGACATTTCTATTCATTTCTTGTGTCCATCGCATGCGGCGTACTCCACCAGCGGCGGGCGCCGAATGCTGAGTCCCTTGAGACTCTGTCGGCGCCAAGCCAACTGGTGGGGATGGTGGATACACCGACTGGCTAGGTGGTGGTTCCGGTCGGCGGGGGTTGCTGGCGGCCCGCATGCTGCCACATCCAGCGCCAGCTCCAGACGCGCCCTGGCGCCCCCCAGGTAGCGGCCCTAGTCTCATTCTCTTATGTGTATCCATCATCAAATTTTTTTTTATGAGCAGTAAAATACTCACTCGGGGAGTCGCTCACGCTCCCTGAGGAGGCTGCGTCGGTGTAATGCAGCTTTGATTGCCTTTAGTCGCCTTTTACGACACCCTAGGCTGAGGATGGGTTGGTCCTATTCTACTCTGCCGGGAACCACACAGCGATTACAGCGGTAATAGCGGTGCTGTATTTTATTATTATTATTATTATTGCTACACTCCACCCGTTTAATATATACATATACACATATAAATAAATATAATATAATACAATACTACTTATATAAGGAATATAATAAATTTACATAAATTTACATAGATAAATATAAGCGGGTGGAGGATTACGCCCCGGCAGGGAGATCAAACGGCCGGGGGTTAGGGTTGTAGGCTGAGAAATCGGCGGACAATTCTAGCCGAGTCGAGTAATACCGCCTTCTGCATCCTGGCTGCGAGCGAACCGTCACGGATACCCAGCTGCCTCAGGTGGTGAGCGAGGCTAACCGGGATCAAACCGTTGGCAGATATAACGATAGGAATGATTTCAGTGGAATCAACACCCCACATGTCGACAATCTCGTGCGCCAGATCCAGATATTTACGTTTTTTCTCTGTTTCGGCTTTCACGAGGTTCTCGTCATGCGGGATGGTAATGTCCACTAAAAACACCCTCGACTGTGCCCTATCCATCACCACGATATCAGGCTTGTTCGCCAGTATCGTCCTGTCCGTGGCGATAGGCCGGTCCCAGTAGAGCCGGACTCCGTCGCGTTCGAGTACTGGCGCCGGTGTGTACTGGTAGTACGGCACCCTCTGTTCCAGAAGACAATACATTAGAGCAAGCTCTTGATGAAGAATCTTGGCCGCTTGGTTATGTCTGTGCAAGTACTCAGTGTTGGCAAGCGCTGAACACCCCGAAAGCACATGTCTGAGTGACTCGCCGGGATGACGACAAGCTCGACAGAAGTCGGGAGTGCCATCCTTCAGAATGTGCTTCCGGTAGTTGTTCGTCTTAACCACCTGATCCTGTATTGCACAGACAAAACCTTCGGTTTCCCCAAAGAGGTCCCCGAATCGCAGCCACTGCACGGAGGCCTTAACCTCCACGTGAGGTGCGTTGAGCGCCTTGTAAAACCGTCCATGCAGCTCCTTCTCCATCCATACGGTCTCCCGGTCAGAGGTGCTAAGCACTACCGGTCTTCGCCATTCCTCTTTGGCCAGGGATAACGGGGTGAGACCTTTGTCACATACTACAACATCACCATGGATAGCGCTCTCCCTCCTTGTCTCAAAGTAGGTCCTGAGGCTGCACACCTCCCGGTTATGCATGGACTTGGCGCTTAATAGGCCTCGGCCACCACACTTCCGTGGGATGTACAGTCTCATGACCGACGATTTCGGGTGATGCATGCGATGGTGAGTCATAGTCGTGCGGACTCTTCTGTCCAGGGCGTCGAGCTCGGTCTGAGTCCATCTGAGCACGCCAAATGTGTACAAGAGAGTGGGCATGACCCAGCCGTTATATGCTCGGACCTTGTTGGCGCCCGACAAGTAGCTCCGAAGAACTTTTGTCAGCCTTCCAAAAAAGACCTCGCAAACAGCCTGTTTCATATCCACCTCCTGGACCCCTATGCATTGTGACATGCCCAGATACCGGTAAGATTCAGCTTCAGAGAGGGTCTTGAAGTTAGAAAGCTCTAGGCTGATTTCAGCCGATTGCGTCACCTGTCCCCTGTCTACATGCACGACCGCACACTTGTCCACTCCAAGCTGCATCCTGATGGAGCCGCTGAACTCAGTAGTGATTTTCATCAACTCCATAAGGCGTGCAGCATTGGGTGCAAGCAGCTTGAGGTCATCCATGTAGAGAAGGTGGGAGACTTTAGTACCTCCTCTCCGAAACTGAAAGCCTGTCCCCGAACGCTCCAGCAGGGTGCTTAAAGGGTTCAAGGACAAGCAAAACCAAAGTGGGCTCAGACAATCACCCTGGAAAATACCCCTTCGTATCCGGATTCGGTCATCGGCACCCGTCGTCAGTCTCTCGCCCTGGAGACAAAGGATCGTACTCCATTGCCCCATGCATACTTCGAGGAAGTCTCGAACTGCACTGTCAATCTTGTACAGTTCAAGGACCCTCAGAAGCCATGAATGAGGCACCGAGTCGAATGCCTTCTTGTAGTCGATCCAGGCAGCAGAGAAGTTCCGACGGTTGCGTTTGACAAGCTGGCCCGCAACAGAGTCAATGAGAAGGAGCTCCTTTGTGCCGCGACAGCCTCCACAGCATCCGTTCTGAGCTACAGATAAGATGTTGAATTCGTCAATATGACGAGAGATTTTGCAGCTCAGAACGGATGTCAGTGTCTTGTAGATAGAAGTCAGACACGTTATGGGGCGGTAGTTGGTAGGATCCGCGGTGTTGGTGGACTTAGGAGCTAGGTGAGTGATCCCAGTAGTGAAGAGGTTCGGAAGTGTTCTCCGCTCTATCGCCTCTTGGTATTGTCGAGCCAAGGTCGCATGGCATACCGAGAACCCTTTCAGCCAATAGTGGTGCAGGCCGTCAGCCCCCGGACTCTTCCAGTTCGGTGCCCGCCGGACCGCATCAGCAACGTTCTCCGAAGAGATGGCGATTGGGTTCATCGGTTCGATTCTAGCACATGCTTCCTGAATCGCTGCAATCCAAGGGCCCTCCTCATGCTCTACCTCCCGTGACCATATATTTCGCCAAAAGGCGACGAGGTCAGCCGTATTCGGTTTTGGGGAGCTAAAGCACGGCGTCGGGTTCTCCAACTTCCTGTAGAACCTCTTCTGATCACTCACGAAGAGGCGATTTTGTCGGAAGCGCTCAACTCTCTCAGAGTACCTACGAATACGCCTCTCCCATGCCGCGATTCTTTGCTTCAGGCCGTCGATGCGCTCCGTCAGTTTTTCAGCTATATCAGGCTGGTCAAGCCTGACGCCTAATCCATTGAAAGCTATTCTGGCGGAGCGCACAATCCTTGGCCTAGTGTTGCCCGACCTGAAGCTTTGCAGTCTGCCAATGAGGGCCCTGGCCAGGCTGATACGGCGTTCTATTCTCTTCTTCCAGGCTGGTACGTCACTATTCTTATTAATAGTGCGTCCAGGCTCCCGGGTTTTGGCTCCAATAAAGCGGTGTACCGCTAGAGCAGCACCAAAGAGAATAGAACCCGTATCATCCAAGCCTAGACTTCCATCCAAATATGGAGGTAGCAGCTTGTTAGCTGCCTCAATGGCAACCCGCGTCGCAGCATTAAGAGGAAGACGGGATAGTCGTGGCCTCTGTTCCAGAGGAGCGCTCCGGATCTCGGAAATCGCCTCCTCCAAAATCCCTCTCATCTGCTCTACTTTTTGGGAGACTGCTTCTTCAGCGATCGCATCCACAGGCACTTCGCTACGAACGCTTCCCTGTTGCGTTGCAACTGCGTTATGCTCTGCAGATACGGGTTCGACTTCAGGAGCAGCCTCACGTCGTAATCGTTCGAGCTCGGCGGCGTTGAATACGCCCTTTCGTTGGATGTACCGAGCTCTATCTGCCAAGTTTTGCTCCGTGACATTTAAATTTGGCTCGAGCAGCAGGAACTCGCGGTGCATTACTGCTCGGTAGCCAGTCCGCCCGGTTTCCCCCCTTACAGCCCTAAAATACGCGCGCATGACATTTCGATTCATCTCCTGTGTCCATCTCATGCGGCGTACTCCACCAGCGGCGGGCGCCAAATGCTGAGTCCCTGGAGACTCTGTCGGCGCCAAGCCAACTGGTGGGGATGATGGAGACACCGGCCGGCTAGGTGGTGGTACCGGTCGGCGGGGGTTGCTGGCGGCCCGCATGCTGCCACGTCCAGCGCCAGCTCCAGACGTGCCCTGGCGACCCCCAGGCAGCGGCCCTATGCGCTTTCCTTTATCTCGTACCATCCATAAATGTAGAGTGCTAGATTACTCCCTCGGAGAGGCACTCACGCTCTCCGAGGAGGCTGCGTTGGTTTTGTGCAGCTTTAGTTGCCTTTAGTCGCCTTTTACGACACCCTAGGCTGAGGATGGGTTGGTCCTATTCTACTCTGCCGGGAACCACACGGCGGATATATTATTATTATTATTATTATTAACAACCCAATGAGTTCAGATTGGCACCACGGACTAATGTTGGAACAAGATCAGAAAAAAATCTTATGAATCATGTATACATTTAACTTTATCTTACACTAAAACTAAGAAGGAAGAAATAAAAGCTGTTTTGGACTATTATTAAATATAGGTAAATATATGTTTGATATACACACACGATCGTCTGTTCCTAAGGTAACTTAATGCCTGTGTTTTCGGTAATAGCCGACTGATATACATTTTTTATAAATATACATATAAATAATACATAAAGAAAAAAATAGATATTATACCCAGACTTGAGGCGGGAATCGAACCCACGATCCTGGAGCAGAAAGCAGGGTCACTACCAACTGTGCCGAGTCAATTAAAATTTAAAAAATAATTACTTGCGGGTTTATTCAAATCTAAGTGACAAAATCGTATTGACTTGTGGTGTAATTATACATACGATACAACAAACGAAGCATTGATAACCGTTCTGGTGTAGTGGTGCAAGTAGTCACCTTAACGCCTCGCCTCAATGGCGGTGGTCGTGTGTTCGATTCCCGCTCGACGCAGATATTTGTATTTGTGCCAATATTTGTTTCAGGTCTGGGTGTATAGTGGGTTTCCCCACCATGCCCCGGATAGTACGCAAAGCCATCGGTCCCGTTTATTATCATGGATGCCTTATAATAATTTTTACTTATAGTAGGGATATTATCCGCTAACCCGCAGTGGAGCAGCGTGGTGGATTAAGCTCCAAGGCTTCTTCTATATGGAAAAAAGGCCTTCGCTCAGCAGTGGGTTATTTATAGGATGATACAATACACTACAGTACAGGAGCATTTGTGGCCTGCAGTGACGAAACTGAGCCTTACCAATTACCATAAATATAAGAGTCCATCTAAGGGAGATGTTACTGCCGGAGAGTTCTCAGACCTGTTGCTTAAAACAGGAAATGGTGATTCCCGGGAATCATATAATAATATAATGTATGAGTGTATATGAGTATATATTTACCATAAACAAAGCTTAAGGTCAAACTTTTACTGTAGCGGGAGTATACTTAAGCGAAAACTGCTTCTCTCACAGTCAGTTGTATGTGGCATATTCCAGAATAGCCTGGTAATTCTAGCACTCCGAACGAAAAACAAAAAATGTGTAGTATTTCGATTTCGTTGTAAGAAGATAATACCCCCGTGTAACTTTCTCCAGATCAAAAGCAGAGCTTCTTCATCATAAAACATAACCAATTTCATTTTTATTTTAATGTTTAATTAACTTTAAATTGCTACTCTATAGTAAAAATTTGTTATATTTTATAAGTATTCAAATATTTTTACATTACAATTAATATGTTATAACAAAATTAATAAAGTAAAAAAAAAAAAAACAAATAAAAATCCTATTATAACCATTTTCGACTTCTACGCGGACGAAGTTGCGCGCAGGTGTAGGTGATAAAAAATATAAATTTATATTTTTCGAAATTTTAGTTAAATACCCGTGCGAAGCCGGTGCGGGCCGCTAGTATATGTATATATAAAATAATATATAACTATGACTAAAGTAGTGACTAAAGTAGTAGTAACATTAATGATGGCAAGAGCTCTTTTCTTTAAAGATAGATAGAAACTAAGACATAGAAAACGACTTAAAAAACTCTTAAAGTGTTTATAAAAAATTAAATTACGAAAATGATTCACAATCGTTTACTACTGCCATATCTATCGCACTAATAACATGGGACACAACCCTGTGTGTGAAGTGAAAATGAATCATTTACTTAGAACTTTAAAAAATACCATTTCGTTAGTAATGTTTAACACCTAATGGATATTTACTACTTTAGTAAGTTAAAAAATTACATAGGATTAAAAAAAATTATGTTCCTTATATATAATAAAACAATGTTAATAAACATTCCCTTCTATATTTTTAGTACAGAGTAGCTATGCCCGTTGCTTCGCCGCATATAGCTTTTAATTTTTACTTCTAACACTAACACTGCACTAGCAACGTCATCTAATTACGATTGTGTCGTACTTTAAACTGTGTAATAAATTACAATTCAACATTTCAATGTCTTTTTTTTTCGACATATATAATTTTACACAACTTTATTACAATTCTTCCATCACATTTAAATTTTAACATTATTAGCATTATCCTACTCTTACCTACTCTTCTCTTTCTCACGCCGTCATTCAAAATACAAAAATCAAAATAGAGATTTTGATGAAATAAAGACTAAATATGCCTCAGAATATGTTTTAGGAAAATCCTACCTACACGTAGTTTTTTATTAGCTGTATGCTTGTTTAATCAAACAGATAGACAGACAAGCAGACATTTCTAAAAATTATAGAAATTTTATAATCAGTGTTTCTAAGCACCTACCAAAATTATCGTCAAAAAATTTTGAAAAAAAAAACAGACGTCAATTTTACAATTTTATTTTATGTATGGACGATGGTGTTGATTCTTATTTGAACTTTTAATAACTGTGCAATGGCCTGTTTAAAGAAGTTTTGACGAGTTACCCTGTTTTGAAGATCAAAAGAAATTATTAATTTTTTTTAAGATTTTCCTTTTGTGGAAAAAAAGAAACAATGTTATAAGTATTTTACAAAAATGTATTTTTTTGTTTTTAAATATATTCTTGAAGTTCGCATTGAATATGTATTTATTTGAAATTACAGATGTTTGTAACATCACACTTTGTAAAAGGAGGTTGAGTATAAGGCTGAATACGTAGGTAACTCGATAAGTTTTGAGACAAGAAAAAAAACTATATAAGATATTAACAATATTTATTTTACGTTGTGTCGAAATACTCGCCTTGATTCTCTATGCAAAGTTCCATTCACCTAAACTAACTATTAAAACACTTTTGCCAGCCTTTATCCGTTAGGTCCGAAATTGCGATTTCATAGGCGGCCACGGCCTCTACGGCACACGAAAAAAATTCCCTTTTATTTTTTCTTTGATTATCGAAAACAAAAAGATATCACAGAGAGCTAAATCAGGACTATACGGGAGACGGGGCAAGGTTTCAACATCGGATTCCTCAAGAAACGCTTTTGTTCTGAAGGACGTATGGGACGAAGCATTGTCGTGATGCAGCATGATTCCCCGAAGCTCAGTCTTTGGTCTCCTCTGTCGCATACCTTGGAAAACTTTCGGCAATGCTACTGTTGTATACCATTTCGAGTTAGATCTATAATTTAAACAACATTGTTGTCGATACCACCACACCAAGCTAATGCCGCCGAGGAGTCCAGAGTCCGGGAGTCCAGAACAAACTGAGGTTTGCGCCGCACAAGACCAGTGCCATGGTCATCACGCGCAAACTGAAGTACGATACCCCACGCCTCTACATGGACGGGGTCGACATTGGCATGGTCGGAGAACTCAGGTTACTGAGGGTCATCCTAGACCAGCGCCTTACTTTCAACACGCACGTCGCGAATGTCTGCAAGAAGGCACTAGCCTTCTACGACCAGCTTTCGAGAGCCGCGTGTTACTTGAGTTGAGTGGTTGAGCCCGTGATACTGTATGCGGCTGTCGTTTGGGCGCCGGCCGTGGATAAGCTCGGTGTTCGTAAGCAGCTGAACTTGGTCCAGCGGGGCTTTGCGCAGAAGCCGTGTAGGGCATACCGTACCACCTCCCTGAACTCAGCACGGTTGCTCGCTTTGATACACCCTCTCGACGAACGAACGAGCGTGCCGACCATCTGGCCAAGGAAGCTGCGCTAAAGTCAAAACGCGTTTTTGACTACGACAGCTGCCCGGTTTCGTTCATCAGGCGAAGCATTCGTATGCGATCGCTTGATGAATGGAACCAACGATACCGGGCCGGTGAAACAGCTGGTGTCACCCGGGTCTTTTTCCCGGACGCTATAGCCGCATACCGTATCATCGGTAAAATAAAATTGGACAGATTTGTCACCCAGGTATTGACGGGGCACGGTGGATTCTCCGAGTACTTGCACCGTTTCAAGTGCAAGGAGAGTCCATCGTGCGTCTGCGATCCTGCATGTTCCGAATCTGTCCTCCACGTCCTCCTGGATTGCCCGTCCCACTGTCGTGAGAGGTAGGAGTTAGAATCCGAACTGGACATAAAACTGGAACTAAGCGCGCTTCCGGAGCTAATAAATAGTAAAAAGAGAGATATGTTCCTGACATATTGTAAAAAATTATGTAAAATAGTCAACAACCCAAACAAAGCTTAAGTGAGTTTATGTTAGATAGTTATGTTGTAAATAAGTAGGCTAACATAAAAATTTTGTTGTAGAATAGGGACATAGTTTGTAAGTATTTTAAGATTGTTGTTGTGTTAAATAATTTATTTGCAGAATAAATTTTTTTGTAATAGTTAATAAATCTAAGATTATATTTGATATTGTCACCTGCTTCTTGTACAGTTTAGATTAAAGCCTTTAAAAGAATGTAAGAATTAGATATTATAGAAGAATTAGATGTTAAGTAATATTGCTAAGTTTAAGTTTAAGAAAATATTGTTAATTTTAAGATAATTTGGTATTTAAGGAAACAGTTAAGTTTAGTAATTTTGTAAATTTTTTTAAAATAAAAGTTTCTTCCTGTTCCCCCCCTTATTTCCCCGTGTTCGATAGTCTGTAAGTACACTAACGCCTTCCGCGCTATGATTGAATGAGGATGAATGAAAGAAGACAATGGGATGCGGAATGGATGACGAACAGAGTGTGAGATAGAGCTATGTATGAAAGAGTTTGCTAAATAAACAAAACACTGTAAAAACAGTCTCCCGCGACTGTCGTAGGAGGTCAAGTAAAAAAAAAAAATTGTTGTTGACACATGCCCGCTGCGAGAAAAAAAAAACTAGCCACCATTTTTTACCAACGTTACGAGGTATAATTTTGTCGGCAACTTTCTTTCTGAAAAGACCCATACTGATGACTGTCTTTTATTTTCGGCATCATATTGATTAATCCACGTTTTATCATTTGTGATAAATAAATACGTTTAACTTACACACACGGTCGTCTGTCCCTAAGGTGGGCAACTTAATGCCTGTATTTTAAGTAACAACCAGCTGATATACATTTTTTTTAATCAATAAATATACATATAAATAATACATATACAAATAAATATAAATTACACCCAGACTCAGGTGGGAATTGAACCCACAACCTTGGAGCCAGTCTAATGTTTTTATGTTTATTTTTTATTTTCTCTGTATAAGTATACATATATCTTTATGTTTATTTTTTATTCTCCCTTCTACCCTTTTAAACTCTCTGAACTATCCAAAAACTGTTGCTCGAGATGGGGCAGACTGCGCTAACGCCGATTATAATCGTCGAAGGCGTTAACCAAATTTAAATTCATAAAATATCATAGCACACAAATGTTCGCGGTTAAGTTTAATCGTTGCAAAGAAAAACGCAGGAACCGTCGTAGTTAATTGACGGGACCATCTTTTTTTTTAAACCAGCAACCTAGCTACTTTTGTTCAATTTTTAAATAAATTTTCTTTATAAAAATATATAATACAGATGGATACAACTTATCGAGTGACCTACGTACACTTACGTATTTATATTGTTTAAGGCTTGTTTAAAAAACTATGCCTTGAAGAGCATGTTAAGCTGGCGGTACCGATTGTTGTCACAGACACCTGATAACGATTGTTACTCATGTTAAGTAAATTATCCGCCAACCCACAGTGGAGCAGCGTGGTGGATTAAGCTCCAACTCTTCTATATGGAAAAGAGACAAAATCCAAAAGTCCAGCAGTGGGACGCTTACAGGCTGATTGAGTTCATTTTAGTAATAAGGTAATTTAATCTAAATTAAAACTACTATCTAACCAATGACAAATCGATAACAAATAATTAAAAAAAAAATTGTTCATAATCTACGGTTAAGTCATTTAATTATAAAACAAATATGGTGAACACTTGAATGTTTTTAATTTATTATTTCATTTGACATGGGTATCAAATTAATAGGTTTGAGGAATATACTATGATAAGCTCAGTGTTAATGTCAGTCCAAATCTAGTAAGACAAAGATAACAAGAAATGGCAAACTGAACCTTTCATCACATGGGTATCAAATGAAGGGTTTATCAAAAGGGTTTGTCAAGGAGAGTATCTTTAAATCCAATTTGCTCGATATCTTAGAATAACGATCGGCTCAAGACTACATTTAACTTTTAAAGAGTCGATATCAAGTGTAAGAAGAATTTGATTTTCAAAAAATATGTAGCTAGGCACAAATTTAATATATTCCTTATTTTAGTTTTACGAAGCGGTGAAATAGGCATAAAATTTTAATGAGTTATAAAGAACCATTAAAAGCCTAAGAAAGAACGTTTTTTTTTTGCAAGCTTTGTTAACTTACCAAGTTATAAGACAATTAGCAGTAACATTTTTTTTAATACTGAGGTGATGATGGACATTAAGTAGTAATAATTCTTTTTATTAAAAAGATTTAATTCTTTTTATTATAAAATGTTTTTCTTATAGTGCCAGCTAGGTTTGCCAACTATACTGTTTTAAACAGTATTATACTGTTTAAAAAGTTAAATTATACAAAATACTGTTTTCAGCATCAAAATGCAAACACATTATTATGTGCTATACTTAGACGCTCACACAAATTTGTTTTTATTTAGTCAGAGGACGCGTGAAGATTTAGTGAGGAGGCGTATGAAGTTTTTAAAAAAAAATGAAAATTAGTAAGTTGTACGAGAAGCTCTAAGAAATATGTATTTAAACCAATAAATAAATAAAATACTGTTCATTTTTCTAAAATACTGTTTAATATTCTTCATAGACTTGAATATACTTTATTTCTTGTAAAAAAAGTTGGCAAGCCTAGTGCCAGCATTAAATACATTTAGTGTTTAATTTTAAGATATGAGCCATTTCGCAGACTGCTGGTCGTCGTTAATATTTTTATTGTTGTATCATAAAGGAGAAGATAAGATTAATCCAAACATAACCACCAAGTCCTTTATTGTCGGGTCGATTCATGTAACCATCATTTTTATCTATAGATACACAAAGGAATTTACGGTAAATAAAATATAAAACCATATTTACATGGAAGTGATTTTTCAAATTTAATTCACCTTTCAATCTTCCAATACTAATAGCCAACGTTGAAAACATTTTAGTCGAAATTAAGCCGGATAGGATACGTGATGGTTTGGAAGCTTAAAACAAATTCGTAGTTACGATTTCAGTTTGTGCTACAATTTGTTCATATTACCTACCCACAGAACATTTTCAATATCTGTCGTACGTGCAAACTAACGAGTAACGATGTACACTAACGACAATACACAGATTTTGCGACATGTTTTTTTTTCAAAATTTATGTTTTTGCCTGGAATACAAATATAATTTTATTTGTATTGTTTTTTTTCTGAGTTAGAATAAACACTTTTAAATAATCAGACAATCATTTGATCGAAATGATTTTTGATTTAACCAATTATTTATTTTTCACATAAACTTGTCTATTGCTAGTTATTAGCATTATACTCAATAAATACAATATGTAAACGATATAAATAATTTCAAAATTTTTAACTAATTTTCCTTTATGTTTTATTTTATTTTGTTTTTACTAAACCTAATATTTTGATGATTAGAATAAAAAAAAATATATAAAAATATGAGTAATTAACCGCGAAGTGTGTTTATTGTTTATATTTATTTACTTATACTAAAAAAAAATCTTTTTAAATTTTTCTTTTCTTTTTTTCTTTTTTTTTTTAGCTAAAGATCAAAATTTTCTCGCGCACATACCGGATCCCTAATCAAATGTAAATCAAAATAAATGTTGAAAAATCTTTCTTGGTTGTCGTTTCGTAGATTCGTAATATCTTTCACCCTAGATTACCTTAAATCTTCAAAATATGCTGTAGCATGGTGTAGACGAATGTAGTAATACAAAGCCACTCAAGGTCAACCAGGTCAAGGTACAAGGTCCTTCTCCTTACACATTACTCCGATAATAATATAAAAATGTGCAAAAAATGAATTGACTTTCGACCTAAAGTCAGCATATGAAAAGGTTTGCAAGGCCACTGAAAATGATTTAAATTGTAATAAATTGTATGTTTATTTAAATAGAAGGCAAGCAATCAACTATGGCTAAAAGGTGAAGCGGTGGTTAAAACAGTTCGATCTACGATTTAAAAAAGGTATCGCGTAAGCCCTTTTTAATGAGAAAGAAAATTTATTTAGTACTGTAAAAATTCCACTATTCTAGATATACAACTGAAAATAATTTTATATATACATAAAACAACAACAACAACCTACGACTAGTCGTGTTCGGAACGCCATCAAGCTCGGCCACGCGTGCGTTCATTTTACATCATGGAGAATATCGTTACCGAACGCGATGTATTAATTGATTTTCTTCAATTATACAAAGATTTTCCATGTTTGTGGGATACATTTCACGAGCTTTATTGCAACCGGGATGCTCAAATTGCTGCTAGCTTCGACTGGCCCGTTGGCGCAGTTGGCAGTGACCCTCTTTCTGCTCTAGGATTTTGGGTTCGGTTCCCGCCCGAGACTGGGTGTAATATATATTTATTTATATATGTATTATTTATATGTATATTTAACAAAATCAATGTAGGTATATCAGTCGACTGTTTTCTAAAACACAGGCATTAAGTTGCCTACTTTAGGGCCAGATGCCCGTGTGTGTGTGTGTTAAACATATTCATTCATATATTTATGATGACTACGGAGTGCACTTGAAGGCGTACGTGAACCAATTGTCCGATCCGGTCCTCTGTAGCGAGAACGAATTCGGTACGCGTATTTGGTCCGGCGGACCAAATCCGAGTGTGTGTTACTACTATAAAAGTCTATGACAGCATATACCTATCTTTTAAGGTTGACTAATTATTACCTTTTTTATGGTAATCAAGTTTGTTCTAAAACAATGTGTTATTTGCGAAGGTAGTTTAATGGTTTAATAGACATGATATAAATCCTTATCCAAATAAATATGTTATTCATCACAAGTAATTCTTTTCGAACAAAATTGTCCATGACATCATCTGATTTCAATGAATATCTTAGAAGATACCATAGTTTTAAAATAACTCCGCAACGAAATAATGATCACAGAAAATCTGTCCGTTTGTTTATAAATGTATGTTTCACGGATAATCTGCTGGGCCGTTTATGATGAAATTTATTACGGATAGTCTGAAGGCTGGGGAAGGACATAGGTTACTTTTATCAATATAACACTCACAAAGAAGCCGCGGGCGGATGCTAGTTATTATTATGTGTTAGTTAGTGAGTTAGTTATGTGATGTACAAAAAAGTTTCTCAATAAAATGATCGGCTTAAATATATTCATATTAAGACAAACTTAGAAATATCTACTATTTTTAAATGAACTATTGTGAAATTATTTAGTCATTAAGGCAGCTTAATGTTCATACATGCATCATTAAACAAGACTTACAACCGGATTTAAATCTATATTTATAAAAAAAAACGTTTATCTTTAGTTAAAAACCTTTTCGTGATCTGGTATTTTTAAAGTGTAGGTATTTATGTCAACAAGTTTTGTGCAATATTTTATAGAATATTTTCCAGCAATTATTAAAAACTTTTCTCAACCACGAGGTCACGAGTTAAACACGATGATGACCATGCAATTTTTCAAAATTAAACGTACTTAAGTCATAATATTATCGCAAATAAATACGTAAAATGTAAAATATATTACAGTAGAAACCATAATCAATCCATTATAATTATTTTAAATTAGGGGAGAGGGGGGGGGGGTCATTCATTAATTACGTGACCTGTAAATATGGGGGAGGTTTCCAATAAAATCTTATTAAATCTCATTTGAACTTGGTAATCTTGGTGGATAAACAATAATCTCTCATCAATTATAAAAAAAAAAAAATATTTTACTGATAACAGAAAAAAAAATTTAGTGTTCATTTTGCCTGTTTTTTTTTTTTTTTTTTTTTTTAATGCTGTTAAATATATTCATTATAGTAGATACACCTGAATGTTGTATTGTTTTCCCGATTGATAAAAATAAATTTAGTCCTTTAACTACTTTAGCGTAAATCTTATGTAAGGGGTGGAGGGGGGGGGGTCTATACTAATCTTACTAAATCTCACCTAAGACTTAAGAGGGGTCTAAATAGAATGAAAAACAGCTCACGTAATTAATGGATGCTTCTTTACATTGTAATATTGTAATTTAAATTCGAAATAGATGTATAACTACGTACTAGTACTAACCTAAAGTAACTACCTTGTAATTAATCATGTTACTCTTGTATAATGGCACATTAACAGTACAGATACAGTTAGATAAATTTTGTAGCCTTAGCTTTCATAAACAGCATATAAATAAATCTATAATGACGAAAATAATATATTTGAATATTTAAAAAAAAGTAACTTTTGAGTTAATTACCGATGCTCACCACAACCGGCAATCTGAATCAGTTGCAGCTTCACAATATGTATTTATAATACATTAGAACTACTGTGACGACTTTAAACTACTAATACTAAAGCCTTAATTGGATAAAGAAAACTTTGGCTTTAATTCTGAAATATTATGTTGTATTATATAAAGTAATCATTTCAACTCGCACTTGATTTAATCATTGTTTAGAGTTCTTGTTTTTTAAATTAAATTAAATTTTGTTTTTTATTTTAATATTTTAATTCCGTATGTGTATTTTTAAGATTTATTAGAACTACTTTTGGGACAATACAAAAATTTCGGTAATTCTATACGGTAGCTATCTGTCGGAAGTTTGGGCATGCGCCGCTGGGCGGACGGTTGTCTAACTGCATACCGCTATAGGAGAAAGCTCAAGCCTGACGTCTTTTAATTTTAGTATGCAATTTTCGATAACATTCGTGTAACATAAAAAATGTGAAAGAATAATTAAAAATTACTGGCGTACATGTACTAATAAACTTAGTTGTGACAGTGTGACATTTGAGTCGCTTTACCTGTTAAGAATTACCTGATTTCTTAAGTGTTAAAAACTTTAGTTATGAAAACTGTTTCGTGACTTTCAAAAAGTTTTAGTGTTATGATTTGTGTAATTGGAGTTAGATATCATTTAAGTAAGTTCTATTTCTCCTTTTTATTGATATCCTAATATTTAATTTTTTAACTTTAAAATTCAAATATAATATGCAAAACAAGTATGTCTCAATTATAAATAAGATGCTGTTGTTTATTAGTCAATATGTTGTGGCTTACCTTAAAAAAATATTCGAATCCTTATCATGAATTAAGACGGATAAAAATGCTCGAATAATAATAATGATATATTGAATATAATGTAAGGTTAAATATATACATATCTATATATCCTACTTTTGCCTTAAGCTAATTATTTATTAACCATGATAACAAAGAAAAATAAATTAACGCGACAAATAATTGTTTTTTTATTAACACATTTGTTTATCTATTTGTATTTGTGTGTGTGTAGTTAAAATATTGTATGTAAAAGTATAGTTTTTATAACATTAATTTGTATTTTTAGTAACCTGGGATCTTTAAAATGACAAATAAACTATAACGAATGTAAATAATTTTCTTATGAACATACGAACATATATTTAGCTTTACTCCTTATTATGAAAACATTTGAATCAAAATACAACAGTTTTTTTCATACTTTTGTTGTTTGATTGATAAGATGATATTGAGATAAAAATTAAATAAATGTTTTAAAATATGTAATTACAATGAGTTCATATTGAAATAGCATAAGATTAGTATATTAATCAGACAAATTATGAGGAAAACTATAGTTGTATTACAGCTATTTGTATTTGGTACTAGGTGTGGTATAACGTACTAAAATATTCCAAGTAAAATCATGAATATTAAACTTCTACATTATGATTCTTATCGTGTCCCGGATTGCTTTAGGTGAAAAATAGGAGAATTATATTTTTATAGGTAAGATACACGGTCACCGATTATGTATATATATAAGCAATAAAAATATATAATATATATCACGGCTTTAACAGTTTCGACTAAATTTGCAATACCTGAGTTAACGGGGGCGAAAAATCGATTTATCTAGGTCGCATATCTAGGAAAATTCGTTTTGTAAGTAATTTGACGCAAAAAGATTTACCCGCGCAACATACCATAGTTTGTAATTTTTGGTTATAAACTAAGAACAGTAACTTACAAAAAATAGATCTATCTGCCTGTCTAAGGGGGAATCCATTAATACGTGAGTTGTTTTTCAATCAATTTAGACTCCCCTACTCCCTTTGGTGTGATTTAGCAAGTTTTAGTAGAATCCCCCCGCCGCGTTACTTAAGATTTACGCTAAAGTAGTTAAAGGGCTAAATTTATTTATATAAATCGGGAAAATAATATAAATTTGAGAACTATAATGAACATGTTTAAATTTAATACAATTAAAAGCACTAGCAGCGGGTAATTAAAAAAACACTTACGCGGGCAAAATGAACACTCAAAATATATTTTACTAGCTGTGCCCTGCGGTTTCATCCGCGTTGATTTTGGGAAAAAGCGTAGGTACTTAAATATTTTTAAGCCATTACTCTAAGAGTGCCCACCTCGTTGGTCGAGTGGCCGCAAGCGCTACTACCAAGCAAGGGGTCTCAGGTTCGATTCCTGGATCGATCAACATATTATTGGGTCTTTTTATTTTTCAAAAACCCTCAGTAAATAAAAGTGCGCTAAATGCTGATGTTACATTATTTGCATTAATTGCATCAGTGACACTTGCACGGAGTCTGGCAATAGGCTCACCCCCTATTACATGGGACTTATACTGGAGAAAAGTGGTTGTTACATTAAATATGTGCATCTCTGCCTACCCCTTCGGGGAATAAAAAAAATGATGTTATATTTATTTTAAAAGTGGAACTATAGTAAAAAATGTCTCGGGAAGAGGAATAACAAAGGACGTTTTTATAACGTTTCTTATTACTGCTCAGCCCATATTGATCGTAGCGTGATGTTATATACCCTATAGACTTCCTCGGTATATGGACTATTCATCACAAAAATATTTTTTCAATTCAAACCAGTAGTTCCTGAGATTAGTGCGTTCAAACAAACAAACAAACAAACAAACTCTTCATCTTTATTATATTAATATAGTATAGAAGTATAGATATATATACATATATTATACATTCCAGTTATTCTAATTGTCGTGTTATTGTGTTGCTGTAATCGTATATATGAGTAAGTGTTAAGAAACGAAAAACGAAGTTTTATGTTCGACGCGTATTAAATACACAAGCAGATTTCAATAAAAAAAAGTGTTATATATGTATATATATATTTTAATTTTAATTAAATCGGTTACGTATTTCAAAAGATACAAATTTCTTTATTTTCCTTCGTAGAAGATGAGAGAAGAGAGTCGGACGTTAACGTACTCGATGGTACCAGTAGTACATACCTGAAGTACCCGTTTCGTTGTTATATGAACGATATTGCTCTATAAATGTTTTCAATTTATAAGTTACAAATCTATTGGTTTGTATTAATAACTAGATTTATTACTGCTTGGTCGGTTGAACAACCCTTCTACTTTGGTGTGACAAAACACAGGCATCCATTTATCGATGATCTTACAGGACTTTGTCTGTAAATCTGAAGATGGTTTCTGTATTTAAAATTAAGTAAAAATTCTTTGGCTTCTAATTATAAGTTAGTAATATACTATGAAAAGTAATCAAATAATTAAAAAAAGGTTCTATGAGATAGCATAACCATTGTGCTTTACAAGAACTGTGTAATTTATTTAAAAGGAGTTTTGTTAAAGTTCGTGAAAATATTTCCATGCAAACGAAGTCGCGAGCAACAGCTAGTTAACGGCTAAAAATAAAATATATTGTCGATAATTAAATATATTGTAGATAATTTTTATTAGTAGCAATTAGAAACTAGCAATTTGAATAGTGAGTTACATTTATTTCATTATTGATTTACTATAATAATACACCCCTTTTTAGTAGGTAATTATTTTATTAATCTATTTTAGTGTTATGACTTTTACACCAGCTAATAGGTATTTTGTGTTTGCTGCAAATGATAAATTTTAACATTATCTTACGTGAGTTGTGTTTAAGACTTCATATTGGATACTCACAGCTGGTTTCACAAACTTAGCCACGATTAGACTTCTGTATGTTCTTATTATAAGGATGTAACACGTGTAAGTGAAATTGATTTCAGAAGTTACTTTGTGTTGTTACTGAATTGTATTGTAATTCTACTGCTGGGTTATGGCCTCAGAATTTCTGAGTTTTCTTATGATGATTTTCGTCCCCATCGAACACAAGATTAATTTTAAAGACAATTTTTTTTTGCACTTGGAACTTTAACGGTGCTTCCCTGGGCTTAATTCAGTGATTGATTCATTATTGACAAGCCTATTGAAGCTAGACACATGAAATTAGGCCAATAGAGTTCTCTTACGCTGTATTGACTATGTGCACATTATTGGCGACGCCTTGTGGCAAATATTTGCCCGGGACATGAGAATTATTGACATTTATATAATATATTACGTAACGTTGTTTTAAAAAAAAAATAAAAGTTAAAATATTGAAATAGGAAAACTAATTAAGATAGTTTGCATCTAAATGCTAGTTATTTATATTATTCACAAGACAAAAGGAGGAGGAGAAAAATTTAACAGTAAAATTGAAGGTATCAAACACACCGTAATGCATTTCTAATAATCAATATAATAGAAATAAAAATAAATAATTAAATATTTTAAAATTTTGCAATTAATATTACTTATATAGGTACGCCAACAAATGTAATTCTGTCGAAACGTCGAGCAAAAATTAATGATACAGTCAGAGGCAGACAGAGGGAAATATTTATACTCTGTAACCATTCAAAAATACGCATTAATTAATTATTGGAGGCAAGTATACGACATGAACCTTATTCGTATACATACGCAAATTATATTTAATTTTATCTATTCCTTATTAAAAAAATCGGTCGGGTCGATAGGGTTTTTCACTAGACGCCTCCAATTAGCAGCCTATGTTTTAGGCGCTTGATTTAAGGATGAAATCCTCCATGGATTTAAGTTAATCCGCAAAAAGTACCGCAGTGTAATTCTATCCCTACTCTAGACAGGACTTTTGCGACAAATTTTACTAGGAAACATTACCCTATTTGGCCAATTGACTTATGGTAGAAAGAAGGTAAATAAGTAAAAGTCATGCTATGCGAGTGGAGTAAAATATAGTATTTCTATAAGACGACATTTTCAATCACATCTTACGCGAGCCTTACATTTACCAACTACAATTCAGCTTATATTCAGCGATTGCCAAGTATTCCAAATAAATATATTCACATGGCCGCGGCTTCTTGATGGTAGGTGACTAAAATTGACTACTACAAGGACCTCAGGATCGATTCTATCACAAAATCAACGATAAAACAAACAATATATATCGAGAAAGCACAACCACCACAGACAGAAAGACGTGGCGGGAGAATTTGTTTCATAATATTTGATGTCGACTAAACTTGTCAATAACCATTTTTTGTAGTTAAATACTTGTACGTATTTTGAGAAAATTAAAATTGTTACATTATACAATTATAAAAATGTGTCAGTTTGTTGTGTTTTTCATAAAATGCACGAGTTAAAGGTATTTTCAATTATACAAACGTTTTTATAGTAGTTACTAAGAAAACATACAGTCACAATTAACATGTGTCTCCGATAGAAGTGTATTGTTTATGAGCATAGACATTGCCATAGCATAAATTGTAATATAGAATTGATAATACGATAATAATAGATTAATTGACGACCGTTCTAATGTAGTGGTGCGAGTAATTGCCTCAACGCCTTTCGCCGGGACGGTCGCGGTTGTGGGTCTCCCCACCGTACCTCGGAAAGCACGTAAAGCCGACGGTCCCGGCTGTTATCATATACACCTGATAGCGATCGTTACTCATAGTAGTATATTATTTGTCAACCTAAAATGGAGCAGCAGGGTGGATTAAGCTCCAACCCTTCGTCTATATGAAGAAGAGGCCTTCGCTCAGCAGTGGGTGGTTTACAGGCTGATACAGTACTTTTAATTTTTCTAATATCCAAATGTAACATTTATAGGAATCACACTGGCTCAGGCCACGCCTAGTCACGTATCAAACATATGTACTTATATATCCAACCTTCGCAACGTCACTGTGACGACTGCTTCTAGACAGTAAACGAAATGGCTGTCTATAGTCATTGCCCTCTAATGGAGCCCTACTCGTTTTTTTATATCTGAGAAGATAATTATATAATTTACACGAATTACTTCTTTTTTTTTTATACCACGACGGTGGCAATCAAGCATACATACTTCAAAGCTAATATGTTACTGTTACCATACCATGGAGAGATACCATATACATTACCATGGAGGAGAAGTCTGACCTTTTCGCCGAGGCCAGCCTGTTGCTGGAGGTATCCTGTTCGCTTTGGCAAATACTTGCACATTGTCGCAAGGAGGGAGACGACTTCGGGCTGCCACCACTGCGACTACAGTGAGGACTCGGCGCAACACACGCTCGAGTCGTGCCTGGCCTGGGATGAGCAGCGCCGAGATCTCGCTGCAGTCATTGGAGAGGACCTGTCGCTGCCGGCCGTTGCGCGAGTGATGGTCGGTGGTGACAGGGCCTGGACCGCGGTCGCCACCTTCTGCGCGGACGTCATCTCACAGAAGGAGGCGGCGGAGAGGGCCCGGGAGGACTCACTCCTTTCGGACCCGACTCGCCGCCGGCGCGCGGGGCGGCGCAGACGCGCTCACATGCGCCTGATGCCGCCCTAGCCGAGGCTGAGGACGGTAGGGTCGGGGATTGCCCACCGTCCGCGTGCACGGCAGGTTATTTTAGTGGGTGAGGGCCCCACACTACCCTGTTGTCTCCCTGGACGACGGGGTGTGCGGTCAGGCACATTTTTTCCCGCCAAAACAGAAAAAAAAGGGATCCTGTTGCTGCCTGCAGATCCGGGACCCTCCAATTAAAAGCGGCTCAAATCTCACGCAGGTATTTATTACGGTATTGCACTCCCAAAGTGCCGAGTCCGATATAGGTCTATGACTGCCGACCCGGGTGTCCTGGATATCATCCGTAAATAATAATTAAATAAATCCGTAATAAATAAATAAATATTAACCAACAATCACACCACGTTAACCTAGCCCCGTGCTAACTTCGTAAGAACTTGTGTTACAGGTACTAGGAACGGAAATAAATTTAAGATATATATACATAAATACACATCCATGACCCGGTGCAGACATCTATATTTGTCATACAAATACATTATCTGCACCTGACGGGATTCGAACCCGCGACCGCTGCGTAAAGTGTCCAGTTGCCTGACCACGCGACCAACCGGCCGTCAAATATTAGAGAGATAGAGTTTTTTCATACAAAACCGTATAAATTCCGCTTTCATTGTTCTAGATATGGAATTAAGAGCATTTGTGCCAATATATTTTTTTGTGAGAGTGGATAGCGAACCCGCGACCATTGCCGGTGAACGAGTATAGAATATATCCTCGTTTTATTAGAACTTCAAATAAAGAACTTCCATCTAGATGTCATTCCGAATCGAATGACAAATCAATCATAATTTTCGGAGGATGCTGACAAAAGTTAACCAAAATGGCACTTATTACCTAGACATGCTAGTAATGATCTTTTGTATCTGTACCCTTAATGGTCTGTCGCTAGAGTAATGAGAAAATTAAGATACTCATTTATAATAAGTGCTAAAGCGTAAATATTAACAGTAATTTTGTATGTAATATTTATAAATGTTTAAGATTTATTTAGTTCTTAATTTTTATATTTGATTTTAATATTATATTAACAGGATCATAATTTAAATTACATAATAAAGTATACTAGTCATGATCTTCGTAAACTATTTACTTTCGATAAGATCTTTATTAAATAAAAAACCAATATAGTTTCTGTTAAAATAAATAGAAATTACATTATATTTTAAGCACGATTCTTCAGTAAATCGAAAAAGTGTTTTCCAATTAACTGGAAATAAACAAAGAATTAAGCAAAAAGGGGTAGGGTTTAGTTTTTAAAAATAACTTTAACATTTTTTTGCAATTTTTACTAGCGGCACTTCATTTTTCTCAAAAATCATCTAGATGCCATTCCGAATCGAATTACACGTTAATCATATTTTCCGGAGACTGCTGAAAAAGTTGACCAAAATGATAATTGTTAACTAGACTATAAGCATGCTTACATGCTAATAAGCATGCTAGTAATGAGCACGTGTATCTGTACCTTTAGATCAAATTGAATAGATTTTGCGCTGTAATTCGAGAGTGGACACGAGCGACATGAAAGTTTTTGAGTACCCATTAATGTATGTATGATACATCTTTTATAATATATTTTTATTGCTCCTTTTTCCGTGTCAGAAGATATAGATTGTACCTACATACTTTTATGTTAATAACGGCCGCTAATACCGCGTCCCTCGCTGTCACCAAGAACATTGTATACTACTCGTGTGAAGCCGGGACAGGTCACTAGTTAATATATGTTTAGTTAATTATTAAATATAAATATTTATTTTTAATTCCGTTATTCTAAAGCAAGCAGAGCCAATTTTGTTAATTTAATTTTTATTTTATTTTTATTAATTTATACTTTATTGCATTTTCGCTGTGTGGCTTCGGCAATCAAGAATCTAGCCACCCCCTCTCTTCCCGTGGGTGTCGTAAGAGGCGACTAAGGGATACCACAGTTCCACCACCATCTTGGAACTGTTGAAGCCGATAGATGGCGGGATAACCATCCTAATGCTGGCTTTTCAAATACACAGGCCGAGGATGGGCAGCAGCGTCTTCGGTGCGATAGAGCCGGCCCTGCGGTCACCAACCCGCATGCCCAGCGTGGTGACTATGGGCAATCACCCCCAATGAGTGCGCGCAGAAGGATACGGCCCTCAGTTCCCGGCGGCCCCACTATTCCCGGCCACGGCAGCGGCTGCGGTAACGGTGGGGCAGAGGGTGCCAAGAATCTCCGGGGTACGGGAGGCTGCTTTGTGACGAACCTGGCAACGTATAATGGTCGCAGTCTACGGCTGGACCATCACCTCACCGAACTCGAAGTAGAACTAAGCCATATAAAATGGAGTATTCTGGGGTTGTCTGAGGTCCGAAGACAGGGTGAGGACACGATGATCCTGGACTCCGGACACTTATTCTACTTCCGTGAAGGTGATGGTCCTTCCCAAGGTGGCGTCGGTTTTCTGGTCCACAAGACTCTCAGTAACAACGTTGTAGAGGTCAGCAGTGTGTCGACCCGGGTAGCGTACCTTGTACTTAAACTCACTGACAGGTACTCCCTGAAAGTGATACAGGTATATGCGCCGACCTCGACACACTCTGACGATGAGGTCGAAGCCTTGTATGAGGATATATCGAAAGCTCTGCATGGCACGACCTCGGCTTTCTACAACGTTGTTATGGGAGACTTTAACGCTAAAGTGGGAGTACAAGACCGCGACGAATCGGTAATCGGACCACACGGATTGGGGCGCAGAAATCGCAGGGGGCAGATGCTTGTCGACTTCCTCGAATCGGAGGGGCTCTTCTTGATGAACTCGTTCTTTCAGAAGAAGCCCCAAAGGCGGTGGACATGGCAGAGCCCGGATACTGTGACGAGGAACGAGATAGATTTCATCATAGCGGACAAAAGGCATATATTCAGAGATGTCTCAGTGGTTAATAGGTTCAACACCGGTAGTGACCACCGGCTCCTGCGGGGCTCTCTGAATATAAGTCTACGCAAAGAGCGAGTCCGCTTGATGAAATCTATTATCCGACCCACGCTGCCCCAAATACTATGTGGTTCCGAGCAGTTCCAACTGGAACTCCAAAACCGATTCGATTCGCTGGAAACCACTGGCGACGTGGATCAGATGACCGACAACGTGGTGAAGACGGTGTATTCACTGGGTCGGAGACATTTTGCGCCGACGAGACCAGTTAAGCAGTCCAAAATTTCTCCCGAAACCTTGGATCTGATGAGGCGGAGGCGCGAGATGCCCGCGGCTCAAGCAGCTTCGCCAGAGCAGAAGGCTCTTTCCAAGCGGGTGAGGAAACTCATACGCAGAGACCTCCGCTGCTCAAATACAAGAGACATTACGACTCTAATTGAGCAGAATAGGGGGTCAAAGGTTTTCCGAAAACCATTGGGAAGAAGTCTTCTTGCGAAGCTAAAAACAGCTGATGGCAGAACCGTTTGCTCCCGCCCTCAGATCCGAGAAGAGGTTGAGAAATTTTATGGGCAGCTGTACTCGTCGAGCGTACAGAAGTCTGAGACCCAGGGCGCCGAAGATCCACGTGCACCACTGCTGCGCCATTATTCGGAAGACGTCCCGGATTTCGAAGTCGGCGAGATTAGTGCCGCGCTCGGGCAGCTTAAAAACGGGAGGGCCCCGGGGGATGACGGCGTTACGACTGAGCTTCTTAAGGCCGCAGGGCGACCTGTCCTGGAGGCCTTAGCTAGACTCTTTAATGCCGTCATCCAACGAGGTACCACACCGGAGGCGTGGTCCAGGAGTGTGGTGGTACTGTTCTACAAAAGAGGCGATAAGTCTCTTTTGAAGAACTACAGACCTATCTCACTTCTGAGCCACGTCTATAAGCTCTTCTCGAGGGTCGTTACGAATCGTCTCGCCACAAGGCTCGACGACTTCCAACCACCAGAGCAGGCTGGGTTTCGAAAAGGCTACAGCACCGTAGACCACATACATACTGTTCGGCAGATTATACAAAAGACCGAAGAGTATAATCAGCCGCTGTGTATGGCTTTTGTGGACTACGAGAAGGCCTTCGACTCCATCGAGACCTGGGCTGTTCTGGACTCTCTGCAGAGATGTCATATCGACTGGCGATATATCGAGGTGTTGAGGTGTATGTACGACGCGGCGAAGATGACCGTTCATATCCAGGACCAGCAGACAAGACCGATTTTCCTTCGGCGCGGGGTAAGACAGGGCGATGTCATATCACCGAAACTGTTTACCACTGCGCTGGAGGACGTCTTTAAAACCCTGGACTGGGGGGGACGAGGCATCAACGTCAACGGCGACTACATCTCTCACCTTCGTTTCGCTGACGATATCGTCATCTTTGCGGAGACGTTGGAGGAGCTAGGCCAAATGTTGAGCAGCCTAAATGAGTCTTCCCGACGAGTCGGTCTTGGTATGAATCTTGATAAAACGAAAGTTATGTTTAACAAGCATGTCATACCGAGACCGGTATCGGTTGATGGTATCCTCCTCGAAGTTGTTCAGGATTATATCTACCTAGGCCATACCATCCAACTGGGCCGAAACAACTTCGAGAAGGAAGCCGAGAGGAGGATTCAGTTGGGCTGGGCGGCATTTGGCGGGCTTCGTCGGGTCTTCACTTCGAAGATTCCGCAAAGCTTGAAGACGAAAGTCTTCGAGCAATGCGTCCTACCTGTGTTGACATACGGTGCTGAAACGTGGACACTGACGAAGGGACTGGTCCACCGATTTAAAGTCGCTCAACGTGCCATGGAACGGGCTATGCTCGGCGTTTCTCTCAAAGATAGGATCAGAAATGAGACTATCCGCGAGAGAACCAAAGTGACCGACGTAGCCCAGAGGATTAGCACGCTGAAGTGGCAGTGGGCTGGTCACCTGTGTCGTAGGACCGATGGCCGTTGGAGCAGACGTGTCCTGGAGTGGAGACCACGTATTGGCAAACGCAGTGTGGGACGCCCTCCGACCCGCTGGACCGACGATCTTCGCAGGATTGCCGGTGTTGGCTGGATGAGGATTGCGGAAAGCCGGGATGTCTGGCGCGAGCTTGGGGAGGCCTACGTCCAGCAGTGGACTGCTATAGGCTGATGAGATGAGATGAGATGAGACTTTATTGCATACTTAGGAAATACATGAAAAAAAAACAGACTAAGTAGTGATTTATTACACCCCCTGTCAATAAAGCAAAAATTGGTAACATGACAGGCAATTAGTGCATTTAGTTTTTAAATTAAACCATTTCTAGTATATTGACGTAAGTTATACCTAAATGGATTGTTTCGATTACTTTATATAGTTAGTATAAGATAAATATTTATACAGCATATACAATACACCAAAAACTATATATTATACACATATACATAAACATACACACATTTACATAAGAATATGCATAAAAATATTTACATAGATATACCTACATATAATACATAAATAAATAATTATTATTTTCTTAAAATACTAATTTTTATTTAAAAAAATACACGCTTTATTACTACTAGTATATGGTTGCATAGAATTATTGTTTTTTTAATGTTAAAATTATAAGATAGATTTAATAATGATTCATTAATATAACTTAATATTTATGTGCTCCATTATCATAATTCTCACAACAAAAAATTAATATATAAAAATAAATTTTTCGTGTAAAATCATTTAGTCATCAAAATATTCAATTTCTAATAACCAAATAATATTTACTGGTAGTAATATATAAAAGCTACCAACAAAATACAGCGATGTGATTAGACAAAAAAAAAAAAAACATTAACATCTGTTGCGTGTTGTAAATGAATTTCAACTATCTATTTCAGAATTTTATTTCTTCTCCATAAAGTCCTTATTTTTTTTTTAGTTTCATCCTACTTCTGACCTAGATACGGATACGATATATATATATATATATATATATATATATATATGTTTATATTTCATCTTACCAACTATTTTCTTTTAATTATTACAAGAATAAAAAAAACTTGCTAACTGCTAAAGGAATTGACTCCACGGAATACCTAAAATATATTACAATGAGATTCAATATATCTAGATGTAAAACACAATATTTTGTCTAAGAATCATTAAACCAAACCTTAACTTATAATCGATTTATTATGACAACATAAAAATCCGCTACCGTGTTTTATTACCGCCTATCATGAGACTTACAGACGTCCATTACAAACGCGATCGTAAATTATCGGTCAAGCGTTAAAACAGTTTCATACATATAAATAGGTATTAAACACTATATCATAATATTTTCACCTTAATATTCAACTTATTATCCTTTCTATATTTATTGTCGCGTAAAAAATATTAATGATTGAACTAAATCAGTTTGCAAAACGTCCCACTACTGGAAAAAGCCTCTTCTCCATATAGGAGAAGGCTTAAGCTTAATCCACTACGCGGTATATGGTGGGTTGGCGGATACTACTGGTTCCCGGATTTCCAATCTTTTTTTCTTAAATTTTCCTTAATTTTTTTTTTTAAACTTCGTTATTTTCCTTTTTCATATTACAAACTATCATCTCGCGTATCAAGCGATTTAATGTATTTACTTGATCTATAATTACATTATAAAATGTAAGTTTTTTTTTTGTTTATTTGAAAGTGCTAATCTTAGGATCTGCCGGTCGTTTGTCAAGTAAGGTTATCTCCACGGAAGAGGAACAAAAACGGTAAATGCGGTTAAAATCGCGCATGTCGTCAAGCTATTTAAAAAGTAAAATACATAAAAAAGTACACACAATTAAGAAAAAATATACATCAATAATTTATTCATTTGCTAATTGAGTTTAATTATATTAATACATCGCTATTTCATTCGCGATTGTCATCTCTTTCATTAGAATATAAGACAAAGTACATGAGCCAGCCTAACATAAGATGAGCTCAACGTTCAAAGATTTCTAGATACACATTCAAAGATTCAATTAATTTTTATCTATTACTGAAGTTATGATGTATTTGAATGTAATTGTAATTAACTATTGTTTATGATAATTGTGTAATTTGAACTATATTATCAAACCTGAAGATCTTGAAATAAATATATACGAGACAATATTTAAAATTTCTTCTAATTTCTTATAAATAAAAAAAGAAAAATTAAAAGAATGTAATCAGACTACGCAATAATGAATAAACACTGACCACATAATTATCTTACTTTCATAATTATTCTTCCAACGGAATGAAATTTCTGAACTTAGGGATAAAAGGTATCCAGTGTCGTCACTCGTAGTATGTACTCATTGAAGATACTTTTAAATATATTAAGTAGTTTTAGTGTGATTGTGATGTGTGGCTTAGAGACAGATAGACATGCAAATATTAGATACATTTTTGGCTTCAATATCGATTAGAGAGAGACTTTCGAGAAAAGTTTTCAAAAACTCTATAATGTTTAGAATTGGTACTGTTAAAAGTATAGATTATTATGATTGATGATGGTTACGTTAGGTATTTAAAACTTGCAATTTTAGTTGTTGCAGTTATTAACGCTACACTTCTATAGTCGGATCGCGGAGCAGGAAGAATTTTGTACATTGACCTTTTACTAACTGTCTCTGTCGTAGGTAGTAAAAGGTCAATGTACAAAATTCTTTCTGCTCCGCGATCCGACTATAGGAACTATTAGGTATACTTATATATTTCTAATTAATTATTAATTGTGTGTGGGTGAAATAAATATATGTATGTTTATTTGTTTATAATATAAATATCCGCAAATATATATACGGATTTTTGGTTTCTTCGTATGTCAATCATTGTGACCAAGCCTTTGTAAGAAATTTGCATTAACGAAGGGAAAGAGAATATAAGTTAAGTATTTAATTTACACTATTACTTAAAAGTGAAGCAAGCAATCATACTGTTGCACAGATGAAACTTATCTGCTGTAAATTGTGTCAGACACTAAATCAGATCTTAATTTGTGTGGTTTGGTAACATGAATCTTGAAAAGTCGGTAATTTTTATTGGAGAAACATTATATAAACGAAATATACTTATTTCATTTACTATTTTTATTCGAGCAAGTGAAATACGTAAGTTATTTACGACTGCGTGAGGAAGAACTTGAGTTAATGTTTTAACAGAAGATTATGAACCTAAGTAGTAAGCTACTCAGTGAGTGAAATAATAATAACAAAGTAGTATAGACGATAGTTTAGCATCTCATATTCTTTTCAATTCTAACTAAATTCCTTTATCCTGTCTATATGCCCAATCTTGTCACAAAATTCCTCGTCCGGTAAATATTGAATGTTTGTTAGTGCTTGTCTTAAGCCCTTTTTCTTTCTCATGTAAAGATACTAAAAGATAAAAAAAAAATAAAGTAAATATATCTTGTGATTTTTCACTCATAATGTAGCTGTACTTCGATTTATTTACGACCGTTCTGGTGTGACGACTGTTCTGGTGTAGTGGTGCGAGTAGTTGCCTCAAAGCCGAGTGCCGGCGGTCGCGGGTTCGATTCCCGCTCGGGACAGAGTATTGTTGGACATTTGTATTTGTTCAAATATTTGTTTCCGGTCTGGGTGTATATCTTTGCGGGTCTCCCCACCGTGCCTCGGAGAGCACGTAAAGCCGTCGGTTCCGGTTGTTATCATAGACACCTGATAACTATCGTTACCCATGTTAGGGAAATTATCCGCTAACCTGCGGTGGAGCAGCGTGGTGGATTAAGCTCCAACCCTTCTTCTATATGGATAAGAGGCTTTCGCTCAGCAGTGTGTGGTTTACAGGCTGATACAGTACAGTACAGTACTTAGATTTATTTGGTATAAATAATATGTTTGGGTATGATTATCATATTTTAAATGTTTGTATTGTTCTAGGTTAAGGTTTTACCATAAAATACACATAATACTTTCGCAATCTTTAAAATTTTATTAAAAATGTAATTTTACTACACAAATCAATTTCCTTTGAGTTTCTCTCTCCTACGTGACATTGGCAAAAACATCCGTGCTATTTTGATACTATGAAAAGTTTATATTTATAGAATTAAAAGAATAAATACCAAAAACTTGAAAACAGCTATAATGAAGGCATTGGTTTAGCTTTATTACACAAAAATAATAATAGAATCGCTACTAGGCGTTAATTTAGTTATTTTACCGTTAGATTTTTTTAGTTGCGTCTTTTTTTTTGTGAAATTTGCTACTTCATTTTAGATTTATAAAATAATAAATATAAAATACCTTAATATCAAAAATGTTTATAAAATAATATAAAAGTATTCTGCGGATATTAGAAAGTGCTTCTTTTTGCAATTTCTTAAATTCATTTCAGTAAATATGGCTAAAAATGATAAGAATATATTTGTTTCGTTTCTTTAAAATTTTGAGAAACGAAACATAAAATTTAGAGTCTAAATCAAAAATAATTATAACATATTACACTAAAACTATAAACTATATATCCAACACCAAGAAACGTGAGGATATAACGTTCAATGTAAAGTTTTATTTTTACTTGTTGACTTACATTGGCTGAAAAAATCGTAAACACATCTGTCTTCACATGTCTTTTGTATACACGTATACTATTTACGTTTTACAACGGTTTTTTTTTTAAATATTATCAATATTCGTGCAAAATTATTTTGAATCGTTTCGAAATATTTTTTGTTAAAATGTGACGTTGTAAATGGTGATATTACAATAGTTAGAAAAAGTTTCTCCGTATTTTATATACAAATTCAAGACTTTTATTTTCAAAATGTAATTACATTTAATTATAGTATATATGTGCCATTTTATTACTTGTTGCCATATTGTAGGTAGACATAATCCCGTTCCTGTAGAAATCTTGGGATTTTTGATTTAAAAAAAAAAAATGCGATAAGTAGTTTTGACAGTCGTCTCTTAATATTAACCTAATTCTACCCAAATAATTCTGAAGAGACCGAAACAGGTAAAAATCTAAGGGTCATGATTTATAATGGTGGATGCATTAACACTTCCAAGTCCTCAATTTTTAATTGTGGCCAAAGATGTTTGTGGTCTGACGTTATCATAATAAAAGACCACTCCTTTTCTGTTTATTAATTCCAGCCGTTTTTTCGTTAGTCGTTCATTAGTCGTTAGTAGTAGAGATTCGAATCGATGGTTTTGCCCGGCGGTAACAGCTCATAATGCATGATGCCTTTCCAATCCCACATTCTTATTAGATTCTTAGGTGATCCACTTTTCATCACGAGTGATAAGTTTTTCCAGAAATGGTTCAGTTTCCTGACATTTCAATAGAGAATCGCAAATGAGTACACGATTCATTAGGTTTCCTTTCAGTGAGTTCGTGTGGCACCCAAATATCGAGCTTTTTTGTATTGCCAGACTTTTCCAAATGGGGCTAAACTGTTTTGTGGTCAACTCTCTGGCTATGTCGTAACTACTAATATGCCAATTTTGTTCTAGTTTTTCAAAAATGGCATCAACTTTATCCGTATGAGGGCGATCAGAGCGAGCTGCATTTTTGACATTAAATTTCCGAACTGAGGCTTTTTTTTTAACGCTGGGAAATGCATTTACGCATCCCGCCGCGGGGTGGCAGCGCGGGCGGGTATGTGGGACTCACTGACACGGCATAACGTGTCAGAATACCTCACTAAAACCCAGCTGTGCCCTCATCGTCGTAGTGGGGCGCCACGGGATTGCTTTCGCATGCAACCATGACGCCCCGACGGTTGGCCCGCCACTGCGGGCCGCCTTCGCTTATAGAGCGCTCGCGGGCACCGTGAGCGCTCTATTGCCCTGGTGGCGAGTGGGAGGATCTGGTACCCTCTCCCACTCTATTGCGGAGGATGGAGGAGTGCATATTGGCGTCTCCTCCTCCCCGGTCGTCTTCTGCGGAGGGAGTCAGCGTTTGCGGCTGCTTCCCGCTCTCGCTCCGCGTTCTCCTTTGCTGCCATCACCTCCTCACAATATGAGGTCACGACCGACCAGCACCTCTCGCTGCCGAGTATACAGCGGACCAAACTCGATAGCGAGAGGTCTCCGCCTATCACTGCCACTAGGGCCCTGAACTGGGGCTCCCAGGCGGCACATTCCTCCAGGGTGTGACGCGCCGAGTCGATTGCCGCGCCACACTCGTGGCAAGCAGGGGTGGCTTCTCTCCGCGCGATTTTGTGCAGGTAGGTACTTACCGAAGCAACCGTGCCCGGTAAGCACCTGCGACAGTCGAAACGTGAGCATCCCGTGCCGCCTATTGACCCAGCGACGAAGGTGTGGACGTATTGCGTCCACTGTCACTGAGCCCGCCGCTGGGGACCCTGGTCTTGTGTCTGGTCTTTTCAGTCCACCTGAACTGAAAAGGCTTGAGCCAACTTTGTGCTACTGTTACTAACACTTTATTAAATCCATAAACGTCACAAATTTGTTTCGCGACTTGAGTAACTTTTTCCTTTTTTTTTTGTAATAAAACTTCAGAATGTATCGAATTTTTTCGTTAAATTCACTCATTTTGTCGGACTAAAACAAATGAAAAATGGCGGGAATGTTGTTTGGGAATGAGTGTTTTTTACCAGCCAGATTAAACAGTACAACCAAAGAGATTTTTTTCAATACAATATAATAATAATAATACATAAACGTAAGGGCGAACTTGGCCAAGCTATCTTGGGAGGCTTTAATTTCCTAGTTTTTTATATCAATAAAAAACAACAATGTTATATAACGTGTTATATGAACCCCCTCCCGCTCTTGTAACGCATCGTAACGTTTTACAAGACCCCCCTCTACACTAAACTGACTGTAATTTAATTATTATAGTTAATGTGAAGCTACCTCCAATTCGGAATATAGATTCTGTAAAAAATATTTTTTACAGAACTCAACAGTATTAAAAATGGTTAATTACATTATTTAATCATTAAAAATTTTATCATGTCCTGCTTGAATACTGATTGTATTGATAAATTCACAAACCATGTACTTTAAATAAACTTGGACCATAGAAAATATTTTGGTTATTAGAAACTATTAAATATTTTTGATAAATTTACATACATATGTGATGATTTTCTTTTCCTATACCATCTTTTTCTTTGCCTATACCATCTTTTTCTTGCTTCATCATCTTAAAATAAAAAAATACAAGATTGTGCTTTTACTACATAAGAGTTTACTACAGAAAATTAAAAAAAAGTTTCGAAATAGTGACACTTTATGTCAGTTTTAGTTTCTTTCAATTTTATGATCTCAAGGGAAATTAACTTGGCTTTTGTTAGATACAACTTTATTTTGATTTAATTACTGAGTAGTCCGAATTAATTTACTCTTTTTTATTTAGAAAAGACATATGTATTTTAAAGATTGTCCCGTAAACATTTCAATATCTTTTGTTGTTTTTGTTGAAAATTCTGCAATTACAGATATCATAAACTTCAGTATTAGGTTCAAATAATTTGAAACTCGGAATAAACATAAATCTTTGAATGTACGGCATCTTAAGCCGGCTTTCATACTTTTACTTATATTTCTTTAAGGGGTGGCAAACGCGAACGAAGTAATGGATACAGCCAGTAATTTATAATTCTCGTTAGAAGCAAATATTAAATTAATATTAAAATGTGAAAAGTTTTAAAAAATTAATAAAAGTAATAAAAGTTGTAAAAAATATAATTAAAGTTTTTAATAAATATTTCCCTCAAATGTATTTGTTATTAATACATTTAATAACAAATACATTTAAATAACGTTATTTTTATATTATAGCCTGTTAGGCTAATTATCCTTCGAACAGGTTAGTAAAATAATCCACATGCAGTATTCAATTAATTAAAGTTCCTTGTGATTAATATACATTGTAACAATTCTTTATTCGAAATAATTTTATTATTTTAATTGTTTTATTCCACCAATTCAATGTATATTATATCATGGCCATATAGTGAATCCACTTCATGAATTGCTCGAATATTTAATGAAACGGTCGCATTTTGTATGATTGTAATGACCCAAGTAATTTTTTTATACTAAATTTTTATTTATAGTATGCATGTATGTATTATTTTTATGGCATGATTGAGTCGTAACAGACGTGTCACAGCTTTCGGAAATATAATACGGTAGAAAACTCAATGGCTTGATGTGAAATCTGTTACAAATAAATTTTTTCCCGAATGAATAAATATGGTTTGACCACCGGTTAAGGTTTTTTTATAAGGATAACCGCTTATTTTTTCCCACTTAAAATATAACATTATCTACTATCATTATATTCTTATTCTATATTCTTAGATAGTAAACGAAACTTTTTACGATTGGAATAATTTTATTTTTATTTTATTTCGTTATTTATATTTGGGAAAAAAAATAATAACGAGATAAAATATGAACCAATCTAGTTTCCACCAATAAATAATACACACAAGAAGCAGAAGGTAAAAAGTAAGATAAAATAATTAAAATCAGAATTTAAAACAATTACATACGACATTAAGAACAAATATATTAAGTGATTAATAATTAAAAATTAAAATTCGAAGTTTCAAAATCAAAAATTAAATTTTGAATATTTTAAAAATTAAAAATTAGCATTAAAAACTAAAACTGAGAATAAAAAACAAGTCAATGATTACTAATGTGGTGTACTAGTGTGGGAAGGGGCGTAAAACTATGTATATGAACAGATATTAAAATAAAGATGAAAATAAAAAAATAATAACAAAAAATAAAAATGAAATGTAGTGATATCGCTACATAAATACATGCATACATACATACACATACACGTACATACCTACATGAATACATACATACATACATACATAAATACATATACACATACACAAATACCTAGATATACCTATACATAATAAACAATTTCAATTTGGTAAGTTTAGCATTCCAACATAATTAAATATGAGTAAAAAAATACAATGCACATCGAGATTTAAGATGATAAATACATTTTTTTTTAAATGTCATTATTGATTGTGCGTGTTTTATAGACAGTGGCAATGAGTTCCAAAGACGACAGACTTCAACAGTAAAGGATTTAGAATAAAAGGATGTAGAATGAGCGGAAATCCTTAAAATTAGATTATTATCATTCGATCGGAGGGGTCGTTCGTGAGTATCACAAAGGAACTCAAATCGGTTCTTATGATATAACGGAGTAGCTGGATTGAAGGATAAAATAAAGGAGACATAATATTTGGGATGCGAAAGAAATTTTGTTTGTGGATTACTTGCAAACTGGTAAAACAATAAATTCTGAATATTATTGTAACCTTTTAGACCAGCTGAAGGAAAAATTTCGTGAAAAAAGACCCAGTTTGGAGAAGAAAAAAATTCTTTTTCTTCAGGAAAATGCACCGTGTCACAAGAGCATTTTGACAATGGCTAAAATCCATGAATTAAAGTTCGAATTGTTGGAGCATCCACCGTATTCACCAGATTTGGCCCCTAGCGACTTCCATCTGTTTCCAGACCTAAATAAATTCATACGTGGAAAGCGTTTTTCATCAAATGATGAGGTCATAACAGCTGTGGAAGCGTATTTTGCAGCCCTTCCAGATTCTCACTTCAGGGATGGAATTCATAAATTGGAATCTCGTTGGAACAAGTATATTGATGTTCAGGGAGACTATACTGAATAATAAAGTGTATTTCAAAGCATAAAATTGTGTTTTTCTTATCGAACCGCAAAACTTATTGAACAACCTAGTTGAGTATTCTTGCGAAGTCGTATCGGAAACCACTTGAGTTTTTTTGTGAAATTCAGAAACGTGGTCATATTTGCGAAATCCAAATATAAACCGAATACAGAGATTTTGATATATGTACAGGATGTGTCGTAAATAGTGTATAATTGGGGGTAGCCCTAATTTCGAGATTCAGGAAAATGTACTTTCTATGTCAAGGTTGCCAATAATATGAAAATTTTAAATATTTTTGTGTTTTTTCAAAAAAAAAAAAAAAAAAACTACTGCGACTAGTAATTTTATCTACTTAATATAATTGATATTTATTTCAAACCAAATGTCTAGGGTTATCATTAGAACCTAAATTATAAGATATCGAATAAAATTCCTAGAAAAATAGACAGCAGTCGTTAGGTGGGTGGCCACTAACATACATATACCTGTCTCGAGCAACATTACACTTCGTCATATACTTTTTAATGGTTATAATGGAACATGCGATATTTGTTAACACAATTTGTCGTCTGATATTTTTGTAATTAAAGTCGAATATTATTTCTCATTTGTGCGTTGTTAGTGTTTGTTTTACTCCAACGCCGATCGTTTTACATAAAATGTCGACATGTATGACGTAGAGTCTGCTAAGTTTTAGAAATTATCAACATTTTCATGTTTCTTATTTTGTTAAATACGTATATAAAACTATAAAGATCAACAATTTCTTGTTTAACGACGTGCGATGTTGTTAAAAGTTAATGGATGTAAAGTTTATTTTTTCTCTGAAAAATAAACATTTTTTTATCATTCAAATCTAGAACGAAATTAACTTATGTTACTGTAAAATCTCGTATGATGTTAAGTTCTAGTCATAAATTCTAAGATTTACCAACTGTCTATGGCATAAATTCCAAATATTCCGCTATTTAGGTTCATCATGAGGAGTTTCAAAGTAAGATACGTTTATCAAACGTAAATACGTAAAAAATAACGTGGTATAAATTCTAAGATGTACACAATTTAGATGGTAAAAGTCTGGATATATGTATATCTCTTATTACTAAAATTCTGACATTTAATAATTCATGCTGGTAATTATTTTAATTTAATTACAAGCAAAACCTCAGAATTACAGATATCGGGATATTAAAGTACACATATACATGATAATTAAAACTGAGCGAGGCCGCGTCTGTAGCGACGCTACAGTAACATAATTACGCATTGTAATGTTACTGTAAAAATATTTTTTTAGGATTTTTATCTGTATATCTAATTGTATGAATGCGCAAATCCACAAAATACTGAACCTTGATTTTGATGAAAAAAATGAATAAATGAAATTGTAGTATAGTGATTAGATATATCTGATCATAATTAAAGTTACTAGCATATAAATGAAACTCATAAAAGTTGAGATAATAAATCTTACTTTTTTAAATGCGAAAGTTTGTATTAATGGATGTTTTTAGTCATTCACGCTAGAACGGCTGAATGAATTTAAATGAAATAGGACACAGAGATACTTAGGTCCATAGGTTTCCACGCGAACCCAGCATAGCGGCAACAAGTAATAGGTATATTCAATACTCTGGGCAATTGAATTAGAATTTAAAGTACATATCTTCTATATTTTAGGTAATTGAGTTACATAATGATATTAATGTATAGTTAATATAAGGTAGGCCTTAGGCACAAAATCTAGGAATTTGACACAGTATCCTAAAATGTTTGTGGTTATTGGCGCCGATTTTTTAAAAAGATAAATTAAAATTAAAAAGAAAGATTACACCGACATAAGCGATGATTTTTTTGGCTTGTGACTAATTTATTCAATTCTTTCGATTTTTGAAGTTATACTTCTTTTGGGGCGTTAGGAAAAAATGATGAGAGTAAATTTTTACAATGAGCACGCTCACTGTGACAAAAAAAAAAACCGACACCATGAAGTTAGCTAGTAGGCGCCAATTCACTTCTTTGCGCTGGATTTGTCAACTCAATTTTTACAAGCTTTTATTTAGTTTCACCTGTCCCGATGTTTGTCATCAAATCTTGCAAATTAAATTAGCTGATATTTTGCATACATGTGTAAATTGCGTGACAATGCAATATTATGATGACATAGTGCAGATCTGATGATGGAGCTGGAAGGTGGCCATAGGAACTTCGCAACGAAACGAATGAGTTTGGGGTCGTTTGAATTGTTTTAGCGAGTAGTTTGTCATTCGATGGTAACCAGGGTCTGATGATGGAGCTGGAAGGTGGTCATAGGAACTCTGTAATGAAACGACGCAACCCCATCGAGTTTCGACTCGTTTGATTCGTCTTGACGATTACTTTATTTTTAAATGGTTACCAGGGTCTGATCTGATGACGAAGCTAGAAGATGGCCCTAGAAACTTCGCTATGAAATGACAAAACCTCATTGAGTTCAGACTCGATTGAATCGTTTTAACGAATAGCTTGCCTTTCAATGGTAACCAAGGTCTGATGATAGAGCTGGAAGGTGGTCATAGGAACTCTGTAATGAAAAGACGCAAATCCATCGAGTTTCGGCTCATTTGATTTGTCTTGACGAGTACTTTGTTTTTAGATGGTTACCAGAGTCTGATCTGATGATGGAGGTGGAAGGTGGCTATAGAAACTTCGCAATGAAACGACAAAATCTCATCGAGTTCGGGTTCGTTTGAATCGTATTGACGAGCAGTTTCTTTTTCAATGGTGACCAGGGTCTGGTGATGGAGCTGGAATGTGGTCATAGCAATTTTGTAATGAAACGACGCAACCCCATCGAGTTTCGGCTCGTTTGATTCGACTTGACGAGTACTTTGTTTTTATTTTAATGTGTATATAAAAATATAAATGACTTACTATTTAATTGCACTATTAAGCTTGTTTTTAGTAGTATAGTTAACCATGTCGTAAATAATAAAATAAGTAGATAATTAAGATAAATTCATTTATGTATGATTGAAGTCACAAAAATGAAATATAATAGATATCTTACTGTTTTTATTTTTTTTATTTTTTTATATATATACATCGACCTACGATATGGTTTGGGGAGACTGTCTCTATATTGAATATTACTTCTCACAGTACTTCAGGGAGTAAGTATTGCTTGCTTGTTATCATATATATTTTATAATGATCTTTACTTTTGACAGGAAACTGATTCGACCCATAGTAGAGATGCGTGATGGATTAATCTCAATCCAACCCTTCTCCTGTATCAGCCTTTGCTTATCAGTGTGTATAATCATCAGCCTGATTAGTATCTAGCAGTAATAGTAGTAGTATAAGTGTTAAGAGCTTAATCCTATTTTGAACGCGTCTGACTTGGGAACCAATATCAGTTCGATTTACACTATAATATTCGTAGGTGATGAGTAGGTGATGATAGTATTGTGAAATATTTTGGGCTATAATAATTACGCTACAATCCGTAGAAGATAAGCAGTTAATCTTAAAACGATACGTTTAGTTAATCAATATTCATTTTGAAATTAATTATTGAACAGTAGTTCAGGGAGTAAGTATTGCTTGCTTGTTATCATAGTGTTCATACTAGCTATCATTGTTATCATGTATTATATATAATTATCATTTCAATTGTGTTTATTATTTACTCGAAATCTAAAAATAAGAGACTGCAATATACGTGTGAACATAGAATACATAACTTAAAATTCAAAAGAGCACGGATTTTTTTTTTTTTTTTTTTTTTAATAATAATTAGTTTAAGTTTTGCATTGTAAATATGAATAATATTGTAAAATTTTAAAATAAACTACTATAAATTAATTGTTGTACTTAAAATATAAGTACTGTATGAGGTCAAAAAAAAAATTATTGAACATATTTTCCTATCAATTAACTAAGTTTGTCGTCATCCATTAATTAGTGAATCTCCACAATGAACCAAGATGACCAAGATACCAAGATATCTATACTTATATACTATTACTTCTGGATAAGTTATACTGTCCGACAAGAACCAAACTTTTTTCACTGAATTGATTTTGTTTGTGCGTCAAGGTTTTCCAACTATCCAAAAAAAAAATCTTAATAATTATTTCTTAATAATCATTAAGAAATAATTTTTTATTTTGTTTTCATATTGTAAATGTATTTATTGACTCATAAGTTGCTGTTTTACGGTTTAGTACTCAAAAGGTGATAAGGGGGGTTTAATTATTAGAACTCCGCTGTCTGTCTGCGCGTTTGTCTATAAAGTATGTAAGGTCTAACATATACTTTTCACATTTGTAATTACAATATTTTTCAATTAGTCTCGGCAAAACGCTACTACACTGTATCTTGTACAAGTAATAATAATAATATTTGTAGTAATTACTTACTATTGCGTAGTTTAATTTTAAAAGTTCAATTATAAACTCAAAATTTAGTAAACACATGAAAAAAAATTATGACACATTTATTTTATCTCTTTTTAAATCTCTTTGTATATAAATGTAATCAGCAGTTAAGGTAAGACGGTTGTCGGGCCAGTATAATGAAAGTAACAAGGGACTTAATGTAATAGACTCATAACAACACAAAAATCCTCTTAATCTATCAATAATAATACTTATATACAATAATTTCATTCTTAATAAATTTCTGTGCAAAAGCTTCTTCTCGTAAAATGAAATAATTGTAGTTTAATTCCCCTCGCAACCCCACTTGGGATTAGTGAATAATAATACATATTATATTATATTTCTTCCAAAAGATACAGTTTTCATCATGTTTCCTGTAGCACCAAGTACGAGATGAATTTAAAGATAAATTTAGGACATCACAGGCAGTGCTAGTATAGATTTGAACCCACGACCGTATGGTAATAAATAATAAACAAATGTGTTTAACATACACACACGGTCGTGTGTTCCTAAGCTGAGTAAGTTAATGCCTGTGTTTTAGGTAACAGTCGACTATTATACATATTTTTTAATAAATATACATATATCATATCCAGGCTCGGCGTGGGAATCGAACTCACGTCTCTGGAGCAGAAAGCAGGCTCAATGCCAACTGCGTCAACGGGCTAGCCAATGCCCCGTTGGTGTCCAGGGACCAGGGTATTGTTTAACGTGTTCACCGGATCTTGACCTTTTTAATAAGCCTTTTTTAATAAATTAATTTTATGAAATAGTCGACAGTAAAATCTAGTTATAATTTAGATCTTACTTTTTGTATAAATGTTAAAATATCAATTCTAAATGGACAATTTTAATTAGTGGCTATTACCGTCGTCGTTAGTTGTTGGACTTCTATTGCAGGAATCGTAAGGATTTACAATATCCGCACTCTTAGGTCGACTGAAAGTAGCAGAGACTCTCCTCATCTCTTATATATTATTTGTTGATCTGGTTGTTGTTACAACACCTTGAGTCCTCACCGATCTTTCCTCTAACTGTTATAATCATATGTCACAAATGTTGAGCATCAGGATGCGCTGAACTTTCCGATATTGTTTTCCTACGGATTTCCATATTTTTAATGTGATGAGGTAGTATATCTGTACATCGAGCGTTGATCTCATTTTTTATTGAAGTAAGAAGTTTATAATATATGTTCATAATATGTAGTACGAGTAGTACGTTTATTGTAATTATAATATACACCAGTATCTATGAGTTTCCAGAAGAATAACGTTTGTCTTATGTAACAGCTGAACCAATATATGGAACCCATAAACCTGGAGAAAGAGGGTCACTGCCAATTGCGCCAACGGGTCAGTTCAAACCGAAAAAAAATTATTTATTATAACCTATATCGTTTTTTTTAATTGTGTTTATTATTTACTCTAAATCTAAAAATAAGAGACTGCAATATATACGTGTGAATTAATAATCATCTATATCTATACATAAAATGGTAGGAAAGTCAAAACTGTACATTGAACTTTTTTATTTTTAAAGAATACTTGGGGTGTGATCTACAATCGATACCGAAGCCAAAAATATAGTTTTTAGAATTTTTGTCTGATTGTTTGTATGTCTGTTTGTATGGATGTATGTTCGGGATAAACTCAAAAGTACTGCATGGATTTACTTCAAATTTGGCACGAATATTATTAAGAAGTCGGGTCAACATATAGGTTACTTATTATCACTCTACCACCTACAAGGAACGAGCAGTGAACCTTTATTTCTTCAACGCATTCTGTAACCACGTGTAATCTAATAATGTTCACGCAGACGAGGCGACTTCGCAGACAGCAGCTAGTAACAAATAAAGGCCACTATGCGAACATAAAATAGTAAATACCTATCTTAAAATTCAAAAGAGCACGGATGAGCTTTTTTTTAATATGATTTAAATTTCCGCGTGTTGATGGATTTTCATTAAGTGATAGCATAGAGCATAGTATATAAAAATATAGTTTACATATTATGAAGAAACATACATTAAATTAATTTTTATTTTTCAGGTAATGAAAAATGACTTCGATAATGGAATTTGATGGAAGTTTCGGTAAAGCGGCTACGGTTTGAGGTCAGATAAATATGTATCGTATGGATAACGCCACAACTGACAATATTTTACTCATTTCCGACTGTTTGTTAGTTGATTGTAAAAATAATGTCTCAGAGTTATCAAATAAAACCGAATTTAATTTCACATCGCCGGATGAATTCATTTGCAATTTAGAGCCACTGCCTGAAAATTATTTATCCACGTGTATTTTCCAAACTTGTGTTTATATTATATACGGTATTATATTTGTAATAGCTCTTTTAGGAAACGGATTAGTATGTTTCGTGGTGCATTCCTCTCCGCGCATGAAGACAGTTACGAACTTTTTTATAATGAACTTAGCAGTGGGCGATATACTAATGACTTTATTCTGTGTACCATTTTCATTTGTGTCAATGCTCATTTTACGTTACTGGCCGTTTGGCGAATTCATGTGTAAATTAGTTAATTTTTCACAAGCGGTGTCTGTATTAGTTAGTGCGTATACACTTTTAGCTATATCTGTTGATAGGTATTTTGTGATAACGAGACCTTTAAAACCAAGAATGGGAAAAACCGCAGCCAAACTTGTTATGTGTTGTGTTTGGTGTGGTGCTTTAGCAACGGCTGCGCCTATAATAATTGTATCTCAACTTCAGAAACCGTCTTTGTGGCATCAAGTTTGCGAATTGTAAGTATATTAAAATATATGAAATTAGTTAATTATTTATTTATTACACGATTTCCATATTACATTATTATTTACATAAATATGAAAAAAGCTTGTTAAATTATATGGGTCCCAAGATCTGAAAATAATTTATTACCATAGCTACAAGAATTTACAAGGGTTGTAAAACTTATTTGAATAATGAGTTTTGTTTCTCGATACATAATAATGCGACATCGCTGGTTTATAATATTAGATATAAGGTTATCTTACAATTTATTTTATTTATGTATTTATTTTATTTAATACTTTACTTATTGCATACATTATTGAAACGAAACATGTAAAATTATAACAAATGTACAATGGCGATTTTTTTTGTACTGACTTTGACTGTACTACTTACAGGCAAAAATGAGTAGAAAATTTATGTCGATATGATATAGACACAAGATGTCGAGATGATATGTATATAGACACAAAGCACCTGTTGCATAAAGTACTCTTAATACAGATGTAATTTTATAAATACATCTAAATAATCACAATATAATGTATACCTACATAAATACGAGTACCTTCCTTATAGATACAAACACACATAATACATACATACAATAAGTAAATTAATTAACATATCATGTTGGACAGACTATGCGTTTCATGTAAGATAATACAACTAACTAACACGACGTTTAAATATTTCAACTGATTGAGGGCGTCTAATACGATTTGGTAACGCATTCACTATACGAGTATTGACAGTGAAAGATTCATTGTAGCGTGTCGTTCGACACAAAAGTATCTCGCTCGGGTTATCATTACGGGTACGGGACCGAAGATGGCGTGGGAGTAAGGAGTTAGAACTTAAGAACTTATATCATTCTTGAGGTAAGGAGGAGAATCAGAATATCTGTAATAACGTTGTAAAATGTAAATAACGTCGTTGTCGTATTGTTAACTATTTAAGCTGTCTTCGGTATTGCGTAAAACGATCTTACTTTCTCAGTCCGAAAATAAATCTAATTTGAAGATTTTGTAGACGCTCGAGCTTACAAAGTAGTTGCTAAGTCCAACTAACAGGAATCAGATTATTTTTGTAGAGATTTTGTAATAAAAGGGGGTAACCGAGAAGACAGCTCCTCCTAATTTTACGTAGTCACTGCCGCCTATGGATATATGTAACATCAAAAGAGTTGTGAATGCATTGCCGGCCTTTAAAAAACAAGGTGTCTGTATGTATAGCACTTAGGAAAAACTTCAGGAGGAAGGTTGTTCAAAAGCCAGCACGTGCGCGGAAAAAAAGACCGTGAAGCCCGTGCATTGAATGCAAACCAGGCATCAAAGTGGTGGGCTGTGATAATGAGCCCTGCGGCAAAGAGTGCGATGGTAAAAACTTGACAATGGCACCATATCAAATAATTCTTCAGAACACTCCCGATTGTACAAAATGACGGTATGGTATGTATGTATGGTAGATGGTAAAAAACGCACAGAGAGCCAACATTCCTCCTTACATTTAACGATTCTAAGCCTTCTGTGAGTTTGGATTCATCGAAAATACAAATTGCTCGGCTTTAGATGGAGTCAAAAGGTTTGAATCGGTATTGAGAGGCACCTGCACACATATATAATATGTGCTTTGTAAAGCAGAATACGATTCGTGATGTGAAGTATCGTGTCGCCCTGTTCAGGACCCCGAGCTTTTTAGCAGTCAGTTTTGTTTTGCTCTCCAAGTAACCCCGGAATTAGACCTCGTTTGTTATGTCGACATTAAGGATCCCAATACTCTTGTCGATGTTCATGGCAGTCTTCTCGAAACTTGGCTCTATAACAAAGGAGGTTTCCTTAGCGGTAAACTTGCAAACTTTAGGGGTTAACTTGGACGAGGCTACATCTGCCCCATTTGAAGATCTGCTCCAATGAGGTCTCGATTTCAGAAAAAAGTTTTAATCTCCTCTCTTGCACTTTCGCCCGAGAGAAGTTACAGACTGGCTACTATAAAATTCATCACCCGTACTATAATTTGTATAGCAACGAATATTGGTGGTTACATTTACATTTCGTTAATATGAAGAATAAACACGATAGGTGAAAGCACTTTGCCTTAGGGTAGTGTTGATGGGTACTGTGCATACTTCGTCGACGACGATGTTTATGCGGTGCGTATTAAGAAAACTGATTACCCAAGTGCATAATCCCTCGAAGAGACCGTAAGATTTTATAATATGATTATGATTTATTCCAGACTCGATCAAATGCCTTGGCGATGTCTAGGTTTACTGCAATAGCTTCTCCTTACCTTCAATGGCGGTTGGCCAGTGGTGCGTCAGGAACACTAGAAAGTCACCAGCGCTGTGACCACGACGAAACCCTATTGTTGGTCGCTGATTAGCTGGCTATTCTCTAAGTAACCAAGGAACTGCGTATTAGTTACACGCTCTATCACCTAAGAAAGCAAGGAGGTAATCGCAATAGGTGGGTAGTTTTATTGGTTTGAGCTGACATCTTTATTGGCGATAGGTTAAACAATTACTACTTTCCACGAAGACAGCACTATACCAGTGGTGTAGGCCTGTCAGAATAAAAGCGTTACGTCTTAAGTAGGTATTTAGCTTGCGGTAAAAATGCGTGTTTAAAATTGTACACAGGCTAGTGAAGATATGAAGACATCCTTTGTTGTAGAAATCCGCAATAAAAATGGAATGATGGAAATCACAGATAAATCTCTGGAAAATAATGAGGAAACTTCAGCATTCCCGTGGGCAACGAGTGCATTAGAAACAAAATCATTTCGACGACAGAGAGAACTGTGTCTCTGGCAGGGGGGACGGAATGAAAATATGAATTCTAAGCACATAAAAAAAAGCATAATCCATTACAGGCAGTAGAAGCTTATGAGTTTTGGCTCATAAACTTCTAATGTTCTTGTTTTTATTTATAATAGATTTTCCGCCTTCTTAATCTACTTATAGCACAAAAGATGGGCTGGGTACAGCATCATTACAAACAAGTTACCAGGACAAAGTGCTATCTATTATGATCCCTAAATTTTCTACTTACTGTATGATGTAAGATTAGAAGATTTTCGGACTTAACACTTTCATTCATTTTATATATGAGCTGATACTGATACTGATAACTGAACAAAAAATTTTGTACTGACTCGGTATAAGCAATACTACAACATTAATTGATTTTCCACTGAACTGTCACATACCACCACTATTGACTGACCACATTTAATTATAGTATATTTTTAATGCTAGATATTCAATTTAAATATTCAACTGTGTATATTTGTAATTTAAATTTTTCATGCACTATTTTCATACTGATACTTAAAATATCTAAGTTCGATGGCAACTTGTAACACAATTTAATACTAAAGAAAGTGTACCGTATACTTTATTTATATTCAAAATATACTATTCCACTTAACAAAAGAAACTTAAGATAATTTTTTTAATTGCTTTGTTGGACCCAATAGGATTTGATTAATTAGGTTGAGTTGCTATATGGAATAAAAAATTGGTTGTCTGTAAAGCCGATTGAGGCACGATAATTTTACGTAATAACGTCATAAGAAAATATTGATTAAGAAAGTGTGTGTGTGTAATTATTATATACGTAAGTAACTGTACGTATTATACTTTTAATAAAACTATGCGCCGTTTTAGTGGCGCGGGCCATCTGTAATTTTCACTTACAAGCTTGTAATGTAACGTAATTGTTAACTAAGTTATTAGCAACTAGCGACGGATGGCGGTTCTGGAGATCAATTTTAATATCTTACGATTTTGGGGGCGTGAGGAACAGGGTGTAAAGTTCCTCATCCGCCATTGAAAAGGGAGGATCCTCCGACCAGACGGGTGTTGTGTCTGGTGGGCTACTGCCCCCAAGTTTGTTGTCTGGTTCTTGTATATATGTTCAATCGCTCGAATAACTTTGATAGCGCGATGTAGGATACGTCATTTTTTTATTCGTATGTGGCGAGATAGATGTCGCTACACAACTTTATCTTAAAATTTTAACTTTATTTTATCCAAATACTGTTCAAGTGATACAAACTACAAAGTAATTTAATAAAACTAACACATTGGAAAAGAAACCAATTTCTGTATGAAAATTTTAAAGTTAGGTTTTATACATCTTGTAACTAATATGATTCATAATAAGATGACAGACAAAAATGGCTACCTGCAATGCATCATATTTTCTGATAATTAATAGGTAAAAGATGAAATAATAGAAACTGATAAATAAAATGCAATACCAAAATTATATATACTAATCCTCTTTTATTAGTAAAACCTGCTTTAAAAAGTTCACGTGTAGGTTGCGTGCTGCCGCTGTCTCTTATACTCGGACGCATCGACCGACGGAGTATAAGAGAGATAGATGCGTCACAAGCCGAACATTTAAGCCGATCGTGCCTCTCTATCGCTTGTTCCTCGCTATCGCTCGCGGAACGTGACAATAAGTCATACTTTTTCGTGCGTGCAGCCGGCTTTCATCGATTAACTAGACGTTATCACGTCAAAAAATAAAATAAAAAATCATTTATTATATACTAGAAATAGAAATCATATTTTTAAACTATCATGTTTTACTTCTGTATATGAAATTGATATTTGAAAACCTGAATAGAGAAAAGTTGACTAGAAATTTATTGTATATTATATTTACCAACACTAAAATTCCCCGTACGCTCTTTGATCTCGGACAATTGTAATATACACTCATTTGCAAAAAAAACGGGCGGTTTCGATTTTCTTCCTGGCTGAAAAAAATAAAATACCAAAAAGGTTTTAATCATTTGAACATGTTACTGGCTAGTTATAAAAGTGCCATAATGTTTATAAGAGTACATTCCAAATTCAAATTTTTGACTGAGCCCGGTTTTCAAAGAAAATAACTTTTAACTACATTTTGTGGCGCGAATTCCCTATAGTTAATATCGACTCTAATTAACTTTTTGTCAATTTTTATTAAATTATCTGGTGTCCTTGACATTTAAAAGTATTGTTATTGCTGTTTAGCAATCTCGAAAATGGTAGATAAAGTGATAAAAGCGAGCAAAATTATTGCGCTGCTTGAAGAAGGTTGCAGTCAATGCTTCGTGGCTCAGAGGCTAAATGTGAGTAGGTCGACAGTTCAAAGGACCTGGCAGCGCTATCAAGAGACCGGTTCCGTCAAGAGAAGGCCTGGTTCTGGCAGAAAGACATGTACCGAACCACGGGATGATCGTTTTCTAGTTAGTCAAGCGTTGAGAAAACGCAAATCTTCTTATGTGGACCTCAAGAACACCCTCGAAGAAGTAAGAAATGTGCAAATTAGTCTATGGACGGTCAGGAGGAGGCTTCTCGCTGCTAATATACACAGTCATCGCCCGGCACGCGGCCCTAAATTACTCCGTGGACATCGAGTTGCCAGGCTTAGCTTCGCTCGAAATTGTGTCATGGACTCATGAAGACTGGGATAGGGTATTGTTGTCCGATGAAGCCAGGATATCTCTGCATGGTGAAGACCGACGTCGGCGAGTGCTACGTAGACGAGGAGAACGCTTTGCAGAGGCATGTTTTGAAGAAATCACACCTTATGGAGGGGGCTCTGTTATGTTTTGGGCAGGAATAAATTCTATGGATCGTACGGAGTTAGTCTTCATCGAAAACGGTACACTGCCTGGACACCGATACATAACGGAAGTTCTAATTCCTTATGCACAACCCGCTTTAACCGCTCTTGGCGAAAACTCAATTTTTATGGACGACAACGCTCGCGCCCACCGGTCTGGCGGTGTGGATGCGTATATGCTAGAAGTCGGAATTCGTCGTTTGGACTGGCCAGCTAGAAGTCCGGACCTCAATCCCATAGAGCATGTCTGGGACGTTCTGAAGCGACGAGTGAGATCAGTGCAGCCGGCTCCGCAGACCATCAGAGAGCTAAAGAATGTGATTACCGCGGAGTGGGAACGTATTCCCCAAGAAACCATAAAAGATATACTCACTAGCATGCAAAGACGAATGCAAGCTGTGATTTCAGCAAGAGGGGGTCACACTCAATACTAAACTTTTATCTGCTTTTAATGTATTCAAGAAAAACAAAGAAATTAACGGGTTTCATTTTTATTTAGCGAGCAGGTACAATCATAGTGTTTTGAGCTTAAACATTATTTCTTAATAATTTAATTAAAATGTTATGATAAAACTGATGAAAACTATTCCTTCCTAATTAATTTATAAAATTCTGAGGATAACAATACCTAAAATTGTCAAACAAACTAATAGTAACTATAAAATAGTTCTTTGCTTAAGTGCCCGTTTTTTTTGCAAAAGAGTTTATAAACGATAAACACACAAAACTACAACGGCAAAATAATAAAAGAATAAACAAATAAATATTCGTAACATATTTTTCTGATTACGTTTAGCATCTTGCACTATCATAATGTAAGGGTTTTAACAATTAATGATAAACCAACTTATAAGTAAATAAAATACTCGTAGATTTTAGGTTATTGGAGGGTCAAAATAGCTAAAAATGGTTCGTGTACACTGTACACCCACGGACAGTGCTTGGACGAATTTTTTTTCTTGGGTTTTCCCAGGCTTTGTGGGACACAAGATACTGCGCTCTTTCTAAATATTCACAATTATTAAGGCTGGACTTATTTCTGATTTATATGAATGTGGTGCTGTGGTGTGTGATGGTATTAAAAATACTTATAAAAATAGGTATTTTTTATACCATCATAGCGTTTACTAATTAAAAAAAAAGTACAATCACGCTTTATATGCGTGCAATCGTTATAATGAATACAAATACTTAAACACTTAACATGTCTGTGATGTCTTAAATTTTTCTTGTTTCTTCTTAAATAAAATAGTGATCGACTCACAATCTTCTAATACCACTTTAATTACATTTTTCATGTGCCCGTATTAGATCGTCGAAGAGTCATGAAATGACACGTGATACGATAAAGCTGAAGCGTATAAATAGTTAATGGCACAAGGAACACCGCCAATCTTCACGTCGTTTTATTTTATTCAATACGTCTATCAATCGTTGTTGCAAAAAAATATTACAATAAAACTTAATAAAATATATAAATATGAATATAAAATTTTGTCAATATGCTTGTATTTGTTTCTTTCGTCAAGTTATGTCTAAAATATAAACTAGCCGCTTGCTATGGTTTACGATATGCTAATAAAATATATTTTAAAATTTGTAAGATTTTTCATGTACATTATATTGTAGATTTTAAACTGTTTGCTTAAAAACTTTTAACTATTTGTTTTAGATTCAAAGCTACATGTCATTTGTTCGTAAATCATTACTTTTAGTCGTGAATAGATGTTTTTTTATTTAAGCACACATACATGATACACATGTTTAGCTTAAATCTCTAGCTATGCATCTCTACCTAATTAAAGAAATTATAAAATTAAATCTTTAAGTCCATACAAAAATTAAATAAAAGTTAAATAATAGCCAATAATAAAACAAATAAGACAGAGAAAGAACAGAAAGATTATTTTCAAAAGAAAAATAAATAAGGCAAAAGAAACTTGACAATTCATAGTGTGTAATGAATCGTAAAGGATTTATTTATTTATTTCATTATATATTTACCCTTTCAGTTATAAGTACGACTTAGGCAATAGGTGGTATGGATTTAGATAATCGGGCTTAAACATATATAACACCGTATATATGAAGAATATAAATGAAGAAGAAAAACGCAAAATTTTATTTTATTTCAAATATAATAAATAATATATTAAGTATCCCTTAGAGGGTTCAGCTTACGTAACTTTACTCTAATAAATTTGTTAAAATTTATGAAACTTACAATTAAAATATTTTGACACCACAAAATAAATAGGTTCTGTATAAAAAATGTTTTGAATATAGGACGACGTCATCATAATTTTTTCTCAGTTCAGTTATGTATACACGTCATATGTGTGTAGCGTCTATAAGGGAGAACATCAAACTGTTTTATAGCGTCACTTTTGGATGAGACAAGATCCTAAGTGCTTATGGGTATTGCTATCATTTATCTTTATGTGTAGTCTGAGACCACGTTCTACTGTTATTATTCAGTAACATTATTCGAACATTAGAAAGGATGTCTAATTTAAAAGTAATTTAACTATATGAATACTCGCAAAAGTGGAACTTAAAGATGACACAGTCATGATCTTCACGGATAATTATTAATATTTCTTTCTCCTTAAAAAATAAAGAATTTTAATACATACTCTTATCTTTTAATTCGCTGTTTCAGGGGCAGGTACTAGCAAAATACACGATTAGGTTTTGTATATTACAATTCTGAAACATTAAAAAAATGGAGTTAGCTTCAAACAATGTCGTAGGAATTTAGAAAAATAACGAAGATTTTTTTTATTAAAGATAAATTTTAGAGGAAAAAGAGGCAAAAGATAAATAAAAGTGATGATTTTATTTTTGTCATAAATTATCTGCCACGATAAAAGTGCAACAACTACCTAGAAGTTAAATAAATTAGTTATCTTTAAGACACTTGGTGATAGATAGATATTGTTTGACGAACAAGTAAGTTAATTAAAAAACTAAAAAACCCGACTGAGTTTCTGTATAATTTGGAAATGAAATGAATTTCGCGCCAAAAATCCGCCATTTTGTTTTTATTTTTATTTTGATATACCTATCCAGTGTCACTCTCACAGTCAGAGACATGATACTTACAACTAGACTGTGCACTGTGGCGCAAAAACCGAGCCGAGCGAGAGGGGCCCCCGCGGTAGTGTGTCCCTTTCTAATGAGGTGACCATGACTAAACAAAAAATGGGACTAACTATACAGACGATTGTGTAAGTATTCTGATCATTTATACTGATGCTACCTAACTACACTACCTACAGGTGTGTATGTACCTAATTTATGTAAAAGTAAAAAAAACACCTAAATCATTATAGTAGGCAGATTTTTTTGATCTGCCACCATCCACCATCACCGTACGTCAATCTTCCCGTGATCATGGCGATTGACACATTGCCGAACTATAGGGACCTCAATAAAATTACAAACGCGGTAAGCACTCGAACAAATATAAATTTTAATATGAATATATTTTATCACTTTCAATTGATGAGTTTCGTTAGAGCTTGGATGGACAGGTGAAACACGCTTGATTTTCGGAGAGAATTGATTTAATGTCATATTAAGCATCTTTTTCATATTCAAACTGTGTAAAGGATAAAAACATTACCCTCCGGCAGTCGAGTACATTACCAAAAAAAAGTTTTTCAATTTAACCGCTTGAGTGCCCGGGCAATGACCTTTTAGTTTACCAACTGCACAAAACTGCCCAAGGCCTCTCACGTTTTATTACGTAATTTCCCATCGGTGATAATGTAATATACGTTAATCAACCTGTAGTTGACAGATGCACTTCGCGTACTAATGCCCGTGTCGAAAAAAAGTTGACATGGGCAATATAGCCATGGCGACCATTACTTGACACGGACGCTTGCGGTTATTGCGGTTAGTTTGTAAACTCTTGACACAAATGCTGAAGCATATTTTAGGCCTCCTCTGTCTACAAAGGCTATAAAAGAAGAAAATTTACAAACATCAATCAAGTAGTAGTTTTCATTATTCGGAAATCTAAGATACAAGAAATTTATTATAAATCATAAACATCATCGGTACAAAGTAAAATGACTATAAATAAGTATACTTATAGTTAACTTCAACACAACAATTTAAGTGTTTTATAAAAAATGTAAGTTTCGGGTATTGCTCATTTTGTATACTCTTGTCATTGACCGGTACATCTCCAATTCAAATCATGGTTACCCTAAAGATTAAGATTGTTGTTTTTATTTACTCGTGGAAAGAAAAGCGACTACCGCAATAAGACTCATTATTGCACCCTATCACACAACAAGAATTCACCATTTTTCATGGAAAAACAATCAACTTTAGTCAGAAAATTGACACAATCGCAAATCGAAACACGACAATCAACCAAATAAACAAATAAGCAAACCACCATCTTACATTTAGTATTACCAGTCCCAAACATTTAATACTACCTTTACTCAGTATTTAATTATTTTTTAAATACAACCAATTGATTTATTAATTACTGACACTGTAGAAATACGTCTAAATACGTTTCTAAGTCTACCAACCGTTCGTATTAGTAAATTATTAAAAAGAAAAGTATTTAATTTTCTACCATTTCTATCAAACGAAATGATTATGTGAGCTGGCAAGATGTTAGACAAGGACACACTACCAGCGGGAGCGGTCTCGCTCGGACCGCTTTTAGCTAGCTACCGCTTATAGGGAAATACCTACCGTAACAGTCAAAGAATAGATCTCATTTTAGCAAAACAATTTTTTTTTGTACACTGTCTAGTTGTAAGTATCATGTCTCTGCTCACAGTAAATACGAATCTAAAGATACCTCTCAAGCTAAAATCCGAAAACAATTATATGGGGAAAGTGGTCATCCTTCGTACGCGGGGATCATGCGTACAGTAAACTTATTTCAAAAACTAAACGGCGCAAAACTACGAGTTTGCTTGTGTGCGTAGGCATACCGACGACCATGTTGCTTAGTGAACATCACGTCAGTCACGTCACTCTCTGAGAGTTGACAACACATGACGTGTTTTCGAACGTGGTAAGTAATTTTTTTACTGATGTTTACCATTGATTTGTAAGTAAAAATGTTAATGTTTTTGAAAATATATATATGATGGATTAATGTCAATATTATTTATTTTAGGTTTTGATAAATAATATATCTCATTCTAAATTCGGATTTCTGACAAGTTATTATTTAATTTTAGGCAAGGCTTGGGGTACATTCAGACAGTACTGTGAGGGGCACATTCGTACGCGTACGAACGTGTTCTTTAGAACGTATTTAAACTAATTTGATTTTATAATTTGTTGAAACTTACGCCGAGTTGCACGAAACAAATTTTAAATTTAAGTGTTTATTAAACTAATTTAATCACAAGAATCGTGATTATCTGTTGCACGAAACCTACATCTGATTAAGTTAACAAAAAAATTTAGTTTAATTAAAGACCTATCTAACGGATGATTAATTCCAACAGCTTTAAATTAATTATAAGATCAACTAATTTTAAGATTAATTGCAACTTAACTAACGGAAAGTTAGCGACGGTTTCGTGCAACTCGCCGTTAATCAATTAATAAATTTAAATATTGTTTGTAGAGTCATGGTGCGGAATTATAAAAAGAAGGTTACTCGAACCCAAGAGGTTGATGAAAGATCCATAAATTTAGCCGTTGAAGAAGTCATTGAGGGACGATTTCTTATCTTCGAAAGAAACCAGGATCTTGATCTTTCGTTTCCTCAGACGTGGAAGATATTCACACAGTGTATTTAAGTGACATCGCTAAGATCCTCCCTGAACCTTAACCACAGTCTAATTCTACAGCTAGAATGTCAAGGCTTTTTACATTTCCAGTGACTTAAAAAAAAAAATTTTAAAGTAATTTATACAATATAACAAATGTTCAATTAAATAATTACCTATTTAAAGTTAAAAATACCAAAGAATAATTACAATGATTCCTTAAAGACTGATTATCAAAGCTATAAAGTTCCTAAGAAGTTAAGTGATTGTTGAAGATTATTTTTGTTATTTCTACAAGAAGATTTTATGTTGATTATAAGTAAAGTTAAATGATATTATGTTATAGTTTAAAGACAAATACATATATTTTGTGATTTAATAAAAGTTTGCAAGTTTAATTGACTTTTTAATTACCCTATATGAATTTACCCCAGCGTACGAAAGTACCCCACACGTGGGGAACGTTCGTACAAAAATCTTTTTCCAAAAAAATGGCTATAACTTTTTAAGCTTTTAAACTAGTACACTGTAATTTTTTTTAAAAGATCTAAGATATATTTTTTACACTTAGGTGTAAAAGCGATATAATTTAGTCCATTAATCATAAATTTAAAAATAAAAATGTAAAAAGTGTACGAAGGATGACCACTTACCCCTACATACAAACATACATACATACATACATACTCTCGAAAAACATAACCCTCCTTTTAGCGCAGTCAGGTAAAAGTAGCTCCTATTTTTAAAGCTTTACGAGGTACTTTTGGTTATTTCATTCACTACATAATATACAATACATTTTTATTTATTTTTTATATTTTGAATATTAGTATACGTATAATATATTCTGCTAAAATTAATTTATATATAAACAGGATTTAATTAGTTTTTTTTTTGCTTTTAGGGATATTTGCAGCGAGAAATGGGCTTATCCTGAACAGAGCGAACAATACACATACGCATTGCTTATTCTGCAGTTTGCACTGCCGCTCACAGCGCTCGTGTGTTCGTATGGTCGTATTACGTATGTAGTGTGGGGCGTTCAGCCGCCCGGGGAAGCGGAAAGTGTACGAGATTTACGAATACAACACTCTAAGCGAAAGGTCAGAATATAAGAAATTAATTAATTGATTTAATTGAACTAAACTATTTACCCATTTAGAGGAAAATAATTCAAATGTTTGTTTAATCGGTAGCGAAAAAAATAATCGTAAATAAATTAAAGTATGAGTATTCATACTACTTGCAAGTTTGCAACACCCGTGTTACTTCTGATCCCAGAAATATTGGGATAAAAACATAATAATAATAACTTCGACATAAAAAATAGCTTATGTGTTATCTACATACCAAGTTTCATCACAATCGATTTAGAAGTTTTTGTTAAAATTATAATTCCAGTTTTTTTTTTAATTTAAACTTAATTTACTCATTAACTTTCATTCAAATTGAATATACATATAGTTTTAGTTTTCGAGATAATCGGACTTAAACAAATTATCTTTTATATTATTATAATTGTGATTAATTTTCACTATTTGTTTCGTTCTGTTTAGTTTTCTAAGATATTTTTATTGTTGCAGATGGTTAAAATGATGATTACCGTGGTTGTTGTATTTACAGTTTGTTGGCTACCTCTCAATATATTTATCGTAAGTACCTTTGCGTATATAAGTTTCTTGTATACTTTGACTTCGAATATCATTTTAATAAGTATAAGGAGCATAGATAATGGATAATTATTATGATAATGATAGTTTATAACCTATTAATATGGGAAATAAGGATGATTTTTATTTATAAATAAATATATGCTCAAAATATGTACGTACATGTTCGTCTGTTCCTAAGGTAGACAGTAAGTATTGATATTATATATAATATCTATTTTCTTATTAAGAATTTTACTATATATTTTTATATATTAGGATGTGCCAAAAATAATTATGGATTTTTTTTCTTGCTCTATTAAAATTTATTCTTGATGATATATAGTGTACTAATAAAACGGAGGTTTTAACAGATTTATTATTTGTATAGATAGATTAACTATTATAGTTCGTTTGATGTACTAGAAAAAAGAATTAGATGAATTTTTCGTATTTATATTATTATTATTTCGTATATTATTTATAAAGTTACAGACCAACAAAATCGTAGTTTTTGTATTTTTAACTTTTATTAAGTGAATTATTATTGATGTTAGCACAAAAAAGCAAACGAAATTTTTTCAGAACATTTGAATTTCCTGCAAAATTGTTCAGATCAAATCACAATGCTCTATAACTGATATATTTGGTTACCAAAGATAAAAAAAAAATTATCCGGGATTTTTTTTTTTCAAAATTATTGAACAATAGAGTTGTTATATTTTGTGTTTAATATCAATTGTTTATATATTATAGGTACATGAAATCCCGTTTAAATATAATTTCACGAGCCTGTAACTTTTAACCAGTTAGCAATGCATAACATTTGATTATTTGTAAAATTCATCTTATGCAAAATTTAGTATTAAAAAAAGAATTATAGATATTTATAAAATCGAATATGCTGCCTTATTAGAAGAATTGACTATATTTTAGGGACTATTTGTTAAATCAATAAAAGAATATATATCCCTTATCTGTTGAACGTCTGACTGATTTAACATTTCCTTTTTTTATATTGTATTTTCATCAATAATCTTATAAATAATAGCTAATATAGGGCAAAAACTGAATTTTTAAGGGGTAAAGACATTTTGTGTTTTTTCAATTTAGTTGAAGCTTAGTATACACATAAGCAATTTGGTCAAGAAGTAATTAATTTTGTCCATTAGTTTTACAAAATGAATCGTTTGATATCTATACTATTTTTCTATAGCAGAAAGGTTTTTTTTATTTTGGTATACCCTGCTCTTGGCAGTCTAATTAAAAAAATGTTATAAAACCTTTTTATTCAATCATAGGTCACATAACATCACGCTGCGAAACGAAACACGATAGAAAAACGGAGCTGCATATGTGAGTGAAATAACGCGTGTCGTCTCGTTTCAACCCGCTTCAGCCAATCGCAGTCCACTGCTGGACATAGGCCTTGCCAAGTTCATGACAAATATCCTGGTTGATCGCAATCCTCATACAGCCTCCGCGGGCAACCTTGTGCATATCAGATCAAGAGCACTGGAGTACACCCCTCACTGCGTTTGCCGATACGCGGTCTCCACTCCAGGACACGTCTGCTCCAGCGATAATCGGTCCTGCGCCATACGTGACCAGCTTACTGAAACTTCAACTTACTGATTCTACGGGCTATATCGGTTATTTTGGTTCTCTTGCGAATAATTTAATCTCTGATTTTATCCTTGAGAGATACTCCAAACAAAGAACTTTTCATAAAAAGCTGAGTGACTTTAATTTTTTGTACTAGTCCCGTCATCAGTATCCATGACTCAGCGCCATATGTTAACATAAGTAGGATGTAATTCTTGATGACTTTTGTCTTTAAGCACTTCGAAATCTTTGAATCGAAGACTCGACGAAGCGTACCAAATGGCGTAAAAAAGTGTAATTCAACTGAATCCTCCTATCGGCTTCCTTATCGAAGTTATTTCGGCTTAGTTGGATTGTTTGGTCTACGAAGACATAACTCTGTACAGCTTCTTGAAGGGTACCATCGACAGATATTACTTGTTTATTGAACATAACTTTTGTCTTGTCTAAATTCACACCGAGACGGATCAGACGGGAGGATTCATTCAGATACGTATCGTCTATTATACAAAAGAGGGAAGTGTAACTCACAGACGAAAGGTTCCAATGGCTATACCATACGATACTTATTCAACACAACATATTCATTAAGTTTAACTTAATTAAGTTTAATTATACCCGTTCAAAACCACAAAATCGTTAGTAGTCGTTTATAAATAAATCTTGTTTTATTTCAATTTCTATTAGTTAACAGATAAAAGCAATACTTAAAAATGTTGTTTTTTGTAGTAATGGATAATTTTTTACTCATTAAATATTTTTGTCATTAGTTATTGTGGACGGCCCATGAGGATGATGAGGAGTGGGGAAGTTGGCCCGGAATGCAATACGTTTGGTTCGTAAGCCACTGTCTGGCCATGTCTCATTCCTGCTATAACCCGATTATATACTGCTACATGAATGTGAGGTACCGCAATGGATTTGTACAGGTAACATTTTTAATCAGTTTTTAGACGACTATAGTATAATTTGAAATAGGATTACATCATTTGTCATTGTTTTGAAATTCCAATATTTATGTCTTAGTTTTTGATAATCATAGGCCTTTTTATGATTTTTTTTATAAGCAGCATATGATATGACTGTTGCGATTTCATATTGTTAGTTGATAAGTTCAGACAATCAAAAGTCACGTCACAGTTGGTCGAGTACTACTTCGATAAGCAGGCTGGCAGTTCTGACTAAGTAGGCTAGCTAGCCTAGTTAAATAGATACCTATATAAATCTAATTTCGTACGAAGTGTGTTAAATTGACATTTCGTTTTACGTTTAAAAAGTGCACAATTATATTTATTTAAATTAGTCAGTGTCGGTTAGGTTTGAGTCACTTTAATTAATTTTTATAATAATTATATATATTTCTGATCTTGTCGCTTTTGGAATTTATTGTGTTGAAACAGATTTTTTTTATTTTATATATGTCGTCTTTAGATTGTATGCGTCCATGAAAACAATGTGATGGACATTGAATAATTTCTAAATCTTAAATAAAAAATATAATCTTAAAATATTCAAATAAGACGTCGCATCAACTCTCTTTTTATGGAAAATATTTGTTTGAAATAATAGTTATTTTAGAACATTAAATTTTTAAGAAGTTTAGATTTTTTTAAATTATTAATAATAATATTTATATTTAACATCTACCAGTAGATCTGTAGAACTTGAGATAGATACTCCAGTAAAATTTGAGGTTTGCGCGTTGAAACCAACAATATCTTTGGGCTTATTATAGCTAGGGAGCTAGTGGCAATTTAGGTATGTGATTTCATCGTCGTTAATACCATGACGTAGTGTAGTCTGGACTATATTAACTAGAAAAATAAGTGGCGAGCTCAGATAGCTCTGATTTTTTAAAATAAATAATTTCGAAATTGTAAAAAAAAAACTGTCAAAAATTATAGTATCGTTTCTGTCATCAACTATATCTTATTAAATTCATTTTAAAGTATTATTTAAAACTCAGGAAACTCAGTCACTATGGCATTAAAAATACCGCGCTGAGTTCTTATCTTACAATTAGTTATAGAACTCAGAGGGTTGAAGTAAAAGGTATTACGTCGACTACGACTACTTACTTGACCCACAAAGTTCGATTCAATTCTTACTTTTAATATACATTAACGACCTATTATATCTGGTGGAGAATAATCATGAGATTTTAATGTTTGCTGATACTTCATTAATATTTAAATTGCATAGACAAGAAACAAACTATGATGACGTAAATAATGCTCTCTCTAAAGTAGTAGGTACACTGGTTTAGCGTGAATAACTTATTTCTTAATAGTAAAAAAAAAACTAATTGTATCAAATTTTCAGCACCTAATGTAACACTAGTTAATATGCAGTCAGAACTCAATGGCGATATACTGAACTTAGTCAATTCAACGGTTTTTCTTGGAATTACCATCGATTCAAAGCTGTAGTACCCAGTTGACCCCATATCTGTCGATTAGTGGATAAACTGAGTTCTGCAGCATACGCGGTTAAAAGATATGTCTACTAACGGATGTCTACTAATGGATGTTAGTTTATTCCAGCTACTTCCATAATATAATATTTTTTTATGGGACAATGCGGCGAATATTAATACTATTTTCATTCTACACAAAAGGACTATACGTTATATATATATAAATATAATGAAATATAAAGAATTCCTGAGGGAGATAATTTCTAGAAGTTAACTAGTAGTAATTAATTTATGGTAGCTGGATAATGTTGGCTAGGTAATGTATACATACTTAAGCTTATAATGTACGTAATGTTAAAATTTTTCAATTTCTGTATTGTAAGTATTTTTACTACCATGACGTATTTATTATAAATGTATTTTTTTTACATTCTTTAAATCACCTTATGGTGAAATAAATATTTTCATTTCATTTTATTTAAAAAAATATATATATTGTCATTTAATATCATTATTATTTATACTTTTTATTTATTATAGTTAAACTTATTAGGGGACATTCATTTAATACGTAAGACTATTTAGGGGGGGAGGGGGGTCGACCATGTCTTATTTTTTCCTAGAAGGGGGTGGGAGGAAGTCTCGACAGTTCTTAAGGTAAGATCACAAAAATGTGCAAAGTTAAAATTTATACTTTGAAAAAGCGCGGGCAAGCGCGGGCACCAACCAAAAATTATTAGTACCTTTGTACCAAATAAATATTTCTAAAAAGTGTGAACTTTGAAAAATAAACATTAAAACAAACCAAACGTGTCATAATTTTTCCTTTAGATTCTTACGTAATAAATATTAAACTGCGGGGAGGAGGTCGACCTATTCTTATTTTTTCTTATAATAAGGGAGAGGGTCGAAAAGTAGCAAAATTCGTCTTACGTAATAAATGTCTTCTTCGTCACATTCATCCAGAATTCTGTTGTTAGTGGCGAGATACTATATTTATATCTCTCTGTGAGCATTTATATTCCTTTTTTTTCTCTCTGTGACCTTCAATTCTGGTTTTAAACCTTCTTTCTAACTTTTTTTTTCCCATGCAAACCAATATAATATACACTAATAATATTAGTGAGTGTTGTACTCCCTTGCAACTGTCCTCTGGTAGTAAAATACCCCTGCCTTCGAAAAGACAGTATCAAATTTTTTTATGCTTCTCCTAATAGAAATATTAGACTTAAAGGCAGAAACGATGTTACCTTTTTTTTTAAATATTTTTATCTCTTATAATAATATAATTTCAACAATTATTCTAATCTGCTTGTCGATGAAGTTTTTTGAAGTTATTTTTTTTATATGTATATCTTAATAAATAAAAATATATATATATATATATATATATATATATATATATATATATATATAACTCTAAAACACAGCAAGATAACCTTCCGCCACTAATATTAATATTTTGTTTAATATTTAATACCTACAATTTACTAAGACAGTTGGACTTTAGAAGTTACTAGGACAGAAGCGATAATATCGTTTGAGAAACTTATTTTTATAAACATTTCTTGCAAGCTCCTATTTGATATTGCAGCAATTAATGAATGGCTGAAGTTGTTTAAAATGATTATTTTACTTAGTACCTACTCTAATATTATCAACCTCTGTCAGAGGGTGAAATCATATAAAAATTACTGCCATAGGCTCCCTAGCTATTATGTAGATTTATAATATTTGTTTTTAAATAGCGTAAGTTTAATTAATCTTATTTGGCGTTTATTACGATACGCACGAAGTGAACGTTTCTGCTTCTGTTTGTGTACATAAAAAGGCTTTTTACTAAATTGTTATTTACAACTACGTTAAAACACTACGCATTGAAGCTACGCGCTGACGTAGATGCAGCTTTTCGTGATTGTGATTAATATTGTTACTAAGCTATTACCACCAATTTTAATTTTCTTTTAAGCGATACCTTCAAATCTATTACATTTGACACAATTACTTTTTAATTATTAAAAATTAGACAATTTGATTTAAATTATTTTAACATTTCAGAAATAATTAAATCTAAATAGTTAGCGATCCAAATGAATCGAAGGTCAAGTAAATTTGTTCAGTCTGTTACCTCCTTAAAAATATCTATTTAAAGAATTGTTAAAACAATCATAAAACTCTATAAAAATAATTGATAAGTGTACTCTTTGAACAAGATATTAATTAAATACTTTTTAATTAAGAAAACAAATCGATTATTAGAAAAATCTTGTTATTTTGATAACTTTTTCATCATCATCATCATTATCATCATCATATCAGTCATTGGATGTCCACTGCTGAATGTAGGCCTCCCCCATCGACCTCCAGAGCGACCGGTTCAATGCAGGCTCCATCCAACGGCTTCCAGCGACCAGTGGCGTGCCTAGTACTTGAGAACAGGGCAAGCCCGACATACATTTTTTGTTTATGATTCGATTTTTTTTATAAATTTCATGACAATTTATAAATTCCATGAAATTTTGCAACCCTTCACTCTTCAGTCTTGATAATCATTGCCGTCGGCGAGTTTTAACAAAGCACACTGAAGGCATGTTACTACTAGACAGAAAATCATAAACATGTCAGCATTGACAAAACCCCACGCGTTCTGGTACAAACCTACATCACAAACTAACAAACAAAACAAAACACATGAAAAGTTAAGGCGCTATTACAGAGGCATTAAAAAAGCTTATGATAGGTATCGAAAACTGTACGATTGACTTTTGAAAAATTTATTGGTTGTGTAACGTAATAATAATGTAACAAATGAAATTTTTTTTCCCCGTTGCAAGCCAATGAGTGTGAGCGAGATGCATAGAGCCGTCAACGCTACGTAGTAATTGGTGGCCGGCGGGCGCGGCGCGTTCGGACACTACTTATAATAGTCATAGATAAAAAAAAAATGAAGTGAAAGAATTGGCGCGCGAAAATTTAAATATGAAAGTCAATGTTTTCGGTCGGTACGGAAATTGAAGTAGGGCAAGCCCGGCTTTTTGGCTTGTATGAAGCTACCGCCACTGCCAGCGACTTTCCTCAAGTCGTCTGTCCATCTCGCGGACAGCCGTCCGACGCTGCATTTGCCGGTACGTGGTCTCCACTCGAGAACATTTCTGCTCCATCGGCCATTAGTTCTACGAGCTATGTGCCTGCCCTGGCCACTACCACTTCAGCTTGCAAATCCGTTGGGCTATGTCGGCAACCTTCGTTCTGATTCGATTTTGCAGAGAAATACCAAGCATAGTCTTCTCAAGCTCAGAAGCTTGTTTAAAAGGCCCATAGTCAGAGACCACATTTCAGATCCGTATGTCATCACTGGTAAAACACATTGGTCGAACACTTTCGACTTCAGATGAAAAACGATGGCTGGTATTATGTCAGAGCTCCTGAAAGCAGGTGGAACACCGGTACTTAAAGCCTTTTAGAAGCTCTTTAATGCTGTCTTGCTTGAGTGCATAGCGCTAGAAGCCTGGAATGGAAGCGTGGTGATGCTCTTCTTCAAAAAGGGCAATAACGCCTTGTTGAAGAATTACCGGCTCATATCGCTTCTGAGCCACGTTTGTAAACTGTTCTCTAGGGTCATTACGAATCGGCTGACTGATGAATGGCAAATTTGACGACTTTCAGCCTCCCGAACAAGCCGGTTTCCGAAAAGTAAGATAGATCACATACATACACTGCGTCAGATTAGACAAAAGAGCGAGGAGTTATTTTAGTAAATTTATGAAATCTAATATAATTAATCTTACGTTATTTACTGAGATGAGATCAATAATTATTTAAGAATTTGACAATGCTAAGTATTTCTAACAAATAAGTCTTATATTTATGACAGACACTATCATAATTTGATGAATCTGACTAATGAATGGCACAAATATCACAATAATGAGTTTGTCTTATAATTACAACTCTTTAGTTTAATCAACTTACGATAAATAATTATTTTACGTAGAATTTTAAGTAATAATTGTCTTAAAATCCTTTTTATATTATAAGAAAATCAGTTTTGATTTTGAAAAAAGGATCGTATAAAACAAATAGTGTGATTTGTGTCATCTGCTAGTCGACTTCTAATAGAGCTGCAAATATAGCCTGAGGCTGAAAACGCCCTTTCAGCTTTACAATTTGTCGGCCTTATTTTCAGCAATTAATCATGAAAAGTAGACAACTATTCTCCTCGAACTCTGTCACTTTCAAATGTAGTCATTTCTTTATTTAGTACTTTATCAAAATCTCAGACCGTGTCGAAGAACTCGCACGCATGAACACCACGCGCAACGCATTTAAAGTACCTACTCATGCAACAGCTCTATTATTTTCGGGATCTGGTCGCCGGATCCGATATATTGGTACCGGATCCGGAGAACGTTTAATAATGCCCGATCCGCCAGATTACCGGATCCATTTTTCCGGATTGTAGTCCCTACTTATTACTTAATCACAAAATACTACTGTTTTGTTTCGTAAAACGAAACCTCTTGGTAAGTTGGCATAGAAATTGAGACACAGGTTATTTTGTTTAATTGTATTTTTTGGATAAAAAAATAAATTCGTCAACTACTTTGGGAACAATAATTGATAAAACCACTAGGTTTTAAAAATGTATTATATAAGCTATAAAAAATAGGCACTTCACTCTTGGACAAAAATGTTTAATGGCACATGGTGACAATAGTTCGTACGGTGCAGCCGGCATTCATCGATTTACAAGACGTTATCACGTAAAAAAAATTTTCGCTCAGTTTTAGTTAGAGTTGCTACATATTTGTGTTTATAAACCCCTTTAAAATATGTTATGTAGCAGAGTACAGCTTGTGTGTAGGATATTTGGACTAATCTTTACATCAGCGATACTTATAGCTGGCAGATTTATTGTAGCTTTAACAGTTTTGTCCTACCTGTTATACCATAATATATTGTATAGTAGCAATCCTGGTTCATAAGCGCAATTTATTTATAAAAAAAATAAGATGTGAGATAGACATTAGAGAAGTTTATATTATGAAAAATATGTAATGGCAGATTTATCAAAACAAATGTCACATTTTTGTGTAGAGATTTTCATACAAAAATATTATCCATATTTACAATGTTTCCATTAATTTTTCCAATATTTTCCTTTATACAAAATATCTTTAATATCCTTCAAATTACGAACAAAAAACTCAATTTAATTGGTTGAGCCCTTCTCAAGTGAAAATCACAAAGAAAACTATTTAGTAATATAAACTATAAATCGAAAAACCCAACCCTCTTATTAAGAGATTAATTCTGAATATACTTTGCTATTATTACGTTTCCGGTCAATTTATTTTCTGACTTTAGTTATTATAATGTAAGAAATAGTAGATGCTGTTTCTGAAAGCAATTGAGCATGACATTAAATTCGTTGGACATCATTTTCGAAGATTCGCTATAAATATATGAAACATTAAATTTAGAAACAGTGTAAACAGTGGTGCTAGCACTAGAATCATATTGCCTTGAAATTATAACTCATAAATAAAACAGATACGCCTATCATATACACTTTAAAATAAACCAAGTGTCAAAATTTTGTTTGTTCGTATACAAGCTTAAGTGTGAACTCAATACATATTTATTGTAATAACAATGTTCTTTTTTTTACTTTTTTTAATGAAATATAGGAGTTCTACTTAACGAATTTTTATTTTTATTTTCAATTGAAATAAACAGTTATTTTACCTTCTTAAAGGTACATTTTTCAAAGATGCCAAAGCACATGCTTATTCATTTCTAGGTGTCCAAAAATCAGGTTACATATATCATCATGAGCATCGAATTCTCATAAAAAACAAATTCGTTTTTTAAACTCTTACCGGTAGAGCTTCCACCACAAAAGATCCAAAATAACCAAAATTCATGTATCTTAAATAGCTTACCTTAAACTCGGTTACGATGAAAGAATCGATACGTTGTTTTGACATGTATATAATACTCACTCGTATACTCATACAATTAAGTTTTGTTCTATGATAATAATTGAGAAGTAAATTTCTATTAGCATACAATGTTTGTTATGACAGGTCCTCGGGAAAATTCTACGTTTAAATAACAATGCTGGTAGCCGATCGTGTCATCGATCGAGTGTGTGCGAGAGAGTTCCTCTTTCAGGTAAAGTTATAATTATATTAAATATCTTGCGTTTATTTCTTCCGGAAAGCTTTTAGTTTTAATGATAGAATGATAAATATTTTAACAATATGTACCTACTTATTTAATGCACTTTTTTATTAACAAAGTATCATATAGTATTTTAAATAAATAATGAAGAATAAATATTTTTGTAGCTCAGTTTTATACAGTATAGCAATAGTAAAAATTCAGTATATATAATATGTACATATGTGTGTAGTCCTCAACTACTATTAATGTACCACAACTTTTATTGTACACAGTAAACATTAAAATCGTTTTAATTCCTATATTTTTAACATATAGATTTTTAGATAGACGAAAAAGACAAGCTTATTTAAGAAATGTTCATAAATCTAATATCATTTCAGATATTGTTTATACTTATTATACTTATTTTTTTACTTATACTACTTTACTGTTCTCTTATATTTACGCGAATTTTACATGTACTACTTTTTTACTTAGGTATACTTATTTTTTTCAGATTTAATGGGTACCAATAGATTTTCGGGACTAAGAAATACTTCCAGGTGCAAATGTAGAATCTCTAGAGATGGTCTGAGTAGTGTCGAGTTAAGCAGAAAATGTTCGTCGTGTACTTCGCTACGACATATGTCATCAACTATCACTAGACCGTCTCCACCAGCGCGTGCCGTGTCTGTTCGGTCACATTTCGACTAATGCATTACAGAGATAGATCAAAGCTGCATATAAAGTATAGACACAACTTCAGAATAATAGGAACATTGAATAATTTGTAACAACACTAGTTTACAATTACTATATTTTCACCTTTTGTTTTACAACCACCGACACATCCGTCCTCCTTTATCATTGACTGCCTAGTTCTCGGCTTTTTTCCACAATAGCGGCCAGTATCCAATCCAAATAACTTGTAAATAGTTTTTATGTTTTAAATATTAAATTCATCATTTAAATGTAATAAAGCAACTTGTATCTAAGTAATACAATGTTACTCATAGATTTTAATGAAGATTTTATGTTGCTATTGAACATAACTTATCATACGATATTTTGGGAAACTTATACAATTAAATATTTGATTCTATATACCTCTGTTAAGTTCAATAATTTGTATAGGTTTATAAAAGATTAACAAAAAAGTTCAAAAGTATTTGTAAGCGTTTGTAAATATTAGTTAAAATTATGAAGAGCAAGTAATTGTTGTGCTAAGTTAGCATGACAACTTTTTAGGGTTAGCAGTGCATACCCCATAAAATTGTCTGTTCTTATATGTCATGGTCTGACTTGTGTTTCTAGATACACACATTAAAAACATAAGATGGGTCCTCAGACACAAAATACCCTTGTAGAGGCCATTGTTTGTCAAACGTTTATGTTTAAAAATACATATATCTTTTTGACTCCCTTTTCTGTCAGAAGACTATCAGGGCCGTCTTTCATCTACTAATTGTACTTTGTTGTGACATATATGCCATAAGCTTAATTTACATACAACGCTTAAATGACCTTTTTATGTCAAATTTGATCGATATAAGATAGGGCTGCTACACCAAAGAATAAAATCAAACAGTCATATGTCGTGTCAGGAAATATGTGACATGAACTCATTAATATAAAAAATGCTCCCATTTATGTTACTTTTGAATATTTTATAACTTACCGATATTATGAAGCCGCTATTTCTACTGTTAAAAACTTGTCTAAAATTAATCTTTATTTCTATTTTCCGCATCTATCAATTTCCTATAATATATCTTCACCATTTTACGTGACATCATCATCCGTGCTATTTTGCCATTAACCCAAATGACTTAATAAATCTTCGATTTTAACATTTGATATTTTGAAAACAAAAAAGTCACATAATCTAATTAAAACTTGTGTGATAAAATCCAAATACTCAATTAAGGAAATAAAATAGATTTTAAGTTTAATTTAGTGAGTGGTACATCCGAATTTATAGATCATGGTTTAGCTGAGAAAAATGTTTTAATATAAGAAGAGGTGGAACCTCTATATATTTTGTAAATATATATATGAATATACGAGTACCTATATATGTATATTTACAAAATTATGAAATAATGTTTGTATGTATATAATAATGATCAAAAGTATGTATATGTTGATTCAAAAAAATTGAATGAAATGCATTGAATAAATGTTTTATGTGACAATTTTTTTTTAATGCTAACCTTATCTGTAAACTATAAAAAAACCTTATGTAAGGAATTAAAAATATTCATTCCAATTAATTAAAGCGTGGTCCACTTTGTTATTAAGTTGAATAACTCATCAGCTCAAAATAAACAAAGTAATCATTGCTGAGTGTGTCCCTTTATTTGAATGGAAATGAATACGAAATTGATTAGCGTTCTTTTGCAAATTATATCCTATTATTTCCGTTGATAACAAAAGGTGTACGTAGAACCGTTCCGTAATGTTTCGTAGAACAATAGAAATGATCGCAAAAAAACAAAATTACCTAAATTAAAAATAAAAAAAAACTACCAGTGTTGCCTAGTTATTAAAAAAAAAAATAAGAAATTTCTGTTGGATCTCTTACAGCGATCTCAGTGCTTTTCACAAAGTGTCCATGAAGATACTTGAGTTTGACTTCAACTATGTTATTATATATACAGACAAACACAGACATCTTATATTTTTATAATAGACAACAGATCATAATATATAGATTGAGTTCCATCAGAAACCACTCCATTATACTGTAATTTCTACTAAGGAAATAACTTATGTGGTGTATTTTTATTTGATGTTTAGGGGTACTCAATATTATTTTAATCTATTTCTAAAAAAAAATAAAAAAGGAAATGAGGTTGACATGTCTATATAAATATAATAAAATAGAAAACGGCCAATGTCTGTAGATGAATTCTATGTTTTTTAAGAGCGAAACAGAAGTTCAAACAATTCATTTTTAGAATTTTTGTTTCTCTTTATGTCTGTATATTTGTTTCGAAATCATGCAAATTCTGCTGCACCAAATTGGATGCAGTTTGGAAGTTATTCATGGCTATCATTCTAAAGGCTTAAATTCAAATCTGCTGTAGGTTCCATCTTGATACACCGTCTAGAAGTGGATTTATTATTCTATAAACTATTTTAATGAAACTGACAAAGTCGCGGGTATCAACTAGTAAACAATAAAAATAAAGTCCTAACCAATAAAATATTGTATGTCTTCGGTTGCTGATTGTATTCGTTATATATACAATTGAAAGCGATTATATTTTTTATCACTAGGCATCTATAAGGATTTAGTTCCATTGGTTTGTTTTGGTCTCTTTTCTTTAAAACGAGTCAGCAGCATAGGATTGTATAAGCTCCATTTAATTACTTATAAATTAACAGTGGAGCAGTGTGGCGAGAAGAGGCCTTCGCTCATCTGTGGGTGGTTTACAGGCTGATACAGTAAATAATTCAATTCAATCATTGGAATCAAGGATTATGTTAAATGTAAAAAAAAATATACCACAAACAGTAACTGGGCTGGAGTACAATAGGTGTGACAAAATAGTACACGCAAATAAAGTATGCTCAAAAAGTTGTCAAATAAGCTTTACACTTTAAGGAATTCAGTAGGGACAGAATGGAGCTGTGATTGGTTGAAGAACATCTCGCGCCACCGTTTCTGATTCCCGAAGAAGTCGATGACGAGGCCGGCTACGAGTCTTCTGGAACTACGGCAAATGTTACTTTTTGATGCAAAAAATCTGGTTCAGGATATTAGCTGAGAAGTAAAAAAGACATTTCACGAAGAAATCTGAGGCCTCGAGAGCTCGCTTAAGTTTTTGAATGAGTGTGGTGTCGTCTTTCAATACTACATGAGCCTCAATTAGTATTAAAATTCGACACCACAGCGATTTCTCACGATCGCGCAAGTTACGCAATAGTCCCTCAACCTATTTATTTGTAGGAGCTAATATTATAAAGAATTATTTTTTTAGTCTTCTTAAGACTAAAGTAGGTAAGACTGCTTTACATCTATATTAGTCATACTAAGAAAATAAATGTTTTATTATATGAAATGATGATACGTTTTATCTAAAACACCTCATTCTTTATTACTGAACCTTTCGTTAAAATTTTCGTGTTAAAAAGTCTTTAATCCTAAAAGGTAGTAATGATAAAAGTTCAAATCCAGTGAAACTAAACGTTCCTTAGAAGCGTGGAAAAGCTTTTACACTGGCGGAAAAATAAATTGAGTTAGAAGCTCCTCCAAATTTTTACAAAATACGTGAAGTTTTACAAATACAGTAAGAATTAATGCAATCAAAAAGAGTAAACTTTTGATATTAATATTATTTAACATAACATTTACTTTATTAGTTTTTTATATGTTGTTCATTTCAATGTCAATTTTGACCATATTTGCAAAAGAGCTTTTTATCTTTTTAAGTTTAAAAACATTATCACAATTTTAGGTTTCTTGAATCAGCGCGTTTCAATAGTTTGGTTAGTAGGTGGGTACGTGGTATAACGTAATTTATGATTATTGAGATTGAAAACTTCCTCTGTGTTCTTCCTTGATGCATGGCAAACAAAAATACTTTTGGCATTGTGTGCAGGTAGTAGAACTTTTTTTACTTTTTTGTCTGCCTGACACTAGAAAGCGTTCCTATCTTCTTCTATTTGTGACTTTTTTAAGGATGTGAGATTTGTTCTAACCTTATTATTGGTAGCTGAAAATTAAAAGACATGTTCATCACCCGGCTTAACGAGGAAAAATTTCCATATTACTATCACTATCTTCATAAAAATCTGCGGGCTTGCAAACGTAATCTTCTAATATAGTAATCATCTTGTTTGGATTTTGGATATTTGAAACACTTTCTGTTAATTTTTCACAAACATTTTTGATATCGGCTCTTCATGTCCTCTTTGCTTTCGATCTGTATATTAGAAACACTAGTATAAACTACATAGTTATTTCCTACTTCGTTGTGGCATATCTGGGCAAATATTTGAAAACATGCAAATCGCGCGGCGGTTATTAAAGAACGAATGCGGAGTTTATATTTTTACTTTTGTGAATTGTTTCTTATGTAAAAAAGTATCTCAAATATGGACCGATAACTAAAAATCTTATTTATAAATTGAGTTTAGAGATATTACAAATCAAAGAGCCAAAATCTAATTCCCATTCGTGTCCAATTCTCCATTTTCAATCAATAATTATCCTAAAATTGTTAAATTCTTCTTGAAGATTATACTTTTGGTAAGATATTCATAAACTTAAGTTGTTAATGAACACATAAAACCATGCTTTAACACGCAAAGAACATAACTTATTAAAAATAAGATCAGTTAAAAAATGTCCATGGACAACTTGCTAATTACCATTTGGGAACATTCCGTAATGATTTTTCTTGTAAAAACTGGAATATTCCAACCCAATAGTACATAGGCGCGTGGGTACCAGTTAGAGCTCGAACACCGAGCGAAGGCTAGTGTCAAAGATCAGTCTTTTTGGCGCCAATTGTGATTATCTCGTCCTCAAAGTGTTTAAGTAAAAATATTATCTAATAACCATTTATTGTTTTTTAGGTAAGTGTTCAATTACATATTTTTGATAACATGTTTTATATAGTCCCTATAGTGACTCCTTTTGGATTTTGAGAATAGAATTAGAATGTTTCTAACACAAGACTGATTTATTTAAGAAAATAGTTGAAATACTACTTACCATTTGTCTCATTACCGATATTTGCCGTTCGCACAAGCGAATGGTAATTAGTTTTTTTTAGAAATGGTAATTATGTTGAAATTTCGTCTTAATTTGTGACAGCATTTTTGATGTCTGTGCGGAAAGGAGGTGATTCTTGTGACAAAATTTTTGGTCTATTTTGAAGTCTTGGTCTATTTTATTATAGAAGCAGCGGCCTAATGCAAGCCTTTTGCAGCCAAATTGGGCGGCGCGCCGAGGAAGTACTTCTCTTTCACTTAACTTGTGGTTTTTAGCCACGTTTCGGACTACACGGCCTTTCTTGCAACAAGAGTTCAGGTATGTTTTCCCGCCAAGGTTCCCTGAATGAAACCATTAAAAGGGCTCTTGCCACCATCGACGTTCCTGCTCTTATTGAGCCTACTGGAATTGGTCGCGATAATGACAAGAGGCCTGATGGTTTAACACTGATTCCCTGGGAAAGGGAACGGGTGCTTTTATGGGACTCAACCTGCGTTAGCTCCGTCTCACGTCAGGGAGACAGCTTTAAGAGTGGAAGCCGCTGCAGAGAAAGTTGAAATGACTAAATGGCACAAATATTTGTAACTTATCCCATGTTATGTTTTTGTGCCGTTTACAGTCGCAACATTTGGACCTTAGAGTAGCAGTGCAAAAAAAATTCTAAAAGAATTAACTGTACGTCTCATATCCTCCACTAGTGACAGGAGGGTTGGTGCATTTTTTTCCTTGCACGGATTTTGTCACTAGTAAGATTTTACGTCAAATTTTCACGAGTATTGTGAACTAATGGCGTATCGCAAAGTTTTTGTTTTGTAACTTCCTTGGGGCTATCGTCATTAGGACACACCAACCTCCAGTTTTCTACTGCGTCTGTAGCCTCTGTAATTTGGACTGAACCTAATTTTAAATTTTCGGAACATAGGCCTTTGATACTATGCACAGAAGCAAAAAAAAGCAGGAAGAGCGACACTAGAAATTTTTCTCACGCCGATGCCACCATCTCTAATTGGTAAAGCAGCTTTTATATCTTAGTTATCATCTCTAATTTTTTTTTTAAATTACTATTTGAAAACTATTCATTACATTGTGAGTGACCTAATTACCAATTATTCATATTTATCACTACCGTTCGTATGAATTTTGAATTGCCTATCATACAAAAAGTAAATATTTTAAGGCATTCCCTTAGATACTATTTTAAAAAGAAAGTACCTGAGATTACAAAAATCATATAAAGAATCATTTTCCTCACCTTTTTTTCTTAATCTCCGAAACTATGCCATATGCGCATTTTCAAATATTTACCCATCTAATACGCGACGACAATACTACACTATTTTACTTATAAACATAATATAATAATAAATAATATAGGTCCTCAAGTAAAAAGTTGCAAGATATTTTTCCAGCCAACAGCAGAGCCATTTTTCGTGCCTATATTTTCAGCGCGAAAAATGGCTTCAAACGACGCGACGCGCGACGTCTTCACTATCGATAGCGTGGCACAACACTTAGTGGCGAGTGCTTACTTGCTTAGTGAACGAAATGGCGCGAGCGCATCGTTCAGTGCGGATGTGAGATGCGCGAAGCGGTAGGCCACACCGCACTAGCGTGAAACATTTTTCTTTAGGTGCGGGTGAGGTCAGTTTGGCTCACAAGTGTTTGAAAATGCTGGATTGTTCACGTTAAATCGACAATAACAATAGTATATAAATCTCTTTCCTACGATAGAAATACACAAAGTTATACTTTCCGCACCAGGGTAATAAACGCTATTTTGCTCGCCGCACCACATGAAAGTTCGCTATGAACCAATATGACCTCACAACGCAGCGAACGTGTTAAAAGGTTATCAAAAGAAATTTGATACTTCGAAACTCTACGTAATTGAGTCTTTGATTTGCTCGTAAATAAGATTTTTAGGTAAGTATTGAAAATTATAAGTATAAGCTAGGTACTGGTTTTATTTTTGAGTCAAGTTACAAACTTATAATAAACTGCTTTATAGATGATATTAAAGATAGAGAATACATCATAGCACTGGAGAATTATATCATCAGTGACACCACATTTTTTTAATTTAAATTCATTTTAACTCACACGAAATTTTCAATTATCTACTATTAATTTGCCAAGTAATGGTAGTAATAAAACACATGCTAATAGTGCACATATAATGATATAATATATGTACTTAGATCCAATAGACCAATACTAAAAATAATATCATCGACTTCTTATTAAGTTTTTGTAGGTATTTTTACAAAGATGTAACAATATTGCACTTTTCGGAAAATATTTTTACTGCAAATAAGGAGAAGGAAAAACAATACATACTTTTAAATATGTTAGCCGTATAAAACCAACTTTATGTTATCGGTGTTTTACTTAATGAGTACGATACATAAAAAAAAGAACTTAAGAAGAATAACTTTAATTTAGAATAATATACAAAATCAAAACTAGCTTTTAATAAATGTAAATGACACAAATATTTTGTGATGCGATTTATTACTGATTTTTAGTTTGTACAAAATTTTCAAATATTCTGTTCTCTTATATTTACGCGAATTTTATTCATTTAATTAAAAGTCTACGGATTGTATCGCGTTTATTTAAAGTTACTGTTTAACAATATTTAATTTAAATTATTTCCCGACGTTTCGGACCCTTTACAGCGTCCATGATCTCGGGGGCCTGAGGTGGTGGGTGTCCGAATAATTATAAAATGTAGTAATAATGTAGGTGTAGAAATAATTATTCGGACACCCACTATCTCAGTCCCCCGAGATCATGGACGCTGTAAAGGGTCCGAAACGTCGGGAAATAATTTAAATTAAATATTGTTAAACAGTAACTTTAAATAAAATCCGTTTTTTAGACTTTTAATTTTCAAATATTCCCCCAACATTTTCAACATTCCTCAAATAATAGCATCATTTATGTAGTAAGATTACGGATTACGGTACTACCAGTAAATGTGCAAAGAGAACTGGTTTTCGAGACAGCTTTAACTACGCGCGTCAAGTTCGATGTGCGTAAATTTCTCGCGAGATATAATTTTTATTTTAATGATACGATATATATATATTTTTAAATCCTAATTTAAATGTTTGAATTAAAATAAATCAGCCTGTAAAAGTGTAGAACTTTATATTGGGCAATTTAACCTGTTTGTTTTATGAATTAAAGATTTAAAATTGGATTGAACTGAACTGAATCAGCCTGTAAACAACCCACTGCTGGGCGAAGGCCTTTTCTTCATATAGAAGAAGGATTAGAGCTTAATCCACCACGTTATTCAACTGCGTGTTGGCGGATAATTTCCTTACCATGAGTAACGGTCGCTATTAGATGTCTATGATAACAACCGGGACCGACCGCTTTACGTGCTCTCCGAGGCACGGTGGGGAGACCCACAAGGACATACACCCAGACCAGAAACAAATATTTGCACAAATACAAGTATCTGCCCCGAGCGGGAATCGAACCCGCGACCGCTGGCGTTAAGGCAACTACATGCCACGCGCCACTAAACCAGAGCGGCTGCCATATAATCTACGATTAGTTAACTAGTAAGTTTGGTTTTGAATTTTTCTCCACCCTACGTGAAACTAGCGAAATTATCTATGCTATATCTGCACTATTGAAAGCCATCAAACGAATATTATTGAATTGGTTTTCAAATCAGTGTACCGGTAATAATAATATTATATAAATCAATGACAAATAATAATAGACGCGATTATCATATTGAATTATGTTTAATACTTAATTACGTAATATTATATTAAGTAGTTGGATTCAAAGTATTATTATTATTGATAACTTTAAAAATATTATTCATACCAAACTGTGTAAAAAAATACATATATAATTTTCCAAAATAGGTCATCTCTGTTATAAAGTTGGTTTCATGTCTCTTAGGCCAGGAGTTTATGAAATGAGTAAGAATTTCAATATCAAAGGTGGCTTTGAAATCTCGTTCCTACACTGAAATATGTATCTACATTAAATCTCACTCAGGGACACATCGTCTTGTTTCGATCAACACTAACTCGTATACCTAAAACATTTTGTAAATATATTGGTATTTTGTTCGCATTGTGCGAAACTTATTTTTTTAGCTTAGTATACAAACAAGAAAAAAATAATAAAAAAAGACGAAAACTTGGAAATTATGTTTTGATTAGGTTAAATATTTTATTTTATCAAACAAAAAAACTGAATTCAATCCGAAACCAAAAAATCGATCGATCGGCATGGTATCGATCCCAGCCATAAACGTCACCCGATTGATCGAGTTTGTGCAGCCAAAGTTGTAGACATCGCTATTGATGTCCTCGGTCGAAATTTGGCGATCACTTTCGCTGGGAGCAATGTGTCGTTTTCCGTACAGTTTCTTGTTACAACCGCTGTCAGGAAAAAAAATCTCTGTTTCCTTCTTCCGAGCTGCTTGATCACTGTGTTTTTGTTTGCGTTGTTTCGAACTATCCCAATAAGGTCCAGACATTTTTAAGTAAAATCCCACTTAGCCACACACTTTTCACGCAATTCCACCCCAACGGGAATCACGGGGGCGTTGACAATTAAAAATTCACAATTCCAAACTATTACTCCTATAGACTTGAAATTGGTATGAGTGATCATTTCGCTATGTAGGAATCCCAATAGAACGGATTTTACGAAATTCAACCCCTAAAAGAGATTGCGGAGACATTTACAATAAAAAATTAGCAGCTACAAACTACTGCTGTCTGTACTAAGTCTGTAGAAGACTTGAAATTTCCTAAAAAAAACTTTTTCTTCCACGAAGACTTCTGCTAAAAAGATGTTTTACGAAATTCCTCCCCTAAATAATGGTAGGGTTAGTAACAATTAAAATTTACATTTCGTAAACGTAACTCTTTACGGACCTGAAATTTATTTCATATTTTATTTATTTTTCCCTTTCAAATATTCAAGTGCAAATCATATTCTTCTAATGTTAATCTAAATGTAACTAAGCGACTAGATGAATCTCGCATTTCAAATAAATAGATTCACTAATCTTCAAAAGGACATTCAAAATTCAGACTGATCATAAGCCACTGCTTATGATCAGTCTGAATTTTGAATGTCCTTCTATACAAGTATAGCCGAAAATGTTTTGCGTCCCACACAATTGCAAGTAATTCTTTTTCAATCGTCTGGTACCTGTTTTCTGCGTTATTAAGACTACGACTAACATAGGCTACAGGCCTTTCGTCGTTATTGCACAAAACTGCACTTACTCCATAGTCTGACGCATCTGATTATATAATAAATTAATTACATTCTAAAAAATTCGGGTATTAGGATACGGGATGAGATAATAAAATTTATTTTTAATAATTCTGGTAAAGGGTATGGAACTGGATAATTTTTAACAACCTCTATTTTATCAGAATCAGGTATGACCCCTTAATAGCTGATAAAATGTGAGCCAAATAAAGTAGTTCCTTTTGTTAGAAGATACAATCAAGTCAAACTACACAAAAGTCCGCGATGCTTATATGTATCTCTCTTAAGGATAACCCACAATAACCATTTTTTATCCTTTATTTATTACGAGAAATAATGTCTTATTTACGAAGTGATTTTAAGCAATACAGCATTAATCCTTATCTAATTAAGTACCTTTAATACTTCATGCATTTAATATAGATCAGTATGGCTCCTTACAGCATGTAATTTAAATGAATATTTTCTAAGATATTATAGTTTTAAAATGTTGGGACATAATGGTTGCGGTGGTACCGACCGGAGGGGCGGTGGCGCGTGCTTATAAATAGCGAGTCGAAGGCCGCTCTTCATCAGCATTGCATCCGTGCGGAGCCGGGGCGGGTCGCTAGTACATACTATAAAGTATTCCTATTATCTGAATATTATTAATAACAATTTTTGTTTTTTTTCTTTAGGTTATCGTATTTGTTAATCGATTTATTTCTCTCGTTTGAAAATTACACAAAAAAGAAAATAAATATCGAAATCTCATCACCAAACTAACCAACCTAAAAATATTATGCTCGTAGTTTCTAAGTTACTTTACTTCTTAAATTTCATGATATTATGAAAATACAGACTCAGAGAATTGAGAGTCGACTAAATAAGTCACAAAAAATGAAAGGTTCCGAAAGTAAATACTGATCAAAGGAAAATAATGTCTGAAACGTTCGAAATTGTCCCGTTGAAAATAATATTCTTCGAAAAAAAGGTCGAAATAAATCCAAGATAAATAACTGTAAACGGAAAATTAATCTAAGAAGTAATTGTTTAAGTTTGTTTTATAATAAAATTTAAAGAGTCTTACTCGTAATATACAAATTTAAAAAATCTCAATTGCGTAATATGAAATACGTAAACAACACATGAAAATAAATGAATATTCGTAAGTAAAAGCTTACTAATAAAAGTTGACCATGTGGTAAGTTGCAAAGAGACCTTCCATAAGATAAGAGTAATCCTCAAATATCACAATATTCGTTTCTGGATTTACTCTATTTATAATTAAAACACTTATATATTTATTAAATGGGTTACTAAAAAAGCATCTTGACACGAACCTCATTAATATTTAAATTCGTTTGTAAATTTTTTGTAATGTTGACATTTTGTAAGGTTAATAAAATTAGTACCTGGACGACCGAACTTTGCTCGGTTAAATTATACATGTTTAGATACATTAATTACATACTGATAAAACATAAATAATATTTTCGATGTTATCGACATAATAGTAAAATAATAGGAACTGGTTATTTAAATAAAAAATAAAAAGAGCTCTCGATAATAGTTTTTCTCACAAAAGAAGAATCTTGAAAAAAAAAGGAAAAAAAAATTGGAATGTAGACACCTGGATTCGAACCCGGGTTTTCCGATTTTGAATCCGCCCGATTCCCATCCGAGCTATTATAAGCTTATTAATGACAGCGAAATTTACTTTCGTATTCTAATGATATTTTTTAATTGCGTATAAAAAGGGATTTAACGACATTTTCTAAAAATTAATCCTAGCTAGATCGATTTATCGCCCCCGGAACCCCCTGCATACTAAATTTCATGAAAATCGTTGGAACCGTTTCCGAGATTCAGATTATATATATATATATATATATATATATATATATATATATATATATATATATATATATATAAATATAAATATATATATATATATATATATATATATACACAAGAATTGCTCGTTTAAAGATATAAGATAAGATAGAGCATGTTTCTGAATTAATCAGTTATTGACACTAGACTATTAATTATCTTTGTGATAATAATATGAGTATATGCGTTGAGATAAAACATGTTCGCTTTTCTTGTTGTTAAAAAAATCACTGCAGTTCTACATAATTTTATTAGAAACATGAAGAAAAAAAATAATAATAATTGGAGACAAAATAAAATTCCTTGTGGATACCGGCGAACCGTATTGAATTGTATAAGTTTTTACTATTCCCTGTCTAAATACATATATGGTATAGACTGCAGTAATAAAGACTGTGGCAAGTGGTTGTCTTGATTCCGAAGCCATTATAAGAATCAAACATTCTGTATCACAGTTTCGAATCATCCATAGCGCAAAATATTCTTCTGTCGAGGGATTCAAAATGGAACCTTCAAATATCATGTTTGTTTGAAACAATAAGAAAAATATGTTACATTATACAAAAAAGGTAAACGTTTACATTTAGTAACTATGCATTGAATAAATTTAATTTTAAAATCTAAATGTACAAACTAAAGTAACAAAAATATTTTAAAGCACCTTTGCTACAATGTTAAAATGTTATAATATTAGTATGTTAGTTGGATACAAAAGTAAAAATGTGGTTTTTGTGATGAACAGTTCGAGCTGAAACAGTCGTAATTTGGCTTCTTTATGTATGACAAGTGTTCGCGCCTACGATTTCCACGGAACAACGTCTACGCGAACGCGATTTAAAACTACCCTACCAACTTACCCGTTTATATTTTTATTTGTAACTAGCGGCCCGCCCCGGCTTCGCACGGGTATTTAACTAAAATTTTAAAAATTATAAATTTATATTTTTATCACCTACATGCGCCATCTATCGTATAATGGTAATAATATCGTTTTTATATTTAGTGACATTTAACATAATAGTACCTATATTAATTGAAAATGATGTTTATCTAAAATATTAAAACTATTTCTATTCCTATCCGACATATTTAGTAAACTTTTAAGTTTAACAAAATAATAACTCAAAAATAAGTTTTGTGAGTTTTTAAGATTTCTTAGACCAGATGGCGTTGGCGGCGTAGGTACCTATTTCTATTTTCTTAAATAAAAAAACGATAAAAAAAAACGATAAAACGATATTCTACAATTATACGATAGATGGCGCAGATAATTTTCTGAATCGCGCTGACCAAAACTTCGGCCAAAAGAATGACACTCGCCCGTATTTAGAAAACTGTTTTTCTTTATTGCATTTAATTAAATAGTTTAGGGTACTACGGTCAATCCGTCTATTATAAAATATTTTCCAGTATCGACGCAGGTGTAGGTGATTAAAAATATAAATGTATAATTTTTAAAATTTTAGTTAAATACCCGTGCGTAGCCGGGGCGGGCCGTTAGTACGAACGTAAATTTTCTTACAAAATTCTTATAAGTAAATATTTTACCTATTTGAGTGAATAAGGCATGCAACATAAAAGAGAAATTAAGAAGCACTGTACTCATTTAAGATTCGCGAAAACGAGATACTTGTAAGTTACTTCCTAAAAAAGTTTTGAGAAAAATTCTTACCAATTGTTTTACTTATTATAGCAGAACTCCGACTTGAACACTCAGGTACTTTCTTAATATGGATAGTTATGGCACATTCAATTATCGGCATTTCATCCACGTATAATACCTACACAACATTTTTATTTTATATTTTGTAAATGTTCACGGTAATATCTCCCGGTATACGGATTATAAAGTTACTACGAACTGGGTTAACCAGTAACAGTTAGTTACCCAGAACTGTCCGTGTGAGAATCAGTCATCTCTTTGATCTGTTTGGTCCGCTTTCAATGATTGCCTTTGTGTCTTATTTATGATCATTGCGATACTGAGTTTGAGATACAACTGCAGTTTTTTGAAGTCAAACGGTAACCCTAAACTTATGATTACAATACACTCGACAATGTTTCGATAAAGAAGTTTTTCGGCAGTGTGGTAGCGTTACATAATTTCTAAGATTTAAAGTTTTTTTTATAGAGTAATTACGAACTAAAAAAGATAAATTTCTCTTATTTTCATAATGAAATGCGTAGGTAATATTATGAAATAGACACGTGTTACTGTACAAGATATACATAATAATTAAGATATGTACAAGATATATGAGTATATAATAATATGATAATCCATAATCAAAACCTATTCTTCAATTTATGAATATGAAGTAAGTTTGTGAGCGTCTACTAGATATTTTTTTTTAAATTAATTTAAATATTAAAAAAACATATATATATATATATATATATATATATTGTAATTTTAGGGATATGATACAAATAAAGTTAAAAAAAACGTTATGTTAAAATCTACTAATATTTTATTAATTTAATATTAAATTATTTTAAATTTAATACATGATCTAATTTGTATACATTTTGAAGTAGTAGGCTATTCTCGCCGTCAAAGTTTAAATATGTGTACTTATATGTGTAAATAAAAAAATGTTTATAACTTCACGCCTCCAATGCGATAGGGTGGCTCGATCAAGCTCAATATCAAAACATTAATCATTTGTACCTTAATCGCTTACCAAATAACAATATTACAAAATATTATAAGATATCAAATACATAACAAATTTTGTGAACACACTGATACGACAAGAGAATATGTCGAGTCTATCATGTACCTCATTTAGGTAATATACGGATTGCTTGGGTATGTGGTGGCTTGGCTAACAGGTTGGTCCTGGCCTAATAAATAGTTGAAAGCGAAACAAAAATTGAAAATTAACGAAAGTAACGACACTCAGTCGAAAAAAATCCTACGTTATTTTCGAAAAAGTCCATTATTAAACAGAAAAATAATTAAAAATAAATTTTAATAATTTTTGTTTATTTTTAATAATTATATAAAAAACTGAAAATGTAAAATAATAGTCGTTTTTTAATTTAGTGCCAAAAATTAAAATCGATTGTATTGCGTTTGTTTTAGTTTTGCAATAAAAAAGTTATAAATATTGTGTCTCTGCCTTATAAATTTTATTATTCTAAAGTCATCATGTCGTTAACCCAACGTTAAAGTATGTACCACGATCCTGATAATGCTTGAAAATGTGCACAGTCTGCGACATATAGCGAAAACTTTTAGTGTGACTCTTTCTACAGTTCAGCGAGTACTCCAGCGTTTTCATGAAACTGTATACAATCTTCGAAGACCAGGAACAGGCCGAATAAGGTGCACGACGGCGCGGAAGGATCGCTATATGGCGTCAACAATTTTCAGAAATTGTTTTCTTACGGTTGTTGAAGTAAATGATCCTCATGTAGGAGCTGGAGGAAACAATTTGAGTACGAATACAGTATGGCGGCGTCTGAGTGAAGCAAATTTAAAGCCATTAAGACCTGCAAATGGTCAAAAACTAGAAAGACATCACAGAAAGTCAAGTTTGAGTTATGATAGAGAACACGAGAACTGAACTCTGAATGACTGGTCAAGAGTTATGTTTTCAGACGGGTTTAGATTCTGTTTATACAAGCACGATGGAAGAAAAGAGTGTACAGAAGACCGGAAGAACATTATAATAACCAAGCCTGTATAAGAAAAAGTATCATACAGCGGAAGCTCTAATCACGTGTGGGCTGGGATTTCTTCTGAAAGCCGCACTGAATTAGTGAAGATAGAAAATTTAACTTTAACTGCTAAAAGATATGTCACTGAAATTCTGAATGACTACGTTGGTTCATTTTTAATGGACATAAGCGAGAATGCAGTTTTTATGCAAGACAATGCCAGTCCATACAGCTCAGATAGTGTTTGCCTATTTTCAAGAAGTCGGTACACTTAAACACCATTGAACATGCGGAATCGACAGCGGAATCCGTCGCCAACGACTTCTTCTCGTCTTGTCTTGACGAGAAGTTTGTCTTTCACGGATTTCTTATCACCAACGGACAGATTGTTAATTTACTTGTCCAATTTGAAAGCCGGTTTTACTTGAAGTTTTACCTGCCCGTAAAACTTCAAGTATAGATTTTGTTGCGATTCGTTTTTTCACTTGTCAGTTGCCGTTCGTTTTTCGACTTGTCCGTTGCAATTATTTTTGCCACTTGGCCGTTAAAGTTTCACTTTTACTATGTTTTTATAAATTCTCGAGAATGTGCTAAAAATTTTAAAAATTAAAATAATTTCCATGTTTGACGATGATTTTATATGATGTGCTATTTTTAATTTCTTATATTCTATTTAAGGATAAATATAAAGGTCAACACTTAAGCTTCACAAACATACAATAATATACTTTTGATAACGACTTTTAATATTCATGACTATAATATGCCAAAAAAGGCCGATTTTTACCCACATCTCTTACACTTCTCACAATGTCAGATTCGTAGCTAAACTACCAACTCTTCATTATCAAATCTTTCAGGGGGCTTAATTCCATCTACAAAAACAAATTACTACAGGTGTTTGTTTTTTCATTCACTCTCACGTTCACTTATTTGTTTTAGTTAACCATGTCAACTAATCACAATTAAAAATATTTTAAAGAGGAATTTATTTTTATTTAACTCTTAATTAAAGTTATTATACAAAAATGAACGTTTTTATAGTATATTGAAAAAAAAATCGCATATCAACGAGTATTGGCTATTTAAATAAAAAAAAAATAGTAATAATAATAAATAAATAAAACTTAAAAATAGTAAATTTTAAGCACGATACAAAACGTAACATCGTATTTTTATGACTAACGAGGTATTTTTTAACCGATGTAATGTAATAGGAAAAATGTAGCCTTTTGTGTTATTCGGGTCAACAACCATCACCAAGCAGATTCAAAATTTATAACAAACATCCATCCATCCGTTCTCACAAAATTTCTCTTTAATTATATTTATACGGATATACATATGTCATTCATTATATTCGAATCATGACATGTCTTTGATCGCAAGTATTGTGTATAATTTGAAAATTAAGATAGGAAAAAGAAAAGGATGATAGTAAATCAGTTATTTTTCAAATTAGCATGTTTAATATTCACGTTATTTATAAATATGAAATTATATATTTCCGTTTGCGTGTTTTTATATTAATATTTTTTTACGACGTTTAAAAAAATGTGACACAAACTTATAACAAAAGTGTGTGTCTGTGTGTCTGTATTAATGTACACACACGTATTAAGTAAAAATTTTTCATAATATGTTAGTTTTATTGTTATATATATATATATATATATATATATATATATATATATATATATATATATATATATATATTTAAGATAATATTAAAAGTATACCAGCGTGGAACTGAAATTCGTAGAATTAAAGATCATTTAGATCAAAGTTTTAAAAAAAAACATTGTATTGAAAGAAGAAAGAAGCTGCTTCTATACTCGCTGACTTTTCTCGGAATAATCTCCGCTCCAAGCCGCTGGTAGCTTTACATAGAATTTGCGTGACAAACTTATAATACAGTAACTAGTCAAAAGTCATGTAAAAATACTTGAAAAAAATTAGTTTCATTTCGATGTTGAGTTTGTAGACAAATTCGTTTTCGACAAGCTTATGTAAAATATTTTTTATTAGATTATTTATATAATTTTCAAACATTTTGAATTACAGAATAGATTTAGCATTGTTTAAACCTAGAACTTTATAAAAAAACGATACATAGTCTACACAACTAGTTATTTATAATATTCACACGTAGACTGTCAATATGACAACTCGTTACTGCCATTATTGTATATTGTGATTACTTTATCACAAAAAGTAGAAGTAGTTTTTTTAAAATGCCTTTTTTAGGCTACGTATTCAAAAATTTATCGCGCCCCTTTCGAAAGGGCTACAGATCCAGGATTCGTTGTCTCAGATTTCGACTTAACAATATGTACATAGGTCTTCTAAAATTAATTCGCGGCTTGATTCTAGCGTTCACAGGCCAAAGATCAGTTGAGAAACATTTTTCGTTGTAATTGACTGGAACTACGATTGTGTAGAATTTATAATTTCCTTTAGACTTCAGCTCTTCTACGGTAGAGGATCCCGTGGGACAGAACTACCCCAGATACTGCAGTATCTCGTCAGTCTGCAGTAGCTATAGATGCCTTAAGATATGTATTATCATTTTACACATGAACGTGCAAACTATCTATCTGTTGGGTAAAAGGAACGGTCTTAGTATTGATTCCGAGTAAAAGTAGATCAAAGGATGTTTATATTTTACACTTAACTTGAAATAAATTAAAATATTGTCAACAAAATAAATAATTTTCTAAATTACATTTAAATATTAGAATAACACTATAATATTGGACTCAAAGTACTCAAAATTATCAAATGAAATTCATCTTAATAGCTTTTTCGTTTTTATTTACTTAATTTGAGGCCGACATGGTACAGATTAAAAACTTTCACTTAACGTTTACGTTTACGTTAACGCGAGTTTAAGCAAACAAATAAACTCTTAATGTTTATAATATCAAGAAAATTTATAATATTACAATAAATGTTACTAACACAATATTCGCACTGTTCACTATATTAATATTAATTATAGCAATAAGATATGTATTAAATTGGTTATTTTGATTCGATAGTTTTCAGTGTAGACCAATTTTAAGAAAGTAATACGCCGAAAATCTTTCAACTGCCATAAACCAAAAAAAAAAATCAATACTTTAGTGTTTGTTTTTATATTTTAGCACATAGAGTCCGGTATCTCTTCGATAACAAATACCGATGATATATTAAATAAAAATTAGTCTAATAATGTAAATAACCTAAATGAAACATTTTTTTTTAAATTGAAAATGACCAGATGTAAGAATTGTTACAGCTTTAAAATGTGCCTTTTGTTTTATATTTACTATTTTTGATACTTGATTGTACATATAATATATGTGAGGCTTAAAATAAAACACTAGGAAGGATAGTAACAGTATCTACCAACGCGGATGAAATCGCAACAAACTTCTAGTATTTACATGGAGAACCGGTGAGTTTCATCAACCGTTCAAGAAAAAAATCTACAGATCATCAATATCGATAAGTTTTACTAATCATATGTAATAATATAAATAAACAAATAGCTTCTGTTTGTATAAGTACATGTAAAGATATTTTTAAAAATTTTTGGCCGTGTGGTGACCGGCAGAGAAGAATAGTCCCGACCTCTTTCTTGCTGAAGTGTTGTAAAAGGTTACTAAAGCCATAATGGTGTGGTGTAGTAGTCCAGGGTGGGTTAGCGTTCCCAGTAACCAGTTTCCTGTACCCAGGAGTAAGTAGTAAGCTCACATTGTTGAGCCAATTGTCGGGGCGTCGTGGTGGCATGTGAGTAATTTCGTGGTTACTCGCTGACGCGCCCTTCGCGCCAGCGAGTCTCGCATACCAGTTTGAATTCTTTTGACTGTAATGCATACAGGAATAAGCACTTCTTCGGAAATATCGCTCCTTACTAAAATACGGAAATAAAGCTTTCTACTAATTTAAATCTTAAAATTATTATAAGTAAAAATACATTAAGTAATTTTATTTCTTTAGACTCTCCATTCACGGTATACTTGTATCTACGTAAGTACTTTACGTTTCGATTTCCATTATTCTTTCCATCAAAGATAGATTTCACGAAATAATTCTCAAATTCTACTTACTACTATTATATAAACACTCCATTTGATCGACAGCTTTACGATTAACATCTGTTAAGCCAGAGAAGAGAACACTAACATCATATATTAAAAATAGCAACTATAAACAAAACAACCGTTAAGAATTTGTATAATAAAGATATGTATCGTATATATGATATGTATATTAGACAATGGAGAAAAATTGTATTTAAACCAAACATTAAAATGTGAAACTTATATTTTAAAAATATAAGTTTAATGTGTAAATATTACTTTTATGTACTTTTAGGTATAATATGTAAATATTTTATTAATATGTTATATTATTCAAGGCATGATCACTACGGCTAACAAACAAATGCCTATTTTTACGTATATATACATTATATTTTCATAAATATATTGCGATGCAAAGGTCAGAATATTGATCTCTTTAAACTTTTCCCTCAGTGTTTCTTTACATTTCATTTTATATATGTAACGGATAGCCCTTTTCTGCAGAATGAAAATAGTATTAATATTCGCCGCATTGCCCCATAGCAAAATACCATAGGACATTATACTATGGAAGTAGCTGAAATACACTAATCTAGCTGTATCGACATCCGTTAGTAGACGTATCCTTTTAACCGCGTATGCTGCAGAACTCAGTTTATCCGCCAATCGACAGATATGGGGTCCCCACTGCAACTTTGAATCAATAGTCAACTTTGAGTCAAATTCAGTTTACCACCATTGAGTTCTGGTTGCATATCGACTTGTCTTACATTAGGTGATGAAAATTTGATACAATTAGTTTTTATACTATTAAGAAGTAAGTTATTTACACTAAACCAGTGTACTACTTTAGAGAGAGCATTGTTTACGTCGTCATAGTTTGTCTCTTGTCTTATTAATTTAAATATTAATGAAGTATCATCAGCAAACAATACAATCTCATGATTATTCTCCACCAAATATGGTAGGTCATTGATGTATATTAAAAATAAGAACGGGCCTAGAATCGAGCCTTGTGGGACCCCCATTTGAACATGAGATCCAGACGACGTGATACCATTTACTTCAACCCTCTGAGTTCTATGACTAAGGTAAGAACTCAGAAGTTTTAGCGCGGTATTTTTAATGCCATAGTGACTGAGTTTCCTGATTAAAGTTTCGTATTGTACACAGTCGAATGCCTTAGACAAATCACAGAAATCACCCAAAGCATCCCGTGACTCCTCCCAAGCATCGACTATCGAGGTAAAAAGCTTTACACCAGCATCTGTTGTAGAGCGTCCTCTAGTAAAACCGAATTGTTTGTTATGTAAAAGCTTATTTCTTGTAAAACGATTTAAAAGCTGACAGAGAATTACTTTTTCAAATAATTTACTAAAGGCAGGTAGAATGGAAATAGGCCTGTAATTTGTCGGATCTTTAGGACATCCGGACTTAAATAAAGGTATAACTTTACTATGCTTCATAAGATCAGGAAACTCACCACTTAGAATACATTCATTAAATATAATTGCTAGGTGGGGTGCTATGATGTCAACAATTGTACCGATTATTTTAACAGAGATACCACAGAGATCTGTGGTGTTCTTAATATCTAAAGTTTTAAATATTTTGATTATCTCATTAGCGTCTATGGGTCTGAACGTAAAATCACCTTTGCAAGCATTTACATTTTGCTTTAGCAACGATTCAGCAACTTCAGGCGAAGATATAAGCGTTTTAGTTGTCGATAGTGGAATGTTAGCTTTGTCCGTTATTGCCATCCCTTTCATTAAGCCTATAAGATATAGTAGGAAAGCCAACTTAAGATGAGCTGTACGTTCAAAGATTTCTGTAAATTTCGAGTTTCAATAAAATGGTTGCAATTTTCTTGAATCAAGTCGTTTTTTCTATCAATGTACAACAGACATTATGATAAATTTTATGTCTAGATTATGTGGTATTGTTATACATGTACCTTGTAGTACATTTATCTTCATTTATGTTATGAGCTTAAATTAGGTTACTATCTCATCATCAAAATCTTCATACTTTCAAGAAAATTCAAGGAAACAATACTTACAATATTAAAGACCAAGTATTAAACTTATTGTATTCACAATAAGACACGTTACAATAACATATAGTTTCCTCAGCATATTAAATATTTTACGTTATCGTTAATATTTTAATAAATGCTTTATTAAGGCACAATTTCTATATGTTAGTGGAAACTGCTATGAAAAAAATACTACAACCTTATTCAATTAGACAATTACTCTATTCTACGAATTTCGATTTTTAAAAAGTTCAACGGATACTTCAAAAGGTTTTTATTAATTTCTATACGATGATTTATTTATTTTTTAATTACTAACATTTTAGTTAGATTCCGATTAAAATATGTTTTTTTAAAGATTTTTTTTTGCTCTTACGACTGCGATATCATCAACATCGATATTCAGATATAGCCTTCAAGTACCAACTCTTGTAATTTTTTAAAGTCTTTCTGCCACTTATTTATGTTAATAGCTCAACTTTCTCATCTTAGCTAATTTCCATGCTTTGTTTTGCTACGTTGCAATACATTTCCTATGTTGTAATCATAATGTTTTTTTTTTTTTATAATCTGTAAATTTTAGAGTTCTTCCAATGGATAACGATATCAAGTTAAGTTATACATTTCCTATGTTGCAATCATAATTTTTTTTTTTTTTTTTTGTTATAATCTATAAATTATAGAGTTCTTCCAATGGAATACGATATCACGTTAAGTTCTACCTGTAAAGTATGAGACCACTCTAATCGTCTCTAATAAAATATGATTGTGCATTTTAGCAGGAACAAGATAATTCATAATAAACATAGGTACAAACAGAGTTTCGTTTAAATCATTCTAGCCACTTTTTTACTCATATACAACTGCTGCTATTAATTAATATTCCAAATAAATGAACTCACAAACTTGTTCGTGATTGCCAACACTTTCATTAAGCCCATAAGATAAAGTATGTACGCTAACTTAACGTTACTTGGACTTAATAGTAAGGGTTTTGATGCCTGTCACTTCTAATTATAATAATATAATTTATAGTATTTAATTAGTAACGATGGGTCTGGGGTATATTTAGCTACACTTACAACATGAAACTAAATTATTTGGCCTCCACAATAAACGTGAATAGTCGCAGTTTATACTTAATCCATCAAAAAGTTAACTTTATCGTGAGTATCAAATGAAAGTGTCAATCTAAGAGTATCAATTAATGTAATAATTTGCTTAGAATTTTCATATAAAAATAATTATTTTATAAGTTATTTAAAAAAAGTAAAAAAAAAAACATTTTTTCCCCGATGTCTCTGAAACTATTGTGTCTAAAAAAAAGAGAGAGAAAATATCACATGACATGCACTATGTTATGCAAGTGCTGCATTCACAGTTTATAAGACGGACGGATAGCCCGTTAGCGCAGTTAGCAGTGAAACTGCTTCTCTCGAGTCTGAGAGTTAAAATTTAATTAAAACACTGAAACGTATTTATTTATTTTAAATAAAGAGTCTTAAAAACTTATGTATATACACATATTGAGAGTTTCATTCAAGTAAATTTCACTACGTATTTATTTTTAAAATTACTATACAGTATATTATATGGCTTTCTTATAAATCTTCGTAGGAATTCGTGAAACCAAACCTTAAGTTCAATATAGGGATAATAATCTTCTTTGTCGGCATTTTATTACTGAATCTATCTTACTTAGTCGAACTTTGAATAATAATCATTATCGAATTTAAATTTTACGCCAAATTAAATAAATAAATCAGTGTTCTGATTAGTTTTTGAAATCTCATCCAGATTAGACAACAAGAATATCAGGTGATTCGAATTTCTGAGCAAATTCAATTTATATATTTCTAATCTATATCTGATTACATACAACGCAAAATTTATATAAAAAGTAGGCATACTAGTAAACTTTACATTTTATCACACGAAACTTTATTATTTTTTAATTTTTCAAATAAATAAGACTGTTATTCATCATCATCATCATTATCATCATCATCATATCAGCCATTGGATGTCCACTGTTGAACCTACGTCTTCCCCATCGACCTCCAGAGCGACTGATTCAAAGTAGCCTCCATCCAACAGCTTGTGGCAACCCTCCTCAAGTCGTCTGTCCATCTCGCGGATGACCGTCTGACGCTGCGCCTGCTGGTACGTAATCCCCACTCGAAAACCTTTCTGCTACATCGGCCATCAGTTCTGCGAGCTATGCGCCCTGTCTACTGCCACTTCAGCTTGCAAATCTGTTGAGCTATGTCCGCAACCTTCGTTCGTCTACGGATCATATCATTTCCGATTCGATCTCGTAGAGAAATATATATCAAGCATAACCCTCTCCATTGCATTCTGTGCGACTTGGAGCTTGTTTAAAAGGCCCATAGTCAAAGACCACGTCTCATATTCGTATATCATCACTGGTAACACATATTGGTCGAAGACTTTCGACTTCAGGCACTGAAGTATGACGGATGAAAAGACGTTTTGTAACTTCACGAACGCTGCCCATCCTAGCTGGATTCGACGATTGACCTCTGTCTCGAAGTTGGGCCTACCAAGTAGGCCTACCAAGCAGTACATTTTGTCCTAGGCAGATATACTCGTCAACAACTTCGAGAGTAGAATTTCCAACCGATATCGGGGTGGGCACGACATGGACATTCAACATGTCCATATTCAGTTTATAACCCACTCGTCGGGAAACTCCATCGAGGTCACTAAACATAATGCTGAGGTCATCCAGAGTAAGAGTGGCTCAAAATTCAATGTTACTAATTATCGCCCAACACCCTTATTATCTACATTATCAAAGGTATTGGAACTGTTGGTTTATAATACTATATATCCCATCTTATATGGAATCTTGATACCTGAGCAACATGAATTTGTTGGGGGTCGTTCGATTGTGTCCAACTTGGTATTATATTCTAATTTTTTGTTCGAAAATATGAATGACCGTCTTCAAGTCGACGTGGATATATAGACTTGTGTAAAGCCTTCGACAAGGTGGATCACACAATATTGCTAAATAAACTTGTATTTAATGTTATACGTGGGAATCTCCTACGGTGGTTTGCCTCTTATATTAAAAACAGGTCTCAGCAGGTTGTGATTGATGGTTTTACTTCAGAGGCGATCAGTGTAACGTCAGGAGTTCCGCAAGGCTCAATATTACTTTATTGTTCATTTTATTCATAAATGACATGGAATGACTACTGCATTTATAAAAAATTACGTTTAAGTCTCTCTAAGTGTAAATCAATTTCATTTACAAAAATTATTATTAATTTTAAATTAAACTGAAATTTTATTTTAATATTAAACTGACGCAAAAAACTGATCGTCAATGCCCAGCTTAACGTTCCAAAGTTCTTGTGTTTTTTTTTTCAGGCGACAATGGCGTTGTTGGTAAACATGAAAAAAATGTTTTAAATCGAACCAATAGATTATTCGAGAAATAATATCATATCGATAAATCGTTCTGCTTTATACTAGTAGTTTTAATGTGAAAATATACAGTATTGGAAACAATTTTAATTTTCATACACCGTGTTTGGGGACCCAGTTTTTCAAATTATGAAGTAAATTTTAACTAAATCAGTAAAATTTAGAAATAGAATTTTTTTTCTGTGCTAGATGAAAAGACGGACAAATGAGCAATCTCATCAAGGTTCTGATTTTGATTCGAATGTAAGTTAATACACACATTTTTATTAATTTAACAAATAATCAGTCTCTATAGTAGGTATAGCCTTTCGGTTTTTTTTTTTTTTTCATAATACGCACAAGATGCAAATCGTGTAATTTTATAGGCGTCTACGACTCTTATTCTCTTATATCTACGACATTGCCTCAACAAAACAGGGGAAGATTTTCTAAAAATGCTAAAATTAATAATTGATATAAATTATATTTGTCGGTCGTTAAAACAAAAGTAAGTAATTTTCTTAAGAAAGTGGGCACTAATTAAATTAATTAATCCTCTCATAAAAAACAACCTGCTTCCTGTAATTAAATGAACTTAAAGGAAAATTTAAGAATGCTTTAAAATATAAATTAAATTCACAGGTCCATCGTATTGTATATTAAACATTTGCAAAATACAGATTTTACGGGAGAGTGTTTTATAGATAAATTTTATCATAACTTATTCATTTTTGTTCTCCAAATAAAATTTGATATCATAAGACGGAAGTTTGTTTGCTTGAACGCACTAATTTTGTTTTCTAATGGACCGATATTAAAAATTATTTTTCTTCGAAAGCCTGTTTATTGCGGAAAGTTATAGGCAGTCAATCATCACACTACTAATCCAACAACAAACAAACGAGAGATCGTGTCGTGTCATTTATATTATGCTGGAATATGTAACATAACCTTTTGATAAGCTTAATAAAAAAAAACTAAGTTCTAGACCAGTGATTCTCAACCACTGTGCCGCGGCACTTTTGTGTGCCATCAAATTTCAAAAGTGTGCCGCCAAATTTTGCAAATATATAATAATGTTAATATTATTAAATTATATCATTTAAAAAGAAAAATATTTCCTTAATAAACGTTTATTGTTGTAGTATATATTAGTTTATTTCGTATATTTAAAATTTTTGTTTATAAACTATTTATGCAGTGTGTTGTAGTAAGTAAATAATTTTTATCTTTTTCTTTGTGTGCCGCCAAATTATGAAATCGTTAAAAATGTGCCGCAACAAAAAAAAGGTTGAGAATCACTGTTCTAGACGAATAAGGACTAAAATAACTTTATTCAGATTTCGAATATTTCGTATTCGTCTTGTGCATTATTATTTTTCTAGTTTTATTAGTGACTAGCTGTACTCGTGATTTGGTTAGCGATTGCCATCCTTTTTATTTAGCCTATAATATGAAGTACATGAGACAACTTGAGCCAGTATAGAAGTACATTCCGAGATTCAAGTTATTTGGATCTAACACTGAGGGTTATGATGTCTGTAACATTTAAATTGTCAAACCAGAGACCGAGATATTTTTCTTTATCTGTAAAATATCTCCTTTTTAACAAACAAAAAAAAAAAGAATAAATGTATAGTATATATAAACCTAAATTTCTGGTCTGAAATTCTAAAATTAACGTAAACGAAGCGGAGCATTATCTAGATACAAGCCTAGCATTGTTTATATTTGACACAGTTTTAATTAGTTTACCTAATTTTAACTGGAATTTATAGTATTGGGTTTTAAATTCGTCTATTAAATAATGTTATCTTGTACACTTTTATTACATATTGTTACTTATATACAAAATAAACGCTTCACACTTAACGATTCGCAATATGATACAAATCTTGTGTCAGGATTTCGGAAACTCACACAAGATACACATGCCCAGGTTACCCAAACATCTATGTGGCCCATACAAATATTTGTCACAAGTGCGCGCCAACCAAGTAATTAGAAAACGGTAAGAAATACATATTATTACGTGCAGTCATATTTAACAAATTTAAAAATAACTAAACTTAATTAAGGTAAGGTTAACCATTGTTATACCAAATATTTTTAAAAAAATAAATAAATGTATGTACTGTGCTATTGTACCATTTCTAAGTCGCTGATAACAACAAAAAAATACTAATAATACAACCGAAAAATTACAGTAATATATCTCAGATTTTTTTATACGATACATAAATTAATTATTAAAAATCTAATGACGCTATAAAAACTTAGATGAAGATGAGTTTTTTTACTTAAAAATTCCATATAGTTTCGAATAATAAAAAATACAGAATTTACATATGTATCTACACACACACATATACATATATATATATATACATAATATGTCGTTTATTTTTTTACTTTTTTATAAAATATTTTAACTAATTAATAAGACACTTGAAAGAAAATGCGCCAGGAACTTGAATTGATGCTATTACAGGTTACAGGTTTAAAAAAAATTGTAAATACAACTTACAAAGAGCTGATTTTATACGTAATTTCAGAAAAAGAATATATTTTTTGCATTACATTCGCATTACGTAAATTACTACCATTAACAAGTAATTCACATATTATCTTATCTTTATCCTCTCGTTTTCAATCCATCGAATCCGGTCTATTTTAAAAATCAATTTCCGTTTTTTTTTTCTGATATTTAAGAACGACCTCTCCACTCTAATAATAGCCTAATTTAAAAGATTCCTCATTCATCCCCTTTTCTTCTAAATTCCTTACCGTCAAAGCTTGTCGTCTTTCGAATTCATTACCACTGTCTATAGAAACCGCTTTATCATTAAAAACATTTAGAAAACTTATCAAATAAATGTATTTTTCATGGTAAATTATGGTGAGGAATTATATTTTATAATTCCTTTTTATTATATAATTTACATTAATTTTTCAAGTTGTTTTTGTATATAAACGACACATATAATATGTACGTGTATATGTATACACTGACGGACTCATAAACTGTATCAATGTTCAAGACGCCATTGAAATAAACATTTTAATCAAGTATTCAAACTTTTAAAACTCATTCGATTTTTAATGTATATTTATACATTAAAAATCTCGCTCTAACAAAGTAAAAACTACAATTACCATACTCTATTATTATAAAAATATTTGCTATATCATAATGTTCCTTAAAAACTGGTAATAAAGGCTATTTACGAATTAGTATAAAAAAATTGTTATATTTGTTTTGTTTATATTCAGAAGCGGGATTGGTTGTCGAAATATTTCGACATCTTGACTCTATCCCGCAATATTGACGGTCGTCTGGTCTAGTGATTATTGTGACCTATTTATATGTACATTATTATATATTACTGTTTCAGGGTAGACGATACCTGTAGGTACCGTGTTTATTTGTGGTTTCAGGGTAGATGAGACCTGTACCACTGTATTTAACTTCACGGTTTCAGACAATCAGAACATACTTTAAAAACTTTTTTTTTTCTATACAAAATCAAAAATCAAAATCAAAATTAACTTTATTCAAATAGGCCCCAAGAGCACCTTCGAATCGTCATTTTACAAATTAACACTTTCAAGTGATTATTTTTAGCTAATAGTAAAGCTACCAACGATTCGGAATATAGATTCTGCAGAGAAGAATCGGCAAGAAACTCCGCAGTTACTCTTTTGAAAATAATGTATAAACTGTGTTTTAGTACAAAATTAATATCTTGCATGAACTACAGCGCCAGTAAGTGCACACATCTTTATCGACTAAGAAATCCTGCACCGAATAATACGCTTTATCTATTGATTTTTTTTTAAACAAAATCTTTAAATTTATTATGAGACAATTCTAAAATTGTTTGTGGGATTTTATTGTACATGCAAATACCATAACCCAGAAAGGAGACGTTTACTTTGCGCAGTCGGAAGCTTGGAGTTACAATTTTGTTATTCCTTCTAGTGTTTACAGTGCGATTAATACTATTTATTTCAAAACAATGAATATTCTGTGAATATATATAATATTGTTATAAATAAATACATATACATAATTATATTCCTCTTAAAATATTCCTTTTAAAATTAACAAAATGTTATTGAACCCGATCTAATATCTTGTATATTGTCTGCTTAAGCACTTACAATGTATTATATTAATACCGTATTATAATTTTGTAGCTCTTCTCATAACCTATTTACTCGTATTAAGAAATAGGTACTTCATATTAAGAGATCCGGATATAATCCTTTAAGTGCAAAGCAACATTATTTATAATATTCAAATTCTAATACGCACTCCCTTATTTTATATTTTACAATAATAATAATTTTCCATTAAGCGAAGTCTACTTCAGCATATTAACGAAGCAAAAATATGAATAATGACTGCTCACTTTGACTGTTGATATTTTCACAATGACTAAAATTTACTTATCGACAAATTCAAGAGTGATATAATTAAAACTTTACTGTACTAAGCTGTAACAGTCTCTAATTGGCCTTTTCTTTCATAAATAATAAGCGTTAGAGCATATACCACCACCTTTCTCTACCTTAGGTTCGCGAATGCAGATATCTTAAAATTTCTTTCCAAATATGCAGTTTTTGTGTACAACATGTGACTTTGATTTTAAAAACAATTCATTAAAAATAAAACTAGATTTATAGCATAAAAAATAGTCAAAATCACTACTTATTGTAAATATATTTTGTTAAAAGTGTATAAATTATTATATTTTAAATTATTATAAATCATTACAAACTCATCACTTAAATGTTTACTAAGCTAGCACCAAAACTAGTACTGAACTACTAGCCAAAAGCACGTGATTCTGCTTATTTGACTTTTCTAGCTTTCTTTACCTCTGAAAACATAACATTCCTAGTTTCAGGCAGCCCTCTAATAATAAACAAATTTTAGTCTTTCCATTTAAATGTAAATTAATGTTTTTGCTGGTTTGTTTTGGTGACCTGCTTGATTAAGAGTAAATAAAGATTATATTTGAGCTCATATTATGAAATTTAATTTAGATTAAATTACTAGATAGTAAGTGAGGTAAAAAATTGCTTAAATTATTAATTCCTTGTATTTGATATATAGTTTTTTTTTATTTCACAAAAAATAAAAGAAAAACAAAAAAAAATCATTCAAACAGACGCAGAATTTTCTCCTTTGAAATATCAAACAAAAAAAAATGCAAAAAGAATAACTATTGATGAACACCAAAATTCTTTCTTATTTATTCCTGACGAAAAAGTTGAAGTGTTTTTCAATATGGTCGGTTTTTTGGATATGATATAAAACAAAATTATTACGATTACAACGTTTTAAAATCAAATAACAATGTTTGAAAACAAACCGAAAATACATTCAAATCAAATTACTGAATTATCTCAAGTTTTTTTAATTCCTAATCATTAATTCGTTCTTTCACTATTTACCACTGAATTTTAATTTTTTTTAATATTGCGACGTACATATATGTGTATATAAAATTTTAATGAATAATACGGGCAGATAGACAAACGGACGATAAGACGAACGGATTACAAACTCTTAGTAATAGAGACCCGTTGGTACCCTTTAGGTGCAAAGTCCTATAAATAACTTAAATTGAACACCTGAAATTCACAAACACTTGAGAAAATGACTTAGTACTTACTGTCTACTACATCAGTAATTTATACTCTGTTGAACGAAAGTTGAACTGAGCTCCATCTACATATTAAGAATTAATATTTAAGATATAACTTATTGTTTACCAAATAACAATGTTCGTAGTCACCACACGTAACATATACGTATTAAATAAAATACATGCAATAAATTGTGTTTAAATCTTGAGCCAAAAAACACATTAACAAAATCAAATATATTTTTAAAAATTTGCTATATACTAATCTATATATTATTTAAAAAAAAAAACATTCCATGAAATATAACGCCTTTGAAAGTTTATTTTTCTAAAAATCCCAATTTAAATTATTACCTATTTATTACATTGTATTACTAATTTTAGGATAGTATTAAGTTTACAAATATTTTCTTAAGCATAGAGTACAAACACAGTTCATATTCAGAAAAAAAAAAGAAATGCTTCAGGTGTTTGAACAATACCGACATTCACAAAACGAGCAGTCGCGACACGAAAATCCGAGTACACACACAAAGAATTTTTCGCGGTCAAACTCTCGAATTACGCCGTATTCGTACAGCGTTTTTAGAATAAAATCGATTAAACTTATAGAATTTATTATTATTTATTATCTAAACAAAGACATCCTCCATCGTGTTGATAAACAGTTTCGGAGACATTACCCTGTCTACCCCTTGTCTTATCCCGCGACGAAGGTGAATGGATCTTATTCGTGGGTCCTGTATTTGGTCGTTCTTCGTCCAAAATAAATGAATAGTATTTGTGCCAATTTGCATTTTTTTAAATGCATCCAATAATTTATCAGGGAAGTATTATTAAAACCAAAATTGAAAATGAATTATTTATTAATATAAAAAATGGTCTTCTCATAACTGGAACGCTCACTTAATAAAATTGTATGTTCAAATATGCACCTTGAAATTTGACATAAGGTTGACTTTGGCTCATAACATGTAAAGTGAAAAATCGTTCCGAGCATTTCGTTGACTACTGGTATTTTGTCTCTTTCTTACGAGAGTTGCCTTGAATCCATGGTAGAAAGAGATGCAGTCCCAGCCGTAGGAACGTTTTTTTAAATGCACGTGACACAGATCACCTCCAATAGATACCGCATACAGGGCAAAGGACGAACGCAACACATTTGTGAATTTGCACTGATATAAAGTAAGGCCAGGCAACGAGACATCAGTGTCGACCAATTCTGTGAGCCGTAGACACGTAATAATAATAATAATAAAGCCATTTATTCCGAAAAAAGAAAAACAACATTTGAAACTTTTAAACATAAAACTATAAAATGTCTCTTAGTTCGGCGTGCCTATAAGCAAAGGCCTCCTCCAACGATCTCCACTGATGTCTGTCTTGAGCTACCCTCCTCCAATTTGTTCCTGCTGTCAGTTTAATTTCATCTTCCCATCTTGTGTGTTGTCTTCCGCGCTTCCTTTTGCCATCTCGTGGATACCATTCTGTAACACTCTTGCTCCACTTTCCCATTTTATCTCGCATTATGTGACCTGCCCATCTCCATTTCTGTTGATCTATTCGCTTGAGCATGTCTGTAACTTTCGTTAATTTTCGTAGGTCAGAGTTAGATATTTTATCCAGACGTTTAAAGCCCGTCATACTCCTTTCCATAGCTCTTTGTGTTACGGCAAGTTTTTCTCTCAATACTTTAGTGAGGTTCCAGGTTTCACATCCATATGTTAGGCATGGTAGTACGCAGGTGTTAAACGCTTTCTTTTTTATCGACATATTTAAGTCTCTTGATTTCATTATCTCCTTTAGCGACCAGTATTTTTTCCAGCCTGTAGCGATCCGAAGATTTATTTCTTTTGTCATTTGGTCTTCTGTTGAGATGATTTGACCCAGGTATATGTAATCCTCTACGTATTCAAGAGATATTCCTTTCATCGCGATGTTGACTTTTGCGTGGTTTGTCATTAGTTTGGTTTTCGTTGTATTTATTTGTAATCCAACTTTCGAACTCTTTTCGTCTAAATCATTAATCATACATGAGAGTTTTTCAGGATTTTCCTCAAACAGTACAATGTCGTCGGCAAATCTTAGGTGATGCATTTTTCTCCCGTTTATATTGAGTGTAAGACACGTAAGAGTGCGTTAAAAATTTTAAAATAGTTTTGTTACAAAAACTTTATTGAAATGGCTAGCTGTGCAGTGAAATGGTCTGCGGTATCTATTGGAGGTGATCTGTGGCACGTGAGCATTCCAGTTCATATATAAATTCCTTGTGTTCATCACAATAGTTTATGAGAAAAATTAAACTTGTTAATTTGAACTTTGCAAGTATTTTTTTTATTTAACTTCACAATTCAATACAATCTTTAAATTTTGGTAAATTAAACTTTTGAAATTATCTATCATTATAATTGCCACGAAATTTGCCATGAACATTAAATTACAAATTTTTTTTCAGATCATAACTCTTACTATACAGAATGAATTTACCAATTTTTTTTTTTTACATAATTCGAATGAGAATCATGTACCGAGTATTCATGATGTTGGCAATCTTTAAATTTTACAGTATTTACAATCTATACTTATAATAAAATTGTCACAAGTGCATTTCTGTACGTGGATGATGTATTAAAAAATTTAGTCGAGGACACTTTTTAATCGATACTGAATTCAAAATGTATTTTTTTTCATTTTTGTCCGTTTGTCTGTGTCTGTATGCTGATACGATTTCTATCCATAGGTAGGGGAGACTGGGTACGGTTGTGCCGGGGTACGGTAGTGACAGTCGTCTTATTAGCGAAACTATATGGAATACGGGAGAGGGTGCTATGGGAGAGAGAAGCGGGGTGCAAGTCTGAACACGATCCCCAGCATTGCGACAGCCATCGTGCGACGTTAACGTGAGCAGGAGCCCACATTACTTTTGAACAGTTTGTTTGATTACCTTTAATAAATACTTTTATATATATATATATATATATATATATATATATATATATATATATATATATATATACAGGGTGGGCCAAACGGTGACGTCCAAAAATTTTTTTTGGATTGCTGACATCTAGGGGTATCCGAAAATACCCCATGTATGTTCCGCGATTTTTTATAGTTTACGAGATATGATTTTTTTTTCATATTTTTTAAAATTCTCGACCTAACTATTTAAAAAAAAAATTCTTTGTGAATTAAGCCATTTTTTTAATTTTTATTTTTTGTGTCTTAGTCCTTATTAGTTGTACTCTCACAGATAAAATACCTAGCTTCCTACTATTAATATAAGTTATTAAAAATTTAGATCGAAAATAAATAATTTGGTTTTGAGCGAGTCGAAGTTTAATTTTGAACTTTTATTAAAAAAAAATAAAAAAGTTTCATGACTTCTAAGTAATTTCAAAAACTTCCTGAGACCCTCAGCTTTGATTATTATACAAAGAAAGTGGTACTTAATAGGCCTATTTTAGCCGCAAACTGCCTTTAAATGTACAGGGGCGTAAAATGTCCTAAATTAATTAATTATTTTAAAGGCACCTATTTTTAATTTCTAAGGTAAATTTGGTTGGTTATGTGTGATATAAATACCATTCAGTGAAATTAAAACATTAAGATGGCAAAATGAAAAGTTCAAGTAGGTATGGTATCATTTCAATTTCTTTAGTATCACGTAACTTACAACTTTTTTAACTTCAACAGGTCTTAAATTATAATAGTTCTGGTCAGGTAGACGCTCGGGTCACAAAATACCACGTACAGAAAAAAGGAATGATGATACTGTGGTCGTCTGTAGCGCGCCCTCTCACTCTCTTCTTGGTAGTCTCGCTCTGTCCATCGGGCTGTAACCGAAGCGCATACCGTTTCTTAGCTTCAGTTGTTCACAGCTTTCGCTCGTGTTACTACTATTGTTCCCACGTTTGTTTTCGATATTTTCTCATTCACTACAACTCTTGCTTGCTAATTGGACTCTGATTCGCCCTGTGACTGACCTGTGCTTGTGTTTTGGACTTTGGTTGATTCGCGATTCGAAAGGACCGGAGTATTTAATATCCACAATTACCATAGTTGGGCCATTGAAAACCCACACATGGCAAGACTATCAAACTTTCAAGCACGATTTAGTGTAAATTTGTGGTTGGGAATTGTAAACGGGACACTTATAGGACCTTTCGAATTGCCAAATAGATTAAATGGAGCCCAATATTTAGAGTTTTTACAAAACAATTTAGACGATTTGTTGGAGGATGTAGACTTACATACTAGGAGAATAATTTTTCAAAATGATGGAGCTAAAAATAAGTCATAACTTTTTAAATTGTTTCATTTATTATGAATGTATCACACAATAATTATATCACACATAACCAACCTAATTTACCTTAGAAATTAAAAATAGGTGCCTTTAAAATAATTAATTAATTTAGAACATTTTACGCCCCTGTACATTTAAAGGCAGTTTGCGGCTAAAATAGGCCTATTAAGTACCACTTTCTTTGTATAATAATCAAAGCTGAGGGTCTCAGGAAGTTTTTGAAATTACTTAGAAGTCATGAAACTTTTTTATTTTTTTATAATAAAAGTTCAAAATTAAACTTCGACTCGCTCAAAACCAAATTATTTATTTTCGATCTAAATTTTTAATAACTTATATTAATAGTAGGAAGCTAGGTATTTTATCTGTGAGAGTACAACTAATAAGGACTAAGACACAAAAAATAAAAATTAAAAAAATGGCATAATTCACAAAGAATTTTTTTTTTAAAATAGTTAGGTCGAGAATTTTAAAAAATATGAAAAAAAAATCATATCTCGTAAACTATAAAAAATCGCGGAACATACATGGGGTATTTTCGGATACCCCTAGATGTCAGCAATCCAAAAAAAATTTTTGGACGTCACCGTTTGGCCCACCCTGTATATATATATATATATATATATATATATACAGATAGATTACCGCGTATTTTTTTACGTTATAAGTGAACATTAATAGATAATTACGAGTGATTAATTTTTACATAGATTATTTGGCAAAGTCGTGGCAATTTTTTTGTTTTCGAAAGAGTGCGTCGGGTACGGTTGTGACAAATTTTGTGGGTACGGTTGTGACATATACCTGTATAATATATGTATATATATATATATATATATATATATATATATATATATATATATATATATATATATATATATATATACTTCGCACAACAATTAAGGGAGCAGAAAAAAAATTCAAATTTTTGGGGGATTTTCAACAGGCTGTAACTTATACAAAAATGGTCGTACAGCAAAAAAAAAAGAAGCAAATTGTAGCTCTAAGTGTCTAGTTTTCAGATCTGAGTTTGAAAATATTTTTTTGAAAATATTTTTCGAGTAATCATAAGAAAACCACCGAAAAAAAAATTTCGAATTTTTTTTGTTTTTTTTTTTTTTTAATCTACGGACGGGGAAAAATTTTTTTCGACTTAACCTCTATATGGACTGGATAGTTTGTTTATTCAGCTTTAATTTGGTTTTTTAAAAATCTCGATACGAGCATTTCTCGCTGAGATATCGGTGTTTGAATGGAAAAAGATCATTTTGTCTTTGATTACCAATATACATGAATTTGAAAAAGCAACCAAAAAAGGGCTTTTTGTGGTTTTTTTGAAAATCAAGCGCCCAATCAAAAATATTGCGGAAATCACTAATGTTAAGTGTGCCTTTTACTGTTCAATATACCCACAAAAACTCTAGGAAGTTTCAATTTAATCCAGCCAACCGTTTTTTTTTCCCACTTGATCGAATTTTTTAAAAAAATTAAAGGAGCAAGAATTTCTCTCTGAAAATGTCATAATTTTTATCAAAAATGAAATTTTATTTTTTATTTTTCTCTCAATTCTGTATTAGTGACTTTGAAAATTTAAGAAAAAAAACGAAAATTTTTGAAAAAAAATATCCAAAATTTTTGAAAAAAAAAAATTGTTTTTTTTTTATTTTGTTTTTTTCAATTGGCTAAAAACTTCAGAAAATTAAAAAAAAATTACCGCCGGCATTAGCGTTACCCAAAGCGTACCACGCGGAGGTTGCACGGCGGATTTACGCTTCTTTTGTGCTTGCGCACGTGTATGTGTGTGGTTTTATCAGAGATTGAGACCCTGTGGTTCGTCATTTCCACAGTATTTTGCGACTCCAAACTCACTCTCCGAATGTGTGTGTGTGTGTGTGTGTGTGTGTGTGTGTGCGTGCGTGTGCTAATACCGCGTATTACCACCTCTGCTCGTGATAACAGCCCGCAATCTTTCAGGCATATTCGAAATGCAGTTTCGAATCATTGACTGCGGAATCTGTCGCCAAGTTTCGATTAGCGCCCGCTCTAATGCTGCTAACGTTCGTAAATTGGGATAATTCTGGCGCAATCGGCGCTTCAGGATATCCCAGACGTGCTCGATAGGGTTAAGATCAGGGCTTACCGCTGGATGCCTTAACAACGTTATGTCGTGTCTTTGGTAAAACCGACGGGTGATGTTTGCTGTGTGAGGCCGGGCATTGTCTTGCATAAAAATAAAACCTCTAGTTTGCTGCCGTAGAGGCAAGACAACAGGTCGTAAGATCTGATTAATGTAACGCGTAGCGTTTAGATTTTCGTGGACGATTACCAAAGGAGTTCGTGAAAATCTCGAAACTCCTCCCCAAACCATCACCGACCCTCCGTTGTAAGCAGCTACCGATCGAGTGAAGTTACGTGAAAAACGCTCTCCCTGACGGCGCCAAACTCGGGGTCTTCGGTCATTTCCAAACAGGCATACCCGACACTCATCAGAAAACAAAACATTGTTCCATTGCCTCACGGTCCAATGAATATGTTGACGAGCGTAAGCCAGACGGTTTCGGCGATGTATGGGTGATAACATCGGTACTCGGGCGGCAATTCTTGATCGCACTCCAGTCTCACGGAGACGATTTCGAACCGTTTGAACTGAAATGTTCCTCGGTTGTTGTTGTCGTCGTCGTCGTTGTTGTTGTTGTTGTTGGTTCGGAAAATTTCGGGCGACAACGTTCGCAGGAACGAAAGGTTCTTGACGAACGCGCCGAACGATCGCTCGGTCATTACGAGGATTTGTTGCGCGACGACGACCTTGGCCAACTCGTCGTTGATAATCACCGGTTTCCAAATACCGATTGTATGCGCGAGACACGACAGATGAACTAATGTCCATACGATCCCCGACTTGTCGGTAATTGTACCCTTCTTGCACTAGAGTCACTATCTGAGCGACTTGTGGCGCGGATAAATGTCGCCTAGGCATTATGAAAAAAAAATAAAAAAATAAAAAGAAAACTAAAGTTTGCAAAAACTCAGTTAATTTGCTTTTCTAAAAATTAAAAAATGCGGTAGTTTTGAGAAAAACTGTTGATTGGCTCAATTACCAAGAAAGCAGGTTAGTTAGTTTAAGAAAAACTGTTTTTTTAGACACTGTTTAAATTCGCACAAAAAAATTATTGACCCAATATTCGTAGAACGAATATTCGACTTGCCTTGGGGGTATCAACTTTTAATTTATTCAATTAATTTGTGACTAGGAAAATTAAAGTGCGGAAAAAAATTTCGTTATTTTTTCTTAAATTTTCCAAGTCACTAATATAAAATTGAGAGGAAAATGAAAAAAAAATTTATTTTTGATAAAAATTATGATTTTTTGATTTTCAGAGCGAAATTCTTGCTCCTTTAATTTTTTTAAAAAATTCGATCAAGTGGGAAAAAAAAAACGGTTGGCTGGATTAAATTGAAACTTCCTAGAGTTTTTGTGGGTATATTGAACAGTAAAAGGCACACTTAACATTAGTGATTTCCGCAATATTTTTGATTGGGCGCTTGATTTTCAAAAAAACCACAAAAAGCCCTTTTTTGGTTGCTTTTTCAAATTCATGTAATGATTTAGAAAAATTTTTTTTTCAAAATTCAATTGCCAATCCTTGTAAAGAATTTATTCAAGTTTTTGAAACCAATCTCAAAATTTCTGTGCGATTATTGGTTGCTGAGATATTGGTAATCAAAGACAAAATGATCTTTTTCCATTCAAACACCGATATCTCAGCGAGAAATGCTCGTATCGAGATTTTTAAAAAACCAAATTAAAGCTGAATAAACAAACTATCCAGTCCATATAGAGGTTAAGTCGAAAAAAATTTTTCCCCGTCCGTAGATTAAAAAAAAAAAAAACAAAAAAAATTCGAAATTTTTTTTTCGGTGGTTTTCTTATGATTACTCGAAAAATATTTTCAAAAAAAAAATTTCAAACTCAGATCTGAAAACTAGACACTTAGAGCTACAATTTGCTTCTTTTTTTTTTGCTGTACGACCATTTTTGTATAAGTTACAGCCTGTTGAAAATCCCCCAAAAATTTGAATTTTTTTTCTGCTCCCTTAATTGTTGTGCGAAGTATATATATATCTATATATATATATATATATGTGTGTTAACAGGGTAGCAGCATAAACAAGCATTATCCAGTCCCCCTTAATACTTTAATCCTGGCTTAGGATAGGCAAAAATGCTAAGATATTTTACTCGTTTAAGCAACAAATTTGTTGACTAGGTAAATGATGTGAACTTTGGCAATTTTTAAGGGTGAACAAGCGGCACAGTACAACACCTGTGCACGTGCCGCGGGCATGACTGGAAAAGTGTCGACGCTTCATTTATTTGAATTGAAATTTATGAAAATTTGGTCAAAAATCAAGTACCTATTTTTTTTACATAATTCGAATGAGAATCATGTACCGAGTATTCTCCTTAAATATTGATGGTAATTTACCAGTCACCCTGTATATAATTTTGTTTTTGTTTTTAGATGTCTAGAAAACGCTTGCGGAAGACCAAAAGAGTGTGGTATGACATCAGTGAATATGAAGATGCTTATAAAGAAGTGAACCGGGGACCTCTTTCCAGAAATACCTCTTTAAAGCTTTTTATTATAATTTACAAACTGAACATAACATTCAAGAATATTATGTTTCATCATGTTAAATATTTATAACAATAAAACTTATTATATACCATTTTGTTGTATGTTTATGCATGTTACTACCGACCTTGGACTGTGACCGGCTGTGACACTTTCGCTTTTTTTTTAATTTGATCTTATGAGTAATACATCGTATTTAGGGACAATATTTTAGTATTTTTACGTCGACAAATGAACAAATTATGATATAAATTACTTATCTACCAGCTTACCAGTAAATTAACAAAATTATTGGCGTTAAATCAAAATTTGTTACAACCGTACCCAATCTACCCTACTACTAGCTAGGACGCTGGATACTGCTTATCCCAAAATTCGGCATGATTCCCTTGGAAGAAGGGATAAAAATTAAAATATATACTCATTATAATTCAATAACGCGTAGTCCAATTTGAGTTATTCTGTTTTTGTTAGAAAGGAGATATTTTAAATAACATCCAGCAAATATTAAAAGATCTTTAGTTTGATAGTTCAGAAATTACAGACATCATAACCCTCAGTGATAGATCCAAATAACTTAAAACTCGGAATGTATAGAAATCTTTGAACGACTTGGCTTGCTTTGGCTCATCTTAAGATGGCTAATGTACTTTATTTTATAGGCTAATGAAAGAGATGGTAATCGCGAATGAAGTCGCGGTCACAGCTATTTAAAAAATATAAAAATAAGAAATTAAAAATTTATTGTTTTATCCCCCGACACGATCGAAAATACAAAATTGTAATTAATATCTTAATCAAATACAAAATTATAATTAATCTATTGATCTATAAAAATAGATCAATGCTTTAACCTCATAAAGCATGTAACTAAGAAAAGTTTTTTTTTTTATTATTATTATCAAAAACCTAAATACCAATCTTCATACTTCAAGTTCAGAAATAACAAAGTTTCATATTAACATTAACTCTCCATTCTACCCCTTTAAGAAGGGAATTTCCTAGAATCCTTTCTAAGTCAATGTCTTCTATTCATAATTTAGTTCCATGAAAACTTATAACTTGATAGGTGTAGTAGTTTTTGAGAGTTTGTGAGAATGATTGAGAGTATGAATGAGTATTCTATCGCTATTATGTCAATAGATATATAACGGGCTGAGGTATAACGCTTTAAAAAGTGAGCTTGGTGTTTGTCTGGTTCTAAAACCTACATACTACACTACAGCGTTCAGGGTTCTGATGGGGCTGCCACGGCAGTGTAGTGCCTCGGGCATGTTTGCAGAGACGCACATGACTTTTATGCCGGTATGAGAAAACGGTGCGCCTCCATATAAGCCTGCCTCCGCGGTTCCTCCAACGGAATGCTGAATGTGTTTGTTGACAGGTGGAACTGGCCATTGATGTATCGGTGGGTGCAACTGCACAAGAGTACAACATCTAAATCAAAGCCCCGTCTGATGGCGATAGCGAAAATTATCCAAGCGACAACCTCCCCTAAACGAGGAAAACGACTGCCCCACCTTGCCCCAAGGTTGTTGGTATCAAGAGATCGGCAATCGGAGGCACTTAAAAGATTCAACAAAGACGAAAGTCCGAGGTACCCACGAACGCCACCGGCCACTCGGACAAGAGCCAACATGGGGCAAGTTATACCAACATTACACATGTCGGGAAGGTATATGGCTGCTTATAATACCGTATAAGTCGGCTTCGTGAACGCGGTCGACGCCGAGGGCCAGAAAGGAGAACCTCAAGCCTTCCATACACATAAAGGGGATCCAGTGGTGGTAGCGGCCAGGTGCACGAGAGTGATGTTAGGCGAACGGATACTCGAGATGGCAAAAACCATTACGGGATATCCGGAAGTCGGCAACGTTTTCGGAGCCTGGCAGTTGCCAGCACTGAAATGGATAAACGGGGTTCCTGGATGCGGCAAGACGACTTACATAGTCAGAAACTTTGACGAGGACAACGAGGTCGTAGTTACGACCACAGTCGAGGCGGCCAATGATCTCAGGCAGAAGCTGACGCATCAGTATGGCGACAAAGTCAAATTCAAGGTGCGCACTATGGCTTCCATATTGGTAAATGGTTTTCGTGAGGGCACAAAAATAAGTCGTTTAACGGTGGATGAGGCCCTCATGGATCACTTTTGTGGCATAGTGATGGCCGCCCGACTGTCGCAAGCAAAAGAGGTCGTCCTTGTCGGAGACATTAATCAGCTGCCGTACATCGACAGGGAAAACCTGTTCGAAGTGCGATACAGCAGGCCTAATCTGACTGAATGCGTGCACGACAACTCAGATTCAGATTCAATCAGATTATCATTAATCACTTATGAAAATAGTAAAAATGTACTAAATAAAAGCAGATGACTTTTTATATGATCGTAATTATATGAGTCCTAATAAGTTTTTAATCAAAATTGTAATATTATCTAATATTACTGCACTCGCCGACCGATGCTACTTTTTTAATAATCAAATAACAAAATATGAAATTATATCGCTAATCAAATTCTTAAAATGCAAGAATTAATTACTTTTTTTGCTGCAATTGTTGTTGTAATAAACTATGGAAACCACATTAACTTTTCACTATTATAATTTATAACTTTAAAAACAATAAATTGATGTTACTTCAATATTGACAAGACGCGTCAAAAGTTAGACCGACCGCCGATCGTGAGCCGAACGCTTAGGCCGAGCCGATCGTGCCTCTCTATCGCTTATTCCGCGCTCTCGCTCACTAATTGTGACAATGACGTCATCTTTTTCGGACATGCACCCAGTAGCTTTCATCAATTTACTAGACGTTATCACGTCAAAAAAAATTTTTATATATATATATTAGGATAAAAGCGGTCAGTTTGGACTTTCGTCTCAGGGACTAGAAATACTAAGTCTAGTTTTAAGTACTTATTTACTTTTGCTGTGTAAAAACGCCTGTATATGATTGTTACAATCAAATATATGAAAATAAAATGGTATAGGCGCATGTAAGCCTGTAGATGTAATACTACAGTACAACCTTGATATAACGAGCCTCAATATAACGAATTCCTCGATTAAACGAATTTTTCGAAATCCCCTAGAACTTCCCGTAAGAGATAATACAAAATATACCTCTACATTACGAATAACATTTATCAAAAACCTCTTTATAACGATTTTTCAATCATTGCAGAATATAGGTAGAAGGTATTTTTACATCTATTTAACGAATTTTTTCAACTTAAAACCTTGATATAACGTATCCTATTAATTATTTCCACTTAATTCCAAGTTCATACCTCGTTAAAACTAATCGCAGTCCAGTGTAACCTCTATATAACAAACCTCATTATAGCGAATTACTTGGTATAACGAATATTTTCTAATTCCCTTCAGTTTCGTTATTTTGAGGTTGCACTGTAATATATAAAAATTAAAAAAACTGCACAAGAGTCCAAATTGTGTCTCATACTAACATTAATATTAAAAACGCTCAGACTTCGCGTATTATACGAGTATGTATCAGTTCCAAACCAGACGTTCCGAGTTTTTCGTCTTTAAATTTTGTTAAATCATTGATTGAACGTGAATTTGTAGACTTATGAGTTAAATTATTTAAACATTTGTGGTCTTTCCGTTTGAAAATATCCCTTTAAGTAATTGGCTTATCAGATTTGTTTCACTATTGACTTTCTTTAGTCTATTAACTTTAAGTTAAGAAATCATAATAAAGTTGAAATCACTAGGTAACTTTGGTGGCTACATTTGTAAGATTCCTTTTGTGTAAAAACAATCTACTAATCGTAAATTAATCGTAAATTGTTTGTACTTGATATTGATATTTCATTTGGAAAAATCATTTAAAAGTATTCATCAAAGTTAAGTAATTGGACACGATAAATGTTACGATAAGTATACTTTTTATTTTTTATTTTATGGTTACAAAATGTACAAACCAATTAATAAAACATTATAAAAATATATCCATATATTATGTGCAATAGGTAATATTATACATAAATTTTATTAGTATATTTAGCTTTTTACTTAACTTTTTTTTTATTATAATTAAATATTATATGCACGGTAAATGAATAAAGTTTGATGTTGGGGTAGGCCTACTTTCAGCTCGGGGCGTCACGGTGGCATGCGCCGGCGATCCCGTGACGTCCTTGTACGATGATGAGGGCACCGCTGTGTTTTAGTGGGTATTCTGACTTCGCAGTCAGCGAGTCCCACATACCTGTCGCCTCCGGGTGGCGGGATGCGTAAACGCATTTCACAGCGACAAAAAAAAAGGCCTACTTTCAGCAGTTGACATCCAACGACTGATGTGGTGATGTCTACCTATATGCCTCTATATTTAACGAATCCTATTAATATTATAAATGCGAAAGATTATTCTGTATGTTTGTTACTCTTTCACGCATAAACTACTGAACGGATATAGATGAAACTTTATGGTAAGATATAGCTTATATTTGTTATAAATATTATAGATAATATTTATCCACCGGCTTTTTTCCCTCTCGACCAACAGTGACATTAGATTAAGTTAGTTTTTGTAATATTTAATTGCAAGGTGATGTCTACCGAGGCACTAAAGATTAGCTTGTAATCATTTCTAGAAGTTAACTACTTTACTACTAGTTAACTAAAGCTACGCCTTAACTTACGGTAGCTGAATACTATTAGGTACATTACCTAAGTTTGTAATGTACCTAATGTTAAAATTTAGCCATTTCTGTATTGTCAGTGTTTTTGTATACATAACGTATTTTTTTTTTACATTAGTTAAGTGTGTGAAATCACACAGTGCAATTGATAGTGGGTAGATACTAATTTAAATATATTATTAAAATTAGCCACAAAATCTTAAATTAAGTGAATGTGATTGTTGCACTGATATATACTATATACTGTATACATTTTAATGAAAACAATTATCGAGATCTAAAACTAAATTAATGATAACATGATATATGGATAAATTGTTAATTAGTTGCAATTAGTGATTTGTTTTTGGCCGCGATACTTATACGTTCTTTTTTTTACGATGTGAAATGCATTTACGCATTCGGTACGCACGGTACGAACGGTACGCACGGTATGTGGGACTCGCTGACTTCTCCAAAAGCCAGAATACCCACTAAAACCCATCGACCGTCTGCGCAGCAATGGGGCGCCACGAGATCGCAAAGGCATACAACCGTGACGCCTTGACGCCGGGCCCGGCGGCCCCTCCATAATATGTAATATGTAACTGGAGCCGCTCGACCGGTCCACTCTGCTAACACAGAGAAGTACCGGGAGCCCGGCGGCCCATTTTTTGTGTCGCAGGGGAATCCATTTACGTATGATATCCAGGACGCATGGGAAGGCAGTCCTAGACCTATGTGGGACTCAGCACTTTGGGAGTGCAATACAGTACTAAAAATCTGCGGGAGCCTTCAATCTCTTTAATTGGCGGGTCCCGGATCTGCAGGCAACAGGATCCCTCCAGCAAAAAGCTGGCCTCGGCAAAAAGGCCAGACTTCTTCTCTATGGGGACTGTCTGGCTCACCTCTGAACAGTCCTGACGACGCCGTGTCTAGCAGGACCGGGTTCCCATCACGGTCCGACATGGGCACAGGGGCGTTACTGGAAGTGCATTAAGTAGTGCCTCCTACGCACCCCCATTCGTCGCCCGCGGATGGAGGCCACATCGGTGGCCTCCTCTCTCACCCGCTCATCGGCCTCCCTCTGGGACTTTACTGTCTCGCAGAAGGTGACCTCGCCTTCCAGGACTCGTCGTCGTCGAGCATCGCGGTGATGCCACTCGGGAGCGACAAGTCCCTTCCGAGGACCGACGTCAGACCTTGACGCAGAGCCGCCCATCTCGGGCACACCTCGACGGTGTGCTGGGCAGAGTCCACCGCCGCGCCACAATCATGACATTCAATCGTCGGCTCCCTCTAGGCCGTCCGACACAGGTAGTCACCAAAGCAACCGTGCTTGGTGAGAAACTGCGTCAGACGGAAGCTGAGGGGCTTGCGTTTTCAACGCATCCACCGCTCAAGGGCCGGGCGAATGGCAGCCGTTACGCGTGTGTCATACGGCTGCCCCACCAGGTCCTCCCCCCACCTCCACATTAGCGCTTCCTGTCCTATCCGACGCACCCGTAGGATCCCGTCCAACGTGGGATTCTCACCAAGAGCCCTCCCACGAAGACTAGGAGCCCCTCCTCATCTCTCTGCGCCCTTTCAGCGCCACGCCCGACCGCACCTCCCGTGCCAGTGTTTTTTTTTTTGCATTGATTTTTTTTTTATTTGATTTTATATCACTGTAATATCATGCTTAGATAAAATAATAAATATGTCTAATGCATTAATACATTAATCCCGCATTACTTTCAAAAATACGAGATATATCTCGTATTTCTTGAGAAATACTTTCAGAAATACACGAAGTTCCTAGTTTCTAATTTTTTAATAAATTCTTTTAAAAAACATGAACACGTATTAAAATATTTGAATGGAAGTTAAAGATTTTTAATTTTACATTTATTAATTTCGCTTGAAGTTTAGTCATTTTTAATGGAAAAATAAGAGATTATGAGGGGAATGTACAATTTGGCAATTTTTGTACATAATATGTTCTGTCTGTCGCAGCTTTGTTCGTGTAAGTCGTACACATTCCCTTATTAGTTAAAATTAAAAATTACGCTGAATATCGCACCTTATTCTTAATAGGGCTTTTAACCCATACAAAAACGTTTCTCTTTTATTTTACTCCTAATATTTTAATTCTATTTGGATATAATTTCTAACATTTAGTAAACACTACACACCACCAAACTTTTTATTTTTAATCAAAAACTCAAATATACCTTTCACACTCCCAGATTAAAAAACGACAAAAATCCCATACAAACTTTTATCCCCATTTACACCCGTTGGCATGAAATTCTCAAAACGTATTAACTTATTTATATTTAATCTAAAGTCCAAAAATAAACGTTAATATTTCTACCTTGAAATAGGAGAATGAACTGCAGTTTTGCCAACGTTACTTATTACTATGCCACGTAAATGTAACTTAACAAGAAGTTTTATAATCTATGACAGATTTTAAAAAAATAACTCGAACATGAAATATACGCATTCAAATAAACAAACAAACTCCTTATACTTTATAATGTTTTGTTAAATATGTAGATTTTGTTATATGCTCGTAGTTTTACTCTCTTTAATCACTCTTTCGTAGTATTGAAAGAACGGTTTCTATACTAATTCAAAATTGTGAATTTAAAAACTGTATTTAGTTAACCAAGCAGTCTTGGAGGGTTGTAATTACAGAGAAACAGCGACCATAATACCTACTAAGCCTTTCTGCGACTTAACCCCTAAAATGTTAAAAATAATTAAAACGTAACTAAGGATGACGAACCTTTATTGATCTATGTGCATAAATAATGAAATTTTCAGTCTGAGGAACTCTTATTCATTTCATTTTTTATTGATTCTCCTTGTCTATTTACATATTATACGGTATGCGTTATTTACTCATTCACTAATTATATATTTTTCAACTTTTTGAAAATTATAAACACACTAAAATATTTTTAAAATTAACCTAAACAATTTTGTTAACCCTGTGTTAAACTAAATATATATATAAATTAAAAGCAACTGCTATTTTTTATTGAAATTTAAATTTCAAATTTAAAACAGCAGACAGTTTTTTTATGTTAGAGGGGGCAAACGGACAGTCGATTTACCTGGTGGTAAAGTCGACATCCATAGACACCCGCTACATCAGAGTATTAGCGGGTGCGTTGTCGGCCTTTAGGAAGGGGAAGGATGTTCCACCGGATCTGTGGAGGGAAGGGAAGGGATGGGCTAGGTAAGGGAAGGGATGGGCCACCGGATCTCTCACAAACCGAACGAAACACGACGACAGTGCCGTCATTTCACGTCGATCTTAAGTGAGAGCGAAGTACTTCGCCGGGCGCGCCGGCTCATTCAGCTGCAAGCAGCATGGCGCTACTTCGGTAAAGTCAGTAATAGTCATACCATATTAACTGTATTATTGCATATGACGAAGAACAAAAACAATTACTTCGATCTCTTACTCCAGATTCAGTTTTAAACTCTCCCCTATTTTTATTTCCAATAATAATAAACTAAAATTACCTTTTACAATTGACGAAGTTAATAAGAAGTGAATTAGAGGTCTGCTTAAAAAAGAAGGATACTGCTCCAGGTTTAAATGGGATAACATACTCCATGATATATAATTTTGTATCACAAAGGACGAAAGTACTACTTTCTGTCCCGCATGTGAAATTGCCATCCGAACCAAAGGCTAGAGTGACAAGCATGTGGAAAAGGATGTAGTCCTTTCGTCCCATGTTGCATATACTTTTTTTCCTACCTAGTCCGAAAGTTAGTTTTTCGTCCTTGTGAAACGGGGAAAAAATGTCACTTTTACGAGGTAGGGAAAAAAATACTATTTCCTTTATCTGGAAAACAGTTTCTTCTAAATTTATATAATGTTATTTTAAGGTTAAGGGTTATACCAAATCAATGGCATAAAATACATAAATATGAATTACCAATACCTGTTATGCAATAGAATTGTTTCTGAAAGCTTAAACCTATTGCTCTCATATTTTGTTTATGTAAAAAAATTATCACTTGTTAGATAAAGTCTTAGAATGGTATGTAGAGAAAAATCATCAACTTACTCGTGCGGCTAGCGGTTCAAGGGCACAAATATGCTTAGATTGTTTGCCTATGACTTGTAACTTATATTTAATTAGGTTTTTCGAATAATATTTCAACTGTACTACACATGTTTTCTTAAGATAGAAAACGCTTACAACAATATTTACTTCAGTGTTTAGTGGACAAGGCAATTAATGTTTTAGATCAAATGGGTGTGGAGAAAAGTATTTGTGGATATCTTATCTATCTATCAATAAAAAGTGAGTCTGGAAATATAACTGACGAACGGTGCACTAATGACTGCTCAATGAGATCTTATATTTCCACTTACTTTCAATATAAATAGTTACTAGCAATATATGCAAAAATATTTGTGATGTCTATATGTCGCAATATCCCAATGATTTCGTTTTATACACAAGTCACAAAGACTTGAAACTTTGTGAACTGAAATTACAATCGGCCGTATAGATTATGAAAAATAGATCTGAAAATATCGGGTTGAATTTATCTGAGAGCAAATTAAAAGTATGTATTTATAGAAAAGGGCATAAGAGAAACAGGTTAATATTAAAACTTAATAATTTTACTTCAACGATTGAAGAAAACTCAAAATATCTAGGATCATTGCGATGAAGTTATGTGAATTAGATTAAAGAAAAAGTTTTAAAATTTTTAAATATTCTTAAATTAGTTACAGGTCCTAGTTGGGATATTACCCTAAGTATTTACGTACTCTATATATACCATTAATCAGGAGCAGACTTGATTTTGGAACTGGACAAAATGCAAAATCAAGCCTTGAGAATTATAGGAGGATTTGTTAAAAGCTCTCCGATTCGCGTAATGAAAAGTGAGCTATGCATACCACCGTTATCATTAAGAAGATTGTATCTTGCCTATAAATATTGTACTAAAATATTTCTTAGTCTAACAACGTTACTATCGAACTTTTAAATGAGTTCTGTTCTTCCGTTCACGATAAATATTAGCAAAAAAATAAAATAAAAACCACTACTTATGATAGCTTGTAATGAATTCAGCTTATTTCTAAGATTAAAAATAAAACTCTAACCTAAACAGTAACTGTAATATACATAATTCAGCGTGTGTCAGGTGAGCGACATTCAACTTAGTAAAATACTTGATACAGATTTACACTGTCACAAAAGATCAAAAAAGAAGCAAGACTGTAATATAAAATTGTATATAATGCAAGAATTAAGTGATAAATATTCTGGTTAGAATAAAATGTTTACTGATGCGGCGATGATTGACACTAAGTTTGAGGCCGCCTATTATGTTCCAAAAATTTGTGACGAATTATGTACCTAATTATAGTTAATAGGTTTTATTTTAGTTATTGCCAAAGATTATTATTTTATGTTTCTATCCGTTATTGCCAAATCAAGTTAAATGTTACAAACTTATATTGAAAAGACGAGAATGGTCAATTGCAAGATAAATATTTATTTCTATAACGCACTAATGAAAATTTACCTATGTAAATATGTTATATGATATATAATACATTATATTAGCCACAAAAGTAGCAACAAAAAATAACGTTCTCTTAGAACTGTTTTTTAAAGACGACAATGAACAGTAGCAATCTTTAATAAGAGCGTCGTTATAATAAACTTTTAAATCTTCTATTATATCTTCAACAAAGTTATCTCTATCTATGACTTTTATGTTCCCATTTTGGATTTTTTCTGGAAAATTAGAATCTTCTATATAACTATTGTCATAATTTACTGTAAAAATTTTCGGATTTTTCTTACATTTATTTTTCGGTTCTTTATTTGTTTTACTTTCTGACTTGTAATGTTCTAAATATTCGTATTGATTTTCATCACCATCATCCTTATCATCATCATCAATCTCTATACTTTCTTTAGTTTTCGAGAAATCCTCATATATGTATGGTTTCTTGATTTTCTTATATTTTTTACTATAAGGCAGTTTTAAATCATTAACGACATCAGGATGATAGTAAGTATTCAAAGGATCTGTAGTTATGCCCACAAAATAGGGATAAGCATAATAAGGAAAGTATGTGAGTGAAACAGAGTAAACGTCAGAAGTTCTTGTGCATTCAGGAACAAGTTTCAAATCATTTTCAGTGTGGGTACAAAGTTTTTGGGTATTCGATACACCAGTGTCGTGATGGTTACAAATTTTATGTTGATTATGTCTTACACAAGTACACTGCCTTTTATCCTGTTGCATATTTGACAAACTTGGTAAGTTATTATTCGGAAGAACAGAAAAACTTCTTACTTCGATTACTTTCTTACTTGTTTCAATTTGCATATTCAAATGGTTATTTCTTTGTTCATTCTTTTTATTTTCTAATTTAATTAAATTTTTGTAATGTTCTCCATTATTTGTTGGCTTATCGATACTGATGTTATCAAATTTTGGTTTCACATTTGCTTTATGTATCACTTTCTCAATGGGCCATCTCTGGTTTATTTCAAGTGTAGGAGTAGCTACATTGTTTTTAAAAGACATATAAACTGGTGAAATTACATCTTTCTCAAATAGATGCTGCTTTATAGAAAACATTTCGTTAGACAGCATTTTATCAAAAATATTAGATTTTAAATTTGGAGCTTTCCTTGTATTTTGAATCATACTTAAATAATGATTGTAGTTCGAGGTTGTTGGCTTATTTTGCTGGGTGGTATCTAAAACACAGTTATAAAATTATATAAATTATTTAATTTAAAAACTCTAGTGTTAATGATTTGGTGATTTCTAATACCGTTGACATTTGTTACAAGATCGTTGTCGTCTCTTTTAACGTTAAAACAGCGCACTTGATAAATAGAAATAGTTAAAATAGTATAAAACACTAAAAACATAACCAAAACTTATCATGTCATCCATTTTAGCTGACTACAAACGTCTTTAACATAAAATTTTGATATAAAGTAATCTAGTAAGCTAAGAAAAATATTTATTTGAAGTTGACATTTTATTAATCTCGTTAATGATTTAAACAAAATTATTATGCTAAAATTATTTTTCGATTTTATAGTTTATATTTATGGTACATATGGATTTGACAAAAACTATTGTGAAATATGTCCAAATCATACACTTTGCAAATACGAGGTGAGTATATACATTAGAAGATCATTAAACCAAAACTTTATACATATTATGAATAGTTCACCATTTGTTCAATTATTTTAGATTTCAGGACCAAGTTCAACTTGTATAGAATATGACTACAATGCCTTACTAACGGAGAATGATATTAATGCTATAGTCGATCAAATTAATCGCCGAAGAAATTTTATTGCAATGGGTCATTCAAATTTCTTGCCTGGAGCTGCTAATATGAAGAAACTTGTAAGAATTTTAGAAGTCGTTGTAACAATATTTCTATTTTCTTTAAGCGTTACGTTTCTCAAAGGTTTCAACAAGGTATTTTTAATTGAATTATATTAGTTAAGTAATAAACATTCGTAAAAATAATATTATATATACAGTAAGGAACACCCAAAATCAAAAGTATAAAACTCACACGCAGCCCTGTCGCGCGCTCATTTGTCGGTTGTCAGTCGACGAGGAAACATCGCTCAAGTACTTTAAGTGTCAGTGTTTAAGAGGGTAGTTGTAAGCCGAATACTCTGTAAGTCAATTTTAGTTATTTAATGTTTACTGGTGATTATTTTGTTCCTTATGTTAACTTTTATGTTTGTTTATTAGAATTAAAAACTGATTGTCACTTTATTAATTGTCATATTGTTTTTTTTTTATGAATTTTTAACCTAATTCCTAAATTCAGAATTGGGATAAAGAACTCTAATCATTCGGTCATCAAGGAACAAAATAATTATCCCGTTTACGTTTTTATTTCACATTCTTGAACTATTGCTTATTTTGTGTTTTTAATAAGCATGCCTAAGGAAATGAATCGTAATAGATCTAGAATTAGAAGTAGGTCACGCCATGCGAGAGATAGTTTAACACCTAGTCCACATAGGCCTCGTAGAGCCCGTGGCGAGTCGCGTGATAGATCATGGAGCCGGTTTGAGCAAGAGTCTCGTAGGCGGAGTGATTCAGAAAATAGTGCGAACGGGCGTTACGACTCTTTTCGTACTCGTTATCGTAGATCGAAATATGAGTCGGGAAGTTTACACAGAACGCCTCCTCGACGCTCATCCGTGTCACGTTCAGTTGGTAGCGACTCGCTGCAAGACACTCTGAATAGCATCTTAGTGAGACTAAACGCTGTCGAACAGTCTAGCAATAGTGGCGTGAGGACGATCCCCGATAAAATTGCTAAACCGAGTAGTAGCATTGTAAAAAGTGTACCTGCAGCTAACGATCACGTAGTTAATAATAACGACGCTACATCGTGCGTGAATAGTTAAGTTAACTTGAGCGATGTTCCTCAGACGTGCGTAGACAATTCCGAGGGCTTGCCATCCACTCACGATCAAGACCCCACGATTTGTAGTTCCCATACTAAGTCACCTCCTTCTATTACCGTTCTGGCGGAAGCCATTAAGTATCTAAGGTCAAGTAAGTCGCGTGGTTACTACGTGTCCACCTTTGATCTATCCATACACGTCATCGAATTATGGTGTTCAAAGGTTGACCGTGCCATGACAGCGAGTGGCTGAGAGGATCAGGAGTGTCTATCCGTGTGGCATCGTGTCCAAAAGGCGACGCCAAAATATGGTTAAATGAATGGGTCACAATAACCCTACTTGGTGAAACTTTAAAAATGAATTTAAGCCTCTCTGCCTTCGGAAGTTGGACTACGCTAACATTCTATTTGAATGTACGAACACGACATCCGACAAATTCACGACATACGCTGAGTATGCGAGACTTACATTGTTGCGTTTGCAAGTAGTTAAGGGTTTATCGGAAGAACTTAGGACCCTTATTGTCATACGAGGTATCGAGAATCCTCAAATTAGAACCGTAGCGGCAAACGCGAACCTGTCAGCCGGAGATTTAGTCTCGTTTCTATCGATTTATACCAAACGGCCGTTATGAATTGAAGTTACTCAGCGGTAGCAAGGGAAAATCAACTCGAGCCGCCGTCTATAGAATACATGATCTCATGGAGAGGCGAATGGTGCCCCGAGACTTGTGCTATATTTTTCGATGGTAAGTTTCTCAAACTCTTTATTTGCTTTGCTCTGTCGTTGTTTTGGTGATTGTTTTCAGGAGCAGTTGTGAGAGGTGACGCCCGACGTCACTCACCGAGAAGCATAAGGCATCTCGTGGATCTGCTGCTCTGTGGGGGTTCACACCTCACTGATCACCACCGGCGTCAGTCGCCACTGACGTTAGTCGTCAATTGCGTTAGTCGCACCGGCGTTAGTCGCCACTGACGTTAGTCGTCAATTGCGTTAGTCGCACCGGCGTTAGTCGCCACTGACGTTAGTCGTCAATTGCGTTAGTCGCACCGGCGTTAGTCGCCACTGACGTTAGTCGTCAATTGCGTTAGTCGCACCGGCGTTAGTCGCCACTGACGTTAGTCGTCAATTGCGTTAGTCGCACCGGCGTTAGTCGCCACTGACGTTAGTCGTCAATTGCGTTAGTCGCACCGGCGTTAGTCGCCACTGACGTTAGTCGTCAATTGCGTTAGTCGCACCGGCGTTAGTCGCCACTGACGTTAGTCGTCCATTGCGTTAGTCGCACCGGCGTTAGTCGCCACTGACGTTAGTCGTCCATTGCGTTAGTCGCACCGGCGTTAGTCGCCACTGACGTCAGTCGTCAATCGCGTTAGTCGAACTTTCGTTAGTCGCCCCTAAAAAGCGTTAGTCGCCCACAAATGGTAATATACGTTGAGGATGTGAAATGGTCGGAACGCCGACGATTTTACATCTTTACTTTCGTCATTCACTATTCTTGTTGTATGACAACAATGATACACTGCCACCATAAAGTGAGTATGACAGTGACCAGCGCGCTATAGCTTGAAGACGAGGGTCAGGGTGGCCAAGCAAGCGAGACTTCTTCAGTAGGACCTTTGAGGAATCTGGTCGAGGACGAACCAGAGTCAGGAGAGGCCGAGTAAGGAACACCCAAAATCAAAAGTATAAAACTCACACGCAGCCCTGTCGCGCGCTCATTTGTCGGTTGTCAGTCGACGAGGAAACATCGCTCAAGTACTTTAAGTGTCAGTGTTTAAGAGAGTAGTTGTAAGCCGAATACTCTGTAAGTCAATTTTAGTTATTTAATGTTTACTGGTGATTATTTTGTTCCTTATGTTAACTTTTATGTTTGTTTATTAGAATTAAAAACTGATTGTCACTTTATTAATTGTCATATTGTTTTTTTTTTATGAATTTTTAACCTAATTCCTAAATATACATACTACAATGTTTGTAATTATCTTGTCTGTATTATTATTATTATTATTAGTAGGACGTAATATACAATAGCGTAAAGAAAAATAAAAATCCAATAAAGCTGAAGACTTGTTTGGTGCGTTTATTTGGGCGCACTAATTTTATAAGTTACAAGTCCAATTTTAAATATGTTTTCTGCTCAAAGGCTGTAATGATCGAGTTGCAAGTAGAAGAAATGAAAAAAAAAGACTTATATAGAAATTCAACGGGTCTATTACACATGTTGTTTACCTAAATACGTGTACAACTGATTAATAGATTTTTTGCATATTTTGTATGTATGCTGAAGCTAACTGATTCAGTGTTTATGCCCTTGTGTGTTAAACTATACATAAAATAAAATTCTGTTTACCAGATCTGGTCTCGAGAATTAGCAAAATCTGCCCAGCGGTGGGTAGACCAATGTGATCAAGTATTACGACCAGATAGAGAAGACCAATGCCGTGATTTAGGTAAAGATCCGTAAATATCCGAGGATATTTTTTTTAATAACGTAGCTGTACATTTTTACGTAAAAACTGTCAACCGTCACATTAACACAACACATTTTTTTTCAGAACACATGAATGTGGGACAGAATATTGCCACGATAACTGGACCATCTTCCAGTTTAAATGTAAAAAGTTTTGTAGAAATTTGGTTCATGCAATCATTGGTCTATAATGGAAGCGTAACCTATTACAATGAGTAAAGATGTATTTATTCGTTATACTTTGCATCACATTAAATAAATAATTTTACCCAGAAACATACACAGAGACAGACACAGACAATTTTCTTTTTGTTGTCCCTTACTCGTACTTTTAATGCTTTGATTGAATTTAACTGGACTGAATCACCTTGTAAGCGCCCAACTGCTGAGCAAAGGCCTCTTCTCCATCTAGAAGAAGGTTTAGAGCTTAATCCACCGCCCTGCTTCATGGTTGGCGGATAATAATAAAAAAGTTTTTTTTTTTTTTTAATGCTGTTATATATGTATTATAAATTAGTTTTATATCTATCAGTCACTTATCCGTTCTTAGAATGTCGAGTTTGTAATTAATAAAATTTCACAAATATTTATCTATAATTTTCACTTTTATTTGACGTATCTTCGTATACCAAGATATCTGCGTCACAAAATTCGCTTTCGCTTTAAGGTCACAATCGAAAAATATAAATAATATTAATATCACTGAAGCCTTACGACAATTAGTAATGTTACGTTTTAGGTCTCTAGGTAACAAGAGTAATCAATTTACGCAATTAATTTGGGCTAATACTGAAAAAATTGGATGTGGTAAAGCTAAGTTTATCGTAAGTAATTTTACATTTATTATATTTCAGATTAGCATTAATTTGTTAAAGTTAATTCAATTAACAGGTATTTTTAAATACAAAACTATACAAATATTAATGTTGACTTTAAAATTATTATTAATGCGTATCAATAACTACAACGTCTACAACATGTAAAGTTTTTTATTAGTTTTTATTTAGTTTGTATAGTCTGAGTTCTACAATGCACTGAATAATAATTTCAGGTGAACAATTTCAAAACAACGATCGCGGAGAGACTAGTTTGTAACTTTGCTCCAAAGGGTAATATACACGGAAAACCAGTATATATTATTGGCTACGCCGCAACACAGTGTTCAGATAACATGCAACCCGATAGCTTTTTTTCTGGGTTATGTAGTCGAAAAGACCAAACAAATGAAATTTTTAATACCAGAAAGGCCTCTTTAGGTTTAAATTTACTATTTATATTAAATCCAACTTTACTATCATTTTTTTTTTATAAAAATATTATTATTATTTGTTAGGTGTAGTTATATCATCAACTCCAGTTGCCACTAGCTTACTTCGGATTCGAAATTTATTCAACGATTCAACGGTAAACGAAATTGATCCTGTTTATAGCAATTTGAAACTAATGGAAAACGAAACCAATAAAGAATGTCTACAAATAAATAAAAAGTCAAGTTCTATAGTTTCGCAGGATATTTTTTTCGGTATGTATATATATTTTTCTTTCTGGAGGATATATTGAAGCGATATTTTGAATTACGTTTTAATTGCAAAATTTTCTAGAGCTAAATACTATAAAACATTTCAAACAAACTATAATATTTTGTGTTGGGATCGAATCGGTGAACGCTACCACAATAGCTTTTTGCTGTAACCAGTTGTTAACACGTCATCAAAAATACCTTAGTATAATAAATTGATACTTTGTAAAAAAATCATTAGCATTGCATTTTTTTTTAATATATTTATACATATATTTTAGATGCAGTAAAACGCAGCAATCCCTTAAATAATGAACATTTTTGGATAAACTACAAAAATAATTCATATGATAATTATAATTTTCATCAACATGACAAAGGATATTCAAGGGTATATCATGGACATGAACATAAAAATGAATTTGATTCAATTCGTTCTGAAAATGACTTTACTACAACTTTACCAACATATAAAGAACAAAATTATAGAAAACATAACATAAATCCACAGTGTACTCGTAACATGAAATCTATGGTTTTTAACCCAACAATTTCACGATGTATTCCTTGTAAGCAAAAAATTTTAAAGTGTACGAGAAAACAGAAAAAAATATCTCAAATTGTAACAGCAGTTTGTGAAGATCAAGAATGGCAAACTACAGCTCGCACATATCCAAACGAGTTTTGTAGATGTAACAATTTACCAACCACTTACCCGAGTGTTAATCGATGTATTAAGAATACAAACTGTGAATGTGTTTCTATTGGTTGTCCATTTAAGGCTTGTCCTAATATGCTCAGAGCATTAGGTCACACAATCAATAACAACATGGAAAAAAGAAATGATTTTCATTATTACGACATATTTTCGGCAACAACTACTAATAAAGGTGACAAAATTTTACAAATTGGGCAACAAGAGGAAAAACCCACTACTTACAAAAATTTCAAAAATAATTATAACCATAAGATTAAACTTAAGGGAAGAAGAGAATACAATCCGTATTACAGGCAGGTAAATTAATAAGTCAAAGTGTCACATAATAAGTAAACTTTTAAGGTAATTAAAATTTAACATTCCAGTAATTCAAAAAGGAGCATTCCAGAAGATGATCTAAATTATAAACCTTTTTGGCAAATAAATGATTATACTAATAAAAAAAAGCCACAACAAAAATCAATAAGGTATACGACATTAGCGCACAGAAAAAACAAAAAATCAAAAACAACAAAAAGTACTTCGAAAAAGGTATTCAAAACGGAGCACATAACTTTAAAATTTAACAATGAACAAAAATCAAATAGTAATCGTGTCACTGAAAAATATTTATCATTTGATGAGCTTATGCATCTTAGAAAATTCAATACAGGAAATTACAGTGGCCGACGATTGCTTGACACAAAACCTGCTGATAATGAAGGTATCAAATTATTAAGAGAATCGGATACAACAAAATCAACACAAAGTACAGAATATACTGCTAATACACCTTTTATTCGCATGAAACATTGTACACGGAAGTTAACTTGTACTTGGACTGCTGCATCTTTAACTGATAGTGCTGGTAGTATCATACCAGGTGAAGCTGGTAACATAGGTTCCCGTACGCCTCCAGGTTATGTCGAAGGCTGCACAAGAACTTCTACATGTACTAGAGATTATATGAATAGAAATAAGATGGCTACGTTACATATTGAAACAACAACTCCTGAATTTGATACAGGTGATGATGAAGACTACTGCGAACGTCGCTCTTTAAATAGACGAAATTCTAACGAAAGTACTTTGATTAAAATAAATGAAAACATTACATCTAATGAAAATTCTTTAAATATTTCTGCAATTGATGAGGTACATCATGTCAGTGCATCATTTGATGGTTGTATTTGTGACAATAGTAATATTAGAAATAAAAGAAATCATCTCAATCAAAACAATGGAAAAGAAACTTTACTAAATTACAGGAATATTAAAAGAGAAAAAAATAATGGTCAAAATATCTATGAACAAAACATATTATCGTATGGTGATCTATTCTATTACATATTGAACAAATTTTTCAATAATTTGAAAAGTAAAAATTCATTGTGCGTCAAAAATAACTGCCTTTGTAATAATACAAACACAGTAGATTATCTTAATTTATTGATATATTTGTCATTATTTGTGTGTGTGTGTCATTATTTATTTATGTTATGAAATAATAAACGAGTTTAGGCTCAAGTTTTTTTTTAATTTTTATTAAATTTAAAAAAACAACCGATCGAAGCCAGCCCAATAACACAAATGTTATGAGAAAGATGACCTGTGGAATTGTGAATGCAATGATATTTTTCACGTAACTTTAAATTCCTTAAGTCAGCAGCTAATTTTTTTAGTAAGTCCCTGTAATTAATAATGAAACAGCTATTTACATTTCTTTTAAATTTTTTAAATTCTTTGGATGTAGAATTTGACCACCTAGTATGTATATTTTTTATATTCGATCCTAAAAATTAAGTTAAAACTGTATATTTTAAGTAGTCTTTAACAATTTATATTATAGTATTCTCTATTCAAAAATAAATTGTACCATTGGGATTATTTGTTGTTGGTAGAATAATATCTTCTTTTATGTCGTCTGTAAGGAAGTCTGATTCAAGAATTTCCTCTAAAAAATCTTTTGTACCACTTCTTCTTTTTAAATCTTCAATTTCTAATGATATTTCTGATGTTAGTAACTGTTCGTCATATGAATCATCTGTTTCTTGTTCCTTTTCTTGCTCTTCTTCAGGGAAAAAATAATGTCCGGTAAACTCGTTATTAGATTTTACTTCTCCAAGCTCCGCTTGTATCTTAACAGGTCTTACGTCAGAAACAATTTGTGTAATCAATTTGGCATTTTCTGTACTTGAATATTTATCTGTAACGATAACATCACATTATAGGTTTTTACATTATTTTCATTATTTATTATTTGCATGAAATAAAATTTTCATACCACTGTGTCTAAATATAATTGCTTCCACCAAATCAACAAGAAGTGTCGAATTAAGATTGTCACTCTCAGTGGACTTAGTTGTTGTCGGTGTTTCTTTTTTGCTATATAATTGTTTTATAATTGCTGCAACAGTTTTATCTGAGAATACAGGTTCAGGAGTAGACAAATTAGTACTTGATAGTAACAAATCTTTCAATATGTGATCATTCCTTAGCCTACTTCTTAATAATTCAATGAACTCATCAACAGCCAAAACCTCTCTACATTTAGTTGTACTTTGCTCTTGTTGCAATAGAGGTGACTTAGTCATCTCAAATAAATCAGAAATGAAATCAAACTGTGAGTCAATGTTTTCCATTTCTTTCGGATTAATTGATGTATGTTCAACGTTTGCTTTAATCCAGAGATTGGTATTTCTATGCGAACTAGGTAAATCAAAATCTGGTAGATCTATAGCAATTTCGTCACCATTTATATTTCCAATAGTTGTTGATAACATTCTTGAAGCTGAAATTTTTTTTTCGTTTATAGTTTAATTATATATAATGTTCTAAAAATAATTTATTTGTCGGAGAATGAAACTGTGACGCTAAGTAGTGTAGTCTAGCAGATTGAAGAAATAATTAAATTACTTTGGTTTACGATCAGAAACAACAAATCGTGTTATAATTGCAATTATTACCTACTCTTTGGTTGAGCCAAACAGTTTAGCTTTTATGTAATCGATAAAGAACAGGCAAGCGATAATCTTATTTTAAATAATTCATTATTTTGATCTCAATATCATTAAAATGGAAATTCAACTCGGAATAAGTATCAAGACAAGTTGTTTTAGAAAAGTCATTGAATTATTTGAGAGTATATTTGATGATATTTTCGTGGATAATTAGAGAAGATAAGCTGGATGCCAGACTTGGATCGAATTCACCACGCTACCTATAGTAATCCATTAGCATTGGATTGCAAGTATTGTAAGAACTGAATGAAATATTACAATTAGTTTTGAGAAGTACACGCCTGAGAATTTTTTTTTTTCGATGTTACCATCTTGACACACAGCCCACTTTTTTAAAAACTCCGTCATCGTAGCCCACTAATATCGAATCTCCAACATATATTTTAGTAAATAAAAGTTTAGTAAGCATTAAACAGCCCTAAAATTAATATTTACAAGAGAGTAATTACTTACAACATAAAAATGTAAATTCAGAGTCACATTTATCACTTCCAAAACTACACTGAGAACATGGAACGCCAAAACTATAAACGGGTTCATCAACACGGTTGCCATTTGGTGCAAAATTACAAACCAACCTATGAACGGTTCTATTTTGGTACGAATTCGAATCCTTATTAATTTCCTGCAACATATTTTATATTCTTAAACATGTGTACTTTTGTGTATTATATATTAGTAATAATAAACGAATGTACTAACTATAAACTTAACTCCCGCACAACCAACTTCGAAGGTGTTACCCCACACTAATTGAGTAAAATAATCATAGTGTTGCATCCCCGTGACGGAAGACCTAATAATAATAATAGAGTGCCAGTAAAAAGTGTAATATTAAACACACTAAAATAAATAAATTAAACGACAATGCAATGTTTTATTCAAGTTTTTCCTTAATGACAAAAATATACAACCAGTGTCCTGAACCTATAATATTAATTTAATATAAGTAAAATCAAAAAGATCTGACTTTTTGGTGTATTTTAAATTAGTAGGACTACCTATCTATGATCATTACAATTTAGCCTTTAATTGGATGTGAAAAAAATTAAAAAAAGGACAATAAAAATTATACTACTATATACTTATGAAAAATTCCTAACAGTTATGCACTTATAATTATTTATTTTACTATATATCAAATAGATTTTATTTTTTAGAGATTTTAATTAAGTATTAATTTTAACTATATTGCCATGATAGACGACACTGTCTCGTTTCGTTAAGAAACAAGCCCGCCTCCAAGTTCTAAAAGGTTCTAATAATAATTTTAGCGAAGAATTATTATTGTCTGAAATTATTTGTCTCGTGTCTACGCGTTTAGCATATCCCGCTTACCAGAGCCTAAATACGGCGCTGAGTAGGTACATACGTACTGATAACATTATATTATGTCATTCTATATCTTCAGCACAACATTTAGGTAATAAAACTGTCACACAATGAAAGCCATTAAACCAAGAGAAGTTGAAGTAAAACTGTCACATCACACATGTAAGTAAAATATTAAATCTCGCTTTGTAACATACTTTTTAAGATTGCACAGTTTAATGAAAATTCAATTCTTAAATATTAACTTCATGTCGGGTAAATTGTATTTTATACAAATATTTAATGAAGGTAGTCAGCTACTTAAACATACTTGTGTATTATTAATAAAACATAATTCAACACTAAAAAACCACAGCATTTGCTTTCGTCTTAAAAAAGATATACCTAAACAGTGTATCTAATTAAATCAACTTACCATTGTAATTAATTAAAATAATAAACAAAAAATTACAATAAATAAACTAGAGTACGTGATGCGATGTGTATGTTTTTGCTATAAAACTGTCTCATCCGTTTACAAGCATACATACACAATACACACGCAGAATAAGTAGCGAATATGATTTAAAGAAATTTGTGTACTTGTGTTGATAATAAATAAAAAATAAATAATATAAGAAAATACAACCTAGTGAAGTTAACAAGGACATTGGTAATATAACACTAAACAAAACCAAATTTATTTTTCATACTTTATGTGTATTTCTCTACAAAATTTTAGAATACTTTGTTTCCTTTTTAAGACTCTTTTTAATCCTTGTTCTCCTTCGTATCTACGGGACCGCTTTTCTTTCTCTCATGATGATGATTCTTCATGCAGATCTCATAAACGTTATCTTCTTCAGATACCAACCCACCGTACCGATTTTTATTCCTACTCCTTTACTGTACATTCCGTTAGACTTTGGAATTCCCTACCATATAAAATTCGAGTATGCAAAACACTATCTCTATTTAAGAAAAGAGTGAAAAAATTCTACCTGAATCAATCCTAGTTTAAAACCAATTTGATTAAGTATCTTCATGCGTATTGGAATATATTATCGTCTGTATTATACTATGTATCGTATATGTGTATGCGTGTATGTATAAGTATTATATTATTTGTATCTACGTGTGTATACATTATTATGTAGGTATATATTATGTATTTATATATTGTATAATTATGTATTTATTATTGTATATTATATTTTTATTCACAATATGTTTAGTTTGTACACGCAAATTTTTGCGACTCTTACAATTTTCCTGTGGCAGGACTACTGGATGAGATTCCATCATGGGATAAGTAGTGCCTTTGTACCAGCATTGTTTTATAAGTGCTTTTTCCTATTTGTATTCTAGTGTGCATAAATTGTTAAATAAATAAATAAAATAAAATAAAAATAAGAACTTTTTAACAAGACAAGAATATTTACTCACGGCAAGTAACGAGATAAAATTGATACATTCATGTTCAGTAACTCCATATACCATACATCAATCATAGAGGTGGCTGTCAATCCCGGCGTGTCACCATATATTGTGGCTATATTTTGACCCACTGACATATGCTCTGTTTTTTTTTTTTTTTTCAAAAAGTTTTATTAATTAAAATCTAATAATTATTAGATACTTTCCTTCATTTCGACACTTACTCATAAATTACTTTCAATATATATATATATATATATATATATATATATATATATATCGACTATCCCTACGTACAGTATCGAAACTGAAAATTTGCGATTTTTTTTTATTGCACTAAGAAACTCCTTTTTATAACTTAAAAGTGCTCTCCTGTAAAGTACCTTTTTTCAGTTTCGAACAGCACGACAGTCGATATATACATATAATATTAATACTAAACGGTCTATATTGGAAAATATTAGAAATTACAAAATATATATTTAACGCTTCGTAAGCAATGAGCAGTCCCTTTTATTATTAAATAGAAAAAGGAATACAATCTAAAATTAAATGACAAAGTGGGTAGAACACTTGGACATGAAACAATTTATCAAGTCATCTCGAACTTAAGGATAAGAAAAAAATATCGTAAAATGTTCGTTGTATAAAAGGAAATGTACATATATCTGCCATCTAACAATTTTATGTTATAGCTTATAACTCTAATAAGGCTTCTTCAACCTTTCTCGTTAACTGATTGTTGTTTCATATAGGATGCTTACAGCCTATTAATTCAATCTAAGTTATCCGGAAGACTTTATATAAATGTGTTTATGATAAACGTAGCTAATAATAATGCTTAACATTTAAGAGGGCCAGACAAAATTTTCAAAATAATTAAATAATTGACGTGTTTGTTTCTTTTCTTTAAAATCACTACTTATCATTTTTATTTTTATTTTTAACCTTACAATCAACAATTTTTTTTCTAGGTAGGTAATACTAGGTAGGTAATATTTACAACACTGAACGATTGAAAACTGGAATCGGAAACTGCTAAAAAAATTATTGCAATACAAATAGCCACAGCTAAATACAAATAGACGACAACGTTTTGTATATATGTATGTTTAACATATGAACGTATAGCTATACTTTGGAATAATTTTAGTTAAAATAATTAAAGAAAATTCATTTTATCTGGATGGGTTTGAAGAACAGGCATTTTGGATTGATTAAATTTCCAATATTTTGATATTCAAAAAGTAGTCCTTTACTAACCCAAGTCTCTACAAGTATCAGTGCTATTATATATACTACTTTTCACACACTGATCTGCCCATCGCTGTGCTGAATGTTCCAATTCTTTATTCCATTCCTAATAAATAAACGTAACGTTATAAAAAAAAAATGTTGAATAAATCAAAAGATCCTTGAGGGACTGAATTCGAGTGATCACGTTTGGGTTTTCGCCACCGATTTTCAAGTTGTTAATTTATTTAAAAATACAATTTAATCTAAATAAATAATATAATTTAATCTAAAAAAACTCTGTTTTAAGAATTTGTTTTCAACTTGATAAATCTTACCAATTTTACCATATTTACTGCGGCAGGCAGAGAGCGAATTTCACCAGACGCAACTTTGTTTCGTCTACTATTTATTTTATGTAACAAATCTTGCTTCTCTTTCGTTGTAGTAAATAATTTTTCATAATTTATACAATGACTCGCTGGACCTGGAAACTATCAGGAGACGAGTTCTTAAAATCTCGATCTGTCAGTTATCACAATATTCGAATGTCAGTAAGTATCTGTGAATACCTAACTCTATAAAATCGTGCTGTGCTGAGTCTTGTCCACCGGTCACTGAAACCGATGAACAAAACTCAGCCCGAGCTACACAGTGATCGAACAGTATTTAAAATAAAATGCAAATTTTGTAATAACGTTACTCATACAACGTAAGCGAGCTCTAAAGAAGGATTTGTAATTGTTCATCTCTTATAGTTTAATATTCAATAAAAGTTTTTATGAAAGCTTTGTCATTCTTGAAACTTGGTCATCTAAAAATGTCGTTGATGGTGTATTTATACTATCTCTTATACAATGAACATATGTTTATATAATTTAAAAAAATCTTTAGTACATTTTATTTTCATAATATAGTAAAAAGATACTTATTATATTATAGAAAAAATATATATATCGACATTTTTATAAATAAGTTAGAAGCAATAATACTAGAAGAGAAATCATGTTGAAATACGTGAATTTATCTAACAAACCTGAAATTTGCACAGCACGTGTTGTTTAGTGTTATTACAAAATTTAGCACTACAATAATTTTTAGAATCACAATAAAACGACCAGAAGCATAATGTAAGAAGAATCCAAATTATAAATAAATTAATAAATGGGGACATTTGCGCAAATTATAGTGAACCTAATTTAATACACAATAATACAATGACAAATGAAATAATCCAGATGGTCTTTGTTTTAGAGTATTTCTCACATTTTGTGCAAATTCCACGCCATTTCTAAATGTAAAATTATTTTTGAAACACTTCGTTTTATATTATACATACATTAGGAAAACAATTTAACATTAAGATAACTAACATTTTTACATTAGGATAACATTTTAGCCCTTATATTGTGCTTGATTTTTAGTTCATCTCGTGGTGTATTTTTATCGATTAGTGTACTAAATAAAAAAATAAATTACGGAATTTTAATTTGAATATGAAAAGGTCGCTCAAAAAAATCTAAAGTAATAAATAATAAATAAATATTAACCAAGAATTTAACCAGAATTTAAATTTTGAGCTGAAACTTTCAGGAACTTGTTTTTTTTTGTCTTTAAAATTAAACAGTGACGTGAAATGACGGCACTGTCGTCGTGTTTCGTTCGGTTTGTGTGAGATCCGGTGGCCCATCCCTTCCCTTACCCTTTCCCACCCCTTACCTTCCCTCCACAGATCCGGTGGAACATCCCTCCCCTCCCTAAAGGCCGGCAACGCACCTGCTAATCCTCTGATGTCGCGGGAGTCTATGGATGTCGTTTTTACTTACCACCAGGTGAATCGACAGTCCATTTGCCCCCTCTAATATAAAAAAACGAGAAATTTAAAAAAAATACAATTTTTTAAGTATTTGAAATTAAAAAAAAATTTTGAGCGACCTCTAAAAATATTTTTTTGAGCTGTCCTTTGGAGAGCCTCTTAAAAATAATTAGTCTGTTTTTTTGTGCCACTCTAATATATATATATATATATGCAGTTGTATAGTGTGTATTATCCCTTATTTTTTTTTTACGCATACTTAGCCTTTATTAAGTTACGACTATATCTTATTTAACTTTTTCTTTTATTACATATATTTCTATCTTTTGCATTTATTTCTTTGTTTAAGTTACGTAGATTATTATTTAAAACAATATAGTAAAATTTCTGTTTATTATAGGTAGTATATAAATTAAGTTATTACGATTTCTTATTAAAATCAAATGAAATATTATTTTTGTGTATTGATTTCAGTAACTTTTCACTAATCTGAATGGTTGGTATTACACCAATTATTATCTAAACCCTCGACGTAACTTTTTGACGAGTGGACAAATGTAAAATACATTAAAATGTTGCCAAGTTTGTTCACTAGATTTCTCTTATCGGACTTGGAACCTTTTGAAGTCCTGGAGTGCAATTCTAATAAATTGATTGTTTTTCAAATGTTCATTTGGATAATTTTTTATCAATATTTTGTGGTTTTGTTTTAATTTTATACTTTTATATTTGAACATTATCTCTGCTTGTAAATTATTATGATACCATTATAAGACGATTTAAATAGTTACTGTATTTTATATCAAACCTGTATTAAATCCCTATTCTAAAGTTATTGATCAGTCATTGATCTACCCTTGTAACATGATTGCAATAGTAGAATCGTGCTCTTGGAATACTAACAGATAATAATAAAGAACCTTTCCCAAAGTTTAGTCGACACCGTGACACAGCTTACATCAACAAAGTTTGACTAACTGACCCTTCAGGCTTGGTTTGTTGTAAGCATATAGAAGAAATCTATAATTGAACGAATATAGAGAAACGATAGTTGACCTGCCATGGCAAAGGCTTAGATTTTGTGATTCCATTTCAATCAATATCTATATTATATCTTTAAATTTATAAGAGAACCTTTAGGCTTTAATATAAAATTATTGGCGGCCCGCCCCGTCTGAGTCCAGCGTGTGTATACCTATGTACTTAAAACTTCCTACACTAACACGAATTACTCTATCTATTGGTGGAAACCGCACGAAAATCCGTGCAGTAGTTTTTGAGTTTTTCGTGAACAGACAGACAGACAGACGGGGCGAAGGATTTTGTTTTACAATATTTAGTGATTATAACTCACAATTGCAATATTAACATTTTCTAAGACTAGTTTGGAAGTATTTAAACAAAAACGCTACTTAAGCCCTTTGAGATATAACAAAATAATGCATAATGGAATATTCTTCTTTTATAGGTCTATAAAAAAGTCCGTGATTGCATTATATCCATCTTTGAAGGATAACTTACTATACCCATTATAATGTTTAAAAAATTGTCATGTATAATGCGGTAATTGCAAAGCTAATTGGACGGATACAGTATTAATCCTTATCATCCCTACTAATATATAAATACTAAAACTACTAATTTGTATGAAGATAGAACTGAACTTGGGAAAGGACATAAGATACTTTTTATCGCGAAAATAAGGGTAGAAGGGGTTGAAATAGGGGACGAAAGTTTGTATTGAAGTTCCTTATTGTCAAACATAAAATCATGTAAGATTGTTCAATTGTTTAGGGGCAAGGTAATTGCAAGGGGGGGGGAGGGCGTATCGGGCGGTAGGCGGGGCGTGGAGCGGCGGCGGCGGCGCGGCGGTGCGCTTACCATGTCGCGCGATATAACCGAATTCCACGCGGGCGAAGCCGCGGGCGGAAAGCTAGTTTTAAATACGTTCGAGGCCTTAAGCAGTTCATGCTCATTATTATACTCTTTTACACCATATAATTTAAATAAATATCTTAGGAGCTATCGCAAAAAAATACGGGTGCGAGAATAAAATTATTCATAATAAAAACTAAAGGTCATGTGTTTTCCTTTCAACTCAAAAACAATTTTATTGTAATGAAAAATATTACAAATGCATGAAAGATACAGAGGACAGATGGATGCACGGATGAATGGATGCTTAATACTTACTCAGCTTTCATGGCAAAACGCGTATTTCATTTCCCATGTTCAATAAGACGGAAAAAGAAATAAGTAGACCGCAAAAACTTTTGAAATACTGATGATCCAAAGAACATATAGCCTACTTTTACCAGGAAATTACCACGGGTAAGGAACTATTACAATAAAAATAGCGAAGGATGTGTATTAAACCATTATAATTAAAATATCGTAATTAAAAATGACTGAAATACAACATATTACGTTAAAATAAAAATAAAAAAATATTCAAGTAGGTATCTTTTAATAAGTTTTAAATTTCTGCAAGAAAAAAAATATATTTTGGTGTCAGACAGAACAATGATCTACTACATGGTTCATTAAAATAAATGACATTATTGAACCTGTGTTTTGAAGCTAATGTAATATTAAGTATAGGAGTAAAATCACAACCTCAACTATCCTACTTAGCTGACGTCATGTGATGAAAAAGATCCTGAGTGCTTTTCATTTTTTGATATCTAGTAGTGTAATAATAATAATACTTTTTACTGCAGGTACACAACAGAAAAAACAAAACAGGAAATATTACAAATAAAGAAAAGTGTACAAAGTGGTCTTATTGTTAGTGTACGGCCTGAGTGCACGCTCGACTTAAGCGTTCGGCGGGGCGGAGCGTGCAGCGTTCGTGTTAAATATGCAAACACTCGCGAGTGTCCCGAGTGCAGCCGAGCGGCGCGGCGCGCGGCGCGGAGAGCGTGCTTGTTTGCGGAGTGAGGTCGAGCGTGGCGTCGCATGCAAGTTCAAACCAGTTTGTGTTTTGCAGCGGCGACGAAAGCGTTCGCGCCATGTCGTTTGAAGATATTATTGTAGAGATTTAACTTAAACCAGAATTATGGTCTTCAACTCATGCCTTATATAAAAATAGAATAATTAAACAAAAAATGTAGAAGGAATTAGCAGTAAAACTAGGAATTGAAGGTACCATCAGTTTTTCCGCAGGGGTTATATTATTTTTTTTGTCGCAGGGGAATCCATTTACGAATGATATCCAGGACGCCCGGGTGGCAGTCCTAGGCCTATGTCGAACTCGGCACTTTGGGAGTGCAATACCGTACTAAACCCCTGCGGGAGCCTTCAGCCGCTTTAATTGGAGGGTCCCGGATTTGCAGGCAACAGGATCCCTCCAGCGACAGGCTGGCCTCGGCGAAAGGCCAGACTTCTCCTCCATGGGGACTGTCCAGCTCACCTCTGAACAGTCCCAACGACGCCGTGTCTAGCAGGACCGGGTTCCCATCCCGGCCCAACATGGGCACAGGGGCGTCACTGGAGGCGCATTAAGTAGCGCCTCCTACACACCCCCATTCGTCGCCCGCGGATGGAGGCCACGTCGGCGGCCTCCTCTCTCACCCGCTCATCGGCCTCCTTCTGGGACATTACTGTCTCGCAGAAGGAGACCATCGCCTTCCAGGACTCGTCATCGCCGAGCATTGCGGTGATGATGCTCGGAAGCGACAAGTCCCCTCCGAGGACTGACGTCAGACGCCGACGCAGCGCCGCCCATCTCGGGCACACCTCGAGGGTATGCTGGGCGGAGTAGGGGTTATATTATAATCCGATGCATGAAAATTTGTTCTCGTCAGTTTTAATCGTGACTCAATCTTTTTAAGTACCTATATATTCAAAAGTTGTCACCGTCATCCTAGTGTAGTTATAGAATTTATCTTCATTTAATCTCAAAGTTTCATACAACGTAGAAAACTCCCCATACAGCCTTCTTTGTTTAATTATCTCACTTGGACCTTGTCTCGAGTTATAAGAATATTTTAACCACACATTTTCTTCTATAATCATTATTAACTCATATCAATAATATCGTACGACCCCGACGACATCATGAAAAATGTGACCAGCTTACACAAACGCTAAGCGTGCACTAAGGCCACTCTGCGAACGCTCTTTCGCCGCTTGCACGCAACGCTGAACGCTCCGCTGGACGCTTTTTCACTCAGACCGTACACTTATCGCTAAACGAACGACCTCTCCCAGACAACCTTAGAGTAAGTATAGGACACAACACCGTGAAAACGGTAGGAAAATGTAGAAAGTGATAATGTGTTCTGAGAATTGGAATTCACGGTAAGAAACGTATTATTATTATACTACCTGCCAGCCCCAGCTGCGCTTGGGGTATATGTACCTAAACCTTCCTCATGAATTAGTCTATCTATTGGTGAAAACCGCATCTCTCGGCGATCGCATCGAGTCTAGTCATCGCTCCTAGAACGCGCTTGAATTTAGTATTTCAAAAGTTTTTGCAGTCTACTTATTTCTTTTTCCGTCTTATTGAACATGGGAAATGAAATACGCGTTTTGCCATGAAAGCTGAGTAAGTATTAAGCATCCATTCTTCCGTGAATCCATCTGTCCTCTGTATCTTTCATGCACTTGTAATATTTTTCATTACAATAAAATTGTTTTTGAGTTGAAAGGAAAACACATGACCTTTAGTTTTTATTATAAAACGCAGAGGTAATAAAATACGTATGCAGATTATTACTTTATTTAGTAATGTTATACAAACTGGCAGAGTTTCTGCTTAATTCAAATTATTACAAAAGAATGAAACCAAAATTAACAATGTGGGTATTTATATCCTCTTATTTTGTGGTGGGGTGTGACGTCACTTCCCACCGGCAGACAATCAATTGGCTTTGGCGTTGCTTGGCTATGGCATGGCGTTATAGGGCTCAGCTACACAACATCTTGTGGCGTTACAGTCGGCCATCCTGAAACAATTGCTCCCGCAATGGGTAGGGCGTTTTATTAGTAAAAGTAAGTAACGTAAAATATATTTATTTATATACAATTATATATTTATTAGCTTTCTAGAAGGTCAATGAGGTCTTCAGTTTCTAGCTGGTCATCAGAGCTGCTCGCGCTATCTGATACTAAAGCTATCCTACGATACGGTCGCAAAGAGTCAGCGGACACCAGCCCGGTAAAGTTTTTGTAGCCCCTTAATCCCTTTATGCTCCTTATTCTATACCTATCGTTGCCGAGGACTTTAGTTATAATATAGGGTCCTGAATATAAGTCATCCAGTTTAGTGTTAACCTTACTAGCACTGCTTGTGGGCGCCTGCCTCCATAGAACCAAGTCCCCCTTTTTATAAATATGAGACCTTTTGCGACGTTTGTCAAAGTTTCGTTTCATCTTAGCGGCGGCCCTATCAATGCGCGCACTGGCCTTTTCGCGCTTGGACTGAATAGACTCTGATACCTGGCCTGGTATAGTTAAGTCACACACTGGCCTACCATCACGTGCAAACATTAAATCATATGTCTTAAAACCAGTGGTATCATTTAAAGTATTATTTATGTCCCAAATAACGTCGGGGAGGCAGTTAGACCAGTTATTAGCTGCCTCACTAGGGTCAGTAGCGCGTAGAGCGTTGAGTATAGTTCTATTAGTGCGTTCAACTTGTCCATTAGCACGCGGACACGCAATTGAATTTAATGTATGTTTAAATTGTTTATCTAACGCGAATTTTTTAAAATACCTACTTGTAAAAGCTTTACCATGATCTGTTACGACTCTATCTGGATAACCGAATAATGAAAATATTCTTTTGAGTATTCTTAATGTTTCTATCGAGTTTACTGTCCTGACAGGCTCTGCGATTACAAATTTCGAAAACGCGTCCGTTATAACTAACATATATACATGACCTTTCTTAGTCCTAGTGAATGGGCCTAAATGGTCGATATGGACCATTCTAAAAGGTTCTTTTGGCTTAGGGATCGGATGTAACATACCTTCCTTTTTACCATGTTCCCCCTTACCATAAGCACAATGCAAACAAGATGTTACATACTTTCGAATAAACCGTGTCATTTTAGGAAACCAAAATTCTTTTTTTATTAGATCTGTACAACGTTTTAATCCTACATGTCCTATTTCATCGTGATGCATTTGAACGATCTTCCATCTAGCTGGCCCGGGCACTACGAGGCGATTGCCATTGAGCGTTTTTCTATACAATCGATTATCTAAAATGACATAATTATTAACTATATCTGGTCCTGCCGACTTACTGTTTAGTTGATCAATTAAGCTTTTCAATTTATCATCCTGATACTGAATCGTATAAAACCAATCCGCGATTTCGAGGCGATTAATATTTACTGCATCAATAGGATTTCTACTTAACGCGTCAACATGCTTCATTCGTTCGCCGGGTCTATATTCTACACTAATATCGTATTCTTGTATTAACAACCACCACCTAGCGATACGCGGAATAATATCTCGTTTCGTGAGAGTAGCACGGACGGCAGTACAGTCAGTGATTATTTTTACGTGCTTACCTATAACATACACTCTGAATTTACGCAAAGATTCTACAACTGCAAGTGTCTCTAACTCATAGCTATGATACATAGTTTCCTCCCTAGATGTTACTCTACTAAAATACATAACCGGACGCAAGGTACCGTCGAGCTGCTGCTGTAATAATATACCCGCTATTCCTACTTTACACGCATCGGTATGTATTTCTGTATTTAATGTAGTATCATATAAAGCTAAAACCGGTTTAGAACACAAACATTTCTTTAATTCATTGAAACTTTCGATTTGCTTATTGCTCCATAGCCACGGCACATTTTTCTTAGTTAATTCCGTTAAAGGGCGAGCGATAATCGCAAACTTATTTATAAATTTTCGAAAATAGCTACAAAGACCTATAAATTGACGTATTTCATGTACATTTTTAGGTGTAGGAAAATGTGAAACCGCAATCAACTTTAACTCCGCGGGCTTAATGCCGTCATGAGAAATTTCATGTCCTAAATAAGTTACTTTATCATGTAAAAAAGAGCACTTTTTCATGTTTAACTTTAAATTTTCCGATTGAAATTTTTGTAATACTAACTCTAACATTTTTATACCAGAAATAAAGTCAATTGAGGGTAGTAGTAAATCATCTAAAAATGCGAGAATTTCGTGACGTGAACTGTCACTCTCAGTACAACGGATCGAATTAACAATTTTGCTAACCAAACGCATAAAAACAGATGGAGCATTTGCTAAGCCAAATGGAACACGTAAATATTCATATTGACCCTGAGGTGTGATAAAAGCAGTTTTGTGAGTGTCCTCTGGTGCAATTAATAACTGATGATAACTTTGGGCCATATCAAGACTAGTAAAATATTTCATACCGGCTAATTTAGAAATGTGATCATCAATGTTAGGTAGCGGATATCTATCTTTTATAGTGACAGCGTTAAGAGCACGATAGTCAATACATAATCGACTGTCACCGTTCTTTTTCTTGACTAAGATGACTGGAGAGGCATAATTTGATTCGGATTCTCTTATAATACCGGCATCTAATAATTCATGGACTTTAGAAATAACTATTTGTTGTTCAGTGTGCGATAATCTATATGGCTGACGATATATTGGTTGCTGCGTAGTAAGTTTTATTTTCATTTGTAATAAGTTTGTGCAACCAAGATCTTTTGTATTAATTGCAAAGGTATGTTTATATTGTATCAATAAATTAATTAAACTATTACGCTCGTTTTCATTTAAACTTCCCATATTAATTTCGTGTATAGGCACACCGCCTATGTGGAGTTCAGATATTTGGTTCACTGTAAAGACGGAGGCAGGCGAATTTGCATTACCCATATTTAAAGCACTTCTACTAAGACATTTTTCCTTATTTAGCAAAGTATTAGATAAGTTAAGTAACAATGGCTTGGCTTGACTCACCTGGCTAGGCTGGCTGGCTAATCCATCACAACTCTCAGCTCGAGCTAAAATCTTGCCCGCTTTCCAGTCAACATTAACGACTCCAGTGTTAACGACCTTTATGTAGCCCTCACTGCCTTGGAGCAAGGTCGCTGGTAACATATAGGATACGCCTTGCAATTCATAGTGGCGTGGCGCTGTGCAGACATCGTTGCCGGACGTATTACCCAGCACTTTAACTTTGATGATTGAGACACCGGGTGGTAGAGACTCCCTGTTTGAAGTCACAACTTTAAACTTGTTCACCTCTTCTTCTACGTCAAACCCTGTTAAACGATCAGGATCTACTCTTAGCGTAACTGTGCCATTTGTCACTACAAGTGATACGCGATCCGCGTTTATAATTGGTTGTCCAATTAACAAATGAATATCTTGCATATCCATTTCAGTAACATGTGCAGTACATTGTACTTGAATGTTATCGATTTCTAAATCAAATTTTACTTCGCCGCGGCTAGTAAGTAAACCACCAGAAAAACCTTTTAGGATAGTGTTAGTGGGCGAAACATTGAGTGACATAAGAGAAACAATTTGAGAATTTATAACATTCACTTGACTTCCCGTATCGATATAAGATTTGAGAAAAATCCCGTTGACCTTCACAGTCTTCTTATAAATTTCATTATAATTTTGCACTATTTTGATTTCCTTGGTAGTGGCAGTCGATTCGGGTATAGACTTAGCATGCGAAGATAATATACTTGAACAACGGGAGGCAATATGACCTTGTAGACCGCACTTGAAACAAACTCGTCGATCAGGTAGTGTACAATTTCGTAAAATGTGACCTGTCTTCTTGCAACGTGGACAGGGATCGATTTCAGGATCAATTTTCTTATCTGCGGTTGAGAACTGTTTAGTTTCCTTGATTGGTGCGCGTGCTTCGAAAGTTGGTGAACGATAATCATCGAGAGCGCATAGGAAGGCCTCATACAGTTCATCCGGACGCTGACATTGGAAAGCACGTGCATTCGGTTGTAATGAAATCGGTAATCCTCTGATTATACACGAGACACTAGCGGCGTCAGATAAATTGCAGCGAAAACACATGCCGATTTTATCTTGATAATATTTTGTCATCGTTTCGTTCGGCAATTTTTTTCTTTGCATCATTTCTTCTAATAAAGCACTATAATCACGATGTTTGGGAAAAGCTCGTATTAACAAGTGTTTCCACTCCTGCCAAGTATAGTTATACTCATCGAGTCTGTTGTACCACTTCCGAGCTTGTCCACGAAGTTTATCTTGTAGGTGAAAGGCTTTTACTTTATCGTCCCAGCCATGTATATCACCTAATTGGTCAATTTTTTTTAACCATGTTGATACTGTGCAATCTTCCCCATCTGGATCAAATTCTGGTATAAGGGACGCTGCACGATGGCCTTTAAAATGACTGAGTGGTAAGGCTTCTTGATTAAGATCATGTATAGCTCTCTCAACTTCATTTTCTAGCAAGCACTTAAGTAATTTTCTTGCGGGTGGAGACGGATATTCTTCATCTTCGCTGGTATGATACTGTTCTTGCTCGCTCCAACCAGGCGGGCGGACTCCGTTGCCGGTTTCGTTTGGGCGATTACGTTTCATTATACCACTTCTGAGTAAAACGCAGAGGTAATAAAATACGTATGCAGATTATTACTTTATTTAGTAATGTTATACAAACTGGCAGAGTTTCTGCTTAATTCAAATTATTACAAAAGAATGAAACCAAAATTAACAATGTGGGTATTTATATCCTCTTATTTTGTGGTGGGGTGTGACGTCACTTCCCACCGGCAGACAATCAATTGGCTTTGGCGTTGCTTGGCTATGGCATGGCGTTATAGGGCTCAGCTACACAACATCTTGTGGCGTTACAATTATGAATAATTTTATTCTCGCACCCGTATTTTTTTGCGATAGCTCCTAAGATATTTATTTAAATTATATGGCGTAAAAGAGTATAATAATGTGTATGAAATGCTTAAGGCCTCGAACGTATTTAAAATGATTAGGATTAATACCTACTGTATCCGTCCAATTAGCTTCGCAATTACCGCATTATACATGACCATTTTTTTAATATATGGCATATTGGCCTCGTATTTTAGCGCATTTAAGTTTATTTATATATTTGTTTAACCGGGTAGTTTTTGGTTTATTCTTCATTTATTAATAAATATATAACGTACTTTTATATAATAACGAATTTTTAGATACACATTAAAATTTTTCATTTATCTATATTAATACAATTATACATGTAATATCTGCTACGACCTTTTTCCACTTTTCCTTGCATAGAATTATTATTGTTAATGTTGTATGGAACCCACTACAGGTTCTGCCATAATAACAGCTTTTTGTCAGCAAATTCTTTTTTATTTTGCTGTCGGAAACAATGCTGAGGCAAGTACCTAGTTGGCCTTTCTTTCGTCATATATGTTGTATGTAAACAATTACAAAAACAAAGGTACAAACCTTTTCTTGTATTATAATTTTCATTGTTTTTTATTCTTACTTTTTTTTCTTTTTTTTCTATTGTGTATAAGGCCAATAAAAAAATTTGTTTCTTTCTTTCTAATATTATAATGGGTATAGTTAATTAAAAGGATAACTCCTTCAAAGATGGATATATGCAATCACGGACTTTTTTGTAGACCTATAAAAGAAGAATATCCCATTATGCATTGTTTCGTTATATCTCAAAGGGCTTAGGTAGCGACCGAAATATTGGTGACAAGACCAACTTTTTTTGGAAGTTGGCGTTGTCATATGATATTTTGCCATAAAAATGTCTAAAAATAATCGTTACATTAGTTGCTAATTAGTTGCTCGATATATAATGTATCGTGGTATGAAATTTTTGCGAATAAGTGCCGTTGAGAGGGAATTATAAACGCATCTCAGGAATCTCATGAATCATCTCAGGAAATCAGGAATCAAGGAACTAAATCCACACATATGTTTTATTTGATTGGGCTGGGTCGTTGAGGCTAGCTTCACGGACGTTTACGTTTGCTATTTTTTTATACGTTTTTAGCATGCTCTTTCAAAGCATACTAAAAAAGCACGCATTTAGCAAATGTGAATGTGCTATGCTTTTTAGCACGCTAAAAAATCTGACTGACGGACAGATATTTTATCGTTGTGTGTTTTTGAAAAAGTATCTAACAAAAATGGCATCGCAAGTTAAGTGGAGACGGGATTTGAATAAATTACTAACAGAATACGAAAAACATGCGTGCTTATGGGATTAATACATTGAAACTTATAAAAACAAAATCCTTAGAGATAATGCATATGCAGACATTGAAAATGATTAATTTAATTTAATTTTCCACGTGCGATGCGAGTGCTTTCGTCGCTTTTTTTGAGACAACTTGTGATATAGCATAGCAAATGTACATCGACAACTTTACTTAGCACTCTTTTAGCTTAGAATCCAAAAAAAGCTAAATAGCACGGAATGCTTATGAAATGAAATGTAAACGAGCCCTATCTTCGCAAATCACGTGTCGCACTCGCAGTCGGTGGCAGTCGGTTCGAGGTTCCGTTGAGTGTCGGACGCGATTTGAGCAAAAATTTAACTCTCGTAATATTGTTTTGTAAGTGTGTATTTGTTATTATTATTTTATTTGTACTTTTGAAGGTGTGAAGGACGTTTTGTACTGTTGTGTTTTTTTTTACGAGCGTCTAACGAAGTTGTTTGGCGATTGCTGGATTGGCAGACTAGGGCCTCATGCCTGGCCGCCCTGTTCACCTGATCTAACCCCATTAGATTTTTTTGTGGGGTTACGTAAAGGAAAGGGTGTTCGATCGGGAGTGATAGACGAGCCCAGATTTGCATCCATAGGAATGGAGCACAATTTGAACCCTACCTCATTCGAACCCGAAGGATGTAAAAAGGTAATTGGTTCTGTACTTTACGCTCCGACGCCGCACCGCCCGCTAGTCGCGCATCTCGCGGTCAACAAGAGTGCACAGCGTGTATGCATACATTGCGAGTTCGCAAAATACATAAGTCCTAAAATGTTCTTAAAAAAAAGTTTTTGAGATAAATCGTTATGGTATGGTATATTGCATTATATTTATATAGTATATAAATACAGTGGAGCGTCGATTATCCGAACGTCGCTTAACCGAACGACCGTTTATCCGAACTACTACGCCCACTCGACCACACACACACACACACACACACACACACACACACACACACAATACACTCCCGCGCTACAGTGCTCGCTCCTTAGCGAAACATCCCTATGTTCATGTAAAAGAAGTCTCGATATTTTTATCGATATAATATATAGTATCGTTGTACCGATACTTTGCGATATATCGATATTTTTTTTCGATCCGATATATTGGATAAATATATCGATGCTTTTCGATAAAAAAAGAACTATAGGTTGGTTTGGAAGTACATCTTGAAGTGTCTTTTTAGTTTAGTGATGTTCTCGTGAAGATCTTCGGAGACATGTAACGGAACTTTTCAATAAATGACAGCAAATTAGCTGTGGTTACTAAAATCACATGTAAATGCATTCGTCGGTCGGTTTTTGTTTTGTTAATATTTTAATTTTTTTTTAATTCTTATTTCTCAATGTCATATATAATACAACGGTCGAAACAAAAAACCGACCCACCGATGTAACATTGTACAAGCGTCTATTATTTTCAGTGTTCCTATTTAAATTTTACTTTGAAGCAATAAAAAGTCTTAAAATTTTGGGACAACGCTTGAATCTTTAGGGACTTTTGTGTTATATGTATTTTTTTAATATTTTTACAATTTTTAAAATCATTTAAATTAAGAAAATAATATGTTCGTCATTTCAAAGTTATGTCTATCAGAAAATTTACATCTGTCAAAAAGATCAAGCTATCTTGTACAGGGTAAAATGTAAATATGGTTTTCATTTACCTGTACGTAAATATGTATGACTGAATCAATATACTATAGGAAGTGCGATTATCCGAAAATACCGGTTTTCCGAACACCCATGTCCCCCAATTGGTTCGGATAATCGACGCTTTACTGTAGTATATTATAATAAATCTTTTCAAGCGTTCCAAATACACCGGTATATACATGCATAAACACATACACATTTTACAACAACAAATAGCTTATGCTTCCTGTGTCGACAATAGTTGTTAGGAGCATAAAGCCTACACAACTCCTCATGTAGGTCTGGAGCTCTTTTGGTACGTCTCAGTCGAGGCGCAAATATTTTTCGGTCGCAAATTTATAAGACCGATTTGTTATTCAAACATAAACATGGTTTTTTAATTAAATCTAACAATTAAAACAACACGCGTTTTTACTGAACGCTTCCTATTCAATTCACAAAGTATTTTATTTGTTTATATAAAAAGAGTATATTTACAATCACAAAACTAAATGGAAACACAAAGTTGGCAAATGTGATTAAAATGCTGGAGGCGGGCAGCCCTATCGCATGTTTACGTAGCGCGCGGCTGTAGCACGCTGTAGCACCACGTAGCACTGTTGGCATTTATTTCAAAGATACGGCCGAGCTACAATACTGTATAGATAATATTACCGTGGTAGTGATATGGTCGTGAAAGATGAGCTTACGGCCAAATATACACCCAAATCGAAAGGCGAACGCCTTCAACAGCATTCCTGTTGAGACGATTGTGAAGCGACTGAAATACCACGGAGTGCCCCACTATCTCCAGAGGCTATTGGAGTCGTACTTTCGCGAGAGAGAGGTCCTCTGGGAGGGGGGCGATGGTTGGCTTTATTTACGTCGCGTCGGCTGCGGCGTTCACAGAGCTTTGTCTTGGGACCAGCACTGTGGTGAAACCACCCCTGCCTGCCACGAGTGTGTTTAATCTCCTTCGGGACTTCACCATTCTACGTGATTACTGTCACATAGGAGTATGCGATAATTATCGATAATTCGTAACTACTAGATAATTTTTCATTCGGTAATTATCGAGTGGTATCGATATGTTAGATTCGATTAGAGATAGATGATAGATTTTGTGTGCACTTACATGACCGTAAAATTAGCGTTTTTAGTTTATTTTTTGTTTTTATTAGTTTCATCCATGGAATTATTATGTACTAGGTACAACTGGAAGGCTTATTAGTAAAATCCTCTCAAATAAAATTGAACTCTATATGTAATATGATATCGTTTTTAGAATTTTAAAATACATAGTAAAAAACGGGCTCGACAGAGAACAATTTAAGCTTCGTTGTGTCTCTTTCGCACGATTGCCATGTCTAGTAAGATTGTCTAAGAAATGAAAATTAAAACGTACTTATTTGCATAATATGATAAACTTATGTGAGTACCGCAGATGTACTAAAACAAATTACTTTCGCGTACAGTTTTACTTATTAAGAACAAAAATATTTCTCACAATAGCGCCGTAGGTAATGAGCTGGATGAGTGTAATTATTTTATAATGTATAAAAATCAAACATAAAATCTAAAAAATATTAGTGAAAGAATTTTTTCGATATCTCAAAAACTGAATTTTCTATTAATATTTAAAGTTGGATATTGACGTGACAACGTCTTATAAATTGGTTTGCCGGGTGACACTTCAAGAAACTGCGTTACGCTCCGCTCACGTTATGCGCTCACAATGAGAGCGAGTGAGAGGCCACTCGGGCATGGTTAGCCCGCCTAAGAGCGAGAGAGACAGACATAAAAAGTGAAAGTGTTTTAAATATAATTCTTTGTATAAATAAATGTTTTAAATTGTTACTATTATTTCATCCTTCTTCCTACTATACGAATGAATATTCACATTAAAATTATTTTACCACTCAAAGTCGTTGTCACGTAAAACTTTCGCCCGTATACCGACTTTACAGGCAACCAAAATTTTTTTTTTTTGATAAAATAAGATGTGTTTTATGATGTCCTGCTATTTTACTGTCACGGTAAAATTTTTTTTACTTGTTTTAATAGTGACTTTAATTTGTTTTTCCGTTAATGATAATATGATGTATCGCAATTAGTTTGAATTTACATTCAGATTTATATAACAATCTACTAAGAGATGTCACTTATAAAATACTAGCGGCCCGCCCTGGCTTCGCACGGGTATTTAACTAAAATTTCAAAAAATATAAAATTATATTTCTTATCACCTACACCTGCGTCAATACTGAAAAATATTTTATAACAGACGGATTGGTTGTCAAACATGTGTCAAAATAAATTTTAATTTAAATCAAAATCACTATGGAGTATTTATATCAAAATAATTTTCTCCCCCCTTTTAACATCGTTAGAGGATGAATTTCGATAAAATACGAAACACGTCTTCAACCAATTCTGTTAAAGAATATTTATGCGAAATTTGAAGTAGATTGGACCAAGGAATCATGTTGTCCCATACAAACTTTGCCCCCCTTTTTCAACCCCTTAGAGGTAGAATTTCGTAAAATCCGTTCTTAGCTGACCTCTACTCGGTAAAAGGAATATTCCTACCAAATTTCAAGTCTCTGCGCCTTATAGTTTCAGAGATATCGTGATGAGTCAATGTATACGTGGAAATCTCTTATATATATATATAGATTTTGTTGTTATTAAAACTAAATAAAAATAATATATGAGACAGTGTAGTCTAGATAAAATTTTGGGTTTTATTTTACTTGTGCCTTACTAATTATATTTAATTGAACTGAATCAGCCTGTAAACGTCCCACTGCTGGGCAAAGGCCACTTCTCCATGTAGGTGAAAGTTTAGAGTTTAATCCACCATGGTGCTCCACTCTGGGTTTGGCGGATAGTTTCCCTACCATGAGTAACGATCGCAATCAAGTATGTCATGATAAAAACTGGTACCGACAGCGGTTACGTTTTTTTTAAAATGTTAAGTGAATAGGCAAACTGGCAGACGTTCCACCAGATGGTAAGTGGTTAACGTCGCCCATGAACATAAACTAGTTTACCTGGAACTAGCCCAGGCAACTCATTTATGTGTTGCCTATCCAGAGACATAAGGTGTTAAAGTCTCGGTGCCAGTAATTAAACTGCCTGTCTTTCCCTTCCCCCCGAAACACAGCAAAGCTTTTTTTTTAAATCAGCTCAAACTTGACCGCTCAACGCGTGACGTCACATCGCCGGTTATGTCCGTCGGGATTCATTGCTCGTTCACGCGCTAACGAACTCGTGTAGTATTTTTTTTTTTGATATTTTTGGAATTATGGAGAAAAAAATACCATACAGATTGTATAGTATCTTTATGTTTATACCTATATTTTTACCTATATTTTTTTGTAACTTAATGAGTTTAATAATCCACTAGCAATCGATAATACTCTTCAGATAGAGTTACCTGCAACAGAAATAAAGAAAACGAGCGATAAGAAGATTCAAGTAGAACAGCAAAAGAAAAACGTACAGACTCAAACTATAGAAAACAGGAAAAACGTTGAAGAAGCACTTTTACCAGAGTTAGACGCACAGAAATAGTAATAATACAGATGCAAGTTTTGAACGTGACAAAATGGACTGTACTTCCGATTTATCATCGTACATTGATTCCATTGAAACTTACGAAGTGTAATAAATGTAAAATACGGATAATTATACAAATACTTGTTTGAAAATTGAACATCATTCTAAACTTTATTTGGGTATTCCAAAACAATCATATTTTCATTAGATTGTGTATTGAAACTTTATCTACATCTGCAGTTGGACGAAAGTAGGTCATGATGTGAGTATATATACCCAGCTCCTTTGATTTTTTTATCACAGACTGTAGAAAACGTTCATTGGGTGTGTCGTTGGACATCAAATGTGCTGTTGAGGAACGGGGCTGCCTTGTATTGCCCATATCTACATTATTACACATTCAGTATTCAGTAGTACATTCAGTTTACAGTACAAGAAGAGGAGGAGAAAAAATCCTTGTGTTACTCCAAACGATCATCTCTGTGTAGTCTGACGCATCGAAGTTCAAAGTAGGAGTGATAAAGTTCCTAATGGAACCCTTTAATTTTTATTATGGAATTACCCTTTGAACATGGCTGACATATTCCTCCTCTTCTTCGAAATGTACCCGATGACGAAATATTATTGTTAGTTCAGACTGGTGTTATTCCAGATTGGGATATCAAAAGATTCCCCTGTCACACGCAAGCCGTCGAAAGGTGCGTTAAGCTGGTAACAGAAGCGTCACTAAAGGTGTGTGGGGCCCAATCAAGAGAAGGTTACATCGGAGCTACACTAGAATCTAGATCAATAATGCCCAGTTCTGAAAGCAAATCACAGTACAGAGTTTCTTCTAAACAAAGCACAGGTAAAGAGTAAACAAGGTATAATAAAATAAATCTAAACCAAAGTAAATACCAAACATGCAATGTAAGTAATGTGAATAATATAAATAGCAAACACACACCCTTCATATTGGTTGGATGGTTGGGAAGGGTGTGGGTGGAACTCCAAGTGCAGCCACCTCCTTGTGGTGAGTTCTGGGTTGTTTTTATATTATTATTAATATACAAACAAGCGAAGTGCTGCACAAATGGCTTTAACTAAAATTTAACACTTTTTTGCCCTCATATTGCTATTTTCCAAACAAATTCAATATGACCAAAAATGGCGGATTTCGTTATATTTCTATAGACTTGCGCGATCGGAATATATACTCCTAGTGAAAATAATTTTTTTTACTGTTTTTCAATGCTTGAAGAATGAGAATTTTGCTATAGTCACTTAAAATAACAATAAAAAAAAATTCAAAAAAAATTAAGGAAAATTACGTTTTTCGCTAATTTAATGAAACTTTCGACTGATTGCGCGATCGGAAGATATAGTCCAATTTCAAAAAAAAAAAAAATTGTTTTTCTTCTATATAGGTACATATCGCAATTTTTCCGCACTATAGGAACTATGAATTCAAAACTTGAATTTTTCCGCACCACCCTTAAAATTCCAGATTTTCAATTTTTTCGTGAATTTATCACAAACAAATGTACAACGATATGCTGTAGCTCGAACTTTGTGTTCAGGTGTAACTTTTGCTTTTACCGTGCACTGCGGATGTAGTCTTTTCAACTGAACATACCCTATTGCATTACCTCCATACCTATCGCGTCCAGCTCTGTAAAAAGAAAACTTAAGTAAAACGCTCACGATTTATTGATGGGAATGAATGATGAATGATATACCGGGCCTTACCTACTGTATCTAGATCCCTTCTTACTTTTATAATATTATTAACCTACCTTTTACAAATAAGGTACTACATAGGTACACCTTGCAAGTTTCTTCCTTTAGATTTCTGCTCTAATATACTTTGCATGGTTTGTAAAATAATCCGCAATTATAAGTAAATCGACTTTCGGATGATTATTTGATTGGCCACGTTAAAATCCTGCTTCCATGTTAGCTGGTTGGCTAGCATACCGTTAATAAAAAATAACAAATGTATCGAAATGAACGAAAGTAAGTTTAAAGAGCGCGCGTCAATCACAAACTGTATGGCTGTATGCCATGGAATTATTATATACTGTGTACAACTGGAAGGTTCACTCAGATTATAAACGCGAGCCGAAAGAGAGAGCTACACAAAGTTAGCACCCCATCGAAAGATTTTTGAAATAAAAATTACCTTAATCGATAGGTCTACGTAAGGTCTGTATAGGTCCACCAAAATTTTTGTTAGGTCGTCTACTTTTTTTAATAAATATTTTTAATAAATAGTTCTATTTTTTCAAAAAAAAAAAAAAAAAAAAATACCTAACAACCTAAAAAAAGACCTAATAATCTATTATTGATAGGTTGTTAGGTCTTTTTTTTTTTTTTTTTGAAAAAATAGAACTATTTATTAAAAATATTTATTAAAAAAAGTAGGCGACCTAACAAAAATTTTGGTGGACCTATACAGACCTTACGTAGACCTATCGATTAAGGTAATTTTTATTTCAAAAATCTTTCGATGGGGTGCTAACTTTGCGTAGCTGAAAGAGAGGTTTCAAAACTTCACCCGTCCTTGTCAACACTTAGAACAACAAAGGAGACGCCATTAAATTACAAAAGCTGACATGACCAAAGAGTATATAAATAGACATGACAACCATATTTACCGGTATTGCTAGTAATAAATTTATAATATTTACTAATTATAATATTAGAAATATTTTTGTTCTTAATAAGTAAAACTGTACGCGAAAGTAATTTGTTTTAGTATATCTGCATTACTCACATAAGTTTATCATATTATGCAAAAAAGTACGTTTTAATTTTCATTTCTTAGACAATATTATTCTACTAAAGGAATCAAATATTTTACATGGCAATCGTGCGAAAGAGACACAACGAAGCTTAAATTGTTCTCTGTCGAGACCGTTTTTTACTCTGTATTTTGATATTCTAAAAGCAACAATATCGTCTTACATATAGAGTTCAATTTTATTTGACAGGATTTTACTAGTAAGCCTTCCAGTTGTACCTAGTACATAATAATTCCATGCTGTATGCATACTGTCTTTAATACGGGCGGTAGCCCGTGCGCCGCCCGTCGCATAACGGGCGAAGTGACGTCACAGCCACAACTCGACGGGCGCAATCAGTTTTCGTGCGTTCCTATATTGATTTGATTATAAAAAATTCAATTTTCGTGATATGAACACAATTTTTCACAGTTAGTCTTATTATTGCTTAAAGTTTTTGTTAGGACTGAAAAAGGGGAAAAATTTTTGATTTACATCTTCCTCATTAGTAAATATTATAAATTTATTACTAGCAATACCGGTAAGTATAGTTGTCATGTCAGCTGTTGTAATTTAATGGCGTCTCGTTCGTTGTTCTAAGTGTTGACAAGGACGGGTGAAGTTTTGAAACCTCTCTTTCGGCTCGCGCTTATAATCTGAGTGAACCTTCCAGTTGTACATAGTTCATAATCATCATCATCATCATCATCATGGCTTCATCTGATAATTATCGATTCATCCTAGAATTATCGATATCTGTTCATTCGATAATTATCAATAACTATCGATAGCACGATACAATAATTCTTGATGATAAAATTATCGATAATTTTTTCCTATGAAATCACTAATGCTTGTCATAACAACGTGATAACATTTGACAACTATAGTGATAAGGATCAGTGTTCGGAACCGTACGATAATTATCGTACACATACGATAATTTTGTGCCTACGTACGATGTACGATAGCATATTATTATCGTACGCAGATTGTACGATAATTTCTATCATGATGCAAAATTTGAGAATTTATATTATTTCACTCTTGCGCTGATAGTATAAATCGCAGTAGCATGATTTTATTTTGTCCAATAAAATCTTGGGAAAATACCGGGAAATACAAGTTCTCTATTCCTATTGGTTCCTACGATTCGCTCTGCTAAGTTTCACCACTGCCGATACTGTAACTTTATCCAGCGCCTGCTGTACACGATTTCTTAGTGGTTAGTATAGCATCTACCAATGCTATTAAGAGAATATAAGTTCGATATTTCGATTATGTGCACACTTCATACCTATGTATCGTATATTTTGTGTAGAAAAGTTGGCAGTCATTTCGTTATATTATTATGATTATACGTCTGTATTCGCTTTGACAAAAGGAATTATTCAAATTAAGTGAAGAAAGAATTAATTTTCTAGAGCAGCAAAATTTTGATTACACAGTGTGTAATCAAAATTTTGCTGCTCTGACCAGCTGTGGTCTGTACCACGTGTAAAACATTTGGATTTCAGTGTTCTGTTGATTTGACAGCGGTGGTTTAAAAACGATAGACTATAGAGTACTTGCATGCATATCAATTTTACAATTTATATGATTTATTTATCTATAATAGACATTATCCTAAAAAATACGATAATTTCGATTATTTTCGATCCATGTACGATAATTTTACGCCCCTTGGTACGATAGTCAGTCCACTTCAGGTTGGGAACACTGATAAGGATAACCTTAACCTGTCATACAGTATAATACCTACTAGTAGTCTAGTACTTAACTATAAATCATCGGTGCTAAAAACTATAAAACTTAACTATTTTGATATAAAACATTGAGGTTGTTTACTGTACTAGATTTTTGAAATAATTTTAAAAAAGGACAACATGAGCCGCCACTTAAAAGCTTTAATTGGACCAAGCATTCTCAATGCTGATCTATCTTGTTTATATGAAGAATCACAAAAGTTGCTAGATAATGGTGCAGATTATTTACATTTAGATGTAATGGATGGCCAATTTGTTCCGAATCTTACATTTGGCCACCCAGTAGTCAAGTGCCTTCGCAACAAAATAAAAAATGCTTTCTTCGAAACCCATATGATGGTATCAAATCCAGAGCAGGTATATATTACTTTTCAACTTCCCAGTATCATCAAGTTCACAGTGTTAAACACAATACATTATTCTTTTTTTTTCTCAATTACAACTTTTTTTATTAATAAAATATGTATTTTTGATTATTTAAGTGGATAGTGCCTATGGCAGATGCAGGAGTAAATCAGTATACATTTCATATAGAACCAGTGAGTAATATTGAAGATGTGTGCAGAAAAATAAAAGAAAATGGAATGAAGGTACAATTATCAAGTTACATATGTTATTTTTGTGTATAATATTTGTAAAAAGATGTTTAATAAGATGATTTTAATAGGTCGGAGTTGCAATAAAACCAGGTACTAATGTTGCAGAAGTAGAAAAATATATTGCTATATCAGATATGGTATTGATAATGACAGTAGAGCCCGGATTTGGGGGACAAAAGTTTATGGTTGATCAAATGGAAAAAGTTAAATACCTTAGAGAACACTACCCCTTGTTAGATATTGAAGTTGATGGTGGGGTCGGACCTTCCACCATAAGCTGTTGTGCTGAGGTAATTTTTTTCAAGTTCATCATGTAATGTTGTTATCAAATATTTGTAAGTTTTGTGATTTCAACATTAGTATATCAGTCAATAAAAAATAAGGCAGATAATTACAGTTAAAAACATTAATATATATTTATATTTATTTAATGCCTGTTGTCAATGATTTATTTTTAGGCTGGTGCTAATATGATAGTATCCGGTACAGCTGTAATAGGGGCTCAAGATCAAGCTTCAACAATAAAATTATTACGAGACACAGTTCAACAAGCTATTGGCAAAAAATAATTAATCTACTAAAGATGTCAATTTTGTAGTTTTAGAGTTACACATTCCTAACAAATATAACTAGGTAACTGGTCTTCCAAACATTTTTCACTTTTATAAAAATAAAAATGTAGCATGAGTTTATGTTTTATTAGTCAAATTTACTTAAATCTATTTTTTCTTCACTGTTATTACCAGACTGGATTGGAAATGTAGAGCTAACAGCCAAGCCACTTTCTTTAAATACCATAGGCTCATTTTTTGCTTTTAATTTTGTTCTCAGACTTGACATAGCTATAAGAATAGCTTCTTCGGTTCTTATTGTTCTTGAACCCTGATTAGGCAAGACATTGATGTAGTGATTAAATAGTAAACTGGCTTCCTCTACTTGTAATTGTTCATCACTCTCAAGAGCTGCTTCAATTCCATGCAAACCACCAAATACAATTAAAGCATGGTTGTATGTAACTTCATTTGATGGTAAATTATCTATAGGAGTACCTTTGTCAGATGTACCAATTGTTAAATCATATCTGCAAAATATGAAAATTTTAGGTGTTATTTAATTATAAATATCAGACTTCAGTTCAAATATTTTCTATAAAAGTATGAAAATATACTATCTATGAGACTTACCCATCTTTATAAGGGCACAGTGTAAAAACTTGGCTAAGACTATTGGCAATTCTTACAGTGTAACCCCAGTAGACACCAGTCTCAGCTCTTGGTGTTGCCAGACTAACAATTTTTCCTTTCAACTTCTTACTCCCTTCCGAAGGAGGCAGCATTCTGACTGTTACTCTGATACCAGGATTTAATAATTTATCTGTAGAAACATCTTGTAATAGTCCCACGTTGACTTGTGAACCTTTTCCTGGTTTAACTTTCTTGTTCATAGTTATTCCTTCTCTAAAATATAAACATAGACTTATGAATAAGGTTAAAACTCAAATAAAATCTTCAGTCTTTAATTAATGTTCTACTGTGGAACTCTTCTCCTATGGAGGATATGGGTTTAGAGCTTGCACTACTCTGTGTCACAGAGGATTGGCACACACACCCTACCAAAAAAGAATTTAATGATCATTATCATTAAGATTTTACAATAATAATCAGCACCAATGTATTTATCATACATAGCAAAAACCGAGAATGATAAACACCTAAGAAAAACAAGTTTTTGAACAAATCCAAATATCCCCTCCGAGCCCATAATTATTAGCATTAATGGGATTTTTAACTAAGGATTTAAGATTTTTTAATAAGGTTTTTAATATTAATAGAACATTTATTATAAGTACCTAAATTTAAAATCATTTGACATGCGTAAATGATGAGGAGCATCCAATGGATTTAATAACCCTGCAAATTCTAGATCTTTATGAATTGGAAAAAAGTGCTTTCTTAAATATTGAGGACATTCTAAATATTGTAATATTCTTGCTAATTGTACACAACTTTTGCGGGCCACTTTGACTCCATCAATATCATCTAGTTTTGACTTTTTAGTATTTAACTTGTCCCCAATATCATCATAGACTATAATTTCATCCACACAAAAAACGCATGCCGCTCGTGCAATTTGACCTGCCAAATAGGTACGTAATTCAGCCGATTGAGCGTTTTCTAATATGGATCCCGGTACAGCTATGCTAATAGTAGAAATTTCAGCATATTGTTTTTCTTTTTCGATTTCCTGTTTTTGTTTTATCTCTGCCTCCTTCTCAGTTGCTAACCTCTTCGCCCTTTTCACAATTTTTTCTTCATTTCTTTGTCGCTTTAATGCTTTCCGCTCTTGATTAATTTCACGCCAACTTTTTCCAGGCGGTTTTAATGATGCCGGTGGCAAAGACATAAGTGTAACTTATTATTACTTTAATAGAAAAATATTTCATTAACTATATATAATTTATAAAGTATGGTATAAACACAATACACACTACAAACTTAAAAAATACAAAGCAATACACAGTACAAAAATATAACACGTGAAAATTAGAAGAACAAATTAATTAGAATCACAGATTAAAATTTATAAAGTGACTCCTTGCCACGGCCGCTTGCTACTGACTGTCATCAAAAGATCACAGATTAGAATATATATACCGTAGTAAAACGTAAATAGGAATAAAACGGAGGAATGAAATTCGTTAAAGTAATGATTTTTGTTACATTAAAAACTCCCAAATTGGTGTGAATTATTTTACCGTTTAGTAGAATATCTTATGTTCTTATCTATATGTATCAAGAGGAAATTTGCAAAAAAATAGTAAAACGGGCATTTGAACTAATTCTATTAAGCTATTCGAATTGATATTTTTACGCCGAGTTGCACGAAACAAATTTTAAAATTTAAGTGTTTATTAAACTAATTTAATCACAAGAATCGTGATTATCTGTTGCACGAAACCTACATCTGATTAAGTTAACAAAAAAATTTAGTTTAATTAAAGACCTATCTAACGGATGATTAATTCCAACAGCTTTAAATTAATCATGAGATCAACTAATTTTAAGATTAATTTCAACCTTACTAACGGAAAATTAGCGACGGTTTCGTGCAACTCGCCGTTAGTTGCTTTAAAAACTTGAGTCATTAAAGAAGTTTTAGTGTTTACTTGACAAAACAAGTATGCTTAATTAAAAAAAATCGAAAAACCCGACTGCGTAAAATACTCTTATTATACACTAAAAAGAATAAAACACTTTACTAGCTTTCATTTGATACCCATATTGCTACAGTAAGAGAAAAAAATTCAACTCCCCCCCTCTTTCCGCCATTTGCGGGCGCCATTTTGAAAATTTATATAGCCTATGTCACTACTACAATTTAGACAAATCCAACGACACCTCATATGTCGAAAACCGTCCAGCCGTTTGGGCTGTAGGGCGTGCCAAAGAAATGGACATACATACATACATACATATATACATACATACATACACTTGAAAAACATAACCCTCCTTCTGTCGCAGTCGGGTAAAAAGGTTTAAATTACAAGTAATTTATCACTGAATATACTCACAGAAAGGTAAACATTAATATCAAGAATTTATATTATGATAAATTATAAAATATCAGAAGGCTATCTCATTTAGAATTGTTACGGGATTAAAAGACACTGTAAAGGGGTGAAAAGGAACGTCTTGCGTAGGCACCTAGGATCAAGTATACTCATATATAGTATGTAGTAGAGTATACTTCATCCTAGGTAGGCACGCTAGGTGCCAACTAGGGATGTTCATCGGGAAAAAATATCGATAATTATCGTATCGTGTTATCGATAGTTATCGATAACTATCGAATGAACACTTATCGATAATTATCGGATAAAAATTATCGATAGTTGATGACAGTTATCGATAATTATCGGATTAAAATTATCGATCATTATGGGGCGATTCGATAATTATCGGATGGATTCGATAATTATTGGATGAAGTCTAGAATTATCGGATGAAAGACAATTATATATATAATATAATTATTCTGTATCGATATTGAAGACGAAAAAAAAAGGTCATCCAGTGTCGACGTTTACCTCTATACCCTATCTGGATATCTAAAAAAAAGGTCATCACTTCTCCCTGTCAAACTTATTACTCGATAATTATAGGCTGACATATACCCATCATTATCGAATCCCAATTATTGATAATTATCAGATCAAACAAAATTATCGAAAATTATCGATAGTCATCGATAATTATCGAATGAAAATTTTCGATAATTATCGAATGAAAAATTATCGAGTAGCTACAAATTATCGAGCATTATCGCACACCCCTAGTGCCAGCGCATTAGCAATTTGCGCCCTTGCAGGAGTTATATCAAATATATTTTTCAATAAGAATGAATAAAATTCAAACCAATGCGAACTATTGCCGGAAGATAGTTTAGCATTTTTTGGGTTAATTTATTTATAAATAAAAAAAAAAATTGAATGACTAGCACAGACTAGGAAAACAAATAGCTGAAATATCAAAGTATATAAACAAAAAATATGTCAATGTCAAATCGAAATGCCATGTGATTTTCATGTGAATAACTAGAACCAACTAGAACTTATTATAGAAGTTTTAAGCCAGTGAACTTGGTTTTAACGTTGTTTGTTGATTGTCTAATTAAATAAACAAGTTTTTATATAAAATCATATTTGCATTTTTCGTATATTATTTTCGTTCAACTCATACTTTCAGCCACCGGTAAGTAACAATATTCCAAAATTCGCTAAATAAGTTTTAAGATATGTAATAAGTTAAAGAAAAAAGTTTTTAAAATGTTACTTTTTAGAAATGGTAAATTTAACAAGGATAAAAATTATTACAGATAATTTAATTTTTATATTCAATTATATATGGGTCATTGTCAAATTTTGGGCAGATAAACTTGTCCCTCAACGCTTTTTATTTTTTATTATTATTTAAACACAACCTCTGAACAAATTTTACTTGAAATACGAAATGCATCGCATTAGTAAACATCCATTACAAAATTAAGGCAGTATCGATTTTTCCTAGTTTTTAAAAGTAACATAGTGGTAATTTAACTTGAGTTTTTACTATATCAACCTACTCTTGATTTTATACTCCCGGTTTTACGGCAACAATATCGAGAACATTGACATAAACATAAGAAGGTTTTATTAATAGTATGTACATTAGACAAATTAAATATAATTTATTTTAACTATTAACATTATTATTATCATATATAACTAAAAAATATTTAAAAAAAAAAAGAAGCGGCCGGACTTTTTTGGCATGATAGTCCGTGATGCTCTAGCTTGTAGACATCACTGCCACAGGGACATTTATGAGGAGTGCAGACCGGAACCCCAAGCCGTAGACAGCCAAAAGCCTAGCATGTGCCGAAGCTGTACTAAGGCTCAAAAGATTGTTATAAGTCAATTTAGAGTTTATGTCGTCCCAGCTCCTCTGTGAATTTGGATCAAAAGGAAAATTTTGACCTGGGCATGCAATTAAGAAGGCGTTTCTAGCTTCTTACAAACCAGCAATCTCAAAGTTTAAAGGGGATGCCCTTAAAATTTTACTTATGAGATTTGCTGAACTATGAACAGAAGATAGGAAGGCTGGTAAAGCGACACTGGAAATTTTGCGAATCGCTATACCACCATAACGGATGGGTATGGATGCTTGGGTCCAAGATTGCTCGTTGAGCTGCATATTAAGTATGGATTCTAAAGTTATTTTGATTAAGTCGTCTACTTGTGTCAAAAGATCTGGGTGATTCCAAAAGGACCAGCAACGGAGCACATATGTAGATTTTGAGACGAAAAGACAGAATTTTAAGATGCTAAGTGCATAATGTGGAATAATTTCAAAGAGACGGTCAGAATATATTTGAAATTTAGTAATTGAATTATTAATATATTCAGAAATAGATTCATCAAAAATTGGAGAACCTAAAAGGTAAAGGGAATTACTGTTAACGATTTTAATATTTGGAGCCAAAATATTAAATTTTTGTTTTACGTCAGTTAATTTAAATCACTGTTATTTATAAAAAGTTCGCATTTGCTAAAATTAAGCTCCAAACCAATAGCTTCAAATTTATTTTTGATAAAAAAAAGTCTGAAAACACAGTATCCACATCACCTCGTAGGGTTCCGTCGTCCAAATACCAAACGTTGAATTTAGAATTAAAATTTTTGATTATCGGATTTATGGCCAAACTAAAAATTGCAGGCCCAAAGAGATCACCCTGTTGACAACCTTAAATTAAATTATCGATAATTTTAATTAATTATCGTATTATATTATCGATAATTATCGGATAAAAAGTTATCGATGTTGGCGACAGTTGTCGGTAATTATCGGATATTAAATAATAATTTACGGACGAAGAAAAAAAAAAAAAAGGTAATCCGCCGTCCAGTATCGACATAATCCTCCGTTCCCTATCCGAATACTTAAAAAAAAACACACAATTATCGATACTTATCAAATCCAAAAACAATTATCGATAATTATCGGATCCCACAATATTATCAATAATTATCGGATCACACAAAATTATCGATAATTATCGGATCACACAAATTTATCGATGATTATCGGATCGCACAAAATTATCGATAATTATCGAATGAAAACTTATCGATAATTATCGAATGAAAAATTATCGAAAATTATCGAATAACACTTATCGATTATTATCGATAATTATCGAATGAAAAATTATCGAGTACTTACGAATTATCGATAATTATCGCACACCCCTAATCTATACCTATCAGGGACATGATACTTACAACTAGATAGTGTACAAAAAAAATTTCTTTTGCAAAAATGAGATCTATTCTTTGACTGTTACGGTAGGTATTTCCCTATAAGCGGTAGCTAGCTAAAAGCGGTTCGAGCGAGAGCGCTCCCGCTGGTAGTGTGTCCTTGTCTAACGTCTTGCCAGCTCACATAATCATTTCGTTTGATAGAAATGGTAGAAAATTAAATACTTTTCTTTTTAATAATTTACTAATACGAACGGTTGGTAAACTTAGAAACGTATTTAGACGTATTTCTACAGTGTCAATAAATAAATCAATCGGTTGTATTTAAAAAATAATTAAATACTGAGTAAAGGTAGTATTAGATGTTTGGGACTGGTAATACTAAATGTAAGATGGTGGTTGGCTTGTTTGATTATTTGGTTGATTGTCGTGTTTCGATTAGCGATTGTGTCAATTTTCTTACTGAAGTTGAATGTTTTTCCATGAAAAATGGTAAATTTTTGTTGTGTGACAGGGTGCAATAATAAGTCTTATTCCGGTAGTCGCTTTTCTTTCCACGAGTAAATAAAAACAACAATCTTAATCTTTAGGGTAACCATGAATTTGAATTGGAGATGTACCGATCAATGACAAGAGTATACAAAATGAGCAATACCCGAAACTTACATTTTTTATAAAACACTTAAATTGTTTTGTTGAAGTTAACTAGTCATTCTACGTTGTAAAGATGATGTTTATCATTAATAATAAAAGTAATAATAAAAGATAATATAAGTAAAGGGTCCGAAACGTCGGGAAATAATTTAAATTAAATATTGTTAAACAGTAACTTTAAATAAACGCGATAAAATCCGTTTTTTAGACTTTTAATTAAATTAATAATAAATTTCTTGTATCTTAGATTTCCGAATAATGAAAACTACTACTTGATTGATGTTTGTGAATTTTCTTCTTTTACAGCCTTTGTAGACAGAGGAGGCCTAAAATATGCTTCAGCATTTATGTCAAGAGTTTACAAACTAACCGCAAGCGCCCGTGTCAAGTAATGGTCGCCGTGGCTACATTGCCCATGTCAACTTTTTTTCGACACGGGCATTAGTACGCGAAGTGCACCTGTCAACTACAGGTTGATTAACGTATATTACATTATCACCGGTGGGAAATTACGTTACAAAACGTGAGAGGCCTTGGGCAGTTTTGTGCAGTTGGTAAACTAAAAGGTCATTGCCCGGACACACAAGCGGTTAAATAGAAAAACTTTTTTTGGTAATGTCTCCTAATTACCCGAGTGCCGGAGGGTAATGTTTTTATCATTTACACAGTTTGAATATGAAAAAGATGCTTAATATGACATTACATCAATTCTCTCCGAAAATCAAGCGTGTTTCACCTGTCCATCCAAGCTCTAACGAAACTCATGAATTGAAATTGATTAAATATATTCATATTAAAATTATATTTGTTCGGGTGCTTACCGCGTTTGTAATTTTATTTAGGTCTCTATATTTCGGCAATGTTTCAATCGCCATGATCACGGGGAGACTGACGTACGGTGATGGTGGATGGTGGCAGATCAAAAAAAATCTGTCTACTAGAATGGTTTTGGTGTTTTTTTTTTACTTTTACAAAAATTAGGTACATACACACCTGTAGGTAGTGTAGTTAGATTACATCAGTATAAATTATCAGAATACTTACACAATCGTTTGTATAATTAGTCTCATTTTTTGTTTAGTCATGGTCATTTCATTAGAAAGGGACACACTACCGAGGGGGGCCCTCTCGCTCGGACCGGTTTTTGCGCCACAGTGCACAGTCTAGTTGTAAGTATCATGTCTCTGATACCTATATAAAAAGTTTACAAAATGAAAGAGACAAAACATCCTTTAATTTTATTGGACTTATAGGACATTTATGAATAAGGCAGTTAATTTTTAACATAATATATGAAAGTGTTAAATGATTTATATCATTCTATAAAAGAAACAGTTTTCTATTATCAGTTGTTCTTTACAAATCAAAACTTAATAAGATTTGTTATGGGAAATTTAATTTCATCACTTGAACGGGCCTTTGCTTTCCGCGCTGTGTCCACGTTACTTTCGTTCTTAAAATACCATCGCGCACAAAAGTTTTAAATTACGAAATGGTAAGTTAAAACTTTTTTTTATTTTGTAACACACACACAAGGTCGTCTGTTCCTAAGGTGGGCAACTTAATGCCTGTGTTTTAGGTAACAGCCGACTGATATAATTTTTTTTTTAAATAAATATACATATAAATAATACACATAATTAAATAAACATATATTACACCCAGACTCGGGGCGGGAATCGAACCCACAACCCTTTGAGCAGAAAACACGGGTCAGTCTAACCTATTGATAGTCATTTAAAAAGCCGCAAGCGAAACGCTAGTTAAAAAATAATACAATAAGCCTCGTACTTTCGTGCCCGAGTGTACTCATGCGCACACATGCTCCTCCGCTTTCTTTGAGCGTTCTTTTTACATGACGCGAACTATATAATGGTGTTAGGAAAACATGGGTTTCACTTGCTTTTTTTTTTTTACAATACAGTGGACCCACGGTAATCCGGCCCCCGGCTAATCCAGCACCCCTGTAATCCGACATGGTCTGTTTGAATATTTTGCCTGTTTAAATTTAAAAAAAAATTGATGAATATTTTCATGCTTCTTTAATTGATTGATTCATAATTTTTGATTATTTTAGTATGTACATTTGTTTGTATCAATTATTTCTTAATGTAAAGTTATTGCATATTTTTTGTAAGTTCTATACCATTAATGACGTTAATTTTATAATAAAACGTAAGCTCTCTATTGAGTTGTTTAATTTACTAAATTTGACATACATAATGAAGTATGATATTAAAAAAAAATGATTTGTACTTCTGAGTACATATATATAACATATATAATCCTATCATTGAACCTGTAATTTGTCGGATTACAAGGTACTCTTTTGAAAAAATTCCAGACTATAGGGGGTCTTAGGCAGTACTCTGTAATCCGACAAATTCGATAATCCGACACTGCACTAACGTTTGTTGGATTACCGGGGGTCCACTGTATTCTCAAAAACCTTTTTTGTCACTTGATGCAATTTTTTTTTGTCTTAAATAAATAAATAAATAAATATTAACCAACAATCACACCACGTTAACCTAGCCCCGTGGTAAGTTCGTAAGAACTTGTGTTACAGGTACTAGGAACGGAAATAAATTTAAGATATAAATACATATATACATAAATACACATCCATGACCCGGTGCAGACATCTATATTCGTCATACAGATTATCTGAACCTGGCGGGATTCGAACCCGCGACCGCTGCGTAAAGTGTCCAGTTGTCTGACCACTCGACCAGCCGGCCGTCAAAAGCCGTCTTAGCATGGCAATTTAAGTAAAAAATTTACAGAGTATAATTCAATATAAATCATTAATGCTCTCCCAGCTGTCAGTTAAAAATCAAAAGTTATTTATCGGAAACTTATTTATTTTGGTATTGTTCTCTTGTGAGATAACCTTACATCATACTTTTCATCATACCAATTTAAAAAGTTGTAAGTAAAGGGTTGTCAAACTGCTTATTTTTTTTTCATTTGTTTTAAAAATTAATATCTTATTCCAAATTAATATCTTATTAAAATTTTGACGACGCGTTGACGCAGTGGTCACAGCAACTGGGTGATGCGCTAGCGGTCGCAGGTTCGATTCCCGCACATGACAAATATTTGTATAGACCATACAGATGTTTGTCGTGGTCTGGGGGGTTTGTGCTTGTGTATTGTGTGTTTCCGGATCCCCGACACAGGATTCACATCCTACTGGGGGCCGTTGAGTTTGAGACGTTTATTATTTATTATTTAATTAGTATGTATGTGATTTTATCTTAAACACGAAAATATCTTTGTCTGTGCATGTAATTTTATGCATATTTAATTATTTACAAAAAAAAATTGTTGTCTATAAAGTCGGTTTACGGACGATAATTTTAAGTGATAACATCATAAGAAAACGTTGATGGAAAATGTCATACTTTTATGAATTGAATTAAATTATTATTACTGAGTTATCATTATTTTGTATAATACAAAGAATGGGTTGATTCAATTATTTACATTTTTATTTTTTTTGAAGAATTAAAATTTATTTGCACTCGTTAATTCAAATGTTTTATTACTTAAATTATACAGATTAATTACAAGTGCTATTAGAAATTTATTTACAGCTTATATAAATCTGTGATATTAATCGAGATCCTCCAATCAACAATAACGCATATTGTTTTTCATTCACAAGCCGAACGCTTAGGCCGATCGTGCCTCTCTATCGCTTGTTGCGCGTTCTCGCTCGCGAATCGTGACAATAGTTCGTGCGGTATAGCCAGCATTCATCGATTTACAAGACGTTATCACGTCAAAAAAAATTAACAATCAAATAATTTTATTTCAGGTAGTTCCAGCGTGGTGAATTATAGTCCTACCTTAATACCTTCTGCCTATATTGTTTGTTATAGTAATCTGGCAACGTTGCTCTGAGTGTTTTATATATTTTTGTTTATATGGTCTTAGTATATACAAATAGTATTGCGCTTTCTAATAACAGTTTTATTAAATTAAAAAGATGAGAACGTTGTGCACAGTGTTGCTAGATCACTAAATTTAAAATTAAAATTAATATTTAAATTTTGATATCTCGATAACAAAACGCTCACCGTTTTGTGCTACTTTTATTTTTTTAACTTATTCTAAAAACATTTTTCAACACTCTCCTAGTTTTATTTCCAATTCCGTCGAGAGAATTTTTTTATATAATAAAAAATCGCACATTTTACATACATAAATGGGGCATCACCCACAAAATCGAGAACTTTGTCTTTAAATATCTCGCGATCTAAACGGTTAAAAATTATGAAAATTCAGGAATTCATAAAAAAAGCTACTCTGAACCCGTGAAAAAAAAATTAGCCGAATCTTTCGAAAAGTGATTTCATGCTGGAGCCTTAAGTTATATTTTACATGATAAAAAGAGATAAATAGATTGCTTTAACTCATGATAACTGTAGAAGGTGATATAGATTACTTATGAAAGTAATATACACGGTGATTTTGAAAGCGTTTTGGAAACGAAAATTTTGGATTATTTATCAATAACAGAGCCTATATATAATGTTAATTTAATAAAATAAAATTTTTTTTTTTCATTAAAGTCGATATTCATATCGTTTACAGAGAAAAAGTGAGAATCGGTGGTAGCGGTATTTAATCACTAGACCATACATACTACATAAATAGGTACATTTATAATATCGAGACTATAGATGGGCAATCCACCGGGTTTAAACCCGGTGCTTTGATAAACACCCGATAAACACCCGCAAGCACCCATAAACACCCAGAAAATTGGGTGTTTATTTGATTTGATGAAATTAAATTAGTAATGTTATAAAATATGTTTTAAAAGTGATTATCATTCATTTTATTTCATTCTAGGCAACATTAATTAGATCAGGGAGGGAAAAATAAAATGGTACAAGATAAAAACTAAACTTTAAAAATCACATTTTATATTATTTCAGCTTTTGAATAGCTTATTTTATGTTGTAGTGTGTAATTAGCGTTTCGTAAGCGTGTTAGTTGTCATATTCTTCATTTTTACCCGACTGCGACAGAAGGAGGGTTATGTTTTTCGAGTGTATGTATGTATGTATGTATGTATGTATGTATGTATGTATGTATGTATGTATGTATGTATGTATGTATGTATGTATGTATGTATCTATGTATCTATGTATGTATGTATGTATGTATGTATCTATGTATCTATGTATGTATGTATGTATGTATGTATGTCCATTTCTTTGGCACGCCCTACAGCCCAAACGGCTAGACGGTTTTTGACATATGAGGTGTCGTTGGATTTGTCCAAATTGTAGTAGTGACATAGACTATATAAATTTTCAAAATGGCGCCCGCAAATGGCGGAATGAGGGGGCGGGACTTGAATTTTTTTTTCTTACTGTAGCAATATGGGTATCAAATGAAAGCTAATAAATTGTTTTATTCTTTTTAGTTTATAATAAGAGTATTTTACGCAGTCGGGTTTTTTGATTTTTTTAATTTGCATCCTTACCTTTCTCTTTTATCGCTTTTTAAGTTTATTTACATGATACCCCAGCTTCCTGTAAATACTTTAACATTTGTTTATTGCATTTGGTGCGCTCACATGGCTTAATATACTTAAATTCCTCCGCCAATAATTTTCTGAAGAGCTTATTACTTTTTGTCTTCTCCCTCTCGATGCTTTATGCACATTCTGAACAATTAGACTTCTTAACTGCGTCATCTTTTAATTATTTCCTTCTTTTTATACCCGTGGGGACAGAAAGAATAGATGGAGAACTTGGTCTATGTAGCTTTGTTGATGACGGTAAATCATCTAAACATTGTGTCTCACTATCTAAAATGTTTGGCGACCGGTTCCGATAGCAAAGTCTGTTCTTTTTCTCTCCTACGATTACATAATAAAAATGAAATTAAATTGGGCTATAATACCTACATAATGTTGCAGAAGAATTATAAGTATGTATCTAATTTATTTATAATACTCACGTAGTTTTGTTTCAATCATCTGCTTTAATGCAACATTTTTATCATCACTTTCGGTGCCTTCTATTCTGCTTAGCAACAAATTTTACCCTTAGCTCGTTGATCGTATTCATTTTACGCTTAGCTCGTTGATCGTATTCATTTTACGCTTAACTTCGAAACTACTACTAAAGACTAAATTCGCTACTGAAAAAATTGAGTCATAACCAGGATTCAACATGAACATCAAAACTACCTTGTGTAACTAGATGGGAAAGTCACGTTATTTCGTTAAAAAGTTTAAAAATAAACAAGATAGCCTTGCAAAGAATGGCTGTTAGTAAAGATGTGCTAATTGCAAGGAATGTTAAAAATCTAATTTTAAGGAAAGAAGATCGATGAATGTATAAGTATTCTAGAACCTATTACTGAAAGCATATTTAACTTGGAGGGAGATCAGTTTGGTATCCACAAAATATACATTACGTTTAATGATATACTGGCTAAAATACGTTTTACACTGCCTCATACTTCAATGTTGAACGAAGAAGGCAAACAGAAAATTCTGACATCAGTCGCTGAAAGGTGCAAAATGTCCATTAGACCAATTCATTTGGCAGCGTATATGCTGGATCCTTCAAGGATATATACATAACTAGCAAACCCGGCGAACTCCGTTTCGCCACCAGATGGCTTCGTTTTTTGTAACATTTCGTTTGGGGATTAAACCACCATGCAAAACCATATTGGTTTGTAGTACATGCTATGTATCAGAGATGGCGCTGTATGTGAAAAATGATTTTCCCTGTTTTCCTGCTTTTCTCTTGAAATTTTTCCTGAATTTTGTTTGCTATAAACCTCACGGAGCCTGAGACCTTTCCAACGAATGCAAAATCGTGAAAATCGGTTTATGCCTTCTGGAATTATAGCGTCAGGAAGGAAAACTCGACTTATTTTTATATTATAGATAAAGATAAGAAAAGAAATCGACTTTAACGGAAATCGGCTTTAACGAAAAAAGCAAAAGTCCCTACTTAATATATAAATGCGAAAGTAACTCTATCTGTCTGTTACGCTTTCACGCCTAAACCACTGAACCGATTTTGATGAAATTTAGTATGAAGATAGAACTGAACTTGATAAAGGACATAGGATACTTTTTATCGCGAAAATATGGGTAGAAGGGGTTGAAATAGCAGACGAAAGTTTGTATGGAAGTTCCTTATTGTCAAACATAAAATCAGGTAAGATTGTTCAATTATTTAAGACAAGGGGGGGGGGGTATCGGGCGGTCGGCGGTGCGCTTACCATGTCGCGCGATATAACCGAATTCCACGCGGGCGAAGCTGCGGGCGGAAAGCTATTTTCATATATTTGTTAATACTGGAATCCTAAACATAAACTCAATAATGAGAACATTCAGTTAGATGAAGAAAATGAAAACGAAAACATAATAGAGATTTTTATAGACCAACTTAATGAGAGCTATGATGAAAATAAACCGGAATATAGAGTTCTATAGACCCGCTTGCAACAAACCTACACCTTCAACGACAGTACGCGCGTCGTACGCGCCGCTCGTCAGCGTCGCTGAGCGGTCGGTGCCAACTAGCCCCCGCGCGCTTCTGTCTTCAGTGAGCGTTTTAGTATCGTACTGACAACCAACCATGCCTCATTTTTGTATGATGTGTCTGCACTCCGCGGCAATCAGCACATCAGCAGGATATTAAAACGATCCGCGCTGATCGTCAGCGCTGACGAGCTACGGGCTGAGCTGTCAGCGCTGACGGTCAGCTTGACACTAAAATCAGCATTACATTTTTTCGTCTGTAAAAATGATAATGGAGAATCCGATAGTGAGTGATTGTTAAGTACCTAGGTCATTTTTTTTTATTAGTACCAGAAAAAAGATTTTTTTTGCATTATTTTATTTCATCTAATTATGTATAATTTAATAAAAGAATAATAATTAAAACCTAAATGTCATTTATGTATAAAAATCATTTACACCCGAAATTTGGGTGTAAATCGGGTGTTTATCCTAAAACACCCAAAACACCCGGTTTAAACCCACCTGGGTTTAAACCCGGGTGGGTGGATTGCCCATCTATAATCGAGACACACAAAATCGTATTCGCCAATCAAAACAAAGTTGCGCCGGAGTCGTCCAACCAATGACGGCATTGCATTCGTCGCTTACTACAATCGTTAGGCGTCCTTGGATTTCAGTCGGTCACTAGGTCAGTAATATTATAACATCATGACGGCACGTTAAGGACGTTTAAATTATTATTCGCCGGAGTTTGAAGAAGATGTTCTTTAGTGTTATGTTAAGTTGAGAGTTAATTGTTTAGGACAGCAATATCTTAGTCAGTAGACGATGTGCCGTTAGCTTACTCGAGAGGTATGTAGGTACCTACTACCAACACGACGACCCGCTCATTACACGAGTGTAGTGCATACCTGGTGGCATACCTGGACAATGAGTTTAGTGATCGGTGGATAGGTCGAGGAGGGCCTGTGCCTTGGCCACCTTGAAGCCCGGACTTAACGCCGCTGGATTTTTTCTTCTGGTCGGAAATAAAAAGACTTGTTTATACGCGTGAATATGAAAGCCGTGATGATTTACGCATTGCGATAGTGGACGTGAAAAAAGTGAAAAGTGATAGAAACACATTAAGAAAATTAAAAGACAATTGTTTTAAACGTGGACGTTTGTGTATTGAACGCAGCGGACTCCATTTTGAGCAGTTGCTTCGATACAGAGAAGTGTAAATAGTGTAAATAAACTGTAAATAGGTCTGTAAGTTAATTATTCTGTAGATAGCTACGATTTTTTAAATACGCCTGAAACACAGTCCGTTGATAAATTGATTTGTTATGAAAAGAACAATCGTGGTTAATAATCAAAAAGAAGTTTAAATAAAATAGGTATTTCCAACGGTCCTAAGCCCGTGTAAAGTGTGAAGAACAAACTGGAGTCCACTGGAGTCTATCTACGCAAGTACTCGCTAGCTCGCGCCTATTTATCACGTTAGCGCCGCGCGGCGGCCGCCGAAACGCGCACGGACGTGTTTCATTCATATAAGATAATGAATGAATGATCAGTGCCTTACTACTTTCCAAGTCGATCAAGTAAAAATGAATATTAAAACAGAAACTTTTTTTTAGTCAACATTACAATTGATTTATCCATTTTTATTGGTACTATAGATGATTACAAATTTAAATATTTCGTTTCCAAAACGGCTATAAAATCACCGTGTATATTAGTAAAATGTGGATTCAGTAATCATGTAGTAAAAAATTCAAACATAAACTCCATTAATTGTCTTTATATTTATTTATTTTTTTACTTAAAAAAAAATCTATTTTTTAGCTTTTAATTTTAACTATTGCAGTATAAAGAAAATCAGTATGAACCCACAACCCTATAGTTCAATAAACAAGATAATATTTTGTTATCGGGACCCCTCTGTTAGGTCAATGTGATATGTTAACCAAGAATATTGTTTTCACATTTTAGTACTACAAGTTTGAAGATTCAGTCATGGCAGCTAATGGAAAACTAGGTATGTAGTTATTTTTAATTACTTTTTGGTAACCTTTTTTTTATTATGATTTTTATTTATTATGATTTTATTCACTAGTACAATATATATATATATATATATATATATATATATATATATATATATATATACATATTATACAACCAATGTACAACACAAACACATACATATATGTAAGTTAGATATGCAATTGCGTCACAGTATATTTGGTTTTCATGCAGGACAAATGACTCGATATGTTATAGTTGTATATTATATTAACGATTTTTTTTTTTGCTTTTGAAGCCTTCTTGAATAAAAAAAATTTGATTTTGGGTAGTCGTATTTTTTGTTATCAATAACTTAAGCATTCTAATATTTCGTCATTTCTTTTTCTTGTAAAACGTTAAAAAACGTGTAATCAATTTTTCAAAATGCAATATATATTTTTATAAACTACTTCATTATGCTAAAATTATAAAATCTAAATATATATAAAATAAGCTGACCCGTGGCGAAAATTTCGCACAATATTATAATCATTTAAATATTGAATATATCACATTAATTAATTAATAGTAATAACTTATATCTTTTTATATTTATTAATTTGCATGATGCAAGCAAAAACGCTTATTAGATATTAGTTACAAAAATTATTATTCATAAATAGTGCCCATTGTACTTGTTGTTGTTGTTGTGTAGGTATAGTTCAATACACAGTTAACAGATGGCATTGTAATATTAATAATATTATTTTCAATGAAACTTTTTTTAATGGTTTTTTTTTTTTTTTTAATATATATTTTTCGTCAAAAGCAGGGAACATAAACTTTAAAACGGTTTATGAATTATTACTTTTGGTTAAGTTATAAGTATTTAAAAAGATCTAGGCTCTCCAGGAAAAAACACGTTTTAGAAATAATAGATATGATAAATTTGCTGATTCTATTGTATTATTTCATATAACAAAAATCATTGACCTCGTTACAGTTTTTTTTTTTTTTTTATTTATATCTATTAATCTCGTATTTACAACATTAATTACACACACAAATAACATTAAACCAACACAAACAACCAACACAACATCAATACCTAATTATCATATATTAATCCATTTTACCACAGTTGAGCATCGTATCGGAGTAAGCTCACTCTTATTCTTAACTAGCGGCCCGCCTCGGCTTCGCACGGGTATTTAACTAAAATTTTAAAAATTATAAATTTATATTTTTTATCACCTACATGCGCCATCTATCGTATAATGGTAGAATATCGTTTTTATATTTAGTGACATTTAACATAATAGTACCTATATTAATTGAAAATGATGTTTATCTAAAATATTAAAACGATTTCTATTCCTATCCGACATATTTAGTAAACTTTTAAGTTTAACAAAATATTAACCCAAAAATAAGTTTTGTGAGTTTTTAAGATTCGTTAGACCAGATGGCGTCTGTGTCGCGTAGGCGTATTTCTATTTTCTTAAATATTTATTTTTAAATTTAATTACAATGAAACAAAAACTAAATTATACTGTGAGTTATGTATAATTTTTATGTATTAAAGTTATTTACATTGGTTTTGTACTTTTTACGTGATACGTGCACGAACAAAAAATGATAAGAGATGGCGCTGATTGAAATTAAATCGCGCTATTAAAATTTATTCTTGATGATATATAGTGTATTAATAAAACGGAGGTTTTAACAGATTTATTATTTGTATAGATAAGAGTTCCCTGCAGTAGGATATTTATAGGTTCTTACAACATACAGTACTAATATTTATTGAATTAACTTTTATTCATGTAGTGTATCTATATTCCCTTATTTCTTTTATTGACCTTGTAAAATTTTGGTGTTACACAGTCGTGATTGAATGATCATCTAATTTTATTGAAATACGGTGTTTTTGCTTACTTACTATAAATCCCTTCTACAGCATTTAGTGCACTTAACCCAATGTGGTACAATACTATATTATTACGATTGGCAACCCTAATTATGAAGTTAATGATTTTTTGATTCACAAATATAATATAAAATCAGCAACCTGAATTATGATAATGGATACGTTCGCGGCCATGGCGCATGCACTCCTACCTCCTACCAAAGTAAAGCTACCTACAAAACAACATGCCCCCTTCACATCATGTTGTTCCATTTCCACGCATGTTGAATGCATACACATGCGTATGCGCTCTTATCAAAGTGAAGAAATCTGCAATTAGGCCGAAATATTAATGGGGCCGAGAACGTACCCAATGTAAATAAGTAGGTATTCATTTAAATCAGTATTACGAGGGCGACACTAAAAGATCTTAGAACTGACCACTTGTAGACGATATAAAAAAATAAGTTTAAATTTTGAAAATGGACCTCATTGCCAATATTATTGTGTATTTCATTCATTTGGCACTTCATTCATTTTACGATTTGGCGGCAAATTGAAAATTGTATGCGTCACGTCAGCATGAATTTAACGCGAGAAATTTTTCGTGCAATGATTTTTTATTACTTTCGATGTCATTTAAGTCAACGAGAAAGTTATGATAGACTTCGCTTGGCCTTTCACGATGAAGCCCCATCTCGTGCCACTGTTTACAACTGGTTTAGTGAGTTTAAACGGGGTCGCACTAATCCCACCGATGATCTGCGTGACGGACGGCCTTCTACGGCGACGACTGAAGATAACATCAGTATTTGTGGCGTATGATAGAGAATGACAAAAGAGTAACCTACCAGCAGGTTCGGACAAGGTTAAGCAGCAGTATGAATCAAGTGCACAAAATTCTCCATGAACAATTAGCGGTCAGGAAATTTTGTGCCCGGTGGATACCTCATAATTTGAACGAGGCCCAAAAACTCCGTAGTGTCGATTGGCCGTAAAATGGTTAAAATATTAAACGGAGGTGACTCAAATGCTGTATTCGACATACTTACGGGTGGCGAAAGCTGGATTTACTGTTATGAATCTGAAACTAAAAGACAGTGCTGAGTTGATGTCTCCTTCAGAGGAGTTGCCAATAAAAGTGAAGAGATTTTTTTGAAAAATAATAATAAAACTAATATTTTTCTAATTTGTTCAGTTTTTGATTTTCTAAGAACTTTCAGTGTAGCCCTCGTAAACTTTTAACTTCCTCAAAAAGTTAAAAAGTATGAAACACCTAAAGTAAACGCTCTGTATATTTCATGTCAATTTAACTATTTCTATAAAATAGAATTAAATAATAATTATTTTTTACTCTAGTATTAAAAATCATAGAAAATAATAAATTAACCTATTAAAAATAATTTATTTTGCAGCTCTTCTCAGTGTATCAGACAAAACAGGTCTGATACCTCTCGCAAAATGTCTCTCAGAGATTGGCCTAGGTCTGGTCGGTAGTGGAGGAACGGCGACGGCCCTTCGGAATGCCGGCCTTAAAGTTCTCGACGTGTCAGACATAACTGGAGCCCCAGAGATGCTCGGAGGACGTGTAAAGTCTCTGCATCCGGCTGTTCATGCTGGAATACTATCGAGGTATAAATGGATTGATACTTTCTTTTTTTTTCTTTATTTACGTATTATTTAACAACGACTGAATATACTTACAGAAAAAAATATTTACAAGATATTTTTTCGTTTCACATTCATTATATTCACACTATATTTTAATTACTCACAAGTCACAACGTAAGGTTGTTGTCTGGAAAAGATTGCTTATTAGCAATAAGACCGCCTTATTGTGCAATACTCTTTAGGCATATATATCTGTAATTTTTCATTTACAAGTGGTGTACAGTAAAGAATTATAAATAAATAGTTCTCAAATATCGTGACGTTTATAGTTATTTTTATACTTCTATGAGTAATAGTCGTTTTAAGCACTAAAACAATGTAATCAAAATTGGATTTATAGTTTCAAATTTTCCTTTATCTTCTTAACCTTTGAAACAATACAAATAAATGATTTTTTCAGCAGTATATGATTACTTATTTGTAATACAAATTAAACGGCAGCAACACGAATCTTATTACAAAAACAATCAGCTCATGCATTCACAAAAAGCGCTAGAGGTAATTTTTACTAGTTCATCCCGACTGTATACATATTGACGACGATGACCGTTCTGGTGTAGTGGTGCGAGTAGTCGCCTCAACGCCGCGCGCCGGCGGTCGCGGATTCGATTCCCGCTCGGGGTAGATAAATTTGTATTTGTACAAATATTTTTTCCGGTCTGGGTGTATGTCCTTGTGGGTTTCTCCACCGTACCTCGAAGTATATCACGTAAAGCAGTCCCGGTTGTTATCATAGACGCCTGACAACGATAGTTACTCATAGTAGAGAAATTATCCGCCTATCCGCAGTCGAGCAGCCTGTTGGATTAAGCTCCAACCCTTCTTCTATATGGAGATAAGCCTTCACTCAGCAGTGGGTTATTTACAGGCTGATACAGTATACACATTGATATATTTTTGTTATCTATTATTTATTAATAATATTTTTAAAAAACCTCTATGACAGACTCACGGAATCCGATCAGGCAGATATGAAGCGCCAAAAGTTCGACATGATAAGCGTAGTGGTTTGCAACCTGTACCCGTTTGTAGAAACAGTGTCGAAGCCGGACGTAACTATCGCTGATGCGGTAGAAAACATCGATATCGGTGGAGTTACGTTGCTTAGAGCAGCCGCCAAGAACCACGATAGAGTTACTGTGGTCTGCGACCCCGCTGATTACGATAAAGTCATTCAGGAGTTGAAACAAAGCAATGAACATCAAACTTCTCTGGAAACAAGGTTTGTAATAATATATTTAATTTTATTACTAGCTGATACCCGCGACTTCATCTGCATTGATTATCCCTAATATTATAAATGTGAATATAAGTTTGTTTATTACGCTTTTACACGAAAACTACTTAACCGATCATCATGAAACTTTGTACACATATACTTGGAGGAAACTAAAATATACTAAACTTGGTGATCAGACCCCTCTTTCCCACTGGGCACTCTGGGCACTTCCCCGGGGCCCACTAGTTCTTGCTAGATCACTGAACGATAACGGATATTTATTACCGAAGTTTTTTTAATTCGAATTGTCCGCCAATGAAAAAAACCCGGAATCTGACTACAAGGACCTATCTTAAAGAACAAAACGCAGAAGCTTTTTTGATGGCTCTGCAACGTCAATTGAACTGAATGGAAGAGAGAAATTCAAAATAGAAACTTTTCTTCAAATAATTGATACCCTGAGCTTTCACCAAATCACGATTAATTTCGTATAAGAACATTAGTAAACGTTTTGATTTATTTTGTTCACTTGAAAGCTCTGAATTCCGAAGAGTTGAGAGAAATTTGCTCAATTGATTATGAAGACGTTAATGAGAAAGAATTATAAATGGAATGTCTGCATATAACAGAATAGGTGGTTACCTACTTGAAAATTGTTCATCGTGAAATCGAAGGAACTCATATTAGAAGTGTATAAAATTTTGAGAGAAAACAAAATTGAAGACATATTTTCAAATGTAGAAATCGAGTTTAATTCTTTTTAAGCATGATGGTAACTGTCTGCAGTGGGGAATGCTCCCTCTCCAAATTGAAAATAATAAAAATCTATAGAAGCAAGTTTATTTACCTTCTTTGTCTATTCTAAGAAAATAATGTTCTGTCAAAGTCATAGGGGCCCCATTACCCTAATATGCCTGGGGCCTTCAATAGGTTAAAGACGGCCCTGTTGATGATTATTAAATTGATGTTTCTTGAAACTTCAATAACTCTATATTAAACTAGCTGTGCCCGTATGTGTGCCGTACAATTTTATTATATGTATAGATGAAAATAATATCGTTTTTGGCTAAAATCTAAGAAATAAGACATCTAAGAAATCAAACTTAGAAAATGTAATTAACGTCTATCCAGTAGTTATTAAAATTACGTCTATATTAGAAGTTGTAATATCATAATAAAAAATATCTTTAAAAAAATTAAATTAAATTTTAATCATTTAAAACATAATTATTTGTCTTTTCCTACTATTAGTTCATACTCTCCGAATATAAATGTATATTTATATACACTCTTTTGCAAAAAAAAACGGGCACTTAAGCAAATAACTATTTTATAGTTACTATTAGTTTGTTTGACAATTTTAGGTATTGTTATCCTCAGAATTTTATAAATTAATTAGGAAGGAATAGTTTTCACCAGTTTTATCATAACATTTTAATTAAATTATTAAGAAATAATGTTTAAGCTCAAAACACTATGATTGTACCTGCTCGCTAAATAAAAATGAAACGCGTTAATTTCTTTGTTTTTCTTGAATACATTAAAAGCAGATAAAAGTTTAGTATTGAGTGTGACCCCCTCTTGCTGAAATCACAGCTTGCATTCGTCTGGGCATGCTAGTGAGTATATCTTTTATGGTTTCTTGGGGAATACGTTCCCACTCCGCGGTAATCACATTCTTTAGCTCTCTGATGGTCTGCGGAGCCGGCTGCACTGATCTCACTCGTCGCTTCAGAACGTCCCAGACATGCTCTATGGGATTGAGGTCCGAACTTCTAGCTGGCCAGTCCAAACGACGAATTCCGACTTCTAGCGTATACGCATCCACACCGCCAGACCGGTGGGCGCGAGCGTTGTCGTCCATAAAAATTGAGTTTTCGCCAAGAGCGGTTAAAGCGGGTTGTGCATAAGGAATTAGAACTTCCGTTATGTATCGGTGTCCAGTCAGTGTACCGTTTTCGATGAAGACTAACTCCGTACGATCCATAGAATTTATTCCTGCCCAAAACATAACAGAGCCCCCTCCATAAGGTGTGATTTCTTCAAAACATGCCTCTGCAAAGCGTTCTCCTCGTCTACGTAGCACTCGTCGACGTCGGTCTTCACCATGCAGAGATATCCTGGCTTCATCGGAGAACAATACCCTATCCCAGTCTTCATGAGTCCATGACACACAATTTCGAGCGAAGCTAAGCCTGGCAACTCGATGTCCACGGAGTAATTTAGGGCCGCGTGCCGGGCGATGACTGTGTATATTAGCAGCGAGAAGCCTCCTCCTGACCGTCCATAGACTAATTTGCACATTTCTTCTTCGAGGGTGTTCTTGAGGTCCACATAAGAAGATTTGCGATTTCTCAACGCTTGACTAACTAGAAAACGATCATCCCGTGGTTCGGTACATGTCTTTCTGCCAGAACCAGGCCTTCTCTTGACGGAACCGGTCTCTTGATAGCGCTGCCAGGTCCTTTGAACTGTCGACCGAGTCACATTTAGCCTCTGAGCCACGAAGCATTGACTGCAACCTTCTTCAAGCAGCGCAATAATTTTGCTCGCTTTTATCACTTTATCTACCATTTTCGAGATTGCTAAACAGCAATAACAACACTTTTAAATGTCAAGGACACCAGATTATTAAATAAAAATTGACAAAAAGTTAATTAGAGTCGATATTAACTATAGGGAATTCGCGCCACAAAATGTAGTTAAAAGTTATTTTCTTTGAAAACCAGGCTCAGTCAAAAATTTGAATTTGGAATGTACTCTTATAAACATTATGGCACTTTTATAACTGGCCAGTAACATGTTCAAATGATTAAAACCTTTTTGGTATTTTATTTTTTTCAGCCAAGAAGAAAATCGAAACCGCCCGTTTTTTTTTTGCAAATGACTTTATTTTGTTCAAATTTTCAGTCGTTAATAAAATACGTTTTATTTAAGTTTAAATATTTTTTTAAATTGTAGTAGATTACACTTGATGTTAATACAGTTTTTTCAAATATTAATTAATTATTTAAATTAAATTAATAATTGTTTTAGTTTTATATGGGACAAAAATAAACATTTTCTTCGTTGACTTAAGTGGAATTGACTTTAATTTTGTTTTCTTATATATTTCTTGTTTATTTTCAATAAACATATACACGTAAACATATTGCTAACATTTTTTTTTAAATAAATAATTATATATTTTCAGACAAAAATTGGCTTTGAAAGCTTTTACTCACACTTCTCAATATGATGTTCATATTTCTGACTACTTCCGAAAACAATACTCTGCAGGAGAGTCTCAACTAACTTTAAGATATGGTAAGAAAGCTGTAATATTAGTCATTTTTTACTATGTTATTAAAATATAATTTAAATTCATAAGTAGATTTCAGTTTTTTTTCCAAGTTAAAAAGTTTTTAATACGTTCAAAAATGAATAACAATTGAAACCCTTTTTATTATTATAAAGAACCTTCTCACCACAAAAATACTCAAGACCTTAAATAATATTACATGGGCTTCGCGGTATTACCCGTGTAACTTTCGATCAGGAATGTCAGTATAAAAAGTAGCTTTTGTGTTATTCTGGACCTGCAGCTATCTATGTACTAAATTTTGTTGCAGTAGTTTTTGCGTAAAAGAGTAACAAATATCCGTCTATACTTTCAAATTTATGATATTCGTAATACACATGCTTTTGAGTTAACTAGTAAAATAAAATTGTATTACAATTCATCGTTTCCACACTCTTTATTTTACATAAGAGTTGACACTTATAACTAACGTAATCATCGCGATTTTGCTAGTCGGAGCGTTTTATTGTCTCGGGGGAATTAAATAAAAAAAGCCTACTTTCTATAAAGATAAAATAAATAAGCTTAAGGATAAGATTTGGATGAGTGAGTAAACTCTTTAGTTAATAAACTCTGAGGGCTTGACATATAATATAATAATGATTGATAAATTTATGTTTCGATATGTCGTGGCCTTGTCGTAAAATTGCCCGCATCATGAAATGTTCGAAAATTTAATGAAATGGTTGAATTTCATGAAATGGTTCACTGTCCATTGGCCTCTTCATGATGTGCCTTAGCCAGATCAATGATGAGAAATCGTTTGTCGATACGGTCAACTAAGGCGGCTTACTTCGTGAATTGGTCAAGATTATTTGATGATATCGCTTAGAAAATAAATAAACCCAACAGGAATGAATCCACATCAAAAGCCAGCTCAGGTGTTCACTATCCACGACCGCCTGCCGCTGACCGTCGTGAACGGATCGCCGGGCTTCATAAACCTATGCGACGCGCTGAACGCCTGGCAGCTGGTCAAGGAGCTGAAGGAGGCCCTAGGGCTCCCTGCGGCCACCAGTTTCAAGCACGTCTCTCCCGCCGGCGCCGCCATCGGTCTGCCTTTGACTGAAGAGGAAGTAAGTTGTATCACTTTAATAGCTTCTGCCCGCGGCTTCGCCCGCGTGGATGTCGGTTATCGCGACCAAAAAAAAAGTATCATAATATGTTACTTTTAATACCTCCAAAAACATGTGTACAAAGTTTCATGATGATAGGTTGAGTAGTTTCTGCATAAAAGCTTAACAAACAAACTTACTTTAGCATTTATGATATTAGTATGATTATGTAAAAATGAAAAATTATTTCACGGCTTAAAATAACTTCGAAAAACTAAACTTACTCATATTTTATAACACTGCATGTATTATGTTTTGCAACACCTATACGCTCAATTTACATATATTTTAGAATTTATATTTACTGTTTGAAGCGAATTTTGTAACGATATTGTCCATAGCATAATAAGTTTTATATCGATTGTTTAGCATACAAACAATATACTGAGGTAAAAAATTCGTGCGTTTTCAAAGATATGACAAATAAAATTATTGGAGAACGTTAAGATCTTATTGATTTTGTTATACTGAAATTATTTGAATTAAAGAATGGAATATGCCCATTTTTCGCCCAGCGTGTGACGTCATTTGGCTTCAACGTGGATCATAGAGTTCTAAACTAAAAAATTTAGTCAGTAGGTCCTTAAGATTCATAACGAAATCATCCACTGTGGAAGGATTTTTGAAACCCGTTAGGATATGAAGTAGAGATGCCACGAATATTCGGCCATTATTCGGTCTATTCGGCCACTTTTTAGGGTTCCGTAGCCAAATACGAATATAAAAAAAAATTTAACAAGTGCGAATCGGACTCGCCCATGAAGGGTTCCGTAGCAGCAAGTAACATCATATAAAAGTTCTTGTAGTTCGTTGTAACTTTGATCGATGTTTTAATAACAGTGTATTTTGTTAATAAAAAAAAAAACCTCTACCGAAAATTGGTTTGAACGAGATCTAGAAAGTAGTCTTCTCATAGGCGAGTCCGACTCGCATTTGTTAATTTTTTTTTAATATTCGGTACTCGGCCGAATAGCATACAGTATATATGATATAATAAACGCGCGTGTCAGGCGGCGGTGTGCATGGTGTCGGACGTGCGCGCGCAGCTGTCGCCGCTGGCGAGCGCGTACGCGCGCGCGCGCGGCGCCGACCGCATGAGCTCGTTCGGCGACTTCATCGCGCTGTCCGACGAGTGCGACGAGGCGACGGCGCGGCTCGTGGCGCGCGAGGTGTCGGACGGCATCGTGGCGCCCGCCTACTCGCCCGCCGCGCTCGCCCTGTTGCGCAAGAAGAAGGGCGGCAGCTACTGCGTGCTGCAGGTATTTTTTTTTTGTTATAATTTCTTAACGGACGCTAAACCGCTTCGTTCCGTAACGCGTTACTGCGCCAGACTGTCAAAATTGACGGATAAAGGTAAGATACGTGGAGATATGAAAAAATCTTTTTGTTTTTTCAATGGTTAAAAAGAAATTAAACGGGTAAAGATCGTAATTTTTCATCCTAATATTATTTTTGTCTATTGAGAATAGGAATATTTTTACAGATTCAAAAATTATAGTTTTTTATATTATATATAAATCAGAAAATAAATATTTTTCTTCTATTACAAAGTACGTGTACCAGGAATGTGGAAAACACAAAGCAGGTTAGTTACTTTAAGAATATTATAAATTAACCTAAACCATTTTTTTTTTTGTGTATTAATAAAACATATACAATAAGAAAACAGACATGTATCAGAAAAACAGGAAACACAAGCAAGTTAGTTCATTAAGAATACTATAATATTCATCATCACCGTTTTTTAAAGTGATTAATTGATATAAATAATAATGATTAATTTTAAAATTAAATAGTTCAACTTAGATTAGTTTAAGTTATCACTTCTGTCGGGCGTCCCGAGACGCACACGTTTTATTTTATTTTATAAGTAACAAAAACATCCACGGGCTTATATTTGTCCGCACTTTTTTTATTAATATGACTATTTTAGACTTCACTAGACTTAGGATAGCGCGAGTTCTTATACTGACTATAATTATTTTTTAAATATATAAATATAATTTTTTTCTCCGCGATCGAACATTTTGCCATCCATGAAACACGTCATCGTTCGATATGCATTATTTAGGTGGGTTCTGGACATATGGTCGTTTGCCCTGGGTGTGGTGTTTAAGATTATTACTTTGCTTCTTTGTGAGGTAATTTAAGTTTTCTAAATTAATCTTTCCCGATAAGCGAGATTTCTAATGTAACAATTTTTTTTTTAAATTAATCTTCTCGGTTATTTCCAATATATTAAAAAAAAAAAACATTCTTGTAAAATTAATGTAAATAATATGATTATCTAAAAAATATTATCTATAATCTATAACTATTTTCTATTGATTTTAATTATTTAGATACAATAATTAGTAGTATTTTATGTTGTAGATGGATCCTAACTACACGCCGGATTTGATGGAACAGAAAACTATTTTCGGTCTTACGTTGGAACAAAGACGCAACGACGCAAAGATCACCCCTGATCTGTTCAAAAACATCGTGACAGAGAATAAGGATCTACCATCGAACGCTGTGAGAGATCTTGTGGTTGCTACGATTGCACTGAAATATACGCAGAGTAACTCGGTGTGCTTCGCGAGGGATGGTCAGGTATGATAAAGAATAAGCTTTATATTGATGTAGAAAAAATACCATTAAAAAATATATGTTTTTACGTGACTAAAATTTTGAACCTAGTGAACTTCATTCGAATAAATATCGACAATCGAATCGCATCACTAGCTTTCGTGAGACTAGTTACAGTAGCACGGTCGGTCTGTAATATATTATATACGGTAACACTCGGCGGCCCGGCGCGCAGGTGATCGGCATCGGCGCGGGGCAGCAGTCGCGCATCCACTGCACGCGGCTGGCGGGCGGCAAGGCGGCGCTGTGGTGGGCGCGCCGCCACCCGCGCGCGCTGGCCGCGCGCTTCCGGCCCGGCGCCTCGCGCGCGCTCGTCTCCAACGCCATCGACAACTACGTCAACGGCACCGTCGGTGAGCGTTGCTGACTTCCTGCTCCAACTTTACTTCAGACTTTCCTTATGCACTGTACTGACTCTATCAGCCTGTAAAAGGCCCACTGCTGAGCGAAGGCCTCTTCTCCGTATAAAAGAAGGATTGGAGCTTAATCCACCACGCTGCTGCTCCACTGCGGGTTGGCGGATAACATCCTTAACATGAGTAACGATCGTTATCAGGTATCTATGATAACAACCGGGACTGACGGCTTCACGTGCTCTCCGAGGCACGGTGGGGAGACCATATTATATATTATGGTGGTAAAAGGCGGTGACAACTTAGCGTCAAAAGACTCGTATACTGGTTTGCTGCTTTAGTTTGATTCCATACACTGAATATTATTACACAGCTGTTACGTGTTGTTATAACTTATACATCAACATCATCGGCTGCTGCTGGTTGAAATAATTTTAACAGACAAAATTTAAAAAAAAAAATTGTTTGTCTGTTAATAAATATGCTTGCTTAGCATAACTTTCACTGTAAAACCTTAGGCCAAGCCTCGTATAAGCCGAGGTGTAATCTAATAATAATAATAATTCAACGCTGGTAAAACTGCATGGGTCGTTTAGTTTATTAATATTACGTAAGATTGCACTCAAACACAATATTGAGATCTTTACAGGTATTTCGTTTTGCAATACACAACTTTAGTCGTAATTTATTCTTTTTTTCTTAGGAACTGATCTACCACTAGATCAGTGGAAGAATTTATTCGATGGAGAACCTCCGGCACTCCTTACCGCAGAGGAAAGGGATGAGTGGGTCAAGAAAATGGACAAAGTTGCACTTGCATCGGATGCATTCTTCCCATTCAGAGATAATATTGACCGAGCTGTCCAGGTAGTAATTGATACTTTTAGAATAACTTATATATACATATAACTTATACAATTAATAACTCTACAAAACAAACTACAGTACAACCTTGATATAACGAATGCTTTAATTTAACGATTTTTTTTAAATCCTCTAGAACTGCCCGAAAGAAGTAATAAAAACATTTCTCTAACATTACGAATAACATATAACTATCAAAAAAAAAAAAAAAAAATATAACGAATTTTTGATCATTCCAGAATATAGGTAGAAGGTATTTACGTCTATTTAACGAATTTTTTCAACTTAGAACCTAAATATAACGTATCCTATTAATTATTTCCACTTAATTCCAATTTCTTACATCGTTAAAACGAATCGTAGTCCAACATAACCTGAATATAACAAACCTCATTTTAACAATACTTGATATAACGAATATTTTCTAATTCTCTTCAATTTCGTTATATTGAGGTTGCACTGGATATAATACATACATTTTTTAAGTAGGAATTTTACTCTGTTGTATTTTATTAGAATTTATTCACGAAAACATACACACACACACACAAACATAGCTAAAGGATAAAATTTGATGCACCTAATATAATTTTTTGTTTGATTACAGTGCGGTGTCGAATACATTGCAAGTCCATCCGGCTCGAACAATGACAAAGAGGTGATCGATGCTTGCAACGAACATAAGATTGTACTTGCACATACAAACCTTAGACTATTCCATCATTAAATGTATGCTGATTGGGAAATTTATAAAAATAATATTGTTTATATTTTACTATTGTAAGCAAGTTACATGAATCATAAATTGTTTATCATATAAAGTATTAGTATATTTTTGTAAAAAAATATGTACGCTCGTATATAATTGTATATTTTAAGAGCTATTGTACAATCTTTGCATTAAATATATGAAGGTATATGCATTCCTGACGTGCCTCTATTACAATTTTTTAATAAAGTTGATCTGATACAAAACTTTTTTAAACATTTATTTAGAACTAGCGGCCCGCCCCGGCTTCGCACTGGTATTTAACTAAAATTTTAAAAATTATAAATTTTATCACCTACGTCGATACTGGAAAATAATTTATAATATACGGATTGAGTTGTCAAATCAACTTCGAAGCAAAAGCAACCCCCTTTTAACCCCGTTAGGGAATGAATTTTGATAAAATACGAAACACGTCTTCAATAAATTCTGTTAAATAATATTTTATGCAAAATTTTAAGTAGATTGGACCAAGGAAAATACGTTGTCCCATACAAACTTTGCCCCCCTTTTTCACCCCCTTAGGTGTAGAATTTCGTAAAATCCGTTTTTAGCTGACCTCTCCTCGGTAAAAGGAATATTCCTACTAAATTTCAAGTCTCTATGTCTTATAATTCCAGAGATATCGTGATGAGTGACCTTTCGTTATATATTAAGATTATGATTATAAAACGGACTCGTTAACAGATTTATTATATATATATAGATAGTACGGATGAAACATTTGAACTGATTTTTTTATTAATTATTTTTTCATTGATGAATATTATATTTTAATAAGTATTATTCCCGACGAAGACATCCAAAAACATAAAAATCATAAAAATCGGTCCACTCGTTCTCGAGTTATAAACGGTGTAACTAACACGACTTTATATATTATATAGATTACAACTTATATAGCCATAACCATCCAACTTTGTACAATCAACATACACATAACGACCAAATATTTTAACATCAAACAAACAATCAAGACCGTAGTACCCTAAGGTATTAATTGCAAAAAAGAAAAACGTTTTTTTTTTTTAATACGGGCGAGTGTCATTCTTTTGTAGTAGTAAAGTTTCAAATCTGCAAGATTCGTCACTATTCTACGACTATGACGATATAGTGTATTAATAAAACGGAGGTTTTAACAGATTTATTTATAGGTATAGAATAGATAAACATTTTTAAACATCAAATATCTTAAAAATACAAATGTTACAAAAAAAAGTTAGGCACATAATCAACATTAATATAGAGTGCCTAAAAACAATAGTTACTTATGCAACTGTTGTATAATAAAGGAGTATTAAAACACGAATGTGGGTTCATATACACGAATTGGATATTAGTATCACATGAGTGTTTTAATACCTAATTATCAACAGTTTCATACAAGACTTTATCTACTCCCATGCTTAAATCCAAACAAAACAATAAAAATATCGAAAAAAAAAATGGAGGCGATTTGAATAACTTGAGCATTATTATGAAATCCCGTACAAATCATCCGTTTAGATCAGAGTTCCCCAAACTTTTTTGTGTCGTAGACCCCTTGCCATGTTTTTCCGTGTTGGGTAGACACCCTACTTACCTGATATTGATTTCCTGTAAATTTCTAACTGTAGTGAAGTTTAGTGTTAAAAAAAAAACATGTTAATTTATACATTTATTAATTGAATTTAAATTAAAACCACTCAAAATAAAATTTTGTATCTGTTATGTAAAATATATGTAACATTAAATAAACATAAAATAAACTATAAATGAAATAACATAAGCAATAAGTCAATATTTTTAGTGAGAAGGATGAACCTGATGCTTTAAAATAATAATTAAATTATCAACATTGGCGTCAATTTTGTAAGGGTTAATTTTAAATCTCCTCGGCTAATGATGTCCAGTCTGTTTCTTTTTTTCGTTAGGAGATTGGTAAGAGCGCTGAACCCCCTTTCCACTAGGTATGACGATGGAAAGGAAATTAAAAATTTCCTCGCTATATTCCATAATACGGGATAAGTAACGGGTATGTTGTTTTGCAGCCAGAAATGCTGATATCCGTTTTTAAACTGAACCTTAAGTTCTTCGTTTGTACTTAGTTCAGTCAGTTCCTCTTGTATTATACTCTTCTTGGGTACTTTTATAAATAATGTATATGTTTTGATATTATAAGATAGTATGATGTAAGTAAATAGGTACTATCAGTGTATGTGTTGAGATCCACTATAGTAGACCCCCAAATTTTTTTTCGCTGACGTAGACCCCTTGCAGGTTGTCATAGATCCCTAGGGGTCGATATAGACCACTTTGGGAATCACTGATTTAGATGATATAATGGTTATTATGACATTGGGTGTTTTAATGTTGGCAATAAGCTAACTGTTTCAGAATCTTTTATAGAGGATTTAAAGCATGGGAGTAGATAAAAATATTTAATATAATTAGAAGTAAGCTCTTATTTTCCAGTAAAAAAGAGTTTTTCTTTACAATAAAAATTGCCTATTATTTGTCTAAAAGACATCTGACATCCATCTTGAGTCAAGTACCAATCTTTTTAGGTTTTTCAGGTCTAGATACTTTCTTCCTTCGTGGTTCCGGCGACACTACTGCCCTCTGATTAAAATTTGAACGGAATAAGCGATCTCTGTTGTTTTTTTAAAAGATTTTTTAATTTCTTTACATAATAATTATAGCTCGAGATGCACCAAGTAGAGATTACCTTAATTCCGGATGTCTTTTGGGAAAGTAATAGGTAAGTTTTATTGTATAGTAAAACTCTCTTTTTATTTATTTGGTTTTTACATTTGGAATCTATCTTTAGTGATATATTTGATATCTCTTGGTGGCGAATGAAAAATAAAACGACGCTATAATGTGTTTTAAGTACAATATAATCTTACAGAGGTAATGTAAAACTAAAATTGAGAAATTATTATAATTATTAACAACGTAATCACCTACCTACTCGTATTATACTATAAAAATAATTGACGTATTGATTTAAAATAATTCGACAAATAAATATGACTATTTTCTTCAAACTATTTTAAATTACCTTTTTAACATGTTTTTATTTTCAATTTTTATTTTATTTTTTTGAATTTTTTAGGCTTTTTTCCTATTTCCAGTCTCTAAAATATTTACCATTGAAAAATTTTCTAACCAGTTACTTAACTGCAGATCGTAGTGTCATCGGAACCTCCTTTCAAAACCGATTTAATTCTGGCCTCCAATCACTATTCTTGACAAGGTGATAAATAAACTAAATTATTCTATTATTAACTGAATTATTCTACTGTCGACCCTCTTTGGACAGCTCTTTTAGACGACATACCCAATAAAGTATAAACACAATCCAATGCTATACATGGATGACACAGACTGTCCCGATTGTCTGTAATTAACCATATCAGTCTTGTCCAAATCTCCTTGTTAGTCCAAATCTTCCAAATACTCTAACTTATTAAACGTTTCTTTGACTCAATAATACTTTTTCAGAGTTTCTAAGAGAAAATAAAAATTTCAGAATTATTGATCATACCTACTTAGTAGAAATTTTTTCAGAGACTTTTTTTACTGGAGTACAATGAAATCATTCATTATCAATTATAATTTTAAAAAATGTTGACAAATTGCCATATCTCCTTTATCTTCGAATTTCGCACGGATTACGAACGAAAGAAACAAGCTGCGCTTGCGGCTTGACTGTGATAAGAATAATATCACGGAGTATATATAGATTACAATATGTACTCGTGAATAATATTTATATTATCGCGAACAGGGGTTTTTTGTGACTCATGTTTTGGTATTACGCGGTTCTTCCCCATACACGCTTCCGTCATAAAAAAAAACCTTGAAACTGTGATACCAATAAATAATTACCGAAAATAGTGGTAATTCGACTGTATGCAAAATAAAATTATAAAGATATTTAATAATTTTCTTATTTTTTATAAAAAAAAAAATAAAAAAACATTAACAGCTTTTAATATATTTTTTTTGCTTTATACAATACTTTTTTTTTCTTTTTTCTTACAATGTAATACAAATTAAGATGAAGACCTTAGGGTAGCAAGCAAATACCAAGGATATTTTAATACAAAAAAACAAAAGGAAATGGTTTCTATAGCAAAATAAAAATTTAAGTTTCAATTATTGTTTTTATTTAACAAATGTTTTTGTGTATTGATTTAATAATTACGGTATACTCGAGGAGGTTAAGAGATTTTACCTCTTATTTACAATAATTAAAGGTTTAAACATTTGTTTTACCATTTTTTATATAAAATATCAAATGAGATCAATATTTTATGCACGGGAATAATAAAATAGGAGAATATGTGAATACGTATAGTAACATTTTAGAAATGTCAAACAAGTGTCTGCTTATCGTAATACCGAATTCGTATTGTTCATGTACTTCGTGTGTGATATTTCTTTCTTATTCGTTTCTTACTACTTACTAGTAATCAGTAATCACAGAGTACATTGAATATAGGGGCTAGTAATCACAGAGTAATCATAAAGTGATTTAGTAATATTTGTTAGTAATTGCGTATAGCTTACCTTATCATAAGTTCATAACTGTCTTAACAGATAATACATATTTGTAAGTTGTCTTTAACAAGTACTTTATGCGGTGCTTAAAGTCTTGGAAACGTAACAAAGGAAATATAAACATTAATACTAAGTGTTAAAATTAATGACTTAAATATAGTTTTAGTACTCAAATTGCCATATGTACATTTTGTAAGATGTCTACCACTGAAGTATCAGATACGATGAGCGATTCAAATTCTCCATATTCGCAAATGGAATCGCCTTACAGTTCGCCTTCGCAGCAAGTTCCCCAGCTTGCGAGTAACATTTCAGAACTATCATGCGCAGACGACAAATTTATACACAATGGTATGTATTAATTGATATGTTACACATTTGTATTAAAATGTATTTTTTTTAAATCCTCTTTTGATACTAAGTAAAAATATTTAACATGAGTCGAAAAAGTATTTAAAATAAACATTTCTTTGTTTTTTATTAATCTTAAGAATATGTAGTGTCCTTAAAAATAGACATTTTAAAATATCTAAAATTAATACTTATCGCTTTGTTTTGATAATGATCACTTTATTTTTATGTAAAAAAAAAAAATGATAATGCTTATATTTCTTTTTTAAGTTTAATTACTTAATTTGTTACTCATATTAATTAATTATTTTTAATTAAAAAAATATTTTAATTCCTTTTTTTTATACTCGTTATTAGTCCTATTTTTGTTTGCATTATTTTTAGGAGGTTTTTTGTTTTTTATCTATGTACCATAAGATAGCTTTTTTTTTATACATGTAGTGATTAATTAAATGCATATTGCATCCTAATTTTACATTTTTGGATAGATGATATAAAAATATAAATATATAAATATGGCACAGTAGGTATTAAACTATGTATAGGAGATCGAAAAAGAAACTTCATTTGCGAGGGTATGTTCCTTGGGTAAAGTTATGCAGTATGACCAGTAGATCATATGGTTAAAATATCACCGATAGTCTCAGATTCACTAGGTATAACAGAGTATATATAAGGTTGACTGATCCACAATCCTTCTTTATTGATCATAATATAATATACATTGTAAAAGAGTCAAATTTTAAATTTTCAAAATTTTATGTGTCCGGCATCAATATTTTAGACTTGGCATTGATGACTCAATGAGTCAGGATGTACATGCTATTTTATAAATATAAATTACAATATTAAATTTACATATTTTTCTTATAACAACTTAATCAAAGCTATAATAATTATCAGTTTTTAAAGTAAGAAAGTTTCTGTTACAGGCAGACGACCTGAACTACGCATTGTGGAACAACCTCAGAACCACTTTAGATTTAGGTATAAAAGTGAAATGATTGGGACACATGGATGTATTCTTGGCAAGTCATATGCAACAAATAAGCCTAAAACTCATCCAGCTGTTGAGGTAAGATATACTGTTATTTTAGTTGTGAAACATTTAAAAGATTTTTATTTAAATAAAATTTGTCTTTTTTGATTAAAAGTCTATACCGGATTTTATCGCGTTTATTAAAAACTTTACAGTTCATCATCATGAGATCATGGACGCTGTAAAGGGTCCGAAACGTCGGGAAATAATTTAATTTAAAATATTGTTAAACTGTAAAGTTTTTAATAAACGCGATGAAATCCGGTATAGACCTGGTATAGGATATGTTTGGATAGGTTATAATCAAATGAGTAAAATTCGCGTAAATATAAGAGAACAGTATAACAAAATTTGTCTTTGTTTAAAAGTAAATACCTAATGATAATAGAAATAAATAAAAATGTTTTTCAGAGTTTTTGGTTCTATAAATATTTAATATTATATATAAAGTTAATCTTAAATCTCAAATGGTTTATTTGCTATCTAAATGTACATAAGGTTTAACATTGCAACTTAGATGCCTTTTCGTGGTGCTGTAAAACACAACTGCAAATGCATATTGGTCACTGCGGATAGTATAATATTTAAACATATTATCAATATATATAACTATTGTAAATCATATATTGTTAAATTTATTTTATATACTAGCCAACCCGGCGAACTCCGTTTCGCCACCAACTTATTTTCGTGAGGGATACTCACACCACGTACTGGCGCCATCAAAACCATATTGGTTTGTAGTACATGCTATGTATCAGAGATGGGGCTGTATGTGAAAAGTGATTTTCCCTGTTTTCCTGCTTTTTTGTTGAAATTTTTCCTGAATTTTGTTTGCTATAAACCTTACGAAGCCCGAGGCCTTTCCAACGAATGCAAAACCGTGGAAATCGGTTCATGCGTTCTGGAATTATAGCGTCAGGAAGGAAAACCCGACTTATTTTTATATTATAGATTAAACAGTAATTACATTATTCAAAATTATTAGTATATTATATGAATAATCATTTTTTAATATCTTAATATTTTTTTATTAAGAAGAATACGGTAGGTCGGTAGTGCTTTTGGTATTTTCAAAGGTTTCATTAGAATTTATTTGCATTTTTTATTAATTTTAGTATTTGGGGTAATTTATTAAATATCTTTATGGCCATGCAGTCTGGACTTACATTTAACATTTTTATCTACATGTTGTTTATTTTATGTCCTTTCTGTTAACTGCAATATCAAAATCTGCATAATATGTAAAACTGACACTTGGGCTATCTAGTGGCCATTTTTGACGATAAAAATATGACTGTTTTTGAGGATTGTAGAGAATTAAAAACTGAACATTACTGCATTCTTAGTCTGAAACACACTTTTTCGATGTTATGACAGTTTTCTAGAGGAGGTGCGATATATTGAAACATAAATAAACAACTTATTTGTAATAACTCTGATAAAAATAAACAAATTAATTAATAAATAATTATTATTTATAAAGTTAAAAAATTGTTTGCACTCACCTAATGCATTAAGATGCGACGGCTGTGACACATTCCTAAGCTACACTTGGACAATGAACTGGTTATGTGTTACCACTCAGCTGATTATCACTTTAGCGACCTAATGTTTACAAATTTTAAAAATTTGTAACATAAACTTAGATTATTATAATGTCTACTTGACTGGCATGGGGAATATATCCGTCTTGAATGTCATGCATTGTTGGCACCACATATAAATTCATCAGGTCCCTCACTCAGTTCTTTTCGCAAGAAACGAAGATAGTTTGCACCGCTAATTGTTTAGTTTAAAAAAAAAAAACAATAATTTTGTCACCAATAATACCCGCCCAAACATTAATTCGCCAACGATGTTGGAAGTGGGCTATATTTATAGCTATACCAGATAAAAGGAATATTTATTGGTCTGGTAGATAATAAGAAACAAAGCTTTTTTTTTTGGTTATGAAATATTAGTTTAGAACAAAGAAGTCATATGTTTATATTTAAATTCGAATTAGAATAATGTATATATCTTATCTATACTTTAATATTAAAAAAATCAAACAATTTACGGCTTCGCGCTTAACGGCTCCCAATAGAATGAGAATCCTGTATCTGGGATCTGGAAACACACTACAGAAAAACACCAGACCACGACTATTATCTGTATGGTCTCTACAAACATTTTTCATATGTGGGGATCGAACCCGCGATCGCTAGCGAACCAGCCCTTTGCTGTTACCATTGCGCCAACGCATCATCAAAAACGCGTGCGCCTGCGTTTGTCTCGCTTGCGAGTGCGCCAGGGTTTCAACATTTGTTGAGATTTTGTAAATTAGTTAAATTAGGTAGATTATAATTAATTTTCGTAAAAATTTCTCTGTAATAAGATAATAATCAGCAAAGTTATAAAAAATCTGATGATAAATATATGTATTATTGGTTTTAGTATTATTATAATATTTTTTTTATTAGTTAAGAAATTTTTCCGGAAAAGCACTCATAAGATGTACATTGGCTCGACACGATAGTCCAGAGGAACATCCACACAAGCTACTTGAAGATGACCAAGACCGAGACGTGAGCAGCATTCTCCCAGAACATGGCAATTACAGAGTGGCGTATGTTGTTTTACATGTTATTTTTAGACTTAACAATGTGTAACCTAAAACCTTTTTTACCGCTACTGTTACCGGTTTACCATCTTCCAGGTCATATCATGATTTATTATATTCTTTTTAAACGACTTCAAAAAAAAGCAGGAGGCTCTCAACTCGACAGTTTTTTTTTTTTTTTGTGCACCTTATAACTTTTTACTGTGTACCGATTTTGATGATTCTTTTTATACACGAAAGCTGATACTTGTCATGTGGTCCAATTTAAATTTGAGCGGGATCTGACGACTAGTTTTTGAGTTATCCCTAATAATACGTATTAAATTGACTTGGACTATGTTGATGATGTTTCTATTTTTTGAATTTGGCTAAAAACAGTGTGATCAACACTCCTATTATTCAAAAATAAATTTTTATTTTATTTTATTGGTTGCATTCAAATAAACAACAATAAACATCAAAGCAACAATAAAGTATTGAGGAAAGAAACAAGTTAATTTAATTAGCTTGCATATACCCTATTAAGTATTTAAATAAATCATTGATCAGAAGCCATAAAATTCACTTTTGTCAACAGGTTTAGTGGCATGGGTATAATACATACCGCCAAGAAAGATGTACCAGCGATGTTGTATAAAAAATATGCATCAGAAGAGCCAAACACACCATACAATGAAAACAAAGTAGGCTTGGATTCATAAATATGCTTGTTAAAATTATCTGCATTCTAAAATCAAGCTCTGAATTGAACTGAAACAGCCTGTAAACATCATACTGCTGGTTCAAAGTCTCCTCTCAATGTAGGAGAAGGTTGAAGCTTAATTCGCCACTCTGCTCCACTGTACGATGGCGGATAATATCCGTACCATGTGTGACGATCGTTATCAGGTGTCATTGAAAACAACCGGGACCGTTGGCATTACGTGCTCCAAGGTACGGTGAGGAGAGCGATTACATACAACCAGACCAGAAACAGATATTTATATAAATGCATATATCTGCTCTGACCGGGAATCGAACTCGCTACCGTTGGTGTTAATGCAGCTTCTCACACCACTACACCAGAACAGTCAAATCAAGCCCACTTCGTGTCATATATAAACCACACACTAAATATTATTTCTAGGCAAAAATTAAAATCTATGCTATGTATGCGCTGCAGACAAAAATCTATGCTATGTATGCGCTGCAGACAAAATGCGTGGATGCATCCTACTTGAAAATATTTGGGAATCTATTGCAGTATAATAAATCTGAAGTAAATAAGTAAATGAATTTATTTAAAGTTAAACCTAAGACAAAGACTTAATTATTGGTTAATTGAATGCATGTTTTTATATATAGTTCTTAAGAGTTAGGGGCCGTTCATAAAATACGTCACACTAAAATCACCTTTTTTTTTGTGACCCCCCCTAGAAATATTTCGTCACAAAAACTAAGACATGTTGAGTATGATAAATTCTAAATGATACCTAGTACACAAATTCTGAAAATTAAAAATATTTATAGTAATAAATACATAAGAAAGAATATTTTCATTTGTTATTGAATCGAGAGCGCATGGTACGTGGAAACGTTGCTGTTGCTCAAGTATTGGAAAAACAAAGAAACCCGTTGTGACGGATCGCAACGCCGCTAGAGTCGCGCTTCAGAGCTAGCGCTCATGTCAAAAAATAATAAACGGCGTACGTCACGTTGCCGTATACCCCCCGTCCCCCCCTTGTCACATCTTGTCATACTCAGCTAGACCCCTCCCCTCCCCTTTATGCGAACGTATTTTATGAACGGCCCCTTACGAGTTCTTATTAACACTTGTATTTGGCCTTGACGTTTTAATATTATATTGACGTGCACGACCGGAAGATGTTATGCTTATGGCCGTATTTATATTCGGGTCGTGACTGATAAGAGTTTAAGACTAATTAATAGTCGAATATAAACCGCCATAAGTATAGTGCATTACTTCCTAACTGTTAGCTTTATAGGATAAAAATTTGGTAAACAAAAATTGTTGTATGATTTTATCTTTGTCGAAAATGTAACATATGCTGTTATTTTTATTATGGACACATTTTATAAATGAGTATATTTTAAATAATGCATATCGTTATTATTTTCATTAATTTTGTCGTGTTTGTTGAGAAATACAAAACTATTTATTGAAAACTATGTACCATGAAAACTAATATAAAAAAATTAATTTTAACGATTGACAAATAAAAATACAATGGGTTATTATATTTACAAGTAGGGTTGCCAACCGTACTAGAATATATAGTATCGTACTGTATTTCGGGACTCCGTGCTATATACTGTTGAAGAAATATATAGTACGTGAAAATACTATTCAGACTAAAATTTTCAGTACAATCGATCAATGTTTATATTTTGCAACACTAAAACTAATAAAATAATAATATTTAAAAAAAAGAAAAACATGTCCGCAATTTATGAACGCCCCATTCGTTTCGAATTTTTTTTTTTTTTGTTTAAGAATGAAAGAAGTGCAACAATATATAGTTTTTATATTAAAAAAAAAAATGAATACAAAATATAACTTAGTCAATTTTTATTATTCTCATAAAATACGTATGATAACATAAAAGCGTATTATTAGCTTTAAAAAATACTATATTTAGACAAAAAAGTGTTGGCAACCCTACCCTCAAGTGTCAACATTAAACCACATTCGTTACTAGTTACTACTACGTTTCTAATTTGCAAGTAGCAATCACTCTAGGTAGAGTATAAACAATACACAAGCAGTATTCACTATTCAGTACGATACGTATGCGCGACTACGTCCGTTCTGCGTGACTGTAACGATAAATATTATTAAATGAGCGACACGTTATATCAGCGTCGAGATGTTCTTCTGTAAGGGTTGCGGTACGTTGATCGTATTTTTACTATTTTAGCTTCGAGTCCAATGCGAGAACGAAGCTAAAAAAATCAATTTGAATATCGTCCGGCTGAAATTCAGCGCTCACGATTTGTTGACCGATAAAGAAATTTGTCCACCGGTGTTCTCAGAACCGATTCATAATTTGAGTAAGTGTTTAAACTTTTAAGTATTTATTTTTTATGTCTGTTTTTTTTATATATACACATAATATATTATATTTATTGTTTCATAATTGAAATTAATTGTGTCTAATCAAAAGCGGAAACGTTTATTTTTACGATATCCGTATTAGATTTATTGCGGTTTTTATAAGCTAAAAATATATTTAAAAACTGTATGTATAAATTAAATTATTATACAGGTATCTGGCTTCTATATACATACATACATGGTCAAACAATCCGTCGGAGGGGGGGGAGTTGTAGGTGTTATAGCTAACTTTACTAAAACCGGCGGCAACAACGGCGGCGCGAGCGTGAGGCTTGTACATAACCACAGTATTACATTAAAATGAATAATATTCTACTAGGAAAATAAATTGAATCAATACAATAATAAAATCAGTTCGTTAATTGTATTTGGTAGTCAGTATTTAATTTTATAGATTTTATTTGGCCGCCGCGCGCCGTTGGACGGCTTTATGCAGTCTACAAAGTATATCGTAAATTAAGAAATAGTTTAAATTTAAAAAATGCCATAGAAACCCCTCAAACCCTTCTCCTTCTTTGAAGGACGGTATATAGAAGCCAATATATATGTAATCTTTACAACATATCCTAACTAAAGATCTTTCCATATGCGCAGACACAAATTGATGTGAGAAGTGTTATTTAATAATGACATTTAAATTCTATAAAAAAGTCAACTTTATGTGGCGGTTATAAAAAACGAAATGAATATTTATTATAGAGAGTGCAGCGACAAACGACTTAAAAATATGTCGCATCAGTCGCTGCTACGGTCGACCGAAGGGAGGAGACGATGTTTTCATATTCGTAGAAAAGGTTAACAAAAGTAAGTTTTAAATTTTTCTTGTAGTAAAGTACTAAAACATGAACTGAACTTAATTACCCTGTACTCTCTAAACATGAATCAGTGAAATTTACATTAATTAGGTTAGTGAAACTGTATTCACTAAATATCAGTGAATTTCAGTTACAAGTTAGTGAATACTTACTAACACACATATTCAATTATCAAATCAGTGGACATTGAACTAATACTGCGTGGCACGATTCTCACATTGATTAAAAGTGAATAGTCACTTAAGATTAGTGAAATTCTACTGATTCAAGTTTAGAGAGTAAATGTCTCATTGCTAGGCATAGGCCTCCCCTCCTCCTCTGAGCTTAATCAACCACGCTGCTCAACTGCGGGTTTGTGGATAATTTCCCTACCATGAGTAATTGATCAATATCAAAATTTCTATAATAACCGTACCGGTGGTACGGTTGGCTTTAAGTTCTCTCCGAAACACGATGAGAAGACCAACAAAGACACACTCAGACCAGAAACAAATACTTGAAAAAATACAAAAAAAAAATCTGCTCCGAGCGGGAATCGAATCCGTGACTAGGCGTTAAGGCGACTTCTCGCACCATTACAACCAGAATAGCTATCGTACTATAACGTAGCGAATTAAATGACGCTATCTATTATTACACTTATCATTAAACAAACTGCTACGGTTCCGATTTCATCATTATTTTATTTGATTAATAAAATGATTTATTCTATAATAAACTCAGTGTGAATCATTATTGTGAAGTGATTTTATATTTATTATAATAATCGTGTCAAACTTAGTAACTATTGGCAAAGAATTATAATCAACAATTATTAAGCTTGCAAAATATTACAATTTTTTTATAATACTCAGAATATTTTTTTTTTCAGAAAATATTATGATCAGGTTTTTCGAACTGGACGAAAATGGTGATCGCGTATGGCAGTCGATGTGTAATTTTTTGCAGAGTGATGTCCACCATCAATACGGCATCGTATTTAGGTAACGTATCGAATTAATTAATATTTGTTACCTTTTACGACGAACGAAACAGTAACTTAATACTTTTATTACATTTCGCCTTAATGGTCTAAGATCCGGCTGCAAAAAAGTGCTCTCATCGAACGTTTGTTGAAAACCTAATTTTGTCATACATTTATGATTAGGAGAATACAAATGTACAGGGTTGCCTATCAAAAAGTGGCCGCTAGTATTTTTAATTAATTTAATATTAATTGGTTTTTAGAATAAAATTTCATTCAATAATAACTCTCTTTCACTCTCACTTTAATATTTCGCATCTTTAACAGCGAGCAACCCTTATTTGCGGCGAGATTTTGTTAGGCAACAGTATATCATAAGGAACAGAAAAAAAATTAGCTTTCATTTGATATATACATCATAAATGCAAGTCAAGAAGGCATACATGTAACAAAATCGGACTTGTTTACATCTAGCTGCGAAGAGCTACGGCCAAGTGCCCAATGGCAACCGTGGTTTTTCAAAGTCTTTATATATATTAAAACTATTCGAATCGGGATGTTTACCATGTTTTTTGTTTTCATTTGGTGGAGCTCGATATTTCGACATTATCTACGAATGTCTTGTTCACGAGACTGACACACGAGACACACGAGAATTTTATTTATATTGCTGTGAAAGTATTTTATTTAAACAATAAGTGAATAAAATTTTATTCCAAAAAAACAATTTATCGATAGATCTATAAGCGTGCAGCATTTTCTGTAAAATTACGGTCTTACTCATAAACGTTTCTTAATATTTAATCCATTGCTTAACAACTGATCAGCAAAAACCTCACTCATAAACACTATTTAGCGTTAAGAAGTCGTTAAGTAATGCGTAAATCGCTGTCAAAATTAAACCCTGCCGAGACATAGTTTAACCCTCGTTGAGCGGCAAGATGGCGGATTTCACATAAATCAGCTGTTCTATGACGACGTCTGATCTACTTACTTGCGTTTGTTTGTTAGTAAGAAGAGATTTAGAATGAAATTTCCTCTATATAAAAATTAATATATACTAAATTAGCGTTATCTGTCTGTTTAATACAGATATTTAGAGGTACCTAATTTTAATTATAATAACATAATTTAAATTAGGTTATATCTGAAGTAAATTTATTAATTTAATATTTAATAAGCTTTGTTGAATTTTGTAATTGAGAATCCGACTACTACCCATCAAAATAAAAATGATTAGAAACATATTAGAAATTAGAATATTGATCCAAGTTCCTAACTGTCAATAGAGGTCACTAGTAGTGACTCACTACAATACCGAGCTTCGAGAGTTTTCTCTATAATGTTAATAGATGTCGCTTGAATATTATTTTTAACAATTTCGTTCATTCAATTTCTCTATCTAATCGATTATTTTGGCTATAATCTGTGCCAACCATCTATGTATCGTTCTTTGTTCGTTTCTTAACTAAGTAACAGCTAGTCAATGTTTATAAGTAAACAAAAGTTAATCCTTGATTTATAGCTTATGAGTGGATTAACTAAACGGTGGCTAAATATTACTTAACGTGATTTTTATAAGTAAGACGGTTACGGTCTTACTCATAAACGTTTCTTAATATTTAATCCATTGCTTAACAACTGATCAGCAAAAACCTCACTCATAAACACTATTTAGCGTTAAGAAGTCGTTAAATAATGCGTAAATAGCTGTCAAAATTAAACACTGCCGAGCCCCTTTTTGTTTTAATCTAAGCTGCCGAGACATAGTTTAACCCTCGTTAAGCGGCAAGATGGCGGATTTCACATAAATCAGCTGTTCTATGACGACGTCTGATCTACTTACTTGCGTTTGTTTGTTAGTAAGAAGAGATTTAGAATGAAATTCCCTCTATATAAAAATTAATATATACTAAATGAGCGTTATCTGTCTGTTTAATACAGATATTTAGGTACCTAATTTTAATTATAATAACATAATTTAAATCAGGTTAAATCTTAAGTAAATTTATTAATTTAATATTTAATAAGTTTTGTTGAATTTTATAATTGAGGATCCGACTACTACCCATCAAAATAAAATTGATTAGAAATTAGAATATTAATCCAAGTTCCTAACTGTCAATAGAGGTCACTAGTAGTGACTCACTACTATATCGAGCTTCGAGAGTTTTCTCTATAATGTTAATAGATGTCGCTTGAATATTATTTATAACAATTTCGTTCATTCAATTTCTCTATCTAATCGATTATTTTGGCTATAATCTGTGCCAACCATCTATGTATCGTTCTTTGTTCGTTTCTTAACTAAGTAACAGCTAGTCAATGTTTATAAGTAAACAAAAGTTAATCCTTGATTTATAGCTTATGAGTGGATTAACTAAACGGTGGCTAAATATTACTTAACGAGATTTTTATAAGTAAGACGGTTATTTAATAAAATTATATAAGCTTTAATCATGATAATAGAATAATTGCAACTGGTTTAGTTGTTTCCAAGTTAATCGATTATATGCCAACAAACAAATTTATAGATTATTATTGGCTGTGCAACGCCGTTTCACAAACATTAGCAGTACATAATAGTGATAATACGACGTGAAAGTTCTGTACAAACTTTTATCCTCGTTTTAAAAGTGTGTATTTCAAAAATGTTGAAACATATAATTTTCATTATTATCAACCTTACTTAAGTTCAGAATAATTAAGAAAATATCATCTATGTATATTATACATCGATGGAAAATATCATACAAACTTTTACACCCACAATATAATTTTATAATTCTCATCGAGACTTATATTTTGAAGTACGCTTAGCTTCCGCGGTGACATATAGATTTAAAAAAAAAAATCTTAATCTCCAAATAGAACACCGCAGTACCGTGACGGGCAAATAACGTCCGACGTGAAGGTGAACATCGAGCTGGTGCGGCCGAGCGACGGGCGTACTAGCGAACCCCGCGATTTCACGTACAAAGCCGACTACAGCCAGAATAAGAAACGGAAGACCAATTCCTCGTACTCTTCTCTAGACAGCATTTCTGGTACGTGATTAATTTTAAAATAAAATGTGCTCCGCCATGAGCGTGTGTGCCGCCAAATTTTAATAATAAAATAATAATTAATACGAATTTTAGTTACATTTATTTGACTAGTTTGATTAGAAAATAAAAATATTTAATTATTTGTTTAAAGTCATAAATTTTAGAACGCATTCTTAAAACGGCTCTACTATAGTATAGTATAAATGGTTATTATTAATGGTTCGAAAGAACTTGGCGCAGCAGTGTGCTGTTAAATATATAGTTTTGATTTATGTTAGCTAGGGAGCGGGTGGCAATTTAGGTATATGATTTCATCGTCGTTGATACAAAGACGTAACGTAGTTTGGACCTATGTTAACTAGAAAAAATAAGTGGCGCAAGCTCAGGTAGCTCTGATTTTTTTTTAATGAACAATTTCGAAATTGAAAAAAAAAAAATCCTGTAAAAAATTATATTATCGTTTCTGTCATCAATTATATCTTATTAAATACATTTCATAGGTTGTGAAATTAAAGCTGGCAGAAGTCGGAATGGTGGGAGTTTTTATAAAAATAATTATTAAACTGTAAAAAAAATAATTACTGCTTTATCATTTTTTTTTAATTAAAAATAAACTAATAACCAAAGAAACTAAACATAATATATATAGATTTAATATTTTCATTATGTACTTGCACTTGCATTTGTAGAAGCAAGAAATAAAGAGGCTTATTATTATTATTTATCATTCCATCATCTTTTCAATAATTATTATTTATATTTGTATTTGTAATTCTATTAGTATTTTTGTAATTATAAGAAAAGGTGACAGACATCTACAGCTCTGATTTTAGATGTAACATAAAAAACATAATATATGAAATATATTTTATTTCTTTTTGTTTTATTTTTAAATGTTTTATTTTACAAACTATTGTCATTTAATATCATTATTATTTACTTTTTATTAATATACACAAATATTAGTGAGTGTATATTTGTACTCCTTTGCAGCTGTCCTCAGGTAGTAAAATATTTTTGCCTTCGAAAAGACAATCGATTTTTTCTGGCTTTTTAATTTTTATGCTTCTCCTAACTAAGAGAATTATTAGACTTAAGAGCCGAAACGATGTTATAATTTTTTTACATTTTTTCAACAATACAGATTATATTAATGCAAGATCGTCATGGAATAAAACTTTCGTCTGACATCTATTTAAATTTTTTGTAACGATACATCAAGCTCAATAATGGTCTATTGAGAAATGACAGCGCATAGCGGTTTCAAAGTGTATTTCAAAGACTTAACATATTATTACAAAATGGTTTAACATTCATAACGCGTTATCATGAACAAACGTATTGATTTTTTTAATAAAATTCATGAAATTTTATGGGTTATTGCTTATTTGCGGCCATATTATATGTATAATTGACATATAATTAAATTAAAATTGGTATTAAAGTATCCCTCCGAAAGTATGATTACGTATACATTTTATCAAATTTATCAACATACCTATCGACCCGAAAGGCGTTTATATATGTATTTTCTAATTGTTGTTGTGATAGAGTTAAAGTATAACTTTGTTTGTATATTTGCAGGTAGTTCTGATAAAAGTTTCTATGAGTTACCCGCGACCATAGACTTTATAAATGTAAGTTTTACTTTTATAATTTTTTTTTCATGTTTTCTGCTTGTTTCTTTTTTAATATATATTTTTTAATAATCTTCTCTATTATATATTTTTTTCTCTTTCTTCTACTTTAATTATATCCAGTTTTCTTTTATATACACCATGTTTGATTTGAAAAGAAGAATTTAATCATAATTTACCCATAATATAAAAGGCATTATTATATTATAATAAACACTTGTTTTTGTGCAGCAAAACGGCCCTTTTAACAATAAGCAAGATGAAATTATGACGGAGACACCGTCACATCCTCTAAAAGTAAGTTGTTTTATATTTTCATTTAAACTGATAAGTATTTTCTAAAAGTATTTACCGTAAAAACTCAAAAACTTAAGTTGTTTTATACTTCGAAATTGTACAAATTTTATCGACCCACTTACATATCTGAAATCTACTATTTTTCTCTCTTTATCTGTATCAATATATAAAAAGCCAAAAAAAAAAAAAATTGGAGAAACTTTGAGCTTTCTTGAGCAGGAATCATAAACATCAAGGTGGATGAAACCACTCTAGTTATAAATAGTATAAACTAGAGATGCCCCGAATATTCGGCTTCTATTCGGTATTCGGCCTATTCGGCTGCTTTTTTATATTCCGTATTAGGCCGAATACCGCATTTAAAAAAAAAATGAAAAAAAAAACGCTGATTTTGTTTAAAAATATATCTATTTTAATCACAAAAAATATTTTAATACTTAAATATATCAGAGGCAAGCTGTGATGAATGAAAACAATTTTTTCAGCATTTGCTTGATAGCAAACGACTGAATTTTTCTTCATAAATAATATTCGCTTCTGAAAATTGCCTTTCACTGAATACTTTACTGCTAGGAGACGGTAGATAAATCTCAGCGAATTTTGTAGGGACTAAATACAGTTTTGCGTTTGCTGACCATTTGTAAGAGTTCGCAGTCCAATTTAAGCGAGCAGTTTAAAAAAACAATCAATCTCATTTGTCACAGAACTTTTATCCACATCCTCATATTTTAAGTAAGAACTATAAGTGACACAATATGATATAACTAAATGAACGCACGCATCGCAATAAGACAAGTCGTAACATGTCACGCACGAAATGCACACATCTGTTGCCGAACATTCGGTCGCCGAATATTCATGGGGCATCTCTAGTATAAACATATTATCTATACATAACGACAAATAATGAAAATAAAGTTTTAAATTAAAAGTACCTTTATGTAAAACGTCTTGTTTGGCGTTTTAGCTCTATTATAAAAAATTACTTATCTCAACTCTCAGACTTAAATGCTCAAACTAAATTAAGGTTAGAAGCTACAAATCATTTCGCTCCGACAAATAGGCCTGGAGCGGGAATCATAATTGTCGACGCTAGGTTATCTAGTTAGTACATAATAATTGTAAATAAATTCGAACATGCGTACATACGTATAATCCGCGCCGCCGGTTAAGGAAGGGGCGGGTGTGCGCCGCGTCCGACTGTCACTTCACACCCCGCACTTTCACACTACTAGTGACGACCTTGACGTGAGAGCACGCTTATCGAGTCTTTTTTAATAAAAAAATATTAATCCATTAATTTATTTTTGACTTTATGTAATAATTATTTTGTATTCATCCAATTATCGTTTGTATAGCAACAGCCTTTTATTAAATACATACGGATACAATTTTTTTTTATTGAAGTAAATAGAACCCTCATAGAATTATTTCATAATTTACACTCGCGCAGAGGTTTTTGATGTGTTAGTATCGATAGCGCAATATAGACTAAATGACAACTCTAGCTCATTACGTTAACATTCCTAATTATTCCTCGGAGCTCTCGCGCGGACTATACGTTTCGAACGAAGAACCACATATTTTCAAGTGTATGAATGTCGTCAGGTACCGATGGATTCGGAAGCGAGCGCGAATCTATTCGCGGACGCCATCTGGGGCTCGCAGGTGAGCACGTCACAGGCGGGTGTGGGTGCGGGGGGAGCGGGGGGAGTGGGCGGAGCGTCGTTCGCGCCTCTGCTGAGCGCGCCCAGCGTGCCCGCGCCGCCAGTGCTCACGCTGCACTCGTCTGAGATGGACCGCATCCTCGAGCACTCCGTCGACATGACGCCCGAGGACAAGCGCGAGTTCCTCGGCGCGGACCTCAGCGGTACGTGCCACTTTCTGTACACCGCGCGCTCCGAGTGGCGTCTCGGAACCGCATAGTTTTACTTGGGAAAAATATCGCATCATATTGCCCCGTGATATGCAATATAAAATCTTTTATATTAAATAGAATACGGGGTAAATTACGTGATTAGAAAAACGCGATTCCAGACTCGCAAATTTACGCCCGTTCGGACAAGCCCTTATCCTAATTCGAAATATATTGCTACTATGATTGTTCTACAGAACTGATCTACAGTAATCCCCCCTATAACACGGTAGATTAGTTCTGCGTTAGCGACATTGCCCCCATTTCCTTTGGTGTTCCGCAAAGGAGTATTCTAGGTCCCACTCTATTTCTAATATAATGGGTACGTTCGCGGGCCCTCTTCTAATTGATAATTCATCACTTTTATAGGATTTTTTAATCTGTCTTGGATTTTTTAATGTGTACTTTGGAATGCATAGATTAAAAAATCCTATAAAAGTGATTAATTATCAATTAGAAGAGGGCGCGCGAACGTACCCAATATGTAAATATTCTTTGTAACAAAAAGTTGCAGAGCTGCAACACTATTGCCTGTGCCGACGACATAGCATTGATTGTTCATTTACTGGGTTGGAATGAGGTAAAATATGATGCAGAAAGTGCAATTAAAGAGGTAATGTTTTGGCTTAGCACTAATCTTTTAATTCTCAACCTAGCAAAGACAAAATACTTAACATTCACCTGCCGATTCAACTCTCTACCGCCACCAGAATTTTCCATTGTAACACACTCATGTAATTTCCGAGGTGTTTGTGAGTGTCCGAACATTCCACACGCTTCGTATATTAAATACCTGGGTCTAATAGTAGACTCTCACCTTAACTGGACACTTCATATAGATAGCGTAACCATCCGTATTCGTAATTTAATTTCAATATTTCGAATAATCAGAAGTTCTGCAGATCAAGAGACGTTACTCAATGTAAATTATGCTCTTGCAAAAAGCATACAGTATTGCATTGTTGTTTTTTTTGCTGGCATTGGTAAAAATGCTTTGCTTCCTTTGGATCGTGCTAATAGAGCCTTATTAAAAGTTATGCTTGGGAAACCAAGGCTGTACAGTACTGAATTACTCTATAGAGAGTGCTCAGTTCTAACTGTAAGATAACTTTACATTGTAGCTGTTGTTTTCCGCAAGGACAAAAGTATTGTCTTTAAGCCTATTCCTAATAGCTATGCATATAGGGCTTGCGACACAGCTTCTTATAGAACGACTTTTGCCCGTCGTTAGTACTACATTATAAGTAGCTATTGAGACCAGTTTTACCCCCAGTAAAAGGGCAGGGCGGTTTGAAAAAAGACAGCAATGGTGATGTTAGCTAGCCTCAGCAGCGTAGTCATTCATATGGAGAATATCAGCTAATTTTCGAATGAATTTTTCTCAGAAATGGTAAATCATAGAGAAAAAAAATAAAAGGACAATTTAAGTAGATTTATCTGATCTACAATTTTAGTCTGATATATTTTTATGGTAAACGTTTGGCCAAAAAATCCAAAAAACTCATTCTTGCGACCTTTGACCTTGAATAAAAATTTTTGCACACACGGGATCAATGGGGACTTTTCAGGATTTAGAGTGGTATCCCTTACGTGCCTGTAAATTTTCAGTTTGATGTGACTTTATGCAAGGGTCAATGTCTATTTTGACCGGGCTATGACGATGTGTAATCACTGTTTCATACATATACATATATATACAGGTGACTAGTGAGTCACTATCAATATTTAAGGAGAATACTCGGTACATGATTCTCATTTAAATTATGTAAAAAAAATAGGTATTTGATTTTTGACATCATTTTTGAGTCAACAAATTTGTTGCTTAAACGAGTAAAATATCTTAGTATTTTTGCCTATTCTAAGCCAGGATTAAAGTATTAAGGGGGATTGGATCATGCTTGTTTATCCTGCTACCATGTTAACATGTGGCGACGTTTGGACGTAGGTAAACTACCTGTTTTGTGTCGAAAGTGCAGCTAGCTGCTAGGGTGTCCAGACGACGCATAAGTAATTAGATAATTGTTGAGTAACTTTACTTAAAAGTTTATTAATATTTACCTATATTTTTTTTACATTATTCGAATGAGAATCATGTACCGAGTATTCTCCTTAAATATTGATAGTAATTCACCATTCACCTGTATATATTTATTTATTTTTCTTTTTTTTTCAGAATATTTCGCACAGTTCGACGGGACAGAGGATAAGGTATCATACTCTTTTTTGGCTCGAGTGAATTTCTTATATTATGAAAACATATACTTCAAATATTATGCTTTTAATTTTATGATAATGCTTCTTTTTTGCTTCTTATTTTTAAGTTATAACTTATAAGCTTTTCATTTTTTTTTTCAGCCAAGCGAGATGAATTTTATTAAAAATTCATTGATGGTCTCAGATTCGGCAAGAGTGAAGGTTTGTTTGTTATTTAATAAATAATAAGTAATCTTTATTGGTAAAGGAAAAAATTAAAACTGAAAACGTTGATAATGTGAGGAGCTCTACATAACTATATAAAGAGAAGAGCTAAGTTCGATTGATAATTTTTCTAGAAAATATCAAAATAAAGAAATTGATATTTTTAAATAATAATTATAAATAAAATTACAATAATTGCAGAATGTTAAAAATTTGGTTGACTATGAAAATGTTACCGTCAAAGAGGAGAAAGTGCACAGTAATAAGAAAAACACCGGCGAATATTCCGCCTTTTACAAAGCAGAGGATGGCGTCGAAGTTAAAAAAGTAAGTAAGCAAAATAAAATCAACAAAGCTGTTAACACTATTATTACATTTAACAAAATTGTTACTAAAGACAATTTCAATGAGAGACATAAATCTATTTAAGAAAAAAAAAAATTATTAGTATTTTTTTTTGTATCATGCAAAAATTATTATTATTATTTTTTTATTTTTGTACTACAACAATTATTTTTCTGTAAGTGCAACTAAAAGTCTAAAACGTTCACCTTACACCGTTTAGAAGTGAAGTCACTAATTTTCATATTCCACAAATACAAAGTCATAAAACTGTTTCACAATAAATGATAACTAAATAAATATCACCAAATTAAAAAAAAAATAATCTTAACAGATACAACAACATTGACAAACTATATTTGGAATATGATAATTTTTTATTTGTTCCTAATTATTATAGTTATTTTTTTTACCAACATTTGTTTTTAATTTTCTGAAATTGCTTTTAATTGCTTGTAAATTTAGATAACTGTTTGTTCTCCAGCTGTTCCATGAGAATATACTGTAACCATTCATGTAATTTGCACAACTATTAACCATATACAGTTCACAAACCTGAAATTTTATTTTATTATATTGTTATTACTTTATATCATTTAATCATCAAAATTTTGTCATTAATGTTATAATTTTTAGTAATTCCGTAGAGTAATTTCCGTTTCTTTGTTTTGAATTTTAGTTAACAGACGATATTAGTATTTTTTTTAGTCAACATATATCATATACAATTGAAAAACAGAAATAAAAAAAAGCTCTATACCAAAAGCAAAAAGTGGACGAATTTACGTTTTAAATAATAAGCCATCATCACGACTTTTTTTTTAATTGACATTTTAGTTCTTACAATAAAATGCTTTCGAGAAACTAAAATTAAGTATCTCAAGTTATTAATTAGTAAAATAAGCTTACATTTTCTAATCAGTTCAAAGAAAACTTTAAGTCCAGTGCTAATTAACATAAATGAGGCTCTATATGCCTTGCGCTATATTGTAAATAATGGTCTAAGTTTCAAGCCACTTTTCATATTGATACTTTGGTATATTATATATAAAAATACGATTTATGTGACAAACAAAAAGGTTTAATTTTTTATATTTAATTATTAATTAAATAAAAGTAGGTAACATAAAAATTAGCTTGGATCAAAATCGCTACATAATATTTTCGGTGTTATTTGTATCATTGGTGGCGGCTTTTTTTCAGGAATCACCTTGCCCTTAAATTTCTGGTTTTGTTTACCGGCATTCTTTAATGCTTTTTCAACTATCTGCACACTTTTTTCACCATTTCTACGTCTTTTTCGTCCCGTGCTAGCAAAAACAACAAGTGTAAGGTTCGCCATTTTCATAACACTGGCAGCACGCGACGAAGTACTTAAACCCTATTAAAGAATTACGCCCCCGGCGTCTTACACCTCCATGCTTCTTTAGAACCGTAATAACCAAGTCAAAAACAAAGCTAATCGTCAAGTGCCTATTAGATTAATGGCGAGGGAACATACTACATGATACAGTAATAAAAACGATACAAGATTTTTTTTCTAGTATTTAAATATTTCATACTCGGGGTGGAAATCGAACTCACATCCCTGGAACAAAGAGCAGGATCACTGCCAACTGTGCCATATATAACAACATGCCGGTAATATATAACACTGGTTAACACAAGTTTTGTTTCCTTTATTTTTTTTTCTCTGTTTTTGGGTATTTCTATGGCTCTGAAAATGAAAAAAGTACTAGGAGATTACTAACAGCTTTACTTTTTGAAACATACAGTTTTATTATTTTGACAAAAAAATACAGAAAATTAATACTTATGTTAAGTTTGCCTAGGAAATGACTCATAACCAACACAAATGAATTCTAAGCTTTGGATTCGACTTCAGTCATTGATTTGACAAAATTAGGATTTTTCACGAGTTGCCTAATCTGTGGCCATCAAAAATACTAGCTTTCAATGTTTCTGTACTTCATTCTGGAAACTTGTGTGAAAGAAAATTAAAACAATCGCCACTTTTGTCAAGCGCCTTCACAAACTGTTTCATTATACCGAGTTTAATATGCAGTGGTGGAAATATGATGCGTTCTCGGCTAACTAACGGTACCAAATTTTAGCTTCCCGCACTGGCCAAATTTTTTGTGACCAGTAATGTTGTTTGTCACGACTGTCCCAGAGACACATGAAACAAGGGAATTTCATATATTCCATTTGTTGACCTTAAAAAAAGTTAACCATATTCAAATCAACACAAATGACCCATTTGTGATCTTAATTTTTTCCATAACCTTAGATAGATCCGTACTTATTACGATTATGAAGCAAAACAAACTTTAAACTTCTTTTGCTGCTATCTATGAGAAGACGTCAATCACTAGGTTGTTACTTTTTTTAATCCCATCTGTTGGAAAATACCACCAACATCGTTACAAATATTTAAATCCGTCTCTTGACGGTAAATACGGTAATTTTTTTTCTCGGGTAACGTAAAATGTAATGTGAGTTTCCGGAGTAAGCCATTTTTTTTTCTTTTAAACGAGATGTTGAAATTTCAGAGGCTTCTTTCGGTAACTTCAGATCTCTTACTAAGTCAGTTTAGTTCTTTCTCATTAAATGGTTGAGGTTCTTGGCTAAATTTGTAGTTTGAATCAGAGTCTTCACTTGATGTATTTCGTTCGGGTTCACAGGAATTTGGATCATCAGAAGATTTAGATGTGCTGGGTTGTACTCTCGTGACTTTAATTGAGGTCATTGAGTAGAAGATAACTTAGGATATGACCACTTATTTCGATTTTCAGGGTTAATTCCGTTTATTTTCACAACGCAGAAGTAGCAATCGTCATGATGGTTTCGATGTTCTCTCTAAATCACGGTTATTACGGATATATTCACCACAAATATAGCCAAAACAATTGGGATTAAGGACATCATCTTATTGACGAAGCCATATCAAAAACAACAACAAAATATTCTTCAGTGTCTAATAAAAAACGCAAATCTGAGTAAAAATAGTAAAAAAAGGGTAGTTAGCTGTAACTCAAAAACAAAAGCTGTCAGAGAAAAATTGTTGCCATTTAAAAAAAAATACCCGTCAATTTGAGATAGAAACAAAAGAAAAAAACACAGGGAACAAACATTTTTTTTTTTTTGCCAGTGTAATAAATAATATAGCAAAAAGCAAAATACTATTAAATAAAACGCTTGACCCCTCTACTATTATAACGCCTATTTGAAAAAAATGTGGCGATCAGTGGTTTGTAATTATACTTAGTTGTAAGGAACTAAAATGTGTGCTACTTTTTACAACATTTTTTTTTTTGATAAGAGATAAAGTCAAGATAAGATTTTTCCAAATTATTAATATTACTATGTCTATATTATTAAACCTCTATAACCACAAATAAAATCGCAATAAAGATGATTTTTCTTTCATTCAAGAAATCTGTTTTTTCGATTTTTTAGCTCTACCTTAATAAATATGCATTGATAAACATTACAGTGGTAAAACCTCTTTGTCCGTGAGAGTCTCACTCCCACTTGGCAGGTTTGTTTAACATACTTTGTATTAAAACACAATAAAACATTTAAATTAAAAATTTTAAAGTACTTTCAAATTTATAGTAGTAGTAGTAGTATTACGAAAGGGACTGTGGCTATGTCTTCATGACCTACTGCAGTCTCTCCCGTTCGCCGGTCACTGGTGCAGCGGAAAAAGAGCGCTCACGGTGCGGGCACTAGCGAGAGAGAGCTCTATGTGCGAAGGCACCGCATAGGCGAGCCAACCGTCGGCGCGTCACGGTGGTATGTGCCATCGATCTCATGGCGTCCTTGTACGACGATGAGGGCACCGCTGGGTTTTAGTGCGGTATTCTGGCACGTTCTGCCCTGTCAGCGAGTCCCACATACCCGTCGCCCTCAGGCGGCGGGATGCGTAAACGCATTTCCCAGCGAGAAAAAAAAGGGGGGCTAAACCTGAGGAAAAATGTAAAATAGCTGCAACAGCGCCGAACGGACTCTAAATACCCGCGACAACAGCGTATTACCCACTGCCGCAACACCGCTGCACCACCGCTTCTCTTAATCTTTCTTAATCTTTTGATTTTTTATTCTCTAGAAATTCTTTAGAGAATAAAGATTTTGTATTGTGGCGATTTTGTCTTCTAAACGACTGTGGCGCAGCGGTGTTGCCGCAGTGGGTAACCGTATGGCGCTGTTGCAGCGCTGTTGCGGCTATTTTATGTTTTTACTCGGGAAATCCGCTTTTAAGGCAAAATGATTCATCCTATGACAGACCGACCTATCCTCATCAGGATATACTGTTGTAGATTCAGAGAAATCGAATTGTCCTAAAAACTTTATAGAAGTAAAAATTTAATAGGGTGCAAATTTTATAAATGGCTCGGCTATATTTGTAGCTCGTCAAGGAACTGTGCGAGATGATACGAAACAAGACAGGTCACAAGAAGCAACTCATCAGAAGTAAACTTGAAAGACTCTTCGAAATGAGATTGAGCAATGGGGATACGTAAGTGGTTTATAGTTTTTTTTTTTTTTTTTTCTCGTTACTTTAATATTTACCAATAAATATTTTACATATTTTCTTTATTTTGATATCATTACCCGACTGCGCCAGAAGGAGGGTTATGTTTTTCGAGAGTATGTATGTATCTATAATTGTTTGGCACGCTCTGCAGCCTGAACGGCTCGATTGATTTTAGCTCGAGAAGTGTCGTTAGATTCGTATACACTGTGAGAGTGACGAATGTTTGATTAATGATTTTAGCTTCAAAGGTGTTAGGTAAGGTTAGGGTTTTTTCATTTCCAAATTACACAGACAGAGTTTTTTAGTATTTTTAAATTTTAATATCTATCTTTGTATATAATCTAGGTCGCGATTGAAAGTCTATTTTTTAAGTAACGAATGTGTATTTATGATGATAAATTTTTCAGATTCCTACATATGACGTTGTGTAGTAATCAGCCCAGTCTAGAGTATATAGTGAAGCTAATATACAGTGTTAAAATGACGAAACTTTTGAACATAAAAAACGATCAGATGCAGACAATCTTACACCTTGCTATTATAAACAACTTGCCGAGACTTGTTTCATTCCTCGTGTCAAAGGGTAAAGGTTTATTGTTTTATTTTTAAGACATTTAAAAATATGTCGAAACAATTATTACAAAGTTTTTTTTTAAACTTTTTTTTGTTTTTTTTTTTCATTCTAATGTTATAAAACTTGATAGTAAATTATTTGTACATTAGAAAACATTTTCTGATGGTAGTAAAAGTTACTAGACATTGTGCTAGAACTCACAGAAGTGGATCAGTGGCCATAAATATTAAAATCGAAACTTATTTAATTTATTATATTCGTGTTAATAACCACGAAAGAAACCAGCAGGGTCGTCTAGTTTTATTTATTACGTTGAACTGAACTGAAAACGACCTATAATATCCTAATGCTGGGCTAAGTTAATTTAAATGTCAATTTTCGAAACAATAATATTTTTAATTCCCTATAGGTTGCAATCCAATGGAAGAAGATGGTGAGGGTAACAATGCTATTCACTACGCTGTCACATGTCAGTCATGCATCGGACCTCTGTTGGATGCTATCAAGACCAATTCGGTGCCCTGTGATATCAACGCTTATAACAATGGTAGGAACCTTATTTTATTCATTGGCTGTTATGAACGACAATGAAATGTTGATTATTATCGTCAAAAAATAATGTATAGCCGATTTATCGTTTTCGAAGACATTAGTTAAAATTCTAAAATAGAAGTGGTGTCAACCATATTATCTTAAGATAGATAAGTAATTTATTTTGTAGTGTACCTAAAGACCATTTGGTTGTTGTCTGCGAGTTTTCTTGCGGACACTTTACAATTAAGCTTAAATGGAATGAATAGTAATTCAATGATTAAAATTAAACAGTTTGTAGACAAAATAGTAAAATAAAAACTATTAAACCGATTCGAGGAAACTCGGAACGTAAATAGTTTTAGATCCAGGATATCCCTAATATACTATACTAGCGGCCCGCCCCGGCTTCGCACGGGTATTTAACTAAAATTTCAAAAAATATAAATTTATATTTTTTATCACCTACACCTGCGTCGATACTGGAAAATATTTCATAATAGACGGATTGAGTTGTCAAGCAATATTTTAGCCCGCGACTTCGTCCGCGTAGAAGTCTAAAATGGTTATAATAAGATTTTTATTTGTTTTTTTTTAACGTTATTTTGTACTTTTTGTGGATTTTTATTTGTACCCACTGCTGAGCGAAGGCCTTTTTTCCATATAGAAAAAGCGTTGGAGCTTAATCCACCACGCTGCTCCACTGCGGGTTAGCGGATAATATTCCTACCATAAGTAATAATTATTATAAGGCATCCATGAGGGACCGACGGCTTTACGTAATCTCCGGGGCATGGTGGGGAAACCCACTATACACCCAGACCTGAAACAAATATTGGCACAAATACAAATATCTGCCCCGAGCAGGAATCGAACCCACGACCACCGCCATTGAGGCGAGGCGTTGAGGCGACTACTTGCACCACTACACCAGAACTGTCATCAATGCTTCGTTAGTTGTATCGTAGGTATAATTACACCACAAGTTAATACGATTTTGTCTCTTAGATTTGAATAAACCCGCAAATAATTATTTTTTAAATTGCAATTGACTCTGCACAGTTGGTAGTGACCCTGCTTTCTGCTCCAGGATCGTGGGTTCGATTCCCGCCTCATGTCTGGGTGTAATATGTATTTATTTCTATATGTATTATTTATATGTATATTTATAAAATATGTATATCAGTCGGCTGTTACCTAAAACACAGGCATTATGTTGCCTACCTTAGGAACAAACAATCGTGTGTGTATCTCAATCATATATTTATATTTAATAATAGTCCAAGACAGCTTTTATCTCCTCCTTCTTAGTTTTAGTGTAAGATAAAGTTAAATGGGTACATGATTTATAATGTTTTCTGATCTTGTTCCAACATTAGTCCGTGGAGCCAATATGTACTAATTGGGGTGTTAATGCCGTATAATTCAGAAATGTTTCTAAGTTCACTTCGGTGTCTTCTATAGCTGTATCATTGTGAACTACAGATGGCTTGCTGATGAGTCATTTAGTTTAAAACCTTTGACTTAACACAACACCAACATTGAAGTAAAAAATATTATATAAGACACTAATTTACAATAAAACAATCACACGCTATATTTACAACTAAATTTTGTTACGTTTAATTAGATTTTATGTCTTGCCTGTTCCATCAGGAGCACCCAAAAAAAAGATATCATCTACACCTGCGTCAATACTGGAAAATATATTATAATAGACAGATCGAGTTGTCAAACATGTGTCAAAATAAAATGTAATTTAAATCAAAAGCACTAAGGAGTATTTATATCAAAATAACTTTCTACCCTCTTTTAACCCTGTTAGGGAATGAACTTCGATAAAATACGAAACACGTCTTCAATCAATTCTGTTAAAGAATATTTATGCAAAATTTGAAGTAGATTGGACCAAGGAAACACGTTGTCCCATACAAACTTTGCCTCCATTTTTCATCCCTTTAGAGGTAGAATTTCGTAAAATCCGTTCTTAGCTGACCTCTACTCGGTGAAAGGAATATTCCTACCAAATTTCAAGTCTCTGCGCCTTAATGTTCCAGAGATATCGTGATGAGTCAATATATAGATCTAAACCGCCTATCTCAGTGGTGTAATGATAATCAAATGTTTCTCAATATCAAAAAATGTCACCTCATCAGATTTACTAGAAAACATAATTACATACATAGTCAGTATTATATTGATACTGAAAAACTGACTGTTGTTCGAGCAATACGTGATCTAGAAGTAATACTAGACAGCGAATTAAAATTCTCCAATCATATCGACAGTATAATCACCTCAGCTGCGAAATCATTAGGCTTTGTATTGAGGAATTCAAGAGAATTCAGACAACCATCTACTACAATTAAACTTTACAATAGTCTAGTGAGAAGTAAACTAGAATATTGCAGTCTATTCGAATAGAAAGATTACAAAAACGACTACTGCGTCATCTTGTGTACCGTTCGAATAGGAATCAAACTAATAGTTCATACGAAAGACAGTTGTTAGAATATAAGATTACATCACTACAATCGCGTAGAAGTATCTCAGATATGATATTCTTATTCAAAATACTCAATAACAGCATCGATTGTCCACCAATAGTTAAATTATTTAATTTTAATGTTCCATCAAGACACCTAGACAACCGCAAGCTTTATTAAATGTTTCCTTCTACAGATCTAACTTAGGTAAATATTCCCCGTTAGCTAGACTGGCACGTACTTATAATGATCTGTCCTCGAAAATTTCTGGCTTCGATGTTTTTTGCGATAGTTTACCAAAATTTAGGTTTAAATTAGTCGATTTCTATAATAATATTTGATTGATTAATTAATAGATATATCATTTTTATTTTCATTAATACATAATTGTAAAGATGTAAACATAGTCCGTCTTACTTATAAAAATCACGTTAAGTAATATTTAGCCACCGTTTAGTTAATCCACTCATAACTTATAAATCAAGGATTAACTTTTGTTTACTTATAAACATTGACTAGCTGTTACTTAGTTAAGAAACGAACAAAGAACGATACATAGATGGTTGGCACAGATTATAGCCAAAATAATCGATTAGATACAGAAATTGAATGAACAAAATTGTTAAAAATAATATTCAAGCGACATTTATTAACATTATAGAGAAAACTCTCGAAGCTCGATATTGTAGTGAGTCACTACTAGTGACCTCTATTGACAGGAACTTGGATCAATATTCTAATTTCTAATCATTTTTATTTTTATGGGTAGTAGTCGGATCCTCAATTACAAAATTCAACAAAGCTTATTAAATATTAAATTAATAAATTTACTTCAGATATAACCTAATTTAAATTATGTTATTATAATTAAAATTAGGTACCTCTAAATATCTGTATTAAACAGACAGATAACGCTAATTTAGTATATATTAATTTTTATATAGAGGAAATTTCATTCTAAATCTCTTCTTACTAACAAACAAACGCAAGTAAGTAGATCAGACGTCGTCATAGAACAGCTGATTTATGTGAAATCCGCCATCTTGCCGCTCAACGAGGGTTAAACTATGTCTCAGCAGGGTTTAATTTTGACAGCGATTTACGCATTACTTAACGACTTCTTAACGCTAAATAGTGTTTATGAGTGAGGTTTTTGCTGATCAGTTGTTAAGCAATGGATTAAATATTAAGAAACGTTTATGAGTAAGACCGAGTATTATCAAATAATTTTATTTCTTTTAACAATCTATATTAATTATTTAACCATTATTCTAATTCCGTATTTTTTTTTAAATTTCTTATCATCGTTTAAATATTAAACAATTAATGCATGTTGTGATTACCTATAAAAAGAAATACAATTATACTCTTATTTTATAGTGTAAATATATTTTTGTGTTAAGTACTATTGTCATTTCTGTTGGTAATTCTAATAAATAAATAAATAAATATAGGTGGAAATCTCTTATATTTTATTTATTATTTATTGGCAGGAGATGTACAGCTTGTCTAACAAACTCTGATACATCTTTCGCTTAAATCTACTTTTCTTACACTAATTTTATAATTTATTATTTTATTTTAGTATTTCAACTTGATAGTTTATCTATATTTCAATCTCTAACGCTAGTAAATACTTTCGTGGACTTTGGGTCGTTTCCTTAGTTTCAGCTTATCGCATATAGCAGATTCTTTTCAAATTTGGAGCTTATAGGAGCTACAGCTCGAAAATTTAAAAATTTAATTGTTGACACCCACCTCCGCACCGATTTTACAATAAAGCGATCACACGTTATATTTACAACTCAATTTTGTTACGTTTATTATAAAGTCTTGTCTGTTCCACCAGGAGCACCCAAAAAAAGATATTACCAAAGAATTTATATAATAACTAGCGGCCCGCCCCGGCTCCGCCCGGGGTATTGCAAATGATATATCATTTTCGTGAGGGATGCTCACACCACATACTGGCGTCATCTGCTCCACCACCATGCAAAACCATATTGGTTTGTAGTACATGATATGTATCAGAGATGGCGCTGTATGTGAAAAATGATTTTCCCTGTTTTCCTGCTTTTCTGTTGAAATTTTTTCTGAACCTCACGGAGCCCGAGACCTTTCCAACGAATGCAAAACCGTGGAAATCGGTTCGTGCGTTCTGGAATTATAGCGTCAGAAAGGAAAACCCGACTTATTTTTATATTATAGAATTGCGACTATAATTTGAGATTTAAACTATCCTATCTCTCAAGTTGGATCGAACTGCACATGTTGTGCGAATTTTATTATAATCGGTTAAGTGGTTTAGGATTCCATTGAGGACAAACATTGTGACACGAGATTTATATATATTAATAATAACTAGAAAGCTCACTTAGTAAACTTGTATATTCAAATATGCACCTTGAAATAAACGACATAAGGTTGACATTTCTTACCAACATGTAAAGTGAAAAATTGTTCCGAGCATTTCGTTGTCAACCGGTGTTTTGTCTCTTTCTTACGAGTTTTGCCTTGAATCTATGGTAGAAAGAGACGCAATCCCGGGTTAAGGAACGTTTTTTGAGTGCACGTGAGCATTCCAGTTTGTATATAAATTCCTTGGATATTACCTACACCTGCGTCAATACTGGAAAATATTTTATAACAGACGGATTGGTTGTCAAACATGTGACAAAATAAATTTTAATTTAAATCAAAATCACTATGGAGTATTTATATCAAAATAATTTTCTCCCCCCTTTTAACATCGTTAGAGGATGAATTTCGATAAAATACGAAACACGTCTTCAACCAATTCTGTTAAAGAATATTTATGCGAAATTTGAAGTAGATTGGACCAAGGAATCATGTTGTCCCATACAAACTTTGACCCCTTTTTCACCCCCTTAGAGGTAGAATATCGTAAAATCCGTTCTTAGCTGACCTCTACTCGGTAAAAGGAATATTCCTACCAAATTTCAAGTCAGCGCCTTATAGTTTCAGAGATATCGTGATGAGTCAATGTATACGTGGAAATCTCTTATATATATATAAATAGATTATAACATCCAATATTATAAATGCGAAAGTAAGTTTGTTACGCTTTCACACGAAAACTATTTAACCGATCATCATGATACTTTGTACACATATTCTTGGAGGTATTAAAAGTAACATAGGATATGATATACTCGCCGAGCCGGTACAGACCGGGCGCTCTCCGCACGCGACGGAGCGAGGGTGCTCACGCACACGCGCGCCTCGAGCTCGTGGTAGTGAACGTATCGCAGCGCGCTCGTATGAAGCGTTGTCTCTGTTCTGTTTACTCGTGTGGTATCGGCGCGTACAATACAGAAGCGTGTGTGCGTGTGGCGCAGAGAAGCAGACGGCGCTGCACCTGGCGGCGGTGTACGGCAGCGCGGACAGCGCGGAGCGGCTCGCGGCGCACGGCGCCAGCCTGGCGGCGCGCGACGCGGCCGGCCGCTCGCCGCTCCACCTCGCCGTCTACGACGACTGTCGCGCCGTCGTCGCCGCGCTGCTGAGCGCCACGCCCGCCGTATGTACCGCGCCGCACGCGCACCCACGCGACCGGTGCCCTATTACGTAACTTGCGCGATCGCGAGAAATTGCTGTAGTGTCGAATTCAATACTACTGTATCAGCCTGTAAATAACTCACTGCTGAACGAAGGCCTCTTCTCCATATAAGAGTTGGAGCTTAATCCACCACGCTGCCCCACTGCGGGTTGGTATAACTTCCCGGTATAACTTCCCTACCACGAGTAACGATCGTTATCAGGTGTCCATGATAACAATCGGGACCGACGGCTTTACGTGATCTCCGAGGCACGGTAGGGAGATCAACAAGGACATACACCCAGACCGGAAACAAATATTTGTAGAAATACAAATATCTGTCCCGAGCGGGAATCGAACCTGCGACCGGCGGCGCGCGGTTTAAGATGACTACTCGCAGCACTACACCAGAACGATCGTCATTTAAATACTAGCTGAGCCTCAATAAAAGTAAGTATTGAAATTTTACATCAACGATTTCTCGCGATTGCATAAATAACGATAATAATACATAATACCCACGAGCTTATACATCTAGTTCACACTATGTGTGCCTATGTGTCCGAATTTAGTCAGACAAGTACAGGTGCAAGAAAAATATTCAAGTAATAAATACTGTAATATATATCACGGAATACTTCACAATACTCACGTCGTCTACTGGCCTTGAGCTGAAGAGTGGAATGAAGACTAGTTTTGTAACTAAATCTTTACGTTACATTTGTGAACTATTTGTAAATGTATATTGCTGTGAAAACCATAAAAATTAATCTTAGCTTCTAGAGTTTTAAGGTCTATAATAATGCGATTAATTGGCAACCTCTTTCCATTTCAGTTACAACACAACAAACTTCCAAAAACTATTGAATACTATAAAAACTGAATAAATATTTTTATGAAAAATAATTTGTATTTTTAATTTTTCAGAGTACAATTGACATGTTGGACGGGAAAGGGTATACAGCGCTACAAATAGTATGTGAGGGAGAAATGAGAAAAAATACACTCGAAATAGCAAAACTTCTTTTAGAAAAAAAAGTAAGTAATTTTAGTATATTTTAGACATACCTAGTAAGTAGATCTTATTTTAGTTACACTTGCTATTTGACTATTTAATTTTACATAATAAAATAAAGGTATTTACGCCGAGTTTCACGAAACAAATTTTAAATTTAAGTGTTTATTAAACTAATTTCATCTGTTGCACAAAACCTACATCTGATTAAGTTAACAAAAAAATTTAGTTTTATTAAAGACCTATCTAACGGATGATTCATTCCAACAGCTTTAAATTAATCATGAGATCAACTAATTTTAAGATTAATTGCAACTTAACTAACGGAAAGTTAGCGACGGTTTCGTGCATCTCGCCGTTAGTATATTATTTTTTTCTTACTAAAGTTCGAATTTTGAAAACCTATATGTTAAGAATGTAAAATATTTATTTATTGCAAATTCATACAGGGAAGTAAGAAAAATGAGACAAAAATTATATTTTTTGCTAATAAGTGTAACCTGATATAAATAAAATAAAAAAAAAAGCGATGAAATCCGCAAATTTCAGCTCTGTATGACAATTATCTTATTTTCAACGTGTTATTAAATTGTAAAATTTTCAAATAAAAAACAAAGTGTTTATATAAATAAATATAAATATTAAAGGCGGATCCAACAAGACACGAAGAGTTCAATCAACCGGCGTGGAAATTAGCTCGCGACAAACCAGAATTATTGAAACTATTGCAAACCTACATGGACCCGATCATTGCTGAGGACGACATCAAATCTGAACCTGAAGACGATTATGAGTCAGCGGACGAAGGCGTAAGTGTTAATTAACTCTCACATGAATATTTACAAATTGACTAGAATTAAAAATCTCCCCTCCGTTCCAGTGGACAAGGGCTCTACAATTCTATTGGTTAATATTTCTCAGTTTCTCCGCTCCGCCGCCTCGCTCCACATTAATGGACAGGCACCTTAAATCAAGCAAAAATGCTGTAATTTATCGCAATAATAGGGTATTCTACTTTTTGAAAAAGTACTTCAAAATGTTGATTTCCTTAATAGAAAACCACAAAAAAATATATTTCGGCAAAATAAACATGCTTTCTTGCCATAAAATTAAATTAAATTTTAAACCTTTTTTTATTCCTGCGAAAACCCTTTCAGCCATTTTTAACCGACTTCAAAAAAAAGGAGGAGGTTCTCAATTCGTTTGTATTTTTTTTTTATGTGTGTTACCTCATAACTTTTTACTAGGTGTACCGATTTTAATTATTCTTTTTATATTCAAAAGCTGGTGCTCGTCATGTGGTCCCATTTAAATTTGAGCGAGATGTGACTACATAGTGGTTTTTGAGTATATATATATTATATTTTGTTTCTTGGAATCTTGGGTGGCATTTAAATGAAATAAATCAACAACTTAAATTAAATAAATAATTTAACCTAAATGTTTATAACATAATATATAATAAGTAATACCTAATGAAAGGCAGAAAGAAAGGCACGTTATGACTTATGCCGTTGGTCTCATTACGTTTCCTTAATGCAATTCAATAGGCAGAATATAAACAATATATCTCATCTGTAATAGATTTCAAATAAGCTGACGTCTTTCCACTTGAACGTAAACAATAGGGGTAATAAACCAAACACTTACAGAGCCCATTCATTATCTATTTTGTTGCAAACCAACCATTATTGATACTTTTGAATATTCAAATAAAATATGGTAACAAATTTAATTATTTATTTATTCTCTCCAAATTAATAATTCAAAACGTAGTTTTTATTAAATTATAACGACTCGCTGTTTTGTTATTTAATTTTAATAAATATATTAATATTTTATTATACAGGCATGTTAAATAAAATACGGTAACAAATTTAATTATTTATTCTTTCCAAATTATTAATTCAAAACATGTGGTTTTTATTAAATTATGACGACTCGCTGTTTTGTTCTGATTCCGAATTATTTTCCATAGTTTCATTAAATTCAAATAATATTTTTTTATACCAAATTCAATTCTTTTGGTTGGTTTGCAACACGCACATGGTGAACAGATCCTGTTCGGATAAATATACGAAAATGGCACGGCGCGGCTTATGTCTCTGCGACGACTCGACACAATACGCAAGCAGTCAACTGTCAATTGTTTTTTTTTAATCGACCTTTTTTTGTTTTAACTCTTTGGTTTGGATACTTGAATATAAACAATCAGGTAGAAAATTTTACTTAGAAGCGAGATAAATAATACAAATCGACCTCAAATATAGTTGACATAAACGGTTGAGCGGATATTAAATATTAACCAACAATCACACCACGTTAACCTAGCGGCTAGGTTAACGTGGTGTGATTGTTACGAACTTAGCATGGGGCTAGGTCCTAGCCCCATGCTAAGTTCGTAAGAACTTGTGTTACAGGTATTAGGAACGGAAATAAATTTAAGAACTTTATATAAATACATATATACATAAATACACATCCATGACCCGGTGCAGACATCTATATTCGTCATACAGATTATTTGCACCTGGCCGCATTCGAACCCGCGACCGCTGCGTAAAGTGTCCAGTTGCCTGACCACTCGACCAGCCGGCCGTCAAACACATCGGACATTGAACCAGAGATTTAAAGATCATTAAACACGTATTTAAAAAATATGCCATGAATTAAAAAATAATGTGGCCTTCATTCTCAGAAGACAGGTTTCGAAGCCTTGTTATTTCCGTCAATGATATGTAATTTTTTTTTTACCTAGGCCAATTACGGCTTTTTCGAGGGTGGTACCCTGTAGCTTGTGAACTGTAATCGCCCTTAATATAAATAAAATTAATTATTGAACTACAGATACACTAAAAATCAAGAAATAAAACAAAATTTTAACAAAAAATAACTGACTTCAAAACAAAAAAAAATTGTAAGTACATAATTATAACAAAAAATTCACTAAAAAGCAAAAAAATTAATTACGTATTTTTTTGTCTATAATCAAATTATTACGATAATATAATGAACAATTATTTTTATTTTTGGAGTCGGTGTGAGCCAAGGAAATACGATAATATTTTAGCCCAGCTTAGTATAAATAAAATTACTTATCGAACTAAAGAATCACTAATAATCAAGAACAAAAAAACGTTGTATATAAAGACATTCTGTAATGTAATAATTGTTGTAAAAATAAAATAAATAGACAAAAATGTAAAAAGTAAATAAGTAATGTAGGTATGAATTTAGATATTCCAAAGATAGCAGGAAATCTTCATGGTATAGGGAAAAGGGAATTATTTTACTCCAAATTTAATGCGTGCGGGCCACGAGCAGTAATGAATAAATCAAAACTACTGGATCGATTTTAATCATTTTTTCACTGAGTGACATAGGCTATATATGTTATATCCGTGCGAAGCAAGAGCGGGCCGCTGTTTTTATATACAACGTTTACAGTTTTTCTGTAGTGTATTTAGTATCAGCATTGCACAAAAATAAATAAATAAATGAATTAATTTGTATTGTTAAAGAAACCTAACAATCTATCAATTAAAAAATCTTAACAACCTAACAATAGACTATTACCTATTAATTATTTGAAAATATGATACAATTACACGTAAATCATATTAGTTACAAGTAGGGTTGCCACCTCTCCGGGTTTGACCCGGAGTCTACGGGTTTGAAAGGTGCATGTCCGAGCTACGGGTTTGACATCGATATCTCCGGGTTAGACCGGGCAGTGACAGCAAAGCGATAGCTGACCATAATGGCGCGGGGCGAGAATTAAACCAAGTCTTTCCTCAGTTCGTACAGTCTAGTGATTCAACATACCCTGTTGATTTACGATAGGTTCAGTTATTCAAAGTCACCTCAACCTTCACTGAACTGCCAAAAATAATTGGATTTTTTTTTAACAATCCATATAAGCAATGCTTCTTCTACAAAAGTACTACGCGTCTTTTCTTCATTGGGAAATTTGTGGACAGACAATTAAAACTGCTTGTCAGTGGACATGGTGAAGGCAGAGTTAATTGGTAAGATTAATTACAAAATGAATTGAAAAGAATTTTTGAAAATTTTTAAGAAAAATTTGTTTTAGGCTGGTCCAAGTCAGCTTAGCACTAGCGACTAGCAAGGTCATTTATATTTAAAAAATACATTAACAATGATAATTTACCATTATTTTTTACTTTAATTAATTAATGAAATAATTCACACTTAATAAAATATTTTATTTTAATAAATAAATAACCTAACTTTTTTTCTCAAATCTCCGGATCTACTGTTTTTGAAAGGTGGCAACCCTAGTTACAAGATATAGATAACTTAACATAATCATTTTAAAATTTATATGCAGAAATTGGTTTCTTTTTCCAATGTGTTAGTTTTATTAAATTACTCTGTATTTCGTATCAGTTGAACGATATTTTAATAAAATAAAGTTGACGATTTAAGATAAAATTGTAAGATATTAAAATAATTTCCATAACCGCCATCTGTCGTTGCTAATAACTTCAGATGCTAAAATTACAGATGGCGCCCGACATTAACTCGGTGCATCGTTTTATTATAAAAGTATTACTTCTTACGTGCGTACATATTTAATTAATTACACACACACTTTTTCATCAATGTTTTACTATGACGTTATCACGTAAAATTATCGTCCGTAAACTGACTTTACAGACAACCTATTTTTTTTAAATTAATATAAAATAGATCGTATGAATAAAAAATGTATCTTCCGATATTCGTATGAATAACAAAAAAAATATTCATATAATTGTATTAATAGACACTTCCTAAAACGAAAAAGGGTCCCGACCTTCACCACTATTGAAAAAGAGGCTGGCCTTGGAATTAATAAACACAATTATAAACACGAGTATTTGTTTTTAGGTTAGAAGCTTCAAACAAAACGCGTTTACAGAGCTAAACGCCAAAAATCGGCCGTTCAGAATTTAAACTCAGTTATTCTCTAACTGAGTTTAGTTTATGTTGGTGAAATGAAATTTGGAGCTCTAAACTTAGTTAAGCGCGTAAAGCGAGTTTAAGTCGAACTAATTGCGTTTATTTTTAACGGTGAAATCGCCTCTAAGTCGAACCTCTGTATTAATCCTTCCTCTGTGACCATACGTCTTAAACTTTTTGTAGTATTTAGATTTTTCTTTTAGGACTTTGATTAACGTTAGGGAGAATCACTTAGGATGTATTTCATGGGAACCTGTATATTTATTAGGTTATTTTGTTTTGAATGGTTAATGCGCCGTGGTGCTGATCAACAGGTAACAACACGTCCGCACTGGCGTCGTTTACGGTAACAGAAACATTACATAAAACGAGGTCAAGCGTTCTCTTATAGTCGTTCGTAATACCGTTATACTGTTTTAAATTTAATGAGTTTATTTCGTCTATAAGGAACTTCTCGGCTTCGGTATAGCAGTTGGTGGGGTTGGATGAATTACTGTCGTCATCGTTAGAGGGAATCCATAAAATTCCGCTGAGGTTGAAGTCATCAACAATCAAATACTGATCAATGATCATTTGGGTATTCCATATGAATTCGGCTTACACAGGAGAAATAATTACATAATTGTGATGATAATGATAAGCCCTGATTTTGGTTACATAAAAAAAGAACACAAACGTGTAACTTGCGTAAGTACCAGTCCTATGTGTTACCGTTATCCACAAATCCTCCGCACTCGAGTGAAACTCAGGCCGGGGGGTGACTAGCAAGTCGCGTAATATCACAATCGACCGCAGCTTCGTAGATTTCACTGTCATCGGACGCCGAATTCTAATGCGGCTTACGCACACGACGCTTTATTTAATGCCGCCTAAAAATAAATACAACCGTTCTGGTGTAGTGGTGCGAGTAGTTAACGCCGCGCGCTGGCGATCGCGGCTTCGATTTCCGCTCGGAACATATTTATTTATTTTATTTTTTTTTTTTTTTTTTTTTTTATTTTATTTTGAGGAGGAACAACAGCTACAATGTTTTCACGAATACACAATTTACATAGAAACATAAAGCTAATAATAGTTCCCCACATATAGAAACAGCAATTATAACAGAAATACATCATTAACCACATATCGCATTTTATCTCTAAGATATATCAATCTATCTATAGTAATGTTATCTTAATACCAACAAAATCAAAGAGAGTTAAAGAATGAGTCGCTAATTAACTTTCTAACAGACGCACAGCTAGTGTTGAAGAGATCTATATCGAATTTATTCGCAAACATATTAAATTTGTTACCTGCTCGCCAAATGAAAGTATTTTGTTTATAATTTGAGGAGACAGAGGGTAGGTAAATTAAAGGGTTTTTCCGCAATGTTTTTGATGGGATATTAAATGAGATTTGTGATAAAAGTTCAGGACAGTCTATTCGATTTGATGTAATATGAAACAGGTAAGTTATGTCAGCGATTTCTCTTCTCAGTTCAAGAGGAAGGATATGGTACTTTTTACATAGGTTTACATAGTTACGAGAGTAAAAAATAGAAGTTTTTGTGCGAAGTCCCCTAACGTTCTGATAATAAATTTTAAGTGAGTTTGTATAATTCATATTATTAAGCGAAAAACCACAAATAACTGTATATAAAGTAATAATAATTGAATAAAAACTTATAATAAATTAATAAATTATACGGTGATGTGTAGGTAGATAAAAAGTAAACAATGAGAATAAAATAGTCAACTTTTAAGCTAGCAGATACGTATAGCGGGTAGTAAGTTGGCTGCATAAAGTGAGGTAAGCGATTCAGTAAGTATGAGTGGGATAGATGTATAGTTTGCAATTGCGTCTTTAATGATAGACTTGAACAATAGCTATGCGTCTGGTAAACAACTAAGCATGCGGTTCTCAAACTGTGATAAAAAAATATATTTAAATTAATAATGATGAGTATAACATAAACATTGATAGTGATGACAAACAATATTAAAAATATATGTAAATATTCCCTAGATGCGAAATATGAATAGAAAATCTTATATATAAATAAACAATGCAAACCACATACTAAACTATTTTGTTTAAATCAGCTTCTTTGGAAATAATTTGAACCGGAGATTTGTCGTTCCTTCGTATGTGAATTTTACAGAATTTAACCCAGACATATTGGTAGCCCTTTTGTTTAGTCAGCTCTTTGACTTTCGTAAGAAGCTTCTTAAATTCAGGAATCAGATGATCGTTGATATAAATTAACTGATTGTCTTCCAAAAATCCGATGTCTTTTGCCGTTATATGTTTCCGAGCGCGACACGCAGCAACAAATTCTTCTTTAATATAGCGATTTATAAAACTGACGATGATAGACTTTTGTTTCGAGCCATGTGTCGGAACACGCGCAATATAGTTCACTTGGGTCTTTGGAAAAGGATAGTCTACTACTTTGGAAATACTTTCAACAATATTGAACAGATTTTCTGTAGCTTTAAGTGGTACACCTTTTATTTCAACATTATTCATGCGCGACCACTGCTCCCTATTGATGTTATCTCTCTTAAGTGTTGCAATGTCATTAGAATAGTTCAAATCAGATTGTTGAATATGAAGGACTTTGTTTTCAATGTCTATAAATCTGGCATCTAAGTTTTCAATTTTGGCACTATTGAAGTCGCAGGCTGTTTTAAGCTCGATAATTTCATTCTTAATCGACTTTACGTCTTCAAAGAGCTCGGGAAGTTTACTGAGCTGTGTCTTCAGGCAACGTATCTCTGATAGAACCATCTCCAGAGTCACAGGTTCCACTATGGCAACCTCAGGAACTTTTGTTGATTTAGGACTTGCAGAGGCCAACTTGCAAGTAGGGCACCTCCAACCGGCACGTCGCTCCGGGCCGAGCTTACGATAGCCAGCCTCCGAAATCGATGCACAAGAAAAATCCATATTTCTTTTGCACCCATTGCAAAATACTCCATCAGTAAAATTAGCGTTACAGATATCACACTTCATTTTGCTTCGTGAAAAGAAAAAAAAATGTATAACAAAAAAAGTTTGAGAAACACCGACAACTTACTTCCGAATACTTCAACTCGAGCACTACACTAGATAAGATGTAATGCGTGCGAAACGTATGGTGGTCAATGACGGAATGAAAATATATTTGTGTTTGTACAAATATTTGTTTCCGTTTTTACACACTTCCCACCGTGCCTCGGAGAGCGCGTAAAGCCGTCGGTCCTGGTTCTTATCATAGATACCTGATAAAGATCGTTACCCATGTTAGGGAAATTATCCGCCAACCCGCAGTGGAGCAGCGTTGTGGATTAAGCTTCAACCCTTTTTCTACATGGAAAAGAAGCCTTCGCTTAGCAGTGGGTGGTTTATAGGCCGATACAGTAAAAACGATTAACAAAGTGTAGCGAGCTCATCGGTCAGGGTGTCCCTGGTGTGCGCAGGAGGCGGCGGAGGGCCCCGCGGCGCTGGCGGAGCTGCCGAGCTACGTGGACGAGCTGAGCGCGGCGCTGGAGCGCGCCGGCGCGTGGCGCGAGCTGGCGCGGCGCCGGCGCTGCGGCGTGCTCGTCGCGACCTTCGCCGCCGCGCCGCGCCCCGCGCGCGCGCTTCTGCTGCACCTGCGGGTGAGTGCGCGCCGACAGCCCGCTGGCACACTAACACACTAGCACACTACGACTGAGCGCGAGCTGGCGCGGCGCCGGCGCTGCGGCGTGCTCGTCGCGACCTTCGCCGCCGCGCCGCGCCCCGCGCGCGCGCTTCTGCTGCACCTGCGGGTGAGTGCGCGCCGACAGCCCGCTGGCACACTAACACACTAGCACACTACGACTGAGCGCGAGCTGGCGCGGCGCCGGCGCTGCGGCGTGCTCGTCGCGACCTTCGCCGCCGCGCCGCGCCCCGCGCGCGCGCTTCTGCTGCACCTGCGGGTGAGTGCGCGCCGACAGCCCGCTGGCACACTAACACACTAGCACACTACGACTGAGCGCGAGCTGGCGCGGCGCCGGCGCTGCGGCGTGCTCGTCGCGACCTTCGCCGCCGCGCCGCGCCCCGCGCGCGCGCTTCTGCTGCACCTGCGGGTGAGTGCGCGCCGACAGCCCGCTGGCACACTAACACACTAGCACACTACGACTGAGCGCGAGCTGGCGCGGCGCCGGCGCTGCGGCGTGCTCGTCGCGACCTTCGCCGCCGCGCCGCGCCCCGCGCGCGCGCTTCTGCTGCACCTGCGGGTGAGTGCGCGCCGACAGCCCGCTGGCACACTAACACACTAGCACACTACGACTGAGCGCGAGCTGGCGCGGCGCCGGCGCTGCGGCGTGCTCGTCGCGACCTTCGCCGCCGCGCCGCGCCCCGCGCGCGCGCTTCTGCTGCACCTGCGGGTGAGTGCGCGCCGACAGCCCGCTGGCACACTAACACACTAGCACACTACGACTGAGCGCGAGCTGGCGCGGCGCCGGCGCTGCGGCGTGCTCGTCGCGACCTTCGCCGCCGCGCCGCGCCCCGCGCGCGCGCTTCTGCTGCACCTGCGGGTGAGTGCGCGCCGACAGCCCGCTGGCACACTAACACACTAGCACACTACGACTGAGCGCGAGCTGGCGCGGCGCCGGCGCTGCGGCGTGCTCGTCGCGACCTTCGCCGCCGCGCCGCGCCCCGCGCGCGCGCTTCTGCTGCACCTGCGGGTGAGTGCGCGCCGACAGCCCGCTGGCACACTAACACACTAGCACACTACGACTGAGCGCGAGCTGGCGCGGCGCCGGCGCTGCGGCGTGCTCGTCGCGACCTTCGCCGCCGCGCCGCGCCCCGCGCGCGCGCTTCTGCTGCACCTGCGGGTGAGTGCGCGCCGACAGCCCGCTGGCACACTAACACACTAGCACACTACGACTGAGCGCGAGCTGGCGCGGCGCCGGCGCTGCGGCGTGCTCGTCGCGACCTTCGCCGCCGCGCCGCGCCCCGCGCGCGCGCTTCTGCTGCACCTGCGGGTGAGTGCGCGCCGACAGCCCGCTGGCACACTAACACACTAGCACACTACGACTGAGCGCGAGCTGGCGCGGCGCCGGCGCTGCGGCGTGCTCGTCGCGACCTTCGCCGCCGCGCCGCGCCCCGCGCGCGCGCTTCTGCTGCACCTGCGGGTGAGTGCGCGCCGACAGCCCGCTGGCACACTAACACACTAGCACACTACGACTGAGCGCGAGCTGGCGCGGCGCCGGCGCTGCGGCGTGCTCGTCGCGACCTTCGCCGCCGCGCCGCGCCCCGCGCGCGCGCTTCTGCTGCACCTGCGGGTGAGTGCGCGCCGACAGCCCGCTGGCACACTAACACACTAGCACACTACGACTGAGCGCGAGCTGGCGCGGCGCCGGCGCTGCGGCGTGCTCGTCGCGACCTTCGCCGCCGCGCCGCGCCCCGCGCGCGCGCTTCTGCTGCACCTGCGGGTGAGTGCGCGCCGACAGCCCGCTGGCACACTAACACACTAGCACACTACGACTGAGCGCGAGCTGGCGCGGCGCCGGCGCTGCGGCGTGCTCGTCGCGACCTTCGCCGCCGCGCCGCGCCCCGCGCGCGCGCTTCTGCTGCACCTGCGGGTGAGTGCGCGCCGACAGCCCGCTGGCACACTAACACACTAGCACACTACGACTGAGCGCGAGCTGGCGCGGCGCCGGCGCTGCGGCGTGCTCGTCGCGACCTTCGCCGCCGCGCCGCGCCCCGCGCGCGCGCTTCTGCTGCACCTGCGGGTGAGTGCGCGCCGACAGCCCGCTGGCACACTAACACACTAGCACACTACGACTGAGCGCGAGCTGGCGCGGCGCCGGCGCTGCGGCGTGCTCGTCGCGACCTTCGCCGCCGCGCCGCGCCCCGCGCGCGCGCTTCTGCTGCACCTGCGGGTGAGTGCGCGCCGACAGCCCGCTGGCACACTAACACACTAGCACACTACGACTGAGCGCGAGCTGGCGCGGCGCCGGCGCTGCGGCGTGCTCGTCGCGACCTTCGCCGCCGCGCCGCGCCCCGCGCGCGCGCTTCTGCTGCACCTGCGGGTGAGTGCGCGCCGACAGCCCGCTGGCACACTAACACACTAGCACACTACGACTGAGCGCGAGCTGGCGCGGCGCCGGCGCTGCGGCGTGCTCGTCGCGACCTTCGCCGCCGCGCCGCGCCCCGCGCGCGCGCTTCTGCTGCACCTGCGGGTGAGTGCGCGCCGACAGCCCGCTGGCACACTAACACACTAGCACACTACGACTGAGCGCGAGCTGGCGCGGCGCCGGCGCTGCGGCGTGCTCGTCGCGACCTTCGCCGCCGCGCCGCGCCCCGCGCGCGCGCTTCTGCTGCACCTGCGGGTGAGTGCGCGCCGACAGCCCGCTGGCACACTAACACACTAGCACACTACGACTGAGCGCGAGCTGGCGCGGCGCCGGCGCTGCGGCGTGCTCGTCGCGACCTTCGCCGCCGCGCCGCGCCCCGCGCGCGCGCTTCTGCTGCACCTGCGGGTGAGTGCGCGCCGACAGCCCGCTGGCACACTAACACACTAGCACACTACGACTGAGCGCGAGCTGGCGCGGCGCCGGCGCTGCGGCGTGCTCGTCGCGACCTTCGCCGCCGCGCCGCGCCCCGCGCGCGCGCTTCTGCTGCACCTGCGGGTGAGTGCGCGCCGACAGCCCGCTGGCACACTAACACACTAGCACACTACGACTGAGCGCGAGCTGGCGCGGCGCCGGCGCTGCGGCGTGCTCGTCGCGACCTTCGCCGCCGCGCCGCGCCCCGCGCGCGCGCTTCTGCTGCACCTGCGGGTGAGTGCGCGCCGACAGCCCGCTGGCACACTAACACACTAGCACACTACGACTGAGCGCGAGCTGGCGCGGCGCCGGCGCTGCGGCGTGCTCGTCGCGACCTTCGCCGCCGCGCCGCGCCCCGCGCGCGCGCTTCTGCTGCACCTGCGGGTGAGTGCGCGCCGACAGCCCGCTGGCACACTAACACACTAGCACACTACGACTGAGCGCGAGCTGGCGCGGCGCCGGCGCTGCGGCGTGCTCGTCGCGACCTTCGCCGCCGCGCCGCGCCCCGCGCGCGCGCTTCTGCTGCACCTGCGGGTGAGTGCGCGCCGACAGCCCGCTGGCACACTAACACACTAGCACACTACGACTGAGCGCGAGCTGGCGCGGCGCCGGCGCTGCGGCGTGCTCGTCGCGACCTTCGCCGCCGCGCCGCGCCCCGCGCGCGCGCTTCTGCTGCACCTGCGGGTGAGTGCGCGCCGACAGCCCGCTGGCACACTAACACACTAGCACACTACGACTGAGCGCGAGCTGGCGCGGCGCCGGCGCTGCGGCGTGCTCGTCGCGACCTTCGCCGCCGCGCCGCGCCCCGCGCGCGCGCTTCTGCTGCACCTGCGGGTGAGTGCGCGCCGACAGCCCGCTGGCACACTAACACACTAGCACACTACGACTGAGCGCGAGCTGGCGCGGCGCCGGCGCTGCGGCGTGCTCGTCGCGACCTTCGCCGCCGCGCCGCGCCCCGCGCGCGCGCTTCTGCTGCACCTGCGGGTGAGTGCGCGCCGACAGCCCGCTGGCACACTAACACACTAGCACACTACGACTGAGCGCGAGCTGGCGCGGCGCCGGCGCTGCGGCGTGCTCGTCGCGACCTTCGCCGCCGCGCCGCGCCCCGCGCGCGCGCTTCTGCTGCACCTGCGGGTGAGTGCGCGCCGACAGCCCGCTGGCACACTAACACACTAGCACACTACGACTGAGCGCGAGCTGGCGCGGCGCCGGCGCTGCGGCGTGCTCGTCGCGACCTTCGCCGCCGCGCCGCGCCCCGCGCGCGCGCTTCTGCTGCACCTGCGGGTGAGTGCGCGCCGACAGCCCGCTGGCACACTAACACACTAGCACACTACGACTGAGCGCGAGCTGGCGCGGCGCCGGCGCTGCGGCGTGCTCGTCGCGACCTTCGCCGCCGCGCCGCGCCCCGCGCGCGCGCTTCTGCTGCACCTGCGGGTGAGTGCGCGCCGACAGCCCGCTGGCACACTAACACACTAGCACACTACGACTGAGCGCGAGCTGGCGCGGCGCCGGCGCTGCGGCGTGCTCGTCGCGACCTTCGCCGCCGCGCCGCGCCCCGCGCGCGCGCTTCTGCTGCACCTGCGGGTGAGTGCGCGCCGACAGCCCGCTGGCACACTAACACACTAGCACACTACGACTGAGCGCGAGCTGGCGCGGCGCCGGCGCTGCGGCGTGCTCGTCGCGACCTTCGCCGCCGCGCCGCGCCCCGCGCGCGCGCTTCTGCTGCACCTGCGGGTGAGTGCGCGCCGACAGCCCGCTGGCACACTAACACACTAGCACACTACGACTGAGCGCGAGCTGGCGCGGCGCCGGCGCTGCGGCGTGCTCGTCGCGACCTTCGCCGCCGCGCCGCGCCCCGCGCGCGCGCTTCTGCTGCACCTGCGGGTGAGTGCGCGCCGACAGCCCGCTGGCACACTAACACACTAGCACACTACGACTGAGCGCGAGCTGGCGCGGCGCCGGCGCTGCGGCGTGCTCGTCGCGACCTTCGCCGCCGCGCCGCGCCCCGCGCGCGCGCTTCTGCTGCACCTGCGGGTGAGTGCGCGCCGACAGCCCGCTGGCACACTAACACACTAGCACACTACGACTGAGCGCGAGCTGGCGCGGCGCCGGCGCTGCGGCGTGCTCGTCGCGACCTTCGCCGCCGCGCCGCGCCCCGCGCGCGCGCTTCTGCTGCACCTGCGGGTGAGTGCGCGCCGACAGCCCGCTGGCACACTAACACACTAGCACACTACGACTGAGCGCGAGCTGGCGCGGCGCCGGCGCTGCGGCGTGCTCGTCGCGACCTTCGCCGCCGCGCCGCGCCCCGCGCGCGCGCTTCTGCTGCACCTGCGGGTGAGTGCGCGCCGACAGCCCGCTGGCACACTAACACACTAGCACACTACGACTGAGCGCGAGCTGGCGCGGCGCCGGCGCTGCGGCGTGCTCGTCGCGACCTTCGCCGCCGCGCCGCGCCCCGCGCGCGCGCTTCTGCTGCACCTGCGGGTGAGTGCGCGCCGACAGCCCGCTGGCACACTAACACACTAGCACACTACGACTGAGCGCGAGCTGGCGCGGCGCCGGCGCTGCGGCGTGCTCGTCGCGACCTTCGCCGCCGCGCCGCGCCCCGCGCGCGCGCTTCTGCTGCACCTGCGGGTGAGTGCGCGCCGACAGCCCGCTGGCACACTAACACACTAGCACACTACGACTGAGCGCGAGCTGGCGCGGCGCCGGCGCTGCGGCGTGCTCGTCGCGACCTTCGCCGCCGCGCCGCGCCCCGCGCGCGCGCTTCTGCTGCACCTGCGGGTGAGTGCGCGCCGACAGCCCGCTGGCACACTAACACACTAGCACACTACGACTGAGCGCGAGCTGGCGCGGCGCCGGCGCTGCGGCGTGCTCGTCGCGACCTTCGCCGCCGCGCCGCGCCCCGCGCGCGCGCTTCTGCTGCACCTGCGGGTGAGTGCGCGCCGACAGCCCGCTGGCACACTAACACACTAGCACACTACGACTGAGCGCGAGCTGGCGCGGCGCCGGCGCTGCGGCGTGCTCGTCGCGACCTTCGCCGCCGCGCCGCGCCCCGCGCGCGCGCTTCTGCTGCACCTGCGGGTGAGTGCGCGCCGACAGCCCGCTGGCACACTAACACACTAGCACACTACGACTGAGCGCGAGCTGGCGCGGCGCCGGCGCTGCGGCGTGCTCGTCGCGACCTTCGCCGCCGCGCCGCGCCCCGCGCGCGCGCTTCTGCTGCACCTGCGGGTGAGTGCGCGCCGACAGCCCGCTGGCACACTAACACACTAGCACACTACGACTGAGCGCGAGCTGGCGCGGCGCCGGCGCTGCGGCGTGCTCGTCGCGACCTTCGCCGCCGCGCCGCGCCCCGCGCGCGCGCTTCTGCTGCACCTGCGGGTGAGTGCGCGCCGACAGCCCGCTGGCACACTAACACACTAGCACACTACGACTGAGCGCGAGCTGGCGCGGCGCCGGCGCTGCGGCGTGCTCGTCGCGACCTTCGCCGCCGCGCCGCGCCCCGCGCGCGCGCTTCTGCTGCACCTGCGGGTGAGTGCGCGCCGACAGCCCGCTGGCACACTAACACACTAGCACACTACGACTGAGCGCGAGCTGGCGCGGCGCCGGCGCTGCGGCGTGCTCGTCGCGACCTTCGCCGCCGCGCCGCGCCCCGCGCGCGCGCTTCTGCTGCACCTGCGGGTGAGTGCGCGCCGACAGCCCGCTGGCACACTAACACACTAGCACACTACGACTGAGCGCGAGCTGGCGCGGCGCCGGCGCTGCGGCGTGCTCGTCGCGACCTTCGCCGCCGCGCCGCGCCCCGCGCGCGCGCTTCTGCTGCACCTGCGGGTGAGTGCGCGCCGACAGCCCGCTGGCACACTAACACACTAGCACACTACGACTGAGCGCGAGCTGGCGCGGCGCCGGCGCTGCGGCGTGCTCGTCGCGACCTTCGCCGCCGCGCCGCGCCCCGCGCGCGCGCTTCTGCTGCACCTGCGGGTGAGTGCGCGCCGACAGCCCGCTGGCACACTAACACACTAGCACACTACGACTGAGCGCGAGCTGGCGCGGCGCCGGCGCTGCGGCGTGCTCGTCGCGACCTTCGCCGCCGCGCCGCGCCCCGCGCGCGCGCTTCTGCTGCACCTGCGGGTGAGTGCGCGCCGACAGCCCGCTGGCACACTAACACACTAGCACACTACGACTGAGCGCGAGCTGGCGCGGCGCCGGCGCTGCGGCGTGCTCGTCGCGACCTTCGCCGCCGCGCCGCGCCCCGCGCGCGCGCTTCTGCTGCACCTGCGGGTGAGTGCGCGCCGACAGCCCGCTGGCACACTAACACACTAGTGAATTAAGATACAATTAATAAAACTCTAAAAGGTCTTTTCCTTTTTTTATAGAAATTTTTTAAGATGGTCATGTCGAAATTCCTCAAAAAATCGAAAAAAAATCATAACTCCTAAACTATAAACAATCGCGAAACATACATGGGGGTGATTCGGATAGCCCACAACATACCGGGCCTAAATTTTTTTTATGACGTCAATTGACCGGCCACCTGTATATTTGGATATAATTATATGAAATGAAACAAAAAATTTTTATATTATACCAATTTATATATCATTAGACACTTTTATATATATTTGTATCCAATTATATATAAAATCCATATATACATATAATAAGATCCAATCATTTTTCTCAGGTACATTTCATTTTACTTTTACAATTAACTTTTTGAGATTTTAGAGAATTTTTAGTCACTTTTTGTGTCACATAGCTTTACACTATTTATTTCATGATGTTAAAAATTTCAAGGTATATTCAATATTTCAAATTTTTTTTCAGGACTTCGACGATATAACATCAAAATCCTTAGCTCTTATATTAGATGACATGGATCAACCGGAAGCAGCTTCTATTGTAAAAAGATACATTTATTAAAATGACAGACCAAAGGAATTACAAGATTTTACTTAATAAACAGGAATGTTTAATTTTCTCTTATAATAATATTTTTTTTTATAATTTAAACATTCCAAAAAGCCAAACTAAATGAAAAAATATTGAAAAAGCTATGAGGTCCAACATTTATTTCATAATACTTGATAATAAGCAATCATTGTGATGAATTGGTGTAGATAGAAGATATTGTGAATATTTTCATTGAAATGATACTTCATTTAAAATTTTACTAAATTTTTGAAGTTAATGCAATTAACATGAATTTTGTTAAATTAACAACTGTAATACATTATTGATAAGTAAAGCTGTTTTATATTGATTTATATTATATTTTTAATAAATAAAAGTACGAAGATAACTTGTTTGTAGTTTTTTCCTTTATATTTAAATATTATCCCTACCATTTTAGTCCAGTCAAATTAGGTTTTAAATCGAAATTTCACATACAACCCTGCATTTTTTATATAATGTAGTTTTAATGGTACCAAAACAATGTGTAAAGGTTTTAGTGTGCGCAACCCCCGGCAAGGGTTGAAAAAAAAATTAAATAAATGTTTTTTCGCAATTACTCGAAAACGGTAAATGTTAGATAAAAAAGTTCAAAGTAAAATGTATAGAACTTAAAATAATGGTTGTCTGTAAAGTCGGTTTACAGACGATAATTTTTACGTGATAACGTCATAAGAAAACATAAATGTAGAATTGTATACTTTTATGAATCGAACTGAATTATTATCACATATATAATATGATAGTGTGTATTACTTTACATTATATATATATATACTAGCGGCCCGCCCCGGCTTCGCACGGGTATTTAACTAAAATTTTAAAAATTATAAAAATAAATTTAATTTATACTTTAGCCTCAACAACACGTGGTAATTATGCTCTTAAAATGTAGCTTATATGACACGTTCGTAGATTTACCATAGCAGCGCCATCTATTGATTACTTACTCAACCCAGTCGAAAGGTATCGACATCTGTTAGAATCATTTGGAGTTAACAGATAATTGTGACTGTCAAATAATAACAAACAAATAATTAGCAATAAATTAAAATTGCGACTATAATTTGAGATTTAAACTATCCTATCTCTCAAGTTGGATCGAACTGCACATGGTGTGCGAATTTTATTATAATCGGTTAAGTGGTTTAGGAGTCCATTGAGGACAAACATTGTGACACGAGATTTATATATATTAGAAAATATGATAGTGTGATATTCAAGATTTTCCAATCTGAGTTATTTTGTTAAGGATAGGAAGATGATAGGAAAAGTAGGAAATCAAGGGAAGTGTTTCAAGTGGTACTCTCTACCAAACAATTGACAAATCACAAAACAGTAGGGGTGTGCGATAATTATCGATAATTCGTAAATACTCGATAATTTTCCATTCGATAATTATCGATAAGTGTTATTCGATAATTTTGATTTGATAATTATCGATAATTTTTCATTCGATAAATATCGATAACTATCGACCGATAATTATCGATAACTTTCGTCAACTATCGATAATTTTTATAAGATAATTATCGATAACTGTCGCCAACTATCGATAACTTTTCCTTCGATAATTATCGATAACTGTTCATACGATAATTATCGATAACTATCGATAAAACGATTCGATAATCATAGATAGTAAAATTATCGATATATTTTATCGATGAACATCCCTACTTCTACCAAACAATTGACAAATCACAAAACAGTAGGGGTGTGCGATAGTTATCGATAATTCGTAAATACTCGATAATTTTCCATTTGATAATTATCGATAAGTGTTATTCGATAATTTTGATCCGATAATTATCGATAATTTTTCATTCGATAAATATCGATAACTATCGACCGATAATTATTGGTAACATTTCCTTCGATAATTATCGATAACTGTTCATACGATAATTATCGATAACTATCGATAAAACGATTCGATAATCATCGATAGTAAAATTATCGATATTTTTATCGATGAACATCCCTACTTCTACCAAACAATTGACAAATCACAAAACAGTAGGGGTGTGCGATAATTATCGATAATTCGTAACTACTCGATAATTTTCCATTCGATAATTATCGATAAGTGTTATTCGATAATTTTGATCCGATAATTTTTAATTCGATAATTATCTATAACTATCGACCGATAATTATCGATAACTTTCGTCAACTATCGACAATTTTTATCCGATAATTATCGATAACTGTCGCCAACTATCGATAACTTTTCCTCCGATAATTATCGATAACTATTCATTCCATAATTATCGATAACTAAAACATAAATATTGATAAAACGATTCGATAATTATCGATAGTAAAATTATCGATATTTTTTTCCGATGAACATACCTACAAAACAGTTCGCGTGTAGATTGCGTGGCGCCACTGTCTCTTTTACTCGAACGCGGTCCGATGGAGTGTAAGACAGAACGCTTAGGCTAATCGTGCCTCTCTATCGCTTGTTCTGCGCTCTCGCTCACTAATTGTGACAATGCTGACGTCATCTTCTTCGAACGGGCACCCCTTCATCAATTTACTAGACGTTATCACGTCAATAATACACGTAAAAGGTTCTATGACTTTTTTGTCTCCGATCAATATTAACCGAGATAAAGCTTAAGGGATGAACGTAAATTTTTAAAAATCGTTTTTAGTAGAAAAATAAGCGAATTTCAATTGTTTTTTTTATATTTTCATAAATAAACCTATTTCTTTAATTTAAGAAATAAAGATTTGTTTTTAATTGTTTGAGAAAATATATATATATATATTAATTTTTAAACATTTCAAATTGAAATTTGAATACTTAAAACTTAATATTTTATGTTTTTTTTACCATGTTTAGATTCCTCATAAAATTGATGAATATCATACATTGAAAAAAAAATTATACCTGCTATATTTCGGAGGGTGTAAATTTATATAGAAAAATGTAGAATTTGTCCTAAAATTCCTACACTGTGGTCTTGAGTCCCCGCCTTCAAAAGAGAGGAAACTATTGCTTACCCACTTACTCGTATGGAGCTCCGCCTTAAAAAGACAGGACAATTGCTTACTCGCTTACTCGTATGGATCTCGAGCTCGACGATGATAATTAATTTATTAATGTCGATGTTTATTTAGCCCAATCGAATTAGTATTTAAGATTTACAAAAATTTTTAGCAGAAATTTTCCTTCGGAATTCGTTAGGGGGGGGGGGTGTCACTGGTAGTCCAAATTCAAAAAGTTTTCGCTTCATCCGCCATCTTGATTTAAAGGGTTATTTTTTGTCTCTTGGATAACTCGTTCATTTTTAATTTTACACGGAAAATATTTATTACAAAAATAGTTTTAAATTAAATTTCCTATAATTTTGGTTCTCATCAATTTTTTCGTAGGATCGATATTTTTTGGTTTATACATGAAAAGAGGCGGTGAATTTTTGGTTATCGAATAACTCGTTTATTTTCTTAAATTGAATATAATAATAAATTAAATATCTGTCCCGAGCGGGAATCGAACCCGCGACCGACAGCGCGCGGCGTTAAGGCAACTACTCGCACTACTACACCAGAACGGTTGCCGGGTATATATAAGTATGTATGTATGTATATATGTATGTATGTCCATTTCTTTGGCACGCCCTACAGCCCAAACGGCTGGACGGTTTTTGACATATGAGGTGTCGTTGGATGTATCTAAATTGTAGTAGTGACATAGGCTATATAAATTTTCAAAATGGCGCCCGCAAATGGCGGAATGAGGGGGGGGGGGGGGGGAAGTTGAATTTTTCTTACTTTAGCAATATGGGTATCAAATGAAAGCTAGTAAATTGTTTTATTTTTTTAGTTTATAATAAGAGTACTGTTCTCTTATATTTACGCGAATTTTACTAAATAAGGTTAATAGTAATAATTTAAAATTGTATAAAAAGCGGGGTATGTAACAATTAATTCATTATTCGGACACCCACCACCTCAGTCCCCCGAGATCATAGACGCTGTAAAGGGTCCGAAACGTCGGGAAATAATTTAAAATATTGTTAAACTGTAAAGTTTTTAATAAACGCGATAAAATCCGGTATAGACTTTTAATCAAATTATAATAAGAGTATTTTACGCAGTCGGGTTTTTAGATTTTTTTAATTATCTTATAGCTGATTCGATTCTCGGAGCGATTTATTACTTACGATTAGTACAGCAGGCATAATTATTATTTTCAGTTAGTATATTTTAAGTAGAAATATAGATTACTTTTTATTTTTATTTCAGTCGTATTAGAAATGCTTTTAGTAGAAGATCCGAACCTAAATCGACCTCCACCGGTGTGATATTGTAATAGAATGAGACCTATTTTATAATAAATTTAGTCTATTAAAAATGTATTAAAAATGGGTTTGCTGGAATAATCCTGGACAGGATATTTTTAATTAATTATTTAAAAAATATTTTTGTTTAAATTTTGCAATATCAAGAAAATATTTTTTTTAACAATAGACTTGAAGTATGAAAAATACTTCTTACATACATGATTTTTTAATAATTATTTATATATGTAATATACATATAAATATTAATAAATACTAATTCATATATAAATATTAATAATATAATATATAAATATTAATAAACATATTACATAAATGATTTTTTAATAATTAATTAAAAATATCCTGTCCAGGATTTTTCCAGCAAACCCATTTTTAATACGGTTTTTAATTGACTAAATTTATTATAAAATAGGTCTCAATCTATTATCACACCGGCGAAGGTCGACGTTACGGATGTTAGACCATTTTTTAACGTGATAACGTCTTGTAAATCGATGAATGCCGCGTGCACGCACGAAAAAGCATGACTCATTGTCTACTCATTGTTCCGCGAGCGAGAACGCGAAACAAGCGATAGAGAGAATAACGGAGAATCTTAAATATCACACATGTATAATATAAGTTGTAAATAAATTATTTTTAATAGCACATACTGTACTTGTAATTAATCTGTATAATTTAAGTAAAAAAAATATTTGAATAACGAGTGAAAAAATTGTAATTAATTGAATTAACTCCTTTGTATTAAACAAAATAATGATAATTCAGTGATAATATACAATTCAATTCATAAAAGTATGCAATTTTTTATCAATGTTTTCTTATGACGTTATCAAGGAAATAAAACTATCGTCCATAAACCGACTTTACAGACAACCGATTTTTAATTTGATTTTAGGATTGTAGTTTTAAGTTGTATTTATGTATATATGTATGTTTCGTGGCTAATCTGCTGCGCCGTTTGTGATGAAATTTTATAGGAGGCTACTTTTTATCAATACAACTACGCGGGCGAGGCCGGAGGCGGAAGCTAGTAATTTATATATCTGTTATTATAAGGTTTATATCATGTTGAAACGAAATTTACTATTGTAAGAACTGCGCGGGGCGCGCCTTGCTTTGCTGTAACTCGACACGTATAAGAAGAGCTCTGGATGCCATACAAAATGTATGTAAAGCGAAGCTCTTTTTACGTAGGTCTTTTAATTCGTTTGAAAAAACGCCGACAGTCATTGCGTTTCTCAAAGGCACGTGTACTTCACGTGCCGCTCTTTGAGTTCTACCGCTCCGCCGCGCCACACCGTAATTTTGCGAAATAAGCCTTAACGCAATGGTTTATGCATTATAATTGAGTAAACATATCAGTTTGAAGTAAATCGGCCTTTCTTTGATTCAAATTATTTAAAAAGTAAGATTTGATTTTTTATTAGCTACCACAACTATGACGACCGTTCTGGTGTAGTGGTACGAGTAAGTGGCCTCAATGCCGCGCGCCGGCGGTCTCGGGTTCGATTCCCGCTCGGAACAGATATTTGTATTTGTACAAATATCTGTTTCCGGTCTGGATCTATGTCCGTGTGGGTCTCCCCAGTCCCCACCGTTAGCGATACCGCATCACTCATAAAAACATCGATATTTGAACATCAATATTTTTAAAATCGAAACATCGATGTTAAAAACAGAAGTTTATTAACGATGTATCGATGTTTCTATTTTTTTTTTTTTTTAATTTAAATTAGAATTCCATGAAATATAATAGAAGTTTCTATATTATTTTACTTTATTAAAGTTTGATTTTGATAAACAACTCAGTAGGTTTAATTTGGCATTTAAGTTTTTTTAAACGAAAAGGTATTAACGCAGTGATATTTACCTATATGTATAACATGTGCATACTTAGAAGAAATACAATCAATTTTTTGATAAATGTTCCTTGTATTCAATAGGTACTTAAATATTTTGTATTTTACAATTATTTATTTTTTAAGACATTAAGGATTTTAATTTTTTTTTTTTTATAACAGTAACCTACGAAACAATGAAGTTGCATCTGTAATAATAAGTAGGGATGCAACATCGCTCATAAAAAACTCGATATTTGAACATCGAAATTTTTTAAAAGTAAAACATCGATGTTTATGAACGATATATCGATATTTGAGAAAAATCGATGTATCGTTTTGCATCCCTACCCACCGTGCCTCGGTGAGCACAAAAGCCGTGGGTCCCGGTTGTTATCATAGACACCTGATAACGATCGTTACTTATGGTAGGGAAATTATCCCTATATATAATTATAATAAAGGTGGATTACGCTCGAATCCTTCTCCTATATGGAGAAGAGACCTTCGCTCAGCAGTGGGTGGTTTACATGCCGATACTGGTACCGCAATTATTAAGATTGCGAGTTTCACCAAGGTCAGAGCTCGTCAAAAACTACCTGGCTAGCGAAATTTTAAGCCTGTAGATATCAAAAATACACACTTAGAATTTTTCATCTATTTATCCTAGTGGAGTAGCCACTACAGAACAAATGTTAAGTTAAAGTGGTTGCTTTAATATGTATCTGCTCTTTACTGTACTGTATCAGCCTGTAAACCACCCACGGAAAGCCTCTTCTCCATATAGAAGAAGGGTTGGAGCTTAATCCACCACGCTTCTCCACTGTGGGTTGGCGGATAATTTCCCTATCACGAGTAACGATCGTTATCAGGTGTCTATGATAACAACCGGGACCGACGACCTTAAGTGCTTTCCGAGGCACGGTAGCGAGACCCACAAGGACATACAGACCCAGACCGGAAACAAATATTTGTGCAAATACAAATTTCAGTCGCGAGCGGAAATCGAACCCGCGACCGTCGGCGCGTGGCGTTGAGGCGACTACTCGCACCACTACACCAGAACGATCGTCATCAGAACGGTCGTCTGTACTTGGTCATATATTTGTAATTGTAATTTCACTTCTGACCAACGAGGTTTTTAAACATGTGGGTTTGTGTTTTGTGTCTCACCGAGTCTACAAAAACGCATTTAAGACTTAAAAGCGCGCGCATTTTATTATCCATACGAGTAAGCGAGTAAGCAATAGTGTCCTCTCTTTTGAAGGCGGGGACTCAATGCCACAGTGTAGGAACTGTAGAACAAATTCAACATTTTTCTATATAAATTTACACCCTCCGAAATATAGCAGGTATATTTTTTTTTTCATTGTATGATATTCAGCAATATTATGAGGAATCTAAACATGGTAAAAAAAAACATAAAATATTAAGTTTTAAGTATTCAAATTTCAATTTGAAATGTTTAAAAATTAATATATATATATATTTTCTCAAACAATTAAAAACAAATCTTTAATTCTTAAATTAAAGAAATAGGTTTATTTATGAAAATATAAAGAAACAATTGAAATTCGCTTATTTTTCTACTAAAAACGATTTTTAAAAATTTACGTTCATCCCTTAAGCTTTATCTCGGTTAATTTTAATCGGAGACAAAAAAGTCATAGAACCTTTTACGTGTATTATTTTAAGTTCAATACATTTTACTTTGAACTTTTTTATCTAACATTTACCGTTTTCGAGTAATTGCGAAAAAACATTTATTTAATTTTTTTTTTCAACCCTTGCCGGGGGTTGCGCACACTAAAACCTTTACACATTGTTTTGGTATCATTAAAACTACATTATATCAAAAATGCAGGGTTGTATGTGAAATTTCGATTTAAAACCTAATTTGACTGGACTAATTTGCCATTTATCTTACCATTAGATATGCTCAAGCCTTATGGAAATTATTCCGAATATAAACTCTATATACTATTTAACTCTATCTATATATTATAGTTTCAAGCCAAGGTCGCATGGCAGACCGAGAAGCCTTTCAGCCAATAGTGATGCAGGCCGTCGGCCCTGAGAATTTTCTAGTTTGGTGCCTGCCAGAGCGCATCAGCTATGTTCTCCGGAGAAATGGCGATCGGGTTCATCGGTTCGATCTTAGCACACTCTTTCTGAACCGACGCATTTCCATGGGCCCTCATCATGCTCTACCTCCAGTGACCACATATATGTACATATACATATATACAGGTGACTGGTGAATTCCTATCAATATTTAAGAAAAATACTCGGTACATTATTCTGATTCTAATTATGTAAAAAAAAATAGGTACTTAATTTTTGACCAAATTTCCATAAATTTCAATTCAAATAAATGAAGCGTGGACACTTTTCCAGTCATGCCGGCGGCGCGTGCACAGGTGCTGTACCGTGCCGCTTGTTCACATCTAAAAATTGCCAAAGTTCACATCATTTACCAAGTCAACAAATTTGTTGCTTAAACGAGTAAAATATCTTAGTATTTTTGCCTATCCTAAGCCAGGATTAAATGTTGTCAAAGGTATCCTGCTAACACGTGGCGGCGTTTGGACGTAGGTAAACTATCTGTTTTGGGACGAAAGTGCAGCTAGCTGCTAGGGTGTCCAGACGACGCGTAAATAATTAGATAGCTTGAGTAACTTTACTTGAAGTTTATTAATATTTACCTAATTTTTTACATAATTCGAATGAGAATCATGTACCGAGTATTCTCCTTAAATCCGTAGCGTGCATTTCATATAGGCAGAAAGGCACTGCCTACCTTGGCATGTTACTAAAAATGATATTGGTATATACCCACATTGTTAATTTTGCATTGATTCCTTTGTAACAAATGAACTAAGCAGACACTCTGCCAGTTTGTATAAAATTACTAAATAACGTAATATTCTGCATACAGTCAATACGTATTTTATTACCTCTGCGTTTTAATTAGGACTTTTTATCAATTTTGCACTCATTTTGCTTGTGACAAAGGGTCTAGCCGACTTACTATAAGGAAATTGCACCGACGCCTTTGGACATAGTTTAAACTTTTAAATATTATTTCTTCACCCAATTTCCAAAGTACTTGTACTCGAGATTTTAGATCTCTGCTTTCACTCATAAGGGAGATATGGGGGTAACAGCCCCTAACGGTTTTTTTTTTTTTTTATCAGAAAATATAACAGATATTTAAATAAATACAACGCGAAAAAATATATCAATGAGTTCTTAGATTAGATAGTTATATTTAGTCATTTTTTTATTTATATTTTTTGATTAATTTTCAGAAGTAAATGAACTACTGGAGATACACCAACCCAAAAAATATCATATAATTATCTCAGTCTACTATAATATATTATAAATACAAAAGTTTCCATTTGGTGGAACATAATTTAAAAAAAAATCGGTGTCAGCTCCGACGCACGACTAAAGTTTACTAAAGTTTACTCTTTAAGAACGATTCTCCAAATAGGCAGAAATAATTCGTATTTGACATCGAATAACACTTATCGCCTATTTTACAGTTTGTACGCGAAAATATAGCGCCCTTTAGATTTCTGAGGCAAAAAATTGCCCGTTATTTATTTGGCTTCATCATCAAAATCACGAATAATCTCGTCATCGGTAAGTTCAATGTCAGATTGATCGGATCTCATTGCATTACATTTACATACGTAAATATCAGGTATGCTGTAAAAATACAGTATATATATATATATATATATATATATATATATATATATATTTATTTACAAATTTTTCGGTTGGTGTATCTCCAGTAGTCCATATACATCTAAAATCACGAGTACAAGTACTTTGGGTGAAGAAGTAATATTTAAAAGGTTAAACTATGCCCAAACACACCAGTGTAATTTCCTCATAGTAAGTCGGTTAGACCCTTTGTCATTTACAATTGATTCTTTTACTTATTTCTAGAGTTATAGTAGTATATTTATAATAATGATTACAATAGTATAACTTTTATATTTGAAGGATTTTTTTTTTTTGAATAATTTTTATTGCAATAAAATGAAAACATACTTTATTTGAAGCTATTATATTTATGCAAAATTTCACACTATATTCTTTAATAATAAAAAAGTCGAATTTTGATACGAAACATATCCCGATTTCCCACTGTGCGTCGATGCGCTCCGTCAGTTTTTTTTATTACATTATAAAATATATATTTATTGTTATAAAAGATTTCTATCGTGTTTTCGTCTTTGTGTTGAATAAAAGGATAATATTAAATTAAACAAAATATAATTTTGCAAAAGAGTGTTTATTTATAATTATAGTCAATATTACTATAAAATTTAAGCAGTAAACAGTTTAATACCTTTAAACTAGACCAGGCCCATGATTTTTATTTCAGACATTGAAGGATTAAATGACATATTGCTATATTTGCTAAGAGCTTATCAGTGGAAACAAATTCATCTACATCAATTCTATATAAACAAAACCTGTCGAACTTCATTATGCTACTTTTATTAATTCGCTACAATAAAATGAAAATCACAGTGACAATAGCTTAAATATCAAACATCTCATGACATACAAATCAACCTAAAACCATAACATGAATTCGAGTACCATGTGTATTTATAATATTATAGACGTGAGATGAGACGAGATGTAGTATAAATAACGTGATGACATAACTATAATTTTATTAAGGAGCTCGCGAACGAAAAGGAGTAACTGCAGTTTCTCATTTTATAGTAAGTAAAAAAAAAGTTCCTGTCCACCCCCTCAAAATTTTATTTTTGGATTAAGATTTTAATATTGTTTATTTGCTTATAGATATAGATGAAATATGAATGATAAATGAAAAGAAAAAGAAATCAATTTACTAAAAAATTTATACTAAATTATGACGCAATTACACCGTTGGGTTCGTTAGCTTCTTAATTGTTTAAGATAAAGAACTAGCCGGTGGCGCACTGTACGCGGTTGACGCCGGGGTGGTCTTCGTCCTCTTCGTAAGCGTGGCCTTGCGCAGCGCGTCGGCGCCGCGACTCCTGGTCGGGGTCTAGGTCCATTAACATGCACTCCTCTGCTAGCTCGGGGATTTCCACCTTGATACATATATTTATAATATTACAAAAGTGAATCCGTGTTGAAGTCAATACTAAGTTGCATAAAAATCTGTTAAGTACTTTTTTTTGAATTTCACTTCTACAAAGAGATTAAAATTCTTAAAAGTCTATGTAGCCTCTATGATTTTATTTTGTTTATAGATTTAAAAGTGAATTGATGCAGCAACAACTGTAATTATAATAAAAGTAGTGGGTTCCAACTTCGCTCAGGACATATTTTAATAGGTCACATCAATTTTTTTTGGTCCTGTATTTGTCGCGTATTTCTGGTCCAAGACACATTGTCTTATCTTTGTTGAGTGAAAATATTTATTTAGAATTTACAATTACTATATGCCCATTAATTTGTACTTGAAAATATAAAATATATGTTATATGATAAAAATTTGATCTTACCCTCGGTCTAGGTGGAAGACAGTTCTCCAATGCTGGAATGACTTCATGTGGAATGCTATTGGGGAAATTTACTAAAAATTGTATTATAAGTTGTCCTTTCTCAAATGGATTCTTGTACATTGGCATACCTGAAAAATTATAAAAGCTTGTTTTTATATCTCATTTATGATTTATAGTATTTGATTGCTAATATTGTAACAGATTTTGTATCGATTTAACAGTAAAGATAAAAAATGTGAAAGAGAAAAAAATATATGAAATAAATTTAATTAAAAAAAAAAAAAAAATGATTACCTTCATTCAAAACACATTTCACTTCACCATGCTTAGTAACCTCCCCAGGTAATACTGTAATGACAATATCTCTATCATCCAAAGTTCTAATAACTTTCTGAAAGCCACATAAAGCTTCAACTAGTTCAATATTAAGTCTAATAATAAGATCATTGCCAGATCTTTTGAACACCTGAAACAAAAACATTGTTTTTTTTTTAATGAAAAATGTTAGAAAAATACCTACTCATTTTTATACTTACAATTTTATAAGTATATCTACTGCTAATACCAACATTTCAGGCACTTTCATAAATAAAATTATATGTATAAACTTGATCCTCTTTATTTCTTAACAGCCCAGGAAAAAATACTTGACTGGCCCATTGGCACAGTTGGCAGTGACCCTGCTTTCCGCTACCGGGTCATGGGTTCAATTCCCACCCTAACTTTGGATGTAATATTTGTATATTATGTATGTGTATATAAATTTACAAAATATATATATATAAATTTACTTATATCAAATCGACTGTTACCTAAAACATAGGCATTAAGTTGCCTACCTTAGGAGCAGATGACTGTGTGTGTGTGTGTGTTAAAAGATTTATTAATATTTATTACATAAATAGTAACATTATACTTACATCATGCTCCTTCTCATCTAGAACAATAATAAGATCTCCAGGCTCGAGCTCAGGTTCCTGGTCACCTTCTCCACCAAATACAATCTTCTGACCATCTGACATACCCTTATCTACATGAACTTCAAGAATCTTTCTATCACGAACTGTTTTGCGTCCCTGTAATAATTGTTATTTTTTTATTTTCATAGTTTATAATACAATTTAATACTTATTTACAAACATGTAAAGTATTAAAGGCTGAAACTTACTTGACAAACTTTACAGCGATCTTTAGGGTCAATTATTTCCCGCTGACCTCTACACTCAGTGCACATAGTCTGTATCTGTTGGATCATACCAGGCCCAAGCTGTTGTATCTGGAATTGCATTCCTGTCCCACGACAAGTTGGACAAACTTGTACAGCTCCCTAAAAATGTAATACTGATTAGTTTCTCATAAACTATTGAATATTTTTCAATTACTACTATTAGTTCACACTCTCCCTGTAACATTGACAAATATTAATTAATTATAATTTATTTGAGTTTTATATACGAGAAAAGAAAACTTATTTTGTTGACCTAAGTAGGAAATAACTTTTAAAATAAAGTTTTTATATTACTTATTAGTATTAATATCATTATAAACTATATGAGTATTTGTTATTTCATACCTTTTTACCTCCTCTGCCTTCACATTTTTCACAAATAACACTCTTCTGTAAGGCAAGCTTTCGTACAGCACCTTTGTAAAGTTCTTCGAGAGTGACAGACAATTGATGAATGACATCCTTGCCCTTCCTCTCACGTCCACGACGTCGGCCACCACTGAAGCCTCCACCAAAGAACATGTCGAACAAGTCCATGGGGGAAGAGAAACCACTTCCTCCACCTCCACCTTCCTTCAACGCTTGCTCACCACCTTAATGTGAAGTATTAAATTATATCCAATATTTAAAAGAATTAATAAAAGAATAATAAAATTATGTGTACTATTTATAAAATTTACCTTGATCATAAATTTTCCTTTTATCTGGATTTGAAAGGACCTCATAAGCTTGTGAAATTTGCTTGAAACGTTCACCCTCATTTGGATTTTTGTCAGGATGATACTTAAGAGCTAATTTCCTATATGCCTTTTTTAATTCATCTGATGTACAATTAGGTTTCACTCCAAGAATGTCATAGTATGTTGTTTCTTTCACCATTTTAACACCTTCAATTATTGAACAAATATAAATAACATTAATATAAAATAAATTTATAAGTACAACATGATATTAAGCCCTTTCAATTTAAAATTTATTAAATAATGTCTATTGTTAAAGAAAGTTATATCTTATTTCACATTTTAAAAAAAATTAACTTGTAGAAAATATCAATTTACATCACAATACTTCTATCTCGATTACTATACATATTACAAATAAAAAATTTGGTGACCAATAATCTAAGCCTAAGCTTTAATTGTTACACCATAACCAAACTAAGTTTAACAATAAAATATTGCCTATTTCTTTACAATACCTTAACTATAACCTTTAATTATTTCAAGTGTGATTAATGTCTTTAAAATATTATAACTATACAAAAAATAGTAACTACTGAACTTACTAATTGATTAAATATGAATATTTAGACTTTGCGTTAATTTCTAAAATGAAAAAAATGCCATTTCATCAGCTGACGAATTTTATCGACATGAACCTTAACTAATTCATAACCATTCATAGCCATACAACTTGTGTCATATAATAATAGGAATGGAGTTAATTACACTAATTATGTTTAGGAAATAAAGATAACAAGAAAAAATATATTAAACTAGTTCCAAATCCTTGAACAACAGCATAAAACACTATCGACTTATTACAAATAAAAAAATATATAATAATACCTACCTTTTTGTTCCTTGATACAGCAAAAGCAAAACTATAATGAACTAGGTAGATATTTTCTAGAAACACTTAATATTGCGATTTACGCACACGAGTCAGAGCACAAGTTTAGTTCACAAAAATCGTATGACGTCTGAAACTACTATTATGAGACAGCGAGAATTGGCGAGAAACTTCGGCCTTCTCCACTCCTATGCAGCAGTCGATTGTAAAAACGTGTTCGTTCGAGAATTTTCTAGCTATTCTTAATTTTTGTACTCTGTAGTCTCAGTTACGTTCCTTTCTTCAATACTAAAGCAAAGAGTATGTACTAAAGATTTTAAAGAATAACTATACTGACGCTACTTTTGTAGCAATTACTCAAAAAAATAATTATTATACAGCAGCTATAATTTACATTTGTTTATATTTTTCTCAATGTACAAATTACATATTTTGTAATATATAATCGATACCTTTAGAATAACAGAAAAATAAGGCTTAATAAAGTTTGAGGATTCGACTTTTTCGCATAAAAGTTTAAACAATGATATTGAAAATAACACATTTACAAGCCTTGTTTCAAGGATTCGATATAGAAACCAAGGCCTTTTTTTGGTTTCATGGTTTAAGCTTTTGCCATTGTCTTAAAGGAAAAAATAAATTATGAGAACAAAAAACAATAGCCTTTTATTAAATAACTCTTTGGCCTTTAACCTCCTAAGACCCGACCTCCACTCGATTCAATTGGAAAATTGAACCGTATGGAATCTCAAGTTTCGTTTATCGTCGATTAGGAGGCTACGATGTTCCGGCAGTGACAGTATCACAGTAGAACATCTTGGCCTACATATGGTAGACCGTGTGTAGTTTATAAGAATATTCTTGGCGGTATTGACGTTGCGATCGAATTCGCTGTTGCAGTTTGGGCAAATTCCTCAACGAAGTCGACGATTCATGACCTTACTGAATGTTCCCGTTTTCTCGTTACATGAAGAGCACGCTTGCGAAGTGTAGGATTCGTCGACAATAATTTCGACGTCGATGTTTCGCTTGCTTCTCAGGCGTCGAATGAGGGAATCGTGTTTGAATTTGCGTCCACTGAAAGTGGCTGTACACATGAATTTACTTCCCGCTCCATGTAGGACCAGAGTTCGTTCGAATCCACCGCCACCGTCTAATATATATATATATATATATATATATATATATATATATATATATATATATATATATATATTTATGATTCTCTCTTCATAAGCGGCAGTACGTATATATTTATCCAACTTTAGACAAATTAATTTGGAGTGCCTCTCGAATGGTTCTTGTCGCCTGACGAACTACTTCAATCGAAAATCCGTATACTCCTTGATGTATGTAGTGTTCTTCGATGAAATTGTACACTCTGAAAGCTTGTTATATATATTCCGCTATTTCATCTATTACAATCTAGTTAAATGCATCTTTGGCAGCTTGGCTTTTTTAGTGAATAACAACCGATTATAGACGAAACTTTGAGTTTAATAGAAGAGATTATACAATATACCAATTTAAAAAAATTAAATAAGACTGTAAGTGATTTTGAAGGGATTTATAGACACTTTGCAGCAACCAAAGAATAGTCCAACAAGGGGTACGTTCGCGGGCCCTCTTCTAATTGATAATTCATCACTTTTATAGGATTTTTTAATCTATGCATTCCACAGACCACATGCGCGGAAATGATACTTCTTTAATCAAAAACTGAATTTAACTGTCAAACTTTAGTAAATAATTGTTTGCTATTGTTCATAAAAGATAAACAAAATTATCTTCTTACATTTATTCACTACTTATTATTTTAATTAAAAAGTGATAAATAAAAAACTATTGCGCATGTCCCATTTCCGTTTCCGCGCATGTGGTCTGTGGAATGCATAGATTAAAAAATCCTATAAAAGTGATGAATTATCAATTAGAAGAGGGCCCGCGAACGTGCCCAAGGTGCTGCAAAAAAGTTTGCCGTTAAGAATAAAATAAAGGCATTCACTTTATTTTCAAAAGATATAGTTGTAACACTGAGATCCTTAATGTCAAAACTCATTGTCAATGTTAACACGTGATTGTCAAGAATTATGTCAAATACCATCAAATACCATATGATACGTTTTCAAAACAAAATGCTTTACACGTGATGGTTCTATAAATTTGCTTAAATTATAAATAAAATTAAGTAATAATAGTATAAGTTTAGTTTTATTAAAAGTGACACCATGGTTCAACCTTTGAAAGATGGAGATGACCTTCCCGGTTTCGAAGCGCCTGCAAAAGATAATTCTGAGAATAATTCTTTGTCAATAAAGAAACAAAAAAAGAATTCTGGTGGTTTTCAATCAATGGGACTAAGTTTTCCTATTCTTAAAGGCATTACTAAAAGGGGTTACAAGCAACCAACTCCCATACAGCGTAAGGTTAGTGGACTGTTTTATTTTCATAACCTATAAATCGAATAAACAAAGTTGCATAATTCTGAACAATAAGTCTTCTTCATATATGCGTTTTGTTGTCACTATATTGTTTAATTTGTGCTGATAATCTATTAAACCTAATCTATCTATCTAATCTTTTATTCTATCTCATATTTCTCCAGATATGTTGATCAACAGATTAACTTATATTATATAAGTTTTAGATTATTACTTATTTGTTCAATTGGAGATTAATTATTTATATTTAGGATATAATTAACTAAGATACTATTATAATTTAGCTAATTTTTTTCAGACAATCCCAATAGCACTGGATAATAAAGATGTAGTGGCAATGGCCCGTACAGGTTCTGGTAAAACTGCTTGTTTTGTACTGCCGATTCTCGAAAAACTTCTGTCACCAGTAAATAAACCTCTACCGGGAAAAAATTTAAGAGCACTTATACTTTCTCCTACAAGAGAGTTAGCTTTACAGGTATTTAATTTTTTTGGCTCTCAATATAAAATAAAATATCTACTACACATAAAATTTTAAAAGTCCATACATTATTTTAAAAAAAAAAGAGTATCCTAAATATAATTAGTACAAAATTTATTTTTAAAAGTGTTGTTTATGCTGGTTGAATATATTATGTTAAATTTTAATTACTGTTATATTATGCACTACTTGACATAATATATTGAATGAATGTTTGTTTATTGAAATGAGATATTATTTTCTAATTTAATTTCAAACTAATGTTATATTATTATTAACTTTGTTGTTTATATTAAGTGTGTTACATCATTTTTTGTGTCATTTAAAATTTGAATTGCAGACACTGAGATTTACACGTGAGCTAGGCAAATTTACTGGGCTAACCTCAGCAGCAATTCTTGGTGGTGAATCGATAGAACAGCAATTCGGAGTTATGACGGGATCTTCTCCAGACATTGTGGTTGCCACCCCTGGTCGCTTTCTTCATATATGTATAGAGATGAACCTCAAATTGGATAATATAAGTAGGGAAAGAGTATTACAATACTTTAACACAAATTTTATTTAAATTATTTAAAGATTTTTAAACTTAAATTATTCTTAATATTGTAGTTAAGGTTAGGATAAACTTCCGAAAATCACATACCGAATTTCGTCATGAAATGTGGCACGGACATTCTATTAGACTATCTAAGAGTCCTCTTAAAAGAATTTTTGGCAATTCACAATATCTTTCAAAATATTGAATTTTTTGAGTATTCTGCTTAGCACGCTCTATATAAGAAAGCGAAAAGTGGATACCGAATTTCCTCCTGAAATTTGGCATAGATACCCCATTTGACTATCTAAGAATCCCCTTAAAATAATTTTTGGCAACCCACAATATTTTTCGAAATATTGAATTTTTTGAGTATGCTGCTTAACACGCTCTATATAAGAAAGCGAAAAGTGGAATTTCGTCATTAAAGTTGGCACGGACATTCCATTTGATTATCTAAAAGTCCCCTTAAAAGGATTTTTGGTGACTTGCAAAAAAAAAACCTAACCTCACCTTTTTTTTTAAAAATTAAAGCTCAGCGACAAAAAAAAAACCTAACAACCTAACCTAACCTAAAAAAACCTAACCTTTAAAAAAAAAACTAACCTATCCCAGAATGTATAAATGCATTTCTCAGGGACAAAAAAAAACTTTTTTTTTACTTTGGGAAATGCATTTACGCATCACGCCGCGGAGAACAAAAAAAGAAAAAAAAAAACCTCGACTCGCTTTCTTATATAGAAAGGAAAAATAAAATAGTGTTAATTGGTTAGAAATGCACACTCATGCATCACACCGAACGAAAAGAGGTTCTTCTTCGTTATTCAAAATGGCGTTTGCGCCAATTATTGTTATGATATTCGTGATTAGGAGGACAAAATACGTTAATATAGCAAATTTCAAATCGATCGGGGGTATGCGCTTCTTGGAAGTACACCCTAAGGTTTTTCAAAATAATGGTGTATAAATAAAAAATTACATTAATAATTTTAATTTTCAATGTGATTATAATTTGTTATTTTATTTTATTGCAGAAATTGTAGTATTTGACGAAGCTGATAGATTATTTGAACTTGGGTTTGGAGAGCAATTACAAGAAATAGTTGCTCGTCTACCGTCAAACCGGCAAACACTATTATTTTCTGCCACCCTACCCAAAATGCTAGTAGAGTTTGCACGTGCAGGTCTTAGTGATCCTGTCTTGATTCGGTTAGATGTTGATTGGAAATTACCTTCAACATTATGGCTTGGTTGGATATATGTCAGATCAGAATTAAAAACTGCGGCTTTGTTACTGTTATTAGACAGAGTATTGACTTCTAACACTCCTCAAGCAGTAGTTTTTGCTGCAACCAAACATCATGTGGAATATTTGCATTTGGTATGTAATAAATATCTGACATTGTTTTTAAACCAAAAAATGGAAATGACAACTATCAAGTTCTTTTAAGGGTTCCATATTCTAAAGGTGTTAATCCAATCTTATTATAAAGATCCCGCTGTTCATCCGTCCACCTGTCTCTCACATAATTGACACAGTGATAGCTAGACAATAAAAATTTTATCCGAATATGTATTACTATGGTCACTACAATGACATAAACAAGTATGCTTAAATAAAAAAATCAAAAAAACCCGACTGCGTAAAATACTCTTATTATAAACTAAAAAGAATAAAACAATTTACTAGCTTTAATTTGATACCTAGATTGCTACAGTAAGAAAAAAAATTCAATTCCCCCCTCATTCCGCACATTTGTGGGCGCCATTTTGAAAATTTATATAGCCTATGTCACTACTACAATTTAGACAAATCCACCTCATATGTCAAAAACCGTCCAGCCGTTTGGGCTTACAGCCCTTACAGGGCTACGCCCTACAGGGCGTGCCAAAGAAATGGACATACATACATACACTCGAAAAACATAACCCTCCTTCTGTCGCAGTTGGGTAAAAAAAATGAAAAATATGATGAGTGAGTGAATTTTTGTTGTATTTTTCAGATACTACAACAAGCAGGGATTACATCAACATATGCTTATTCTGGACTAGATCCTTCAGCACGAAAGATTGCTCTTGGAAAGTTTATGAATAAGAAATGTGCAGTACTTTTGGTAACAGATGTTGCTGCAAGAGGATTGGATTTACCCTCTTTAGATACTGTCATCAACTATAATTTCCCGGCGAAACCTAAACTGTTTGTGCATAGAGTTGGTGAGTATTCAAGTCAATCCCGTTAGCTTACCGAAGAATGATATTTATATATATCATTCTTCAGACAGATATATGTATATATGTATATGTATTATGTCTATAACATAATTATTATACCGTATTATTATTTAGATATGTCATATGAAATTATCAATAATACAGGCTTTATTGTATCATTGTAATATAATGAAAGAAAAAAAAAAATTTTTTTCTTACTATTTTCATAAAATAAAACAATGTAGAACACATATGTCTGATGATTATATACATCTGACTATTTCTTGGTCGCATTTATACTTCAGGCTGATCTAATATATTTATACTAAGTGTCAATTTTTTCTTTATAAAATTATAAATGATATTATAAGTTTTATATTTTGTTCGCTATATTTTTTTTAAACTAACAAATCTTAATCTTATTTCGATAATAACAAATGTAAATTTTTATGTGCTTATATGCTTTTTCTAGTTTTCATTCCACATTGAATGAGCTATCACACGTATTTTTAGGACCGGGAACTAGAATTAACCCGTTTTTTGACTTCTTGACTGGACTACTATAGCGGGACGCATATGTAGGGTTTGCGATCGGGCGCGCTGCGGTCAATTTTGCGGCGCGCTAGACGCCGTCATTTTTGTCGAAAATGAAAAACAAAAACAAAATTGTAGGTCCAAACACGCTCTACAAGTTTGATAATAACATTTTTTTTTTCGATATCTATAACGAGATGAAAGAAAATAGGAAAAAACAAATTTCACTACCGAAACTTTAGCTTTTTCGATCGGTATCTCAATAACGATGAACGATAGGTGAAAAATGTAGAAGATCTTAATTGTAGATCGTAAAAAAAGCAACAAAAATTTTATACAAATTTTCGTATCTGGAGAACCGAGTTATTATAAAAGAAATGAATTTAAGTCTTTTTTGAAGATGGCGGAAATGCACGTAGGAAATCTTGGTCGATAATTTGCTGTTAAGCTTTTCTAGACCCTCGGTTAACCTTCTCGGTTAAAATGCATTTCTGGCCCAATTTTTATGGTTCCGTACTCATAGGGTAAAACGGGATCCTATTACTAAGACTTCGCTGTCCGTCCGTCTGTCACCAGGCTGTATCTCATGACCTGTGATAGACAGTTGAAATTTTCGTGATGATGTATTTCTCTTGCCGCTATAACAACAAATACTAAAAAACAGATTTAAAATATACTTAAGGGGAACTCCCATACAACAAACGTGTTTTTTTTTTTTTGCTCGTTTTTGCTTGATATTGATAACGGCAACAGGTAGACGCTTGAAATATTCACAGAATATTTAGTTAATTATTCACTTTAAATATAAATAATTAAATTAAAATAAAACAAATATTTAAGAGGGGTTCTCATACAACAAACGTGTTTTTTTTTTTGCTTGTTTTTCTAGATATTAAAAACGGTAACAGGTAGACGATACAGGTAGAGACGATAACATACATTCACAGAAAAGTGACTTATATTAAAGAATAAATAATTAAATAAAAATAAAATCAAGATTTACGGGGACTCGTTTTTCCCGACGCAATGACTGGACTAAGTGGCTTACGACAGGTCGCAGCGCGCGCGCGGGGCGCGCGGGGCGCGCGCTGTCGCTGGTGTCCGCGGAGGACGTGGCGCACCTGCTGGACCTGCACCTGTTCCTCGGCGCGCAGCTCCTCATGCCCGACGAGGTTTGTACACGAGTCGTTACCCAAACTTGCCTATGTGTGTATCAGTCTGTAAACCACCCACTGCTGAGCGAAGGCTTCTTCTCCATATATAGAAGAAGGGTTGGAGCTTAATCCCCCGCGCTACTCCACTGAGGGTTTGTGGATAATTTCCCTACCATGGGTAACGACCGTTATCAGGTGTACAATTACAGTTAGGGGATAACAACCGAGACCCACGGGTTTACGTGATCTCCGAGGCACGGTGAGACCCACAAAGACATACACCTAGACCGGAAACAAATATTTGTACAAATACAAATATATATCCCGAGCGGGAATCGAACCCGCGAACGCTGGCCCGCGACGTTGAGGCGACTACTCGCACCACTACACCACAACGGCTTGCCTATAGCATTGGATTATTGTTTAGGGTTATTTTGCTATTTGTATTTTTAGATGATAACATGTAGTGACAGGTGTGACTCTCCGAAATTGCAGCATATGATATGAATACGAATAGAATAATATTATGTTGCTCTCAGATATATATTATTATTTAATGTGAGAATGTTCTATTAGTCCAATAAAGTTGAAGTATACTTTTTAGGTACCTATTGTAAAAGGAAAATTCATATACATATAATTACAATGTAACGTAGGTATAATACGTTAATAGAAAGCATTTCTAGGTATCATAATATGTCGAGAGTGCAGTGATTATAATAGCCACTAATTTTTAAGTTTGTAGATTACACTCCATGCTTAAATAAAACTTTGATGAACAACAAAATGATAATATCCCTCCTAAAAATTTAGACTTTGGTCAAGTTACGAGTCGAGTACTTAAATATATGGGAATGTATTAGGTGACCGATTGCGGCGACGCGTGTCCGAGCGGTGTGTGGGGGAGTCCCCCCGCCGGCGCGCTGGAACTGCGCCACCAGGACGTGCTCGCCTGGGAGAAGAACCACTCTGAGATCGTGAGTGTGCGCTCCACTTTACTATACTTTTAATGCAGTTTTAGTTGTTTGATTAGAACACCTACAAAATACTATAAAATAGAGATGCGGCGAATAGTGATTTGGCCGAATACCGAATATTCGGCTACGCTCTTGGCCGATGCGCCGAATATTCAGCGACCGAATGTCGGCAACAGATGTGTGCATTTCGTGCGTGACATGTTACGACTTATCTCATTGCGATGCGTTATTATTGCGTTAATTGTTAGTTATTACATCATATTGTGCTACTTATACTGGATGACTGGTAAATTACTATCCATATTGAAGGAGACCTCTCGGCACATGATTCCATTCGAATTATGTAAAAAAAAATAGGTAAATATTAATAAACCTTTAAGTAAAGTTACTCAACAATTATCCAATTATGTACACATCGTCTGGACACCCTAGCAGCTAGCTGCACTTTCGACACAAAACAGGTAGTTTACCTACGTCCAAACGCCGCCACGTGTTAACAGGGTAGCAGGATAAACAAGCATGATCCAGTCCCCCTTAATACTTTAATCCTGGCTTAGGATAGGCAAAAATACTAAGATATTTTACTCGTTTAAGCAACAAATTTGTTGACTAGGTAAATGATGTGAACTTTGGCAATTTTTAGATGTGAACAAGCGGCACAGTACAACACCTGTGCACGTGCCGCCGGCATGACTGTAGAGTGACAACGCTTCATTTACTTGAATTGAAATTTATGAAAATTTGGTCAAAAATTAAGTACCTATTTTTTTTACATAATTCGAATGAGAATCATGTACCGAGTATTCTCCTTAAATATGGATAGTAATTTACCAGTCACCCTGTATTTCTCACTTACTCCTTACTACTAAAAAATATGAGATTGTAGATAAAAGTTCTGGGAAAATGAGTTTGATTTTTATTTGAAAACTGCTCGCTTAAATCGGACCTCACAAATGATGGTCAGCAAACGCAAAACCGGATTAAATCCTTACAAAATTCGCTAAGATTTATCTATCGTCTTCTGGCAGTAGGTAGTGTATATATAGTGAGGCTATTTTCAGAAGTGGGTATTATTTATGAAGAAAAGTGCCATTGTTTGCTAGCTGCTAGCAAATGCTGAAAAAATTGTTTTCATTCATCACAACTTGCCACTGATTTTAAGTATTAAAATATTTTTTGTGATTAAAATAGATTTATTTTTGAATAAATGTGTTGTGTGTGTGTGTTTGTGTGTGTGTGTTTGTGTGTGTGTGTTTGTGTGTGTGTGTGTGTGTGTGTGTGTGTGTGTGTGTGGTATTCGGCCGAATACCAAATATTAAAAAAGTAGCCGAATAGGCCGAATACCGAATAGTGGCCGAATATTCGTAGCATCTCTACTATAAATATACACACCACTCACAAAGTACAAATATACCGCAGGAATAAGTAACGATTACAATATAACTAAATATTACCATAATAGGGGATAGGACAAATTTTCAGAAAGTGTTTTAAATTAATCTTTATGGATACTTATTCCCATAAAAAATAAAACTTTATTTTTTTATAGCCGTTTAGGTACTCAAAATCATGTTTTAATATTGTCTGTTTAAAAATCCCGCCAAAACGCCACGCTATATCATCTGAGAGCGCGTGACGTCATCTGGGGTTATAACAAAACAGCTGCATGACCATAAGTTCACGAGAAGTTTTGTTTCGTGGAGTAGATTTTTTATTTGTTCTTATGGAACGCAAAAAATATCGTTGGTGTACAGTACCTCAATGTACGAACATATCAAAAAGTACTCCAAATAAAATATTCATTTGATGTGCCAAGAAAAGCAGATAAACGAAAAAAATGGTTAGACTTAGCGAGTAGAAAATGCAACGAAATGAATTCACCAATTTACTTTTGTGAAGATCATTTTGATGTAAATATACATTAATTACTACAAATAAATAGAATGAAATTTGTTTAAATTAATTTTTAGTAAATATATTATATTGTTTTCTCTCTACGGTCAACTACTATTATAGATTTTTTCTCTTTGTAATTTTTTTTTTGTAACACTAAAGAATGTGATATAGTGTTGACAGTATTCTACTTGCGACGACCGTTCTGTACGTCTATCATGAGTTTTTGTTACAAGCGCACATGACATAACTACAGTAGTAAACGTAGAAACGCAATAGTAATGACAGTATCCGCGAGAGGCGCTGCTCAACTTTCCATACAAATTGTCTACTACACTCGCTAGCATGTATCGTGAACTATCGTCTCTGGAAACTCATGGTAGACGTGTGTTACGATGTGTAGTGGTGCGAGTAGTCGCCTCAACACCCCGCGCCGGCGATCGCTGGTTCGATTCCCGCTCGGGACAGATAATTGTATTTGTACAAATATTTGTTTCCGGTCTGGGTGTATGTCCTTGTGGGGAGAACCCCCACCGTGTCTCGGAGAGAACAACATTTTATTTATATATAGATAACAACATTTTATTTCTTCATTTAAAAATATTTAAATGAATTATATTAAATTATTATTAGGTAAATAATTGTAAAACAGTATATTTATTTTATCTAAGCACATTTTAGATTTTAATCTGATTACTGTCCGATCCCCTATTGTAATACAACAACGAAACAAAATTTGAAACTATAGAAAAAAAAGTTCAAATAAATTACTTAAAATAAAAAAATAAATTTTAATAGTTTCTTAGATTACAATTTTTAGTTCATTTAAATGTCGATAGATTTTTAAAAGGAATCTGTAAAATCCCACTATTCACTTTTTTATTATTTGTATGTATCAGTTTTAATGTAGGTACTGTTTGTTGACTTTCTAAGCACAGAATGCAACCGATAATAATCATTCATTCAACAATCATTTTATTTTACTCTCGCTCCAAACTACCCCACATTTCCTTTAGTTTATGCAAATTCTACTATAATTTTTTTCTCATTAGGAACAGTATTGAGCCATGCAATAATAGAGTATAATTATGTTGTTTTTTTTTAAATAAATTAATTGCAAATGTGTTTTGGACGAAGACTTAAAAAAATCATCATCCACATCATCGCTTAAAAAATGTAATTCGTTTTATATTACTTTCTATATACGAGTATTCAAATTTAGCTGCTATTTTCAGTATATCCCAATATAGATTTCTAATTTCGAACTTCAACATCAGTTTCAACTTCTACTCCTCGATAGGAGAAGATATCTTTGCATAGCAATGAAACGTTTCGGGGCACAGTACAGTGTTCTGATATAGATGGCCTCTCCACATTCCTGCGTGATACGCGCGCAAAGCCGCGAACCACCTGCGAAATATGAGTGTAGTAGGTGTACAGTTTCGCGTATTCTTTAAGGGTCCGCCACATGAGTAAAGAAACGGAACAGAGACAAAGCTTCTAAGGAGCGAGCAAAATTTATACCTATTTAGGTAAGGTTGGCACAGGAGGATGAAATTTAGGATAGATAAAAATGACGAGTTTTTATTCTTTCTATTATTGTTCGTACACACTGGACAGTAAACTATGAACCTGACGCGAACTTCTGCGAAAGTGGAACCAAGACAGGTTGTTGCCGCGATCCGCACTGCGATGCACGGCGTGAATTGCAGTTGAATCGCGCGGAAATGTGGAGAGGGCGAGACATGTAGAGTTGAACAGTGAGTGGTGCCGCAGGAGGAGGCGGCGCGCACGAGCGCGCGCGGCTGGCAGCAGTACGTGCGCTGGCGCGAGGCCGCGTCCGCGGAGGCCAACCGCAAGGCCAAGGCCACGGCGCCGCCCGCGCGCGTGCACCCCTTCCTCGCCGACCGCGCCGACCGCGCCGACCGCGCGCCGGACCTCGCCGACCTCATCCGCAACTACACGCCTAAGGGGGTGAGTTTTATAGTGGCGGGTCGCGCCCGCGACACGCGACCGCGACAGGAGAGACAGACAACAGAACCGAAACGACCAATGATATAACTTGTCGCGGTCTCTTGTCTCTGTCTCTCCTGTCGCGGTCGCGAACCGCCACCATTATCTCTCGCGTCATGACTGAATAATATTATGAAATTACAATTTTTGATTGATTGACTGATTTATTGATTCAGCCTGAGCTGATGTAAATGTTGTTTAACCGGTGAGGGTAGAATGGAAAAATCCACCACCACATCAGCCGTTGGATGTCCACTGCTGAACGTAGGAGATTAGGGTTGGGGGGAGGAGGTCGAGCAAAATCTCACGACATCTTACCAGGGGGGAGTTTGGATCCAAAAATCGCCAAAATTGTCTCGCGTAATCGCGTTGATGCTCCCTAAGAGTTTCGTACGGTGGATGAAAGCCGGAAATCAATATTTCTTATTTTCCTAATATTATTATTGTGTTTCTACGTGTACGTATTATAGTTCGTGTTCATGTGTTTGTGCGCGCGCGTGTTTCTTAAAAGTAAAAATTATGTTTAAAATAAAAATAACATGTAAGTCATATCCTCGTACTTATTATTCACGATTGCCTACTATAAAGCGGTTCAGCACGTTCGGCCTGTGTTATACACATTTATTCTAGTAATATATTTAACCACATTCTTTCATAATTTTACTTTTTACCTGTTATAATGGCGGGAACACATTATTAAAACGCGACCCGACCCGATGAAACGCGATGCGTGTTGAGTCGAATCAAATGTATTGTTTTCTATAGACCAGGATCACACTATGAACATCCGACGCGACGCCATGCGCGCACACGCCACCCGATCCAGACGTGCCCGGTCGGTGTGTTGCCCATGGTGGGGGTAAACACGCCATCCGACGCGGCGCGTGCGGTATGTTTCTAGGCAACACCCAACGCCACGCGTCAGTCGTTCGAGAACTGTCACAGAGCTGAGAGCATATATTTAGCGAAATGACCGACGAACAGTTAATTGAGTTGGTAAAACGATATCCTGTTCTATATGATATGAATTTAGCTATATACAGAGATCATACTGTGAGAAATAATGCATGGGAAGAAATTGCCGAGCAAATGAATACACACGGTAAGTTTTATTAAAAATATTATTTATTATACAAAACGAAAAGAACTGTAACATTTGAAGGCGTTCAGCTATACAAAAATTTGTCAAACGAAATCAAAAACTGTAAAAAAGTATACAACAATTTAAAAAACTACTTTTAGCAAATATATTAAATAAAATAGGCGGGTGTAAGTAAATATGTGTAATATGTATGTGTATGTATATATATGGATTTATATATTTATGTATATATGTATAAATGTGTATGTGAATATGTATGTGTATGAATATGTATGTTTTTATTCAATTAAAGAAATGAAGACCAAAATATATATTTCTAAAAATACTACCTTAACCTATAACAACTCTAAAACAACAAAAATTATAATTACAAAAAAAATAAGAATAACTTTAGTATGAGACTACTTGCATGACTCACTATTATAGTCAAGACGAAGGCATAAGACAATCCGCAAAGAAGTGTACATCTCTATTAATATATAAATGCGAAAGTAACTCTGTCTGTCTGTCTGTCTGTCTGTCTGTCTATCTGTTACGCTTTCACGCCTAAACCATTGAACCGATTTTGATAAAATTTGGTATGAAGATAGAACTGAACTAGGGAAAGGACATAGGGTACTTTTTATCGTGAAAATAAGGGTAGAAGGGGTTGAAATAGGGGACGAAAGTTTGTATGGAAGTTCCTTATTGTCAAACATAAAATCATGTAAGATTGTTCAATTGTTTAAGACAAAGACAAAAAAAGCGCGCACTGGAAAGGGGGGGGGGGGACGTATCGGGCGGTAGGCGGGGCGCGGAGCGTATTTATAATTTAAGATAATATTGTTAAATTATCTCATTGTTGAACTCTCTTGTTGAACTCTCATTGTTGATTGAACACCCGTTCTTATGAGAATAAATGTCTTTCAACCGAAACCGAACTTTTTGGGAGAATAGCGTGTTTTTAATTTTGTCTACCTTTCCTCACAATATCAAGTTGCCACGGAACGGCGCCCTCAGTACTAAAATATTCTTTGAATTCATTTCTTACTGAAAAAGCATACTGTGTGGAATTTCTACAAATGGGATTTAAGTGATCAAAGGCTGTAGATTCTGTCAAATTCGCCTGTAGTGAATCATCACAGTCTGAAGGTAAATCATCCGTGCCTAAATAGTTATGTAAGCAACATGTTGCCAGAATAATTTTGTCGACCATATCTGGTTGAACTGCCATAGGACTAGCAAAAACACGCCATCTTGATCTCAGTATGCCAAAGGCATTCTCGACTATACGTCGGGCACGAGTAAGCCGATAATTAAATATTTTATTGGGTTCATTGTTACGAACATCATTCTTGCTGTAGGGTCGCATTAAAAATGGTTTCAAAGGAAAAGCTTCATCTGCAACAAACACATGTGGCAATGGTTCTGAATTTAGAGTTAATGGTTTGGGGGCAGGAAAATTTAATTTTCCATCTTGTATTAATTTGCCTAAGACGGAATTTTCAAATATTCCACCATCGCTGTTTTTACCATATGATCCGACATCTATGACTAGGAATCTATACTTTGGATCTACTAAGGCCAGTAGTACGATTGAATTTGTCCTCTTATAATTCCAATAATTCGAGCCACTATTTATAGGACAAGTAATAATCACATGTTTTCCGTCTAGTGCCCCACAGCAATTGGGGAAATTCCAATAATTTCTGAAACCATTTTCAGATTCTTCCCACATTGCGGTTGAAGGTTTTGGCATATAAATTGGACCCATTTTCTTCCAAATTGCATCACAAACGTCTTGTACTATTTCTCGTACGGTACTGAATCCCATTCGATAGTTGAATCCTAACGATCTGAATGAACTACCCGTAGCTAAAAACCTATAACAGAAAATAAATAATATGATTATCTTTTGTTTCAGTTGAAGATATAAAAAATAAATGGGGAAAATTAAGGAACTGCTTTACTAATGCATTAAAAAGACGTCGCAAGAAAAGTGGTCAAGCAGCGACTAATATAGTTCCTTGGAAATTTGAAAAACAAATGGAATTTCTGTTGCCACATATTGAAGGGAGATCCACAGTTACAAACTTAGCTGATACAAATGTTGACGATTCAACACAAGATTCTGAATTGCAATTTTCTGAAGATTCTACACTTTCACCTCCTCCCACCATTCTGCATACAGTAAGGACCTCTTCAAGGGCATCTGCTGCAAGTGATACTCCGAGACGTACAAACAAAAGTGATAATGACAATAAGTTATTAAAAGAAATGGTTGATGTAATGAAAGCATCGCATGACATAAGACAGAAGAGATCAGCAACTGATATGGACGAAAATGACTATTTCTTTTTATCAATGAGTAAGCAACTAAAAAAGTTACCTAAAACAGACCAAGCTGAAATTAAATTTCAATTACATAAGCTTATACACGATTCGGAAATGAAAATGTTAAATAAGCGTGAACAAATTCTGAACACTCCGATTAATGTAACTGAGAACAAAATAATTCAAAATGTAAATAAACCATTGATTGTACAACCAGGACAAAGTACATATACACGCATTATAATACCAGAAGAAGGACACACACAGATAAACAATCAAACAACAAGTGATTCTATGTACATATATAATTTAAATACAAATAAAATAATGTCAAATCCAACTTCGACACAATATAAAAATGATGATAATTCACTATCAGTTCAATATGAAGTTCCACAAGTACTCGTAGACTCTGAACAATCGCAGGAAAGAAATTTAAATTTGAAAGAATTTTATAACAATGTTAGTCAAAATGATATTTTATAGTTATAATTGTTTTTTTTTTTTCTATTAGGTACTTACCTAAGACAAATAGCAAGTCTTTCTTTAGTGCTAATGGCTTCGCGAAATGTCGTGTCTTTCTTGTGTATGTCACGTTGAATAAATTCGTGTATTTCTTCAAATTGTGTTTTAGTAACCCGAAAATACATATGAAATTTTTCATTATCTTGAAGTAGGTCTGGATACAGAGTATGATATTCACCACAAATACTTCTCTTTTGATTTATTTCATGTACCCAGTAACGCCTAGTTATTCTCTTTTTCTTGAGTCGTTTAAGTATCATATATGTACCCAAAATTTGCATCAAATCTTCTTTAAAGTCTTCATCTGACTCGTTATTTCTTAAATCCATAGTACATAATCATACACTTCTACTGCTGTTACCTAACTGTATTCAGAAATTTCTAGTATGTCGTGGCGTCGCGTGTTTGTAATGTGCACGGTGCATATCGGGTGTCGACACGTTGTGTCGCGTCGCGTTTTAATAATGTGTTCCCGCCATAAAACAGTTCAGAATACTGAAACAATCTTAATATTATTATTGTAACTGTAATAATTGGCATAAAAAGTGTCATACAAAACACACTTTTCCTACTATACGTCACTGTTTCTAGTTATAATTAACTGACCCATCAGACGTGCTGTTGTAGCTAAGAAATGTAAATATTCAAATCTAACTGGAATAAATAATTTCAAAATAAATAAATAATTAAAAACAGATTTTTGTAATGCTGTTTGATACACAATGTCAAACGTGATACGCGCGATATATTAAACAAATGTAAACGGTCGATAAATTTTCTAAAATTTTTCAATTTTCTTAATTTGTCATTCTGTAAAAACCTTCCACAAAGTATTAGAAGAAAAAAAAAAAGATGAATGAAATCGGTAAAGTCGTTCGCAAGTTATGGCGAGACCAAGGGAAATAGCTTTTTATATATGTATAAAGCACTTCATTATATGTATTTGCAGACAATTCTAGAGCTGGGTGGAAAACACGACTCACCGATGTGCCTCGCCATGAAAGCCAAGAGACGAGTGCACGGGAAGACGATCCAGAAAACGAGGGATAATAGAAATCAGTTGGTAAATAAAACTGAATCATATGTTACATAACGTATATCTATGATTAAATATCATTTTTTAATTACAACAAATTACAAGTTGAATGAAATAGTATTATATAATTTGGCATGATTTATTTCCCGTTTACAAATTAATTTCTTTTTTCAGGGCGAAGGAATGGAAGAGAATATCAGTAAAAACAATGACTCGCCTAAGGATACTGTGAATGTAGCAGGCGCGAAGAAAAAGAAAAAGGTCCCACAACGGGATGAAAACTATATACCTCATTTCGCTAGCGACCAGCACACTGAGGATGGGTAAGTGACTAAGTGTACCTCACTGTTTATATCCTGTGTATATTTTGGAAATAAGTTTTTAGTTCGTCCATTCCCATCTCCAATTCTAAAAAGACAAATCGCATGTTCGCTTTGTACCGCAACTGCGCGCGCTCTTTTCTTTAAGGTAGAATTTTTAATGGACATTAAGATAATGGAAATGTAATTCAGAGGCATTAAAATCCACAGATACATAGTTATTTAAATATTAAATAGTAGAAATTAATACAATTATTTGTATTTGTTTGATTTTTTTTAAATAGTTGAAGACTCAACATGTATAATATAATGTTTACCTAATTGAAATACGACTTACGATTAGTTGTGATTCGCCGGTTAGTGTAAAAACGCATATCTATTTGGATTAAAATATCAAATTTTTTTTTATTTTCACGGCTTCTTACTAATCCAAGATTTTAAATAGGCTTAAATTGTAGATAACGTGTATTTCACTATTATTATTAGGGTTGGAAAAAAACATTTTTATTTTATAAAAAAACAATACATCCCGTTTAAAACAGAATATTTAAAAAAAAACATGTTTTAAACAAATATTTAAGATCATTTAGCAGCAGCTTAAAACATTTTTAAACAGGTTTAATACATGTTTAATACACGTTTTAAACACGTTTAAAACATTGTTTTAAATTCAATAAGTGTGTATGTATATCTTATTAGTAAAACAGCCATATTAAATCTACTTTATTATATTGGACGAATCTGGTACAATCGATGATATTTTGACCACATGATCTGCTGGTCATACTGAACTACTTTCTCCAAGAAACATACCCTCACAAATGAAGTTTCTTTTTTCGATGTCACATACAAAGTTCGATACCTACTGTGCCATTTTTTCACCAACTCCAGCATTAAAATCACTAAAATGTCGCCAGAGCGGATCCTTTTTGCGTTCTGCGTTCATCATTTTTAATTGTTTATAACACAACCTTAGTAAGCTATATACAATATCCTAGTTAAAAACAATTTCTAACGTAATTCCAACAAGAAACATTAAACAAACAATCGCCGTTACTTGCTAACCCAGACGCATACGCACGTCACACACACGTGCACACACTCTCAAGTCTCGTCCATACGTACACACGAGCCGCCTCTTAATTCTATGTTTCGAGAAAATAAGGCTAGTAATAGAAATTAGAGTTGCCCGCTTTATAGATAATAATCTATCAAAAAATTAGAACGCGTTCAATTAATTACTACACGTAAGAAAAAAAGAAGAAAATCAGTGTTTTTTATGCATGTTTAAAACAAATTGTTTTTATTTTAAAACACGTTTTAAACACGTACACATTTTTATAAGTCTTTTAAACACTGTTTAAAACACTTGTTTTAAACAATGCCAAACCCAGACAGATAGACTATATCTGATGATTTAAAAATATTACTGTGATCCTGATATGGCCTGTCATCATATTATTAAGAATATCGACTGTTTATAGCAGTGTTTCCCAACGTGGGGCCCACGCCCCACGGGGGCAATTTGATAGTTAAGGGGGGCAATTTAAAAATGGACTCGACACGACATAAAACACTTTAGCTTTGGGTTATTTAAATGCAATGCTATACCTTGTCCAATCGTTTATTATCTTTTTGACAGCTTACGTCTATAAATTAGATTTAATTTTTTTTGGAATAATGTACTAAATTTTGAATTTCAGTTTTTTTTTTCATTATATGTTTTGAAAATTTACTTCTTCTTCGTTTCCCTAAAACTTATCATTTATATTCTTAAGGGAACAAAACAATTTTAAAGGTAAAAAATTGGGGGGCATAAAAAATTTAGAAATGTTAAGGTGGGGCATGGCCTAAAAAAGGTTGGGAAACACTGGTTTATAGTCTATCTGTTACAAACAGTAAAACTGTGAACTTACCAAAGCCTCAGATGCAAGTTACCTGGTCACAAGTTGGCGATGTAAAACGGTTTACAAACCAACGTTTACGACAATGAGAGATACGAGAAGTCTAATGGTGTCGGTTCGCGCCCACGATACGTGACCGCGACAGGAGAGATAAAGACAACAGAACCGAGACGACCAATGATATAACTTGTCGCGGTCTCTTGTCTCTGTCTCTCCTGTCGCGGTCGCGAACCGCCACCACATGAGTAAAGAAACGGAACAGAGACAAAGCTTCTAAGAAGCGAGCAAACTTAATATCTACTTTGGTAGGGTTGGGACAGGAGGATTTAGGATGGATAAAAAATGATGTGTTTTTATTACTTCTATTATTGTTCCTACACACTGTACGGTAAACCATATTTACACTTTTATATTGAAACGCTATTAAAATTACATTGAAACACTATTTAAATTATTAATATATCATTCAATAAAAATACGACGCGCGATGTTTACTGCAGCCCCTGAGTTTGAGTACTCGCCGTGCCAGGGTACAGGTCGGTCTCACTCCGTACGTGACGGAGCGCGAGTGCTCACGCACACACGCGCCTCGAGCTTATAGAAGTGTACCTATCGTATGGCACTTCTATAAAGCTTTGTCTCTGTTCCGTTTCTTTACTCATATGCCGCCACAATAAGTAGCGTATGCACCACCCCATCAGCATGGCGGTGAACTTCGCGGCGGGCGCGTCATCCGCCGAGCTGGAGCTGCGCAGCGACTGCGAGTCCGGCCTGCGCACGCGCCGCGCGCAGCTGCGCTGGGACCGCAAGCGCAAGCGCATGGTGCACGTCGACCCCGTGAGTCTCGCGCTTCCTTGTCTACTGTACTTGACGATAGTCCGGCCTGCGCACGCGCCGCGAACTATTAATTAGGTGGAAGTTTTAGCTGGATAAATTAGATGGATTATTAATGTTGCCATGTTATATTTTAGTCGTAAGTTTTACATTTTAAACATTTCTTAGCCTGTATAGTATTGGAATGGATACGCTACCCAGTTACTTAGTGACGTACTCAACAACGGAGTTGCGGTAGAAAATATCGAATAGATTTTTTTTTGATCGATTGCAATATATGAAAAATAGACCAGAGTCGAAAATTTTTGAAACCAAAAAAAATAATAATAGTAGGATGAAACCCATTGGAAAAAGAAGAGAATATAACAAAAATGCAGGGAAAAATAAATTACGGGCGATCTGAGGTCGGAAAGTGGAAACCAAAAATTTGGTTATTTGAATTTTTCACATAAATTTTGAATGTGAAAAATGTGTAAATACAAAAGTTGTAGAATTTTTTATTACTTATAACGTTTCCATTTAACTTTTTTCCATAGGACCTGTAATTTTGCCAGAAATCGAGATAAACCGTTTTTTACCCTTAAACTTCCCGGTTTTTTCCCTTAAAATCCTCAGAACACCCATATTTATTTTTCCTTTGATTTTTGTTATAATCTTTTCGTTTTCCAATGGGTTTCCATCCTACTATTATTATTTTTTTGCACTTTTTACCATTTTCAAAGGTTTTGGCACTGGTTTAAAATAGCCAACCCTTGATGAAAATAATTAACGGTAGCGTATAATTTTTTTTTTTCTTTTGAAAAGACAATTTGGTTTACATGGTTTTAAATGCAAATAATCGTACCACTTAAAAGCTGGACGTAACGTCATAGCAATACACCAATTCATACCTTACAATTGTAAATAATATTCATTGTATGGTATTTAAAACCAGTTAATTTGTTTTTGACGAATATGTTCGTTATGAAAAACGTCGTCGAGCACGTACAGCGGAACTGGCTCGAACAGCAGTAGCCAGCACTAGCGAAAGTCACACCAGTGAGCGCCGCTCGCTCGAGAGCTCACCTAGCGACTCTTTTCACACATTTCAACAAAGTCACAACACATAACTGGTTAATTATGAGTGGTACTAGGCGACCGTTCTGGTATAGTGATCCGAGTTACCTCAAACCGCACGCCGACCGTCGCGGGTTCGATTCCTGCTCGGGACTGATATTTGTATTTGTATAAATATTTATTTCCGCTCTGGGACCTGGGTGTATGTCTTTGTGGGTCCCTCGACTGTGCCTCAGAGAACACGTAAAGCCGTCGGTCCCGGTTGTTATCATAGACACTTGATAACGATCGTTGCTCATGGTAAGGAAATCATCTGCCAACCCGCAGTGGAGCTGCGTAGTGAATTAAGCTCCAACCCTTATTCTATATATGGAGAAGAGGCCTTCGCTCAACAGTGGGTGGTTTACAGGCTGATACATACATAGGCAAGTTTACGTACGGCTAATAGAGTACAGTGCAGTAGTAAACGTAATCGCTGTCGGTAGGACGGCGGTCGCAAGATGATCCGCACGGAGAGCGGCGGGCGCGTGCCGGCGTCGTTCCGCAGCGGCCGCTACGACGCGTGGCGCGCGCGACACGCGCCCGCGCACGACGAGCGCGACGAGCGCGACGAGCGCGACGACCAGCGCCCGCACAAGCCGGGTAAGAGCTGCTGTCTTACTAAGGGCGGAAGCACCCGACGTATTTTAAGTCCGCAGACGACGTGCAGATGACTCGCGTAGACGCGCTTCAAACGAGATTCGAACGCAACCTTGTAACCTACGCACACGGAGCGAGCGTGAGACGCACCTCTTCTGTACGTATACGCGCAGTTACAGCCATACAGATGTGCTGTAGTTGCTCGTAGCTTCCGTGCGATTGCGTGAGCGCGCGCCTCTCTTCTACCCCTCCTCCACCGCGTCTGCGCACTCAAAATACGCCGTGTACGTACGCTCTAAGATCTACTGTACTCAGTAATTGATTGCTAGCTGCAACGGTTTCGATCCATGCTCGCAACAAATGTTTGTATAGACCAGGGATGGCGAACACAGAATATTTTGGGCACGTCACCGATCACGAAATTCAAAATGCACTAAAAAAAAGGGTACTTACAAGTAAGCATAATTTCGTCCGATAATCATCGAGTAATATCGATACGTATAACCTGGACGTGTAAACATCCGACACAGGATAAAGACTTTAGAGTTGATTGACACAATTTATTATTGTTATTATTTTCCCAATAATTATAAAGTCAAAATTATTTGATGGCACGCCTATGATCTCCGTTAATATCTGTTTCGCAAAAATGGCACATTAATGTATAAATGTTCGCCATCCCTGGTATAGACCATGTTTTATTATTAACAAGCTTTTATTGCTTGGTAGGTATCTGTAAGTAACAGAATCTTTGAACGTGATTTTGGCCCTCTTCAATACGTCAGGATTGATTTGAAACTTTGCACACTTATCAAGGAGGACCAATGACAATGCAATAATTTAAATAGTTTGTCCCATAACCGTGCCAGGACACTCTGGATTAGTGATTTTTTCATATCTGATACCCGGTAGTGTCTTTATGCCAAGCACCAAGGCGCGTATTGCACTTTATGCCAAGCACCAAGGCACGTGCGTGCGTATCTTCACATCTTATTTTTTTATTCTTAATTTAAATTAATTGATAATTATTTTTTAAGATTTAGTTTGGTTTTCGATTATTAAAGCGTGTTTTTTAGTATTTTAAAGTATTATTATTTGGAAATAAACCAATATTGCAAACAAGATGGAAATCACAGATTCAAAAGAACAGCCGAGCAATGAGTTATTTAAAGATTGTTACAGTATTGTAAAGTATACATACGTCTTCAACATCACTAAACTTGTATTATATACTAAAGTCTCTACATACCTCATCATACTTAAGTCTGTTGTGAGCGATCGTCCGATAGATATATTGACATATTGATTGATGTCTATACATTGTATTAAGTGATATATTCACTTTTGTTGTATAATGCAACTGTTAGTATACTTAATTATGGTATATTTCGTACCGCCTGTTAACTTTGATGTACACTGATGTACACTATTAACGTGCAAAATATCCTTAATTTTTAGTGTCTGAATTCCGACCTCGGTGGGTGAAACATAATGAACGCGTGGCTAAGAAGAAAGCAGAAGCCTCATCGAAAGAATTCCGTGACAAACAGCAGATTGTCAAAGAGCGCTTGCGAAAAGAAAAAATCAAGCAGAAACTTAAGTACAAAATGCGTCTTAAGAAGAAAAAGAAGTGAACAGTACTGGTTGGATAATAAATTTATATTTATATAAATATAGTGTTTTTTTTTTGTATAACTTTTACCCATTTAAGTATTAATACAATTAGTTTGTACAATTTAGTTGTGAACTTAAGACAATGATTAATAATAGTTTCCAAAAAAATTACATAATATTATATTTTTCGATGTTTTCGATCTTTTCGGACCTTCAATTTTTTCCCTTCTTTCATTATAAATCATATGATCTATACTTGAGCCAAATTCGATGTGAAATTTATGTAAACAAACCAAATATCATCGTGTATAGGGTTTTCACACTTTTAGTAATGAAAAATTGTAATTTATCACCAATTCCTAGTTATACATTAATAATTTTACTTTAACATTGTTTCCTAGAACTTAACCGCTAAATAAAATAACAAACCGTAATATACAAGAAAATTTGCTTATAACAAACTTTAACAAATTTGTAATTACTAATATACATCTAACAACCCAAAATTTTTGCACTGACAGGAAAATTTCGCAGATAAGCAACATTTGGTCTTTTTTTGATCAGTCGTTATATTGTTAAAGGTAAATTGTTATCGATTTTTATGCACAATTTCAAATATTATAATTATTATGTTTATTCAACGTAAGTAAAGTAAAATAAATAATAAAAGAGAATGAGTGTCTGAACATAGATTTTTAATCACATTAAATCCATTTTAAAACAAATGTTGTTTTATTTTAAATGCTATTCAGGGATAGTGTAGCTATTTTTTATATAGGCATATTTATGAAAATATTTAGAAATCATTCAGTGGGAAATTAGTATACACACGTTAACAAGTAAATTTTACACATAATTATAGATAATATATAAATATATCTAACTTTCTGACTTATTTATTTCAAGTTTTATGTAGCTTGTACTACTATGTATAAATATTAAAAAATATAATTATTATAATTATTTTCCAATAGGATGTAAACATCTGCCTATGGTTGGTTGCTAAGCAACGGTTTGTTAGTAAACATTCCATATCGAATTTGGCTTAAGTATAATCATGCATGTAATATACATCACATTCAGTTTTTCTCAGCTTTTTTCGTCAAAAAAACTCTTATTTCAAAAATCAACACACGCAAATGAAAAAAAATTTAACCTAAAAAAAAAAGAGATTGTTGGCACAATCAGAAATTTGCGGGAATTATTGCAGAAATTGTTAATTTTTTTTTTTTTTTTTTGTAAAAAATAATGGATGAACTTTCCAGAAAATGACGGTTTTTACAAAAAAAAATAAATATTTCATATATCCGGGGGCTTTTAAAAACTTTTCATATTTCTTTTTGAAAACTACGTTAAAAAACAAAAAAAAATATAGGCAAGGCAGTTTTTTTTTGGGTTGGGTAAAGATACTGGAAAAAAAAACCGATAGAATTTTTTTTAGCGATCGAAATCGAAGGGAGTCGAGTTAAAAATTTGTCGATTAGGCAAGGAATGGCTCATATATAAGGCTTTCTGGGATCTTGAATAGTGAAAGACGATTAAAAATTTTCATACATGTATATTACTTAAAAAAATTAAGGTAATCGATCATAAATGTATTATATTTATCTGTACATTTTGGATAAATAACATGAATAATCAATTTTGAGGAAAAACATTATTTTATAAAACAAATATATTTACAGCCTAAATATTCAACTAAATTTTTTTTTTTTATAGTAAAACAAGTTACTTTTTATAGTTGTAATTAAATATTACAAAATAATGAATGAAAAAGAAAAATATCTTATAAAAACATTTAAATTATTTAAATTATACAAATTTTTACTTTATTATCTTTTTGTAATGAAGGTATATTTAAATTTGTATTTCTTAGTGTACAATTTGTATGACATACCAAATTCTTTTTATCTTTTATCACGTGTAGTTTTAAGCATTCTGATAAGCTATAATATACATAATTATGTAACACAATTACGAGATAAGCAACGAACATTTTCCATAACTTTTAAATTACTATTCCTTACATTTCTCAAACTATTTAATGACAATTATATAATTAAACGGTAGCGTAAATTGATATAAGCGATTTTTTGTAGATTTCATTTTAAACCAATAATTATGTGCAACACACTTACTTTCCTTCAGCAGAAAGTATTCTTTAAAATGATAAAAATCGTACATTATTTCATCGTTTCGCAATATTTCTTTACTGTTGAACACGATTCTGATTACGAATGTATGGTGTTATCTTGCAACTTAAATTTGATATAATTAAAAGTTATTATTTAAAACGACGTAACACACGACTTCTATAATAATTCATTATTGATTAATCATCGACACAAGATATTGCTACTAAACTCTAGCATGGTAGGAAAAATGAACCTTATTTTACATTTTCCAGTCAAAATATAATGGTCTTAATACAGTTTGGTGTTTTAGCATACCTATCTAATAACAATAAATTCATTTATTATTATTAATATGTAATAATAGATTACTAACTAGATCATGCTTTCTAATATCGAAATTTTGGCGATTGTCTGTGAACAAATTTAGAAATCACGTTTGGAATTTATTATTCAAAGTAATTTTATATGTACATGTTAAAACTTAAATTTATTTTAATAAGAACCTAAATCTAACCTCTTCATCCGTGAAACAATCAGTCTTCTCATTGCAAAAGTTATCAATCTTTTAATATTTACATTTTGAAAAATTTTAATGAACATACATGAAATACTAGCCGGTATTTCCGTAGACTTCTTTTTAAATTTATGCATTATTTCCACTATTGCCTTGTTAGTTGTAACACAATTAATTTGAAAAGAAGTGTATCATAGTGTGTTGTGAATTCCTAGTTACTAAAATGGACGGGTCAAAGTGTGTTTCCATCTATTTAACATTGAGCGAATAATGTAATGTTAACCTATTTCAAAAAATAAAAACTAAATTTGCTGTTCGAAAATATCCTTGAAATTACAATGTGTTGTTTGAAGTATATTGTAATTATTTATTAAGTATATTATAATTTGTTTCTATAAGAGCTGTTTGTTTACAAAAGTAATAATTGTGATAATGTTTTTAAAATTTCTAATTAGCTGTACATAATAGGTTTAAGACTATCTCACAAATCTTTGCATACCATTCTGATTGTTCGGTCTCAGGAGGGTATGGCACTAAAATAAAAGGGGACTATGTCAAAATAAATATAACGAATAATCTAGTCAAATACAAGTAATTATTTTTTACAGCATTTCAATCACTTGTACGAAATAATGACCAATATTTAATTAGTGATTGAAATACATATAACTTCTTGTAGTACATTTAACAAAGATGAAATATTTATATTACGTTTATTTTTGGTATGACACACATTTCTTACATAATTTTCATATCAAATTTGTTTGAAAATCACCGTCACTAAACATGACTTCAGTACAATTTAGATGGATATATATTTACACTAGAAAATATATCAGATTGTAAAAGACATTTAAGATAAATCTTCATTCAAGAAACGGAACCGACGTCCAATTTCGAGTTCGAAACTTTTAATTTTATGTCGAAATATTTTCATTTCGTTAATAAAACAAAAAATTGTTACAATGTTATTTTTTTCATTTCGATGGCGAAAAAGAGAATAATCCACGTAACTGGTTTCGCGTGAACTCAACGTTTCAATCGAGAAGCACACGACAAGACGAGGACTCGAGGGCTAGAGGATGCCGTTGGTGTAGTACTGGTAGTTGTCGTAGAGGCGCGTGGAGAGCGAGTGCAGCGCGTCGCGCACGAGCCGGTCGACGAGCGCGCGCAGCTGCGGCTCGGTGCGGCCGAGGTGGAAGCGGGCGCGGAACGACGACACGGCGCTGCTGCTGCGCAGGCACGCCAGCTGCCCGCCTGCACGCGCACCGTACCCTTATGGTGGCGGTTCGCGCCGCGCCGCGCGACCGCAACAGGAGAGACAGAGACAACAGAACCGAGACGGCCAATCATATAACTTGTCGCGTTCTCCTGTCTCTGTCTCTCCTGGTCGCGGTCGCCCGTCGCGGCGCAATCCACCACCATTTTATACTTATATTGATACTATTGGAATTGGTTTTGTACTGGAATATTTATCTGATCTATGATATTAAGATATTTGCTTACAATTAAATATATAATTGCTAAATTTCTCTCTTGAATAACGTTCTACAGTACGCGCGCGAGTTCATGTCCATCGGGGCCTGAGGTGAAGGGCGGGAGCAGCGCGCCCCGCCTCGCCGAATTCGTCCGAAATCGAGTGTTGTCCGTTGACGGTGACGCGTGCTTGTCGATACTAAAAACTATTGACCGCTATTGTATTATTTTTTTTTTACGAAACCATGAGTACTTCGCCTTCAACAATTTCAAATAGAAAAAAACTTTTATAATACATAAGCATGATAAGGCCGCCATTGCACATTTACTGTAAATTTTTTTTCTTCAATGCTATTATTTAATAACGTGTGTAATAAAGTATTAAATAAAAATAAATAAATAAATAAATATTTAATTACTTAAAGTTGCAATAAATATGGAATAGATATTATGGTTGACCAAATGAGATTATCGATATCGACATTATGATAGGTCACAGAACTACCGCATTCCTCAGGATGGACATGAACTCGCGCGCGTACTGTACCTGATTTATAACGTTGAACTGACTTGGGGCGCCGTTTAGTATCATGAGTCTAAACTAAACATTTAATATTTATTGGACAATCGATGAGTACACCTTGTTAGATTGGCGACCGAAGGCTAATAAAAAAAGCTTTTAATGGTTCGTTATAGAAACTTAGAATTACATCGTAAAAGTCAGCTGTTTCTCAATTTAAATTATTTTAACTAGACGTAAAATTAAATTAAATCGAGTACCCACGTTAACGTTTATGGTATATCCTCCGATGATAACCAGTTACCAGACCAGGCTTCATAATATTAGTGCAAATTTTTTATTTATTTTTTAATGTTTAAAAACATGCGAATATGTTTTCTAATGATGAAAGTGACATACAATATAATTATTATATAAAATAATTCTGACGACGCGTTGGCGCAGTGGTCACAACAACTGGCTGATGAGCTGACGGTCGCGGGTTCGATGATCGATCCCCGCACATGACAAATATTTGTATAGGCCATACAGATGTTTGTCGTGGTCTGGGCGTTTGTGCTTGTGTATTGTGTGTGTTTCCGGACCCCTGACACAGGAATAACATCCTACTGGGGGCCGTTGAGTGTGAGACGTTTATTTATTATTTATTTATTCTACGCACCCATCCGCATGACATCGACGAGATGTATGATCTGGTCGCAGTGCTTGCGCGCCGCGATGAGTCCTCTCAGAATTAATATCTTGAAATACGCAAACATGTCTGAACTCTCACCATCCATTACTTCCACAAATTCACTCGTCAGCTGAAAACGTATTTTTTTTTTTTACAATAGAACTATATATGAGTATATACATATAACTGCATTAACAGAATTTGGTGATTTGATGTTAAAAAAAAAGTGATACATACATTTCTCACAATGAAATATCTTATAGTCCAGTCATTATAGTAAGTTCACCTCGGAATTCGAGATACCCAGCTAAAATTTGTAGAGAATTTTGTATTCTACATTATTGATAGTAAATATAAATAGCAAAAAACCCATAGGAAATGATATATTTCCAAAAAAAGCGCAAAAAAACGATTTTTGTAACCTTTGACTTTGAAATTTAATAGTTGCTTACACCCTACCATATCGCACCCTTAATAAAACAAAGATGTAACTCAAAAATTACAACTTGTGGGAATTAACGTTTGAAGTTTAACACTTTTTCCGCATTGTGTTTGATTAAAAATTACCGATTATTTGTAAAGCTCTTCATGACTTTTACTATTGATATTATTAGTTTAAACTATAAAGATTTATATAATAATAGAAAAAACACTGTGTTAAAATCTATAATAGCTGTAAAATGGTGACGAAAAAAAAAAATGCCGACTTAAATCTCTTTATGGCAAAAATTACTTATTAGACGAACAATATTTTAGGTAGTGACCGAAGTAAATCCAAATGTTACACATCATCATCAAACGCATTTTCTAAGAGAATGAAGTATAACAAAAAATCATCTTTTTATTTTTAAATAATAAAATATTCCATACTTTCCTTTTAATCCAATACCGAATTATTTGATGTTACTCAAAACCACAGCACTTCAATCTCCGCTCACTGCCGGTGCATCCCTGAATCACGCCACTTTATAAGAACTGACTTGTCAGTTCCTGTTAATTGAAAAGAGATTGAAAGAGAAAAATCTTTTTCCATATTATAGTTAAAACGCCGGAGTCGAAGTCTACCTATTCTTTACGCGACGAAGACGCGTTTTATTGTAAAATCTCCAAATCCACAAATTTTGAGTTACATCTTTGTTTTATTAAAGGTGCGATATGTAGGTTTTGAGACAACTTTTAGGGTGTCAATATACAAGTATTTACAGACTTACAGCTGGGTATCTCGAATTCCGAGATTCTTACCTAATTTAAGCTTAAATGACTGGACTATTACCAAAATTTGGTTTATACATTTTAGTTGACATAGTTAAAAGTGAATTATTAATACCTTAAAAGGAGAACTCTCAAAACCTAAGTTCTTCGGTGATATAGAGAATATAAACCCGAAGTCAATGTGGATGATGTGCCCGGCGCTGTCCAATAAAATATTCCCATTGTGCCTGTACAAAATCAGTAAATAAATACTCAAATAAATCAAGTGTACAAAATATTTTTAAAAAATTAATAAACATATATTACGAATGTTAGTGATGTTTGAAATGTGTGAAACTTTTTCATCGCCATACTTAAAACACGAGGCGTTACCGGGCGTCGATCATAATAGATAATAATAAATAAATAAATAAAAATAAAAATAAAAAAATAAAAATAAAAAATAAAAAAAGCCTTATATTTCTCAAGATAACAAATAACAAAAAAATCAAAATATTTAAAAAAAACAAAAAAAATTGCAAATAAGTTAGTTATTATGTTATTTTCTTGAGAACCCCTGAGGTGAAGGCCTCCTCCAAATTATGCCACCTCTCTCTGTCCAGTGCTACATCCAACCAGTGAGGTCCAGCTATACGAACAATTTCGTCTTCCCAGCGTGTGTATTGTCTGCCTCGTTTACGTTTACCGAACGGTCCATTCCAGGATGTAATCTTTTTTGTCCATCTATTATCTTTTAACCTCGCTATGTGGCCTGCCCATTTCCACTTCTGTTTTTGTGCGTGTGTCAGAGCATCGATCGCTTTAGTTTTAGAACGTATTATTGAGTGACGGACTCTATGTTGTTTTTTAATGTTAAGCATGCTGCGTTCTATTCCTCTCTGGCAAATTGTAATTTTATTTTTAACAGTATTGGTAAATTTCCAGGTTTGACATGCGTACGTCAGACAAGGGAGGAGATTAGAGTCCATTACCTTTTTCTTTAATGCAATTGGGAGATCACTTTTGAACACTTCTTTTAAATTCCAGTATTTATTCCATGTATGTTTTACCCTGCGTTCGACTTCCAACAAATTATTGTTTGTTTTAAAAGAGACTTGTTTTCCTAAGTATATGTATTCCTTTACGTATTCAAGAGGTACATTATTAACATTTATGGGTATCTGTCTAGTATTTGTCATTATTTTTGTCTTTGATGGATTCATATTGAGGCCCACTTGTGTACTCGCAGAATGCAGTGTGGTAATCATATATTGTAATTCTTTACAGCTCTCTGAAACTAAGACAATGTCGTCTGCGAACCTTAGGTGATTGAAATGTGTTCCCTTTACAATTATTCCACAGCGATCCCAGTCTAAATGCCTAAAAACATTCTCTAGTACAGAGATGAAAAGAGTTGGTGATAGCGGGTCTCCTTGTCTAACACCTCTTTTTACTGCTATTTCTGGACCTTTACTCTCTAATGTTATCCTACATGTGCAGTTTCCGTAGATGTTCTTTATTACGCTTATATACTGTGGTTCTATTTTTTGTACCATGAGCGCTTGCCAGATGCTCGGGTGTGTCAATGAATCGAAGGCCTTTTGGTAGTCGACGAAGGCGATATAAAGATGTCTCTGCTGTTCCTGGTATTTTTCTAGAATTAGCTCTAAAGTATGTATGTGGTCGACAGTGGAGTATCCCTTGCGAAAACCTGCTTGTTCGACGGGTTGTTGTTTTTCAACCGTCATTCTTATTCTTTTTTGAATTATTGAGGCAAATAATTTGTAGAGACTTGGCAACAGACTTATAGGCCTGTAGTTCGAGATGTTTCTTGGATTTCCTTTCTTGTAAATTAATATGATGTTCGAGTGTGACCATTGTGATGGAATAGTAGCGGTATGAAGTATACGGTTGAATAAAGAAGACAATGATTTACTCAAGATAGATCCTCCATGTTTTAATACCTCGTTTGTTATGCCGTCGGGTCCAGGGCTTTTGTCACATTTAAGGTTCTTGATAATGGTTAGTATCTCTGATTCATCTATAGGTTTTATGTCGGTAGAGTTGTTAACATATTCATCGTCCGTTTGGTGACTTATGTCAGGTAATCTTGGCCTGTCATACAGGTTCTTGTAAAATTCGGTTGCTATGTTTAGGATTTCGTTCCTGTTTAAAGCTGTCTTCCCAAGGTTGTCCAAGCCGTCTATCCACGTACTATGTGTTTGTAATTCTTTACGAGCCTTTTTTATACTTCCAGTAGTTTCTAGGTGTCTTTGTAAGATGTTTTTTCTGTATTCTATATAGTCTTGTCTTATATGTTTACTGATAAGTTTATACAATGATTTGAGTTCATTTTTCATCGACCTTGTTTTAAATTTTGTTCTTTGATTTACCTGTCTTCTCTTTATGAGTGCTATTGTACGCTCTGATATCTTTTTGGGTTTTGAGTTTGTGCTATGTGTTTGCTGTAGACTTAAGTTAAGTGCGTTAAGAATCTTATCATAAGATTCTTGAATTGTATCGGTCTCTTTAGATGTTTCTATTTTCACAATATGTTGGCAAAGTTTTGATTTAAATTGTTTTATTTCTTCTTCGTTACTTAAAATTTTACTATTCTTAATGTTGAAGTTTTTTCTACTTTTTTTAGGTTCCGAAAGTTTGAGTGTGGATCTAATCATTCTGTGGTCGGATGGATAGTTTATATTCAGTATTTCTAAGTTTTGAAAGTACTTGGGTTGATTTGATAGCACATAGTCTATTTCATTTTTGTATTGTCCATTAGGTGATTGCCACGTCCATTTGCGTCCAGATCTTTTCTTGAAAAAGGTGTTAATAATTGAAAGTTTGTGTTCTAAGGCGAATTCAATCAGCCTTTCTCCTCGTGTATTTCGTGTTCCGTATCCATTTAGTTTCATAATAAGATATTCGTCAGCACGAGGTTGTCCTATCTTAGCATTAAAGTCTCCCATGACATGGACTTCTTTGTGCGCTATTTTCATAGCTTCATTGAGGGTCTCGTAAAATTTGTCAATATCATCCTTGCTAGCTGATTCTGTTGGGGCGTAGACTTGTATCAGGGATATTTTGCGGTTGTTTATATTTAAGTTTAATATCGCCACTCTTTCTGATATACCGATGTAACTCTCTATGTGTTTTTTCCGATGTTGTTTAACTATAAAACCGACTCCATGTTTTCCTACTGTTTCTCCAGTATAGCATAGGATTAATTCTCCATAATCATCTATTTTATTTCCGAAACGTCTAACTTCTGATAAACTTAAAATGTCGAACTTTATGTTTTTCAAAGCTTCTGTTAATTCAATCAGCCTTTCGTATGTCGACAGTGTTCTGATATAATAGATAATAATAATTAAGCTCATACTTTTACTGACTTGATTTCCTCTTTTTTTTTTTCATGGACTTAAGCAGGAACTCATGTTACATCTCTGGCCGACTTGACATCTATTTATAGTCATGGACACGTTTCAATTTTTTTTACATTTCAATGAAAATGTCAGAAATTTTTACGATTTACTACTTTATGTATTTTTAATAATAATATTTGTTATTTTTAGAATGTACTTATTACTTTTAATATATATGTTTTTGTTAGGCTTATACAGAAATTGTTTTCCTAAACAAATATTTAGTAGTTGTATCAACAAATTTTTGTCAAGCGGCTAGACAGTAAGGTGAGAAATTTAAATATGATTTTTTCACACAAAAGCTAAATCTGAGTTAATTACAAAACTTTAGCATGGCAACATTAAAACAATGTCACAGAGGTAATCTCAACCATAGTTAGTGCGCTCATCAAACTTAGGACTTAATTAACAGAACTTCTATATTCATATTTAACTTATACATATAGTTCCATTTTTCGTATATAATAAATCCTTAGTATAATTCAATAAATATTATATTTCTATATACTTTCTATGTATTACCACTGCAAAATAAAAACAAAACTGTGAAAATGAGAAACTGAGTTAGCAGTGGTACTAGGTATGGAAGTGGTACTCAATGCTATAGTTAATAGCAGTGATAAGATTACGGACTGAACCTAAGAAAACGTGGCACATTAAGGCCAACATTCAAAAAAGAGGTTTTCTACCCTATGCCACTCTTTCATTATGCAGACTAGGAATCTAAATTTTAATACATGTTTTTTTAAAATAATGTTCTAGTATTGTAAAATAGGAAAACAAGATTAAATGAAATTTAATATAATGATTAAATAATTAAATGAAATTTTCTTGATAGAAAAAATAATTAAAATAACCTCTAAAATTTTATATTTTTCAATGCCTCAGATAAGCATTTCTTACTAAGGCAATGGAAGTTAATTTAAAAATTAGAAGATAGTAGTATCGAAGTTTACTGAATTCAGTTTTTTATTTAATGACATAGTTTATTTTTTAGATAATTAAATGTGTTTCGGCACTTAAGTCGCGCTCAATATCTCTTCAATCTCTTGTTTTGCGTTTAATGGCCTCACTTTCACTTAGTCGTCCGCTGACGTTCATCGACGGCGGACCCGTCTATGCCTATTTTACCGATAAAGCTTGTCAAATAAAACTTACTTAACGTATTTACAATTATTTTAAAACGAAAATTATACAAATACACCGTAGGGTTAGGGTTCCGTCCCAAAAGGGTAAAACGGGACTCTATTCTATATATTATTAAGTTATATATTCACTTTAAAAATAAAAAAAATAAATTAAAATAAAACAAATATTTAAGGGTGGCTCCCATACAACAGACAAGATTTTTTGCCGTTTTTATAGATAATGGTACGGAACCATTCGTGCGCGAGTCTGACTCGCACTTGGCTGGTTTTCGATGTGCTACCCGTACCGGCAAGGACACTGGCCGCGGATAGCGAGCGGCAGCGGGGGCCCACCTCATTTCTCGCGACGAATACTAGGCTCCGCCCAACGAAAGAAGTTTTATTTTGCCGTGTCAGACAATATGAATGTTAAAGCAAGTGACCTGTCCTTCAGCTGCAGCAGGTAGCTGGTGAGCGCGTAGGCGGCGGCGGACTGCACGAAGTTGCGCTGCGCGCGCAGGAAGCCCTCGCTGGTGGGCGGCCCGTGCTCCAGCTCCAGCCACGCGCGCAGCGACCGGCCCGACTGCTTCTTGATCTGGTGCAGCGACACCGAGTTCAGCACCTGCATGTATACATTACTTATTTTATATTTTTATATATTTATACTAGCTTCTGCCCGCGGCTTTGATCGCGTGGATGTCGGTTATCGCGACCAAAAAAAAATTATCCCATGTTACTTCTAATGAATGACTCCAAGAATATGTGTACAGAGTTTCGTGATGATCGGTTAAGTAGTTTTCGCGTGAAAGCGTAACAAACAAACTTACATTTTACATTTATAATATAGGATTAGGGATATTAGTGATTAGGCATGTATTATCGTTTAACACGAGTAAAGTGATTCTATTAAACAATGGCGGTAGAGACCGGCTGTATGAGGCCGCTCTCGCGGTCGAGGCACAGGATCTCGTAGGGGCGCAGGCGCAGCGGCACGCGCTCCAGCTCCCACACGGCCTGCAGCCGCCGCAGCAGCTGCGCCGCCAGCATCTCCTGGCGCAGGTCGTCGCCCACCTTCACGATGCAGCCGAGCAGCCGCCAGCCGCCCAGCGACCCGTACGGCGACATCGTGCGCATACGCGCCAGCTTGCTCTCCCACGACTCCTGCGCCCGGGACGAGACGATTCACGTTTTTATTGTGTTACATAATATCTCGATAGATGGGCTTTCTAGCTCAGAACAGAAACAGAAAAGAATTTTAAAAATACAGTAGAATTTCACTAATCCGGTATTTCAATAAACCGATTAACCGACACGTCCAATAATCCGGCAATAAGTTAGTAATTTATAATGAACAACCAACGGATATCGAGATCAACAACAAACAAACAAATTCATCCGCTTTAACCGATTCATTGCCACCTTCGTTTTCATAAACCCCACGCGAGGCCCCATACATTGGTTGATGATGCGCCAGGTCCGTCATGGACTTGTTTAAAAGATGACGCACCTGGTCCGTCAGCGACCGGTTGTAACGTTTACGCATTTTGTTATAGTCTCGTGTTATTTTGATAAGAGAAAAGTGTTCTCTTTCACTCTCTTTTTTATGTTCTCTGCTTCGTGTTCGTTAATATTTATTTATTTATTTTAACTTTATTACACAACTCAGAAAAAAAAAGATAACAACACATCGAAATAACTAGTTGCGCAAAAGGCGGACTTAAGGCCATACGGCCTTATCTACCTGTCAACCTTAAGGGGTAAAAATAATAAAACACAGTGTTGAGGTAGGACTAGACAACAGTACGAGCAAAATAAACATACACATATAAATACAGAGATAGATCTATATATACATATATACATACTACAAATAAAATATAAAAAAAACTTTCATACAAAAATAAACACACGAAGAAATATCATGAGATGAGATTATATTTAATGTAACTTGTAAGCCTAAGACGAAGTGAGTAAAAAGATAAATAAGGAAGGGCTACTGACAAAGTTTGTTTAGATACCACTTTTTAACCTGGGTTTTAAAAGAAAGTTGAGAAGGAGAGTTCCTGATGTTGACCGGTAACTCATTCCATTCATTCATATCAGAGCAAGTAACAAATCGTGATCTACCGCGTTAAATGCGTTACTAAAATCTATAAGTGTTAGAATAGTCACGGCTTTGTTCTCCATCCCCTCCCTTATATCCTCGGTCACTTTAATCAGAGCAGTAGTATTCAACGGAAATATGGCGTTTCAAGGTAGTATTTATATTTATCAATTTTAATTAAATATTACAGAGGTAGTAAACATTTTCCATAGCTTACATGTACTATCGAATTTATTTATTTTTTATTTATTTATTTCATATTAACACCAACAAGACATACACTGACAAAATGAAAAAGTACATATTTATACAAAAATATTAAGTAAATTTATTTGCAGATAATCAGCAAAGAGACGATATTTTTTCTAAATGAAACTAGGCATTGTTTACTAACTTGTTTGAACATTGTCAGCAAGATAACAATAAAGAAAATGAAAGTTTATCTGAATGTTGACTACATTCGATCGATCTAGTCAACATTATAAACTTTTTACATCGATTTGGCAAAATATTTCAAAAAGCGCAAGTTCACAGATTCTTTGCATAGTCGAGACAAAAATTATAACAGTTCAGATACAAGTGTTGAAGAAATTATGGATACTGAAGGAGATGTACTCGTATGCGTGAAAAAGACAAAAAAAATTGACAAAAATCGAAAAATATATTATTAAACGTATGTTTCGTTTCATATAGTATATTTTTATATTTTTTAGTTTTATACATATATGTATCAGTTATGTAAAATTCGTGCCTATTAACTTGCAAGTACATACCAGATATTTTTAATTTAACTGTAATAGTATGGTTTGCTTCATTCATTTTTTAAAGTTACTAGTGTTTTTTAAATTGTTACAAAAGGTTTACTATCCCTGAAATAATAATAAATATTTTAAAATAACAGGCAGGCGCAGGTGTTATCGATTTCAGTGTTACATTTAGGATTGAAAATGGTAGTGTTGGTGATTTAAAATTTTTAAACCTGTTTTTAGATAATTCTGATACGACGCACCAGGCGCGTCACGGGCCTCCCATGATGTTTGCTTGTGACGCTCCTGGTGCGTCATAGGCAATGAATCGGTTAATATATAAAGATAACACAAACACTAGTAGGTGTATGTCTTGTCACTAAATATGGAAATGATATTAAATAATGGAATTTAAACTTTAAAACCATAAAAATTTTAGTTGAATGATTAACAAACGGTTCTGGCGTAGAGGTGCGAGTAGTCGCCTTAACGCCGCAGTCGCGGGTTCGATTTCCACTCGGGGCAAATATTTGTATTTGTACAAATATTTGTTTCTGGTCTGAGTGTATGTCCTTTTGGGTCTTCCCAATGTTCCTCAGATATTATGTTTGCTACAGCTATTGTTATTATAGAATACCAATCATTTATCGTTATATCCTCTAATCGGATATATTAGGAAAAACTATCCACCAACCAGCAGTGAAGCAGCATAGTGGATTAAGCTCCAACCCTTCTCTTATATGGAGAAGAGGCCTTTGCTCAGCAGTGGGATGTTTACGAGCTGATTCAGTTTTTATCATTTCAGTCAAGAAAATCGAAGAATGTTGTTAAGATTAACAATTTTATGAAATATTAAACATTTCAACTTTCACCACTTGAGAATTAGGAGTGATAGGATTAGGCAGTAGTTGGTATCACCCTAAGCCCCATCCATTCTTTAGAATCTTATATAAATAAGGTCTAATAGAAGAAAACTGGTTAAATAACTCATTCTTCTTTGATTAAGACACTTTGTTATAGTTTGACAAAAAGTCAATTTTTTTATTTTTTATTTTATCAGATTTGTTTTAACGTGACGTTGGTTCAGTTCTATTGTAAGCTTGAGCAATTATGTTCCCTGAAATGAGAGCATGACGCGACATATACTGCGGCAGCTTCTTGTCGCAGACAAATAAACTAATATTTTAACATCCATTGTTTAGATATTATAATTATTATTATAGATTTCTTTCTGGGACACAGATAAAAAAATTGTATTATACATATAATATCATTAACCAAAACAACATACAGTAATTAAGTAAAAATAATACCCATTTCATTAATTAATTACTTATATTCGTTGAAGAATGATAACTACTTGTATAATTTAATGATAATGTATTGCAACAGTCGCATCGCGTGTAACCCCTCCCTCCCTATAGGATTGATTCGTGACTAATACATGCTAGACTGTGGTTTCCCCTGTTTTACAAAATATTGATTCAAATCTTGTATAATTAATTGAATGCAAAAACACTTTTCAAAGTAAAATGCATTACAGTGCAACTATAAGGGGGCATCCATTAATTACGTGAGGCGTTTTGGGGGACGTAGAGAGGGTCGAGCGAAAGCGAAATTTCACTCAATCTGACGTGGGGGAGAGGGATTGGTCTCGGCAATCACGTAATTTTTTCCCGTCATTAAAAATCTTAAATACTAGTCTTAATTAGCTTAAAGTAAAATATATATATATATATATATATATATATATCTGTGGCGTGCCTAGTACTTGAGAACAGGGCAAGCCCGACATACATTTTTTGTTTATGATTCGATTTTTTCGACGAGTTTTAACAAGGCACACTGAAGGCACGTTACTACTAGACAGAACACAGAAAATCACAAACATGTCAGCATTGACATACCTTCAGTGGCTTTAAAAAAGTCTTTTCATGTTTATGAGTGAGCAAATAAAAACCCCGCACGTTCTGTTATAAACCTACATCAAAAACTAACAAACAAAAAAAACACATCAAAAGTTAAGGCGCGTCTGTAATAACAGAGGCATTAAAAAAGCTTATGATAGGTATCGCAAACTGCCCGATTGACTATTGACTATTTATTGTTTAACGTAATAATAAGATAAAGTAATTATAATTGAAACAAATTTTGTGATTTTGATCTCAAACTCGATGCGAGATTTTAGTACATCGGCTACGGAATGAATGATATCATTTTGAATTTTATTCGATAAATAACTAGGCCCCGGTTTGCCGCTATCTTGTTGTTGCATATGTTTTTCTAAAACGAGGTCGTAAAATATGCAACACCAACAATAATTATACAATTTATTGGAATGAGAGCAACCTACAATCCAATGAGTCCTGTATACTGATCTATTAAACTGTATTATGTGAGACTTACTTGTTTGCGAAATACACAAATCCGGTGTATTAGGTTTTTCCGAAGCTATGATGTTTTTTTTTTCTCCGTGAAAGATAAAGATTTCACCTTTTCCTCGCCTATTAAAACTTTCACACACTTTAAATTCTTCCAAGGACCAATAAGATCTCTATTTGAACTCATTTTAAAATCAAAATCACGAAAATGAAAAATGTACCAGTTATCCGCTCAATCACTACACAAAATGTATATCAATTATAATTGATATGATTGATATGATAATTATCATTATAAATATTTACACTCTTTGACATGTATCGTGAAATTTGAAAACAAAAAGCAACTTCGTGACGCTAATAGTTTGTGACTAACTTCATATTGAAAGCCGGGCTTATTGCTCCGTACTAATTGCTATAGAAACGCACAGTAGTTATATCTATAGACATAGCACTTTTTTATAGGTTAGAACGGTGCAGATATACGCGCCCGCGAAGCCCCGTTGCAAGGCAATGAGTGTGAACGAGATGGGAGATGCATGCGAGCGACAACGCGACGTAGTATTTGGCGGCCGGCGCGGCGCATTCGGATACTTATAATAGTCATAGATAAAAAAGAAACGAAGCGCGCGAAAATTAAAATATGAAAGTCAATGTTTTCGGTCGGTACGGAATTTGAAGTAGGGCAAGCCCGGCTTTTTGGCTTGTATGAAGCTACCGCCACTGATATATATATATATATATATATATATATATATATATATACATATATATATGTGTGTGTGTGTATATATAAATAAGAAAATTGTCTTTTTTTAATAAATCTAATGTAATCGAGCTTAACTCATTTACATTACAAATACGCTTCTTAAAAAAATCTAACGTGAGATTAAGGGAAGGGGTTAGGGGGTTGAGACTTTGCTCAAGAAATATTGCCAAGGAGGGAGGGGGGTTGAAAAATGGCCAAAATTGCCTCATGTAATAAATGAATGCCCATTATGATTAAAATACACCATTTACTTGAAACGGATACAGTTAAAATGCGTTTAAAAAATATTTTATTTCCAAAAAGCCTTTTGAAGTAGTATTTGGTCTCGGTTTAAAATGTCTTGCTTAGTTTTACATTACCATACATTATTACGTATTTTTTGGTGTTTTGTTACTAGTTTCCACCGGATTGCTAGATGACAAAAAGAATGCATTAGAGACGGTAACTGCGAGAGTGACACACATATACCAAATATATTGCGCCACGCCGTGCGTAATATCCGGCATTTAACTAAAACTCAAGGTAAGTAAAGATTTCTCATCAAAACGTGACGTTTTCTGTTTTGTATCAATTAAAGTTTCTAATATTGTTTGGTACTTTTATATTAGAGTTTAGTTTTTATTCATTATATGAACTGAAACGTCCCACTGCTGGGCAACGGCCTCTCCTCCATATAGGAGAAGGGTTGGAGCTTAATCCACCACGCTGCTCCACTGCGGGTCGGCAGATAATTTCCCTACCATGAGTAACGATCGTTATCAGATGTCTATGATAACAACCGAGACCGCCGGCTTTACGTACTCTGCTAGCAGAGGTGGCGAGACTCACAAGAACATATGTACATCCAGACCGGAAACAAATATTTATACCGGTGGGAGGGATGCGCTGTGCCGCGCTCCCGGCTGCATGGTTACCACCATCTTGCTTATTTATTCCGTGAAACAGCTTTGCTGTGTTTCGGAAAGAAGGGCAAGACAGGCAGTGTAATTACTGGCACCGAGACTTAACATCATATGTCTGAGGATAGGCAACACATAAATGAGTTGTCTGGGCTAGTTCCAGGTAAACTAGTTTATGTTCATGGGCGACGTCGACCACTTACCATCAGGTGGCACGTCTGCCAGTTTGCCTATCCAACTAACATAAAAAAAAATACAAATATCTTCTCCGAACGGAGGGAATCGAACCCTCGACCGCCGGATTGAGGAGGTACTCAATTACTAGCACCACTACACCAGAACGGTGGTCGATTCATTATACATATAGTATTATTTATATCAATGTCCCAAATAACTTTAAAACAAAGTTCAACATAGCTATAAATATATCATATTACTCTTTTTAAAGTTATATAGGTATACAATAAACATATTTGATGACGTTATATTGTGGGGTAGCCCGCAATAACTGCGTATATCGTTGAATTGGACATAATTATATTTATTATCAGGGTTTGTTATAGACGTAAATCATTTCAGTAGGAAATAACAATTTTAAAAGTTATTTGAGTCGAATGATTTTGGGATAAAAAAAACTGTATTTTCGGATCAAATGAGACGGTTTAAAGTTTCTTTATTAATCTCTAATATTGTACGAAAGTGGCAAACTTTATAATTATCGTGTAGGCTAACATATACACGCTACAAAACTACATATATCCAATACTTAAATATTGTAGTATCTACAATAATTTGTATGCTTTCGTAAATATACCTAAGAAATAAGTGTGAATCTAATACTCCTAATATGTTAACAGTTTTAAATATGCAGTTCAGTTGAAATTTGTATAGGTATTTTCAAAAAGTTAAGCGCATATTTATTTAATTATAAAGTCTAGACCGGATTTTATCGCATTTATTTACAAAAACTTTATACAGTTTTACTTTTTTTTTCTTGTTATTATTTCCCGACGTTTCGGACCCTTTATAGCGTCCATGGTCTCGGGGGACTGAGGTAGTGGATGTCCGAAGCGCATATAATAAATACATAGAATTTCTTGCACTTCCTTTTTTTTTAAATTTGTAAAATATTGTGTATGTAGGTGCATCGAAAGTTCCAGTAAGAGGACATGCGATAGTTGTTGTGTGCGATTTACTTAAATCAGGTGGTTGTTTACCTTGAGTACTCGTGTACTGAATCAGTAATTAAAAAAAATTAAATTCAACAACGAGTTTGCGATATTTCGTTAAGACTCCTGACAACTATAAAAATATTATGCTCAAAAATAGTATTATTTTTACAAAAACCATTTCCGTTCCTTACGATTGATATCATTGTTTTGTAAAAACTACAAATTTATGTTTGTCATAAGAAAGATTTAACTTAGCTAAATTTAAATAAAAAAAAGAAAAAAAAAAAGAAAAAAGAAAACATCGAAAAAGCGGAAAAAATACACGAGTGGTGGGTAAGAATTATGATTTAAAGGTAATATCCGACATCTTATGAATTTTTGTCGTATATTTTTAATTAGTTTTAACATAACCACGTAAGTTTTTTTAACCAGAACTTTAGAAGTGCATACTCAAAACATTTGTATATAAAAATATTTATTTCTACATTTATTTAAAATAAATTCACATAAAATTTAATGTCGATACCTAGAGGTCAACGTCTTTCTAGTAACTGATCGAGTGTAGATGCTGTGTATAACTAGTAATTGGTGGCGATGGCCTAAACTGATAGTTGGAAGTCACTGGCACTATTACTGGTGTCGGGCATCGGTTATATAGTAAGGGCCTGTTCCCGTTTACTGGCTCGGAGAGCAATGTAAATTTTCATCATGTTTTTTTATAAAGGTTTAGGCCATTTAAATAAGGATTATTTTTATATAATTGAATTATTTGTGGCTAGATTCTCAAGCACCTAATTTGAAATATTCACAACAACCGACCGGTTCCGGTATGTGAGCAAGAAATATCCTCCGTTCGATGATGTGACCGACGACCGTTCTGGTCTAGTTGTGCGAGTAGTCGCCTCAAACCGCGCGCCGATGGTCGTGGGTTCGATTCCCGCTTGGGACAGATATTTGTATTTGTACAAATATTTCTTTCCGGCCTGGGTGTATGTCCTTGTTGGTCTCCCTACCGTGCCTCGAAAGCACGTAAAGCTGTCGGTCCCGGTTGTTATCATAGACACCTGATACTTACTCACGGTAGCAAAATTGTCCGTCAACCCGCAATGAAGCAGCGTGGTGGATTAAGCTCCAACCCTTCTATGTATATGGAGAAGAGGCCTTCGCTCAGCAGTGGGTTGTTTACAGACTGAGAGACGATGTGAACGGATCCGCGGCGTACCTTGAGCGCGAGCGCGGAGGGGTCGGCGGGGTCGTGGCGGAAGGCGTTCGGCGGCGGCGCGGCCGTGGCGTCGGCGAGCCGGCGCCGCACCTCGCCCGCGCCCACCGCCAGCGACTCGCGCGAGCCGCACGACGACGTCGACTGCGCTGACGTCACCGACACCGCCGACAGCGCCGACACCTGCGACGATATTTGCTTCGTTTTACATTTATTATTTACCTTATGTTACGAGTATAGTATGTGTGATCGCTGGAAATGTCTATACCCGAGCTATGGCTCGTAGCATAATTTCATTTCTTTTTTTGATAGAATAAGACCTAAAAATCTTTCTAGTAGATTCTGAAATAAGCGCGTCCAAAAAAAAAAAAAAAATTTTTTTTATTGGTACATTTTTGAGCCCAGTGAAATATTTATATGATTTTACTATTAGGTACTTCTTGTAAATTTCAAATCGATCTCTGTCATACCTGCGACAAACTGTCGAGTGCCGGCGGTTTAGCGGCGTACTGCGTGCTTAACTCCTCGTCGTCGTGGCTCCAGCAGTCGCCGGCGTCGACGTCGTCGAGGGCCGAGTAGAGCGACAGCGCCGGCCACTCCGGCACGAGATTCTCTTCGCTTTTCGTGTGTCGTATCGGCGGGGAGTGCGGCGCGGGGGGAGCGGGCGGCAACAGTCGCAGCGGAAGAGGTTCATGCCCTTCCGTCTCCAGTACTTCAACGTACATTATGTACGGAGCCTATAAAACATATCTAAATAAAACATTTTGTTTTCAATGTGAATGAATTAGTTGTGTTCATGAAATTTTTTGAGATATTCGAGTAACTAACACTTCTAATTTACTTTTAAGTTTTTCATATAATTATTGAGAAAATAAAAGAAATTGTTTTAACATTTATAAAGTCAGTCTATAACAATGTAAACAATGATTCCATTTCGATTTTCCTGTACTCCCAGTTTAAGTTTTTAGAAACCAAGGTTGACTGTACACGACAGAAAACCATTAATACAATAAAACACGAAAATTTGTTTTTTATTATAATTATATAAATGAAAAATGTACAATTTTAACTTTTCGAGAGCAGATATATAACTCAGTTTTCTTTTTCACAGCTTACGTAAAAATGCATAATATATTATTATTCATAGCGTGTAAAGTAGTAAATTAACTGTAAAAAACAGCTTTAGATACCGGTGACATCAATACATAAGATTATGATAATTAAGTTGCAAATATTTTATGGAGCACATCGTGTTTATGTAAATCAATAATTTCTTAAAAAATAATAATTTTAATATCAGATGTCGCTTAAGGAAATTTTGATTTTACAAAACGATAATAAAACAGTAAATATTATGACATTGCGTGTATTAAACGAGCGTTTTTACTTGCTAAAATTATTAAATATAATTATTTTGTTGTAAACAATGAAAAGAAGTGTCAAGGACGGTAATTTATAGAAAAAAATATTTTCGATTATTAAACTTCTTAACATAAAATACATTGTATAAAGTCAAATAGCTTTGCATAGGCAATAAATATGCAAAATTATTAAGTAGGATGAATATCTACATTTTAAATTACCGTCTCTCATTTCATATATAAAAAAAGAAAGTGAAGTGTTAAAATTCTATACATAAACTAATTAATTATTACTATAACTCATTATAATATATTTTACTGAGTTCACTATGAATTGTATACTTTGAGGAATGATACGATTTTTTTATTATTACTACCTTATCTTTGCTGTTGAGCACAGCGGCAGCGTGAGGTGGTATCCTCAAGACGTAGTGAGATTTCTGATGTAAAGGTAACCAGACTCGAGCTGGTAGGTTTAGATCTAGAGTCGCTAGCTCCGCTCGAAGCCGGCCATTCCGTCGCTCTTTATCAGCCACGGTGGCCAGTCGCCGACCGATATTCGTGAGAGCTGTTAGAAACTGTAATATACAAGCGAAGGATTAATGATGTATAATTTTTACTAACAGACAATATACCCGCTAGTCCAGAATGGGGCAACACTGCTAGATTAACCTTCTTGCCACTGCCGGGTTCTAGACATCTTTTTCTATAAAGGAGTGTTGATTACCCAGTCCTTCTCCAAAGGAGGCGTGTCTTTTACGTAGCAATAGGACGTATACTAGTTGTTATATTAGTACACACATACATATTATTAAAATAAGGCGTAAAATCTTATCTTTGGAGTAAAATTACTTAACTTTTTTCACAGTATTATAAATAATTAAAAATTCCTTTATTTGAGCTACAAATGTGTAGAGGTCCAGTGTAACGAGACATATTATTATTTATTTTATTATTATTTATTATTTACATAGGTAGTTTTTATCATAATGTATCTCACACATTTCGAATATATAAAATCTGAAGTAATTTATAATTATAATGTTTTGTTGAAATCTATTTGCGAAATATAGGTATTTTTGGATCTTTTAAGGTGGATGTAATATTTCATATACGTAGTAACACAATACATTAAGTTAAAAGTTATTTAGATTTTTAAGTATTGTTAGACTAATTTCAATAAAAAGAATTAAAAAAAAACAGATATTCAACAAAATGGTATTATTTCTTGTCTAAACGGTCGTGTAAGTAATATAGGCATGTTCGTATATCTTGAAAAAAAGATATTTTATTAGTTGTTAAAGGTTTCAACAGTGTTATAGCACCAATTTTGTATTGATCTCAAGCCAACTTATCTTATGAATTAATATAGTCTATGTAACGTAAAAATAAAATACATCGTAATGTGATACTTCTATAACTTATATAGGTTATACATATATTTAATTAATAATGTACAATTGATCTCTATTTTTTCATAAATTTTTATAAGTAATAATCACTTTAAATTGTAATATATTAATTATTACAAAATGAAATGATGTTAAAAAATATAAACTTTATATAACAAAATTGCAGACATCATCGGTACCAGATATGTCAAGCATTTCTAGAAAATATTAACATTTTATATATTTTGTTTAAGCAATTAATGTATACGGAAACATTTTCATTAATTATATGAACCGGATAAACATACCGTTTCCGACTAAATAATGACACCCAAGCGAACATTTATAAAATTTAATAAGATTATAATGCAATAGGGAAAACAAGTATTAAGGACATCAACCTAGAACACGGTTTCAGACAACAGTATGAATATGAGACATCAAAAATTTTTGTAATTAAGAAAAAAATAATCGATAAAAATTTTCTGCGTTTACCCTTTTTCTTTTGTGGTTATACCGATATTAAATTACGAACTACTAATGGAATTATCGTTTGTTGTCAACTGGAAAGAAACTGTGACTAGTCGAGTAAAGATAAATTGGCATAAAAAATATTGAATTTAAGATCGAATTTTTTTTTTCCGTTAATATTAATTTTTATATTATAAGATTTTATGTAACTTAATAAAAATATTAAATAATCAAACAACTTTCTGAGTGCTGTACCTACCTGCTTTCATAAGATACCGGAGTCATATCCTCGTAACTTCCGATCTCAAGGGAATATCGAAATAAAATGTTTTTTTTAAATCCATCTTTTCGACAATACCAAGTTTCATTATAAAATGTTCAGTAATTTTAGCATGAAAGAACAACAAACGACCATACAACCGTCAAGAAAACAAACTGCATGCATTTTTACATAATAGAGTAAACATATTATTACTATTATGTAAATGAAACACATTTGGTAACAGTATTTTTACATCATTGCTAATATTACACATTTGAGGAGTGCTAATCATTAAAACTTTACATGACATGCTACTTCTATAATTTTATGAATACCGAAAATACAGGCAATATAAAATTACGCTTAAAATTTAAAAAAAGTATGAGTTAATATTAATTTATAGTAATAATAATAAAGATATCTAGAACAAGTGTCATAATCAATAACAGTGACGAGTGTTCCAAATGTTACCATGTTTAACTTTATATTAGCAACAAAGCTAGCCAAATGACCGTAATAATAATAATAATTATAATATAATATGTATAACTATAACATATTTTGATTTGATAAATTATATCAATTATTGACCTCTTAGAATCAAAGTTTATAGCAAATTATTCGTGAAACAAAAAAAATCCTACCTATATTATAAATGTAAAATGTGTGTTTGTTACGCTTTCACGCGAAAACTACTTAACCGATCATCATGAAACTTTGTACACATATTCTTGGAGGTATTTTAATTGATAAATATAATAATTAATTCTTAAAGTATTTTAACTTTTTTGCATATTAAATTCATATTCTTAAAAATACTACTCTTAAAAAAAATAATTAGCTGTATAAAATATAATTAGCTACTTGAGTTTTAGAAAAAGAAACAAAAATTAAACCTGAATTTGTTATAATAAACAATTAAAAGTGGAATATTTTAATTAGCAAACAGTAATATAATATGACGTAATTTAAACATTTACCTGTGTTTGTGGCGCTAACCTTGGCGCCCCGCATGAACATTGTTCGCCACAGAGACAGCCGCTGTCAAAGGCACGGCCGGAAGCGAGGTCTCCTAAATGTCTTCCTGATGGCGTAGCCAGTCTCAACGCCGAAGCGTCAGACTGTGATCTGTGGTGGCCTCTCCTCGCCGCTGGCCTGATTTCCTCAGCGAGAATAGAATCTCTTAATTTTGTCGCTCTCGACCTCTTTGCCTCTCCACTGAACGCTGTTAACAACCACGCTAGTCGAAGCGAAAACTGTGCACTTTGTTTACACCGATATACCAAATATGGTCTTAAAACGTCCGCTACGTCTCCCATTTCTATGTACATAGTAGCTAATTGTGGGAGGTAAAAGTCTACATCTTCGTGTGGGAATGAGAACAATTTGTTAGCTAGGTAGGTTTGCACACCGGGTTCTTTAGAGTTGAATAGATACGAAATGGCCATACTCATATCGAACAGTTTACTTTCGAAAAGTCGTAGAAGAAAGTCTTTATTTTTCGACGTTTCGGTAGCACTACTAGATGTTGCCGGTGGTTCGGCGACCGCATCAGGTGGATCCGGAGGTTTTTCTGTTTCTTCTGGATTGCCCGAATCGAGACTTTCCCTCGATCTGGCAGCGGCAGGAGGCTGAGGTCTCTCTTCATCATTTCCGTCTGGCGGAGTATGAATGCCAGAGTCATCGGAACCAGTGGGAACTTCTGGTGGTAGTGCGAGCCTTGGCCCAGGCGCTTCGCACGAAATTCGAAGCGGTGCACCGTCCGGGGACGTTGGCGTCATATCCTCCGGTATCCTTTGTAGAACGGAATCCAAGGATCTGTTTCTTTGGTGGCCACATCCTGCCGGTGGCCCGTTTGTGCCCGTCACATGTCTGTGGACAAACGCAAGAAAAAAAAATAAGACTTCTATTACGTGGCATTAATCGATATAACTTTATGTAAGTTATATCATAAATATAAACATACATGTCAAAAGGATCTTCGTAGTGTCGTATTCCTACGACTACAATTTTCCTAACCATTTGTAGAACTACTGACACTAAGTTTTAGTGACTCGAACACCGACAGAACTGCTTTATATAAAACACATAATTATCTGTACATCACATTTAAATTAAAACATTTTAGTATCTCTGCAAAAACTATACAATGAAGTCATTATAGATGATGGTCACAAGTTTAAGTATTTTTTGTAGCGCATAATTAAAAACTTAAACACAGCACACCCAGCACACGTCCAACTACTTCGTGACCACACGGTAAACTGTTTTACGCAATCGTAGGCAGTAGTTGAGTAGTCACAACGCACCGCATACCAGACCAATAAGGATCACCTCGATTACGCAGCTAGAATTCGACTGGATATTTAACGAAATACTGGACCAAACTTTTTGCAAACCTATTTAAGTTTAAAATACGACCTTTATCATATTTGTACCATTCAATGTTAAGCTAATACTCCAAAACTTATTACTATATAGATCTTAACTCGATTATAATATAAAAATAATTTTATATATAGATATAAATAACAAGGTATCAAATTACGGTTCCATACACATTTGCAAATACTATTTTAGTTCCCTTAAATTTTATTTTCAGGACAAGCGGTAGAACTTTCATAAAGGTCAAAAAACGTCCATGCTAAAATTCATCAAAGTATTAATACAATGGTTTAAGCATGAAAACGTAAAAAATATACTATCTGTCGATAGTAACTTTCTTGTTTATATCTAAGGCAAGAACAGATTTGTCATCTTGTTGATAATAATAAAAATCTGTATTTAATTACAATACGTATCAACGAGTTGTAAATTACAAGATCTTTGCAATTTATATTCAAAGTGTAAATGAATGTACGTAGTTCCTTTTACCGTTTTATCTGTTGTGTTAAGAATATTAATGACAAATTGGCTTGACAATTATAATAATATTGATATTTAAATAAACATGTGTAACTGTGACACGCAGCGTCATGCGTGTGTCAGTGTTGATGTGTAATATTAATCATCAGTTTGTTATTATTAGACTTTGAACCAGACAGATCGACACAAAGTTTACATAAAGAAGCCGTATGATTAAATAATTTCTATAATATTTTTAAGGATCTCGTTATTAAAATTATTTCAACAGAATCAAATTGCCTACAAAAAAAAAAAAAAACAATCTGTGTTTCACCATCTACATTTACTGTTCATTATTTAATTTTTGATTTAGCTTAATCGGGATGTAAAGGTAGAGTATTAAATGTTAATTTCACAAACGAAATCAAATCTTCAAGTAGTAAGTTACGGTTTATATGATTGATATTGTAAATTGTTGTTTTTTTTTACATCAGTTTTTAAATATATAAATAAGTACTTTTATCAAAATCAAAAACAACTTTATTCAAATAGGCCCCACGAGCACCTTCGAATCGTCATTTTACAAATTAACACTTTAAAGTGATTATTACTTAATAAAAGTAAAGCTACCACCGATTCGGAATGTAGATTCTACAGAGAAGAATCGGCAAGAAACTCCGCAGTTACTCTTTTGAAAATAATATATAAACTGTGTTTTAGTACAAAATTAGTAATATCTTGCATGAAATACAGCGCCACTAAGTCCACACATCTTTATCAACTAAGTAATCAAATAATATAATATAAGCACCAAATAATACGCTTTATCTATTTTTTTTTTAAATAAAATCTTTAAATTTATGTTGAGACAATTCCAAAATTGTTTGTGGGATTTTATTATAGGTACATGCGAATACCATAAACCAGAAAGGTTTATTAGGATGATTCATTTTAGAGCAAAATATTTTTTTATCAAAGTTCTGAAAACCTGAAAATCTTGTAGTCGATAAAAAAACAAAAAATTTGAGCTATAACAAAGCCCTTAATTTTGATTTTAAGCCGTTGTTCATCGAACAGTAAGTTTTCCATACAAAAACCTATGAAAAACCATTTTTTATTCATTTCTTGTTCCGCTCACACAGTAAGATTATTTTTTTCGTATTTTGCTACTCAATTCTTTAAACAATATTCAATTTCCTTCAATAAAAGTCCAGTGAGACAAAGCTGTAAGTTGAATATTTTTCACAAATCGTCATTCTACTCGAAAATTTTCTAAAATAACAGTCAATTGTATTTTGTTACTAAACTGTTGATAGTAGAAAAAAGGTTAAAAATGGAAGGACAAATTTGTAGGAAATTTTGTGCTCTACAAATTTGTTTTCATACATTTTTCTCTTCCACTCACAGTTTAGCTTGTACAGCTACTCAGAATTAAATTCTCAAAAATTCAGTTTCTGACGATTCCAATTTGTGAAAAAAATATTCAACTTTGTAAAAATTGGAAAATTAATATATATAGACGAATACAATATTAATCCATATTAACTTAAATACGTAAATTACCTTTAGCATTTCATGCATACTATGTAATTCTTTACACCATCGCTTGATGCGATCACTCCCGTTTGTTTTTATGCATATTGATCTATATAATGAAATATGTTAAAACAAGTAGTATAGACAGTTTAAGCTGTGTAGACAAATTTATCATTTAAATCATGTTAAATTTATAATTGTAATCATGTGGATTACCACATATTCGACACAACAAGCAAAAGCGAGTTTACGAATTGCGCTTCTTATTTCTATTTCTCTGATTTTATGCTTTTACCTCTATTTACACCTTTACGACGACAGATAAGTCAACGGACTCTTTTGTACCTAAGTTCGGCAGTGGACATCCAATGGCTGATATGATGATGATGATACTTTTTCATTTCTTTTGGATTAGCCTTCATTCGTCTGTTTATTTTGTCTCTTATTATTGTTTCAATACTGAACGATGGGAATCTAAATGGAAAATATTTAGTCAATTGGCAAACCACTTAACCTTAACATTCGCTATAATAATTTCGATTAGATCTCTGTTTACATCAATGTCTGTGCAAACAAGATTATAACAGTTTAAACTCACGATCAGCATAATCGTACGTAGGTACTTACTCTCTGTTTAAGTTACAATTAACATACTATTTGGTTAAAAAATATATATTTGTGCACTAAAGAATAATTATATATAATTAAATCAAATGTAGAATTTAAATAAGTTAATGATGCAATTCAATTTTAATGGGTTTAAAGTTTAAACCCATTAAAATTGAATTTTTCACACTGTTTAAACTTTAAACAGTGTGAACAATACTTTTATATTTATGTTTTAGTCTTAGCACAGTAGGTAAATTTATTATTATATAATTTTACAGGCTTTACTTTTTTATACTGTTGCTTGCTATTTAACGGACATGAGTTTACACTTATATGATTTCTGTTTTCACTTAGCTATAAATAGTGATGTCGGCGAAAAATGATAACTATAGTACGTATCTACATTTTAAAATCGTGAATGAGGCGCGAAAGTAAACGACTCTTTCAACTTTGCTGTCTTACTTTACGTTCTATACTTACTTTCTTATTGACTAGTACGTATGTAGTTTTACAATAATATTATAAAAACAAATATTTCAATTTTCATCACAAAAATTTGTGTTTCTTTCTTTAGGTTTTTATACATACCATATAGATCATAAACAATATAAATTTTGAAAACTGTTAATTTTCATAAGTTATTCCTCTTTCATTAACTTTTGTATTGCTAAATAACTAAGGTGTACATGTATACTTTTATGGCACGTTATATGAACGAGCATATTAATATGCGATGTGAATACTATTTGCTAATAAAAAGATTGCTAAAGTATAAGGTGAAAGTCCCAATTATGAGACATATTTCAAGGTAGGTTAAACATTCTTACTATTTGAAAATGTATTTGAGAGAAAAATACAATTTGAATAGTGTTATACGATTGTTCTATGATTATCAGACTGATATTTAATATTTAAACTCAATTTTAACTAAAAAATAAATTAAAATAAACAATTTTTGCAAGCAACCTCTATGACCCCTTTTATGAGACAGTTTTAAGACATATGGCCCTGTTGTCTCATGATAGAGATCCCTATTTATGAGACAGCTGAAAAATAAACAAAACGATTTTTGAATTATATTTTTATTAATATGAGATCATTTTTTATATGAAATCAGTAATTTAAATGATTTTAAAACAGCGAATTAAAATTTTGCACAGATTAAACGAATAATTAACCCAAGATATAAAGTAGTTTATTTCTCCTCTTTGATTCTTTTTTGGAGTTCCTTTTCTTTTTCCATTAACTTTCCAGTAATTGTTTTTTCTCTGTTTCTTCTTATCCTGCTGCTTTTTAAAATTTTCTTTTTCCAATTGAAGAGTATAACAATCAACCGAAGTCTGAACCGAAGGTAATTTTGATTTACCAGATTTTTCAACTCGGCTCCTTTTCTTTTTAGGCAAATATTCGACAGGTAGAGTAAAAATTCTTTCAATGGTATTTTAGGCGAATTATCTAAGATTGAAGATTATAAAATTGTTATTAAGTAACTTTTTAATTAAAAATCATTCGTTAAAAAAATTATATTACCTTGTCTTACAGCTTTTGGTGAAATTTTTTTCTCGCTTGAACTCTGTTTATCGATTGCTTCACAATCATTTTGTTTCAGTAAATGTAAATTCATGTTATCCGAAGGAACTATCGAATTTGTAATGGTTAATTGACAATTGCTAACAGTCTCCGGCGTGTGAGTAGTATCAAACAGTGGCTCTTCATTAATTATCTGAACCGGCAGATCGTATACAACTTCATAACTAACATTATTCCCAACAAAATCATTTTGGTCGCAACTCATCACGTCAAGATGCTCCTCAAAATAAGAGGCTGCAATCTTTCACCATTATTCTCTACATCAGCGTGTACTTCAAATTTTATTGAGTTTTCTTTATCACTCGTACATGTACTATTTATTAAAGGATTAATCTCTGAAACAATACCTTCTTGTTGATTAATACGCAACCTATTTTTCAAATTTTCGAGAATGCTGAGGTCATTTAAAACTTAATTCTTCGTGATTATTGGCGCCTGTTTCGGAATTCCATCTATTAATAAAATATTGTATATGTGTATGATCAAAAGAATTTATATCAAATTATTCAATCTAATTTTCTACCAAAAAAGTAAATTTATATTTTCAACTAAAAAAAAGGAATTAATATTAATAGTAACACATTTATAATAGATTAAATCCATCTTAGCTTGAAAATTGATTTCAAAAATAAAAAATTGTAAACATAAAATTAAAAAAAATAATTGTATATAAAATAAAAAAAATATTTAAGTATATACTTAATAATTGTAAATATAAAGTTTGAAAGAATTAATTGTAAATAAAAAAAAAAATCAAGTATATAATTAATAATTGTAAATATAAAATTTGAAAAATTTAATTGTAAATTAAAAAAAAATCTTCAATAATTTTTCTGTTTTATAATCTGAAATAAAAAAAAAAAATATTTATATAAATGTTGGAAATATTATATGAATAAACAATTGTCATAATTGTATAGGTTAGGTTTATAATTTCACTCCAATAAATGTGTTATACTTACTTAAATATAATAATTAAAAGTTATGTCCATCATTAACGTTTTAAATTATATGTTCACACTGTTTTTTATCAATTATTATTTAATACTAATAATTATTGCGATAAACATACACTGTTTCATGAAACTGGGACTACGAGTAGAAACATGTCCGTGTTATGCGATACACCTGATAAAGTGTCTCATAAAACCGTACATACAGGTGAAAAACTGTAGGTATTATGAGACACTGGAAAATAAAATATTTTCGTCATAAATAACATAAAAATGCTCGTACGGACTAAATTTACTATTCATTAGCATTTAATTAATATATAACATACGTATAAGAATGGCAAAAACAATGTTTATTGGCCAGAATGAAAATCTAGATAGTTGTCATTTTGTCACTCGCTTTATGTGCCAATTTCAGTGCAGATTATGAATCTAGCAATTAGGATTTTTTTTAAACAATATCTAACAAATAAATAATAAAATTAATAAATCGCCTTACGAACTTAGTGGTATATGTATTTGTTTTAATTTTTATATTTAAGTTTACCTGGTCTTTTTTATTTATTTATCGTATATTTCAGTTGTGTATCAAAAATGGGGACATTGTCTCATAAAAGGGACTTTCACCTTACTCTCAAACGCTTCTGGACCGTAGCGTAAAACTTTCGTAAGATCAAAATTCTTTCATACAAACGAAACCACTATTATATGTTTAAACGTTTTAAGAAAAATAATGTTTTAATGTGGACAATTAATATTGCAGTATATATAAGTATTTTTTTATACCTAAGCCTACGTAAGTTAGTTTAGTTACATAGTTAAGTAAGTTATGTTTAAAGTAAAGTCCTCATGTATACTTTATTAAGCTGTTTGAAACCAAATAATGTAATTAATAAAAAGATAAAACGCACGCCTGAAGCCTTTGAGGCGTTTATAAGTGATGAAGATTCTCACCTGCATACATACATAGATAAACCCAGATGCTGATTTTTAAGTAGACGAGTATCCTATAAGGGGCAAATTTGCGTAGGTGGTAAAATTTTATTGCATTAAATGTGGTCGTAATAAGCATTTGCGTGTTCATTTGAGTTGCGTACTTTAGTGTCTATTTTTAGTCTGTAAGATAACGCACAGGCGAACACTTCGTTTAGCCTGTAGCGGTACAATTTGGCAAATGGCAAATACACCTCCACCTGAGCCTCCTTCGAAAATTTGTAGGTAGGTGGTTAATTTGGTAAGGTAACAGAAATGTTAAAAGTTAAGTTAATCTTTTCTGACTCTCGATAAAACGATCTTTACTTCTTTATAGAGCTGCGTCGATCGATCATTCGTGGCGACCCGAGTCGATCGCGACCCATAGGCATAGTGATCGAGTCACAAAGACTCGATCACTTCGATCACTCGATCGTTCGAGACTCAATATTCTATTATATCTCTTAGGGACTTCACGAATATATATAGGGTTAGGTAGGAAGAAGAGACAGACTAGAATCTACAGTAGACATACCTGATACTTAGTTATAGTTAGATGTAGGACAAATAACTTTTTTTTTTTAAGGAAGAAAGTTCCGATATAGTTATAAAACTTAAAAACTAATTTATATCCAATAACCACAAAAATAATTTATACACACACGTTATTACTTTATAATTGTACTTGAAGGCATTAAATGATATTACTTAAACCGCCTCCAAATTTAAAGAAAAATAACACAAAAATACTATACATACGGTAAATTACGCGTGAGCGACACGTCTTCGCGACCCACGACCCACGACCTACCGCGAACCAGTGCGGCGCGCGGCGGCGGTGGGCGACCCGTCGATCACAAAATGATCGAGTCGTTTCTACGGTCATGATCGAGTCACTCGCTCGCGGGTTGTGATCGAATCAAAGTGATTCGATCGATCGCGATTGACACAGGTCTACTTCTTTAGCAAAGTAGTATGTGCCTTGTGACGTATGTCGTATCATGTGTTTTGATGACCATCATAATTATGTGTATAATCTACAAAATTTGTTGAAAACAAAGTCGATAATACCATTACTTTTAAACAATTGAGATTTAAATGTAAAAGAAATTCAAATATACTATAAAAATGATTGTGTTGTCCAAAGTGAGCATGCGGGTACGTAATCTAATAAATTCCTAAGCCCATTCCACTTATTAACGGTACCCGCCGTCTGTGTACGGCTTCATTGACAACGCTCTCGTATCTCTTATTTTGTGCAAGTGACATATATTTTTAAAGATATTGTTGACAAAATACAATGGTTTCAGATATATGTATTATATATTATGATATATTTTTTGTTGCTCCTTTACGAATTACACACCGCAGATTATTACGAGTAAATAGTTAAATACAAATATTAAAAAACAAGTTTTAAATATTAGTGTCATAAAATTATACAAATTAACTTAAAATTAAGAATACATATCATCATCATCATCATATCAGCCATAGGATATCCACTGCTGAATGTAGGCCTCCCCCATAGACTTCCAGAGCGACCGGTTCAGAGCAGCCTCCATCCAACGGCTTCCATCGACTTTCCTCAAGTCGTCTGTCCATCTCACGGACGGCCGTCCGACGCTGCGCTTGCCGGTACGTGGTCTCCACTTGTGAACCTTTCTGCTAAATCGGCCATCAGTTCTACTATAGTAGTATGTAGTATGTATATACTACATGTGCCCTGCCCACTGTTACTTCAGATTGCAAATCCGTTGAGCTATGTCGGCAACCTTCGTTCGTATGCGGATCTCATCATTTCTGATTCGATCTCGCAGAGAAATACCAAGCATAGCCCTCTCCATTGCACGCTGTGCGACTTGGAGCTTGTTTAAATGGCTCATAGTCAGAGGACCACGTCTCAGATCTGTATGTCGTCACTGGCAACACACATTGGTCGAAGACTTTCGATTTAAGGCACTGAGGTATGACGGATGGAAAAATGTTTTTTAAATTCCCGAACGCTGTCCATTGTAACTGAATTGAACCTTTTGTTCTAGGTAGATGTACTCGTCAACAACTTCGAGAGTAGAATTTCCAACCGATATCGGGGTGGGCACGACAGGGACATTCGACATGATCTTTTTCTTGTCCATATTCAGTTTATGGCCCACTCGTCGAAAAAAAAATAAAGGTAGATGTACTAGAATACATGTCGAATAAAATCAATTTGAATTTTTAATAGCAGTTTAATTTATTATTTATATGTTATATATTTATTTAGAATAACAGTAAGTACAATAATATATCTTTCTTCGTTAATTTAGCTTTAACTATTAGTAATTCTTATATAGTACGTATATTTTATTGACAATTATAAAATTTATTTTCAATATATGAAGTAAATAGTGACCTTAAATTTAAAAATATACTGGTCCGCCTACATTTTGACCGACAAAAATATCATGCACCGTGATTCATTGAATCGAAGTATCTACATACTTTTATTATTCATATATGTAGTTTTAACATTCTTCTAAGCTTTGTTTTCTTAACTTTATTTTTATTAAGTAATAAAGTATTTATACACTTTTTTTCGATTAAGTCTGTTGAACTTTGATTTCTTGTAAAAAAGGAGCGTGGATACCTACAAAATTACCCGTAAAATAAATTCATTTGAACTATGGAGACATTAACCTCAAATAGTAATAATCTCTAAAGTGGTTTGACATACAAAAACTGCTGTATTCCATTTTGTATAATATTGCGAGAAAATAATATATTGTACCTATATGTATTTTATACACGCTAAAAAATGTTATATGTACATTTTTATTCTGAATAATTTTTCCCCGAGAACTAAAATTTTCGAGGTCCGTGTTAAGGCAAGGTAAAGTTTTCACAGTAGTTTTCTTTATACATATAATATTTTATAATTACTGCTTTACTTTCGAAAATTTGCTACGTTAAATGTTCAGATTATTTCTATTAGGTACGTAATAAATCACAGACGTATTTAAGTTTCACAGTAATTCCGTGATGGAATATTGATCACTAGTTACAAAATATATGAAGAAAATTTAATGATTAGCTACTTGCTTGCTTTATATTACTTGCTCTTCAAGATTGCGTTGCTTAGAATGTAACTATTACTAGTATTTATTCAATATATAAGACTACTTTATGATAGTCTTACATATATTGAATCACTATGATATGGAAAAAATGTTATATATTAGGTACTTTTGTATGTATATGGTACGGCAGAAAAGTGATTGAATTACAAGAGCGATAAACTCTACGGAAATTGGGCCGTAGCAATTTCTTTTTACTGTTTGGATTTATTATAATATGTACATTTTAAGCACATAAAACTATATTGAAATAATGTATCACGTTTTTTAAGAATACAAAGTTCATAATTTCATATACATATTCACTATTTTATAATTATTTTAGTAAGCTTTTAATTTTTTGTTGGTAAATAAAATATGTTTATAATAATAATAATAATACACTTTATTGTACACCAAAACAGAAATGTTACATAAACAAAACATGTACATATAACAAGGTATTATACAAAGGGCGGCCTTATCGCTGAAAAGCGATCTCTTCCAGGCAACCTAGGGGCAGAGGAAATGGTCTTGTGTCGGCATAGGTGTACAAATTAAGTAAATAAATAATTAAGTTTATAAATGTCTGTAGAGGTCAATTTAAAAATAGTTAATAATAAAAGTAAGCGAAACTTATACGAATCCGGAGTGGGTCGCTTGTCAGATAGAATGTTGGTGCAGCTGTCGCTAAGTGTGAAGCTGATTGGTCATTCCGTTGAACCATCTGTCGCTATAAAGCACATGCCTTTACAAAATGTGACTCGTAGGCTGAGTATTCAACTAAAACACCAAGACAATGTGTTTAATTAAGTGTTATACTCAGCTTGCCCATACAACGAAGGTTTTTTTTAGGTAGAAGAAGAAGGTAATTTCTTTATCCAGTGAAAAACTCGATGCTAACATAATATTTTATATAATAACTAAGGAGTATACAACTCATTTTTTTACTCTGTTATGTAAACAAACATTTGGGGGCTCATGATAGCTTTTGGACTAGAGCGTCACGAGTGGTGTCACCCGATTGTCTCGACCCTTGTCGTCATTCAAAATTATTCTTCCGTCACGCAAGGTAACTGCTTTTTGCGTTTCGTTGTCTGCACAGGAAACAATCTAATTGCTTAGCAGACAATAAAATAGAAGGAAATTCCCTTTTTGAGTAATTCACAAACGCAATTTACTTTATTAGATTATATACTACTATTTAGATATATAATATATAAATAAATAAATATGTTTAACATACACACACGGTCATCTGTTCCTAAGATAGGCATCTTAACCTGTGTTTTAGGTAACAGTTGACTGATATACATTTTTTTTAAATAAATATACATATAAATAATACATATATAAATAAATACATAATACACCCAGACTCGGGGTGGGAATCGAACCCACAAACCTGGAGCAGAAAACAGGGCCACTGCCAACTGCGACACGGGCCAGTCAAAAGAAAAGATATTGGATAAGCAAAGAAAATACTATACTTCAAGTATAGTTACGTTTTATTCTATAGTTTAACACATATATTTGGATATAACGTTAGAATCTATACATATAATAAAATGGTAGGAAAATGAAAACTGTACATTGAATACTTTTTTAAAGAATACTTGAGGTGTGATCTACAATCGATACCGAAGCCAAAAATATATTTTTTAGTATTTTTGTCTGTTTATCTGTATGTATGTCCGAGATAAACTCAAAAAGTACTGCATGGATTTACTTCAAATTTGGCACGAATGTTATTAAGAAGTCGGGTCAACATATAGGCTACATACACGCCCTGGCATATTTAGTGGAACATAAAAAAAAAGGTTTGATATCAGTATCATATAAGGTTGCTGGCTGGTTTTTATGTCATTTAATTTAAAAGAAATAATTTCAAATTAAGAAAACAACTGAACATCACATTTTATGCAATTGTTTTAATTTTATTCAAATACACCTTATCTGGAGCAAATTTCGAGTATTTTTTCCTTCTGAGTTTGATTTAACATTTCATTGAAATACTGTTTTTTTTATTAGTTTTTTTTTTTTATCGCGTATCTTTTTGGAGTTGAGGACTGAATTATGCCTGACTTAGCCCCAACGGAGATTGCCAGGGAACTCGAAATGCGAAGAAATGGTCAAACCTACAGAGTAATATTCAGAGATCTTCGTCGACCAGTTTCAACGATACATCGCAGTATCCAACGGGGAGACCGGTACTTATGTGAGAAGAGCAGGACAAGGCAGAAAAAGACGCACTTCGAGTAGGGATGATCATTTCATTTGGCTTCGTGTACGTAGGAACCCCCGTTTGACGGCCGTCCAAGCCCGACATGAGTTAGAAGCAGTGCGGGGTGTAATCCGTAAGTGAGCGTACGGTACGAAGAAAGTTCGAAGAAGCTGGTTTGGGTTCATTTGTGCCCGCCAAGGCTCCAAGGCTCGAGGTAAATCATCGTAGAAACAGGTTAACTTTTGCTCAGGAACATCGACTTTGGAACGCGAACCAATGGAGTAAGGTATTGTTTAGTGATGAGTGCAGAATTCTCTTAAATCAAATTGACGGCAGGCAAAGAATATACAGACGCAAAGGAGAACGATACATTCAGACAAATTTTGAAACTACAGTTGCATACGGTGGTGGATCAATAATGGTTTGGGCGGGCATTTGTTTTGGGAGCTCGCACAGACTTGGTAGTAATTGACAGAGGTAGTCTGACTGCCCAAGGGAGTTTCTGGTCTCCTACTGGGCGCGACCCCCCGGGTGGCGGATGGGGGAAGCCACTCGAATGCCTCGCGAGTGGTCGGGGTCTTCGGACCCCCGTGGACCAAAACCAGCGGGAGGGGCGCGAAAGCGCAGGAGGGGGATGACTCGCTCTCCCCTTCCACCTGAGGGCGCGAAAGCGCGATGGTGCGCCGGGGCCATAGTCTTGCGCTGTGGCCACCCCAGTCATGGTCGGCTTTACGTTGACCGTGGCTACCCCGGGCGCGGCCAGCGATGGTTTTCTAGCTGTCGCTGGCTGTGGCGGCCGGTCAGTATGGCCGGTGGCAACAGTGGTTGCCGTCGGTCAGGCATCCAAACCGGGGGTGGTGTGTCCAAGAAGGTGCCGACGCTTGGAGCACTGGGGCGGTGGTGGTGTGTTTGGCACGGTGGTGCGGACGGTGAGGGAGTGGCGCCGAGAGGGCGCGGAGACAAGAGAGGGCGCGAAAGCGCAGGAAGGGGATGACTCGCTCTCCCCTTCCACCTGAGGGCGCGAAAGCGCGATGGTGCGCCGGGGCCATAGTCTTGCGCTGTGGCCACCCCAGTCATGGTCGGCTTTACGTTGACCGTGGCTACCCCGGGCGCGGCCAGCGATGGTTTTCTAGCTGTCGCTGGCTGTGGCGGCCGGACAGCATGGCCGGTGGCAACAGTGGTTGCCGTCGGTCAGGCATCCAAACCGGGGGTGGTGTGTCCAAGAAGGTGCCGACGCTTGGAGCACTGGGGCGGTGGTGGTGTGTTCGGCACGGTGGTGCGGACGGTGCGGGTGTGGCGCCGAGAAGGCGCGGAGAAATGAGGGGGAGATTTTTCCCCCCATTCGGTGGCAGGAGCTGGCGAGTTCGCTCGTCCGCTCTGTGCGGGGGGCGCGTGGTGCGCGGGCCGCCTGGGTTGAGCCTGGCTCCTTGCAGTTCTTGTGGGGCTGTCTGGGTGCGATCCGACGGCGGGGGTCGGGTCGCTCAATGCTGGTTATCTTCTGCTCTGCGGAGGAGAGCCGGTGGCGAGTGGCCCGGCTTCGGTAGTTGGGCCGCTCCTGGTACCTCTCTGCCTCGGCAGAGAAGACCGGTCGAGTGGCTACAATTACATGGAGGGGCCGACGGGCCTGCGCCGGGGCGTCATGGCGAATGCGAAAGCGACCCCATAGCGTCCCACTACGGCGCGCGACGTAATCGATGGGTTTTAGTTAGGGTATTCGGCCTGCTGGGATTGACGTGCAGCCCTGGCGTCTGGCCGCGAGTCCCACATACCCGCCGCTTTTGTGGCGGGATGCGTAAATGCATTTCCCATCGTTAAAAAAAAAAAAAAAAAAGGTAGTCTGACTGCAGACTTTTCTCTTCTATATCAGAGAAGTTTTAGAAGAAAATGTCGTACCGTTTGCCCCATATATCGGTGACGATTTTGTTTTTATGCAGGATAATGCTCGGCCGCATACCGCTCGGGTAACTCAAGCTTATCTTAATTATATGAATATCACTGTTATTGAGTGGCCGGCGAGAACACCGGATATGAACCCAATAGAGCACGTTTGGGATTTGCTGAAAAGAAAAGTTATGTCCAGAATTCCAGCTCCTGCAAACGTGGGTGAACTGCGAATCGCTAACACCATCGATAATACCATCGATAACATCATTCTCAGTATGCCTAGACGGGTAGAAAATTTAATAAGAGCACGTGGAGGAAATACGCGATATTAATCACCATTTTTATAACTTAATTAATTGTTATTTTAATATTAATTTTCACTTTTCCCGGTTACATGAAAAGTTCAAAAATGTACCATTTTTCACAAATAGTCTTTACTCGCAAAATCTGTTCTTAAATGTGATCTCATTTTAAGTAAAACAAATGAAACTTTAAATAACAAAAGAAGTGTAGTAAATAGATTTTAAAATAATTTTTTTTTAATTATGGATTTTTTTTTGTGTTTCGCTAAATATGCCGGTGTGTTTATTATCACGCTATCACCTACGGGGAACGAGCAGCGAACCTTTATTTCTTCAACGCATTCTACGTGTAAACATAACAAAGTGTAATCTGACGACGCATAAGACAGTCTCCCTCTGTTACTGCACTTTCTATAGATATGAAATGTAAAAAAGAAACGGATAAATGAATGTTATTTTAAAAGGTATAATCGTAGGTATTTTTGGTGCTGTATAGCGTTCACGCAGACGACGTCGCGGGCAGCAGCTAGTATTTAATAAAAGCCTAATCTCATATGACATGAGCACGTAGTCCTTAATTTCTAAGACATTATCAGTTTAAATGCATAAAATTTCCTGACGACATTCCTTTGAATTGATAGAGTAGAAAGTCATTGAGAACTAAAAATTCATCTTAGTTGAATAATAAAATTTAAAAAAAAGATTATCTTCACACGTGGACTACTAAACCAATACGACCTCATACTATAAAATAATCGTTACAACTATTTGACCGTTACGCAATTCTATTGTGAGTTAAATGCACCTGTGATTAGAATACTAAAGTTTAATCAATTTCGATTTTATGACATTTGATTATTAAAATGCATAAAAAATTCTATATAAATAATTATAAATGTATATCAGTATCTAAAACTATTTGAAAAGTCTTGTAAAAATAAAGAAGTAAACATAATTACATTTGTTTTCAACAGCTTTGCTATTATTAGGTAATATCACTATTTTAGACTACTATTATCAGTAGACAGAGTATGTTGATACGTATTATTATACGAAGTTATCTATATATATATATATATATATATATATATATATATATATATATAATATAATCAATAATTGACAGATATAAATTTTTAATTTTAATTAATCACATCATAAAAGACAAAACTTAATCATATCATTTCAGACAAGAGGGGCCATCTATAGATTACGTCACACGAATGAAGATTGATTTTTTGACCCTACCCCCTTGTCACAGCTGGTCACATTTGCGACATCTCCCCCTACCTAGTGTGACGTCACATATTTTGCAATTTTATACCTAGAAATTACTTCTTTTTGCCTCTTATCATGTTATGTGATTGTTTGTGTAGGTTAGTGGCTGTCTATGATGCAAAATATAGACCACAGATGCCACACGATCGCTTAAATAAGTATGCCTCGATACTGGGGCAATACCTATCATACGGAACTTGCTTCCTTGTATATGCTCATGCCGATGGAGTCAGAAATATTTTTATGTTATTCGTTAATAGGCATGTAGTTCAAATTTCGTGTTTCATACTTATTGTTAGATATATTATATTTTGAAATGTGATATCACGAAATTTTGGTTCCCTCTTCCCTCTCACCAGTTCTTGTCACAAAATGTCACACTTCGTTGACCCCACTCCCTTAATGACGTAATTTATGGATTACCCCAGACCTAATGTATAGGTACGTATATATGTCTACAATATACTTTAAGTAGTGACATAAAATAATTATATCACAAAAAGGCCTTCATCCATAATAAGTATAGTGACCTCTCGAACCCGGGATAAGAAATTAGAATGTTGATTGATGATTTCCGTCTATTGTGCTCTCAAAACGCCCCCGCACTGACAATCCACTCAATGTTATTTATATATTTTGTTAATATGTAACAGTTTTAATGTGTGTACAATAAGCACTAAGCTAATTCGTTACTTATAGCTCTTATATACCAACATGGAATACATAATCTGCTGAGAAAAGATGGTGAGAAACTAAACAGTAAACTTTTATAAAATGTGTCTGTACAATGAATTTTTAGTTCTAAGGTTTCAATTTATTTATCTACATTTAATTAAATTAGCAGAATTAGTTTCTTATGCTTCACACAAAAAGTACCAAGATGTCTTATCTGTACTAGTTTTATCTTCATTGAATAATTCATTTACAATGTCATGTACTATATTTGAATATCGGCTAACATTATCAACAAAATTCTTGTTTCAATACTAAAACTATTATACGACTCGTATATCGTTCCTACATTTTATATTTTATACTTTTATAAATACCATCATCAGTAGCCCGCACCAATGATTAAATCGCCGTAAACTCTCGAGAATTCATTTTTATAGAAGCTAAATGTTAATAATTAAGAACATGGATTTAAATTAAAAAAGTAATTGAGTAATATGATAAAACATATAGTATGTCCCCTTTTACTTAAATGTAATTTTTTAGGAATATTATGAAGGAATTCAAAAACGTGAAGAGAATAAAAATATGTCTGGTTGGCGTTATACATATTAAAGATAACAATCAGTAATAACAGATTAGTCTGTTTAAATAATTTAACACGAGTATTTTATTATCCTGTGGTATTAAATTATTGGCGTTTTTTGTCACTGAAATTTATGAAAGGCAGATAAAAATAAAATTTAATCTCCGATCACCATAGACCTAACTGCAGCCTAGATATAACTGCAGCCTGTAAAAATTCCACTGCTGGATAAAAGCCTCTCTTATATAGACGGGTTAGAGTTTAATTATCTAAGCTGCTCTACTGCGGTTTGGCCTATTAATTTCTCTACCAAGAGTAACATTGTCATTATCATGTGTTTCTAATAATACGCGGAAGATACCTTACGTGCCATCGTGCTTTGCGTGCTCCCCAAGGCACGATGGGAGATTAACAAAACAAATAAACTTTACAATTCTATTTCAAATTAATTGTTTTAATATAATAAGTTTATATGAACATTTACAATGAAACTTTTTATAGAAATGTTTACTTGCAATTTAGTGACTGGTGCAGCTACTAATGATGGTATTTATAAAAGTATAAATGGATGCAAATAAACACCAACATGTCAACCTACCTGACGGCCATTTTGAGAATAAGACATTTTAAAGTTTTTCAACAAAAATTAAATAGTTTATAAGGAATTTTTATGAAAAATTAAGCATCTTTATTATTTTTATTTTAATATTAGATTATTAGACCATAAGCACCAAATAATGTTATTTATTTGGAAATAATCGCAAGTATTATAGTAGCAAAATACACTGACGGACTCAATAAACTGCATCCAAGTTCAGGTTTACTTTCTAGTTAATCTTTTTCATACGTATGCAAACTTTTAAGATTAAACTAAACGAAAATGTCGAGGCTGTCCATTAATCAATAAAAAAAATTAAAAATAGAACTGCAGTAAAAATTAAGTAAATTATAGCCGGGAAAATAAAATTTATGCATAGTCTCAAAATCGTGTGTTATTAAAGTTTGAAATTATTTCTTTTTTCTTTTCATTTGCGAATTAAATTATTGTTAGTTACCAATAGTATTGATTATTTCTCTTTAAAACTCAACAAGTTTTGTAACCATAAATATGGATACTTCGTCCGAACAAGTCGCTCAAATTGTGGCATTGGTGCGGGAAGGCTTGGATCAACGAACGATTTGCTAGAAATTTAAACTTAAACCAGTCTACGGCGTCTAGAGTATACCGAAGATTTTTAAACAGAGGTTCTTACGAAAAGAGACCCGGTAGCGGCAGAACTCGAGCAACTACAAGTCGTAACGACCGAGTTATTGTTTTAACTTCCCTACGAAATCGTTTTCTCACGTCAGTAAACATCAAAACAGAGCTGAGTGAAGTGCGTGGACTAAACGTGAGTGCACGAATAATAAGGAGGCTCAAGAAAGCGTCAATCCAGCAAATGGTCCAAAGCTATCTGCAGCTCACAGACAAACTCGTTTAAGATTTGGTCGTGAACATCTTAATTGGACTGAAGAGCAATGGGCTTCCATATTGTTCACCGATGAGTGTAGGATATGTTTGAATGGTGCAGACGGTCAAAGAAGAACCTATCGTCGACGTGAGGGGAGATATGCTCAAAATTGCATTGAGGACCATGTTCCTTTTGGATTCGGTTCGTGTATGGTGTGGAATGGCATTTTGATGATCAGGCGAACGGAACTTGTGTTCATCGACATGGTTCGTCAAAACTGTTTTTTCGATAAACCAAGCAAAGCCAATTTTTGTTACAATTATCGTTTTTATTAAAAAAAAAAAAAAATTGAATGATCCTCTCCAGTATACAAACATACATATTACTTAACTATACTTAAGCCAAATTCGATGTGGATTTTTTGTAAACAAACCAAATCATCGCGTATAGGGTTATCAAACTTTTATTATTGAAAAATTGTAATTTATCACCAATTTCCTAGTTATACATTAAAAATTTTACTTTAACACTGTTTCCTAGCACTGAACTTAACCGCCAAATACGTAATATCCAAGAAAATTAGTTTATAACAAAAATTAACAATTTTTTTATTACTAACTAGTAAACCCGGCGAACTCCGTTTCGCCACCAGATGGCTACGTTTTTTGTAAAACCATATTAGTTTGTAGTACATGCATCAGAGATGGCGCTGTATGTGAAAAATGATTTTCCCTGTTTTCCTGCTTTTCTGTTGAAATTTTTCCTAATTTTGTTTGCAATAAAGCTCACGGAGCCCGAGACCTTTCCAACGAATGCAAAACCGTGGAAATCGGTTCGTGCGTTCTGGAATTATAGCGTCAGGAAGGAAAACCCGACTTATTTTTATATATAAGATGTATATCTAACAACCCTAAATTTTAGCACTGACAGGAAAATTTCGCAAATAAGCAACATTTGGTATTTTTTGATCAGTCGTTATATTGTTAAAGGTAAATTGTAATCGATTTTTATACACAACTTTAAATATTATAATTATTATGTTCATTCAACGTACGTAAAGTAAAATAAATAATAAAAAAGAATGAGTATCTGAACATAGATTTTTAATCATAATAAATCAATTTTAAAACAAATGTTATTTTATTTTTAATGCTATTCAGGGATAGTGTAGCTATTTTTAATATCGGCATATACATATTTATGAAAATATTTAAAATCATTCAGTGGGAAATTAGTTATACCCACGTGAACAAATAAATTTTACCTCTATAACAGATAGATAGTTATAGATAATATATAAATATATCCAACTCCCTGACTTATTTATTTCAAGTGTTATGTAGCTTGTACTACTGTGTATAATAATATAAAACAATATAATTATTATAATTATTTTCCAATAGGTTGTTAATATCTGCCTATGGTTGGTTGCTAAGCAACGGTTTGTTGGTAAACAATCCATATCGAATTTGGCTTAAGTATAGGATATTATGATACTACGCTCTTATGAAGTTAATGAACCAAAGTATAGGTTTCAATTAAATTTTGAATACTTGGTTAAAATGTTTATTTAAAAGGCGTTTTAAACATTTATGCAATTTATGAGTCTGTCAGTGTAGTCTATCTCATCAAAAATTTTCAAAAACACTTTAAGTCACGTGATTTCTTATAGCAAAAAAAGAATCTTTGAAATTTATTTTGATAAATGTTAAGTGCTTTGACACATTATTTAATAAATTTGGGTGAGTTAAATTTTTTTTAAAATATTGAGGGCAAGTAACTCGAAATGTTTGAAAAAAATTTGAACTATGTATGTAAAATAGGGTTTTCATTCAAAATTCAAAATAATGGCTATCATTTTTATTGAAATAAACTATTAAAAACAACAAAATGTAACATCAATAGATTATTATCTATTCACTTAAGTTATCAGTCTCCAAATGCTACAACAGACTTCAATTTTTGAAGTGATACTTCTATATAGACGGGGGGTCTTAAGAATTTTGTGTCACGAAAAAGCGTTATGGTCAGAAAGCCAGGTAAAAATTTGGTTAGTTATTTTCTCTCGAACGATAAATCAACGATCAATTCAAATAATTTTTTTTTAATTATACTTCTTTTGGCGCGCTAGGGAAAAATGATGAGATGAGAAACCATGAATGTCTGTCTGTCCCAATGTTTGTTATGAAATCTTGCAAATTAAATTTGATCCACTTGCCATGAAACGACACAACCTCATCGAGTTTGGGCTCGTTTGAATCGTCTTGACGATTAGTTTGTTTTTCAATAGTAACCAGGGTATGATGATGGAGCTGGAAGGTGTCATAGGAATCAGAAATCATCAGGTCATAGGAACTCTGTAATGAAACGATTCAACCCCATCGAGTTTCGGCTCGTTTGATTCGTCTTGACGAGTACTTTGTTTTTAGATGGTTACCGGGGTCTGATGTGATGATGGAGCTGGAAAGTGGCAATAGGAACTTCGCAATGAAACAACACAATCCCATCGAGTTTCGGCTCGTTTGATTCGTCTTGCCGAGTACTTCATTTTTAGATGATTACCAGGGTCTAATTACAGATGGCGCACACTACCCATTAACTCGGCGCATCGTTTTATTATAACTTCTTACGTGCGTACATAAGTACACACTTTTTTTATTGACCGTTTGAAGAAAATGTGTAAGCTGATTAGTATGTACTGCTGTAATAAATTTAAAAAAAAATCAGATAACAGTAAGTTTTTTTCTTCGTGCGTGGGAGGGTACCGACGCTTATCCTCCCAACGGAACCGCATTGAATTCCAGATTTAGTTCAGTTTTTTTGTTTGTTAAAATAAAATATGCTTAAATAAAAAATGCATTAATTAAAATATACCTAACCTTTACTAACGTTTACTGCAAATTACGATTTGATTAAATCATAATTTGCAGTAAACCTGCGAAAAAAAACGAAATGTGTGCTGGGACACATAGTAAAAATGAAACTTTAACGGACAAGTGGAAAAAAGAATTGCAACGGACAAGTGGAAAAACAAACGGCAACGGACAAGTGGAAAAACGAATCGCAACAAAATCTATACTTGAAGTTCTACAGGCAGATTACTAATGTACTTGTCCAATTTGAAAACCGGTTTTACGTGAAGTTTTATCTGCCCGCCCTTGTTGTTTATAGTTCAAAGAATAGTTTGTATAAATTTTACATAGAAATTGTTAATAGTGTAGAAGTTGTGAGTTATTCATATAATCAATGTCCAATGTGATGAATGTCTTGGGAATTCAAGTCAGGAGAAATGCTGACCGGCAATGCGAGATCGAGGATGCAGACTTTATTTCGAAGGCCAAAATTAATACTCCTAACGCGACCCGTGAAGGAAGAATTCTGGGCAGACAATTGAGAATTGCAGCTGACGAAGCAGCGAGTACTTCGGAGGGACCAAAGTATAGCCCTGGGATTACTGATTAACCGTAAGGTAAAAAAATATCTCTATCTTGCGAATAATATTTCTGACAAACTTCGAAACAGCATCGAAGTAATTTTTTTTTTAAATCGATTTGAACTCCCTTTTTAATGTTTGAAGTACGGAGAATATTGTGTGTTCACACAATATTCTCACATTTATACGTTATTAATATATTATATATATAATATTATTTTATATTCATTTTACGTTGAAATTCTACAATTGTCAAAATTATACGGTGAATTTACCGAAAGATCATGCAGCGGCCCAACGGCCGAGCGCGTCATTTCTTTGCACATTTTCCAAACGCGATTATCTCGTTAAATATAGTAGATGGAATATTTTACTGAAAGAAGACTTTTTTATATTTGATATATTTTTAATACATTATAATTATCTTATACTACTAAGTACTAATAAACGTACTTAACCTAAAACATGAAACTTTAAAAATAATTTCCTTTTTCACTTTAATAACATACACCATTTATGAGACATAGATAAACAATTGGAGTTATACCTATATAAATTTTTGGCACTGTTCTAATGGTTAAGCATATATAAAATCATAATGAAAAAGACCTTGGTCGGTCCACCGCACATTGGTTTAATGGAGGTCGCTTACATTCTATTCTAAAAGTCAATTGTTCTTGATTGATAAGTAATGCGAGAACAATTCTTAAATTATTTTACGACGAAAATACCACTAATTGAATTTTATTAAACATGTGTTCGTTAGATGCATTTAAAAGATCGACATCATGTTCTTGCGCAACGAGAATTCCGTACATATTAGCTATAAACAGTACTGTTGTAGTACGATAAATATATACACATATAATAAACTAAAATTATGTTTGTTTTTTAAACTTAGTTAAAAGCAGTGTTAAGCACAATGTAGTTTGAAAATATATCAAACATTCTAACAGAAATTGATTGATAATACATAATAGATTTACCGTATTATATTAATATGTATTTTTACACTTAGAGGGCCAAGTGTACCAAACCAGAATTCGAAACAATACGAGTATGAATATAAACAAAAATAATAACAATTGTAACAATATATTTTTTTTAATTTAATAATCTTTAGTATAAACAGAATTTTTTCACAGTAAAATAACAAGCTGCAAAAAAAAAACGCAAATCGGCTCAGAAGCACCGAAGAATAGATGTATGTAGGTATATTATAATATTATACGTGTTATTCTTGCGGAGTTTCACCGAGTGCCATGGTTCTGTTTGATTGAACACGTCATGTTAAGAGACATGTGAAATTTTTAATTTGGTCGAGTAATGAGTGATGCTTCAACATGGGTGAAACCGCTTGAATCAACTATAATATTTATATTATAACCAGCTTCCACCAGCGTGGGTGTATTGATAAAAAGTAGCCTATGTCCTTCTTCTGGCTTCAGACTATCAACTAACAGCAGATTGGCCTTGAATATATGTTTCATAAATACAACCTAAAAAACTAAAACTATACCTAAATAACTAAAACCAGAATCCTATAATGAAAAAAACAAAAACAATCCTAATACGACTGAAATAGAAATAAAAAGTAATCTTATATTTCTACTTGAAATATACTATCTAAAAATAATAATAATAGCTACTGTAGGTGTTATTAAGTGATAAATCGTTTTTAGAATCGAATTAGCTATAATACAAAATTCAAAATGAACACAACCGTCAATGACGTCTGCCCTCACGCGTCAGTCCACTTCGAGTCGCGCACTCGGCGATGGCGCATCATTACTCGTCATTCATTGTCGCTTTGCCGATCCCGAGACCGAAAAGATCTATTTCCGATCCCTGGAAACATCGGTCGGGAATTCCGGGGATTGAAAAAGAAATCTTGAAATTTATGAAATGGTTGATATAAGTTGGTATCATATTATTCAGTGATTTTAAGCAGTGGATTTATTAATGCCTGTTGATATGATGTGATGTGCAAAATGCAATTGAAAAAAAAATTATAATGGATTTTGAAATTAGGTAATTATGTAGTAGGTATAATGAAATATTGTTTTTAATGTGAAGATATTGTTTTTTTTTAAGTTCAAGAAGATATAAGCATGGTATGGTATACAAGTTCTGACAATTGCAGCTGCATTTTATGGTCTGATCTGGTCAAATGGTGGAGTGGTATATCTGGTCAATGTTTAATTATACTAAGAAAGAAAAACTATATTCACCAAATGTTTAATAAAATAATAATAACCTTTATTCCAGGAGTAGCTCATATAGTGTTAGTTTGAATTTTTTCTTATAACTTACTATTAATAATAACAAATTTAAATCAAAATTAAATCAATGACAAAATTCAATCAGCTAAAAATTAAAAATCATAATACTCAAAATCAATACCAAAATTCATTGAAAATTGCAAATTAAAATTAGGAATTCAAAATTAATACTAAAATTCCGTCATAAACTAGAATTACTAAAATTCAATTAAAGTCACAATTAAAATTAAAATCAAAATCCAACCAATACCTACTAAGTTTAAATTACAATTACAATTCAATCAAAAATAAAATTCAAAAAATTCAAAATTAAAACCAAAACCAAAATTAAAATTAAAATCAAAATCAAGACCAAAATCAAATTCGAAATCAAAATTAAAATTAAGATTAAAATAAAGATTAACATCAAAATTAAAATCGAAATTAAAATTAAAATCAAAATTAACATTAAAATAAATGTTAGTAATAATTCTTAACAACTATGTTAGTTTAAAAACAAAAAACTATCAAAATTTGTTTATGATTGCCTCGCAGCTACGTGTGCACCGTCCCAGCGTCTCCAGAGGGGACTGTCTATCTTTACAGCCAATGTGCTGAGGAGGTTGTTGGAGCTGTTGAGTAATCTGTGCATTGTGGACGCGGTTCGCTTGCGTATGATCGCATAGAAATCATCTACACGAGCCTCCGCAAACATTGCCGACGCACTGCAGTACCGAGGCTTTTTCAAGAAAACCCTCAGCACATTGTTATACTGAGACGCGCAGAGCATTATATGCTTGCCGTGTGTAATTCTCCCATAGACTGCAAGTGTAAAAGGACTGGCAAGAGGCTTTAAATAAAATTAATTCCACCTATGACGTACATCGAGCAAATCTACGGGCCAAAATATTGCCTCTAACTGATAAAGCTCTGCGCTCGCGTTCGATATCGCTATCATCATCCAGGCATCATCATTCACAATATGGCCAAGGTATTTGAACTCAGATACTTGTTTCAGAGGAGTTTCACACAGATATAATATTGGGATTCAAATTTAATTTAGTTTAAACACAATACAATAGGTTACAAATTAGTAAAACTTATTATTTTATTAGTAAGGGGGCGTCCATAAATTACGTGAGGTGTTTAAGGGGGGGAGGGGGTCGAGTCAAATCTCATCTAATCTTACGTTAGAGAGAGGGGGGGTCTCGGCAAATATCATGCAATTTTTTTCTGATTGAAACAAAAAAAAATATACCATTTTGGTCCATTTAATCCAGATTGTACATGCTTAAGATTTAATCTTGAGCGTAATCGCGTAATACGATTAAGATCATTCACTAATTCGTTCGAAAGAAAATAATTTCATTCATACTTCGACGTTATACACGTTTTTACGACGTTTGAAAAATCTCACGTGAGATTGGGGGATGGGGGAGAGGGTTAAATAAAATCTCACGACATCTCACCAGGGGGGAGGAAGGGACAGAAAATTTAAAAAAACACCTCACTTAATTTATGGACGCCCCCTAAATATAATTCATATTGGATGTGTTTATACATCTGACTTTGTTTTTCTCTATGTTAAGGTAGTTCCAGCGTGGTGAAGTGTAGTCCTACCTTAATACCTTCTGCCTAATATTGTTAGTTATTCGCTGTGAGTGAAGCCATGGTAGGGGAAATTAAATCGACTGAAGCGTTCGCAGTGGTCACTTTCGGTACTACGGGGGGCTATTATTCCTAAAATTGTAAGCAAGTACACGTGAGAGTATTTATTTTGTTTTAATTTAAATAAATTAAAGAAAAATGAGACACCAAAGTTGTTGTGTTGTAAATTGTAAGAATACCAGCAGAAAAAGTGAGTGCAAGTTTTATAAATTTCCGACTGCTCAATGGAAAAGAAATCAACGGAATCAGTGGATAGCTGCAGTTAAAAGGCTGAAGTAAGTACTACCATAACCTTAACTTTATCAATAACAATAATTCGGAAAATTTAAATGAAAATTAAGTTAGCCGACATCCAAAAATTTTAATAATTATTTTTATCGAAAAAATCATTACGAAAAAATTAAAAAAAAAATTAATTTGTAAAAAACTTGATAAATTCAAAGTGAAATTAAAAAAAAAAATTTAGTTCTAATTTAATAAAACAAAAAAAAAATAAAAAAAATAACATTAATTAAATAAATATTAATATATTCCATTGATATAACTATTTAATTATTTTTTCTTCAGTTTAATTTTTTTCTTAGTAACACTTTTTGACTTTGATATAAATATCAAATAACCTGAATGTTTACTGCATTCTTTATTATTTTTTATCATTATAATTACTTGTTGTTGATTCGCTTAATTAAAAAACAAAACGGCAATCACTACAAAAATCTAACATATTTTTTATAACTTTTTCTTTTTACTATTATTTATAATATTTATTTATTTTTATTTTCCTTGCTATTGCCATACGTATAAAAACATTTTATGACAGCCTCCTGTAGTTCATATTTTGTCTGGCGCTGCAGTCGCACTCATAGCGAATAGTAATCTGTCAACGTTACTCTGAGTGTTTTATATATATTTGTTTATATGGTCTTAGTATATACAAATAGTTTTGCGCTTTCTAATAAGAGTTTTATTAAATTAAAAAGATGGGAGCGTCGTGCAGTGTTGCCAGATAACTATAAATTTAAAATTAAAATTAATTTTTATAATTTTAATATCTCGATAACAAAACCGTGAAGTGCTACTTTTATTTTTTTAGCTTATTCTAAAAACATTTTTCAACACTCTCTTAGTTTTTTTCCAATTCTGTCGAAGGACTTTTTTCATATAATAAAAAATCGGACATTTAACATGCATAAATGGGACATTACTCTCGAAATCGCGAACTTTGTCTTTAAATATCTCGCGATCTAAACCGTCAAAAATTATGAAATTTTAGGAATTCATAAATAAAGCTATTCTAAACCCGTGAAATTTTTTTTTGCCGAATCTGTCGAAAAGTGTTTTCATGCTGGAACTACCTTAAGTTTAAAAACAACGAGGAAAGAAAAAAAAAAGGAAAATTAATAATTTTCTACCGGGTCCCGGGAATGAAAAAGGATCGGGAATCCTGAAACTCTAATACTTTCAGGGTTTCGGGATTCCCGAATTTTACCTATGTCCTATCAAATTTCATCACAAACGGCGCAGAAGATTAGCCACGAAACATACATTTACATAAATACAAACTAAATAACTACTTAAAACTACAATCCTATAATCATTAAAAAAACAAATTTAAAAAAAGCATTTTTAATAGTTACGACTGAAATAAAAGTAAAAAGTAATCTATATTTCTACTTAAAATATAGTAACTAAATATAATAATTATGCCTGCTGTACTAATCGTAAGTAATAAATCGTTCCGAGAATCGAATTAGCTATAAGAAAAAACCACTGAACTGATTTAGAAGAAACTTTACAGTAATATAGCTTATACACCAGAATAATATTACATAGTATTAGGCTATAATTTATAAAGATTTTGTCTAATTTTGCCGTAAAGCGAAAAAGCGTAAGTGCCACCATGGCGTTTACGACCTTCTTTTGGCGAGAATTCGACTGACCAGAATGGAGCGTAAGTCAGCGCGGTGCTCAGGGCGGGGGTAGAGGGTCGATCCAAGTAATGACGCGCCATCGCCGAGTGCGCGACCTGAACGCGGGCAGACATGTGAGGGCAGACGTTATTGAATACTATATAATAAGTTCGATTCCCGCTTAGAGCAGATATTTGTATTTGTACAAATATTTGTTTCTGATCTCGGTGTATGTCCTTGTGGATCTGACCACCCGCGTCTCTCGGAGAGCGCTTAAATCTGTTGTTCTCGGTCGTTACCTGACATAAAAAATCATAAAAAAGAAAGCAGGAGCATCAGGAGTTTTCAAAGTGAGAAGCTAATTTTTTATATTTAATTTAGTAACGGCAGTAGGCAGCGAAAGAGGAAAAATGCAGATTTAACGCGTTGAGATCTAAGTTTTTCGAGATATTTTGACGAGGTTTACGAAATTCCTAGCAATTTAAGAAAATTCCAGACTTTCAAACCAGACTTCCAGACTTTTAAGAAATTCATAAAAAAACTTTTTATTTATGATTATAACTAATTTCAACAATAAAACTTATAGCAGAGATTTTTTAGTCATTCATTATTATTATTCAAATAATAAATGTATGAATTTTATATTCTACTACTTATATTGGTCTGTGTGAACTTGGCACCCGACTTTCGAAAAATTAACTTTTTTTTGGTTCATTCGAAAGGTTTCGATATGTAGTTGATTGTAGTGACGCTAACTTTGTTTGTAGTAGTACCAAAAAAAAATTTTTGACACTTAAAAAAAAACTTATCCCCCCACATTAAAAAAAAAATTTTTTTTCTTCGATTCTTGTAGGGCAACGTTTGTAGTGGATTGTAGTGAATTTTTTTTCGTTTGTAGTAACATAGAAAAATTAAAAAAAAATTAAGAAGTTCTTTTCAACAAAAAGTTTTACTCCGTTAAATCAATTTAAAAGCCTATGCATTCACTATAATTATAGCTCACAATGTAAGTGAAACCTTGATAGAGGTTAGTAGTAAAACCATTTTCAATTGTAGTATAACAAATGTGACAGAAACCATCAAAGTTTGTAAAAGTCGATTTCTACAAGTTTTGGATGAATCATTTCCGATTGGTGGTCTTCACGATTACTACAAACGCTTAAAATGACAGAGAAACCTCCGGAGAAGTTTGTAGTAAAAATATTTTTGACTGTAGTAAAATAAATTTGACAGAAAAGCGGATGAGAAGCTCTCAAAGTTAGTAAAAGTCGATTTCGACTGATTTATGACGAATCATTATCGGTTGGTTATCTTTACGATTATTACAAACGCTTAAAATGAAAGAGGAACCTCCGGAGAGGTTTGTAGTGAAAATATTTTTGATTGTAGTTAAATAAATTTGACAGAAAATCGGATCAGAAGCCATGAACATTTGACAGAAAAGCGGATGAGAAGCTCTCAGAGTTAGTAAAAGTCGATTTCGACTGATTTATGACGAATCATTATCGGTTGGTTATCTTTACGATTACTACAAACGCTTAAAATGACAGAGGAACCTCCGGAGAGGTTTGTAGTGAAAATATTTTTGATTGTAGTAGAATAAATTTGACAGAAAAGCGGATGAGAAGCTCTCAAAGTCAGTAAAAATCGATTTCGACTGATTTATGACGAATCATTATCGGTTGGTTATCTTTACGATTACTACAAACGCTTAAAATGACCGAGGAACCTCCGGAGAGGTTTGTAGTGAAAATATTTTTGATTGTAGTTAAATAAATTTGACAGAAAATCGGATAAGAAGCCATGAAAGGTTTTAAAAGTCGATTTCTACATGTTTTGGACGAATCACTTCCGATTGGTGGTCTTCACGATTACTAAAAACGCTTAATATGATAGAGGAATCTCCGAAGAGGTTTGTAGTGAAAATATTTTTGATTGTAGTTAAATAAATTTGACAAAAAAAGCTGATGAGAAGCTATCAAAGGTAGAAATTGTGCATTTCGACTAAGATATGACAAATAATTTCCGGTTGGTTATCTTTACGATTACTACAAACGCTTAAAATGACAGAGGAACCTCCGGAGAGGTTTATAGTGAAAATATTTTAGATTGTAGTTAAAAAATTTGACAGAAAAGCGGATGAGAAGCTCTCAAAGTTAGTAAAAGTCGATTTCTACAAGTTTTGGACGAATCATTTCCGATTACTGGTCTTCACCATTACTACAAACGCTAAAAATGATAGAGGAATTTTTTTTTTAATGTGGGGGGATGAGTTTTTTTTTAAGTGTCAAAAATTTGTTTTTTGGTACTACTACAAACAAAGTTAGCGTCACTACAATCAACTACATATCGAAACCTTTCGAATGAACCAAAAAAAAGTTAATTTTTCGAAAGTCGGTTGCCAAGTTCACACAGCCCGTTTTTTAATGTGTGCTAAAATCTAAAATCTGCAATAACTTTTGTTCTATTTGTGCTAGAGAGCTGAGAGATAGCTCATTTTAAAGAGGGTTTAATGGGCTTTAATTTGATATCCAATTTGAATACTTTAGAGGAAAAAGGAGAGTTTGAGTAAAACTCAATGAATTGTTTTTGAAAAAAAAAAAATCAGTTGGTGTTTTTTAATTTTTTTCAAATTTATATGTTTTTATGTATAATTTTGTGAGTACACCATAAAAAATTCAGAGTGAGACCACAGTGGGATCAGGTGATATGTAAAAATACATCACTGAAGAGTCACAATTTTTTTTTTTTTTTGATTTTGTTTATCAAGCTTGCTTTTGTTGATCTGCTGATACTTGAACAGACACATCCCTTTCATGTCCTAACATAAACAAATGATGACTGTGTTCTATTGTAGTACTACTCGTTTCAGTCTATATATTGTTTTCAGAGAGTGAACAAGTGTTAAAAAAGTTTAAACCGGGATGTGTCTGTTCAAGTATCAGCAAATCAACAAAAGCAATCTTGATAAACAAAATCAATTTTATATACATGTACCATCAATATTGTTTCTATACTAAGGTCCAACATTAATAAAAAACATTAGAATTAGAATTAACATTAAATTTAAATAAAAAAAATTTGTGACTCTTTTCAGTGATGTATTTTTAACGTATCTCCTGATCACATCATGGTCCCACTCTGAATTTTTTATGGTGTACTTACAAAATCTATATATATCTATATAAGAGATTTCCACGTATACATTGACTCATCACGATATCTCTGAAACTATAAGGCAGAGACTTGAAATTTGGTAGGAATATTCCTTTTATATATATATATGATATAATAGTAATGTTATGTCTACCGAGACATTAATCTTGTAATAATTTGACGTATTAGTTTTAAATGAAATTTTTTTGACATTCGTTAAGTGTGTATAATCACCTTATGACGAAATAAATATTTTCATTTCATTTCATTTCATTTCATTTCATTTACCGAGTAGAGGTCAGCTAAGAACGGATTTTACGAAATTCTACCTCTAAGGGGGTGAAAAAGGGGGTCAAAGTTTGTATAGGACAACATGATTCCTTGGTCCAATCTACTTCAAATTTCGCATAAATATTCTTTAATAGAATTGGTTGAAGACGTGTTTCGTATTTTATCCAAATTCATCCTCTAACGATGTTAAAATTGGGGAGAAAATTATTTTGATATAAATACTCCAATAGTGATTTTGATTTAAATTAAAATTTATTTTGACACATGTTTGACAACCAATCCGTCTGTTATAAAATATTTTCCAGTATTGACGCAGGTGTAGGTGATAAAAAATATAAATTTATATTTTTTGAAATTTTAGTTAAATATCCGTGCGAAGCCGGGGCGGGCCGCTAGTTATAACTAAAAACATATATACATTTGAAAAAAATTAAAAAACACCAACTGATTTTTTTTTTTGTTGAAGGTTGAAAACTTTTTTTTATTGGATGTTTTGACATGGAATGACCCAATTATTATTTTTAGTTAATATATTTTATGTAGAAATATAAATTACTTTTTATTTTTATTTAAGTCGTATTACAAATGATTTTTTTTTAGAGTTTACTCCTAAAGAATCGATTTTCACATAAGGCCCCCGAAAAATCGTCGATCACGTTACGTTATTTTTTTTTTTTGTGCAACCTATTTTCACTTTTAAGTGGTGAGTATTAAGACGTATAGTCTGCGCGCAAGTTCCGGAGGAATCGGCGGTTGAGGAAGGGGCGGGTATGTGCCGCGCCCGACCGTCGCTTCATACCCCGCACTCTGGTCTCTGAGTCTGCCACTGCTAGTGAGTAAGTGACGACCTTGACGTGAGAGCACGCCTATCGAGTCTTTTTTAATTAAAAAAACATGTGAGCCGTCACGGGACGCCTGGCAGATGTGAAACATCGACATTATTTTGTAAAAGTAATATGCAGAAAAGAACATATTGTGATAGGAACTAAATATGTCATAATGATAAAATAAAATATTACGTTTTTTTTCCAGATAACGATGACTATTTATTGAATAAACATTATTTTTCATTAAATACAAAAATTTACGAATTTATTTCAAATCGTGACTACTTAATTCGTTTAATCAGTGACTTCGAATGCGCATGGCGACGCGTCGCCACACCGCACACACTACTGCATATAGACTGTATATGGGTATTTCTCTACTAAATGGAAAATCGTTGTCCTAAGCAAATTTTATATAATAAATTTTAATATTTCTCAGTTTTTTGTATGAATAATGACAAAGTATTAGGTATTCTTGACACGCTATACCTTATTTAATAATTTAATAATGTAATATTTCTTTAAATCAATCTCAAACACCTCAAAACATAGTCCTCTGGTATGTCCCTTTTCCCGAATTGCAAGTCTTGTGACCAATATTATTTTATTTACCGTTGATACTGAATAAAATGTATTAAAATACTTTTAAAAAAGACAGTCAGCATCTTTATAAATCACAATTATATATTTACTATAAAAATTTAATCGAAAAATCTCGACGTGAATGCTGTCCTCAAATTTTTAAACAGTCCTCTGATAACATTTGAAAACCGCGCTTAAGTCAAATTTTGTATTCGCTCGAAACGTTAACATCGTGAAACGGAACGCATTCAGTGTGAAGTTCGTTCGGGTGTATAGATAGGCGGGCAGTTGCCATTTTGTTAGTGCCACCACTGAGTCTGCTAGTGAACCACGAGTCTCGGCCGTTAGATAAAACAGTCCCCTGGTTAGCCATTTTTTCCATATTTTAAGAGTTTTAATTACAAATATTTGTTTAAACTAATTGATTATTAAGTATGTAACCACGTTTGTTTCGTTAATGTGATAAGTTTAGACGATTTAGTTTTTATTAAATTTACATGTAAAAATGACAGTCCTCTGGCCGACAGTCCCCTGGCATTTCATAGCACAGTAGGCTGTTTTATAACGCAAGAGACTGTTTTCTTTAGGTTTTATCAAGTCCTGATTCCCGAATCCCGATTACATATAGTTTGATGATAGCAACAAGAATATCAGCATCCAAGTTGAAAAAAGTACGATCTCTAACAAAATGAAAAAAGTTTAATGGTTCGTCGGCGTGAACTGATACAAGAACTAAACAAAAAATTGGATGCGTAATATAACCACGAAATAAACATATTTCATCAGCATAAAGCAATAAAGGAATTAAAAGAAAATCTATCTGTCACGATTTTGAATGAAATCGTCTATAACTCAAAAACCAGGACGAAAATAAATGGGCTTTTCAAAGAGATATATTTCATTTAATATTGTCCTTCATTTTAGTAACAAACATTCTCAACAATTAATAAAATTTGCTTAGGACAGTCTTGTATGGACAAGTTTCCAAATAGCAGAGAAACACCCATATATATACCATCGCGGCATGCGTCGCCACGCCAGAAATCGGTTTTAAGTGCGGCTATAGATGTTTCACATCAAAAATATAAATTTATTTATTAATTTTTGACTTTATTTAATAATAACTTTTTTTAAATAATTAATTGTAAAAATCACAATAAGTTCAGATGAATCTAACATTGAACTTACCAAAGACGAGATTATTCGTAATTTTGATAATGAAGCCAAATTAATAACGGACAATTTTGTGCCTCAGAAATCTAAAGCGCGCTATATTTTCAAGTAAAAAATGTAAAATAGGCAACAAGTGTTATTCTGTGTCACATACGAATTATGTGTCTAGAGAATCGTTCTTAAGGAGTAAACTTCAGTCGTGCGTCGGAGCTGACAGTCTTTTTTTTATATTTGATTATAGGATTAGATAGTTTTAGTTATTTAGGTTGTATTATGTACAATTCTAATTCGACTGAAATAAAAATAAAAATTAGCCTTAGAATATACTAACTAAGAATAATAATTATGCCTACTGTACTAAGTAATAAATCCCTTTGAGAATCGACTAGTTATTAAAAAAAAAAAAAAATGGACACAACCGTTAATGACATCTGCCCTCAAGCCTCTGCCCTAAAAGTGCACGATATATGTATATCATATCGATATTTCGTAAATATTCGATATAAGCATAGCGATATATCGTATCAATCCGATAGTAGCAAATAGATGATTTGCTACTTAGTAGTAGCGCTGTAGCGATATATTTCGATATATTTTCATCTGGTATATATCGAGTAGTATCGATATATTTCATCCGACATACATCGTATGTAGTAATATAGTATATGTAGAAATGATGAAATTTTTTTTGGGTTGCGCGTAGGTTACAATCGATATACACTCAGCGGCACTAGGCATGAGACCGATATATCAAAACGTAACTAATATCGGTTACGCGTCCCCATATCATATCATATCGATATACCAAAACACATAGCCGTTTTCACATAACCAACGAAAACTTGAGCGCGAACACGAAACCGAAACTGGTAGAACGGTGACGATAACTAATAGCGGCGCGACAGCTAAAACCATATTATCTGCATCTCTTTCTTATAACGGTAACTTCTTACTGAATAAAAGAGATGAGGCGAATATGGTTTTCCATATTATCTGCATCTCTTTCTTATAAATCAAATCAAATCAAAATATTTTATTCGTTATTAGGTGATTGATCACACACACTCAACGAACGTCAAAAAAAAAAAATGTCTCGGTAGACATCTACAATTTCATCATCGGCTTTACTAAATATTACAATAATATAATAATGTTCCTAGTGTAGGCCGAGAGAAAAAAAGCCGAAGGAAAAAAAACTCTCGGTACTCTTTTTACCATATATTATTTTGTACATACAATATAAAAAATATATTCACAAAGAACGAGCAAATCATGTCACTGCCAAGCAGCCTTGTCATTTAAAAAATCTTTAATGCTATAATATGCCTTACTACATAATTTGGATTTAATGAAGTGTTTAAATTTATTTAGGGACAAGTCTTGCACATTACCAGGCAGTGTATTGTACATGCGTATACAGTTACCTACAAAAGAGTTACTTATTTTGTGGAGCCTAAAATTAGGAATGGCCAATTTATTTTTATTTCTTAAATTTATATTATGTCTATCACAGTTCTTGACAAATTTATTTTTGTTTTTATGTGTGTATAATAAGTTTTCAAAAATATATTGAGAGTAAACAGTTAGTATTTTTATTTCCTTAAATTTATTTCGTAAAGACTCACGGGTGCCCATACCGTAGATAGCTCTGACAGCTCTCTTTTGCAAAATAAATATACATTGAATATCAGCAGCGTTTCCCCACAGCAGTAAACCATAAGTCATGATGCTGTGGAAATAGCTGAAATATACTAATCGCGCGGTTTTGATATCCGTCAACTGGCGTATTTTTTTTACTGCGTAAGCTGCGGAGCTGAGTCTGCCAGATAACTTCCCAATATGAGGACCCCACTGTAATTTTGAATCTAAGGTTATACCCAGAAAGACAGCCTGATCGACCAATTCTATTTCCTTATCCCTAATCCTGATACCGGTTGTAGCCAACTTAACATTCGGTAAAGTGAATCTCACACATTTTGTTTTGGATTCATTTAATAGTAGATTATTTACATTAAACCAGTGGATAATCTTAGAGAGAGCCCTGTTTACATCGTCGAGTGAATTTTGTCCACGTTTAACCTTAAACAGTAAAGATGTATCATCTGCAAACAAGACTATCTCATGTTCATCTCTAACAAGATGAGGGAGGTCATTAATATAAACCAGAAATAGAAAGGGACCTAAAATCGAACCTTGAGGTACTCCCATTGTTACAAGAGAGCCGGGGGACCGCTTGTCGTTGATCACCACGCTTTGGGTCCTGCCACTCAAATAAGAAGTGACAAAATCGAGAGCGGTACCCCGGATTCCATAGTGATGTAGTTTCCTGATTAATGTCTGATGCTGGACACAATCAAATGCCTTAGAAAGGTCACAGAATACACCATAGGCATCGTGTGACTGATCCCAGGCCTCATAAATAGTCTCTAAAAGTTTAATTCCAGCATCAGTAGTAGACCGGCCGCGAGTAAAACCAAATTGTTTATTGTGTAAGAGTTCATTACTTTCAAAATGTTTTTGAAGTTGATGTAGGATAATTTTTTCAAAGATTTTACTGAAAGTGGGAAGTACCGATATTGGACGAAAGTTAAAAGGATCTGCGGTACTTCCAGATTTAAATAAAGGCATTAACTTGCTAAATTTCATCAAGTCAGGAAACACAACACTATCAATACAATTATTAAAAATTAAAGCCAGTTCTGGAGCAACTATTTCAATTAGGGAATTTATAAGATGTACAGAAATGCTCCAGAGATCTGGTGTTCTTTTTATATTTAACAATTTAAAAGCCTTTAAAATACAATACTTATTCACATGACTAAATTTAAATTCTACATTACATATAGGTACGTTAGATTTCAACAATGGTATAACGGTATATAACGGTAACTTCTTACTGAATAAAAGAGATGAGGCGAATATGGTTTTCGATTCGATTTAGCGGTTTTAATGCAACTGTGTACATCGCAAAATATAACTACAAGTTTAAGCAATAAAGTCGAGTCTTTACTCTTTTATGGTTATGATTATTTAGTTTCCGTAATAAAAAAGTGTGTGTATTTAAGAAAAAGTTTGTGAAACGAATCATTTTTAGTTTTATTGAAGTATGCCTTATAATAATTATTATATTAAAATATTAAAAATTATAATAATACTATAATATAACTATAATATTTAATATTTTATAACCATAAGACGTAGTTTTTCAAAACATTTGTTATAAACTTGTTATAGTTTATATTTAAACTGTTAATGTAACCTTTATGTTCAACAGTTTGCGTTTGTTTCGTTTTGTGTTTACGTTACGCAATTGATAGCAAAACATTACTACTGATATCGATATATGAAAACGGTTTTCAATATCGATATGGAAACTTAATATCGGCTACGTAGCCGTTTGATCTAAAAACCGAAAACGCCCATGTCTAAGCGGCACGGAATCTTGGCCAAATTCATAACATGCGATATTTTTTTTTTAGGTGTGTCTAACTTTGTTTTTATTGTATAAGTGGGTAGAAATAATATTTACGTTAATCCGAAGAGAGTAATTAACTAAGTTGAAGTGCATTTTGGTTTGGGTTCTGAAGTTTAGTTGAATCGTGTCATTTATCCGACGAACTTCTACGTTTTGAATTGTGTTCTTGAAATTGCAAGTGTTAAGTTGCCGAAGTTCTTTGGTTTTATTGTGATAAATAAACATCTAAAGGCTGCTAAGGATCCATAAAAATGCCTTTGTCACCAAGTCAGATAGCACAAGCAGTGTCATTAGTCGAACAAGGGATGACCCATCCTGAAGTGGCTACTATCCTTAACGTACCACATTCTTCGATGCAATATGCATTAAAACGGTACCAAGAGACTGGCCTCTGCACACGCAAACCAGGTAGTGGCGGTGAACGTTGCACGTCAGCTCGTGACGACCGCTTTATCGTGTTAAAGATTTTAAGAAATCGCTTCCTTACTGCGGTCGAGATCCAGCAGCGGCTTCAAATCTCCAGGAATGTAAATGTTAGTGAGCGTACGGTGAGAAGACGTATGGAGGAAGTTGGTTTAAGAGCGAGAAGACCAGCCCGTGGCCCACAGCTTCTCCCACAGCATAGAGCAGCTCGACTTCAATTTGCCCGCGAACATTCTAACTGGTCTCATAAACAATGGGCAAGAGTTTTGTTTACGGACGAGTGCAGGATCGTTTTAAATGCACCTGATGGTCGACGTGTGCAACACGATATGTCGAGGATATCCTTCAAGAACGTGTTGTTGTACCCTTTGGAGAGTTTATTGAATATGACAAATTCATTTTAATGCATGATAATGCACGTCCACACGTCGCTCATATCGTAAATAAGTACCTTCAAGAGGTTGGTATTCAAAAATTGCAGTGGCCAGCTCGCAGCCCCGACTTAAACCCAATAGAGCATATTTGGGATAAGCTAAAAAGGACAATTAAAACAGCATCGAACCCACCACAAACTCTTAGCCAGCTTCGAGATGTAGCACTGACTGCCTGGCGCGACTTACCGCAAGTGAACATCAAAAATGTCATTCAAAGCATGCCAGACCGATTGCAAACAGTCATAAGGGCTAGAGGAGGAAAACAGTCAACAGTTTTTAATTACTGGTGCTCAAAACTGCAGTGTTTAATTTTGTGTAAATGTGATTTTGTGCTTAAACTTCATTATAAACTTTTAAAAAAACATTATTTATGCTTAATTAAAGACGTTAATTGGATGAACAACGATCAAAATTGGCCTAAATTTGCAGTGTAAACTGAAAATAAATGAAGTTATTACAAATTTTATACTTGGCCAAGTTTCCGTGCCGGTGAGTATATATATATATCAACATGTGGAAGCGATGACCTTTTTTTAGGAGTGTGCGTTGGTTACAATCGATAAATTCATCCGATACCTATACAAGATGGTCAAAAAGTCGTGGATCAAACGAAACAGGGAGATAGAGGAGGAATGTCTCAGTTAGGGTAGCGTTGTCGATATTTTCTGGCAGCTCGAGTATGGCCTTCACAAAAGCCATAGAAATAATGCATTTCTGCATACTCCCGTTGGGTGTATGCTCTCCTCGCAGCAGCCATCTTCCGCTTATCTAGCCAATCCGTAGCGAAAGAGCGAAGAGAGATGGACAGACGTCCATTTCATAAATCCTAAATGTGACAAGAACAGAACAGTTATAGCATTCCAACGTACAAAAAACTAACCTTTATGATAAACTAATAAATTATTTTGAATAAGGCTAATTTAACGAAATTTGCACTTTGATATGAAAAAACGACCATAAAACCAAAACTAAAGGTCAAACAGTAAAGTGTTGTACCTCATTTAAATCAGTATTAAATTAGCAAAAATTTTTAATGCAGGGTCACTTTTCCGTAGTACATTTTTTTTCACAGGATGCTCTTAAAGTGAGAAGTAATTTTTTGTAACGCTTCAAATTTTACGGAAAAAAAATCATTGCTCGTTAAATTTGGTACCAAGAGCTGCAATACAATTTTTGTAGTATTAATGACATTATCGAGTCATAGTAAAGCAATTTTTGTTTTATTGTTTTTAATCAATTTAATTTTTTATTGATTAAATTGTTAAAAAAGTCGGTAGTTTCATTGAAAAAAAAAAAAAAATATTCATAACTTTTCGTGCAATGAAGTTATGGCCACTGTAGAAAGATTTTTTGTTGGAAATTACTTCCTCTATCTCCCTGTTTCGTTTGATCCAATGTATTTTTTTCATATCCATATTTGAAAAATAGTAAAAAATAAACAAATACCGACTTCCGATATATCGAAAAGTATCGATATATATTATATCGAAAAAATTTATATATTTCTTTTAGGCGATATCGCAAATATCGATGTTACAATACGATTTATTATATCGAAATATATAGAATATCGATATTTTTTTACATGAACATCCCTAGTCAGCCCGCGTTCGAGTCGCGCGCTCGGCGACGACGCGTCATTACTTGGACCTTCCCTCCATTCCTGTTTTGCACAAAATCTTTATAATTTGTAGTCTATGTGTTATTCTGGTGTATAAGCTATATTACTGTAAAGTTTCGTCTAAATCCGTTCAGTAGTTTTTGCGTGACAAGTAACAAACATCCATCCATACTCACTAACTTTCGCATTTAAAATATTATAGAATGTAGGATTGATAAAGAGCAAATGAAATACATACATCAAATATTAAACCTAATGAGAAAGCAAAAACGCAAAAATCATTGAAATCAACGTACGCATGTTACCTTACCGAATAAGATCGATAACAATCACTATGAAACCTTGCTACGTAGATACTGTGATACGTTAATTTTAGATTGTTTACTACAACTTATAAGTACTTCCATTAATTAACTATTATTGTTAGCGTTCTGTGTTGAAATGTTCTTTGTTTTAGATTTGACCATTCAATTGGGACAGGGTTTTAGTGGAACAGAAGACAATCTTAGCGACGTAAACTTTTGTCCCTCAGAGCTAGATGAAAGAAATATTATACACAACTAACTAACTATACACATATTTAAGTATGAAATATATATTTGAACACATTTATTTACGGTATGAAGATATTCCTTTTCTAAGACATTCCTTAAAAATAAAAACTTAAGCGCAAGGAAAGATTTTACTACGTTCTTTATATATCTTACAAATAACTTCATATAAGACATTTGTTATCTTGTACGGTGTCAGGAAATCAAGCGCTGCTTTCCGTCGGACCGTACGGTCGGCCACTTTTACTTTCGCTCTCGTCCATTCACCTGATCTCGAAGAATGCCCCACATAGTTTACAACTAATATTTACCCGAACTCTGTTATGTTATGGCCTAAATAAAATAATAGCCTACTCAAATTTATTTACTTTAGCCGCTTTATGGTATGAAACCGATTTTTAAAATATTTGTCTTTTTTTATTATTATTATATTATTAAAAATATTATAATTATTTAAATCTGATATTGTGCAAATTTGTTATATAAATTATATAAAATATTAATACTTTTTAAGCAATCCATTTAAAAGCATCTCAAATACTTGCAATTAATTTTGTATAGTTACATATAGTTACAATTCTGTTTAAGTTAGGTAAAAATATCAAAATAAATAAATATAAAATCTGTTTATAAATTCTGTGATTAAACTAGGATATGGAAGTAGATTATTATTATTATTATTAGTTACTTCATTCCACCCGTTCAATAATATACAGAATGTCCCAAAACTCAATGATAATCTGGAACCGGATGGAAGGCCAAGTTATACCAGTTCTGGGAGAAAAATAAAAAAAAAAAATTCCATATCACTCCGTTCAGCGATAATAAATTTTTTTTTCAAAAAAGTTGAAATTCGACACCCTTGGTCGCATTTTCAAGTCCTGTGATCACCAATGTCACAATTTCGCTGTGATTTTTTTAATTTCGTGATCTTCATTAACGATGCTATTAATCGGAACTACAAATTAATGAAAAAACATTGTTAATTTAATCAAATAAGTTAAGTTTTAGTGAGTCATGGTTCACAAAAATATTGTTAGTTAACTTTGACACATCATTTTGAAAAAAAAAATGTACTACATTACCCTTGGCAAGTTATTTCAAAAGATGGCACATTTAATCAAGATTTCAAAATGGTGCAACACTAGCCACTTTTCTTGCCAGTGAAAACTTTATTTCTTATTTTTCTCATTTTGTACAACTCAACATTAGGAATTTTTGTTACTAAAATTTGTTATTTTTTGTTTTTGGTCTGAAATAAAATTATAAATTTTAGTAAGTAGTATAATTGAGTCAGTTAATAACCAATCTTATTGTAAAAAACATAATAGCTGTATAGATATGTATAATATAATCAGTGGCGTAGCGTGACTTATTGTTAGATGGGCCCTGTATCAAAATCTAAGTGGTTGCTAATTAGTTGAATAAAAAAAATCGCTCTCTCTCTCTCTCTCTGTTTCTCCTTCTCTACCTCTGTCTCTCTCTCTTTCTCTGGAAATCGAAAACATAAACGATAGAAATTTTATGTATACATAAGAGACAACCGTTCTGGTGTAGTGGTACGAGTATTCGCCACCACGCCGCGCACTTGCCGTCGCCGATTCGATTCCCGCTCGACAGATATTTGTATTTGTACAAACATTTGTTTCTGGTCTGTGTGTCTCCCCTTGTGGGTCTCCCCATCGTGCCTCGGAGAGCACGTAAAGCCGTCGCTCCCCTTTATTATCATAGACACCTGACAACGATTGTTACTCATGATAGAGAAATTATCCGCCAACCCGCAGTAGAGCACCATGGTGGATTAAGCTCTAAACCTTCTTCTACATGGAGAAGAGGCTTTCACTCAGCAGTAGGTTGATTACAGGCTGATAGGGTACAGCATACAGTAGATTACACATAAATTTGTTGTTAAATTGATGCCGCAGAGTGGTGATTCAAAAAAGACAAGTCCATGTTACCTTGAATCACAATTTTCTCAGCTTAAATAGCATTTAATAAATAATTTGTTGCTACTCAGAATAACATTGAGGCACCGTAGAAATGCCAGCAACTAAATAGTACCTGGAGATCGGGTGATATATTTGATGATTTTCTGGTCCATGTTACCTTGAATTACGATTTCTTCGGCTCAAATAGTGTTCAATAATTTGTTGCTGCTCAGATTAATACTGAGGCAATGTAGAAGTGCCAGCAACATATTTTTCATAAATTAGAAAATCAACTGGTTAAATAGATCACAGCTATTGAAAATTTTAAGAACTAGGTACGAAAAATAGTTTTCATTGAAACATTACTTGTAAACGATTTCTGGATAAAAATAAATAGTTTATTTCTACAACATTCATTCATTTTATATTATTAATATCTCTTACTATTATTAATATTACATTAATTAATATCTCTTACTATTATTTACTTTATATGAAGCTTGCTTGGTTTTCAATTTCCAGAGATTGGTTTGAGCAATAAAATCAGCATTTTATTTTATTGCCAGCTTGACAGAGCTAAATTTTAAAATTGTGAAAAAAGATAAACATGATCATAATTAATAATAATGTATAATATCCTATTAATATTATAAATGCTAAAGTTTGTCTCGGTTTGTTACTCTTTCAAGCAAAAACTACTGAACAGATTTAAATGAAAATTTACAGTAACATAGCTTATACTAACACAAACGCCTATGTGTTATTCATCAATCATCATCAATCAGTTGGCCATAATATAACATATTTTAATAAAGATCATGCTAAAACTAAATTCTATGTCGCTTACGATATTCTTTTCACGCGAATTCGATTGGCCAGAATGGAGCGCCATTAAACAAATACTATGAGTAGGGATGTTCATGTAAAAAAGTATCGATATTTTTATCGATAAAATATACGGTTTGAAAACTATATAAATTATTTTTTCGATTCGATATATGTATAGGATAAATATATCGATACTTGCAGATATATCCGATAAATATATCGATAAGTGTCGAATGAAATATATCGATAATTATCGGATGAAATATATCGATATGTTTCAATATAATGGATGAATATATCGAAACATATAGATAGTTTTGATGTGTGGTAAGTGCACACGAAAAAAAAAGGGTTATCGTTTCAACGTATCGATATATATCGGATAGAATACTATACTACTCGATATAATATATCGAATGAAATATATCGACACTACTCGATAATTATCGGATGTAATATACCAATACAAACTCGATAATTATCGAATGAAGATATATCGATATATATCGAATCAAGTATATCAACTATTAATAAAAAACAAGAAGGTCGTCAAGACCCCGTGCGCTTGTTTTACTCCCGAGGCTATCCGAATTCTTGAGGAAAAAAAACGTCGCCACAACTTGATCTTATTGTTAATACCTCGAGGGTAAAAGAGAGTATAACTATTTTCCAAAAAAAAAAAAAAAGAAATGGTCATCGCCTCTACCTATTCAACAATATCTATTCCTAATTTTTAAAAAAAAGGTAACTTCAACCTATCGATATACTTACTCCATAATTATCATGAAATATATAGATAATTATCGAATCAAAATTATCCATAATTATCGGACCAAAAAAATTATCGATATACAGGGTGACTGGTTAGATACTATCAGTACTTAAGGAGAATAATCGGTACATGATTCTCATTCAAATTATGTAAAAATATAACATAAATATTAATAAGCTTCTAAGTAAAGTTGCCCAACAATTATCTAATTATTTACGCGTCGTCTGGACACCCTAGTTTCCACGCGATAGTTTACTTACGTCCAAACACCGCCAAGTGTTAACAGGGTTAGCGGATAGTTCCCTACCATAAGTAACGATCGTTATCTTGTCTATGATAACAACAGGGATCGACGGCTGTACGTGCTCTCCGAGGCACGGTAGGGAGACCCACAAGAACATACACCCAGACCGGAAAAAAAATATTTGTACAAATACAAATATCGGTCCCGAGCGGGAATCGAACCCGTGACCACCAGCGCGTGGCGTTGCAGTTGAGGCAACTACTCGCACCACTACACCAGAACGTCGCGCGTCGTGTTTTCATTTAATAATAATTAATTAATTTAAATAGTTTTTAAATGTAATTTTTAATAGTGTTTTGTGTAAAAGTTTCCTAAAATTTTTTAGGAAAGATCAATTTTTTTCTTTTTCAAATCGCAAGATCATAGAATAAGATCAGATTTTATAGAAGATTTTTTTATACGTTGAAAAATGATAGTTACTTTTGAAAATATTTAAACAAAAAAAAAAAAAAAACAAGAAAATACAATAAAAATAAACTTTGTCATTTGTTGAACAGCTAACTGTTGTTTATTAAATAAAAGCAAGCAATAATAGAATCAAGCCATCTAGCGACCAGTAGCCAAAACAATTAATTGATTATAATATTGGCAGACGTAATAGTTCTGCTATATTTCACTTGGTGTCGCAATAAGAGGGCTGTACTCAGAATATTTTGTTAATCATAGGTGTAATTTGAAGTTGGATGGCACACACGGCTACATAATATTATCATGAATTACTATTCTTATTATAGCAAGAAAGAAGATATTTTTTACTACATCACATTACATAATTTAAATATTGAACGTCAAAACCAACTACTACCGGTTCGAACCTTAGCCCAGAATATTAAATTACATAATTAGAATTTTCACTACAATAATTCGACTGAAATTGCCTCGGAAGAACACCTTATTCGCTGAGTGAGTGAGCTATCTTCAATAATAAACTTCCAATAAACTCGTAGTCAGTGTCCGACTTAAAAAAAAATTCTAAGTACGACCCTGGGAGACCAGTAGTTTTGCTACTTGCCGATAGAGGCATGGTAATCACCGAACTTTCTAGACAAAATAAATAATTTACTTTAAATATTACTTACGAGTGGAAAGATATGTTTATTCCATTTGATTTTGATGTGATGAGCAACAAATTCGTTGACTAGGTAAATAATGTAAACTTTGAACAAAAATAAATATGAACTGTTTACCTATCTTGGTATTTCCGGCGTATTTAAAATGGAATCATACTTATTTACAACGATTGTCAATCATTAAACTACCTATTTACCTACATAACTACACTAACACACACACAGTCACTTTTAACAGTTTCGAAAGCAATGGTGATTCTGCATTTGTGTATTGATAAGCCATACCTAATTACTAATGACAGATTACACTCACACACGACAGATTAGGTATACGCGTATGATCGATCACTAGACGCGCAGGAGCCGGGACGACACGCGCGTGCGCGCCATGCCAAGGCTTATGCCTTACTGACCTAGTGACCTACTAGCGGAATTCGTCGAGCGAATTACTGGGAATTAGGCCGGCTACAAACATCCGAATGTCTCTCTGAATTCATATGATTAATTCAGAAAGCCCGGAATTCCATACAATATCAGTATTCTCCACATACATTATGATTTTTATTAATGTTATGAAAAGATTACAGCTTATTATTTATTAGTATATTATTTATTATTTTTACATAATATTTATTCCACGTGAATTACATTATTTTAAATTAATAAATTAGTATTTTTAAGAAACTTTTAAAAACGATAGCCAAAAAGTAAGTACATGAAATTTTTGAACGCAATATTAGACGCCTGTGGGTGGCTTTAGCCGCGGGGCGGGAGTGCGGGTGCTAGCGGCACAGTGAAACACCACATCGCACGCGCCGCCGGCATGACTGGAAATATACCTACGTCGCCTCATTTGTTTTGAATTGAAATATATGAGAATTTGGTCAAAAATTAAGTGCCTATTTTTTTCACATGATTCGAATGAGGATCATGTGCCGGTTATTCTCCTTGAATATTGATGGTAATTCACCAGTCACCTGTATATATATATCTATCGATAATTTTCGTGGCGACGATAATATATATCGTCGCCACGCTATACGATGGTATATATATACAGTCTATATGCAGTAGTGTGTGCGGTGTGGCGACGCGTCGCCATGCGCATTCGAAGTCACTGATTAAACGAATTAAGTAGTCACGATTTGAAATAAATTCGTAAATTTTTGTATTTAATGAAAATAAATGTTTATTTAATAAATAGTCATCGTTATCTGGAAAAAAATCGTAATATTTTATTTTATCATTATGACATATTTAGTTCCTATCACAATATGTTCTTTTCTGCATATTACTTTTACAAAATAATGTCGATGTTTCACATCTGCCAGGCGTCCCGTGACGGCTCACATGTTTTTTTCTTACTGTAGCAATATGGGTATCAAATGAAAGCTAGTAAATTGTTTTATTCTTTTTAGTTTATAATAAGAGTATTTTACGCAGTCGGGTTTTTTTATTTTTTCAATTAAGCATACTTGTTTAATTTGATTATAGGATTATACTTTTAGTAATTAAGTTTGTATTTATGTAAAGGTATGTTTCGTGGGTAATCTGTTGCGCTGTGATTGTGATGAAATTTGATAGGACATAAACTACTTTTTATCAATACACCCATGCAGCGAAGCCAACGGGCGGATGCTAGTATGTGAATAAATCCATACTTTATCATTAGAGTTAATTAAATGATTTGATAACTCCTTTAAAAAGTTAAAATATAGAATATTATGAAAATCAAGAGTCAACTCTTACAAAGTTTCAAATATGGGCTCGGCTGCATTGCAATTATAAGGATTGATATTTCAATAATCGTCATTATCAAATTAATGTGTAAAACCTAATAGCAATATGTAAACATAAAATACTAGCCATACCTCAGTTTCATCCACATTGACTTATTTGTCAAATGAGTAGATATTTTTATCACTGTTATGCTCCTATAAGCCATTCAATACTCCATTTTGTTTAAATATTTTATTCATGGTAAGACTCTACAAGGTATTTATTTCATATAAAAATATTTTTCAAAAAGTATAGGGGTAACTTTAAATACAACAAAGAAACTCTTTAGCTAACATAATCATAATAAATTAGAACAAATATTTATTTTTTATATGTGATGGAAACTTCCTTCAATTCTTATCACTTTTATTACTGAATAACAAAGCACTACAATAGATATTGCATTAAATAATATCTATAGTAACAGGTTTAAATAACTACTCATCAAAGTATTACAGATACAATTACTTTGGTAACTTATTTTATGGCAGAAATTATGTACTTTAATGAAAATATGTTTCATTAAATTTAAGATAAATTTGTGTTTTCGAAACTGTAGCTTGAATTAAATTTACTAATTATTTATCTACCGAAAGCTTACGCTAGCATTTACAAAAAATATTGCAAATTTATTTGCCTTATTATTTAACATCAATGTTAAATTGTACTATAGTGATATAAACTTATACATTAGGTATATAATTTTAAATTTTCTAAATTTTATGTCAAACAATACATATAAGGAGTACAACTTATAACAAATAATATGTTGTCAATAATGTGATTTAATCTCTCTATTATATCTCTTTATTTTAATCTTTTATTTAGAAAACATATGTTAAGTCTAAAGTCATTAAATATAACTAATATAAACATTACTAACAGCAGCTAGTTAAATTTTCCAGTTTTTCTAAGAGTTCCTCAACAAATTGGAAAAAAGATACATTTCAGTATCACAATTACTTTTTTCATGATGTGTCCTCAGAAGAGTTATAATTCACTTATTATATAAAGTTTGAATGAAACTACATTACACATTAACAATCTGTAAACATGTTAGCAGGAATGACAATTTAAATGGACGGATAAAAGAAGATACATTAACAGAGATACAAATGTTAATAAGGATGGATGATGAAGGGAAACAGTACAAGCTTTTTATATAAAGAGAACTTATTTGCAAGGCAAAATCACTGTTTGATTAAGTGTGGATGGATGTTAGTTAACCAAGGAAAACATGGAAGGATTTTATGAAAGATAAAGACTATTTCTATAGTATGTTTTATTAAACTGAGCATTGTTTTATTAATAATATAATATTAATGTGCTAAAATGTGCTCATGTATGTGTGTAATGTGCTCTTGGCGGCTATGACAGCGGCCAAAGGTGAAGAGGGTCCCGTTTTTCTCGGCAAACCCGTCTATGACGGGGGAGTCCTGAAACTGTGGTGCTCCAACCTCAAAACCCTGGAGTGGCTCAAGACTGCTGTCAATGACATCATACTCCCGACTGGAGACCGACTGACGGTGAAGCAGATGTGGGAGGTAACTCGCCGCGTGCGGTGTGGTATCCTCCTACCTGGAGTCACCAAAGACACCAGGGCTATCGGTGGAATGCTCCGCTTCCAGAATCCCTGGGCGGAAGTTGACCGATGGCTCCTGCACTCTCTACATCCCCAAACCAGCGAGACATTTATCGTTGTCAGTGTACCGGAGGACTTGGTACCGGTTCTGACGGAACACGAGCGCCGGCTAGGTTACATGCTGGGCTCTGTGTACCTGAAGTTCCAGGGACCAACAGGTAAATTTACCGAATCCTCCCCCCCGAAGGCCGCAGACCCAGAGGCCACAAAGGGCACTGACGCGGTAAAAGAATTACAGGATATACCACCTACACCGATGGAGGCCGAGAGCTCCGAAGAACCAGCCGGAGATGGCGTACGGGTCTCGGAGCCCCCTACGGAAGAGGCACTCGACAGCTCCATGGAGCTCGAAGACGTATTGTCTCCGGGCTCGAAGAGTGAAACAGAGTGCACCCAGGGGATCAGCGACCTGGACATCGGGGACGCAGGAGAGGGTTTGCAATCCGAAGATGGCATCCCCCTCTCCTAACTGTAGCGTCCTACAGATCAACCTCCACCACAGTATTACCGCAACGGCTCAACTACGGAAGTGGTTGGAGGTCCATCCTACAGCCCTTGCCTTGATCCAGGATCCGTGGATCAGGCAGGGCCGCATATGCGGTTTCTCCAATACTGGAGGTAAGCTAATACATTGTACAGGGCCTGAAATACCTCGGACCTGTATTTATATTTCTAATAATCTACTTGTGCAACCTTTAACAGAATTCTGTTCTAGAGATCTATGTGCAATCTCACTACTGGACACGACTACACACCAGCCCAAGATAGTTGTCGCCTCCGCCTATATGCCGGATGGGGATATGCCGCCGCCTCCTGAGGAGCTAACGAGGTTGGTGAGCCACTGCGAGGGAACCAAAATGGAACTCCTAGTGGCTACAGACTGCAACGCACACCATCCGCTATGGGGCATGCAGTCAGAAAATGATAGAGGTAGGCATTTAGTTGAATACCTTTTTACTACTAATTTAAATATACTGAACGTTGGGACAGAACCTACTTTTGTCACCAAAAGGTCCAAAACTATTATTGACATCACACTAGCGACAGATGGAGTATGTAACACTATATCCAACTGGCATGTATCCAAAGAAGCATCTTGCTCGGACCACAGATGGATACTCTTCAACCTAGAGGTAAATACATCCAGCCCAACTCCTCGCAGGAAACCCCGCAAAACGAACCCCGCCTTATATAAGACGCTGATGGAGTCGTGTTTGACGAAGGAATCAGTTCCGGAGAAAATAATGGGAGTGGAAAATATTGAGAAACAGGTAACACGAGTCTATGACGTAATTAAAACCTGCTATCACACTGCATGTCCTCTTACCATTCCCCCCTCGGGCAAGCCAAAGGCGCAACCATGGTGGGGACCTGAACTAGAGAGGCTCAGGACTAAGGTTAGAAGACTTTTAAATCGTGCAATGAACACAGGCGCTGACTGCGACTGGGATCGTTACAAAGACTGGAAACAAAAATACAAGAAACGCATCAGATACAGAAGTTCTGGAAGCTGGCGTAAATACACTACTGGCATAGAATGCCAACATCAGGCTAACAGGGTAAGGAAAGTCCTCTCAAACCAGCCCAAACAAATACTGGGTACCTTACGCAGGCCAGACGACACTTTCACCGGCTCCCCGGAAGAAGCAGAGCGGCTCCTCCTGGAGACACACTTTCCTGACTGCAAATTTGTGCAGAACATGGAGTGGACGGAGGAAAGTACAAATGCTAATGAAGAAAACTGGGCAATAGCCTATAGGGTTGTCACGACCGACAAAACCAGGTGGGCTATTAATACATTTCACCCTTTCAAGTCGGCAGGGCCAGATGGGGTTTTTCCTGCCCTATTACAATGGGGAGGTGAGACCCTACTTGCACTGCTAACCATCATCTTCAGGGCGTGTCTAGCGCATGGATACGTTCCCAGAGGTTGGAGAGAGGTGAAAGTTATCTTCATACCTAAACCAGGTAAATGCGATTACTCTAATCCTAGATCATACAGACCAATCAGCCTCACCTCCTTTGTACTAAAAACATTGGAGAGGCTGTGCGAGAAAGAACTGAGGGAAAACTACCTCCAAAAATTACCCTTGCACCCAAACCAACATGCGTACAGTCAAGGTAAATGCACCGATTCTGCACTCCAGGCCGTGGTAAGTGTCATTGAAAGTGCAATATCGGATAAAGGCTTCTGTCTGGGTACCTTCTTAGATATTGAGGGTGCTTTCGACAAAACAAAATTCATCAAAATAAAAGAGGCCCTACAACGTCATGGAGTATGTACAACTCTAAGAAATTGGATTGGAAACATGCTTCAGGGTAGAATATTACTGCTCGTTGAGGGTGAATCGCAGAAGGCAATTGTAGCAAAAGGTTGCCCGCAAGGTGGCGTGATCTCGCCGCTTCTGTGGAATATGGTGGTCAATGACCTCATTACTGCCCTCAATGACCATCGCTACTACACGGTAGGTTACGCAGACGATCTCGCGATCCTGATACGCGGAAAGTTTGTCAATACTATATGTGAAGTTACGAACGCAGCATTGAGAATCGTGGAGAAATGGTGCGGAGACAACGGCTTATCAGTGAATCCTGCAAAAACTGAACTGGTAATGTTTACGAACAATAGAATCTTTGGAAACTACAAGCTGCCCAAGCTGTTCAATACTGAGCTCCAGCTGGCTAACGAGGTAAAGTATTTAGGAGTGATACTCGACAGCAAGCTCAACTGGGGCGCGCATCTAGATGCGAAACTAAGTACAGCCACCATATCCTTCTGGCAGTGCCGTAGAATGATAGGTAAGACGTGGGGCCTCTCCCCAAAAATCGTTCTATGGCTCTACACAGCAGTGATACGGCCCATAATATGCTACGGAGCTGTTGTATGGTGGCCTCGCACCAAACTCATAACGGCACGTAACAAACTACAGAGCTTCCAACGATTAGCATGTTTAGCTATCACAGGAGCCATGAGGACGACACCAACTGCAGCGTTAGAAGTTATGCTGAATCTCCCAGCCCTCCACCTATTCATAAGGCAGGAGGCAGCTTCTACAGCGGTAAGGTTAAAGACACTTCATCTTTGGAAAGGAGACTTGTCCCCCCAAGCGGAGGTTCTAAATGAGGTGATGGAAAAAGAACCAATGCTGCTGGCGGTAAGCGACAAACTTCCAAAGCAATTTGTTTTCGACAAAAAATATAAAATACAGCTTCATGAAGATCCAAACGAAGCCCTGAACACAAAGGACGTAAGGATCTTTACTGATGGCTCTAAGACTGGATCAGGTACAGGATACGGTGTATTCTCCGAAGATCTCAACATACAAATAGCCGCCCCTCTGGGTGCTCACAACACCGTCTATCAGGCGGAATGTATGGGTATCATAGCAGCGGCCTCAGCTACTCTTGTTCGAAAGGTAAAGAACTACTCCATCCGAATCCTCTCGGACAGCAGATCAGTACTACAAGCTCTTCAAAGTCACTCTATCACCTCAAGACTTATCTACAACTGTCACCAATCCCTGATGGAGGTATGTAATAACAACAATAACGTAACTCTTCAGTGGATCAAAGGTCACAGTGGCTCCCGTGGTAACGATGCCGCTGATGAAATGGCCAGAAGAGGTTCGGAGATGGCTGCGATTGGGCCAGAACCAATTGTCCCCCTTCCTACAGCATGGCCTACATCAGTCATTCGACAACACACGAAAGAGCTACATAACAAATACTGGATGGAGGTGAGTGGATGTAGACAGGCGAAACAAGCTCTCCCACACATAGATCGGAGACTGTCTCGTAAGTTAATGAATCTCACTCGCCCACATTTACGCAAAATTACTCATATTATTACGGGCCACGGCCCATTCAACAAACATCTGTTTAATGTAGGTGTTACTGACAGCCCCCTGTGCAGAGCCTGCCTGGAGGCAGAGGAGACGGCCGCCCACATTATTCTGGAGTGCACGGGCGTGACCACCTACCGGGCCAGACATCTGGGGTCACCGAGGACTCTCTCCGAAGTCATTGGTGACACCAGAGGTTTGATAAATTTCTTACAGGAGTTAGGGTGGCAAGACTAGCTGCCCACTCCCACACGCAAAATAGGCGCACAGTGACGTCGAGTTGCGGAAACAAGCCCGTGCCTTACAAGATACAAGATACAAGATAATGTGCTAAAATATAAAATTTGTTTGATTTTTGTGTTTTAATAGAAACAATATCCTACACATTTTGAAAACTTTACAGTGAGTGTCATTATGGCATTTTTTTTTTTGTACATCAATGTGAATTTTGATGGCATATGGTTTTTCTCATAAGTACTTCTTAAAAATGATAAAAGAGGTCTCATATCCATCTTTCTACAAATAGTAAAAAAGTAAGATATATCATGACAGAAAGAATAGTTTATTGGTTATTGAATGTTTTCTATTAGAAAAAAATCTGTTCATATATTCTGAGAATGAATATTTATAATAAATAACTATAATATTGCAATGATAAACTAAATATATTATAAAGATAACTAATCTGATAACATAAAACAGATTAACATTAGCTATTACTCTAATCTTCTCTTGATAAAAATGTTTCTTTTTTTTTTTAATAAGCAGAATATATAAAATACATTTTGTATAATAATAATTACATATATTACATTTAACCATTTTAGTTTCTAGATAACAAATGAGTACATAAATCCATCAATATAATAAGTAACAGGATTTAATTATGTAGAATATACCTAAAGACAAATAACTATTTTCCCGTTTCTAAATTTAAACAACTGGCCACAAAATACTATAAAAGGCACACACAATTAGTCATGTAGATTAAAAAGTTGGTGTTTACCATGTAAGCAGACACAAACTTACCTAAAATCCAAGCTAAGGTTCCTTTGATGCGTAGGTGGCTTGCTCTTAAAATCACTTCGACTTCCGTGTATAGGAACATCTTCCAACATGCTAACACAGATTTATCCACAATACAGAAAACCCATAACAATAAAAGTGAAAAATCAAATAGTAAATAACAACATGGCGTCGATATGCACTACAATCAAATGAAAACGTTTAGTTACAACAATACTGCACAATAATAATTTTATACTAATAAAAGCCCTAAAAAATTTTCACATTGACTTAACTCACTATTTATCCGCACTTTAATAGAAAATCCACAAATCTCGCAGGTAACTTTAATTTCGTTCACTATAAAAATTTAGTACATTTGAATAGACAGTGTATGCAACAATCTCGATTTCAACCAGAGAATTTATTGATTAACATTGGTCTTTTCACGTTTACTTTTAACAGTTTTTGTTATTTTGTTGCACCTTCAAAAGTCACGCACGAAGAGATAATACATAACGCGCTACGACATAACGCCACAGTATAGACTACGCTGGTTTTTCCAGACGATAACGATAGCGATGAGAGTAGACATGGGTAACACTGCGCTGTGCCGCGCATTTGCGCTAACTCACTTCACTGCGCTGGATGTGTCAACGCACTTTTTCAAAATGTGTTGGCGCACAGCGCAATTTATATTTACTTAAAATATTGTTAATTAATTTATTGCTAAAATAAAAAGTTAAAAATTTCAGATAAAATTGCAAGATATTAAAATTGATTTCCATAACCGCCATCTGTTGCCAATTTTGTTGACAATTACGTAACGCTATAATCTTGTAAGTTTACAGATGGCGCGCACTACCTATTAACTCGGCGCATCGTTTTATCATTTCATTGGCAAATAATAATACTCCGTACTGTGTTAAGATGAGTGTAATATTTATCAAAAAATTAAAAATAAAAGTTTAAAAGTCATCACAATAGATAGAGAAATTGAGCCTTTGAGCGGGACGTACAGATGAAGGGATACACAACACACTAAAGTCGAGGCGCACAACTCCATGGCGCAATGGCGCTGGCGCATATTTTAATGTAACTCAAGAGCCGTGTGCCGACACAGTGCGCTGCGCCAGTGCAGAGTTATCCATTTTTAACTGACGGCACTGACGCAAAGCGCAGTAAGTTCAAAGAATATTGTTACCTACAGTGTTAAAATTTATACTTTATTACTTATTAAAATTTATACTTTTGATAAATAAATGGGATTATACTTAAATTAGCATAATCTTTTCAATAATCACTGTCTCGTGTAAAAATAAAGAAAAAATAAAATAAAATTGCGAAAAGACATTTAAAATATATAAACATTTTTTTAATCAAGTATTTAATATATTTTATCTTATTATTATTGATTACAATTGTTAAAATAATACGTACTGAATGAAAAGAAAGTTAGTTTATAAATATAAGTTAATGTTTGAGTTTTTATTGAAGTACCTAAACGACAAACATCTATAATTATTTATATTTTTTATAATAATACATTGATATGACTTACATTGTGATAAAAATACAACATTACGGCGCGTTGAAATTGTGTTACGTAATACTTCAACCCCCTAAAAAATAAAATAAATGATAGAAGTGATTTCCTTTAAGATAACTCTTTTAAAATAATATACATAATAATAATTATTTTTATCTCGCCATATTATTTTATTATTTATTATATTTTAGATCAATATACACTTCAGCGATAAGAATATCAATATCGACCGATATTTTGATATTCACAATTTTGATATTATTTATTTTAAGACTTTAAAGTTATTTTTTATACACCAACGCCATCTTTATTTTGTTTAAGTTTATTTCAGGGACACTTTTTGCAACGCAAGAGTGTGTCATAGACCTCTAACCTCCATACTATTAAGCTACGAGGTTATAAGCGGGATATATAGATGGCGCGCACTATCATTAATTCTGCGCGTTTTATTTTATTGCACCATATGGCGCAAATTTGAGTTAACACAATGAGCCGGCGCAATCAGCTGCGCCTGAGTTACTGAGTTAGCGCAAGAAAATTTGCTGAGTTACCCATGTCTAGATGAGAGACGATGGGAAGTGGAATACAAAATATGTCAGATGTCTATTATTTTATTATTTTCAGCTTATGACAAACACAGATTATATCTAAAATATAGGTACGTCTGATAATGTATCGTAAGGCTGGATTCACACATCCGGAATACCTCTCTGAATTCATAATCTGAATAGGGGATCGGACAGTAATCAAATTAAAATCTAAAATGTGCTTAGATAAAATAAATATACTGTTTTACGATTATTTATTTAATATAATTCATTTAAATATTTTTAAATGAAGAAATAAAATGTTATTTTCAATATTTTTAAACTGTACTGAAACGCCAATCACAGTGCGTGACGCCATCTGTGGCCAATCATTGACTGCACGGGTACTATCTACTTAGTTTAGTCAGTTATTTCCATAATTTTGTTGAAATTATAAAAGTTGCTAAAAGATTACTGATAAATTAGGATACGGTAATCGATTTAAAAGCTGTCACGTGGTGTTTAACCAGTTTTTTATAATGAAAACAGGATTTACGAAAGCCGATAATCGAAATCTCCCAGAGTGAATACGTTTCTGATTTGCAAGTAATTCAGACTTTTGTGACACTGAATTTCGAAATGTGAAAACTTCTGTATTACTATTATAACTATATAATAATATATTATTTGCCATAAATACCTAGGTACTTGAAAAAATACCTCCTTGAAAAATAACCTCTAACAAATATGTATTGTACCTACTGTACTGTACTAGCCTGTAAACCACCTACTGCTGAGCGAAGGCCTCTTCTTCATAAATACGAAGGGTTGGAGCTTAATCCACCACGCTGTTCCACCGTAGGTTGGCGGATAATATACTACTATGAGTAACGATCGCTATCAGGTGTATATGATAACAACCGGGACCGACGACTTTACGTGCTCTCCGAGGCACGGTGGGGAGAACCACAAGGACATATACCCAGATCGGAAACAAATATTTGTAAAAATACAAATATCTGTCCCGAGCGGGAATCGAATCCGCGAACGCCGGCACGGTTTGTTGAGGCGACTACTCGTACCACTACACCAGAACGGTCGTCACAAATAGAATACTGTCAACACTATATCACATTCTTTAGTGTTACAAAAAAAATTACAAAAAGAAAAAATGTATAATAGTAGTTGATCGTAGAGAGAAAACAATATACATATGTATATTTATCGAATCACAATTATCGATACTTATCGGATCCTAAAACAATTATCGATAATTATCGGATCAAACAAAATTATCGTAATTATCGGATGAAAACTTATCGATAATTATCGGATCACAATTATCGAATAACACTTATCGATAATTATCGAATGAAAAATTATCGAGTAGTTACGAATTATCGCACACCCCTACTCTTTGGTTTTCACTGGTTTTCAATTTTTCACTCTTTTTCTGTGCCTTTTAACGGTACTCTTTGGTTAACGGTTTAACCTCATAACAATAATATGTTATTATACTCTTTGATATGTTATATTATATAATTTATATAAAATGGAATAATACTCTATAGCACTTACAAAACTAAGGAAATACAACTAGATATAGTAAATGCATGTAGATAATAGTTTTGTACATATTGTATAATATATATTAGAATATAAGCGGTCAGTTTGGATTGGACTTGGATTGGACTCTCGTTTCAGGGACTAGAGATCACAGAACAATATTACTCATAGAACTAGAGATACACCTACTTATTTGTTTCAATTTGCCGGGTACAAACGCCTGTATGTAACAATCGAATATATGAAAAAAAGTTTAAGGCGCACGTAAGCCTGTAGTGTGGCCTGTAGATTTAATACTAACATTAAAAAAAACCTCGTAACAAATTGAAATGAGATAGTCTTCTGATATTTTATAATTTATCAAATAAATCCTTGATATTAATGCTTACCTTTCTGTAAGTATATTTAATGATAAATTATTTGTCATTTAAGCCTTTTTTTGTTAAGTAAACACTAAAACGTCTTTAGTTATGATCAAGGAATTTACATATATTTTGTACTATTACACTTTGTGCTTTATATGTGTATTTTATTGTTTCAATAAAAAAAGAAAAAAAATTTATAAAATTAATTTACATGTCACAACAAAGTTAATTTTAAATTATGATTTTGTAGTTTTAAATATTATTTAAACATGAATCTTACGAGGCATTTTCAAAATTTTCTTATGTATTAAATTTGAATTAAAATGTTATTGGATTAGGTATCTTCTAATTTAATTTTTTTCAAATTTGATCAAATCAATTTAAAAAAAAATGCACACTAATATATACATAATTGTTTGTATATCTACCAGTTATGTTGTTAGTATAAATAAAAATGAAGTAAATTGTACAGTACTTGTTTTTAAACAATATTTAATAAAGTCATACAATAATGTTTTAAGCAAGTTACTTTATCTGTAGATTCTCTTTTATTAAGATTAATTGAGAATACTGTTTAGAATAACAACTCCAATGACAACTCTGTCACAAATCATACAAAAGTAAATTAAACTTAAAGCATACTACTACCACTTAAACATTATAATAAAAATGTTTAACTATATACATAAATATTTAATGGAGGAGTTATTTCAAATATTATTTAGATATTTCTTGAGATTGTCTTGAAGGCAAACGTTTATGAACATTTGGTTTTCGTAGTCTGTGATAATTAGGCATTACTTTACTAAGAAAGTCCAGTTGTAGAAGTTGTGAAGGCTGCTTTTCTAAAGCTTCTCTATTACAATGTTCTGAACCCCATATCACTGTGTTGTCTGCTAAGGTCTGCGGTACTGTTAAATGACAAGCTGCCCCTGAAATTGTTGCATAAATATATTAAAAGAACATTTTTTGCACAATTATCTTAATAATAAATACATACACACTCTACAACACTGATAGTGTTTTTAATATCCTAAGCATCAACGGATATAATTAAAAAAAAAGTCAATCTGTGAAATCATGTGTAGTGATTGTAGTGGTAATAGAGCTAGAACAGAAGCATGCTTCTAAAGTGCTTTTTGATGAATGATATATTATTTCTACTGATTTTTCTACTTTTTATTGATAATATTTTAAATTAACTAACAAGGAGACGGCAAGGGTGTGGGGTGCTCAAATCAAATGGAGGTTCTGCTTGTAGTTAGCACTCAGTGAGTGTATTCATATACTCAAACCCTAGAGCGCACTACTTAGCCATTGCTGAGAAAAAAATTCTTAAAGTTTAAAAAAAATTTTTTTTTGTATTAAAGTCTAATAAATCTTTATAAACCGTTTCTTTTGAACTTTTATACATTATTGAATTTAATAATTTTTAACTTTTTAACGATTAAAACTTATAAAAGACGGAAGAATGTAAATAGAATAAATACAAAACAGTTCAGTTCAGTTTGTATTTAATAATATATTATTCTATAAAAAATGTTTAAAAGAACTGTGGCTGGAACTGTTTTGTATTTATTCTATTTACATTCCTCTGTCTTTTATAAGTTTTAATCGTTAAAAAATTAAAAATTATTAAATTTGCGATTCAATAATCTATAAAAGTTCAAAAGAAACAGTTTATAATGATTTAATAGACTTTAATAGATACAAAAAAAAATTTTTTTTTAACTTTAAGAATTTTTTTCTCGGCAATGGCTAAGAAGTGCGCTCTAGGGTTTGAGTATATGAATACACTCACTGAGTGCTAACTACACGTAGAACCTCCATTTGATTTGAGGACCCCACACCCTTGCCGTCTCCTTGTAAGTAAAGAAAAATATCTGATGTGTTTTTTGAAATATCTAATGTATAAATTAAACATAGCAAACGGCTTGCCTTTGCTAGGCACATAAACACTTTCTTTTATCAATATGACAATGAACAAAACTCTACAATTTACTATATATTTCATTATATAATTATTGCTTGGTGCTGAACAATGAATCGCATTCTCAATATGTTGGTGGTGAAAAGGTTAAAAAAGAACAATAAACAATTACCAATTACACATCCACTGCCAATTTTAACATTAACACCAACAAATGATCTGCATTCAAAGACATTACTCTCTCCAATGTGACCAAACGGTGACTCAAGTTTACAGCCTACTTCAAATACATTATGAGCACCAATGAACAATGGTTTTGGTGGGTTCTCTTGTTTGTCACTTTTCCTGAATAAGAAAAAAATAGAGACATTTTAATGATATAAATAATTTCTATAAAGTTCAAACATTTGAATAATTATTGTTATTCCATTTAAAGAGATCTTACTTATGAATTATCGTTGAATACTCTTCTAAAATGCAATATTCAGCAATTATAATTGGACCACCTTCAGCTATGATAGTAACTCTTGGATGAATGACTGTACCACCGCCAATAGTTATATCTCCTTCCAACGTACAGTCTTCGCACACAGTTGCGCCAGGTAGTATTTTAATACTGCAAGAAAACAAAGTTTTTTTTTCATGAGAACATATACTTACAGGAAATTGTTTAATTAAATTAAATCCTTCTTTGTACAAGTGTTTTGTTACTTTTTTTATTTTGTTACATATGAGTTTTGTATTCATTATATTACAAAAAAACACAATAAGTAAAAATTAATGGAAAATAAAGTGTTTAAAATTACTTTTGAGACATCTTAAATATATTTTACAAAACAAATTAATGATAAAATAATGATTAATAATTTTATTATGTATTTTTCTCGTGCTGATCAAATACCAATTTGTCAATTGTCATTATTTGTTTTTTTTTTTTTTTTTTTTGGGATTTTATGACCTGGTATCTACAACCTTTAGGTCAACTCTTATTATTCATATATACGTAATAATACGCCTCTGAGCATATTTCATTAAATTGTTTTAATTGTATTCTTTATGTATTTGTAGATGTGCTTGTAATTATGTTCGTCTTGTAATAATTGTTTTAATGGCGGCGGGCGGGACAATAAATCACACTTATTTTCAACATCACTAAGTTCACTGGCCAACACTAGTCTGTCAATCAAAAATTTTTGACAATCGAAAATAATGTGCTCCACAGTTCCATCACTTGAATTACAATGTGAACAGGTTTTATTCGCAATAATGCCGAGTCGAGCAAGGTGTGACGGTGCAGAATTATGACCAAAACGCAGTCTATTTATGATAGTAATAAAGTCTCGAGTAGCATCTTGTATACGATGATACCAAGGTCTTGCAGGTAAGCTTTCTTGTATGCTTCCATACCATTTTCCTTTCGTATCTTGATCTTTCTTCCACATTTCTAACCACAACTTTTGAGTATTCTGGTCAATACATTGCAAGTAATCAGACATAGGAACATACATTGTATTTCTAACATCAGCAGCATTAACTCCTTCATATGCAGTTTTATCAGCCATTTCATTGCCAGAGATACCTTTGTGGGAAGGCACCCATAGAAAGAAAATTTGAATATTTTTACTGTGGTATTGGTAAATTATTTGTTTAATGAAATAAAGGATATAATTAGACTTGTATTTAACTGTGAGGGTAGATAAAGCTGTTATCAAACTCAAGGAATCAGAAATTATTAAAAAATATTTGATGTTATTGATTTCGCGAATACGCATTAATGCCTGATACACCGCATATGCCTCTGCCGTAAATATAGAGCAGGGTTCATGCAGAATAAAACTTGAAGAAAATTTTGCTTGTGGATCATATAGAGCAGCATGTACATAATCACTTGCTTTGCTCCCGTCAGTGTAGATAACATAGTACATTGAATTTTCGTCCAAAAATTGAAGCATTTCCGAATTATTGTTTATTGTCTGTTGGACTACATTAATTGGATGTGAAATACACTGATAAGAGAAAGAGTAACATGGCCATGGAAACTGTTTTCTAATTTTAAAAAAGCTATTGTCTATTTCCAGAAGTATATCGGACAGTGTTGGAGAATTACCGCATAATAGACCTTGTGCTGTTGTTAATGATCTTCTTGGTGTTCTATCTATATAAGGTACAATTTTACTTATTATTTGAGTGTTGTTTGATGCTATTAGTTTGAGACAGTATCTTTCAGCAAGTAAGATTCGCCTCAAAATCAAAGGCATCACTTTTGTCTCAACTTCCATGGCCCTTATGGGAGTTGAGCACATAGCACCAGATATTATTCTTAAAGCCTTATTCTGCAATATGTCTAATTTATTTACATGAGAACTATTCATATAAGCGAGTGAGCTATAATCTAAATGACTTCTAACAATACTTTTATACAATATTGACAATATTTTAGGGTCTGCACCCCATGTTACGCCACAAAGTGATCTGATAACATTTAGTCCTGTGTGAGCATTTTTGGATATGTATTTAATATGTTCTTCAAAAGTTAGTTTTGGGTCCAATATTATTCCTAAAAACTTCTTTGAAGTGACTCTATTTATAATTTCATTGTTGTAAATAATATTTGAATTTGAGGTTTCATTGCCAAAAAACATAACACTACTTTTAGAGGGGTTAATTTTTAAATGTAAACGATCATTATAATATTGTAATAGTTGAAATAAGGATTTGTTCATATTATCTATTGCAATCTCTAAGTTGTAATTACTGCTGTAAAAAACAATGTCATCAGCAAATTGTAAAATATTTACATTCCTATTATTTACATATTTACAAATTTCACTTGTGTATATATTGTATAGTAATGGAGATAGTGTGGCACCCTGCATTGTGCCTTTTGAGGCACATTTGGGTCCATATAAAATGTTGTTATGCCTAGCATAGATTGTTCTTTTGTTCAAAAAATTAAAAATCCACTTACATAAGTGCCCGGGCACACCCAACCTAGACATGATTTGAACTAGTATACCAGGATCAACACTGTCAAAAGCACTTTGAACGTCTAGAAATACGCAAACAGTGTTTAATTTTCTATGTTTTGCATTTTTCAGGTCAGAGATTAAAGAAGTGAAACTGTCTGCACTACTACGCCCTCTACGGAAGCCATATTGTATATGTGGAATGAAACACTTGGATTCAACATACCAGTCAAGACGGACTTTTACCATATTTTCGAATATTTTACCAAGACAGGATGACAAGGAAATTGGTCTATAAGAACTAGCAAGCTCAGGAGATTTGTCGGGCTTAAGTATTGGGACAACACACTGTGTTTTCCACGACTGTGGAATAGATTTATTACGCCAAAGCAAATTGAGGATGCTAAGAAACAACTTTTGGGCAGATACATCTAAGTTTTTAATTACGATGTAAGGATAATCATCTAAGCCAGGAGTTGTATTTCGTCTAGAGTGCAAGCTTGTTAAAAATTCAGACCATGAAAATGGATCCAGTAAAAATTTAGAATTTGGGTTATGATTGTTGATTTCAAAAAGAATGTTCAGTTGATCTACTTCAATTAAGTTGCTATTATCTGATAATTTATCTAAGAGTGGAGATATAAACTCATTTGTATATGATTTATTCTTAGGTCTTATGCCTTTAAACATTTTAAATAAATTCCAAATTTTACTTATGTGAGTATTTCTATTAAAAGTGTTACATAAATTATTCCATCCAATTTTTTTCTGTTCTAAAATTGTTCTCTTTTTCTGGGCATCTTTTCTTTTGTAATTAATATAATTTTCAATAGTAGGCTCTTTTCTATATAGTTTTAGTGCATTATATGAAGCAATAACACTTTGTTCACATATACTATTCCACCAGGGAGATGGTGGCCTGCTTATGAAAGTGTTTGTTTTAGTGAGCTTTGGAATTGACATTTCTTTAAGAGTATCTAAATGAAAACAGAAATTATTATAGGTTGAAATAGGATCATGTGATTGAAGTATGAAATCATTAAACATTGTTTTTGAAAGAGCTGTGTATGTTGCCCAGTCAGCTTTTTTATATATAAACCTATCTACAGGGGAATTAAGATGATATTTATCTATACGTAATGAAATCTCTGTTATTGTTGGATAATGGTAACTTCCCATTGTATCATCATGTACAGTCCAATCACATAGTGGTGCGAGGCTGCCACTGATGAAGCTTACATCAATGGCAGAAGCAGTTTGTTTAGGGCGATTTATAGTTGTAGGTCTACCATCATTTAAAATACACAAATCTAAGTCATCAATTAAATTAAATAACTCCTGACCTCTACCTTTCGTTGACTGACAACCAAATGCAATATGATGAGCATTAAAGTCACCACTCATAAATATGGGTTTTGGTAGATCATTAATAATGTAGCGGAGTCTATTAATTCTAATACGCCCACTTGAAGGTGGACAGTATACACAGAGAATTGTTAAACTACTATGTCCTGTTGATACAGATACAGCAACTGTTTGAATGTCTTCATAAAATATGGTATTTAATGTATTATACTTAAGGTATGGTTTTATCAGTATTGCAACTCCATTATGTGCATTATTTGAATTTTTGTTGTAAATATTATATCCTGGTATTTTAAAATTATTATCTTTGAACCATGTCTCATTAAGAAGGCAAATATCAATATTTTTTTGTTTTAAAAATTGGATTAATAAAGGTTTTTTACTATTTGCACTTTGAATGTTATACTGCGCAATACGTAACTTGGATTGTGTAGAACTAGGCCCTACACAATCCATTATGTTAAGTTTTTTATTAATGCATCTTTAATAGTTTTTAGATTAGTGGGTGTACTGTCATCTTTATTAGCTAATTCCACCAACGTCTGTACTAGGGCCATAAGTACATCGTTGTCGGAAATTATTTGACTTTTAAGGTCTTTAGAATGGACTATTTTATCTTTATTTACATCTTGTACAGACTTATTTGCAGAGATATTTATAGACTTATTTACACTAACATTACTATTTACAGGTTGTGATTTTGGTGATGGGAGTGGAGGGAAATCTTTTTCATTGTTGGTGACTTGTTTTGTAAAGGCGACACTTGCATAAGATATGTTGTTTTTCTTTTCAATAATCTTCTTTGCTTTAATAGGACATAATCTAGATATCGCAAGATGAGGTCCACTGCAATTTATGCAGCTGATTTCTGTTGGTTTATCACATTCCTTATACAAGTGCTCACCTCCGCAAATACTACATCTTTGTTTACCATTACAAACTTTTGCTGAATGATTAAATTTAAAACACCTATAACACTGTAGTAATGGTGGAATGTATTCGAAAACTCTGTACGAGAATAGATCATATTGTACATTATTAGGCAGTACATTAGATAAAAAGGTGATGCTTACAGTCTGCAATGGAATGCGCTCTTGTCCTACTTTCTTTGAAAACCTTCTTATTGCCACTATTTCATAAATTGAAGAAAGTCTTGTGTAAAGTTCTTTGTTAGATATATTCGCTGGAACAAATCTAATGATGCCAGTTTTTTCAATTTGCGCTGCCGGTATGAACGCCTTCATATTATATTTTGTGAGGAAAGTGGTGTTATTAATAAAGTTATTGGCCGTATTATATTGCTTGAAAATAACTGCTATTTTATTTGCATTCACCCTCTGAATACCCGTCACACCTTTTACATCCATTGCGAAAATATGGTTTAAGTATATAGGGCTCTTGTTGCCCAGTCTATCGTTGTTTGTGGATTCCACATACACTTTAAAGTCTGTGTTGGTTGAGTTTTCCGGATATAGTCTTTTATAGTTTGGTTTGTAATAAGGCAGATAAGCATCATCTCGCTCATCGCCGCAGCCCGATGGTCCAGAGCCTACGCCTACACCTCCTTCATCCGTAGGCCGTGACCGTTTTTTTGAGGCGGGCGGGTGAGACCCGCCCCCCTCGTTTACCTCCATTGCTATTGTGCTTTTCAGCAGCTAATAGCAATATTTAAATTCACTTTAATTATTAAAAAAATCACTTTTTATAAGAAAAATTTAAAATTAAGTTTAAAGTCAACCGCGCTTTTTCAAGGTTCCCGCCAGAATCTGTCATTATTTGTCACATTATTCACAGATTACTTACAATAGATATTTCGCCAATGTCTATCATACATTGGCTATGGTACGATCGCGCGCCCTCTTCTAATTGATTTCATCACTTTTTTATCTATGCATTCCACAGAACACATGCGTGATAACGGAAATGGGACATGCGTATTTAGTATTTTATTTGTCAGTTTAAAATAAAAATAATAGGTAGTTAATAAATGTAAAAAATAATTTTGTTTATCTTTTATGAACAACAGCAAACAATTATTTACTAAAGTTCGACAGTTAAATTCAGTTTTTGATTAAAGAAGTATCATTTCCGCGCATGTAGTCTGTGGAATGCATAGATAAAAAAGTGATGAAATACTAGCTATGTGCTTTGCCTAATGCCACTTCAGCTTGCAAATCCGTTGGGCTATGTCGGCAACCTTCGTTCCTCTGCGAATCTCATCATTTCTGATTGGATTTCTCAGAAAAATACAAAGCGTAACCCTCTCCATTGCACGCTGTGCAACTTGAAGCTTGTTTAAAAGGTCCATAACAGAGACCACGTCTCAGATCTGTATGTCATCACCAGCAGCATAGATTGGTCGAAGACTTTCGATCAGCCACTGAGGTATGACGCATGAAAAGACTTTTTTTAACTTTCCAAACGCTGCCCATCCTAGTTGGATTTGACGATTGATCTCTTTCTAGAAGTTGGACCTACCAAGTTGGACATTTCGTGCTAGGTAGATGTACTCGTCAACAACTTCGAGAGTATCTTTTAGATACTTTGAGTATAAGGCATGGGGGTAGCGAGGTACAGGCGGAGGGGGGGGGGGGGGGGGGTGTAGGGGGGTAGCTGCCCCCCCCCCCCTAGAAGAGTGTAAGAGAGAAGAGTGTAATATGTTAAAAACCACGATTAAAACAGTACAGTCTTGGATTTTCTTTACCTGCCCCCTACAAAGAATCCTGGCTACGCCCTTGGTACAAGGTACGCAACCCTGTTCGACACACTTCCGATGCCTGATCCATTTCCAATTAGAGGCCTGCCGACCATCAACTCGACACCTCCTTTTGACTGTCGCCCTCCAAGATGCATGATTGTTTGCACCGCTATGGGCTTAGTCGTAGTAAAAAAAAACTTATCAACTCTCGCTATTTGACAATAGCTATTCCTAATTCCGCTCTACTATAAAAAAAAAAGAACTGTCGTCCTATCAAAATTACTTGATAATTATCGGATGAATATATCGATAATTATCAGATCAAAATTATCGATAAATATCTGATGAAAATAACGAATTTAATATAATATATCAATACTATTCGATGATTGTAGAATGAAAAATTATCGAGTATTTACGAATTATCGTACACCCCTAATTCTAGGGGTTTTTGACCATAGAGTTCTGTGCCATAGAGATATCGATACCTCGGGGCTCAAAGGGCGTAAGCACCAAAACTAGATTTTACAGGAGAGCCAAAAAACTAAAAAAAAAAAAATATTTTCGACGTAACTTTCTTGATTTTTGTCCTAAATAAACCATTCTAGGACCAAAAGTTTTAGTTTTTTTTGATGCAGAACTTTGTATAATTATATTTGTAATAAATTTTAAAGTAACAAAAATAGCTTGTCTATACGCCTCGGAAAATTGAATGTTTGGGGCACTTACGCCCGAAAAATCAATGGATATGTGATTAGTGATGGTTGTAACGGTCAATTTTCTCAATATTTCTATCAGTTTGTAGACAGCTGCTTTGTTTTCTTCATTTAATCGATTTCAGTGCAATTTTGTATGAACTTTATAAACTTTTGTATATACTTTATTAACCTTTTTATAGATTTTGTTACCTATTTATCAACTCAGATAACTAATTAGCTATACAAATAATTATTGATTTTATCTATACATAATTGCCTGGCCTACTCAAAAACTCATTTATTATAAAAGAAAAATGATAAATAAAAGTCACTTGTTATTGAAAATATTGTTTATTAAACAAAGTACGAAAAAGACTTATTTTTATATAATTTCAGTTGTAACGAAACATCTTGTTTAACGTAAAGCAGACTGAACGATTAACTTTCGCTATAAAATTTTGCACTGTCTAATCTTATGTTTAAAACTAATAGAAAATACAAGGAACTCTTGAGATCAATTATATATCATTTATGAAGTCTTTTGGTAAGGTATACCTACTACATTAAAATTTGACCTTACTTGAATAATTATTCATTTCATTTCATTTATTGATCAACCTGAGAGATTGCTCTTACGACCCAAAACAATATATTTCCATGTAAAATATTAGACGTAAGAACATTCGTATCATCTACGATGTCGTTTACTGCCATCACGTTTATGATTGTTAACAGTGATTGCTATTACGATACAAAAACTAAAAAAATATGTTTTATTTTCTACAAAAAATAGGGTCGTAAACGCCATTTTTTGGCGAGTAGGAAGATTTTAAATATACTGATCGATAGAGGAGAAAAAAATAAGTAGGGCTGCATTAAAAAGTCAAATTCGCCAAAATGGCGGTTACGCCCTTTGAGCCCCGAGGTATCGATATGTTTTATTGTTTTTGACTTAACCTTTAATTGCCGAGGTGGTGTCACTGTGACACCGCGTAAGTTGAAACAGGAATATTTTAACAACCAGTAGGGTTGTAAATTTATTTAGAATCTAATAATACTATAATATTTAATATTTTATAACCATAAGACGTAGTTTTTCAAAACATTTGTTTTAAACTTGTTATAGTTTATATTTAAACTGTTTTAACTTTTATGTTCAACAGTTTGCGTTTGTTTCGTTTTGTGTTTACGTTACGCAATTGATAGCAAAACATTACTACTGATATCGATATTTGAAAACGGTTTTCAATATCGATATGGAAACTTAATATTGGCTACGTGGCCGTTTGATCTAAAAACCGAAAACGCCCATGTCTAGTGTGCGAGAATGTGGAGGGCCGCTCTCGATCTCGTCATGTCTCGGCAAAATATTTGGCCAAAACGTTTCGGCCGGAGTGTAGAGCGCGCTTGAATCATTTATATACTCTTTGCATTGAATAAGACAATATTTTAGAGAGTTGGTAGACTGTGTTTTGGCGCCAAATATATTTTGTACTTGTACTATAAGTACCTACTTATAGTACCTATTTGGTACCTATATTCCATGACTTGTACAATGTACTAACTAACTCCTAATTCCTAACCTTTGAGATATTTAATAACGTCAGTTGGTGCAATTCATGAATTCACCCTAACCCTAAGTCTTAACATGTCAAATGATAATGGTAACTTGTTAGAAGCTTTAAGTTTTAAAATGTTTCGTTTATGCGCCTACTTATTTTAACTACTAAAATTTTGATATATTTTTGTAAAATAAAATATCAATTTTTATCTGTCATATTTTATATTTAACGATCGTTATTGTTATCAAGAAACACAAATTACAATACAAATTGAAGAAATGAACCCCGTATTTTCGTTTCCTTTTAAACCTTATAAAATTCAGGAAAAGTTTATGAATGAGTTATATTTTACCATCGAAAATAGGTACTGTGGTATATTCGAAAGTCCTACTGGAACGGTAAGTATTATTTAGATGATTAGTTAACGAATAAGCACGAAATATTTGCTCATTTAATTGCTGTTTCACATTTATATTTTATCAACTTATTATACATAACAGGGTAAGTCATTAAGTATTTGCTGTGGTGCTCTGCAGTGGCTTAAAGATAACAACAAAAAAATTGTAGAAGACTTAATAAAGGAAATAGATCAAATTAAACTTGAACTTTCAAGTAAACAAGGTAAAAGTCTTTTGTTTTTACTATAAATATGTATTTTTATTAACTTTATTTTTTACTATGTTTATCAAATTAAAATCAATAAAATTTATTTACAATTACAGGTTCCGATGATTGGCTCAAAGAAGAGTATGATAGAATAAAAAAAAATCAAACCTTAATAAACTTACAAATGAAACTTGACCAAATAAAACAGAGAGAAGTAGAATTTGATGAATTAAAAAAGAGAGTAGTTAAACAATCTAGTAATTTGAATAAAAATGAACATTATGTTGTAAGAAGAGAGAAAGAGACTAACACAAAAAATGAAGATGTTTTAGAAGAAAAAGAAAATATTGATGATCAATATCTTATTGTTGACAGCAGAGATAATGAAAGAGATGACTCAGATAGTGAAGAAATTATTTCAGATGCTAATGAAGACAATAATACAAAGGTACTTTTATTTAAAAAAAATATAACAAAACAAAGTGACCCATTAAAATAAATATTTTTCTTTGGCATTTTTATTGTAAAATCCGTATGGTAGTACAGAAACTTGTAGGTTTAAAATTCAAAAAATGGCATCATATTTATTGATTATTTCATTTAACTAACATTTTGCAAAATATATTTTCAAAATATCATAATTTAAAAACTAAAGCACGATAATTTAATATTTTGAATTTACACTATTATCATTGCAACAACTAAAATCATAATTGACGTTGAAGCTCTCTTAAGGGTGTTGGATTGTCTAATTAACAATTTTGTTTCATAATTTATCAACATGTTTGTAGATTTACATAAGCAGTAGGACACATAGCCAACTGTCACAGTTTGTAGGTGAAATAAAAAGAACAGTTTTCAAGGACAATACTAAAGTAATTACTCTTGCTTCAAGACAACATTACTGTATCAATTCAGATGTAAATAAACTAAAAAATGTCAATCTGATTAATGAAAGGTAAGATAATAGTTGAATTATATATTTCTTGAGTGAGAAACTTAACATATTGATTAAATATGTAAAATAATGTTGAACTAAGTATAGTTTATTTTACTTTGCCGTGAATTACATTTTTAGTGAAAGGAGTTTTTAGATCGTCCCTCAGAACTTTCATTTACAAAAATTATTGTAAGCTGTCAATATGTGGTGTAATCTATAATGATATTATTTTGAACTTTAAAATGGCAAAGGACAACAATAAGATTTTCATGCCTCACAGAAGCATCCATTCCTGCATTGGGAATTTTACTGGCTGCTATATTCTACTATTATGATTATGTTCATTACTGTTCTTGAACCTCACAAATAAAAAAAAAAATTTTGACCTCGTCATAATTATTGTCTATTCCGGGATGCGGCAAGACAACTCGCATAGTAAGGGACTTCGACGAGGACACGGAGGTCGTGATCACGACCACAGTCGAGGCGGCCAAAGACTTAAAAGAAAAACTGGCCCACCACTATGGCAACAAAGCCAAGCAAAAAGTGCGCACTATGGCCTCCGTTTTGGTAAATGGTTTCCGTGAGTGCTCGACAATTACCCGCCTAACGGTGGACGAAGCCCTTATGAACCACTTCCCGGCCGCCCGACTATCCGGTGCAGAGAAGGTGATCCTCATCGGAGATATAAACCAGCTGCCGTATATCGACAGGGATAACCTGTTCGAAATGCGGTACTGTAGACCTACCCTGCTAACAACCATCTCGTGCGAGTTGTCATGCACGCATCGCAACCCCAAGGATGTCGCCTTTGCCATCAGCGAGGTCTACGGAACCATATATAGCTCCAGCGCCAAGATCCGATCGTTGCGAGTGGAGAGCCTCACAGGCGCGCGTATCCCCGTAGGAAGGGATCGGACCCTATACCTGGTCTTAACGCAAGATGAAAAGAGATTGTTGACTGACCAGGGATATGGGTCTGGCGAGGGATCGCGCGTCTTAACCATCCATGAGGCACAGGGCCAGACCTACGAGGACGTCATCGTCCTCCAGACTAAGACGAGGAGGCTCCGAATTCACGACAGCGTTTCGCACGCCGTGGTCGCGGTGACTAGACACACTAACACCTGTGTCTATTACACCGACGACTGTGATGACGCAATTGGTCGCTTTGTGGCGAGGGCGGCGGAGACCACGGAAAAGGAAATCCTCGAGCACAGTCTCAAGATGGCGATTCATCACAGAGATACCGCCGTCATTGAGAGTGTGCTCGATATGTTGAGTAAAAACATCGGTGCGAGGACATAGTTGTTAGAAATATATTTATAAGAAATAGATATAAAACCATTATTAGGAAAATAAGTTAAGTTTTAGTAATAGCATATTGTACATTAGCAAAGTAAAAAAAAAAAAAAAAAAATGCATGTCATTAGATTTAAGAATACCTACATATTTTGGTCGGTGGACTCATGTTAAAGATTAGAGACATTAAGTTTTTAATTAAGACATCAATAATGTAAGCAGCTACCATTGTACTAAGTATACCTAAATCTGGAATAAAAAAGGCATGGGCAAAATGAGCCCGTGGACATACATTTATATAAAAAAAAAAAAAAATTATTGTCTATTCAATATATATATGTGCAAGCACATTTTTCTATTACTGTTTTTACCCGACTGCGACAGAAGGAGGGTTATGTTTTTCGAGTGTATGTATGTATGTATGTATGTATGTATGTATGTATGTATGTATGTATGTATGTATGTATGTCCATTTCTTTGGCACGCCCTACAGCCCAAACGGCTGGACGGTTTTTGACATATGAGGTGTCGTTGGATTTGTCTAAATTGTAGTAGTGACATAGGCTATATAAATTTTCAAAATGGCGCCCGAAAATGGCGGAATGAGGGGGGGGGAGTTGAATTTTTTTCTTACTGTAGCAATATGGGTATCAAATGAAAGCTAGTAAATTGTTTTATTCTTTTTAGTTTATAATAAAAGTATTTTACGCAGTCGGGTTTTTTATTTTTTTAATTAAGCATACTTGTGTAATATATAATTTTATATTATAGATGTCTCGATATGCAGAAGTCTAAAACCAAGTCAACTTCCATTGCTGAAGAGGGCAAAGTTTTAAAAAGAATAAAAACGAAATCTTGTTCAGCATGTCCATATTATAATCAAAGCAATATAGCTAAGTTAAAAGATCAATTATTAGCTGGTGTAATGGACATGGAAGATATAATCAAACATGGTAAACAATTTAAAGCATGTCCTTATTATGCTTCTAGGATGGCTTTAAATGAATCAGAGGTAAGAAATGTTATTATTATTTTTAAAAAAAAGTTTAGTTTAGTGTATAATATTGTTGATTATGTCATACATTAATATCATTGTCTGTACGAAACAAAATTCATTATTGTATAACTAGTATTTGTGCTTACTCAATTATCAATTTTTATAATTGATGAGTACCTACTGTTTAATATTGTACGTATTGTGTATGTGTATTTATTTATATTTGTATATGTGTATTTATACCATTACCAATGCACAAGGCTGCTATGTTGCAAGCTTCTTTCTTTTGAGTAGTGTGGAAAAGATAATCATTAAGTGATAAGACTGCCCATTGCACCCTCTGTCTTAATATTAAGCTTTGCTATATATATAATTTTGTATGTTAATTTGTGTGTGCAGTAAGGCTATTTGCTACAGCCTTTTAAACTCAAAAACTAGTTAAAAAAGTTAGAAACAGTATATAGAATAATCTTCACTACATATTATAAAACAAAGCCCTCCACCGCGTCTGTCTGTCTGTCTGTCTGTTCGCGATAAACTTAAAAACTACACGGATTTTCATGCGGTTTTCACCAATATATAGAATGATTCATGATGAATGCTTAGGTACATATAAATACCCTGGGCACAGCCAAGGCGGGTCGCTAGTTAAAGTATAAAATTTAGTACATTTGAAATAACACTGAATTAGTTCACTATGCTATATAATTAATTATGTAATTTGTTTCATGTACCTATATATAAAATTCAGGTAGTTTTGATCAGCCATGCTGGTATAGTTAGCAGTGGAGCAAGATCCGGTATATCTCTTAAACTACAAGACAATATTCTAATCTTAGATGAAGCTCATGGTCTAACTGCAGCCTTGGAAAATGCTCATTCGGCACCACTTTCTTCTAAGCAATTAACATCTGTAAAGACATTTTTGGAATTCTATATCAATAAATATAGAAATAGATTTAGTAGCAAGAGCCTTTTGCAGTTAAATCAAATAAATTTTGTCATTGGAAAGCTTTTAGGTATTGTATGATATTTTAAATTATATAATATAAAAAACATCAGTTCTTATTACAGTGTTTCAAAAGAAAGTATGGCATTGTGCACATGCAACTCAAATTATATGAAACAAAAGTTTATTTCAGTAGTTAATATTGTGATTATCTTCATAGGTTTTATTAAACCAAAGTTATTTAATGACAAGAGGCAGGAGTCGACAATATATACACTTGAGGATTTTGTTATAAAGTTAGAAATAGATCACTTGAACTTACGACCCCTAGTGGAGTTCTGTAGAAATACTAGATTAGCGCCAAAATTACATGGCTTTTCAATGAGATATAATCAACAAGAACTTGAGGATGAAAATAAAAAGATAAAATTTAATGAAAAAACTTCATTCAAGGAATTTCTTAGTAATATATCTAAGAATAGACATGTAAACAACCAGCTTGAACAAACCTCGAAAATGGAAGTTAAACCAAGTGATCAGGTAAAGTTTTTAAATAGTTTTATTAGTAACATACTGTTCTCTTTTAATTACATGTTTAATTTAGTAGTTTTAAAAATTACATGTTAAAACTTAATCCATTATAAAGATATACAGGGTGTCCCAGAACTCAACGTCAAGCCAAAACAGGTTGACAGGATTGATTGTAAGCATCATGAGAAAAATCAGAAAAAAAATCTATCCCATGCAGTTTGGAAGTTATGGGCATTTAAGCAAAACTTAGAAAATTGGTCAAACTGTAACCATTTTTCGGTTATTGTGGTTAATTTTTATTATTTTTGTTCATTTAAACTTTGAAATCGTAACCCTAAATAACATTTCTAGAACCACAATCAAAAATAATGACACAATTACCCCAAGTTTCCTAGAATTAAGACTATTTGTTAAACTATGAATTTAAAATTTTCAAAATTTGTCGACTTTGAAAGGCCCTCCTTTAAAAAAAATGTACTAAAGTGCCTTGGCAAGTACCATTAAAAGTTCGCGCATTTAATCAGGATTGTAAAATGGTACAATACTTGTTAGTTTCATACTAAAAAAAAACTAGTAAAAAAATAAAAACCTCAAGTAACCCGATTTTTGCTAACCCATTATACTCAGTTCAAATGTTTTTTATTCGCACAAGCTCTTGGTAGGTTTTTAATTTAAGGCCAGTATATCCCAAATCACCTGTTTTTGATAGAGTTTTAAACATAGTAATATTCATTTTTTTGATCCGTTAAAAATATATATTGTAGTTTAACAAACGTTCTTGATTATTCAACGGTTCAAAACACGATAATTGTAACTTGACTCGATAAAAAAAAAACATAAAGAAAGGATGTTTTTGATTATTTTTCGAGTTTTATTCGAAGAATATCAGATTTTAAGTTACAATATTCACATGTAAAAATAGGTAATAACTTTTAGTAGAACATTTAACGGTTACTTTTTTAAATAAATGTTTCTATTTTTTTTAAATATTAAATATTTAAATTATATAAGAAAACGGCCCGCGCGCCTCGCTTTAGTTGCCTGCGAGGCGTCATCGAAGTAGGACCTGTATCTCTGCTGTCTGGCGGCGTCCCCCCCCCCCCCCCCCCTCTAAAGATTGGATTTTTTTTTTATAACAAAAATATCCACGGGCTTATATTTGCCCGTGCCTTTTTTAAATTAAATGTATAAGATTGTTAATATAGTTTCATGCGTACTATTTTAGACTTACATTAGCTAGACTTATTGTCAGGATCTCTATGACGCGAGTCCGTATACTGACCATTATTTATTTATTATTATTATAATTTTTTTTAATACATATAATCATATTTACATACATATAATCATTTTTAATAAACATAATCTTTATTTACAAATATAATTTACATATACAAATATACGCACATACATATATATAGGTACATAGGTATACATATACACACACACACACATATATATTATATATATACATATATATATATATATATATATATATATATATATATATATATATATAATTTTATTTTGTCTTTTTTTTTCTTACATCTATTTACATCGTGTTTCTTATTTTCTTATTTTCTATGTACATGCGTTTATTCCTTGATCTAATATAATCTAATATTTCATTGCTTGTTAGTACATACATACCAGCCACCACATTTTTACGGCTTGTCTACATTTACATTTGGGCTCTTTATTTTTGTATTATTTATTGGAGACTCTGCCGCAGCCATCCCCCGAGGGAAGCTGTTCGAGCACATCCTCAATGACGGCGGTGTCTCTTTTATGTATAGCCATCTTGAGGGTGTGCTCGAGTATTTCCTTTGTTGTGGCCTCCACCGAGGCCGACAAAACGACCGATTGCATCACCACCGTCGTCGGTGTAGTAGACACAGGTCTTTGTGTGCCTGGTCACCGCGACCACAGCATGCGGAACACTGTCATGAATCCGCAGCCTCCTAGTCTTTGTCTGGACGATGATGACTGCCTCGCGTGTCTGTCCCTGTGCCTCGTGGATAGTCATGACGCTCGATCCCTGTCCGGTGCCGTATCCCTTGTCTATCAACGTCTTCTTTTCCTCTTGTGTGAAAACCGATGTATAGGGTCCGGTCTTGTCTCTTAGGAATTCGAGCGCCAGTGAACCTCTCTATCCTCAGAGAATGGATAGTGTGGTTTGAGAAATAGATTGGATAATTTTATTTAGTACTAGCTGTGCCCCGCGGTTTCACCCGCGTTAATTTGAGGGAAAAACGTACTTAAATATTTTCGCCTCGTTGGTCCAGTGGTACCAAGCGTTACTGCCGAGCAAGGGGTCTCAGGTTTGATTCTTGGGTCGTTCAACATATTACTGAGTTTTTTTTTCGAAAATTTACAGTAAAAGAGTGATGTTATATTTACTTTAAAAGTGGAACTATAATTAAAAAATGTCTTGAGAAGAGAAATAATAAAGGACGCAACGGAAGCTCTCAAAAAAGATTATTTTTTCCCGTTTTTGTAACATTTCTTATTATTACTCAGCCCCTATCAGTCGTAGCGTGATGTTATATAGCTTAAATTCTTCCTCAGTAAATGGACTATCCAACGCAAAAAGAATTTTTAAATTTGAACCAGTGGTTCATGAGATTAGCGCGTTCAAACAAACAAACTCTTCAGTTTTATCTATTAGTATAGATTATTATTGATTATTTTATTAGATTAGTTTAGTTAGTACTCTAACAACGTTGGAAGTGTTTTTACTGTATAGCAGTGTAGTGTAGATATAAAATGGGGAATAAAACTAGAAATAAAAAGAAAATATCTAGACGTGAACTACGTAAGCTTAGAAAAGCGATCAGATAAGTACTCGTAAGTTTAATGAACACTCAATCTATTTTTAGCTAGAATATAATGATTGTCATCGATATCTTAGACCGATATATTAGCATATCCAAAATTTCAATAAGTTATATTAGTATTTTCACCTAACAGCGGCTAGCTAGCAGCTAGCGGCAATTGAAGATTCTTCGACGGTCAGCGAATGGCGATGGGTCCCAACCAGGCTAAACGTAGCCGACGACGCGGCGCGGGACGTACCAGCGGGATTCAGCAGTGGTCACAGATAGTACACAGGTCCTGAATTTTCTTATCATCCGGAGTCCACCTGGCCCACGGAAACGTCCGCCTTGTCGTCGTCAACCGAACCTACAGGCGAAGAAAGGACTCATCACGTCACCGATCGTAAACAGCCGCGACTCAAAGAAGGGTTACCAGACTGCACACGGTACTCCAGCTGGAACAGACTCCGCTACAGGACGGCTCGAGTGCTACAGTTTATAGAACTCTGTCGAGCCAATACACAACGAGTCAACTATAAAAGGACTGAGAAAAGCGCGTTAAAAGACCCAGACTGGAAAAGGACGAACAAGAAGCTGAAAACACGCCATAAAATAAGAGTAGAGCTCGAAGAAACTTTGGAGGTTCGTCCGGTCTCCGCGGAACTTATCAGGAAAGCTGAAGACCTATTCATGAGAACAGTCCAAGAAGAATCTTTCCCAAATGAAGTAGAAAGCATTAAAGACGGGAAGTCGTTTACCCGAAACAGTCGCCTCAAGCAGCTGAGCATCGAGTGTGCAGAGAGAGCCCTCCGAGTCCGTAGTCGTATTAACGCCGCGGAGCAACTATCAACGCCATCTAAAAACCCGATGATACTAGATAGAAATCATCACACAGTGAAGTTGTGGATCATAGCGATGCATAGAACGAGGCATCACACGGGAGTCGAGGTGACTGTGAACGAATGTCGACAGCACTACTGGATACTACGCCTGCGGCCCGTCACAAGAACGCTCTTTCCACAGTGTCTACACTGCCGGATTAGGGCAGCGATCCCGCCACACCCGAGAACAGGAGACCTACCTGCGTGTCGCCTAGCTCACCATCAGCGACCCTTCACATACACAGGGGTGGACTACTTCAGACCATTAACAGTCACCGTGGGACGCAGCCAACAGAAACGTTACGTGGCAGTATTCACGTGCCTCACTGTAAGAACGATCCACCTAGAGATAGCGACCTCACTGAGCACAGACTCAGTGATAATGAATTTAAGAAGAATGAAAGCTCGACGAGGACAACCTGCTCAAATCTGGTCCGACAATGGGACTAACCTGCGAGGTGCCGACAACGAATTGAGACAGGCAATGGACAGAGCGACGTCCTCACCTTCGTCGCTGGGTCAACAGGCGGCATAGGGTCCTTACGTTTCGGCTGTCGCCGGTGCTTACCGGGCACGGTTGCTTCGGTAAGTACCTGCACCAAATCGCTAGGCGAGAAGCCACCCCTGATTTTGCCACGAGTGTAGCGCGCCAATCGACTCGGCGCGTCACACCCTGGAGGAATGCGCCGCTTGGGAGCCCCAGCGCAGGGCCCTGGTGGCAGTAATAGGTGGAACATAAACATTTAATACCTAAGAGAAGAAATAAAGTTTAAATCTACTTCTCTTAGGTATTAAATGTTGTAAAGTGTATTAATTAACAAAAAAAAAAAAATTACTGATAATTAATATAAATTAAAATATTAATAGTAAATTTTTTTTTAGCTATGAACCCATAAAAAATTAAATAATGGTTTTTATCTACTTCTCTTAGGTATTAAATTTTTATGTTGCATTTTATACTGTGCCTTCAGGATCGAAAACAAAACTGAATTATGAAATAACCTAAAGTAAAAAAAAAAAAACCTAGTAAGTTACTGTAAAATTATATATTTAATTATTTCCGTGCGCCGTCGCCGCGCGCGGGGTCATCGAGAGTTCATTTGATCGGAGACTTCGCGTAACTAGTCGCGCGGGGAGGGAGGTAGCGCTGAATACCTACAACGCTCGAATATACTGGCCTTAACAGCAAAATGATGAGAGAGATGGATAGTGTACATGTTTGCCATGAGCGAGCGAGACAGATAGTGACGCCACGCCACTGTGAGCGAGACGTAACGTCTCACTAGACGGAGATGCGCCTGACACCGTTGACTGTTAGTACGTTTCGCTCATTCGTCTACTGCGCACCTCTCCGTATTCGCTTGTGTTGATTTAGTTCTGACAACTTTGGCTTCTCTCTTTTGGAATTGGATTTTTGTGTTGGCATCTTTATTATCTACCATGCCTACGTGCTACACTTCACATGAATATGCGAACATGCATCTCATTTATGGAGAATGCAGATGCAACGCAAGTGCCGCCGCTAGACTTTATCGTGAAAGATATCCAAATTTAGAGCGCTATCCCGATCACCGCGTGTTTGTTAATGTGCACCGTTCACTCACGGAGTACGGCCATTTCCCGAATCAAATACGGGCTGGAGGTAGAGCTCACTTTCCTAACGAGGAGGAAGTGTTGCAAGAGGTAGCAGATGACCCAAGTATTTCAGTTCGTGGAATTGAAGAAAGAACGGGAATACCCAAAAGCACAGCACATCGTATTTTACAAAAAGCCGAAATGCATCCGTTTCACGCACAACGAGTTCAAAGTCTTCTTCCTCGAGATTATCCTGAAAGGATTTCATTTTGTAGAACAATGCTACAGAGGCATAATGAAAATCCCCAATTCATCCAAAAAGTTCTCTGGTCTGATGAAACTACATTTAAAAAAGATGGTTACATAAACTTACACAATTTTCACGAGTGGCATGTGTCGAATCCATATTTAATGCGAGAAGACAGATCCCAGTATCGCTTTAAGGTAAACCTGTGGACCGAAATTTTAAACGGCAAAGTTGTTGGGTCTTTTGAGCTGCCTGAGAACTTGAATGCCACGAATTACCTACATTTTTTACGAGAAAATTTACCAACTTTGTTAGAGGACGTAACCCTAACAGATCGTCGCCACATGTGGTATCAACAAGATGGCTGCCCAGCGCATTACGCAGTGCAAGTCAAAGATTTCCTTAACCAGGAATATCCGGGAAGGTGGATTGGACGTTCAGGCACTATCTCGTGGCCAGCCCGTTCCCCAGATTTAAATCCACTGGATTTTTTTTATTGGGGCGTTCTCAAAGAAAAAGTTTATACAAAGCCCATTGACAGCGTAGCCGAACTGCGTGAACGAATTTCTCAAGCTGCTGAGGACATCAACTCTCGAGGATATGCCCGGCTAATAAATAGATCTTTTTTAAGAAGATGTAGAGCGTGTATTGAGGCTGATGGCAAACAATTTGAACATTTATTGTAATAAAAAATGTTATTTCCTTTTATTCTAATAAACCTAAACTAAACTAAGTCGAGATTTTTCATTATTTTATTAATTTTACTTACTTTTGTTGACTTTGGTAAAAGCGGCGTCACTCTCTGTCTCGCTCGCTAATGACAAACATGTCCACTATCCATCTCTCTCATCATTTTGCCGTTAAATTAAGAACCTACCAAGAGCTTGTACGAATAAAAAACATTTGAACTGAGTATAATGGGTTAGCAAAAATCGGGTTACTTGAGGTTTTTATTTTTTTACTAGTTTTTTTTTAGTATGAAACTAACAAGTATTGTACCATTTTACAATCCTGATTAAATGCGCGAACTTTTAATGGTACTTGCCAAGGCACTTTAGTACATTTTTTTTAAAGGAGGGCCTTTCAAAGTCGACAAATTTTGAAAATTTTAAATTCATAGTTTAACAAATAGTCTTAATTCTAGAAAACTTGGGGCAATTGTGTCATTATTTTTGATTGTGGTTCTAGAAATGTTATTTATGGTTACGATTTCAAAGTTTAAATGAACAAAAATAATAAAAATTAACCACTATAACCGAAAAATGGTTACAATTTGACCAAATTTCTAAGTTTTGCTTAAATGCCCATAATTTCCAAACTGCATGGGATAGATTTTTTTTCTGATTTTTCTCATGATGCTTACAATCAATCCTGTCACCCTGTTTTGGCTTGACGTTGAGTTCTGGGACAACCTGTATATTGGTATCTTTTAAATTTGGTTTTGTTTTTAACACAATATTTATTAAATTTAGTATATTTTTAACAATGTTTAGATAACATTGCCAACTGAAACATCGGCCGGTAGCGGGTTATACGCGGTACTTGATTTCTTAGAAATGTTGTGCGACCGAAGTGAAAATGGTAGAGTTTTGGCGCAAGTTGGTGAGACTGGGCATCTTAAATATCTATTATTAAATCCGGCCGAACAATTTCACCAAGTTGTCAATCAATGTAGATCCGTAAGTGTTCATATATATAGGTTATTACTTCAATTATTACCAATAAGAAACTTTAAAAAGTTTATTTACAATTATTGTAAAAAATAAATTTGCTGGCATATTAAAAAATTAACAAAGACCAGTTTTGTTTTTGGAAAAGCTTTTAATTAAAACCGCATCAGACTTTTTTATTTATTGTTATACACTGATAACTTTTCCGAATATTTCAGGTAATTGTAGCTGGAGGTACAATGGAACCAGTAAATGAATTCCTATCATTGCTCACAAACAATAAGTCTGACACCGAATTTGTAAAAATAGTTAAATGTGAGCATGTAGTTTCTTCAGACAATGTCTTGGGTGTTTGTCTATCAAATGGTCCGTCAAATATTAATTTGAATTTTTCATATGAAAAACGGACATCTACAGACTTGGTGAGCTGGTTAAACTTGTTATACAACCATTACTGAATTTTTTTATTGACATCAAAAGTAAAATTATAATAAAAAAAGTCCAAAAATACCTTTTCTTAGTAATACTAATTTTAATTGTACTTATGTATTTTTATTTATGTATTTTTTTTAGTTAAATGAAGTTGGTTGCATATTGAGAAATGTTTGTGCAATAGTGCCTGATGGTGTTGTTTGTTTTCTACCCTCATATTCGTATGAGCAAAAGTTATATGACCATCTGAATTCTACTAAAGTTATTGATACCTTAAGTAAAAAGAAAAAGATATTTCGGGAACCTAAGTCAGCTTCAGAAGTAGATGAGGTAAGGTTAATTTAGTTAGAATCATAATGATAGTGGCAACTATATTTGTAATTTTAAGAATTCTATATAATACAAAAAATGATACATAACAAAAGATATAATATGATATATAATATTATATTATATATACATAAATACTTGCTATATGTAATTTTATGTTTTTTGACAGGTTTTGCAAAAATATGCATCAGCTATTAAAAGCAAAGATACAGGAACAAAAGGAGCTCTCTTATTTAGTGTAGTTGGTGGAAAACTTAGTGAAGGGTTGAATTTCAGGTAGGCATACTCTTTTATTTAATATTGTATTTCATTAAGATGAAATATTTAGTATTTTTTCTTTATATAAATATTCTTAACAAATCATCAGTATGTATAAACTAGAGATGCCACGAATAGTGATTTGGCCGAATACCGAATATTCGGCTACGCTCTTGGCCGCTATTCAGCGACCAAATGTTCGGCAACAGATGTGTGCATTTCGTGCGTAACATGTTACGACTTGTCTTATTGCGATGCGTGCTTTCATACATCATATTGTGTTACTTATATTTCTTACTAAAAATATGAGGATGTGGATAAAAGTTCTGTGGCAAATTAGATTGATTTATTTGAAAACTTCCTGCTTAAATCGGATTGCGAACTCTTACAAATAGTGGTCAGCAAACGCAAAACCGTATCCATAATCCAACCCTTACAAAATTCGCTAAGATTTATCTATCGTCTCCTGGCAGTAGTGTATAAAATAAGGTATTATTTATGAAGAAAAATGCGGTCGTTTGCTATCAACAAATACTGAAAAAACTTTTCATTAATCACAGCTTGCCACTGATAGATTTTAAGTTTTTTTTTTTTTTTGTGATTAAAATATACATATATTTTTTTGAATAAAATTAACGTTTTTTTTTTCATTTTTTTATATTCGGTATTCGGCCGAATACCGAATAATAAAAAAAAGTGGCCGAATAGGCCCAATACCGAATAGTGGCCGAATATTCGTGGCATATTTAATATAAACTACGTTAATTATGTTATTAATTATCTCAAATATAACATTCAGCTATGTAAAATTGTATGAATTTAAGTAATGTTATAGAAAGATCTTTTTTCTGCTTTAGTGACAATTTAGGTCGGTGTGTAATTGTAATTGGTATGCCATATCCAAACATAAAATCTCCAGAATTACAAGAAAAGATGACTTTCATGAACAAAAGAGACCCTGGTACAGGAACTACATATTATGAAAATTTGTGTATGAAAGCTGTCAACCAATGTATTGGTAAATGATTTTATTTTTATTTGAATTGTTACTGATGGGTATGTGATATTAAATGGTTACTGTGGTCCATGGAGATCTGAAATATCACAGTTATGGATGCGTTCCCAACCTTTAGAGGAAAGGTGTCTGAATATTCGATGCTTGCCCTTATGGGAGTATTCCCTTTTTTACTAAAAATTCCGTTTCAGACAATGCTCGACTTTGTCAGAATTTCTCAGCATTTTTCAGAGTTTATTTTTTATTTTTAATCGATGATAAGACTTTCAGAGTCTTTTAGAGATTTCTCAAGACTCTGAAGGTCTTATTATTATTAAAAAAAAGCTCTGATAATGCTGAGAAATTCTAAAAAAGTCGGGTATTGTCTGAAATTTTGGAATTTTCAGTAAAAAGGGAATCGGAAAGTTTTTCAGAAAACTTTGTTGTACAGATAGCAAAAAATACTACTAGTTCTAAATTGTCTGTTAGCTTCTGATCGTCAACAATGCGAACTGAAAAATATGTCCTTATCTTACATTTATATTAGTACTTCTAGTCTGATTCATTTGGATAACATTAATTTAAGACTAGATATGTGCGCAGATTTGGGCATATCAGAGGAGCCCAAATAATTGACGTGTTTTAGGCACAAATAGATGTACAGCGTATTTCGCACACCGTAAATAAAAAAAAAAAAAAAATTGGTTGTCTGTAAAGTCGGTTTACGGACGATAATTTTTACGTGATAACGTCGTAAGAAAACATGAATGGAATTGAATTATTATCACTGAATTATCATTATTTTGTATAATATATATAAGCTACAGGTAATTAATTGTATTTATTTATTTATTTATTTATTTATTCTTTATTGCACACCACAAAAATTTAACAAAAGCATAGTTACAAATTAGTCGTATCAAAATTGTGTAGTACAACAGGCGGTCTTATGGCTAATTAGCCATTTCTTCCAGACAACCCACATGGATAAGAAAAGTTCAGCAAAGAAAGAAACAGGTAGGTTGTGCAGTTATATAATAAACTTACATACTAATATATACATACAATACTTATATAAGATACATAATAAATATGTAAATGCAAATATAATAAATATCTCTATTATAAAATAATAAATATTAAACATAAATAAAATAAAATAAAATAAAAAGATAAAAACATCTAATAAAAAAATAAATAAAAAAAAATAGGTAAATAAATATCGTAATCAAGTCGTCTTCAGCTTAAGATAGTGATCTTTAACATACTTCTTAAATGTTAAGAGTGATTCGGCTTTTCTTATGTGCAATGGCAAACTGTTCCATAATTTTATAGCCTGAACAGTGAAAGACTGTGCAAAAAATTTAGTTCGATGCGCAGGCAGCTTCAGCATAAGATTTCGAGATGATCTTAATTCTTCCGAGGCATTTCCAATATATTCAAATTTATCCTTCAAATAAGAAGGAGCCTTAGGATTAAATAGCACACAGTACAGCAGAGAAAGAATATGCAAGTTCCGGCGAGAGCGTATAGGAAGCCACTTGAGCTTAAAGCGAAATTCAGAAACATGGTCATATTTGCGAAGGCAGAATATGAACCTGATAGCAAGATTTTGGAGTCGCTCAAGTTTATTAAGTTGGTCCTCGGTCAAATTAGGATAGCTTGCATCTGCGTAGTCTAGAATAGATAGCAGGAGAGAGTTTGCTAACATAATTTTGGTGGGGATTGGCAGAACATATCTCAAGCGACGTAATGAGCTCAGTGCTGAAAAAGTTTTCCTGCTGATTTCCTTCAACTGCACCGACCATGACAGCGTGTTATCAAGGTGAACACCAAGATCTTTAGCAGTGGTACAGTAAGGCAGCCTTATACCGTTATAAACAACAGGAGGTAGATTTTGGTTGTTTATTTTCGCAATAATGCCTGGGCTGCCAATAATGATAACTTGCGATTTTCCAGGGTTGACACTAAGACCATAACGCTTACTCCATTCCAAAATATTTCGAAGGTCCATGTTGATTATATCGACTGCACTAGCAATATGCTCGGATGTAGAGTGGCGATAAATCTGAATATCGTCTGCATACATATGGTAGAGAGAAGAAATACATTGAGTAATGGAATTAATGAAGATTGAAAAGAGCAAAGGAGACAAAACGCCACCTTGAGGTACCCCAGCTTGGACATCACGCCATGAAGAGAAGGCCTCATCAAGACATATACGTTGTCGACGTCCTTTGAGGTAACTCAGAAACCAGTTTCTCACCGATGGAGATATGTTAAAGGAACGTAACACACTCAGCAGTATATCATGATCAACAGTGTTGAATGCGTTAGTAAAATCCAAAAGAGTCAAAATTGTGAGTTGTTTATTGTCCATGGCTAACCGAATATCGTCAGTAACTTTGACCAGAGCTGAGACCGTACTATGACCAGTACGGAAGCCGGATTGAAGAGGATTTAGAAGCGAGTTTTCGTTAAGGAACATGTTTAATTGGTGGAAAACTAACTTTTCAAGAATTTTTGATAGGAAGGGGAGAATGGAGATCGGTCGGAAATCAGATAGGTTGACAGCATTAGGTTTTTTAGGAAGTGGGACAATCTGAGCATGTTTCCACGCATCAGGAAAAATACAAGATGTGATGGAATAATTTAGAATATGTACTAAGACAGGGATAATAATATCTAGGATGGGAATGATCATATTACGGCTTATACAGTCTGTACCGACAGCATTCGAGGCCACAGACAATATGCTCCTTTTAACATCACATTCGGTGAAAGAAGAAAAGGTAAACGGTGGGAAGTTAGAAGTTGGAAGCGATGAAAGAAAATCTAATGTTTGTTGTTTTTCAGCAACATCAAGTACAGTGGAAGAAGAAAAATGTGAATTCAGAAGTTCAATATCAATATTAATAGAGGTTTTACTAGATGCTTTTCCAACTCCTAGTGTTTCAAGAAACTTCCAGGTTTTAGCGATGTCGCCGTTTTCGACAGATTTGTGGATGTGGCGGCGCTGAGCATCTCTACAAGATGTATTACAGCGATTTCGGGCCTTCTTGTAAGTCTCGCGGTTAACGTCTGAGTTTTCTTTCTTAAATCGAGATTTGGCTTGATTTTTTTTCTCAATTAACACCTTTAGCTCCTCAGTTAACCATGGCGCTGGTAGATGTTTTATTTTGACCGGTCTAATAGGTGCGTGTATGTCATAAAGTCGAGTGAGCAGCATATTAAACGTCTCGACCTTTTTATTTATTGTGTCAGCATCAAAAACTACCGACCAATCCAAGTCACGGGCATCATCGCACAGTCTGCTTCTATCCATTCCCCCAAAATTACGTCGCAGAAGCGTTCTAGATTTGGCTTTAGGAGGACGAATTTTGTATGAGAGGTAGATCAAGTCATGATAGGAAAACGCATCAGCGGAACATTGTCCGTGCTTAGAGACTAAGTCAGGAGATGAGACCAAAATAAGGTCGAGAAGCGAAGGGGTACAGCCAGGAGAGTGGTGTGTGGCTGAAAGAGGCAGGATATGTAGATTACAAGATTCAGCCACATCAAATAATTTTCTACACGAAGCATCACCTTTCAGTAAGCAAGTATTAAAATCTCCCATTATGATTATGTGACTGTATATAGGGACAAGGTTTTCTAGGATATTTTCAAAATTTGGAAAGTAATCATAAAGAGAAGAAGGGTTATAGAAAACACCAAGAAGGACTTTAGAATGAGAAAGAGTAACTTCAATAAGCAAATGTTCCGCCGCATCGGTAACAGGGGGTTGGCTAGACGAACTAATGACACTAAAAGGAATGTTAGAACGTAAGTAGATCGCCACACCCCCACCCCGCCTACCGATACGGTCATTGCGAATAAGTTGGAAACCAGGTAATGAGTACGAAGTTGAAGGTAAACAGGGCTTAAGCCATGACTCAGATATGAGAATGGCATGAATGTTGCGGCAGTCAAACGACGCAAGCATATCGGAATAATGAGCCGGAACACTTTGTGCGTTAATATGGATCACATTAAAATCTTTCAAGCAGTCTGAGAAGAGTGAATCAAGGGTAAAATTCAGTGAAGGAGAATCTGTACTGTGGAAACTATCATCACTAGGCAATTCGTCAGATGACGATAAAGAAAAATAATGATCACTTTGAAAACTACTTAGAGACGACATTAATTAACAATATATATGTATAATAATATTATAAAATATATGTACTTAAATTATATAAATATACGTAAATACTAGTATAATATATCTTATATCTTTAAACGAGCAATTCTTGTATATATATATATAATCGGAATCTCGGAAACGGCGCCAACGATTTTCATGAAATTTAGTATGCAGGGGGTTTCGGGGGCGATAAATCGATCTAGCTAGGATTTATTTTCAGAAAATGTTGTTTTATCACTTTTTTTACGCAATTTAAAAAATACCATTAGAATACGAAGGTAAATTTCGCCGTCATTGACAAGCTTCTATTAGCTCGGATAGGAATCGGGCGGATTCGAAACCAGAAAACCTGAGTTCAAATCCAGGATTCTACAGACCAATCTTTTTTTCATTTTTTTTTTTTTTTTTGAATTAAGAGCTCTTTTTATTTTTTATTTTAATAACCAGTTCCTATTATTTTACTTTTATGTCGGTAAGATAGAAAATATTATTTATGTTTCATCAATATGTAATGTATCTAAATATAATTTAACCGAGCAAAGCTCGGTCATCCGGGTACTTATTTTTAAACTATATAAAATATACAATCAGATTTGATTTCACTAATTAAGCTTTAAGCCATTACCAGCCAGCTACAGTGAACAAAAATATTTAAATAACACAAAAATAAAATTAGTTTAGAATACAAAAACACAAGAGGTTAATTGATATCAATTAAACAAAATATTCTTTAAAAAATAAAAATAAAAAAGAAGGACAATAAAAGAAAATAAAACAACTTATTGGACCCATTTTTCACTGAACGCAGCCACTAATTAATTTAAAATATAAGAATAAAAATAAGAAATTTTCGAACGGAACTAGATGTCAAATGTCATTTGTCAAATGTCTGTCAGTAACTCAGTAAATATTAAATAAAACGAATAGGTAATTGAACAAAATAAGCACATAACTATGTATGTTAATGTGATATTATTATGTACGGAATTGAAAATAAAAATGTTGTATATTTTAGAACAGAGCCATTGAATTAAATATATGAGAATTTAGATTGCGTACGAAGGCAATATTAAAATGGGTACTAATAGGATAGAGCCTAGAGGTACTTACGGTAAATGGGTCCAACAAGTAAACAAACAACAAAGACAAAGCAAAAGAAAAACAAAAAACAAAGGGAGTCCAGTACTATATATAGGTGTCTAACACTTCTTAATTGTTCTCTTGACCCTTGTGATCACTTTGGATGGCTTGACAACCTCCACATTCGGGGACACGTTTGGAGCCTCGATATCAGATGAGGTCGACCCAGGAATTAAATTCAGCTCCGACATAGTTGATACACGGTGTTTAGAGCCATCATCGCCCAGGACAATTATAACACCATCCCTGGTCCAACATTTAGTGACACCGAAGCGCTGGCGAGCAGCTAGAAAGATCTTATGTCGCCTTTTCGTCAGGAACTCCGAGACAGTGATACCGGAACCTTTGAAATTAACTTTCGATGACCAAACCTGGTTTCTTAGTGTAAGATCTCTAAATTTAATTAGTATGACCCGTGGTTTATCTTTATTAGGGCGACCCAATCTGTGGCAACGACTAAAGGAATCAGATGTAAATTGTGTGAGTTTGAGATTTTCACTAAACAATTTGACCACACGGGCAGCTGTGTCTTCTTTGTTTATCTCGGTGACTCCATGTAACAGAAGTATCTTCTTCCGTGACCGCATCTCTAATTCATCATGTTTTATAGATAGGAACTCAACTTGACGGTCAAGATTATCCAGAGCACTCAGGACAAAGGAACGGAAGGAATTAAATTGCTTATTGATGTTAGAAATTGGACTAGTAGTGGATGTACTTCCCTTTATTTCCTCCAGAAATTCGTTCATCCTTGTATTAAAAACTTGCTTAAGCTCATCTAGTGTCTGCTTAATTGACTCCATTGTTGTGCAAGTGGTGTAGTGTCTTGATAAAATGAAGAACCTTGTTTTTGTATTTCTATTAGATTTCAGAATAGCTGGCAGGCTAATTAATATCACAGGTACATTGATTTATGATTAATCTTAGAGATTGTATTATTTTTAAAATTTTAAATGCAGAGCAAATTTTAAGACTTTTAACTTCACGCCTACCCTCAATTGATCCTATTTAATATAAAAGCGAAATAAAGTTAAATACTTTGATATGTAATACAAGAAATAATCAAGTTTTATAAAGAAGCTAAGTTTAATAACTTAAAGTTAGCAAAACAAATTAGATTATCATTAACCACTTATGAAAATTGTAAAAATATACTAAATAAAAACAGTTTATAGAGTAAGATCCCAGGGCCGCCAGACGTCACGTATTTTCTGACGGATGAAATGTGGACGATTGAGTAGTGTTAGTATGTACTATGATCGTATGCCTACCTGCTAGCTTGGTCAAACGGCCAATTTCCAGGTATCAGGTAATCAAGGTACATAAAAACATTACTTACTTCACGTAAATTGTCATGGCTGATTTTCATATATATTTCCGAGTGTATACTTAAAAATAAATTGTCAATACTCCCAGACACTTTCCGTCGGCCATATTGCTTGGCAGACGCTTTAAGGGTCTCAAAATATAATAATTAGTTAACTTCAGGTAAATTCTGACGCTCCATTTTTATATATGTTCATCCGACAACTATTTTAAAACCTTTGACAAGAAAACAGACCGATCCAAGGGGCCAATCATCCCCTAAACTAAATTTTAATATCTCTGTGAGTGGGAGCGCGAGAGCATTATCTACGCGCATGAGACTGAAAATGAGTGAGACCGACTGCGCTGTTAACGCTATGAAAATTACTTGAACAAATATTTTATAATTTTTAGAACTTTTGTTGACAAGCAATTTTTTAAATTAATTATTTATTGGAAATTTGGAAACAAAGTAGAAAAATATTATTCCTTCAATATTTCTTAACAGTGGCTTTTAATTTTCATTATCATCATCGTTGAAATTAGATAATTCATCATCCAGCCAATCTTGAAATTGAATATCTAAATCGTGATCGTCATCATCAGCATTATCCTTATTTTATTATCTTATCTGAAAAAACTAAAGAGATACAAATAATATGAGAAACGAAAATAATTTACCTGATTGTTCTTCCAGCGACTCACTGACAAAACCCGGTAATTGATCTCCATCGAACCAATGAAAATCATATTTACCATCTTGTAGTGTCCAGCCGTTGTTTTCGGGGTTGAAAATATTTATCATCTTCATACTTGCATTGTTCCAAAGACTAGCTCACTTTTACAAGGTGGTAAGTTACTGGCATCGAAGTTTCTTAAATTCTTTCGATTGAATTCTTCATTTATATCAGATACCATGTATGTATTAATAAACAACTGTAGTCTGGCAGCATCTACATCAATTTTTTCAGGAACGTTGTAAGCATCACAGATAAATTTTTGTATTATGTTGAATACACGTTCTTCTTCATCTACATCACCAACAAAATCCAACGTACATAAACGGTGAAATGCTTGTTGGTACTCTTCATTTTTCTTCAAAATAATAAACGGCTTTTGCTTGCCCTTTTTGAATAATGCTGGATTAAATTAAATTTACTTGTCAACAAAAGTTCTAAAAATTATAAAATATCTGTTCAAGTAATTTTCATAGCCTTAACAGCGCAGTCGGTCTCACTCAGTCTCATGCGCGTAGATAATGCTCTCGCGCTCCCACTCACAGAGATATTAAAATTTAGTTTAGGGGATGATTGGCCCCTTGGATCGGTCTGTTTTCTTGTCAAAGGTTTTAAAATAGTTGTCGGATGAACATATATAAAAATGGAGCGTCAGAATTTACGTGAGGTTAACTAATTATTATATTTTAAGACCCTTAAAGCGTCTGCCAAGCAATATGGCCGACGTAAAGTGTCTGGGAGTATTGACAATTTATTTTTAAGTATACACTCGGAAACATATATGAAAATCAGCCATGAGAATTTACGTGAAGTAAGTAATGTTTTTATGTACCTTGATTACCTGATACCTGGAAATTGGCCGTTTGACCAAGCTAGCAGGTAGGCATACGATCATAGTACATACTAACACTACTCAATCGTCCACATTTCATCCGTCAGAAAATACGTGACGTCTGGCGGGCCTGGGATCTTGGACTATTACTTTTTATACGATCGTAATTATACTAATAAGTTTTTAGTCAAAATTGTAATATAACCTTATATTACTGCACTCGCCCACCGATGCTACTTATTTTATAATCAAAGAACAAATATATGAGATTATATCGCTAATCGGATTCTTAAAATGCAAGAATTAATTACCTTTTTTGCTGCAATTGTTGTTGTAATAAACTATGGTAACCATTTTATGATTTTATTAACTTTTATTATTAACTTACATTTATTTACTTATATATTATTAACTTATATTATTACATTACATTATATTATCAACTTTTTACTATTTGACATTAATTCAATATTGACAAAACAGTTTCCCGCCATTTGCCACTGTCATTTCTACTCGGACGCGTCGTAAGTTAGGCCGACCGCCGATCGTGAACCGAACGCTTAGGCCGAGCCGATCGTACCTCTCTACCGCTTGTTCCGCGCTCTCGCTCACTAATTGTGACAATGATGACGTCATCTTCTTCGAACGGGCACCCCTTCATCAATTTACTAGACGTTATCACGTCAAAAACCTGGTATGATTTTTAAAACCATATCTGTGTGTAAATCATTACACAACAAAAAAAAGTTAATACAGATATTTTTTTTTTAGGTAGAGCCGTGAGGCACGCTAATGATTATGCTTGTATTTTGCTAATTGATGAAAGATATTCTAGACCTCAAACTATTTCAGCATTACCATCGTTTATACAGGTAAATTTTTTAAGATTAAGGTTGATTTAAATAATTAAGTGGGAAAAGTTCTGTCTCAACAAATTTCATTGAAACAGTTTAAGCTCAAACCAAATTTTAAAGAAAATCATGTTTTTAATTTTTTCTTTACTGAATTAAATTAATAAACCTAACCTAATAAATATTAATAAACTTCGAAATAAATTTACTCAACAGTCGTTGTCTGTCGACACAAAACAGGTAGTTTACCTACGTCCAAACGCCGCCACGTGTTAACAGGGTAGCGGCCACCTTTGATAAACAAGCATGATCCAAACCCCCTTAATACTTTAATCATTGCTTAGAATAGGCAAAAATACTAAGATATTTTACTCGTTTAAGCAACAAATTTGTTGACTAGGTAAATGATGTGAACTTTGACAATTTTTAGATGCGAACAAGCGGCACAGTACAAACACCTGTGCACGTGCCGCAGGCATGACTGTCCACGCTTCATTTATTTGAATTGAAATTTATGGAAATTGGGTCAAAAATTAAATAACTATTTTTTTTACATAATTCGAATGATAATCATTTACCGAGTATTCTCCTTAAATATTGTTAGTGACTCACCAGTCACCTGTATATCGCCTCTGACAAAAAAATTACATCCTAAAATTCAATGAACTAATTTTTAATTTTTATTTTGCAGAAGTCCCTGATAATAAACTGCACATTTGGCCAAACAGTGGGAAGCATGGCTAAGTTTTTTGGAAAACATAAGGAAAAGAATACAGTTTAATAATAATAGTTTAATATACGTTTTTATACATTTAAAACACTTACTCTTAAACTACTGTGATAAACAATATATTTACTATATATTTTAAATCTTGAGTGTTTAACCTTATTTCACCATAATATATAAATTACAAAACCGACAAATTAATAATATTATATAATAATATCATAACATTTTTTTTAAATAATAAAGCATCACCTAAGAGTAGTTACACATTTTATTCTTCATCAGCATAAAAATAAAATCAAACTGATAAAGCTACAGGTAGTGTTGTTCCACAAGGACCTTCAAAATAATAATGGAAGTCGGGCGTAGCGGGTGTAGGTTCGATGTTAAATTCTGCAACAATTGCTCCCCTCTGCGCTGCTTGGGGTGCAAACATTGCAGCAGGGTAAACTACTGAGGACGTTCCTACTACAAGACATATGTCACAGCTTCCCATTGCGTCTCCTAAGGAATTAATATTTTTGATTAAAATCGTTATCATTCGCCGAAATCTTATAAATATATTAATTATACATAATGAAAAAATATAATTTTTTATATTATATGACAATAATGGACTGAGTTTGGTTTTTTTTTTCAACTCTTTTTTTTCGCGATTGAAGTTCAGTATCAAGTTATTAAATTACAACGAAGTATAAAGAAAATGTATATGAACGAAATCAACGAATCAGCCTAGCGTTCCACTGCTAGGCAGGCCTCTTATGTATAAAGGAGAAGGGTTTAAGCTTAATCCACCAGGCTTCTCCACTGCGGGCTGCTGGATAATTTTCTTACCATGAGCAACAATCACTATTGTGTTTAATGTACTTTTTTTAAATATATGTTTAACACAAACACGGCCGTCTGTTTCTTGGTTAGGCAAAATATTGCCTGTGTTTAAGTTACAGCCTACTGATATTTTTAAAATTAATATACATATATAATTCACATATAAATATATTAGATCCAGTCCCAGGGTGGGAATCGAACTAACAATTCTAGAGCGGAAAGCAAGGTCACTGCCACCTTTATTTTATTTTTTTCCCCGCTGGGAAATGCATTTACGCATCCCGCCGCCTGAGGGCGACGGGTATGTGGGACTCGCTGACAGGGTAGAACGTGCCAGAATACCGCACTAAAACCCAGCGGTTCCCTCATCGTCGTAGTGGGGCGCCACGGGATCGCTTTCGCATGCAACCGTGACGCCCCGACGGTTGGCTCGCCTATGCGGACCGCCTACGCCTATAGAGAAGGTCTCTGCCACCCAACAGGCCAGTCAGTTTTCTATGATAACCATTGGGACCGACGGCCTTACGTGCTCTCCGAGGCACAGTGCACACTTACGCGGACATACACCCAATAATAAGCAAATATTTGTACAAACAAATATCTACCCGAGCGGGAATCGAACCTGCGACCGTCGGCGTTAAGGCGACTTCTCGCACCACTACCCCAGAACGGAGGAAACCGTATAGATGTAAGCATTGCCATTTGTCATATCGATAAATAACACACGCCTAAGTTGTTTTATTTATGAACTGAACAAAAAAAAAGAAAAACAGATTTGATATTTCTTACGAGATTGACAATCATCATCATCATATATGTTATTTCTAAAAGGTGTTTTTTCCTGGAGAGCCTAGATCTTTTTAAATTCTTGACCAATATTAATAATTTATACACCATTTTGAAGCTTATATTTTCTGCTTATGACATAAATAGCATTAAATTTTGTTTATAAAAACAATAAAAAACAATATTTTTAATAACGATATGAGCGCTACCTGTTGACTGTGTGTTGAACTATACACTGCAACAATAACAAAGTACATGGGGCGCCATCTATGAATAGTTTTTGTAACTAATATCATAGTAGTGACAATATTTACATTTTATGCGGTTCTTATTATAGACCTGTTTCAATCACTTTCATTCGATCACAACCCGCGAGCGAGTGACCCGATCATTGCCGTACAAACCCTGGTGGAAATATTTTTTAAATTAACTCTTAAAAATCTCAAAAAGTCTTAATAAACACCGATTAAGTCTTATTAACTCTGACAAAACTCTTTAATAAATGTCCCAATTTTCTGAGAATTACGCCGCGTTCTCAATACTAAATAATATTTTAATCTATACAAATAATAAATCTGTTAAAACCTCCGTTTTATTAATACACTATATATCATCAAGAATAAATTTCAATAGCGCGTATTTTTTTGTATCAGCGCCATCTCTTATCATTTTTTTGTGTGCACGTATCACGTAAAAGGTACAAAACCAATGTAAATAACTTTAATACATAAAAATTTAACATATGTAATTCACAGTATAATTTAGTTTTTGTTTCATTGTAGTTAAATTTAAAAATAAATATTTAAGAAAATAGAAATAGGTACCTACGCCGCCAACGCCCTCTGGTCTAAGGTAAGGTACTATTATGTTAAATGTCACTAAATATAAAAACGATATTCTACTATTATACGATAGATGGCGCATGTAGGTGATAAAAAATATAAATTTATAATTTTTAAAATTTTAGTTAAATACCCGTGCGAAGTCGGGGCGGGCCGCTAGTTATTAATAATTATTTTAAATACGTTATATTATGGCCAAATTATACAAAAAAAATATAATTTGTAGCCTATGTGTTATTCTGATATATAAGCTATGTTCCTGTAAAGTTTCATCTAAATCCGTCCAGTAGTTTTTGTGTGAAAGAGTAACAAAGATACAGAAAAAATAAATATACTTGATCCTGTAACTTTGTTGCTATTGCTATTGATGATAGAATTTTAAAATTACTACAAATTTGCCATTTAACACTTTTGTCTGACTCTTACAGTTTAGCTAGAAAATGCAAAAAATCGGAAATTTGAATTTTCAAGCTATATAACAAATCAAATATTGAAGATAGAAATTCGACTCAAGAGATTAATAATAAAAAAGGTCCATTCATTCACTTTTTTTTAAAATAATTTTATCACAGTTTGCAGGACAAAAAAGTAATAAAAAACAAAAAAAAAAAAAAATATAATAATGGAAAAACTAAGTTCGATGGAGAACCTCTTAGAATTGAAATTTCGAGCTCTGCTTTTAACAGGAGCTTTGTTGGGACATCTTCTGAGATATTTTGGAGTGAGAGCAAAAAAATATCAATCTTTCGAACTTATATATATAATTAGTAATTTGAAATTGAACAAATTTTTTGAAATGCAGTATCTATTGAAGGTGACCAGTTTCCATGGTGATAAAAGCTTATATTTTGGGAGTTGTCAAAACTATTATACGCATATTTATTTTTTTAAATGATATATGTATTTACCAGCTAGCTCCAACACAGCAGGTTCTAAACTTTCACCAAACCAGATTATATGTGGTCGTAAAAGGCCATTACAATTTAATAATAAATATTAATAATAAATATTAACCAACAATCACACCACGTTAACCTAGCCCCGTGGTAAGTTCGTAAGAACTTGTGTTACAGGTACTAGGAACGGAAATAAATTTAAGATATAAATACATATATACATAAATACACATCCATGACCCGGTGCAGACATCTATATTCGTCATACAGATTATCTGCACCTGGCGGGATTCGAACCCGCGACCGCTGCGTAGAGTGTTCAGTTGCCTGACCACTAGACCAGCCGGCCGTCAAATAATTTGGCCGTCAATTAATGTAATTTGTTTTTCTACAGTGAGGCAGAGATTTCACTGGAATATCAGAGCCAACCACATTAGCATCTGGAGCACCACGATTGGCTAAAGCCTAAAATAAAAACTACATATTATCATGATGATGAATACTGAATAGACATAATAACTTTGTAACTTGATATATTCAGAAGGCAGAAAAAACTGTTTTGTTTAAAGTTTATGATTAAAATATTGATGTAATTAATAATTTAAAGAAACAATATTCAATATATTGATTTTTTTATTTGTTTTTAAATAATTTGTTTTGCTGGAGATATGCACCGATTTGCATTAAAATATAAATTTTTAGAGCTATAAAGTCTGATAACAAGTTTGATGGATTTATTTGATAAAAATGGTTTTTAATTTCCTACTTACTTTTTTTATTTACCAAAACAAAATAGTGTTTTCTATATTCATTAAATCTTATGTAAAAAGTTTTAATGTAAACTCTGAACATAATCACATGAATAAAACAACATGTGGAATGTTTACATTCAGTATTAAAATTTTATGTAAAAATATGTATTTACGCATCACTTTTCTTGACTATTATATATGAATTTGTTTAAACATAATAGTTTATTTCACAAAGTAAAATATAAAAAATGATTTTGATTCAATTTCTATCAAAATTTTACTAACGAATTTAACAGTAATATATTAAAAAAAATTATACCGCACAAATAGGGCTATCGGTGTTAAATTCTGCAACAATTGCTCCCCTCTGCGCTGCTTGGGGTGCAAACATTGCAGCAGGGTAAACTACTGAGGACGTTCCTACTACAAGACATATGTCACAGCTTCCCATTGCGTCTCCTAAGGAATTAATATTTTTGATTAAAATCGTTATCATTCGCCGAAATCTTATAAATATATTAATTATACATAATGAAAAAATATAATTTTTTATATTATATGACAATAATGGACTGAGTTTGGTTTTTTTTTTTCAACTCTTTTTTTTCGCGATTGAAGTTCAGTATCAAGTTATTAAATTACAACGAAGTATAAAGAAAATGTATATGAACGAAATCAACGAATCAGCCTAGCGTTCCACTGCTAGGCAGGCCTCTTATGTATAAAGGAGAAGGGTTTAAGCTTAATCCACCAGGCTTCTCCACTGCGGGCTGCTGGATAATTTTCTTACCATGAGCAACAATCACTATTGTGTTTAATGTACTTTTTTTAAATATATGTTTAACACAAACACGGCCGTCTGTTTCTTGGTTAGGCAAAATATTGCCTGTGTTTAAGTTACAGCCTACTGATATTTTTAAAATTAATATACATATATAATTCACATATAAATATATTAGATCCAGTCCCAGGGTGGGAATCGAACTAACAATTCTAGAGCGGAAAGCAAGGTCACTGCCACCTTTATTTTATTTTTTTCCCCGCTGGGAAATGCATTTACGCATCCCGCCGCCTGAGGGCGACGGGTATGTGGGACTCGCTGACAGGGTAGAACGTGCCAGAATACCGCACTAAAACCCAGCGGTTCCCTCATCGTCGTAGTGGGGCGCCACGGGATCGCTTTCGCATGCAACCGTGACGCCCCGACGGTTGGCTCGCCTATGCGGACCGCCTACGCCTATAGAGAAGGTCTCTGCCACCCAACAGGCCAGTCAGTTTTCTATGATAACCATTGGGACCGACGGCCTTACGTGCTCTCCGAGGCACAGTGCACACTTACGCGGACATACACCCAATAATAAGCAAATATTTGTACAAACAAATATCTACCCGAGCGGGAATCGAACCTGCGACCGTCGGCGTTAAGGCGACTTCTCGCACCACTACCCCAGAACGGAGGAAACCGTATAGATGTAAGCATTGCCATTTGTCATATCGATAAATAACACACGCCTAAGTTGTTTTATTTATGAACTGAACAAAAAAAAAGAAAAACAGATTTGATATTTCTTACGAGATTGACAATCATCATCATCATATATGTTATTTCTAAAAGGTGTTTTTTCCTGGAGAGCCTAGATCTTTTTAAATTCTTGACCAATATTAATAATTTATACACCATTTTGAAGCTTATATTTTCTGCTTATGACATAAATAGCATTAAATTTTGTTTATAAAAACAATAAAAAACAATATTTTTAATAACGATATGAGCGCTACCTGTTGACTGTGTGTTGAACTATACACTGCAACAATAACAAAGTACATGGGGCGCCATCTATGAATAGTTTTTGTAACTAATATCATAGTAGTGACAATATTTACATTTTATGCGGTTCTTATTATAGACCTGTTTCAATCACTTTCATTCGATCACAACCCGCGAGCGAGTGACCCGATCATTGCCGTACAAACCCTGGTGGAAATATTTTTTAAATTAACTCTTAAAAATCTCAAAAAGTCTTAATAAACACCGATTAAGTCTTATTAACTCTGACAAAACTCTTTAATAAATGTCCCAATTTTCTGAGAATTACGCCGCGTTCTCAATACTAAATAATATTTTAATCTATACAAATAATAAATCTGTTAAAACCTCCGTTTTATTAATACACTATATATCATCAAGAATAAATTTCAATAGCGCGTATTTTTTTGTATCAGCGCCATCTCTTATCATTTTTTTGTGTGCACGTATCACGTAAAAGGTACAAAACCAATGTAAATAACTTTAATACATAAAAATTTAACATATGTAATTCACAGTATAATTTAGTTTTTGTTTCATTGTAGTTAAATTTAAAAATAAATATTTAAGAAAATAGAAATAGGTACCTACGCCGCCAACGCCCTCTGGTCTAAGGTAAGGTACTATTATGTTAAATGTCACTAAATATAAAAACGATATTCTACTATTATACGATAGATGGCGCATGTAGGTGATAAAAAATATAAATTTATAATTTTTAAAATTTTAGTTAAATACCCGTGCGAAGTCGGGGCGGGCCGCTAGTTATTAATAATTATTTTAAATACGTTATATTATGGCCAAATTATACAAAAAAAATATAATTTGTAGCCTATGTGTTATTCTGATATATAAGCTATGTTCCTGTAAAGTTTCATCTAAATCCGTCCAGTAGTTTTTGTGTGAAAGAGTAACAAAGATACAGAAAAAATAAATATACTTGATCCTGTAACTTTGTTGCTATTGCTATTGATGATAGAATTTTAAAATTACTACAAATTTGCCATTTAACACTTTTGTCTGACTCTTACAGTTTAGCTAGAAAATGCAAAAAATCGGAAATTTGAATTTTCAAGCTATATAACAAATCAAATATTGAAGATAGAAATTCGACTCAAGAGATTAATAATAAAAAAGGTCCATTCATTCACTTTTTTTTAAAATAATTTTATCACAGTTTGCAGGACAAAAAAGTAATAAAAAACAAAAAAAAAAAAAATATAATAATGGAAAAACTAAGTTCGATGGAGAACCTCTTAGAATTGAAATTTCGAGCTCTGCTTTTAACAGGAGCTTTGTTGGGACATCTTCTGAGATATTTTGGAGTGAGAGCAAAAAAATATCAATCTTTCGAACTTATATATATAATTAGTAATTTGAAATTGAACAAATTTTTTGAAATGCAGTATCTATTGAAGGTGACCAGTGTCCATGGTGATAAAAGCTTATATTTTGGGAGTTGTCAAAACTATTATACGCATATTTATTTTTTTAAATGATATATGTATTTACCAGCTAGCTCCAACACAGCAGGTTCTAAACTTTCACCAAACCAGATTATATGTGGTCGTAAAATATTTGGCCGTCTGTAGTGATAAAATTCCCAAACGAGACTAGGGCTACTTCGGAATGCTTCTGGCGTTGCCAAAGATGATGCTTGATATTTCCTCCAATATCCACCTGCTCCTCTGAATGTTGGTATTCCTGATTCAGCACTAATTCCAGCTCCTGATAAAATAACAATTTCTTTTGCTGTTTTTAAAGATTCTTTGAATTTTGCAAAATCACTAGATTGACGTTTGGCCATTGCTTGTTTATTAGTATGCTTAACTACTCTACGTACGACTTTGATTAAAGTTATGCACATAATAATCATTTAAAAACTATATAAGGAACCATATGTAATTATTATTTAAATTATTTCAAGAAATAAGAATGTAAATTCAGTTCTTGTTTTGATGGATGGATGTAAATAACTAAATATTGATTCTTTTCTGTCAAGTTAAAATTGTCAATGTCATTCTTAAAATAAAAAAAGACTATGAAGGTTAGAGGTAAGGAGCACTCTCTTGTATAACAAAAATTGTCCCCGAAATAAGCTTAAATAAAGATGGCGTTGCTGTCCAAGGATCGTTTTTAGGGTAGAAAATTACGAGTTACGACACATTTACTAACTACTCTAGTCTATGAAAATACTCATCAAACTTCAAGTCATCGAAAACATTAAGTTTATATATCATATCCACATATCCTCTACTAAATCAGCGCTTCTTTTATTTAATGCTGTTTTGTGGATACTCTTTGCGTCAAACATCTATCTGAGAGTGTTCTTCATACCTCTACCCTTCATAATGAAAACAAAGATGACATTTTCTTTGCTTTATACTGTACCTAGGGAAAAAAGCAACGATTTTACACAGTGCAATCTGAATGCGCCTTAAAAATCACGAAGTATAGGTATTAGATTACAAGGAGTCCGAATGGTATAGGATTTTTCACGTTATTTATGTACACAATAATTGTTCATGACCATTTTTGTCCACCACCAGGTATTAATTGATGAACAAGACAAGGGTGTATCAAAATCAAAATCAAAAATCAAAATATTTTTATTCAGCATAAAATTATTACAATTATTTACTGAACGTCATGAGTCTACCACCAGTTCGGAAAGAAGAAGCCTCTGACCTGAGAAGAACTGGCGAAAGAAACTCAGCGGGACTAATATATTTTTTTAATGTAATGGTTTTTTTTTTCAAAGTAGATTGTAATTAACAATAATTATCTATAAATTGAAATAGTCTGGAGGCGATCACATCATTCCCAAGATATGGATAAACATTTCCCGCATTATGGCGGAAAAAAGTATACATTTGACGCATGCGCATTCGACAGTGCAAGGGATAAGCGTCCTAGTTCAGGACTCGACTACATAACGCCGTCTCTCGACCCTCCTCAGGGCCTAGAAAATCAGTTTTCACAGCCACGCACTGGATGACGAACACCAGTTGCAGGTGGTAATCCGAGGCTTCCCTAAGGAGTTCGACACTAATTCGATATTTAAAGACCTCCATGAACAGGAATTCCCTATCCGGGAGGTACACCGAATGTACCACCTGATAACCAAAGTACCATATAAGATGATGCTTCTTATTCTAGATCTCTCTTCCGAAGGGAAGGAGATCTATAATCTCAAAACTGTGTGCCACTTATCCGGGCTCACAGTAGATGTCCCGCGTAACCGCGGAGTACCCGAGAAATGTCATTGTTGCCAATTATATGGGCACTCTGCCCGCAATTGCTACGCCCGCCCCAGGTGCGTGAAGTGCCTGTGTGACCACGACACAGCCGACTTCTCCAGGACGGAGCAACCCCGTCAGGCAAAATGCCGCCTCACGGCAAATACCTCTAAAGCCACAGAACGCAGTCCCTGTGGCTTCCTATACAGCCCTCTTGACACCTAAGGCCTAATAACACTGCGTCAGTTAAGGTGAATAAAACTGCCCCTCAAGCTGCCTCCAGTGGCGTGCCTAGTACTTGAGAACAGGGCAAGCCCGACATACATTTTTAGTTTATGATTCGATTTTTTTTTTATAAATTTCATGACAATTTATAAATTCCATGAAATTTTGCAACCGTTCACTCTTCAGTCTTCATAATCATTGCCGTCGGCGAGTTTTAACAAAGCACACTGAAGGCATGTTACTACTAGACAGAAAATCATAAACATGTCAGCATTGACAAAACCCCACGCGTTCTGGTACAAACCTAGATCACAAACTAACAAACAAAACAAAACCATGAAAGGTTAAGGCGCTATTACAGAGGCATTAAAAAAGCTTATGATAGGTATCGAAAACTGCACGATTGACTTTTGAAAAATTTATTGGTTGTTTAACGTAATAATAATGTAACAAATGAAAATTTCAAAAGTTTACTTTTGAAATTTTCATTTGTTGTTTAATGTAATAATAAGATAAAGTAATTATAATTGAAACAAATTTTGTGATTTTGATCTCAAACTCGATGCGAGATTTTATTACATAGGCTACGGAATGAATGATATCATTTTGAATTTTATTCGATAAATAACTAGGCCCCGGTTTGCCGCTATCTTGTTGTTGCATATGTTTTTCTAAAACGAGGTCGTAAAAATATGCAACACCAACAATACTATTTATTGGAATGAGAGCAACCTACAATCCAATGAGTCTTGTATACTGATCTATTAAATTTTTTTTTGTGAGACTTACTTGTTTGCGAAATACACAAATCCGGTGTATTAGGTTATTCCGAAGCTATGAGGTTTTTTTTCTCCGTGAAAGATAAAGATTTCACCTTTTCCTCGCCTATTAAAACTTTCACACACTTTAAATTCTTACAAGGAACAATAAGATTTCTATCTGAACTCATTTTAAAATCAAAATCACGAAAATGAAAAATGTATCAGTTATCTGCTCAATCACTAAACAAAATGTATATCATCATTATAAATATTTACACTCTTTGACATGTACCAACCAAGCATACACACTCTTTGACATGTACCATAAACCAACTTCGTGGCGCTAATACTGTGGCGCTAGTTTGTGACTAACTTCTTATTGTTAGTGAAAGCCGGGCTTATTCTTCCATACTAATTGCTATAGAAACACACAGTAGTTATATCTATAGACATAGCACTTTTTCATAGGTTAGAACGGTGCAGATATACACTCCGGCGAAGCCGCGTTGCAAGCCAATGAAGTGTGAGCGAGATGCATATGGCCGTCAACGCTACGTAGTAGGCATGAGACCAATATATCAAAACGTAACTAATATCGGTTACGCGTCACCATATCATATCATATCGATATACCAAAACACATAGCCGTTTTAACTGGTAGAACGGTGACGATAACTAATAGCGGCGCGACAGCTAAAACCATATTATCTGCATCTCTTTCTTATAACGGTAACTTCATACTGAATAAAAGAGATGAGGCGAATATGGTTTTCCATATAATCTGCATCTCTTTCTTATAACGGTAACTTCTTACTGAATAAAAGAGATGAGGCGAATATGGTTTTCCATATAATCTGCATCTCTTTCTTATAACGGTAACTTCTTACTGAATAAAAGAGATGAGGCGAATATGGTTTTCGATTCGATTTAGCGGTTTTAATGCAACTGTGTACATCGAAAATATAACTACAAGTTTCAGCAATAAAGTCGAGTCTTTACTCTTTTATGGTTATGATTATTTAGTTTCCGTAATAAAATAGTGTTTGTATTTAAGAAAAAGTTTGTGAAACGAATCATTTTTAGTTTTATTGAAGTATGCCTTATAATAATTATTATATTAAAATATTAAAAATTATAATAATACTATAATATTACTATAATAATTAATATTTTATAACCATAAGACGTAGTTTTTCAATTCAATTCATATTTTATAACCATAAGACGTAGTTTTTCTTATTAGGAACGACAGAGTCGCCGGCTCTGTCATCTACTATAAGAGGCCACTGCCCTGCATGCCGCTCGACCCTCCCACGCTGAGTAGCATCGAGGCGTCAATGTGTTGGATTAGTTTGACGGGCCATCAATCCATCACACTGGCCTCCATTTACTTATCTCCGTCGAAATCACTTGTAGAAAGCGACATTAGGCTATTACTCTCAACAGGTAACGCGGTCTTTCTGGCCAGTGACCTGAATAGTAAACACTATCGATGGAACTCCCGTATCACTAATATCAAAGGTAGAAAACTAGACCGACTGACATCACTTCCCTCTTTAAACTTCGAAGTAATTGCTCCCCAAACGCCCACTCGCTTTGCCAATTGGAACAAACGGCAGACCCGACGTACTCAACCCACAAACCAAAATAAACCAAACTAAAACCAAACCCCCACAAACCAAATCCACAACGATAGAGTTTCATCATATTAAGCAACTATTTATTAGTGCATTTTTGTAATAAAAACAATTGATTATAAATTAATCTTTAAAGCAAACAACCAGTCATATTTCTTTTCTTTATCCATATTTTCGTTCACTGACATACAGTTTTGCTTTTAATTTATAAATTATATAATGTTTTAATTAAAATTTTCAAGGTATGTAATTTTAGGATAAGACAAATACTACACATGTGTAGACCTGCATTTTTTGATAAGTAGGGTGAAGGTGGCAAAGTGCGCCTAGTGGGCAAGTGCACCTACCACAAATATCTCGAAAACTACCGATTGGATACTAGTAGTGGCACCTTATATCGATGCTACAAACTAAATTATAGTTCTTGGTGAAAGTCACTGATGGCTCTAGTCATTTGTGTTTAAGTTATACTATAGTGTATAATGATAAATTAATGAGTGGGTCAATGTTATTTAATTTACTAATAGTATAGTCCAGTCATTTCGTCCGAAAAAAAGGCAAATAAAAGAAAATGAATTTGCGCTTCTAATTTTTTAATATGTTGTAGGGGATACCTAGAAAAGCTTAACTTGAGATTGTCGACCAAGCTTTCCTAGGAGCTTTCGCCGCCATCTTGAAAAAAGGGGTAGAATTTGTTTCTCGGCAATAACTCGGCTATCCGATGAGATTTCGAAAATTTTTGTAGAACACTTTTTGTAGCTTTCTTTGTGCTCTACAATAACGCTCCAATCATTTTTAGCGTATCATGCATCGTTATCGAGATATCGCTCGATAAAGTCAAAAATTTAGGACAATTTTTGTTTTTTGCTTTTTTTTTCTTTGGGTCTTAATAAATATGAAAAATTGTGGAATTCAAACTTGTAGAGCATATTCAGACCTACAATTTCCTTCTTGGATTTTTTTATGTTGGACAAAAATTACGATCTCCAGCGCGCCGCAAAGTCGGTGAATCCACACTCAGCGTCGAGCGAGCTGCTTGCTCGGTTGTGTCTGGATGTCGAATCGAATGGGAAATTGTTCAGGAAATTGATGGGATAAAAAATAAGTACATAGAGCAACAAATTAAGGATCACACAATAGTAATTTATTAAACAAATAATTTGTTTGTGCAGTAAAAAAAATTATTTTTTTACAATACAAAATAAACAAAACAAAATAAACGGAAAGAAAAATATTTTTTTCTGCACTCGAGAAACGAACGATGGACTTTTTTCACGTCTTTTTTCGCTTGGATGGTCCAGGCTGAAGATCTTCGTCCTCCGTAAACTCTTCGAGTTGTTGTGTCTGTTGAAACGTTGGAAATGATGCTGATTCGATGAGAGCATCGTCATCATCATCGTTACAGACATCGTCGTGGTCGTCAAGCAAAATGTCGACTCTGGCGACGTTACTGCAGGTTTGCCCACTGCAGTGCATGCAAATAACGGAGCAACTGATTCCCGCTTTTCTGCACCCACAGGCGGCCTCACAATTTCCTTTACACTTACAGGAAATGAGCTTTAATAGTTCAGGCGGAGCGGGTTCGGCGGTGCTGGTGATTGGTTCGAGCCCTCGATTGGTCTGTCGCCAACCCCATCCTTGTGGATCCTTGAAAAATCCGCGCCAGGTTTGAACTTGGAGATACGTCCGGAAAATGTGTTGACGCACAGCGCTTTTGGTTGGCGGGAGTAGTGAGAGGTGGTTCACTTTATTCGCTGTCATTGATTTTGCGAAGCGATGGAATCGCAAAATATTTATGGACTTCTCGTGCTTATCACCACCATATAGGGCGATAAGAAATAGCTCTCCCGCGCAAGTGAGAACCTCCGGATCGACCTTTTCTTATTTGAATAATTCCACCGATGACCGTAGCTCTGGATTTTTCTCGAGAGTGTTAATGAACTTCGACTTGCCGATGTTATAGAAAGATGATGTCGTGTCGCAACCGCTAAAAGCGTTCAAGAGAGTTCGAACAGCTCTTTTTTTAGCAACATAAATGTCGTCGATTAACGCTTTTTTACAAATAAAACAGTCTCCCATGGTCACAAAATTGTTGAAACACGTGTGCTCACTTCGAAAGGCTCGAGGCAACTAACCGAGATGCTACGAAAAGAAGAACACGTTTCAACACGTAGACCCTAACAAAAGGGTCCCTTTATACCTGACCCCTCCAACTCCAACGGACGCTCTATGCGGGCACTCCGTTATAACGAGTTTACAGCCAACTAGATATCGAAATTTTTGCCCAGAATATCGGAACCCTCGATTTACACTACGCACAGCAAAAACTCAACACGATACGATATACTAATTTGAGCGCGCTCGACACTGCGCGTGGATTCACCGACTTTGCGGCGCGCTGGAGATCGTAATTTTTGTCCAACATAAAAAAATCCAAGAAGGAAATTGTAGGTCTGAATATGCTCTACAAGTTTGAATTCCACAATTTTTCATATTTATTAAGACCCAAAGGAAAAAAAAGCAAAAAACAAAAATTGTGTCCTAAATTTTTGACTTTATCGATCGATATCTCGATAACGATGCATGATACGCTAAAAATGATTCGAGCGTTATTGTAGAGCACAAAGAAAGCTACAAAAAGTGTTCTACAAAAATTTTCGAAATCTCATCGGATAGCCGAGTTATTGCCGAGAAACAAATTCTACCCCTTTTTTCAAGATGGCGGCGAAAGCTCCTAGGAAAGCTTGGTCGACAATCTCAAGTTAAGCTTTTCTAGGTATCCCCTACAACATATTAAAAAATTAGAAGCGCAAATTCATTTTCTTTTTTGAATGTACGTAATGACTGGACTAGTAATAGATATTAATAATATTGTTTTTGTGTTGTAATTTTAGGTTAAGACAAATACTACACATGTGTATTGTGTAGACCTGCATATTTTAATAAGTAATACTAAAGTGTATAATTATAAATTATAAATGAGTGGGTCAACGTTGATTAATTTACTAATATCTATACAAATAATAAATCTGTTAGAACCTCCGTTTTATTAATACACTATATATCATCAAGAATAAATTTCAATAGCGCGTATTTTTTTGTATCAGCGCCATCTCTTATCGTGTTTTTCTCTGATCACGTATCACGTAAAAAGTACAAAACCAATGTTAATAACTTTAATACATAAAAATTGGAAATAACTCACAGTATAATTTAGTTTTTGTTTCATTGTAATTAAATTTAAAAATAAATATTTAAGAAAATATAAATAGGTACCTACGTCGCCAACGCCATCTGGTCTAAGGAATCTTTAAAACTCACAAAACTTATATTTGAGTTATTATTTTGTTAAACTTAAAAGTTTACTAAATATGTCGGATAGGAATAGAAATCGTTTTAATATTTTAGATAAACATCATTTTCAATTAATATACTATTATGTTAAATATTAATTATGTTAAATGTCACTAAATATAAAAACGATATTCTACAATTATACGATAGATGGCGCAGATAATTTTCTAAATCGCGCTGACCAAAACTTCGGCCAAAAGAATGACACTCACCCGTATTTAAAAATTTGTTTTTCTTTTTTGTATATAATTAAATACTTTAGGGTACTACGGTCTTGATTGTTTGTTCGTTGTTAAAATTTAAAATATTTGGTCGTTATTTGTTTGTTGATTGTACAAAGTTGGATGGTTATAGCTATTTAAGTTGTAATCTATATATATATATATATATATATATATATATCTATACAAATAATAAATCTGTTAAAACTTAAAACCTCCGTTTTATTAATACACTATATATCGTCAAGAATAAATTTCAATAGCGCGTATTTTTTTGTATCAGCGCCATCTCTTATCGTGTTTTTCTCTGATCACGTATCACGTAAAAAGTACAAAACCAATGTTAATAACTTTAATACATAAAAATTGGAAATAACTCACAGTATAATTTAGTTTTTGTTTCATTGTAATTAAATTTAAAAATAAATATTTAAGAAAATAGAAATAGGTACCTGCGCCGCCAACGCCATCTGGTCTAAGGAATCTTTAAAACTCACAAAACTTATATTTGAGTTATTATTTTGTTAAACTTAAAAGTTTACTAAATATGGCGGATAGGAATAGAAATCGTTTAAATATTTTAGATAAACATCATTTTCAATTAATATACTATTATGTTAAATATTAATTATGTTAAATGTCACTAAATATAAAAAAGATATTCTACAATTATACGATAGATGACGCAGATAATTTTCTGAATCGCGCTGACCAAAACTTCGGCCAAAAGAATGACACTCGCCCGTATTTAAAAATCTATTTTTCTTTTTTGTATATAATTAAATACTTTAGGGTACTACGGTCTTGATTGTTTGTTCGTTGTTAAAATTTAAAATATTTGGTTGGTATTTGTTTGTTGATTGTACAAAGTTGGATGGTTATAGCTATTTAAGTTGTAATTTATATATATATATATATATATATATATATATATATATATATATATATATATATATATATATATATATATATATATATATATATATATATATATATCAAGTCGTGTTAGTTACACCGTTTATAACTCGAGAACGAGTGGAACGATTTTTATGATCTTTGTGTTTTTGGATTTGTCTTCGTCGGGAATAATACTTATTAAAATATGGTATTCATCAATGAGAAAATAATTAATAAAAAAACAGTTCAAATGTTTCATCCGTACTATCTATATACATATATATGTATGTATGTATGTATGTATGTATATATATATAATAAATCTGTCACTCAATCCGTCTATTATAAAATATTTTCCAGTATCGACGCAGGTGTAGGTGATAAAAAATATAAATGTATAATTTTTAAAATTTTAGTTAAAGACCCGTGCGAAGCCGGGGCGGGCCGCTAGTATATATATAAAGTCGTGTTAGTTACACCGTTTATAACTCGAGAACGAGTGGAACGATTTTTATGATTTTTGTGTTTCTGGATTTGTCTTCGTCGGGAATAATACTTATTAAAATATGGTATTCATCAATGAGAAAATAATTAATAAAAAAAACAGTTCAAATGTTTCATCCGTACTATCTATATACATATACCTATATGTATGTATGTATGTATGTATGTATGTATGTATGTATATATGTATATAGATATAATAAATCTGTCACTCAATCCGTCTATTATAAAATATTTTCCAGTATCGACGCAGGTGTAGGTGATAAAAAATATAAATGTATAATTTTTAAAATTTTAGTTAAAGACCCGTGCGAAGCCGGGGCGGGCCGCTAGTACATATATATACCTACTGTTCTTGTTAAATCTATTCTTAACTATGTATTATATAGCAACATGGGGCGACTCAGCAAGTCAACTCAGCGAGTCGAAGTTAGGGAAAGTACCCATACTACGTGACTCATTTTTTACCCGACTGCGCGACGCAAAAGAAGGGTAAAGTTTTTAACAGTTTATGTATGTAAGTGGCGTGATTCATACATCAATCAATTTGTCTTAGTCTTGCGAGTATCACTAACATGATCGATAATAATCAAAATTCACCACAGCGACAACCAGACGCCATATTGTCAAAGTTAAAAAAAATATATCGCCAAACTACATCAAGTGGGGTATTGTTATATAGGTATTTTAAAATGATTTTTAGGTTCCTTTAATCATTTTCGATTTTAAGTAACAGTTTAGGATATATAACGATTTAAATTAGATTAAACAAACATTTTCGCTAATTTTCATACATAACTGTACTGTATCAGCCTGTAAACCACCCACTGATGAGCGAAGGCGTCTTCTCCATATAGAAGAAGGGTTGAGCTTAATCCACCATTCTGTTCCACTGCGGGTTGGCGGATAATTTCCTTACCATGAAAAACGATAGTTATCAGGTGTCTATGATAAAAACCTGGACCGACGTCTTTACGTGCTCTCCAAGGCACGGTGGAAAGACCCACAAGGAAATACACCCAGACCGGAAACAAATATTTATAAATATCTATTCCGAGCGGGAATCGAACGCACGACCGCTGACGCGCGGCTTTGAGGCGACTCAATAGTCGCAAACCGTTCTGGTGTAGTGGTGCATTGGCACCACTACACCAGAACGGTCGTCGTATATACTTTAGTATTTCATTAGTCTGCCCTTATTACGCAGGGATAGTAGCAGTGATAGCATAGTGCTAGTGGTATGACCACTGACTGCGAAAGCCGAGGTTGGGTTCAAATCCAAAACACACGGGAAGAGGCGCGGTACTCGGCTTGGACCTCGGGTTGTGATTGCGAAATTACCAACTTATAATTCTAATAACGAAGTCAATGAATCCTAACAAAAAAAGTGTAAAATAAAAAAAATAAAAATTATAAAAAAAGAAAAACCCGACTGCGTAAAAAAAAAAAAAAATACACAAAATAAAAAGAAACTAAAAAAAAACAAGTCCTGTAGTTTAGAATATTGTTTTAAGTAATACTGAACAACTACACCATTGAAATAGTTTTATAATCGATACACACATAAACAAATCATAAATTCTTTGCAAAATAGAAGGATTAACAGTCGGGACCCATTCTTCAACCAATCAAAGCTTCCCAAGGAGCCCCGTAAAATTTAAATGCTACTAATTATAAATTTAAACATGTTTCTCTTCCAGAAACTTGTTCAATAAAATCATCATGGAGGTCTTCAATTTTACTACAATTACACGATAGCGAAAAGAAGGCAACCACTTCACGCTTGTAATTAAATTTATTTTTATCAGGAATTGTGACGAGAGTGTTTAATTGAATTTCCAGCACAACGGCTATACGCTATTCAAAGCTTGTAATTATATTTGTTCCCGGCGCTTTGTACCTCATACCTCAACTTGACATAATTTTATTTCTTATATCGAGTTATTTGAAAAAAGGAAAAACTAAATATGCTAAAAACGATTTCCATAATTAAATATGACTCCTTTCCCGAAGTTGTTGACGAGTACATATACCTAGGACAAAAAAAAAAACAACAACTTGGTAGTTCCCAGGGCCTATGGGCCTTTTAAACAAGCTTCAAGTCGCACAGCGTGCAATGGAGAGGGTTATGATTGGTATTGAGATACGCAGAAGAACGAAGGTCGTTGAAATGGCCGATTGAATTCGCATATTGAAGTATCAGTGGCTAGGGTAAATAACTCGTAGAACTGGCGGTCGATGAAGCAGAAAGGTTCTGGAGAGTTGACCACGTACCGGCAAGCACAGCATTGGACGGCCATCCACGAGATGGACGGTCATCTTAAGGAAAGCAGTCGGAAACCGTTGGATAGAAGCTACGTCAAGCAATGGGAGCTGGCTCAGCTATTTGCTTACTCGGGATTGAGGTTCTGGGAAGTGAGGATTTTTATTTAGTCCCTTCTCCCTAAGATCTATTGTGGGAAGTGCAGGGATCTTTTATCCAGAAATTCGACACGTTTCCCTTGGAAAAGGTCGTTGTGCAGTCCGATTAATTCATTATTTTTTGTTAAAAAGGAGTATTTTAAAGAATGCCCAGTAAATATTTCTTTGGTTTGGTAATTAAGAAATTACAGACATTATATCCCTTAGTATCATAGGCAGCGTTAGGCGTGAGCCACCGCCTAATGGCCTTTACTCACAGCGCCCGATCCGTGCCGACGATACGATTAAAAAGATGCGATCTGAACGCATGCGTTCTCTGTAAACAATGGCCTCCCAAGTACGCCTCCTCACTGCCTGCGATATATCGCACGCGTTCTACTGATCGCACGCCGGTCAGTTGTGATCTGTCTCCGGAGACAGAGAACGCGTGATCGGCGGTGCTAATAACCGACGTTGAAAAATGGCGGATAATTTTACCAAAACTTTGATTGACGCCGTATGTCAATATCCCGTAATTAATGATGTGAGCGACCCTCTTTCGAGTCAACAATAAAGCTAATAAAATTACTTCTTCTTTTCTTTCTTCATCAGAACTTCCGTCATCTGTATTCATATTAACTTCCTTATATGCGCGACCGTTTCGAATACAATCTATAACTGGAATAGATAGTTTTATGTTTCGCAGAACGGGTCGTCGCTGGTATCGCAGTCAGTATAAAGACCCTTGCGATCCGATGCAACGATCCGTTCTGAAGGAACGTATCGTCGGAACGGATCGGGCGCTGTGAGTGAAGGCCTTAAGGTCGCGTCAAATACGTATAGCTCGAACGCAACGAAGAAATATATCGATATTTTCTTCTTTTCTCTTTTATGTAGTTTAGTTTGTAATCGACCTAAAAAGTGTGGTTTCGAGGGACACCAGATAGGAACGAAGTTCTTTATTATATAAAAATTAATTTCAAGTTCTAGTCGAGGTAAAAAGAAAATAATTATTCGTAGATATAAAAATTTTTTATTATAATTTTTTTTTTAAATATACTTTAGAAAATCACAATGATTCATAAAAATATACAATAATAATATACAAAGAAACAGCTATTTACATGAATAATAATTAAGCCTAATTATGTCCTATCATAGAAACTGTAGGTTTATGGTCAGTTATGTACCAGATACCCTATACAAAGTATCTGGAATACAAAATACAAGATACTTTAAAATCAAGTATTTGAGATACCAGATACAAATACCTTCCTGGAATGGTATTTGAAATACTAGATACAAAATATGTATCTTCCAAATACTTTTTAAAGATACAAATTCTTTTGTAAGAAAATAACATTTTATTGAATGTAAGTTTAATTTTTTACGTGAATTATTTACAAACACCTACATCGCGTTGATCGCGTAAAAGTGAGAAGATAAAATATTATATTATTAAGGTTTTAATTGAGACATAAGTAAAACCAGTTCTTCAAACATTTTATCACTCATTTTTCTTCGATGATAATCATACCTCAAAAAAAGAGAAGAGTCGCTCCACAGGAGCAGAACTTGGCAAACAGGTGTTATATTTGAAAAATATTTTTCTTATTGTAGAGTAAGCATTTAAACTCTTTAAGTTGGTATCTTTATTGTTCAGGTATTGCAGTCTTTTTAAGTCAGCGGTGTTGCCAGTAGACCCTGTGTTTTCGCCACTTGCAATAGAGGAATCAGAATCCTCTAAAAACATTTAAAATTAATGTCACCATAGAAACTTAACCCAGTCATTTTAGGTTTTACCTGCGGAAAAATTCCTAGTGAGCTGATTTTTTGTACACGCCTTTATTACGGCCTTGTAATGAAGATGTAAAAAATCGACATTGATATCGTGCCGGCTAAAAAAGTTATAAAGGTCAAAAGGTCACGAAAATGAGTTTTTCGCAAATATCACGCTACCTATTACTCGGAGGTCAATAGAGATCATTATAAAAAATTTTTGTCGTAAAATTATCTACAAAAAATTCCTCTTGCATGTTTCTGTAAAATTAACCGTTTTTGTAGTAGAACGCGGAGAAAGCGACTACATGCATTTTTCCTCACTACCTACCTCGAGAAGAATGCAAAGTTCGTTTTTTTTTTTTACATGGTTTTCCCCGTATGAATAATCCATGATATTTAATAATAGATTTTTTTAAGAGTGAATATATATATATATATATATATATATATATATATATATATATATATATATATATATATATATATATATATATTTTTATATATATATATATATATTTTTTTTTTTTTTTTTTTTTTCTGTCAATAATTGTCGATATCTTCAGTTTTTTTCATCACTAACAGTTGCTGACAAAACGTCGAGTGGTCTTATTCCTATATTTAAATCGAAATCTTCATTGATATCAGTTGATCAACTGTTGAAGAGCATGCAACTAATAAAATAAAGTCTTTAACACTCAAGAAATATTTTTCAATTGACTCAGTATAATTGCCAGAGTTTCACAAATAGTTAATAAAAGTTTTTGTGTTAAAACTGCAAATAAAAATCAATAGAGTTTACGCCTTGGTGTATGGTATACAAAACCGTATGTGAGTACATTCTAGTCGCTTTCTCAGCGCTCTACTCCAAAAACGGTTAATTTTACAAAAAAATGCATGAAACATTTTTTGTAGATAATTTTATGACGAATAACTTTTACAATGACCGCGATTGACCTCCGAGCAATAGGTCGCGAGATATTTGCAACAAAACTGATTTTCGTGACCTTTTGACCTTTGTAACTTTTTTAGCCGGCACGATATCAATGTCGATTTTTCACATCTTCATTACAATGCCGTAATAAAAGTGTATACAAAAATTCAGCTCACTTAGAATTACAAAATACTAAGATACCCAACAAAAGGAATTTAGATACAAGATACAAAATACATTTTAAAAAAGTATTTTAGATACAAGATGAAAATACGTACCTATTTTGTATCAGATCTAATACAGATAGTATTTCAGATACTTGTATCTAAAATAAGTCACATCTCTGTTTATTGTAACTAAAATGTGATATAAACGTTTATGATTAGATTTTTTTAAAATAATTGGGTAAATATTCGGTATCGCGCCACCACCGATTTTAAGGCTGATTTTTTTTAGAGGTGCGTTATGACTTCAAAACATCATAACTAGTGTTGTTATGATGGCGCATGACCATTTTTGACATAATTTTTTTTTATTTTTAATTATTCTACTTATTCGGTATCGCGTCACCAGCCATAATGGGGCTGATTTTTTTAGAGGTGCTTTATGACTTCAAAACATCATAACTAGTGTTTTTATTATGGCGCATGACCTTTTTTGACTTAAAACAAAAAAAAAGTTATCGTACTTATTCGGTATCGCGTCACCAGCCATAATAGGGCTGATTTTTACCCGACTGCGACAGAAGGAGGGTTATGTTTTTCGAGTGTATGTATGTATGTATGTATGTATATATGTATGTATGTATGTATGTATGTATGTATGTATGTCCATTTCTTTGGCACGCCCTACAGCCCAAACGGCTGGACGGTCATATGTCAAACATATGAGGTGTCGTTGGATTTGTCTAAATTGTAGTAGTGACATAGGCTATATAAATTTTCAAAATGGCGCCCGCAAATAGCGGAATGAGGGGGCAAGAGTTGAATTTTTTTTCTTACTGTAGCAATATGGGTATCAAATGAAAGCTAGTAAATTGTTTTATTCTTTTTAGTTTATAATAGGAGTATTTTACGCAGTCGGGTTTTTTGATTTTTTTTTAGAGGAGCTTTATGACTTCAAAATATCATAACTAGTGTTTTTATGATGGCGCATGACCTTTTTTGACTTAAAAAAAAATAATTAAAAAATTTCGTACTTATTCGGTATCGCGTCACGATACATAATGGGGCTTATTTTTTTTTAGAGGTGCTTTATGACTTCAAAACATGAAACTAGTGTTTTTATGATTGCGCATGACCTTTTTTGACTTAAAAAAAAAAAAAAATTAAAAATATTATCGTACGATTTTTTTTTTGTTATACCATTATTTATCGAAAGATATGTTTTTAATGTTATGTTGTTAGGTTTTTTGTATTGATAGGTGGTTAGGTCTTTGTTTATTTTTTGAGCGCTACTTATTTACGTTATATATCATCATAACATTTATTCGGTATTCAACGAATAACAAAAAAATGTCGAGTAATGCCGAATACCGAATACTAGCGAGTATTCGCGGCAACTCTAATAAACTTAAAAGCTACTGAACAGATTTTCATGTGGTTTTCAACTAAAGACAGAATGATTCATGGGGAAGGTGCATAATTTCTTAAAGATTTTGTGTAAATTGGTCGAAATATGTCGATAGTTGTTGGAAATGTCGCAATAACTCAACCCGCATAAGAGCTATCTGAAATAATTCTTTACACCGTATAATTTAAAAGAATATCTTAGGGGTTTCAGCAAAATAACAACTCACATGCTTGGAAAGTAATTCAAGCGCGGGTCCTCACACCGATGACGGGACTTACTTGATCAGATCACCCCTGTGCTGCGCCCCTTGCTGTTACTAAGAACATTATGAATATTATGTTCTACCCGTGCAAAGCTGGGGCGGTTTGCTAGTAGTAACATAAATAAGACACGGATTATCACGTACACTTTTTATCCGGACATTTAACGAAGTCGAGATTTACGCAAGCAATACTGCAGACGATAATAGCAGTGCCCAGCGTGTTCGTTGGTTGGTTATTATTACGAGAAATAGTTACAAATGATCACAATGGCGGCGCCAACTTTTTTGGAACTGAGGGAAAAAATATATTAGTGTGGGTAACTTTTACATGCGGCTTAAGTAAAACTTATTAGAAATTTTGATAATAATGATGATGATGAAATAAATAAGTCATGTTAGAATTTAAAAAAGTATATTTTGATAATATAACAACAGTAATATATATACTTATTTATATCTAGCATAATGAATAATAAATACATTAGTTTAACTATCATTATACTTTAAATATTACGATATCATTATACTTTAAATATTAAAAAATCTAATTCTATATAAACGTCATCTGTTTCCGTTGCATTGTCGTCGTCCAAAGCATTCAGTCAGGGCCGGATTTAGCGGTGTGGAGGCCCGGGACAACAGAGGAAAGGAGGCCCCTTGATCTCAAACTTTGTTTTCAATATATTTGTTTGCAGACCGATGACGACGGAAAAAAAAGGTCGTCCCGACTCCGAACCGCTGTTGTTTACTCCGTCGGGCTATATGTATTCCTAAAAAAAAAGGTCGTCACCTATTCCTATTCTTAAAAAAAAACACACACACACACACAACATTAATTCAATACAATTTCAATTTTTTCCCGAAGTCTCTGTTGTGGAGGCCCCTCTTATGTGGAGGCCCGAGGCAGTTGCCCCGCTTGCCCTCCCCTAAATCCGGGCCTGCATTCAGTTATGCCTTAGTCGTTCCTAAAGAAGTTTTACTTAAAAAATAAAAGTTAAACAATATCCCGTGAAAACCTCTTACATGTAAATATGAGTAAATCGCGAAAGTTTCAAATAAACAATGAAAGAAGTAAGTGACAAGCAATAATCCTTGTTTTTTGCTATAGGTCACTTGTTAATAATTGAAATGATGGATTGAAAATCAAATCCCTGAATGAAATATTATATTGTAAATTAGGACATTTTGCTTCAAAATAGGTCATGAACGGTATTATGGAATTGAATAAGAAAGCTGTCGGTCGGAAAGTTTCTTCGAGAATAATACTGGCTTTTTAAACACGTTACATATAGATATGTGACAATGAAAATATCTCGATTTGTAAATTGTAGGGTTTGTTACAAAATAGAGTCCATGCGTTGAGCTCTGCGGTATTTTTATAAATACAGACACCTGTATTAGTGAACGAAGCCATTGACGTCATAGGGTTAACGCAGGCGCACTAAACAGGCACACCATTACATTCGGGGGGATGAGAACGCGTATCGCAGTTTCTAGCAGCGGACGTTCCTAGTCACAGCTTGAAGCCTCTGAAACGCGGGAAAACGGTAAGTTATTTCAATTATAATTTATACTGTATTATAGTACTATAACACTTATTTATGACTGTAAATAAATAATTTTTAAAACAACCAGTATTGTCTTCGTAATTTAAGAATTATTCAGAGTCTGTTTCGAAACGTGTATAGGAATTTAGTAACACTCGTTACCGTGAAACTCGTGATGCGTCGCGTTTCAAAGAATTATTTCTGTTCTAATTTAAGAAATTGTATTAGTACTTTTTTGTTGTTACAATATATTTTTTAATTGTATCGAAAAATATTTTTTCAAGATATTATACGAATTTTCAAAATAATTTTTAAAACTTAATAAATATTTTTATATTTGAATCTTTATTTACTAACGTTAAAGTAATAAAATAAAGTAAATACACACTAAAATAAAACAAAGTGGAGTATGAAAATATGAGATCAACTGAATTAAAAAGTTACTTACCTACTCGCTAGTTTATATGCCGTCTAGGGTTTTGTTATTTATATTCGTGATGATAGAACTAAATAAATAAAAACAATATAAACAATGTATATATATATATATATATATATTAGGGTGCTTCATTTTAGAGAAACATTTTTTTTCTCAAAGTCCTAGCTAAAAATCTTGTAATAGATTAAAAAAACCAACGATTTTGAGCTCAAAGCCTTTAATTTTGATTTTAAGCGGTTGCTCATCAAACAGTAAGTTTTCCATAGAAAAATGCTTGAAAAACAATTTTTTTATTAATTTCTTCTTCCACTAGCACAGTAAAATTTATTTTTTCGTATATTGCTTCTTTAAACAATACTCAATTAATAATCGTAATCGTCAGAAACTGAATTTTTGAAAAGGCTTTAAGTAACTGTACAAGCTATACTGTGAGTGTTACAGTAATATATTTTAGAACAAACTTGTAGAGCACAAAATTTCTTACTAATTTGTCTTCTAAAATTTTTTTCTACTACCAATTTTTACCACCAGTTTAGTCACAAAATACAATTTACTGCAATTTTAGAAAATTTTCGAATAGAACGACGATTTGTGAAACAATATTCAACTTACAGATTTGTCTCACTGTATTTTTTGAAGGTTATTGTGCATATATATATAGTAGCTTATATATCTAGGAAATATGATTCAACTATATAGGTTTGATTCCAAGGATGATGTAAACCGCCGAATAGTTTCAAAAATCTTTAGTGCTCGAAGACCAATACCATCAACATGGTCGTTAACAATGGGCCCTATAAGATAGCTTACGGCGAGTTGCACGAAACCGTCGCTAACTTTCCGTTAGTTAAGTTGCAATTAATCTTAAATTTAGTTGATCTCATGATTAATTTAAAGCTGTTGGAATTAATCATCCGTTAGATAGGTCTTTAATTAAACTAAATTTTTTTGTTAACTTAGTCAGATGTAGGTTTCGTGCAACAGATAATCACGATTCTTGTGATTAAATTAGTTTAATAAACACTTAAATTTAAAATTTGTTTCGTGCAACTTGGCGTTAGTCACTCAGTGAGTGATGCAAATGTAAATGAGGAGATCCGTAGCAGAACCGAAGTGTGTAACTGACATATTCGTAACTCAATAAATCACGAAGCTGTAATTGAGGAGGCACATTGTTTGGAGGACCGATTGTTGGTATCCCAAGTTACTATAATTGCGACCACGCATCTGGAAGCGCAACAGATATAGATAGGTTTAATTATTATCATTTTATGTCAGTCAACATTAATCGCGTTAGTGAGTCTAAATCATCTTATTTGTCTGCGTATAAGCGATGCGTAATAAAACGAAAATATTTTTTTTAGAACTTTAATTAGTCTATCTGCTGTTTGTGCAGTTTTTACAGTGTGTTTGTATTCCTCGAGTGTAAATTAAAATGTACTTAATCTTTTTAAATATAAAGACATGATATATAATATACGACTAAAGGAGGAGTATTTTATATAATAATACAGTCAAGTAAATTTACTTTAATAAGATATTAAAAGACGCAAAATCATTTTGTAATAATATATCACACACTAGCGGCCCGCCCCGGCTGCACCCGGGGTATGTATATGTACCTAAACTTTCCTCATGAATCACTCTATGTATTGGTGAAAACCGCATGAAAATCCATGCAGTAGGTTTTCGCGAGTTTATCGCGAACAGACAGACAGACGCAGCAAAGGACTTTGTTTTATAATATTATGTAGGGATTTTTAAAATTTAACTTAATTAATTTAGATATAAGAATTATACAAGCTACCACCGTTTAGATTATAGCCTAAGAGCTTACTGAACCATCCGTAAAACCCGTTTCCCACAATTTTTTAAATTATGTTTTTTTATCGGTCAATTATGAAATTGCAAGTCTGTCAGGTATCTCGCGATTGCGTCATAATCCCTTAAATTATTGAAAATGTTAAAAAAAATTTTTTTTAATCTTTTCCCACAAGGCTACAATTTTAATACGTTGTAATTTACATAAGATTAAAAGCAAAAAAAAAACTATTCTATTTTGAGGGTTGCAAGTAAGTACCAGACGATAGTAAAATTGCCATCGGGTTAGTAATTCATAACCTGCTTCCCACAAGGCTGAAATTTTAAGTACGACCAACGCACGCGCGTCCAAACTATCCCTACATTCACATTAGTCCTAAGCCCAACTTTTTTTTTACGATGGGAAATGCATTTAGGCATCCCGCCGCCTGAAGGCGACGGGTATGTGGGACTCGCTGACTATGAAGCCAGAATACCCATTAAAACCCATCGACCGTCTGCGCCGTAGTGGGGCGTCACGGGATCGCTCGCGCATACAACCGTGACGCCCCGACGCTTGGCCTTGCGGCCCCGACTCCGAGCCGCTCAACCGATCTACTCTGCGCGAGGCAGAGAAGAACCAGGAGCGGCCCAACTACCGAAGCCGGGTCACTGTCCGCCAGCTCTCCTCTTGCCTCCAGCATTGAGCGACCCAACCCCCGCCGTCGGATCGCACCCAGACAGTCCCGCAAGAACTGCAGGGAGCCAGGCTCGACCCAGGCGCGCACCCCGCGCACCACGCGCCCCCTGCACAGAGTGGACGAGCGACCCCACCCGCTCCTGCCACTGAATGGGAGGAAAAATCTTCCCCTCATTTCTCCACGCCTTCGCAGCGCCACACCCACACCGTCCGCACCACTGTGCCGAACACACCACCGCGCTTACGCGCCATCCCACGCGCTATCGCGCCATCGTCAGTGCGCTTCCGCGCCCCCGTTCAGGCTTGGGCGAGTAAGCCCGCCCAACCCTACCACGTCGTGAAGGGAGAGAGCAAGCTCGATCTCCCTCCATTCCCCTCCGCGCCCTCTCGGCGCCACGCCCTCACCCACCGCACATCAGTGCCACGTCCTCCGCCGCGCTTTCACGCCCCTCCATGTGCTTTCGCGCCACCCATCCAAGCGCTTTCGCGCTTCCCCCCCAATGAAGGAAGAGAGCGAACTCGATCTTCGTCCATTACACCGCCCCAGTGCCCCAAGCGCCGACACCCCCTTGGATACACCACCCCCGGTTGGATGCCTGACCGGCGGCAACCAAGGCGGATCTGTTACCGCCTGCCATGCGATCCGGGTTGCCAGCGAAAGCTAGAGAACCATCGCTGGCCGTGCCCGGGGTAGCCATGGTCAACGAAAAGTTGACCATGACTGGGGTGGCCACAGCGCGAGACTATGTGGCCCTGGCGCCCTGTTGCGCTTTCGCGCCCCTCCTGCTGGTTTTGGTCCGCGGGGGTTCGAAGACCCCTACCACTCGCAACCGGTGTGAGTGGTGTTCCCCTATCCGCCACCCGGGGACGCGCCCAGTAAGAGATCCAGCAACTCCCGTGGGAGTCCTAAGCCCAACTAACCTAACCTAATTATCTATCGCTAGCGCTATAATTATATATCTTTAATACAATATTTTAAATACAATTAGCGTTTTTGTATTTATATGTTTTTTTTAAATGTAGGATTGAAAGATACTGAAAAGATAGCAAAAGTAAACACGCAACATGTTCAAGTTGTCTACTTATAAAATAATCCACTTTTATGATTATTGATGATTTATTAATACATGAAAAAATTGTCTCGTTAGTCATGATATTTACTTATAGCCTTAGATTAGATTTAGTTTCAGTTTAAAACTAATAGTCATACGTTCTTGCTAAATAACCTTAACAACTTCAGTTGGTTCTTGTTACAATGTTCTATAATTTGAATATTCTTTACTTTATTTTTTATTTACTTTACTCTTTATTCTTTTAATTATTTTAATTTTCTTTATTTTTTATTAATTTAAATATTCTTTCTTATATTTGAATATTTTTTTAATAATTAAACCAATTGAAAAATATTTCTCATCTTCCGTTGTGGGTTTCTTTACGGTACTCTTACACAAGCTCATTACTATCATGCTTATTAGCATGCTTATAGTCTAGTTAACAAGTGCCATTTTGGTCAACTTTTGTCAGCAGTCTCCGAAGATTATGTTTGAGGTGTCATTCGAATCGGAATGGCATCTAGATGATTTTCGAAAAAAAAAATGTGTAACGGTACCTTTAGCCCAGATGTCTTATATAGGATATCAATCCTCTTCTCTCTTCTTCCTCCGGAAGCCCTCGTCGACAGACAACACAGAAATAATTAGTTTACATCGGCAAATATATCGGGTAACATAATCACTTTAATCTCTTTCTTGCTTAAAGCCGGAAAAAAATAAATAAACGAACAACCTTTTTGTAGTGATACTATCATACTCGAAAAGAGTTGTTCACTTTAATTTGAATTCATTGCCAAGATTCAAGTACAATGGTTAAGTCAGATAGCTTTTGTTATGGTGGCCTTGAAATTAATTTGATCCAAGCAGATAAAATCGGACTAGATATTCAGAAAGCAATTCAAATACCTAGGATTCTTTTTAGACTATATTTATATATGTGACCCTAAGAACGAAAATACATTTTAAAATGATCGTGGAAAGTTACAAACTTGTTGAAATTTATTTTGTACACACGTATTTTGTAAAATACTAGCTGTACATTCGACTTCGTTTGCGATTTCTATCCTATTTAGTAAGCCTATAAGATACAGTAGTATAGTAAAGGTGAGTCATACGTTCAAATGTTTCTGTACATTTCGGGGTTCAAGTTATTCAGGCCTGATACTGTTGGTTATGATGTCTGACGTTCTGCCAAATACCCTGAAATATTTACGGGACAGTTTTTAAAATATATTTTTACTAACTACCACAAAGTACATTTTTTACATTCGTCTTCTCTCCCAAGAGAACCGTGCTAAATTTGTGGATAATAAGTATCCAGAGTATAAACTCGTAGTATAAACTCATGCCCAGTTTCTTTTAAATTCTAATAGAAGTTTTGGCATAGAGTAAAACCCGGATAGTTGCCCCACTTTTCGAAAAAGCGTTATTTTAGAAAAATACGTACGTACTAAAAATAATGCAACATGTATATCGAAATACTGTTTTCTTATTTTATTCATTTTAATTAAAAGACTAAAACGGATTTTATCGCGTTTATTGAAAACTTTACAGTTTAACGATTTCTTTTCGACGTTTTTCCGAATACTTTTAATTATACATAGTAAAGCGCTAACTCCTATCTATAATATAAAAATAAGTCGGGTTTTCCTACCTGACGCTATAATTCCAGAACGCACGAACCGATTTCCACGGTTTTGCATTCGTTGGAAAGGTCTCGGGCTCCGTGAGCTTTATAGCAAACTAAATTCAGGAAAATTTTCAACAGAAAAGCAGGAAAACAGGGAAAATCATTTTTTACATACAGCGCCATCTCTGATACATAGCATGTACTACAAACCAATATGGTTTTGCATGGCGGCAGTACGTGGTGTGAGTATCCCTCACGAAAATAAGTTGGTGGCGAAACGGAGTTCGTCGGGTTTGCTGAGTATATATATATACTATATTCCTAACATGGTGTATTTAAAACAGGGGCAAGTATCCGACTGAAGCAAGTATCCGGGTTTTATCCCGGATTAATATACGACAAATAGCATGACAAAAAGTAATCATTTTTGTTTGCAATATCTATTAGTGACAATAATAAAATAAAAAAATCAATATATCTTTAATTTATGTAATGGGACCTGTCACGATTTTTATTACTTTAGATAAAATTGTAATTGTTAATGAAATGCAGTTCTTAAATTATTTTCAATTGATTATTTCAATCAAAAAGTTGTACCTACTAAAATGTTTTTTACCTATTCGTACTATGTATATAAAGATATGTATATAGTTACTCCAAGAATTTTTTCAAGATTGCAAAAGCATAAAAGTTGCTAACTTTCAGCAAGTTAAAAAGAGTTTCTAGAAAAAATGTTGTTACGTTGTCAAATAAAAATTTTCCAGTAAATTATTGCAAGTAGGATTTAATTTAATTTAATCTACTAAGATTTCGTTTCATCACTTCTGTTTCTTTTTTTCTTTTGTTTTATATTCTTAGTTTATAATGATAACATTATAAATTGAGAATATAAAACGAAAAATTACAATTTTTTGTTATAAGAACTTTTCATTTTTATAGCTAATTCAATAAAAATCTCGAGAAATTTAGTTCACAATTGTAAAATATAACGTAGATACCAAAGAATACTATTACTTAGTTATTTTTAACGTTTATTCTTTGAGTGACCTATTCAAAGATAGGTACTTGTAGAAGAAACCAATCTAATGTCACCGGAGCCGTGTCGGCCGGAGATTGACTACATAATAAATATTGGTGTGTGTACATTAATCTTATTTTATAGACTTTGCCGTATTTTCCAGACCAAGAGTCGAACTATATTAGGTATATGACGTACGCAACGATGATAGATCACTCTATTATACAGGATGACTGATAAATTACTATCAATATTTAAGGAGACTACTCGGTACATGATTCTCATTCGAATTATGTAAAACACTCACCTGTAACGTCACCTGTATACTTAATGTACTAGACCGCCCGCTATAGCTGTTAAGTAAATATGTAGGTAATGTTTTGGCAAATTACATTGAAAAACGTAATTTTTAATTTTATTTTATATATTTAAATCAGTGTATTTCTTTTTACATTTGAAATTTACCACAAATTTTATTACTAACATGCATTATTTAATATTTACCGTAAAAAATGTCATTCGAGTAATTTATAAAATATTTATACTAGACATCAAAGGATGATAAAGAAATATAGGTATAAAAAGGACATACTTGAGCTTAAAATGGTAACAATGGATACATCTAAATGAAGCTTTAGAGTTTGGATCAGTCAAGATAAAAGCTAACTAATCTCCTTGTTACCGAGGTATCCGTGCGCCTTTGTTACGAGTATATAAAGAAGTCGTACTAAATGGTCGTTATCTGTATGAATACAAAATTATATATATATATATATATATATATATATATATATATATATATATATATATAATTACAAGATGTTGTCTTTTATCTTTTTTAATTATTTATGTTTAAACAAATGTGTATGTATTGTTAATTTGTTATGTAATAGGAATACAAATTTCCCACAGCGAGTTGCCGCATATACACGAGTCAGATTTTCTTCCGAAAGAATATAGTATATTATGTTTATTCCGACTTACTTTAGAAATGTCAATATTTAAGGCTAATCAAAGTTAAGCTAAGTTCTAGCTATCATATAGGAAAAGAGTTTTTCAAATTTGACAGGTAGGTAATTCCAGAGATTACCGCGTTCAAACAAACAAACAAACCAACAAACAAACTCTTTAGATTTATTAATTTAGATTAAATCAATAAAATTATAATTTAGTAGGTATCTATTGTTATAACCAGTAGGCAAATAAATCCATGTTATGCTTGCAAGTTGCAATATGTATTTTATAGTTTTTGGAAAAATATATTAGTAATAAACATTGAAGGGTTATAATATTTAAAACAAGTAAATAACAAATAAGTACAAATAATACTTCAACCTCGTCAATGTAAATGAAAAAGATGGAGGTTCTTGATATGTATAACCTCCTGATGATGGTAATAATTGAGCAAATAATTGTTTTATATCAATTTCAAATCAAATATCGGTCACGTTTTTTTAAGCCCTCTTCTTTTAAGCTGATTTTTTATAGATATTCACAAACGATATAAAATAAAACAATTTCGTTTTGCACTTTTGTAATAATATGTAAATAATCACGTACCAATAACACTCAAAATAATTTCGTTCGGTCGACCGATTCAGAAGTTCACCGGGACACGGGTGAGGGCGGTGAACTGGGTCACCAGAACAGCATCGAGTGATGCCGCAACTGGAGCAGATTTTAAAATCTATAAACTGCTTTACTTGTTGATCCTTCTCCTGGTTTATTGATTACTACGCGTATGAATATTTAAATTATTCATATTTTGGTAAGCACGTTCCTTTTATTTACATATTTAGAATTTGATTTAAAAAAATTGCTCGGAAGTTTGATTTAATATACATAATTATACAAAACAATCAACATCAAACATATAATACATACAATTATTTGGTAGTTTTACCTGAAAAGTTTTTCGGGAGTTTTGAAGATTGGTAATTTTATAGATTTTGATGTGCTCTTTTCGAATTTTAACTTTGCCACCTCGTATTTTTGCCGCTCATACCGCTACATTGAAAAAATGGCGCCTAGAAGCAGTTCTTTAACAATATCTTCTTTCCGACTCATTTTACGATAAAAACAGTTAGGTATATACAAAATGAAACTAGAGACAATTACCTACGATTTATGTATCTACCTTCTTTTTTCATAAAGTCAATAGTTTAGCGCCGCAAATTGTACTCCAACACGCGTTAGGCCAAAAAAGCTTTTTGCTGTTTAGTTAACACTAATACACACATTAATATATACATTTTTTTATAATTTGGTAAATGAATCATTATTGTTTTTTTTTGTTCTAAAATTCAAATCACTTATGCTGATGATTTTATTTTCAAATATATCAAATAAGCCTCCTTTCTCTAATTGACATAATTAAGCTACCAAAACATCGCTGTGAAGAAGAGATCTTGCATCCCTATGCGTGCTCTATCGTTTGTATAATGGGTTGTGTTCCGAAGAATTGTTAGAAATGATGCCAACGGCCACTTTTTATCATCGCACCGCTCGCCATCGACAGGGAATTCATGCTCACACTTTGCAGCCCAAATGGTCCCGTACAGTTCGGTATCAGAGGAACTTCCTCCCACGGACCATTCGGCTGTGGAATGACCTCCCTGCCGAGGTTTTCCCACAGGACTACAGTATGGGGTCCTTCAAGAGGGGAGTAAATAGGTTTTTAAAGGGTCGGCAACGCGCATGTGATGCCCCTGGTGTTGCAGGTGTCCATAGGCTACGGTAACCGCTTACCATCAGGCGGGCCGTATGCTTGATTGCCACCGTCGTGGTATAAAAAAAAAAAGAAAAAGTGGATCTCTACGTCATAAAAACGTATAACGGATCTTGTTAAAAAAATCGAAAAGTTCAGATGATACCGGCTTAAAAGTCAGTTACCACAAATACTTCCAGATTGGCGCTAAGTCTATAGCTTATATTGATTATTTTTGTAATGTACTAAATATACTCGTAAAAAACCAAAATTTTTACAAATTGGCCAATGATCAATATTCTCGACCTGTTTATTAATCAATCCACCAACATCTATGTATCTAAATACAGATAGTAATATAGAAAAATGAAGTTTTCGTCAAAAATAATTTGATTTATTATTTTAATCTACAAAACTCCTTGATATTTTTAAAAATCATTCTAACATTTATTCCTCCGGTCGGTAGAGAAATGTTTGATGTGATTTGCTTGTCGGCAGTGCGTGAAATTGAATTTTATTTTAGATTAATGTTAGCGACGTTTTTATAGTGCTTTTTTTCAGATTTTTTTTTAATACTGAAGGAAGTTTATAGTTTTTTCTTTATAAATAATTATTTAATATATAATATATATAATTTATCAGGACCTTTCTGATGTAGTGGTGCGAGTAGTTGCCTCGAACCGAGCGCCGGCGGTCGAGGGTTTGATTCCCGCTCGGCGCAGATATTTGTATTTGTACAAATATTTATTTCTGGTCTGGGTGTATGTCCCTGTGGGTATTCCCACCGTATCTCTAAGAACACGTAAAGCCGTCGGTCCCGGTTGTTATCATAGACACCTGATAACGATCATTACTCGTGGTAGATAAATTATCCGCAAAACCCCCAGTGGAGCAGCGTGATGGATTTAGCTCCAACCCTTCTTCTATATGGAGAAGAGACCTTCGCTCAGCAGTGATATTTATAGTATAATTATATTCATAAAATTACTTTTTGTAATCCGGATGTCTGCTTTTTTGTTGCATGACCATTTGACATTAACATGTTTACGTGTTGAGTTTAAGATATTCCTTAAAAATGATTTATATAATGAAATGATATATTGAAAAATGAGAGCTACAACACAAATAATTCTTATAAGCAATATAAGCTATAGACTTAACGGGCACATTTTTTTATTATTAAAATAACCCTGTATTTTAGTCTAGAAGCCCGAATTTCGGGCGTTTTTTGACGGTCAATAAAAAAAAAGCAATACAGTTTTTTACAATACATTTTTTTATTATTTATTTACATTTTAAGATTTCAAAAATAAATATATAAATTTCACAAAGTTGCACGCTGTTGAAGTAGAGGGGGAAAAAATGCGTGTCCTGGTTGATACGATCTCTACTTTTCTGGGCAATTGAAAAATTCAAAAAAAAGGTAAATTTTAATCAGTACAAATGTCATTCTGGTACGAACCAAGAAACATGCCAAAAAATCCTGCGAATTGCTACTCACAAAAGATGTAGATTTTTTTAAGACTTTTTTAACGGTTTCAAATTATTTTAAAACAGAAAAAAAAGGAAATTAAATTTTTTTATTGGTTCATACGAGAGGGGAGATATATAACGAAAATTCATGCCAATTTTCAAGAAAATCGGTCATTTAGAACTTGAGATTTTATAAGAACCATTTCGAAAAAAGTAGTTTCGAGAAAAACGCGTTTAAAGTTTTTAAGATAATTTTCAGGCGGTCTAATTGATAAAACAGTACATATGTATAACTTACATTTCGTCAATCAGCGATTCTGACTCCATACATCGAGATTTCTTCTACCTCCAATTGAATATTTAGACAATTTCTCTCATCAATATGAGAAATTCTTCCTTCTTTTGAAGCTCTCGAAGCTGGAAACACGGAACGTTCGATTCTATTCGTCATCACGCCGAACAACAAACCCATGGCTTTCCGGACCCCCCGGAATTGAGATCCCCATAAGTTTCATAATATTCTAAATCTAAATGGTCCGGAAGTCTTCATTGAAAATACAATTAACTGCAAAAAAATTTGCAATTTGGATTGTCTTTACTCCGGCATGAATATTTTTCACAGCTTAAAGGTTAAAATGAAACTAACTCAAACTAGACGCAAACTAAATAAATATTTCAGAGTTTGTACACCTAAAATACAATTAATGTACAAAAAATTACAAAAATATTCATGTTCAACTAGTCGGAGTTTGTGAACCCACCTATTGTTAGATTAATCCCGTCTCAACCGGTCGAGTTGCCACAATAAAATGGCTATAACTTTTAAACTAATTCGAATTTAAAAAAATTCTTATAAAGAAATATTCTTGAATATACAAACTATCGCAATATAAAAAAAAAACATTTTTTTTAATTTCTACCTAGAAGTATTCTTATTCACTTAATAAAAACGATTATAAGTTAAGAGTTGCACAGTTATTTTCTTTTATATGATTTTTACTCAAACTTTATGTATGTATACGTTTAAATATCAGATGTTCAAATGAGGCTTCGTTAGAGGATTAGATTTTGCAATGGCGTATTAGACTACTCAACGGTTCTGGGTCACTTGCTTTAGTTAAAAAAAATGTGTGAAGAATAAAATTAGTAATTTTTTTTAGTATTAAGGTAGAGCTGCTGTTTAGTAAATTTTGTGTCATAACAACGATTGTTGGTAAAATACAGTGAATCATTCTTTTTTTAAATTAACGATGACAATGTCATTTGGTAACCCCAACAAAACTGACTGGTCCCGGGCACGTGTTTTTGTGCGGTTACGGATTAGTTAGAACTTCGTCTGGAATTTTGTTTTTTAATTGGTTAAGATAGCTTAACCTATAACAATAATAATGTCAACATAGAAACAATAAATAAATTTACTGATACTTATTTAAATATTAATTTCATTTAAACGAGTGCTTATACAATGTCCCTCTTATTATTAAACGCCGCTTTTAAGAGTTTGACTGAGTATCCTTAACCATTAATCTAAATGCTACCATTTATTAAACTAAGCGTTCAATGTCGCTTGAAACATTTGGTTACGAGTGTCGACAAACGATTTTTTATCATTGATCTGGCCAAGGTACACCATGATGTGGTCAATGAACAGGGAAACATTTAATGAAATGCGACCACTTCATGAAATTTTCGAGCATTCCATGATGTGTGCAATTCTACGATATGGCCACGACATATATACGTTAAAGTTTAAAAAATAATTGACATTTGGCCGGTTGACGGACAAAGCAGTCAAGGTCATTGGGTTAGGAATCCTAAAAAATATCTACATTAAATTCACTAATGTTTTCTGATAACAATGTGTTTTGGTTCTTTTTAGGGCTTCGTGACCAAACAACGAAAACCTACAAGAACTATAATTATATTATCGAGATATCATATTTTGTTTTATATTGAGCAATAGCAAAACGTAAAAAATATTTTGTCCTGTATTTAACTTTATTATAACTTTAGATTAAAATTAGAATCAAAATGGTTGTACCTATAGTTCAGCTAATGATTTTTATAATTAATACGCTTTCTCTCTTCAACAGATACAAGACTTCAAGATGAAGCCAGCATTAGTATTGGCTTTGTTGGGAGTTTCCTTGTCATACGCTCTATCAGCCCCAGTAGCGAATAGTGCAGGTAAGATTTAACAATTATAATTATTAATAACAATAAAATGACCCTCGGCACTTTACTCTCTCTGGCCTACTATGTACTTTATGTTTTTATTGAAATATCTATTTAGAATATCCCTATTACTTTTTGTTATTGAACTTCTCCTATACGACTATATTCAATTGATGATGTTTTGATCTGATTGAGTGAGGGCTTGGATGACAATATATAATATGAATATATGATGGTAGATGATGACGATTGGACCTAGAAGGTAATGTTGCACATTCAATTTTTTTTTGTCACAAAAACGTTCGCTGGGTTCTAAAGCTGTATATATTTGTAAAACAACTAATGATTCAGAATAATAATAAAGACTTATTACATTTAATGCCTTCAACTTCCTTTGGGTATTATAATATTAATACTTAACATAACAAACAAAATAATTTTTAGAAAAGTACAAAATAAAAGAATTATTTATTTTGGTTGTATCTTATATCTTTAAACGAGCAATTCTTGTATATAAATATATAATCTGAATCTCGGAAACGGCTCTAACGATTTTCATGAAATTTAGTATGCAGGGGGTTTCGGGGGCGATAAATCGATCTAGCTAGGATTTATTTTTAGAAAATGTTGTTTTATCCCTTTTTTTACACAATTAAAAAATACCATTAGAATACGAAGGTAAATTTCGCTGTCATTGACAAGTTTCTAATAGCTCGGATGGGAATCGGGCGGATTCGAAATCAGAAAACCTGGGTTCGAATCCAGGTTTCTACAGACCAATCTTTTTTTCCTTTTTTTTTTCTTTTGAATTAATAGCTCTTTTTATTTTTTATTTAAATAACCAGTTCCTATTATTTTACTATTATGTCGGTAAGATCGAAAATATTATTTATGTTTCATCTGTATGTAATGCATCTAAATATAATTGAACCGAGCAAAGCTCGGTCATCCAGGTACTAATTATATTATGTATATATCTTTTACTAATATAGTACTATAGTGCGTTCAACGAGACAAGATACCAAATGTAAACAAACCAACTCCCAGGTCATTCGCCTATGCAGGGTTTTGTAACATTTTTTACTTACACAAATTTATTAAAACTAGATATAACAGCAATAAATAACAAAAACAACAACTAATACGACAAATAACAACTATAACTAAAACTAGTAACAAATAAGAATAATTAACGAAAATATTAACAGGAAATAACAGAGAACGAACAAAATTTATGTATCACCACGAGCGCTTCATGAACGGAATGAAATAAAAATAAATAAATAATTACGAAATCAAAAGGCCGCGCGAATGTTTTCAAACCCGCAATAGTCTCGTTGGACTTTGCCCGACCTTAGCCGAGAGCAGTGCAGCAGATAGCAAACAAGATAGAAAGAGATAGACTATATTTTCGTGTTTCGTCGGCATTGTTTACAATGTCTTGGTTTTTTTCATATTTTTATTATCATAGGGAGTAGGAGTCTTCAAATACAAGAAATATTTCCTAATTTTTTATACATTTTAAGACAATCATTCAAAAAAATTACGTATATTTACAAAAAAACGAGAATATAGGGGCATAGCTGAAGGTGTTTTTTAAATACAAAAAAAAAAAAATAAATAAATAAATAAAATTTGGGATGTTTTGGGGAGGAAATAGTCGACTATAAAAAGTATTCTTGTTCTCGATTATATATTATGATTTCCATCCCCTCTCTGAAGGGTGCTCAACTCTGCCTGGAGTTCTAGTTCTTAGTAGGAATTTAAATTGGCAAAGATACAGACAGACAGACAGAAGATATACAGACAAAAAAGAAGCTTTGGCTTTGGTATAGATTATAAAGGAAAAAAATCAATATATCTTCAATTTACAGGATTGGGCCGGTTACATTTTTCTTATAAGTATAGATCTTATCAATTTAACTCCATTATTTCACAATTTTTTTAACGAAACGAATTTGATCAATTTTTGTTCTAAATTTAAAATACTGATGAAAAGTCGACATCAAATATCAGTAAGAAGAGAATCGATGTTCACAAAAACCTTTTTGTTAAAGATTCTCACATTTCAAATATTATATTGTTTGTCTTTGACATCTACGTATAGTATTGTACGCGTCATGAGAGTCATGACCGAAGTGTTGAGGTGTGTTCTACTCTTACTTCACGCAAAACGAACGATTTTTCGAACTAAAAATGTCTCTGTCTGTCTTTATTGTATACAACAACAAATTAAAAAAAAACATTATTTTCAACATTCATGATACTTTTAATGCCATTTTTGTTATTTAAACTACATAAAAAACTGTTTAAAAAAGTTCTGTCTTGGACGTCCATGTGTCAGTATGTGCGGATCCAGTATGAAGTCACGATAAAGACTTCATTAATCGAGTTCTTTTTTTTCTTACGCTTCAGTATAGTTAGGAATAGAACCCTATTTAATTTCACGGTCTAATTTGATGTAGTTTAATTGTTTTTAACAATTTTATTGTGAAAAATGAGACTATGAGGTGTGCACTTTTGGATTTTTCAAACTATTTTAAAATATTTACACATAGGTCACAATTATATTTAAAAAAAAAAACTAATATAATTATAATTTATGTGTAAAATGGAATACATATTTACTATTTCAGATTTTTTTGTTTAACACGGCGTTTGAAATAGTAGCAAACAATGACTATTGTATTTACTTTCGTATATTAGAAACTTATATTCTATGTTTATATGTATATAGAAACGTTTTTTTTTTCATTTCGAATAATTCCTAATTCCTTTCTAATAAACCCTATCGTCCATTGAATAAAAAGCCGGTAATCACCGAATAGTTATTTTTCACTTTTTATTGATGCATTCTTCTGTTTTTCTTCTTCATTCTCTATCATTCTGTTTAAGAAGAATAATTTAATTATTATTAAATATTCTTCACCACTGGAAAGTATTGACCGACCGAAATTTTGGTTTCGGTTTTGACCAGTTTCGGCCAAAAATGTATATAACTCTATATACTAAAATTACGAATACCGTCTGAATCAGCCTGTAAACGTCCTACTGCTAGTCAAACGTCTCTTTTCTCGATATAGGAGGAGGGATTGAGCTTAATCCACCATGCTGATCCACTACGGATAGGCGGATAATTTCCCGTTATTAACGTTTATTGACAGATATCTATGATAATAACCGGGATCGACGGCTCTCCGTGGCACGGTGGGAACCCATAAGGACATACACTCAGACCAGGAACAAATATTTGTACAAATACAATATTTTCGCTGAGCCTAAATCGAATCCGCGACCGCCAGCGTTAAGGCGACTACTCGCAACACTACACCAGAACAGTTGTTCTGCTGATAATCGATTAATGAAATAAATTTTCGTTTCCTTTTTTTTTAATTTTATTGTTGTTTTATTAAAGTAAGTACTAACTTTGTAAGTAGTAAGTAGATATTGTCTTCTATTATATCGTCTTTATTGTCTATCTGCCTGTCTATACCTATATTGGTTGCGCTTCATCTTAAAACTACTGAATGAATTTAAATGAAGTTTGCTATGATTCGAGTTCATACCACGAGGACACTGAATGCTTTTTATCCCGAAATTTACCATGGTTCCCTTGAGAGAGGGGTATTTCAAGGTCTTTGGTTAGTTTAAAAATGACAGATATCATAATCCTAAGTATGAGGTCAATAACTTGAAACCCATAATGTACAAAAACGTCATCCTTAGCTGGCGAACGAAGTCACGGGTACAGATAGTTTAATGTAAATTAAAATGTCACGTGTGCAAAAATGGTAATAGAATATAATAGTAGCAGAAGTAACGGTCGATAAATTATAATTATGCAATGTGTTTCCTTGTACAATTGAGTAATATAAGTTTCGTAAATTATTTTTTAAATGTAATATTTATATTCAATCTGTAATTTAACCGTTATGGTGTAAAGTGTAAACAACTACCGAATAGACGCACCAGCGAATAGTAACGTCAACATCGGCAGTCGCATTTTGCTTCCTGCAGATATATAGATAGATAGATAAACACTTTATTGCACTCACATCAAAGTATACAGAAAATAATGTAATACACAGAAATAAACAAGAAAATGGTGCAAGGGCGGCCTTATCACTAAAAGTGATCTCTTACAGGCAACCTTATGAATGGATTAAAATGAAAATTGGAAAGGTGGAAACGGTGCATAAAGTCTATTTTTCGAGGTTTTCGATTTGTGATTTATATAAATGCGCAAATATATACATACATACATACAATAATACAAACATATATACATACATATACTATTTAAATCTCACATATTTCTCTCTCAGATATTTGTATTTGTACAAATATTTGTTTTTGGACTGGGTTCTTGTGGATCTCCCCACCGTCTCTTGGTGAGAACCCTACGTTGGACGGGATCCTGCGGGTGCGGCGGATAGGGCAGGAAGCGCTTATGCGGAGGTGGGGGGAGGACCTGGCGGGGCAGCCGTATGGCACACGCGTAACGGCTGCCATTCGCCCGGTCCTTGAGCGGTGGATGCGTCGAAAACGCAAGCCCCTCACCTTCCGTCTGACGCAGGTTCTCACCGGGCACGGTTGCTTTGGTGACTACCTATGCCGGACGGCCCAGAGGGAGCCGACGACTGAATGTCACGATTGTGGCGCGGCGGTGGACTCCGCCCAGCACACCCTCGAGGTGTGCCCGGGATGGGCGGTGCTGCGTCAAAGTCTGACGTCGGTCCTCGGAGGGGACTTGTCGCTCCCGAGCATTATCATCGCGATGCTCGGCGACGACGAGTCCTGGAAGGCGATGGTCTCCTTCTGCGAGACAGTAATGTCCCAGAAGGAGACCAACGAGCGGGTGAGAGAGGAGGCCGCCGACGTGACCTCCATCCGCGGGCGACGAATGGGGGTGCGTAGGAGGCGCTACTTAATGCGCCTCCAGTAACGCCCCTGTGCCCATGTCGGGCCGGGATGGGAACCCGGTCCTGCTAGATACGGCGTCGTCCGGACTGTTCAGAGGTGAGCCGGACAGTCCCCATGGAGGAGAAGTCTGGCCTTTTCGCCGAGGCCAGCCTGTCGCTGGAGGGATCCTGTTGCCTGCAGATCCGGGACCCTCCAATTAAAGCGGCTGAAGGCTCCCGCAGGGGTTTAGTACGGTATTGCACTCCCAAAGTGCCGAGTCCGACATAGGTCTAGGACTGCCGACCCGGGCATCCCGGATATCATCCGTAAATGGATTCCCCTGCGACAAAAAAAAAAAGGATCTCCCCACCGTACCTCGGAAAGCGCGTAAAGCCGTTGGTCCCACTTGTTATCACAGACATCTGATAGCGATCGTTACTCACGGTGAGGAAAAGTCGATTAGGCTCCAACCCTTCTGTAATAAAATAGCCTATAATTTAAATTACTATAATTTAAAAGGCCTGAGCGGAGACGACAATTTATTTTCGATTGCAGTGTTATTTTTGTTTTTACGTTGCTTCGACTCTTTCTTAATACTTCCAAATGCTTTAGATATAACGAGTAGGCAAGAAGTCGTAAGTATTTTTTTTAGATTTCAATAAAATTTTACTTTATACTGTATTTGGATTGACTTTGGCTATCTTTGATGAATTGTATATATACCTATTTATTTATTTATTTATTTATAGAACACCAACAAAGTATACACCATATTTCAAGTACATCATACAATTACAGTAAAGTGTGTTACTTTAATTATACGTGATAACTACATTAAACATAACTAGTATACACTAATAACTTAAATAATATACATGTGGCCTGAACATAAAATAATTTGTGTAATGTGTATTACAATAAGCTACAATAAAAAATTAAACCAAAAAAAATCGAAGAATAAAATAAGAACAATTTATAATAAAAATATAAATAATAAAAATACTAAAAAGGAACCACAAAAAACTTACTATTCTGATAAATATGAGTACCTGGATGACCGCGCTTTGCTCGGTTAAACTATATTTAGACACAAATTACATACTGATAAAATATGAATAATATTTTCAATCTTACCGATATAATAATAAAACAATAGTCACTGGTTATTTAAATAAAAAAAAAAAAAATAAAAAGAGATCCTAGTAATATTTTTTCTCACCAAAAAAGGAACTTGAAAAATAGGAAAAATCTTCCGTTTTCGAGACCGCCCGATTTCCCACCCTGAACTATCATAAATTTAAGATGGTGGCGAAACTTAATTTCTTATTCTAATGATATTCCAGCAGTTTTTAATTGCTCTTGAGATTTTTATTTAAATAACCAGTTTATATTTGTTTTCCTACCTCTGCCGAAAGTTCGATTTTCGGACCTGTGAAGCGGGACAAAAGTGACATTTTCTGTCCCCGCTTCACAGGGACAAAACCTGAACTTTCGTCCTAGGGAGGAAAAAAAAGTATGTGTAACATGGGACGAAAGTACTACATCCATTCCCGTATGTTTGCTACGCTCGCCTTCGTCTCGGGCGGCAATTTCACATGAGGGTCAAAAAAAATAGTACGTTCATCCCCTTGTGACACAAAATACTATATTATTATATAGATAAGATCGAAAAATATTATTCATATTTCATCAGTTCTATCGTATCTAAATATAATTCCCAAAAAAAGAACGATTAATAAATAAATAAATAAAAATACCGAACAAAACTCGGACATCCAGGTAGTACAGGGCTCTCAATAATAGTTATTTTTTTTTACAAATAAGGGAACTTAAAAAAAAGGCAAAAAAATGGGACGTGAGGCATCGGGATTCGAACCCAGGTATACTGATTTCCCACCTAAGTTATTATAACCTTGTAGATTATGCCGAAATTTACCTTCGTATTCTAATAATATTCTAACAGTTTTTAATTGTACTCGTGATTTTTTTTAAATAACCAGTTCATATTTTTTTATTATTATTTCGTTAAGATCGAAAAATATTATTTATATATCATCAGTTCGTAATTCGTATGTAAATATAGTTTCCAAAAACATTAATTACAAAAAATAAAAAAATAAAATACCGAGCAAAGCTCGGTCATACAGTTAGTAAAGGGCTCCCAATAATAGTTTTTCTCACAAAAGATGAAACTTAAAAAAAAGGAAAAAATAAATAGTTCTGGAGACATCTGGATTCGAACCTGGGATCTTCTTATTTTGAATACGCCCGGTTCACATCAGAGCTATTATAAACTTATCAATTACAGCGAAATTTACCTTCGTATTCTAACGATATTTTTTAATTGCCTGAAAAAAGGGATAAAACGACATTTTCTAAAAATAAATCCTAGCTAGATCGATTTATCGCCCCCGAAACCCCCTGCATACTAAATTTCATGAAAATCGTTGGAGCCGTTTCCGAGATTCAGATTATATATACAAGAATTGCTCGTTTAAAGATATTTATTTATTTAATCAATTTTTTAAATCTAAAAATATTGTTGTTAAAAATATCTATATCAAGATTTTTTGAAATGATGCTGTGTGATCTCATAATTCTATTTAAAGGTGCCTGATGACCCAAATTAGAACAAGCCAAGGCATAATGAAATAGCATTCGCTTAATTATTTGCAAACCTTTACTAGGTGCCGATAAGTAAATAGAACTAAGCAAAACAGGACAGTCCAGTACACCATTAATTAATTTGTAGAGAAACAAGTTGTCAAGCTAGTATTTTCGACTTTCGAGAGTGGTCATATGAAAGTGCTTTAATCTGTCGCTATAATGCGGGATCTTATTAGCCAAGGAAATTTAAAAGTAAGGTGCCACATGAAACGTTTTAGAATGCGTTCCAGTCTAGAAATATAAATATTGTAAAAAGGGTTCCAAACAACGCTACAATATTCGAGTCCGCTGCGAACAAATGCATTATACAAAGCTATAGTAGTTTGTGGGTTGGTGAACTCGCTACTATTTCGTAGTACAAAGCCTAGATTCCTGAAACCCTTGCTGCATATTACCTCAATGTGACTATTAAATCGTAATGCACTATCTAGCATTAAACCCAAGTCACGAATTGTATCTACTGTTTTCAAAGTGTACTGATCTAATTTGTATTCCTTTTGATTCACTAATTTACGTCTGCTAAAGCACATGACATAGCACTTTTCATGGTTTAGACTTATACCATTAAAATCACACCAATCCATGAGACGATTCAGATCACTCTGAAGTAAAAAAGTATCTTCGGGACAAGAAATATTGCGAAAGAATTTAAGGTCGTCAGCAAACAAGAAAATCTCTGAGTATAAAAAGCATTCATTTATATCGTTTATAAATATGTTGAACAATATCGGGCCCAAATGAGAACCTTGAGGAACTCCTGACATTACATTGTATATGTTAGATAAATAACCATTTACGACAACAGTGTACTCTCTTTTATTAAGATACGATTCAAACCAATTTAACAAAATACCTGTTATACCGTATTCATACAGTTTTTTAAGAGAATGGCATGAGGAACCCTGTCAAACGCCTTGCTAAATTCCGTATAAATAGTATTATGTATTTACATACATATATATTCAACGTTTACAAATTATATGTTATGTAAAGTTACTAATTTATTTTTACCGTTATAGCATAACTAATTACTAACTTGTTTTAGATATACCCGTAATCAAAGAAAACAAATAAATTAGACAAAAACAGACCAAGATAATTGGACTAATGTCTTTAATTTGTAGTTTTTTAATTAAAAATAAATAAATAAATGAGTATCATGGAATTTTCGGTTTAAACGAAGTTTTTTTGTAGTATACATATTATTATTGATAATCGTATTATATTATTGACTAGCTTCCGTCCGCGGTTTCGCCCGCGTGGTTGTATTGACAAAAAGTGGCCTTTGTCATCCCTATCAAATTCTTACAACAGTTCGGTAACAAAGACTCTCATACAAAAAAGTTCCTGCTCGCTCGCATAGTGCACAGTAATAAACACATGAGTAATACTCATGTGGTAATAAATGCTCCCAGTCGACAATTTAGTGAATTATCGTGAAAAAAATGTCGTAAGCGCCATGGTATAGGTTATTTTATGGCCAAATAACACAAAATCTTTATAAATTGTAGCCTATGTGTTATTCTGATGTATAAGCTATATTGCCGTGAAGTTTCATCTAAATCTTTTCAGTAGTTTTTGCGTAAAAAAGTAACAAACATTCATCCATACTTTACACATCCATACTTTCACATTTATAATATTAATAGGATAGCTATATGTCTAATATTTGTCATAGTCAATGGTTCAATAAATGAAATCGATTCACAGAATGCGAGTTTTTTTCCACGGAATATTTGGGTTCTATAGAATCCCAATTTACGAGTTCACTAATTTGAATGTTATACCTGAAAAGAAAATCATAGTCATACTGCTATATAATAAATAAGGTTAAGGTTAAAGCTTTTATTAAAATATAATTTCTGCGTATCGTTTTTAATGTTTTGTAATATGTATTTTCTGTAACGCTATTCTTATTTGCCGTATGGATATAATTTAAGACTTATTTAGAAAACCGTATTAACAACAGACTGTAAACGTAACGAGTATAGTACAATGCAGGAATTAATTTATATAATATTTTGATTTTTCCTATGAAGGTGATAAGTAAAATAAAACTTTTTTCGCTTGTGAATTTATCATTACGTGACGGTAAGCGTTCCTGAACGTGACCTTTCTACACGAGCTGTTTTGTTAGTCGTTGAATATGTGTAAAAACGAAACATTATGAAAATACACGACTACGCTTCTGAAGAACCATTATTTTGCTTAATTAATGAGGTCGTAAACCACGCTAATGGCTAATATCAAATACGTACGACCCTCATATTATCTTGTAAATAATCGAATTATATCATACTAATAGATTTTCAAAGCCATAGCCGTAACATTAGAATGTTATTAATATGAATTTGTTTACTTGCTTAGTATATTACAAATTCTGATGTATTGTGACGACTTATGTATATAATGTATATGTATTATATATATGTGTTTATGTATGTGTATGTATATATTTTTAATTTATGTTTTAATTTTATTCATGTATATAAATATATTTTATGGTATACCATGAAGGTAATAATGGTACACTACCTACCTTTTCCATGCATATTCCGTATAGCAAGGGTTGTCTGGAAGAAATCGCTACTTAGACCGCTATAAGACCGCCTTTGTACATGTTTAAATACTGTGTATATTTAATTTATGTGTGTATAAAATTGTGTACAATAAAGTATATAAATAAATAAATATATTCAATTAAATTGTTAAAGTAGGTATATGTTTCTTTTTTACGTGTAGTGCGTTACGCTATGTTTCTGATTGTTAATATATTCTGCCACAAATACGGACACAGATCAAAAGCTTAACGGTTCAGTGACTGGGAACATTCACTTCATTTACCTTATTTACTTTTAATTCGACCTTACCTTATATACTTTTAGACGATCGTTCTGGTGTAGTAGTGCGAGTAGTTGCCTCAAAGCTGCGCGGGTTCGATTTCCGCTCGGGACAGATATTTGTATCTATTTGTACAAATATTTGTTTCCCGTCTGGGTGTATGTCCTTGTAGGTCTCCCCACCGTGCCTCGGAGAGCACGTAAAGCCGTCGGTCCCGGTTGTTACCATAGACAACAGCTGATAACGATCGTTACCCATGGTAGGGAAATTATCCGCCAACCCGCAGTGCAGCAGCGTGATGGATTAAGCTCCAACACTTCTTATATATGGAGAAGAAGTCTTCGGTCAGCAGTGGGTGACTTACAGGCTTATACAGTACTTTTAATTCTCTTGTCGTTAATTAAAGTAGAGTAGGGAAGGTGTAAATACACATATGTTATACAGGTTGACTGGTAAATTACTATCCATATTTAAGGAGAATACTCGATACATGATTCTCATTCGAATTATGTAAAAAAAATAGGTACTTAATTTTTGACCAAATTTTCATAAATTTCAATTCAAGTAAATGAAGCGTTGTCACTCTACAGTCATGCCTGCGGCACGTGCACAGGTGTTTGTACTGTGCCGCTTGTTCGCATCTAAAAATTGTCAAAGTTCACATCATTTACCTAGTCAACAAATTTGTTGCTTAAACGAGTAAAATATCTTAGTATTTTTGCCTATCCTAAGCCAGGATTAAAGTATTAAGGGGGACTGGATCATGCTTGTTTATCAAAGGTGGCTGCTACCCTGTTAACACGTGGTGGCGTTTGGACGTAGGTAAACTACCTGTTTTGTGTCGAAAGTGCAGCTAGCTGCTAGGGTGTCCAGACTACGTGTACATAATTGGATCTCCTGCTGCCTCAGGTGGTGAGCGAGGCTAACCGGGATCAAACTGTTGGCAGATATTATGATAGGGATGATTTTGAGCGGACTCCACACCCCACAGTCTTGTCAGCCAGATCCAAATATTTAGGTTTTTTCTCGGTTTTCATGAGGTTCTCGTCATACGGGATGGTTACGTCTACTAAAACATCATCGACTGTGTCCTATCCATCACCACGATATCAGGCTTGTTCTCCAGTAATGTCCTGTCCGTGATAAAATAATAAATAAATATTATCCACAATCACACCACGTTAACCTAGCCCCGTGCTAAGTTCGTAAGAACTTGTGTTACAGGTAATAGGAACGGAAATAAATTTAAGAAATTTATATAAATACATATATATATACATGAAAACATCTATATTCATCATACAAATTATCTTTACTTGGCGGGATTCGAACCCACGACCGCTGCGTAAAGTGTCCAGTTGCCTGACCACTCGACCAGCCGGCCGTCAAAATATTCTAGAAATAGAGATTCTAAAAGATTCTAGAAAGTCATATTAGTAAAATATATAGTACTGCTTTTAAAAACACATAATTACTTTAATATAATGTATTGTGGGTAGATATAATTGACTAGTACTAGTGGAAATTATTATAAAGTAATTACTTACTTCGATAAATATTTAAAACGAATGTAACAGCATTTATAATACGTGGGTTAATAACATAAATATTTCATTTAAAATATTTGAACCAGTAATTAAACGATTTTCAATAATCAATAAAAGGAGTGTACGGTGATCTACTTGTAGTAAGTGGGTAAGATTAACCCACAAGTTTGCGGCCGTCTAAGAATGGCTTTAGATAAGGAACCTTCGGACACGAATAATTGCCAAAGTAATAGAATATTATATTTTCTTTTACAAAAGGTTAAGTCTCCAAATTTCATTTCGTAAAATTAAACTTCAAACACTTTTATTAACATTATTAATAGGAAGCATTTTGTTTTGGTAGAAATTGATTTTACAAAATAACAAACAATGTTATATGGTTATTATTTTATATATATATATATATATATATATATATATATATATATATATATATATATATATATATGTATGTATATATAACTAGCTTTTGCCCGCGGCTTCGCTCGCGTTAATAAGTATATAACTTATCCTTATTCTATCCCCATGGGGGTTGAATTTATCTAAATCCTATTTAAGCGGTCTTCATCAATCAGTCGAAAATCTAAGAAGATTTATACAAACTTTCATCCCCTATTTTATCTCCTTAGGGGTGGAATATATCAAAATCCTTTCTTAGGGTATGGTAGGGTACGTCATAGTAGCTTTATACATGCAAAGTCTTAGCCCGATCGGCTTAAAATTGACAAAGTTTCATACAAACTTTCATCCCCTATTTTATCCCTTTGGGGGTAGAATTGATCAAAATCCTTTCTTAGCGGATATCTACGCCATAACATCTACCTACATGCCAAATTTCATCCCGATCCGTCCAGTGGTTTGGGCTGTGCGTTGATAGATCACTATGTCAGTCAGTCACCTTTGAGTTATATATATTTAGATTCTATCTGTTTTGTGCGGTTTGAGCCGGGTTAATGCAGTTGAGGGTTCGATCACCGCTTTTGACAAATGTTTGTATAGGCCACAAATAGTGTAGTAAAGTGACACTTTTTCCCCCGATTTACATGGACGAAACCCGAAATTTTGGCCTAGGTAGGAAAAAGAAAAATCATGTGTAACACGGGACGAAAGTACTACACCATATCCCGCATGTTTATTTCACATGCGGAACAGAAAGTAGTACTTCGATCTCTTGTGACACAATATACTAAATATTCTACTTTTTCTTTACTAAGGTTTCCATTAAATAGCCGATTTTTTTGTACTGCGTAGAGAAATGATCTTTTTGGAATAATTCAAACAAAATAACTGGGTAATATACTTATAATTACGATATTTCTATTAAAATAATTGCTTGAAGAGTTAGTTGGTTATTTGTTTTGTCATAATATAACTTCCCTTTGATATCGTTGTTTATGAAACCATATTAAAATTTATATTCAAAAAGTTATTTCCAAATACAAGTTCTATCGGAAACAAAACAATCTACACGGCACGTAATCCACGTACAACGGCACGTAACGGCATCCACGTGTTGCACCAGGTAGCCCAAGTGAACGTGCGGTGTAAATTTGGTTCGATCACTTCCGTTTTGGAAACTTTAATCACTACCGTGAGCTCTCTCGCTGATGCTCCATCAGGAGTTTTGTTTATACATACAATATGTAATATGTATGATGTATTATATTATTATATATCAACCATTGTGATAAAAAAAACCCTGACTCAAATCAACTTTAGGGAGTTCTATAGGCTAATCTCCTTTAGAATTAATTAATCGCCTTTCCAATCAAACATTCTTTTCTTCTTGGCTACCCTTTTATTTTTTAAAGTCTTCTGGCAGATTATAGGGGAGCGGGGAGCTAGTTGTAACAATTTTTCATTGGAAGCTTATGGAAGATTACTTGTTAAGTATTTAGGAAATGCAGCAGTACTGTTGGAATGAGCTACTATTCAACTATCGATTTCAAATAAAATTTTGAAAATTATTCAAACATGAACAAAAACATGTACATTCTTTTTAAAAACTAACAAGTCTAAGAAATTAATGATATCGATAAATCTCTCGAACAAGTCAAAGCAATCTTTTTTGAGTTTTACGTATCAGGTATTCATTTACCAAGTCTGGCCACAAGACGTTCCCCGTGATAGCAATGCATTGCTAGAGTTGTGACTTATTTGAAATACTTGTATTTAAAATACAAATACAAAATACAAAATACGTATTTTATATTTTGTATTGAAATACTTTAAAAAAAAGTATTTTGTATTTTATTTGAAATACTTTACGTGATGTATTTTGTATTTGTAAAATATAAAATACTTTTTTACTTAAAGTACTGCTAAAGAAGAATTAAAAAGTGCACAGCCACAAACATCAACAGGGAAAAAAAGCAAAAAAAGTGAGTCTTACTAAATGTTCAACGATTCAGACTCCTCAGCAACCTCAACTAATGGCAACAGCCGCATCTGCATAGATTTGTAGACCCTCTAATATTTAAGAGACGAAGACACAAGTCTGACCATTCTCAACACATACCCAACGGTAAAAAAAAGTTTTTTTTAAATACAACACCTGCCTTCCTAGTTTGGCACCAGTGGAACGATTGTTTACATATGGTGGTATGATAATGCGCCCACACAGACGCAAAATGTCTGATGCTCTTTTTGAGGAACTTGTTGTGTTAAAATCTTTAATGAATAAAGAAAACTAGTAATTCCATTTGAAAGTCATCATCATCATCATATCCTGCAGAGTGACCGGTTCAAAGCAGCTTCCATCCAAGGCTTCCAGCGACTTTCCTCAAGTTATCTGTCCATCTCACGGGCGGTCGTCCGACGCTGCGTTTGCCGATACGTGGTCTCCACTTGAGAACCTTTCTGCTCCATCGGCCATCAGTTCTACAAGCTACGAGCTATGTGCCCTGCCCACTGCCACTTCAGCTTACAAATCCGTTGGGCTATGTCGGCAACCTTCGTTTGTCTGTGGATATCATCATTTCTGATTCGATCTCGCAGAGAAATACCAAGCATAGCCCTCTCCATTGCACGCTGTGCGACTTGGAGCTTGTTTAAAAGGCCGATAGTCAGAGACCACGTCTCAGATCCGTATGTCATCACTGGTAACACACATTGGTCGAAGTCTTTCGACTTCAGGCACTGAGGTATGACAGATGAAAAGACGTTTTTTAACTTCCCGAATGCTGCCCATCCTAGCTGGATTCGACTTTTGACATCTCTCTCGAAGTTGGACCTACCAAGTTGGAAATTTTGTCCTAGGTAGATGTAAGTACTCGTCAAATTGAAAGTATTTTATTTGAATAAAGTATTTTGAAAATACCTATTTTGTATTTAAATACAAAAAACAAAAGTATTTTGTATTTTGCATTTGAAATAGTAAATTAGAAAAGTATTTGCATTTTGTATTTAAATACATTTTTAAAAGTATTTTGCACATCTCTGTGCATTGCCAACAATCATTGCTAGACTAAAATAAACTAAATAAAACAAAAGTTGTCAGAGGGGTTTCGCTGTTCGTTGTCCCCGATAGCAATGCAACGCCAACAAATATTACTAGTCTAAAGAAAATAAATATGGTATGTCAATATAATAATTATATTTATTTTATCGTTTTACAAGGAATAAATTTTTACTTTTTGTGTCTGAGTTATGCGTATTTAAGGCGCGCAATGCCGTCTCAAACCGCAAGGCCGTAGGTGGTGGCCCACGTCGCCCACGCCAAACGCCGCTTCTGATTGTAATCAATTACGAGAAGTACATGCCTGAGAAATATAATCAACGTTTTATTTCGAAGTCACTGTTTCAGACGGCAGGGACATGTCCAATGCCCGCACTGTCGTCCTGGGACAATCTCCCACTTCCATCCTGAAACACTGCCCACTTTTAAAGAGTCTCTGTCATCAAAGCCCACTGATATCGGATTTCCAACATATATATTCTTACAATTGCGTCATAGTATATTTGTAGTAGTATTTTATTTATCCACAACCATATATTGATTTAGTTGTTTTGATAAAAAAACACTTCTCGTTTTACTACAATGTTTGTCAAAACGAATGATAAACTTCTAACTTAATTTTAAGTAATGTTAATGTTTTTTTTTCTATGGCGAGGATGATGATGAGAGATGTTTTATTTTATACGAGCGACGTTCTTTTAATTCATCTCGTAAGTTTAACTATATATAAATACAGGGCCGGATTTAGGGGGATACACAACCACCACAATAAAGACTTTAGATTTTTTTTTCTTTTTTAAGAATACACATAGCCTGACGGAGTAAATAACATTGGTCTGAGGTTGCGGCGACCTTTTTTTAGGAATACGTATAGCCGGCAGGGGTTAATATCAGTGTGGAATCGCGACAGCCTTTTTTTTTCGTGTACACTTACACTTACACTTTTTACACACACTTTTTTTACTACACTACACAGGACAGTTACGGGAAAGTTATGGGTATTGTCATCCGATGATTATTGCAGCCAAGGGGCCTCCACACCTTTGTTGCCCCGAGGCCTCCACATCTCTAAATCCCGTCCTATATATGTACTTTTCTGTTCTAAGAGATTCATACTCAAAAGTTGCTCACATATCGGATATGACTGATAATAAATATAGCAAATAGATATAATAAATATAACAAAAATAGGTTTTACGCTATAGGTATACTAAAATAAAAAATAAAATAAAATCGCTGTTATTTATGTTGGGTGGGCGGCGAAATGTTTACGTGACGTGAATAACAATTGCTGTATTCAAAGTTTTCTGAAAAATGAAACAGCGTAATAAATATTCATTATGAACTATAATTGTGAAATGGAATTTTTGTAACATGTATATTGTATATTCTATATATAATATAAATAATGATAAATAAAAATAGAATCCTATCAAATATAAACAATAATTAATTAATTATATATATATATATATATATATATATACTCGTATATATATACAGTAATACCCCGCTTTTCGCGACTCCGTTGTACGCGGTTTCACAATAACGCGAATTTCAAATTAATGTGGTGACTTATTTTTGGTCGCGGAATACAAAATGCTCTTTCAAAAATTTATTCAGGACATTTTGACCGTGTGTCAAACAATTAAAAACAGCGTTGGGTGTTATGAACGTATGTATTTTTAACCGACTTCAAAAAAAGGAGGAGGTTCTCAATTCGTCTGTATTTTTTTTTTTTTTTTTTTTTTTTTTTTTTTTTTTTTTTTTTTTTTTTTTTTTTTTTTTTTTTTTTTTTTTTTTGGTGTTTGTTACCTCATAACTTTTTACTGGGTGTACCGATTTTAATGATTCTTTTTATAGTCAAAATCTAGTGCTCGTCATGTGGTCCCATTTAAATTTGAGCGAGATGTGACTAGTAGTTTTTGAGTAATCCTTAAATAATACGTTCCTGATACCGCGCGTCGCTGCGCGGGTCGCGTTGCATACAATCGTTCCTTGTGACTTAATTTGTTTCGGAAGACTATCACATTTTATGTTTTTTATGTTTACTACGAGTTAAACTATACAATATTATATTTTGTTTCTCAGATTACGACTCAGGTGTAGAGTTATGTTGCGCTGAACTTTAAGATTTCAAGCGCGTTCTGTATTTAAAAGATCATATCTCGAAAATAGTTATACAGCAAAGTGTAAAGGAATAACTTTTCATCGGTGATTAACTAGACTAACTGTTTCCTAACTGTTACTAATTGTTTTTAAATTTTTAATTTGTTAAAATATTTAACGGACACCATTTTGCGTCATTTGTCATAGACTAAAATCTTAAATGTGACATTGTGTGTGCAACAATAGTGTACTTAAGTATTAGTTTATTAGCAGCGGAATATTTTATGATGTAATCTCAGGAAAGTAATGACAGTTAGAATCTTGGGTGTCATTGAAATGAAATAAATAAACAACTTAAATTAATTAATAATTTAACTTAAATGTTTATAACATAATATATAATAAGTAATACCTAATGAAAGGCAGAAAGGAAGGCACGTTATGACTTATGCCGTTGTGTCGTTACGTTTCCATAATGCAATTCGATAGGCAGAATATAAACAATATATCCCATCTGTAACAGATTTCAAATAATCTGACGTCTTTCCACTTGAACGTAAACAATAGGGGTAATAAACCAAACACTCACAGAGCCCAAACATTTTATCTATTCATTCATTTCTATTTGGAAAGAATAAATAATTAAATTTGTTACAGTATTTTATTTGAATATGTATTCAAAAGTTATACATTGGTTAGTTTGCAACACGCACATGGTGAACAGATCTTGTTCGGGTAAATAGACGCTAGTAAAAAATGGCATGGCGCATCTTATGCATCTGCGACGACGGCTCGACACAATACGCAAGCGGTCAACTGTCAATTGTTTTTTTTAACCAACCTTTTTTTGTTTTGACTTTTCGGTTTGGATAATTGAATATAATCAATCAGGTAGAAAATTTTACTTAGAAGCGAGATAAATAATACAAATCGACCTCAACTATAGTTGACATGAACGGTTGAGCGGATATTGATTAAGGGATTTAAAGATCATTAAATACGTATTTAAAAATATGTCATGAATAAAAAATAATAACCTTTGTTTTCAATAAAAAAAAATTATATCGATGCTAAATTGACAAAAAAAAGAAACTCTATAGGTGATTTGTAAGATCATCGTAGTATTTCGAGTTGGTGTGGATTTTTTGCAAAAAAAAAAAATTCCTTAGGTCGATTGCGGCTTTTTCAAGGGTGGTAAAATACCTGTAGCTTGTGGACTGTAACCGCCCAGCTTCATATAAATAAATCAGTTATCGAACTACAGATTCACTAAAAATCAAGAAATAAAACAAAATTTTAAGAAAAAAAAATAACCGACTTCAAAGTTCAAAGCAAATAAAAAACGGTAAAACAAAAATGCACTAAAAAGTAAAAAAATAATTACGTATTCTTTTGTCTGTAATCAAATTATTATGATAATATAATGTACAATTATTGTTGGTTTTGGAGTCGGTGTCAGCCATGTGTCAGCCAAGGAAATACGATAATATACGTAGCAACAATGATATTCGAATAAACACATCACATCGAATAAGAACATCATTGCGTAGCAATAACAATAGTGATTAGTGACTGTCACCGCCCAGCTTAGTATAAATAAGATTAGTTATCGCACTACAGATTCACTCATTCACAGATCAAGAAAAAAAAATTAAATAAATAAATAAACGACCTCAAAACAAATATATATATTTATATATATAACAAAAAATGGTATATTATCATCATATTTCCTGGGCTGACACCGACTCCAAAACCAACAATAATTGTACATTATATTATCATAATAATTTGATTACAGACAAAAGAATACGTAATTATTTTTTTACTTTTTAGTGCATTTTTGTTTTACCGTTTTTTATTTGCTTTGAACTTTGAAGTCGGTTATTTTTTTTTCTTAAAATTTTGTTTTATACAAGAACGTACCTAAAAGAAACGCTACTCAAACGACAATATATGTATGTTCCAGCAAAAAAAAAAACCACCGGGTTGCACTCTAGGAGTGCCGGCAGAAGTGAAAACTTGAATATATACGTTGCGCATTTTTGATATTTTGGAATGGTTAGGGAATAATTTTTGAACGAATTGCTTTAATTATCAGTATAAAGGTACCTACTATCATTTATGTGGTAAAATACAATATTCATTTATTGCGCTATAATTGCGCTATAAACATGACAATTTATATTACATTAAAAATTTAACACTTCAGAGAAAGTTTATCTCTCAGTAAAATCAACTTCCATTCACAATTTCAACGACTCTTTCATCATTCATATATACGAAGTTGTTGGGTGAGGAATTGATTTTGTTCGAGCAGTACATTTTCTAAATTTTGAGAAGCCCTGCATCGCACAACATTCTCTTGGTCTTCATTACTTCAATTTCTTCCTTTTCCTGCGAAAAAAAACAAAGAAATCATAAAATAAAATAAATATAATACGAATCATATATGTATTACAATATTTAAAATATGAAACTAAATTACATTTTCAAATCATCCAATTTCTTTTGGAACAATTCTTCTAAATTTTTGTCATTTTACTTAAAACCTTTTGTACCTACGTTGATAATATGTCCTTTGATTCTCACGATATCTTTTTCTTTTCTTCCTTCGAATCTTTTTTCTTCAAATCTTTTTCATGCTGACGCCATGCCCTTTGGCGTTCTCGATCTTGTTCCTTTATTTTTTCTTTTCTTTCTCTGAATAACGAAGAATATTTATTGTTATCTTATTTCATTTATTTTCATTCGAAATTATTTGTTTAGTTAACCTACACCACACATCTGTTTTGAAAGTTCATTTAATTTTGTTCTGTTCTACTTCTAATTAGTTATTAAACGTTACTTGACAATTTACATGATAATTATCTTAATTATCATATAATATTAAACATGACAGCAATTCAATTACTTTTATTAGTTGTTAAAATTTTAATGGAAACGTGCAAAGTTTTAAAACCCCGTTTTGTCACGTTATCTATTAAAGAGTAGGAAAAAATAACAGAAATAAATTAACAATTTGATTGCTCGTGTTATATCTATAAATACTAACCAGTGCTATGCAATCAAGTTTCACGTTTTCTTCAAAATGGAAATATATTTTACTTAACTTTTTAATTTGTTAAGAAATTGTAAAATAAAATTTTCAATCACTCATTTCACTATTTGCCACTCGTCATAATGCTTAGGATCTTTTCATAATATGTATGTATGTACCTACTTATATAGCATTGGTATATGTAGCATATCTATGTCATAATGTATAAATGTTTATTTACTACTTGTATGTACGTATTTTTAGTTTACATATTTATATGCATATAAAATATAATTTTAATTTAAATATTGTATATGCATGTATAATGTATGTCCTTGTGGGATTACTCAATGTGTCTCGGAGAGCACGTAAAGCCGGTCCCGGTTGTTATTATAGAAACCTGGTAATGGTCGTTACTCATATTTTATAATAGGGATATTATCCGCTAACCCGCAGTGGAGCAGCGTGGTGGATTAAGCTCAGACCCTACTTCTATATGGAGAAGAGGCCTTTACTCAGCATTGGGTTGTTTACAGGCTGATACAGTACAGTATATATACAGTACTATATAATATTTCTCCGTTTAATATTATCAATTATTCTCAAGTCACGCTTTAAAGAGATTAACTTTTTGTACACTTCACTTACAAGAGTATTATTATTATTACTTTTAAAACTTAGTAGGTATAAGACAATACTGTCTGTTGTAATCGTTCTGAAATTATTAGTCAGTCTATTTAGAAGAAACTGGGGAAGTCATTACGTAAACATAATCATTATTTAATAATGATTATGTCGTGTCCAAGTGATTTTACTTGAAACTTACTAACAATAATTTGTAACAATAATAATTCTTTTAAAATTTCAATTGAATATCATAATTTTGTATCTACAATAGTTAATAAGAAACTAGAGCTATATTAATCGAATCCGGTTTTATTTAAATAAAATTATAGTATTTATTTATTATATATATTTATTTATATATTTATTATATAAATAAATACTATAATTTTATTTATATATAATATAATTTTATTATATATATATATATATATATATTATATAATTTTGAAATACAACTCATTTCATATAATTCTCTCATTTTTCTGGCCGAGAAAAAGAGAATACCTACATATGATTAAAATAACTTAAAGTGTAAAAAATATCCTTCTCTATTTGACCCCATAAAAGGCTAAAGTGAGCTTTTATTGTTTTCTTATATAGTATAGTTTCAATTTTGTTAGAAATTTCTTTCAAATATTAAAAATTTATCCTTTGATTAACTTCAAATAAGTTGTATGGGATACATACTTTGATTCTCTATTCAAAGGTAAATTTCTAAAAAGTTGAAATTATTGTTTATTAAAGTTTACTTATTTCTTATTAAAAGCCTGAGGATAAATTTTCACATGTAGACATAACAAACTTTAAATATTGGTAGAACTCTAATGTGGCCGCTGTGGGCGACCACATGCAACGTTGGGTATGAGATGAGTCAAGGCTGGTAAGGATGATGGGCAGATGGACTTACTTGTATATCAATGAGCGGATGATGGGGTGTCAGCGGGCACCCGTACTAGATGGAGCTGGGCTGATGATACGCTCCTGAGCTGAAGTGTCTCTCGCGTACACAGAAACACACACGTGCAATGATAGTCTTTTACTACTCAGAGTTCACTTCACTTAGGTGAATATATATCACCCGAATTAGGTACCGGCCGGTAATATTTCTATTATAATGAGCGGGTTGAGTTTAGGGTCGCGGGCGCAACGAAAAATCTATTCACGCGTCAACGGCTTGTCGCGGACTCGTTAGCAACTTGAAGTGGACTGGGCGCGGACTGGTGACGGACTGGTGACACGAGACGGCGCTCGCCGCGCTCGCGTCGATGATTTTTCGAGTGAGTGAGTGAGAAAAATATTAATTCGGTCGTCGCGCCTAAGTGGCGCGTACATCCTGGGGGGCCCGAGGATGCACCTCTTCCTGAGCTGAATCCAACGGCAACCTGGCTATCTTGAGCACAGGTCTGCGCAGATGTCCATGGGCTGTGTCCAGGTCCACAACTCGAATCACTCCATCCTTGCCAGGTATTGTGCGGGTAATTCTTCCCAGTTTCCATTGGAGCGGTGGCAGGTTGTCCTCCTTGACGAGCACGAGTTCACCCACTTGAGGAGGCGAGGAAGGGGAAAGCCATTTGGAGCGGGTCTGAAGGGTATGGAGGTAGGATCTGGTCCACAGCGTCCAAAAGCGCTGAGAAAGAGCTTGTATGAGCTGAAAACGCTTAAGAGCAGATAATGGTCTGTCATCAAAGGACGGCTCGGGCAGAGCAGTGAGCGGACGGCCTATAATAAAATGTCCGGCGGTTAATGGTTGAAAGTCCGAAGGGTCGGACGAGAGTGGGCAGAGAGGTCTGGAATTAAGTACAGCCTCGATTCGTGTCAGAAGTGTGGAAAATTCTTCAAATGTAAGGTGTTGTTCACCAATTACCCGATAAAGCAATTGTTTTGTAGATTTAATGTTAATTTCATGTAATGCGCCGAACCAGGGCCCCTTTGGGGGGTTCAACAACCAGGTTACGTGCTGGTTGGCAAGTTTGTGTGTGATTGCATCATTATTAGCAGTGAGAAAATTCTGAACTTCTATGAGGTGATTTCTTGTGCCTACATAATTAGTGCCACAATCCGATCTAATTAGTACCGGCGTACCACGTCGCGAGATGAATCTTTGTAACGCCGCGAGAAAGGCTTCCGTGGTAAGGGCCGAGACGGCCTCCAAATGAACCGCCTTCGTTGAGAGACACACAAAAATGCAAAAGTACGCTTTCAAGAGCTTAGCGTTCCGTAATGTGCTAGATTTAACGAGAAATGGGCCAGCAAAGTCAGTCGTGACTTGGCTAAAAACAGGTTGAGGGTTAACCCTGTCCGCGGGAAGGTCACCCATGAACGGGGCTTCGGGCTGAGCGCGACATCGGAAACATCTAATACATTTAAACACCCGGTGTCTGATCACACGGCGAGCAGATAGTATCCAGAATTGCTGGCGTAGAATGGCGTGTAGAGTGTCAGAGCCAGGATGGCAGTGTATTTTGTGGTAGTGGTCAATGATGAGGTCTACGAGTGGGCTAGAGCTGGGCAGAATGAGAGGATGTTGAGCATCGTACCTAATCGGAGCATGAGAGAGACGACCACCAACCCTCAAGAGACCGTCCTTCAAAAATGGCGAAAGACGCTGGAGTCGAGAGGTAAAAGGTTTATCATTTTGAAGACGGTGAAGATCCTCTGCAAACTCATTCCGTTGAACAGAACGGACCCAGAATAACAGAGCGTCCCTACGTTCACTAACTGTCAACGGACCAGAGCGCCGTACCTCTGGGGTTTGCTTACAATTAAAGATGAAACGCCTGATACAAGCCGTCACCCCGATGAGCTTGTCAAGGGAGCTGAAACGAGTAAGCAGATCATGGTCAACATCAGGAACCGCTATATGAGCTGGCACCTTTTTCGGCTTAAGCCCTGGTAAAGCATGATGGCCTAAAGCGACTGGCATCTTGGGCCAGGTGCTAGGGGGCTCTTTGAGCCAACTAGGAGACCACCAAAGATCATGATCTGAAAGAGATTGTGCTGACATGCCCCTGCTTGCACAGTCTGCAGGGTTGAGATTCGTGGGAACATGTCTCCATATAGAGCTGGTCGGACTAGACTTTATTTTAGCCACTCGGTTGGCCTCGAAAGTCTGGAGTCGATGAGGGGGCGTGTTCAGCCATGCTATGACGATGGTGCTATCGGACCAACATGTATGCTGGTCTATAACAATATGAGCTGATAATTTAGCTGACACACGAGTCATGAGCTGTGATAAAAGAGCTGCGGCTGAGAGCTCCAGTTTAGGAATTGAAAGGCGATTCTTGATAGGCGCGACCTTTGACTTGGCAACGATCAGGTGTACATTTACCTGTCCATTAACACCGAGCTCATGAAGGTAAATGACAGAGCCATATCCAGCTTCTGATGCGTCCGCGAACCCGTGAAGCGAGTACGTGGACGTCGGCTTATATTTGCAAATGTGACGAGGTAAGCGAAGATTTGAAAGTTGAGGTAGATCCTGTGAAATGTGCTGCCACTCTGTGCGAGCTTCATCAGGAGTAGGCTCGTCCCATCCCAGTTTCAGAAGCCATAAATTCTGTAAAAGAAGCTTTGCGCGAAAAATGACTGGTGTAACCCAACCGTTGGGGTCATAGAGCGATGCTACTGTGCTGAGAATGGAGCGCTTTGTGACTTGAGTTATTGGGGGGAGAGAGATGCGATAAGTGAACTCATCCGATTGAGGAATCCATTGTATCCCAAGCACTTTAATGGTGTTCGATTCTGGGCTGATGTCAAAGTCCTTAGGCATGTCACATTGGTCCTCTGGAAACTGTTCAAGGAGCTGGGGAGAGTTTGAAGTCCATTTACTGAGCTGAAAACCACCTAGTGCAAGCAAGTTAATCAACTCGGTTTGGAGTACCTGAGCAGACTCCACAGAGTCATGACCACATAGTATATCGTCAACGAAAATTGAATTGCGCAAAACCTGAGCAGCTTGTGGGAAGCGATGACCTTCGTCATCGGCCAATTGGAGCAACGTGCGGATGGCATGGTACGGGCTGGACCGTAAACCATACGTGACAGTATTAAGTGCATATGTGAGCAGCGGCTGGTCAGGTGACGATCGCCAAAGAATAAGTTGATACTGTCTTTGATCTGGGTGGATAAGTATGTTTCTGAACATCTTTCTGATGTCAGTACTGAAGACTACAGGATGGGTTCTAAATGACATAATAATATCAACAATATCCTGTTGGAGAGCTGGACCTGTGTGCAAACAATCATTTAGACTGACGCCATTTGAGCTTTTACTGCTACCATCAAATACAGTGCGTAGCTTGTCCGATCCCGCCTTGAAGATGCCATGATGCGGAATATAGAAGTGTGGTTTATTTGCAAAGGTACTTGGGTGACAGGGTGACATGTGTCCCAAATTGAGATAATCATTCATAAAGTCAACATATTTAGATCGGAGGGTCGGATTAGCTTGAAGTTTCTTTTCGAGATTGAGAAACCTACGTAGCGCAATAGCATGAGTGTTGCCTAAGGTCGGTGCATTTGGTAGAAAAGGCAATGTTACCATGTATTTGCCTGATGGTTCTCGAGTTGTTGTGGTACGGTAAATTTCTTCGCATTGCTCTTGCAAAGGACTGGTCGCTGTATGAGGTTGAGGTTCTTCTGACTCCCAGAACCTCTCAATGCGCTTGCAAATTTCGCGTGTAGATACGTTGGATTCTGGGTGTGAGCTGATAACGTGAGCTGAAATGGACTGGTTCACAGGTGTTGCATGTAAATCCTCAATAGGCCCTATCAATGCGTAATCAAAAATCGTGCCGAAGGCTATAGGCTTCCCCCGGCCCAACGAGACTTTAGTCCCGTCCAGCACCTGGCCGAGAACGTCAGAACCCAATAAGAGATCAATCGGAGCTGGTGTATGGTAATCCTGATCTGCCAAGGGAATCGGAGGCTCTGCATGATCAATGTGCGGAACTTTTTGTAATGGTAGGTAACCAGTAACATTTTTTAAAATATGCGCTGTAGCCGTAATCGTAGGTGTGTCATGGTGTGTAGGTCTACATACTATTGTGATTGATGCCTTTGAGTCCTGTGTGTGGTGGTTACCCACTCCTGCGATTTTTAGTGATGTTGGATTTGGTGGTAAATTCAAACTTCGAGCCATACGCTGAGTTATAAGTGTCACCATGCTACCACAATCTAACAAGGCTCGCGCTGTGTGAAACTTGCCATGTACGTCTGCTATTTTTAGCGAGACGGTAGGCAATAAAATTGGTACATTGGTAACGTGCTCTTCACGTTGTGCGGAATTGCAAAGATAACGAAACATTGTTGGAGCTGATATCGCAGAGTGAGCTTGTGATGTCTGTGTGTGAGCTGAGTGTGAGCGAGTGTGCCGATTATTTTTTTGTTCGTAGTGCTCGTTTATTGTAGACAGTCATTGTTGACCCCCTACACGAGACCTACTGGGCGAGCGCGACTGCTTAGGTGGATTGTTGTGAGACCTAGGGTTCAACTGTACGGCATGTGCTGAAAAATGTTGATGTTCATGAGCTGGGCGCTGTCTGGGCTGCTCTCTGAGATGCTGAGGTAGAAGATGAGCGTTCGAGTGAGTAGGAGAAGAAGCATCGGGCCGATGAAGGGATGTGTGGTGTCTAATACTCCCACACTCTTTGCAAGCCCTCGTGGACTTGCACTCATTCTCATAATGTGGGCCTAAACAGCGTCGACAGCGGTTACGAGCTTGGATAAAATCCCACCGGCCCTGAATCGTTTGGTCATTGTACCGCGGGCAGGCGATGAGCTTGTGCCCTCTGTTTTTACAGAATGGGCAAGGCATATTATTTATAACAGAAGCGAGTGGTGGTGCGTGTGGGGATGATCGTTGAGCAGAGTAAACCGGCCTGAGCTGAGCCGGCTGTGGGGTGTGATAGGCTGCCCGATCTATAACCGGGGCAATGGGCCGAAATTGATGATGAGCGGGCTGACGCGGTGAAACTCGCGGAGAAGTAGGGGGGGACCGCCTGCGGTATTGACTAGTCTCTGGTGAGTGCCGACTGGCTTGGGAAGGGGCTGGGCTGGACCACTCGGTCTCTACACAACGCGCGTGCTCTTCCAAAAAGTTGATTAAATTTTTAAGTGTTGGTAAAGTCTGACGTGATCCATATTTCCGCTCAAAGAGGGTCCGAAGCTCACCCTTAAGTTTTCGCACAACTATGGATACGAAGACATAGTCACTATCTTTCATGGGCAGATCTAGGTTATTAAGGGCGCATTGCGCGGAAATGAGCGGAGTTAAAAAGAGTGTGCGGATATTAGAGCGCGCATGAATGTGCGGCAGCCCTAGTATGATGTCCACAAAGCGGTCGATTAGGACGCGACGATTTTCATATCGCCTGGTCAGAATGTCCATGGCCACGGCGAAATTCTCGTTGGTGAGCTGAAGGTGGGACACCATACTGCGCGCCTCACCTGATAGGCACGAGAGCAGGTAATGGAGCTTCACAGCATCCGAAACGGTTGTCATATCATCAGTCAGACTCTTAAAGATGGCAATAAAGGAAGGCCAGTCTTCAATTTTAGAGCTGAACTTTGGTAGGGCAATTTTGGGCAGAACGTTGGCAGGTGTGGCTAACTTGGATGGGTGAGAAGTCTCCGGGAGAGCTGAGGCCACACTTAATTTTTCAAACGCTACTAAAATTTCGTTATAGTCTGAAATTGCCCTCTCATAATTATTTGTGTAGGTGGCCTCGCTCTCATCGGAGAGATCCCCGTCATCGAGGATCTCGTGAAAGACGTCCTCCAACTTGTGCTTGTGTTCTTCAAGCTTTGCGTACCTGGCAGTAAAGTCCGTAACTGAATACCTTTTCGTATCCTTAGCCAACACCGCTAAGGCAATTTCCTTCAGCAGGGTAATCGCCTTTACTGCCTCACGGAAAATGGCCGCCTGAGACTTTGACGGCATTGTGTGTGAAGTATAAAGATAAAGAAAGAAAAAATAAAAAAATAGAAAATTAAAATTAAAAAATAAAAAAAAATAAAAAAATAAAACAAAAAAATTAATGTAAAGTAAACACGGGTAACTAAATAAATGTGGCTTATGTTTAGCAGCCGACGGACAAAGCTAATGATGATGATAATGAACGCGAGAGTATGTTATGATATATTACTGAGCGGAATAACAACGGGTAAGCGCGGAGCGGAGACTGCAGGATGAGCAGTAGGTATACACGACTTAAGTTCTTACTAAAGGTAATTTAATAAGTGTGTTATACCAATAGAATAACTAAATAATAAAATTTTGTAACGAAAATAATACGATTCAACCACTGTGTATTAATGAGCAGAACGAAAATAATAATCAAAAAATAAAAAATAACTAATAATAAAACGTATTGAGAAAAGATAAAAATAAAAGAAAAAATAACACCATATAGGTAGTTGATGCTTATATTCGTTTAAGACGTTTAAGTGATAACGAATGCCGTTAGTTTATATTATGGTATGTGAAAATAATATTAATTTAAAATATTAATATATAATTAATTATTACAACAAAACCCTAAATTAACTTGTTATGAGTTAACTACGTCTATTGAAATTAACGCTGTAATAATTATAAAATTATAACTTTATTTGTTACGTATTAAATAAATTAACAAAACGTTACAACGCTTGTTTATTTTAAACAAGCGATCGAGACGGCACACTGACCTTGACCTAGCCGATTGAATAAAGGGCCGTATTGAGCGGATTGTTTACACTTCTTATGAACCTTTAGTATAACGTGTTATGTTTCAAATGATGCAATCAACCACTTTTGTTTAAATACGAGATGTTATTCTATAAACAATTTTACACACTGTGACTATTCGAGATTCGAAAACGTACTTACTTAACTATCGTAATATGTATGGAGATGGGAACTATTTATTATTAAATGTTAATAAGTTTTGATGAATTTTAATAGTTGGGTTGAGATTATAATATTATATATTAAAGGTTTTTATATAGGCACTTAAGAAGTTTTAATATTTTATTGAAAAAAAAGTGGGTATATGTATAATTATTAATATGAATACTGGGTGTGGTCGGGCCTGGCTCTTGTCTCAAGACACCCGCAAATCCACATGGGGGGGGGGCAGTTCAAAGGATCGAAGGACCAAAGAATGTGGCCGCTGTGGGCGACCACATGCAACGTTGGGTATGAGATGAGTCAAGGCTGGTAAGGATGATGGGCAGATGGACTTACTTGTATATCAATGAGCGGATGATGGGGTGTCAGCGGGCACCCGTACTAGATGGAGCTGGGCTGATGATACGCTCCTGAGCTGAAGTGTCTCTCGCGTACACAGAAACACACACGTGCAATGATAGTCTTTTACTACTCAGAGTTCACTTCACTTAGGTGAATATATATCACCCGAATTAGGTACCGGCCGGTAATATTTCTATTATAATGAGCGGGTTGAGTTTAGGGTCGCGGGCGCAACGAAAAATCTATTCACGCGTCAACGGCTTGTCGCGGACTCGTTAGCAACTTGAAGTGGACTGGGCGCGGACTGGTGACGGACTGGTGACACGAGACGGCGCTCGCCGCGCTCGCGTCGATGATTTTTCGAGTGAGTGAGTGAGAAAAATATTAATTCGGTCGTCGCGCCTAAGTGGCGCGTACACTAATTAATAATTAATAGATACTATTAGTGATGCGACTCGAGTCCAATTTTACCACTCGAGTCATTCGAGTCATTTTGCAATGTCACTCGAGTACCACTCGAGTGGTCGAGTCACTCGAGTAGTTTAGAGTCACTCGAGTGACTCGAGTCATTACTGACATTTTCGGACGACGAAAAAAAAAAAAAAAAAAAAAAAAAAAAAAAAAAAAAAAAAAAAAAAAAAAAAAAGGTTATCCGGCCTCCAGTACTGACGTTTACGCCCTAGCCTTATCCGAATACGTAAAAAAAAAAGGTCATCCGCCGAACCATAATTATCGAATCACAATTATCAATACCTATCGGATCCAAAACCAATTACCGATAATTATCGAATAACACGAAATTATCAATAATTATTTAATCGCACAACATGAAAATTATCGAATTACACTTATCGATAACTATCCAATGAAAAATTATCAAGTACTTACGAATTATCGATCATTATCGCACACCCCTACTAACGGCTTGTCACACTCGTACATATTTTTACTTGTTTGTCTCGACGAGTGATAACTCGAGTCCAAGTTAACTCGAGTCAATATTTTTTTCACTCGAGTATGATTTTTTCCGTACTCAACTCGAGTCACTCGAGTAAAAGTGACTCGAGTCGCATCACTAGATACTATTATCTTCAATTTTACCCCATTTAAGACAGAAATTTCCTTAAAGCTTAAACACGCACGTATTTATTTTTAGTGAAAAGCTCAAAATTACTTTCATAATGCTAAAACGCGCAATTATTTAAATCTAATTAAAAGTCCCGAAGAAAGTTTTTATATTTCTATTTAATAAAATGGCAGAACTCTAATACAAAATTTTCACCCCACATTTCACATATTTGGTGTATGTTTTATTTAAAAAAAAAATGTTAATTTCAAAAACGATGAAACACGTTCTCCTTTTTTTTAAATTAAATACCGAAAAATAAAGTTTCATAATCTATTTCACTCTCCAATTGTATTACCAAAAATTTCTCCTTATCTTGTGTATTCATTCTAAAAGAGAATCACTGCCAAAGTCGATGTCTAGTTTCAATAGTTTAAAATTGGCAATGATTAATGTATTGCTCAATCAACCAGTCAGTACATGCTGTTTTATAAGTAGGTAGTACCCGGATGACCGAGCTTTGCTCGGTTAAATTATATTTAGATACATTACATATTGATGAAACATAAATAATATTTTCGATCTTACCGACATAAAAGTAAAATAATAGGAACTGGTTATTAAAATAAAAAATAAAAAGACCTCTTAATTCAAAAAAAAAAAAAAAATGAAAAAAAGTTTGGTCTGTAGAATCCTGGATTCGAACTCAGGTTTTCTGGTTTCGAATCCGCCCGATTCCTATCCGAGCTAATAGAAGCTTGTCAATGACAGCGAAATTTACCTTCGTATTCTAATGGTATTTTTTAATTGCGTAAAAAAAGGGATAAAACAACATTTTCTAAAAATAAATCCTAGCTAGATCGATTTATCGCCCCCGAAACCCCCTGCATACTAAATTTCATGAAAATCGTTGGAGCCGTTTCCGAGATTCCGATTATATATATATATACAAGAATTGCTCGTTTAAAGATATAAGAATAGATGATTTTCTTATAGGCAAAAATAAATCGTTACTAACTTTTCAAATTTAATATACTTTTTATAAATTTTCGCTAATGCGTCAAATTGACAATTAGAAGGCAAAGGTAGTTTTAAAAGACTGTAATAAAATTAAATGGGTTGTCAGCTTTATAATAGAAACATAAAAGACTTACTTATGAATAGGCTCTAAAAAACAAAATATAATATATGAAAGCCATTACATTCTTCAAAAAATTTGCGTCTCTTTTTGCTAAGTAAGCAATATCTTAAGTACTGTCTTGCAAAAGCTTCAAGCATCAAACTATATGACAATGGGTGATAAAACTTGTAGAGTATCGACCGTTGTAACACAAAGACACTCAGGGAACGGAAATCCTTCACTTTAGAGTGAGCACACTCATGTTTGACTGCGTTGCACTTAGGAGTACTCGTATGTTAATCATTATCATTGTAGAAGATATGAAAGGCGGCTGAAAAATGCAAATATTGTAATGTTGTAAATCGTAAAGGTTAAATGCAGTGGTTTAACAAAATATGTATGTACTTTTTTAAGTGCGCTAGTTTCATGTTATTTAGGTCTAATACTGAATATCTGGATGGCCGAGTTTTGCTCGTGTTTTTTATTTGGTAAACCGTGTTATTGTGTTTTTTTTTGAAATTACATTTAGATACGAATTACATACTGATAAAATAAACTAATTGCACTCTGTAGTGTAATGAGCTTGTAAATAACCCACTGCTCGTCACCATACAGAAGAAGGTTTGAACCTTAATCCACCACATTGCCCCACTGAGGGTTGGCGGGTAATTTCCTTACCATGACTAATGATCGTTATTAGGTGTTAATGATAACAACCGGGACCGACGGCTTTACGTTATCTCCGAGGCACGGTGGGAAAACCCACAAGGACCGGAAACAAATATTTGTACATATACAAATATCTGTTCCGAGCGGGAATCGAAACCGCGACCGCCAGTGCTCGTGATTTTTTTATTTAAATAGCCACTTCATATTTTTTAATTATTATGTCGATAAGATCGAAAAATATTATTTATATTTCATTAGTGTGTAATTTGTATCTAAATATAATTTTCAAAAAATACGATTCACCAAAAAAAAAAAATTAATATCGAGCAAAGTTTGGTCATCCAGATAGTAAATGGCTCCCAGTTTTTCTCACAAAAGGATCTGGAATAAAAAAAAAAAAAAAAGAAAACGACAATCGAACCCGGTTTTTCTGATTCCGTGACTTCTGTGATTCGGACAAAATTTTTCAACAAATATTTTACGTATTCCTTATATATATATATATATATATATATATATATATATATATATATATATATATATTATTATTATATATATATTTATATATATATATATATATATAAAAACCTTGAAATAGATTTTCTGAGCTTTGGAAAAATTCTTGATGAATTGAACCAGAAAAGTATCTAATAATACCACTTCGGATTTTTAGTACATAGTAATTATAAGTACCTAATTAATGTATAATCATCAGATTTTTATTTTGTTTATATACTCGTATTACCTAGTAGGTTTTTAATTTCAACATTAGAAAACCATAAACTCAGTTTTAATTTCAACATTAGAAAACCATCAACAACCATCAACCTTACTAATTTTGTGTAAAAACGAACGTGCAGCAAAGCACGAAGGGGTCATTCATTTATTATTACGTAAGATGATTTAGTCTTATATATAGATAGTCTTATTTTCTCTTACAATGGGGTGGGAGGGGGTCCCGATAGTTCTTACGTAAGATTACAAAAATGTGCAAAGTTAAAATTATAGGCATCGATGTATCTATTATACATCGATGACCCCCGACCGAGTTCAGAGGTTCGCTCGGATGCGTATCAGGTAATACAAATATTAGAGATGTTCCAGTAGCAGATGCACTTTCCGAGTGGGTTTTGAGCCCCTGGAATGAAAATTTTACGTAGGTAAAGATGAATAATTAAAATCAAAGTTTATTCCTACCAAAAAATAAAAATTAGTAGTACCTTTGTAAGTAAAAATAAACATATCCAAAAATTGTTACTTAAACATTAAAAATAACCAAACGTGTCTGTTCTCCTTTAGATTCTTACGTAATAAATATTAAACACGGAGAGGGGGTCAGCCTATTCTCATTTTTTCTAATAATGGGGGGGGGGGAACTAGCAAAATTCGTCTTACGTAATAAATGAACGGCCCCTAAGTGAGCATGAGCACTATGTGTTATTAATTGAAAGAAATCGTCGTACAAACAAAGTCAACGCTTATTGGCAAGAGAAATAAACTTATATCAAGAACGTGTTACTCCTACGGGAGTTCTCCGAGTTATGTCGGAAATTGTTATAGCTGTGACCTTGATCTTAAGATTTTAGTACATGCTAGCCTATAATCTTTCAACACTGACGTAAACATAAATAATTACACTTAACGTAAAAAAAATATATATACTTTAAATTGTTTCTTTTCCATTATCGCAACAAAAAATATATTATTCCATAAATAAAAAAATTATATGTACATATATTGTTACATAAATATATTTTAAGATTAGCATGTCATCGATTTGATAATGGTATTATAAATGTTTACTAAAATATTGGATGAAATACGATCCATACACTCGATTCCACGAAAATTGTAATGGTATGTGCAAACATAATATTTGTGGGTTATTCTTGCTTGCCTATCATCGTATATAACGGATGGGCCATCTAACGTTTGGGATTGGAACTATAGGTTATTTTGAGGTTGCAAGGTTTGATTACATTTCCGATGTATCAGAAAGTTATGTTTGACATTTTTGAAATGGGTCGTTTTTCGCTTGAACAAAGCTGGGAAAAATCAAAAACATATTTCCAAAGTGGTGAGTCTTATACTCAAACTGTAAGAAATTTACGAAAAAAAAAAAAAAACAATGACAAAAAGGATGTACCTACAGAAAACGCAGTTGTGGATGTGCTTGTGATGTGTGACAGACTGTGGATCAATTTTTGAAGCGAGTTCGTGAAACTGGATCGTTGTTGAATAAAACAACCCGTGTACGTACTCGTTCAGTGCGCTCAATCGAAAACATCACTGCTGTTGCTTAGAGTGAGCGTGAACAAAACAACCGCATCAACATCAACTCATCATCGTTCTCAAAAATCGAACATTTCACGCATTTCATTAAGAAGCCACACAGCCAACGCAACAATTAATCTTTGGCGCACTGTTTTCGAAAATCGCATAATAAGTCGATATGCTGATGTCAATTGGCCACCTCGAAGTTGCGATTTGACTCCGTTAGACTTTTTTGTTGTTGTGGGGTGCCTTTACGGACTATTGTTACGCTAACCATCAAGAGACAATCACAGATTAAGTATTGAGACGATTGACGACTTGAAACATGAAATCAAAGTTGCCATTGACGAAATAGAAGCCTAAACAATCGAAAATATACTGAAAAATTAGACTAATTGAATGGGGTATTTTAAGGTTAGCCGTAGCAGTCATTTGAATGATGTCTTCCATTTATAAATGGAATGGTTCAATATTTTTAATAAACTCATAACTTTGAAAAAATATTCATTAGTTTTTTTATAGTTGATTCAAATTCCAAATCTTAAATGGCAATCCAATCTTAATCCTTAATCTTAAATGACATACTAGAAAATACGTATTTAACCTAAATATTAACACTATTTGAAACTACATATATATATCACAGTATTCGGAATGTAGATTCTGATGAGAAGAACCGATAAGAAAGTTAACAGTTATTCTTTTAGAAATTGTTAATAAATCATTCAGTACAAGTTAAATTTTAGATGTTGTCAAATAATCATTTAGTTAAGTTATAAAAGTAGGGTAGCCATCTCAAAAATTTGTCAACCAGGACAAGATACGTGAAAACCCCGGATTTTGGAGCCCACAACCCGGACGTTTGAACAGAGTAATTAGAGAGTATTAACAGTCTTCTTACATTTCTTGTAAAAAAAAATTAGTCTTTTATAATAAACAAAACAAAATTATACTACTGTTTTGCGTCGAGTTGCAGAAACCAGCCCTTACGGAACGAAAGCCTAGCTTTACAAACTACTTTTTTTAAGAGAAGATTAAAACAAAGTTTATAATAACTGCATTTCTATTGTTTGTAAATAAAACAAGAAAAAAAAAATTATACGAAGTTAAAGCTTCGAAAAATCAACTTAAACTTCACTTAAACTTTCCTTACAAAATAAAACTTTGGGGTGCACGGCCGTGGGGCGAGGCGCGTGTTAAGTGGAGCGTCGCGAGCCACACGTAATTTTAATCAAATCAAAATTATTTTTTATATGATCAAAACCCGGACTATAAATACAACCCCGCCCGGACGCTCCCCGGACGTCTTCTAAACTAGGACAAATCCGCGGAAATCCGGACGGATGGCAATCCTATATAAAAGTAATATGTCTGTATCTGTTTAAGATCCAGAGTTACTAATACTAAGCCCACATAATATTTGTCATTTATATAATCTTACATAATATATTAACTTTTGGTACCTTTTTTTTATAAAAGAAACAAGTATGCTTAATTAAAAACCCGACTGCGTAAAATACTCTTATTATAAACTAAAAAGAATAAAACAATTTACTAGCTTTCATTTGATACCCATAATGCTACAGTAAGAAAAAAAAAATTCAACTCCCCTTCTCATTCCGCCATTTGCGGGCGCCATTTTGAAAATTTATATAGCCTATATCACTACTACAATTTAGACAAATCCAACGACACCTCATATGTCAAAAACCGTCCAGCCGTTTGGGCTGTAGGGCGTGCCAAAGAAATGGACATACATATACCTATACATACATACATACATACATACACTCGAAAAACATAACCCTCCTTCTGTCGCAGTCGGGTAAAAATAATACATTTATTTAATGACAATTATTGTAAAATCATTTGTGGAATTTCATTGTATATTAAAATACCTTGAAATACAAAGAAAATTTAGAGTAACTTACATATTTGCATTAAATTCATTAAATGTAAAAAAATACGTGTTTTAAGATTGTTATTATGTGCTTATGATAATAACTCATCAATAAAATCAATGTCAGCAGAAAGTATAAACTACTATTTCGCTACCACACTAGAAAATATTATCGAAAATGAAGTTAATCACAACAAAAGTAACAAAAATACTCTTCCTAGTTTGTTATTAGTATAACGTGTAATAAGTCTTGTAAGGTATACATATATTCTATAAGATATAGATATATAAGATACAGGTAATGTTCTTTTTACTGTGTTATGTAAGAAATTAAAGATATATATATATTTTTTTTTAATTTCAGATCAAGATACTGGTGAAATAAAACCTGTAAGTATATAGAGTTTAATGTTATTCCACTAGTAAAAAACACTTATAGAAGTTATGTATATATATATATATATATATATATATATATATATATATATATATATATATATATATATATATATATATATATATATATATACATATATACATATACATATTATTTTAAAATTTTACAGTATTATACAATGCAAAACTTAAACTAATTATGTATTAGTTATAGTAGATTAGATAGATCTATAGTAGATTAATACTAGTATATAACTTTTTAAGCTGTCATGAACACTAATATTATAATTAAAGAGTAATAGGCCTCTTAAATAAATCTGTTATCACCGTCACAACCACCACATCCGCCGGTGGATGTCCAGTAGGTACTGAACGTATTCGTAGGACTCCCCCATCATCTTTAGGTGTGTTTGCCAATACTGCGGACGGTAGGGTTGGGGATTGCTCACCGTCCACCGAAACAGCCTACCGCGATGGTGCGATGCTCAAGTGCGCGGGGCGTCGCACAGGAGAGAGTGCCCGATGGGGCTGCCACCTGTGGGCCACGGAGCTACGTACGCGGTACCCGTGGTCCACCTTATAAGGGCGGGTGAGGGCGCACGGGATGTGCGGTTAGGTACATTTTTTCCTGCAAAAACAAAAAAAAAGGATATGGTGACGCTTCCTTTCCTAATCACCATCGATGTTACTTCACTTCTTGTACCTACATATTTTAGTTTCTTATCGCTCAATGACTAGGGTGATTTTTCATCATCGTTTTATCCTGATCTATTTATGTATAAGAAACACAGTTAGTAGGTAATCCATTGTCGAAATAAATTCCAAGAATTTACAATATTCTGCTAAATCAAGAAATTTTCTCATAGTTGACAAACAACTTGTGCAACTTTGTTGTATTAGAAGTATTTTCGGAATTCCGGGATCTATCTCTTTCGGATGGTTAAAAACATATGAGCCTTTGAGCAAAACAGTTTGTGATGAATCATGAAAACCACTTATAAAAATAACTGTACGTTGAGGAGCTTATCGTCCATTGATACCGCGTTGTAAAAAAAATTTCAGCTACTTAAGAGATATAGTGTTATGTGTCCTTAGGGACTCTTCGTCCTCTCTTAAGGTTCAGAGGAAGCAAAAGTATTGTTGTCGAAATATGTTTGTACGACTTAGTTATACACTCATTTGCAAAAAAAACGGGCGGTTTCGATTTTCTTCCTGGCTGAAAAAAATAAAATACCAAAAAGGTTTTAATCATTTGAACATGTTACTGGCCAGTTATAAAAGTGCCATAATGTTTATAAGAGTACATTCCAAATTCAAATTTTTGACTGAGACAAAGAAAATAACTTTTAACTACATTTTGTGGCGCGAATTCCCTATAGTTAATATCGACTCTAATTAACTTTTTGTCAATTTTTATTAAATTATCTGGTGTCCTTGACATTTAAAAGTATTGTTATTGCTGTTTAGCAATCTCGAAAATGGTAGATAAAGTGATAAAAGCGAGCAAAATTATTGCGCTGCTTGAAGAAGGTTGCAGTCAATGCTTCGTGGCTCAGAGGCTAAATGTGAGTCGGTCGACAGTTCAAAGGACCTGGCAGCGCTATCAAGAGACCGGTTCCGTCAAGAGACGGCCTGGTTTTGGCAGAAAGACATGTACCGAACCACGGGATGATCGTTTTCTAGTTAGTCAAGCGTTGAGAAATCGCAAATCTTCTTATGTGGACCTCAAGAACACCCTCGAAGAAGTAAGAAATGTGCAAATTAGTCTATGGACGGTCAGGAGGAGGCTTCTCGCTGCTAATATACACAGTCATCGCCCGGCACGCGGCTCTAAATTACTCCGTGGACATCGAGTTGCCAGGCTTAGCTTCGCTCGAAATTGTGTGTCATGGGCTCATGAAGACTGGGATAGGGTATTGTTCTCCGATGAAGCCAGGATATCTCTGCATGGTGAAGACCGACGTCGGCGAGTGCTACGTAGACGAGGAGAACGCTTTGCAGAGGCATGTTTTGAAGAAATCACACCTTATGGAGGGGGCTCTGTTATGTTTTGGGCAGCAATAAATTCAATGGATCGTACGAAGTTAGTCTTCATCGAAAATGGTACACTGACTGGACACCGATACATAACGGAAGTTCTAATTCCTTATGCACAACCCGCTTTAATCGCTCTTGGCGAAAACTCAATTTTTATGGACGACAACGCTCGCGCCCACTGGTCTGGCGGTGTGGATGCGTATATGCTAGAAGTCGGAATTCGTCGTTTGGACTGGCCAGCTAGAAGTCCGGACCTCAATCCCATAGAGCATGTCTGGGACGTTCTGAAGGGACGAGTGAGATCAGTGCAGTCGGCTCCGCAGACCATCAGAGAGCTAAAGAATGTGATTACCGCGGAGTGGGAACGTATTCCGCAAGAAACCATAAAAGATATACTCACTAGCATGCCCAGACGAATGCAAGCTGTGATTTCAGCAAGAGGGGGTCACACTCAATACTAAACTTTTATCTGCTTTTAATGTATTCAAGAAAAACAAAGAAATTAACGCGTTTCATCTTTATTTAGCGAGCAGGTACAATCATAGTGTTTTGAGCTTAAACATTATTTCTTAATAATTTAATTAAAATGTTATGATAAAACTGATGAAAACTATTCCTTCCTAATTAATTTATAAAATTCTGAGGATAACAATACCTAAAATTGTCAAACAAACTAATAGTAACTATAAAATAGTTCTTTGATTAAGTGCCCGTTTTTTTTGCAAAAGAGTTTATATTATTATATGTATTTATATTTTATTGAAGGTCTGACGAACTAATGATATAATTAAAAATCCCAGGTCTGTCTTTACTTTGTCGTAAGTACCATAGGGAAGCAAGTCTTTTAGCATGTGGTGAACTTAATAAATGTCGGTCGAAATCCGTTTCGATGACTACTGTCCAGAGATGGGCGTTACGGGACGCCCAAGTTTTTGGTCATGTTGTTGTCCGAGAACCTCTTTTAAAACAACAAATAAAAAGAAATTAATGCAGTGGGCCTTGATTCATCGAGAATGAACAGAAGTAGATCTTAAGTCATTTGGGTCGAATCCTAGCTTAAAAAAGTACAAGAAGAAGCGTATTTGTTCGACGTAGCTGTGAAAAAAAAAGTGCAAGATTGTGTGATAAAAACTGTCAAGCATGGTGGCAGTTCCATCATAGCTTGGGGCTATTTGTCTACACGTGAAACTTGAGGTTTACGAAGTGGATTTAAGAAATAGGAAAAAAGAAAGATATAAAGAAATTTTAGAAAAAAATATTCCTTCTGGACTCAATTTAATCGGCTATGAATAATTTTTTCAACAAAATAATAATCCAAAGTAGGTATATTTAAAAATTACGTAAAGATTTCCTAGGATAGAACTAGATAGAAGGGGTGTTGAAAATCGTAGTATGACTTAAAAGAGTCCTGATCTCAGCTCTGTAGAGTTTTTGTGGGAAGAGCCCGATAGAAATGTTCGTGAACATTGCCCTTTTTTATATAAAGACATGAAGGGGAATTTACAAGAAAGATGGAAGAGTATCTATCAAGAAACAATTAGGACATTGATTGCTCGTATAAAAAGATTGGTAAAAATGTCATTCAATAAGAAATATATACTCTCCATATTTTGATAAAAAATCTATTAGATAAAACGATTTTCGTGTATAATTATTTATATATACGTACAGTGAGTTTTATTCTCTATTTTCTATCATTTTGTGGTGGTTTTTTTGACTGGTATATTTCGTCTGTTGTCCTTTTTAAAGAAATTAACTTTAGTTACATTAAAAAAAATCCATCAGTCAAATGTTTCTTAATATTCCAGGCGAGAGGTTTGGGGCTCAAAGTATGCAAATGAGATTTATTACTTTGAAGTTACGCCCTTAACGCGTTTACTTTTATCTTCGCTTACATATAATAAAACATTTTTTCTATTGTTGAAACAATAAACATGTATAATATACATATAAATGTAAATGAATAAGATTCAAAGATTAAGATTGAGTTTTTATATAAACTATGATGTACCTCTTTTATAACAGTAGTGAAACGAATTATTTATCAAAATATTTTGACACTTGATTGTAGTTAATTAAAAAAGAAATATTTTAATTTAATATAAAGAAATCGGTTAAATAACTTTGAATGTCCTTTCCTTTTTTTTTCAGGTAGGTTTTTATATTTTGTTTTTTGTGTCAAAATGTATAAAGAAAAAATGTAAAATAAAAACTTTGTTTTAGCAGAGCAACCCATAGTTTAATTTGCCGGTTCCAATTCTGAGTATTCATTAACCCGAGTCGAAATTTAAAGCCGACATAGCTCCCTCAAGTCCGACATAGAACCGATTTAGAGCCCAGTGGTCCGAAATAGAACCGATTTAGCGCCCAGTAGTCCGATTTTTCATCGAGAGGTCCGATATAGGACCTTTAAGTCCAACAATATTAAAATTTAAACATTGTTTATTGACTCGAATAAAATCTGTAATCTAACTATCGGCCTCAATAAATGGCGTGAGTGTCGATTTAGATCGCGCTATCGTTTTCTTACAAGCAAAGGTTAAGTATGGAAACAAATTTTTTGTTGTTGGCAATTTGGCATTAATAAACACAGTTGTACCGCTATATTGTGTTAATTTCATTTATATTATTCACGTTAAGTAGGACTCTATACATGATTATTATTGACTAGGTGTGCCCCGCGGTTTCACCTGCGTTAATTTTAGGGAAAAACGTACTTAAATATTTTTAAGCATTTAAATTAGGTCCGACTTAGCGCCTATTATAGGCGCTAATTTTTATTCAATTTAGGTCCGATTTAGGTCGAAAAGTGGAAAAAACGGAAATTTGTGCCAATTTTGGGTGCTAAGTCGGATCTAATTTTATATGGGTTAGGACCGATTTAGAGCCCAGAGGTCCAACATTAGTCCTACCGTAGGTGGATCTAAATCGGCGCTAAATTTCGACTCGGGAAGTTATTTTAATGAATACTCAGAATTAATAATGTCATAAAAACTGTATAAAGTTTATATTAGTTACTGCGTTTTCTCATAGTTGTTTAAAAAATATTCCCCTAAATTAATGTTTACCTTCTTCGGTAAGACCTCATAAATATATTAACATGGATTCCTTTGTCCGAATACTAACTAGTAACTCCATAATAAATTTATATATCTGTATTTTATATATATATATATATATATATATATATATATATATATATACATACAAAAAGGTAAAACCTAAATATACTTTAATAAATTACTCATCGCGTCACTGATTTCGTTTTCAATAAATTACGAGTAGGAAATGTTGACTTACTTTTGGAACGAAGTTTCTTATTTAGTAAATTATCGATACAATCAATTACCCTGATCTGATTCCATCAAACTTATGATGGATGTTTTAATTACCTACCTCGGCTTTCCAGTCGCATGGTTGTAGAGTAAATTATGCGCTCTCATTTTCTGTAATATTCTAACATTATTGTACTTGAATAATACCATTCGTTTTGCCAACATTGTTTATGTGTGACTTTTAAATACTCTCGAGTAATAATGAGTAAAACTTTAAACGGACATGTATTAATATGTCATGCATTAATATGATTATTTCTCTACCATGAGTAACGATCGTTATCAGGTGTCTCTGATGATAATCGGGACCGACGGCTTTACGTGCTCTCCGAGGCACGTTGGGGAGACTCACAAGGACATACACTCAGACCGTAAACAAATATTTGAACAAATACAAATATCTGCCCCGAGCGGGAATCGAACCCGCGACCACCGGCATTGAGTCGAGACGTTGAGGCGACTACTCGCACTACTACACCAGAACGGTCGTCTGTATCATAGTACTCATGAAAATTTGTGTCAGGCGAAAGAGGTATTAAATATTTATGAGTAGGTCAGTACCAACATTTTATATGTGTGGGTACATTTTTTACAGTATAATGATGTCACCAATTTAAAAAAATTACCATTATTATTTTGCTAATGTTTATTTTCATATATCAATAGAATTAATATATATTTTTTTCAATTACTATTATTTGCGATTTTTTTAAAGGTAATAACAATTAAAATTGTTAATATTAAAAAAATGAGTGTATTTGCTTGCAGCGCTTAGACTGATTTTCATTTGATTTGATTTTTATATTTCAGGATGTTCCCGTAAAAGAATTAGAAAACCTGAAAATGGGTAAGTTTTTCTTAATATTCAATAACTTTTTACATTTTTTTAAAAACAATAATCGATTTTTTTTAAAGTTTATTGTAACTTACATATGAATGTATATATATTAGGAATATTAGGATGCTTCATTTTAGAGCAACATTTTTCTTTTCTCAAAGTCCTGAAAATCTTGTACGCGATAAATATATATATATATATATATATATATATATATATATATATATATATATATATATATATATATAAAAACAGAGCCCTTACATTTGATTTTATTTCGTCGCTCATCAAACAGTAAGTTTTCCATATAAAAATTCCGTTGAAAAACTATTTTTTATTCACTTCTTCTTATTGAATATTTTTTTACAAATCGTCATTCTACTCAAAAAAAATCTAAAATAGCAGTAAATTGTATTTTGTGACTAAACTTTTGATGGTAGAAAAAAACTTGTACAGTCAAAGCATTAAATTTTCAAAATTTCAGTTTCTAAATAATCCGATTTGTGATAAAAATATATCTTAGTTATACACAGTTATCCACTATTAGACATCGAACTATCGAGCATGTTTCTAAATTAAAGACATTCATATTCAGCCACTGAGTATCTAATCTTGAACGCTAAAACATCACGAAGTTTATTTAATGCTCTGGGGCTAGGTTCGGCGTTTAGAGCCACTACGCCACTACGCCGTTATTTTCGTTTTTTACTCGTAAATAACGGAATTAGACACAAGTAGAATCTGTTATTTATTACTTTTAGACTCCTAAACTCCTGTGGTTCATTCACTTCTCCTCCTCCTCCTTCCTTGGTTTTTAAGAAAAATGTAACCTTGTTTGTATGGACACACATTAGACTCAATGGGAAAAGCAATACGTGGCCTTTACGAGTTTCTGCTCCATAAAGTTTTATCGGTGACACACAAAAGCTCGATAAACGAGATATGTGTATCGATTTAAAATACATTTGCTGATAAGTAACAACTAGCATTATAACTTTTAAAAATATTATTGTCGTAATCAAAACGTATGATTGTCTATAAAGTCGGTTTACGGACGATAATTTTACGTGATAACGTCATAAGAAAACGTTGATGGAAAAATTCATACTTTTATGAATTGAATTGAATTATTATCACTGATTTATCATTATTTTGTATAATACAATGAGTTAATTTTTTTTTTCGATAAATTAACATTTAATTGCACTCGTTAATTCAATTGTTTTTTCTCTTCTACTCGAACGCATCTGCCGATGAAGTGGAAGAGAGATAAATGCGTCACAAGCTGAACACTTACGCTGATCGTGCCTCTCTATCACTTGTTCCGCGCTCTCGCTCGCGGAACGTGACAATGAGTCATGCTTTTTCGAGTTAACTCGAGTAAGGGTTCCGTACCCAAAGGGTAAACGGGACCCTATTATATATTATTCATATTTTTTTTCACTTTAAAAATAAATAATTAAATTAAAATGATACAAATATTTAACGGGGGCTCCCATTCAACAAACGTGATTTTTTTTTTGTTCGCTTTTGCTCGATTTTGATAATGGCAACAGGTAGATGCTTCAAATATTCACAGAATATTGAGTTATATTATCTAATCCGGCTTTGTATATTAAACAAGGTAAAAAGCTTGATAGTCAATCCCGCGAAATTGTAAATAATGTAAGTATAGATATAGTTATTTTTTAAGGAAGCAAACAAATTTAAAAAAATCTGAAAACAAATATTTCCAGAGGGTAGTTTAGAGAGTCAGTAATGCAACAGCAATTTGTAAAACAACCGTAAGAAATGTAGTGAGGTAAAATAATGCGATACTCACTGCGATAAAAAAAAACAAAGCGGCCAAGTGCGAGTCGGACTCGCCCATGAAGGGTTCCGTAGCAGCGAGTAACATCATATAAAAGTTCTTGTTTTTTTTGAGTTGATTGAATGAAAGGTAAATTGCGGTTTACAATTTATGACGTATTAAAAAAAACTACTAACTAGATCTCGTTCAAACCAATTTTCTGTGGAAGTTTACATGGTATACATCATATATTTTTTTAGTTTTATCATTTTCTTATTTTAGAAGTTACAGGAGGGACACACATTTTACCACTTTGGAAGTGTCTCTCGCGCAAACTATTCAGTTTAGAAAAAAAAATGATATTAGAAACCTCAACATCATTTTTGAAGACCTATCCATAGATTTTAAACTTGTATTTTATTGACTATTTATTTATGTAACGAAAATGCGTCACGATAAAGAAACAAACCCATAAATGTATATAGGATTAAGTCAGCGAGAGAATGAGTTAGTAAATAAGTCCGCGCGTGAGCTCCGAGGAATCGGTTAATTTGAGGAACCCCGCCCGACCGTCGCTTCATACCCTGAACTTTTCGACTACTAGTGACGACCTTGACGTGAGAACACGCTTATCGAGTCCTTTTTAATTAAGAAATATTAATTCATTTATTAATTATTGACTTTATTTCTAAAGGCCTATACCTAAGCATCAATTTACTAGCTGATATCATTTTAATATATTCTTTAGTCTCTGACATTTATTAACTAACTTAATTAATTAAATTGAGTTTGCCAAAGAAGTTTCACTCCTGACATTGTACTCCGTACACATGAGTTTTTATTTTTTATTTTTTAGAAAGCCTTATGAATGAAAAATTTGCTTTTCTTTTGAATTAATAAAAAAAAAAAACCTTAGATCTACTCATATATGCTATGTGACCCTTCAATTATTTATTATTTGCGCAGAAAAAGAGACATTACACATTTTATCTGTGATTATTCATGTGTGTCATTAATTGAATTCTTTTTCGAAAAAGAATGTTATAATAATGTTGAAAGAGAAAAATTTACATGTTTCGTGTTTCTCGCTAAACACGAAACAAACTAGGTGCTATAAATATTAATATATACATATTAATATTACATACGAGGGGTTAATGTCCATTTATTCTATATTTATTTCAAAATTTGTTTTGTATCTCGTATAATATTTCTTTTATTATCATAAATTTCATTTTAACAATATTTATATAAGACAATGTAATAATTACATTTGTCTGTGAGAGTCATAGAAGTTATTTGCAACCAAAATCAAATTTTGTATTGTCGCTTTCTGGAAATATGTTTATAATAAGAGTGTAACAGAGATATTTTTTTGTACTACTTACGACATTTTTCTAAAAGGTCTCGAATAGACAAATAACTTAATATCTTATTTTTGTATTATAAAAATTTAGGTGAAATAGCCGTACGTACTCCACTGACAACCAAGTTAACGAAGTTACAAACGCACCTGCTCGTGTTATATTAATATTCTATTGAATAAATAGAGGTGATTATTATTTTAATGAGCTTTAGATACAATAGGAACCGTCTCAAGAAATGTTTAATATTTGAATAATATATTAAATTAAATGTTTGAATATATTTATAAAATATATTATTTCTAATGAACATTCGATATTACTGTAAATTTTAATTTGGAAGACTGGATAATAATTGACAAAAAGTAAAGTTGCCTAAAAACACCACTAGAGCCCTATAGTTTTGTGTTCGAAATTAGTGTTGTCTATTGAGAGTTTATCGTACCGGAATTCATAAAATTGATATTCAGTATACATTTTTCATATATGTCTGATATGTAGGGACATACGTCATTAAAACCCACTGTAAATCACCCACTGTTGAGTAGAGGACTATTTTCTTTTGAGAATCAGAACTGGAGCTTTACTTTAGAACTTTACCGTAGATTGGCGAAAGTTGATCTATATTCATTTCGATAGAGATCGTATGTTTGATTAAAGTTAGATTTTTATTTATTAAATACGTTAAATAACGTGTTATATCCAATATATATCTATTATAGATATCTTGGATCAAAAAAAGTAGCTTAATATATCGTAAAAGACATAGGAAATAATATAAAACAACTATTACAATGAATACATACTGTATTCTCAAGCGAATTTTTTATTTAAAGTCTGTTTTAACGTCATTAATACCTACTTATTAAAAGATTACTTACAAAGTAAAATATTAACTTACATGAAAAATGTACCTATACTTATTAAAATTTCATGTATTCGTACGTAGTTCGTATTCCACTATAATAATGTTTCCATGTAATAATAAACGCAAAAATTGCTTTTCTTACGACTAATAACAATGGTTAATGGAATATAAGAAATTCCTTCATAATATCAAATTTGTTATTATAATATTGTTTTGCAGAAGACGGAAGCAAGGAAATTGTTCCCGGAATGAAAAGCGCACACGTCGAATTTCATCGACTTGGTAAGTTGATTATATTATGATAACACGATATTTATTTCATACACAAAGTCAGTAACTTTTAACAGTATAGAAATTGTATTGTAACAAAGCAAAAACGACCGCAGCCTATATCAAAGCTTTGATGCCAAACTATAGTGTTGTCAAAGCTGTACAGGTGATTCCATGTTATGCTTGTATTCAATTTCACTTTGCCAAGAGAAAGTGTTTGCTGATTTAATCCGTTTTCTATTACTCGGGTCATGTAACACGAAATGTCTCATATAAGAGGAGTTGATACCTGACACTTGGTATAATTAAAGGTTTTTGTCGAAATAATGTCTTCTACAACGCTGGTAGTAAAATTAAGTTTGTCGCTAATTCAAATTTAAATCATTAAAATGTAAAACAAACCAACAAAGTTAAACATCAGTTTTAATTTAACTTTTATGGTTACTAGTATTTAAAATTCAAAATAAACAAATAGTGTAAATCTTAATTGCAAATTTCTGAATTGTTTTTTGCGAAGAGAAATGTAAAGAAATCTGATAATAACAAAGACGGAGCTTCTAATAATAGCAAGTGGATTTATCTAGTAAAAGTTAAATAAAATAAGAGTTTTACTGTAGATTCGAGAGATAATTTTAACACATAGTAAACAACAATAATTCATAAAGCCTCATACATGCAAAGGAGATGGGGACTTTTGGGCCAAAATGTAATAAATAGAGATATAGTTTAAAAAATTGGTCATATTTTTTTATCTTACAATATAAAAAACTCAACTTAATTCTGAATCTGGAAGCGGAGAAAAATGAAAAAGATTGTTTTTATCAAATTAATTGGGTATCGATTCAACTAAAATCGATTATAGAATTAAAAAAAGAAAGGATTCTACTAATTAATTAACTCAAAGTATTTAGATGCACAATATTGAAATTGTAAACGATAAACTACATTTAAATAAAGTTACATTAATAGCGAAAATATCATTTAATATTTGAAAATAATATCGATTTCGTATTGATTTAAAATAAATCATATTTTTAGTGACAGCTAACAACTGACTGACATTGATACTACCGTTTATTTTTTACCTACATTTCCTAGATGACATTATAATAATAATAGAAGAAGAATTAAGTATGAAATACATTCAAATGTTTTTTTTTTAATTCTGAACAATATTTATTAGTGTTTCAAGTTATTGATATTTGTAATGAGTTTTCAAACATTCTTCACTAAATATAAAAAATATTAGTGCTTTAAGAAGTTAGTGATCGGGTTTTTTAATAGACATTGTAACATAACCTCATTTTTACAAAACGTTTAATAACTCCGCTCTCAGATAGCCAAAATATAGAGAATTTTTAACGAGGGATCCATAATCCTGAATGCATTAATTGATACCATTTTCATTTCATTACATTTTGGCCTAAGAATGTATGGAATCGTATCCATCTCCTTTGCTCACGTCTAAAAATATCAATTAATTGTTTAAAATGTTAAAAAGTACTCACTATTTTAATTATTTGTTTTATTTTATTTTATTTATCTAATTAGTTTTTCATACTTATGACCCTGGTAAGATTTTAATATTAGGTAATCTTACCAGGGTCATCCTAAGCTACGGCGGAGCTAACTTCGTAATCATTAATAATTTAGAAATATTTTGTACTAGCTTTTGCCCGCGGCTTCGCCTGCGTCCATGTCGGTTATCAGGACCAAAAAAAAGTATTCTACGCTACTTCTAATACCTCCAAGAATGTGTGTACAAAGTTTCATGATAATCAGTTTAGTAGTTTTCGCGTGAAAGCGTAACAAACAAACTTACATTTGACATTTATATATTAATAAAGTAAGTAGGTAGGGATATTGACACCAAAATTGTGCTATCATTTTTGAGAAATAGATCTTTAGATGTGTAATGGACTTAATGCTATTATTCGAAATTGAATATGGCGAACGGTAACCATAGTAATGTAACGTAAAGCCTGATGTGGGTGTTAGCCAATTTCCGAATAATTATAACGAACAACATAATTAAAAATAAAATCTTAACATCTGTTTGTATTATCAACATTTTTACTAGTTTATTTGCTAAATTCGTGTTTTTTCTCCATACCTACTCATAAAAAAGCAATCTTTTTCAAAAAAAAAAAAATTGCCTTAATTGTTTGGGTTAATCTCTGAAATAGTTAGACAGTTTATGGTAGGACTGAGAGGCAGCTGATTTTGTAAGAAGTTTTACAACATTTATTTAAGAAAAAGAATTAGAATATTGTAAACAAGTCAAAATAATTTAAAAAAAAACCGACTGCGTTTCCGTGTAATTTGGAAATTAAATTAATTTGAAGCCAAAAATCCGCCATTTTTTTACTTTTTTTTTTATTTTGATATACCCAATGTCACTCTCACAGTAAATACGAATCTAATGACACCTTTTAATCTAATATCCATCGAGCCGTTCAGGCCGCAGAGCGACACAAACAATTATACATACATAAATACATACATACATACTCTCGAAAAACATAACCCTCTTTCTAGCGTAGTCGGGTAAATATTTTAATAAAAAATCAGGATATTGTAAAAATTCTTTAATGTCACGTAGACGTAAACGCAATTGGCTATTTATTTAAAAGAAATGTAGGTAATTGATGTGTATAACATTATATGTGTCTAACATTTTAAAAGAACTGCAATAACTATATTACAGATTCGGTACAAGCGAACGGTGAATTAGTTTCGCGATTAGAGCAACACGCTTCAGCTGATGCTACGGGAAATGAGAAGCCACACGTACACGCTCAGACTCAGCTGGATCTGCCCGCACAAGGCGTGCACAAAGTACTTGTGCAAGACGGAGCGCACATCAGTGTGATGGATGCCACAACAGCTACTACCCTTGCACCAGAGGAGCAAACTACTAAAGTAAAAATATTATCTTTTACGGTTATTTCTTGTGTTTAGAAAAATATTCCGTTCTTAGCTACTTTGAAGACATCATTAACTAATTGTAAATATAAAAAAAATGTATGTACTTTTTTTTCTCGAGAAGTATTTAGACTTGAAAATGATTAATTTGTGTACAGGTATTTCATGGTGCTGCACGCTTGATTCAACCTGGATCAGGAACTAATAATCCTCAGAATGGGCACACGGCTGTACGACGAGCGTTCAACGCCGATATTACTAAAGAAACAAATAATAACGTAATTGTTTTATTTAAATTCTCTAGTAGATATATTATACTGAACTCTTGTACTAACTGATCTTTTTTTAATTTCGAATTCAATATTAACCATATTAAACATTTGGTATGATTTTGAATTGTAGTTAAATTATCAAGAACTCAATATAAACACGGCATCGACGGTTTTATGTACTTTGTAACAATGATTATGATATAAAGATATACATATTTAATAAGTATTTGTTTCTTCACTCCATAATAAAAGTATAAAAAAATGTTTTATATACATATATTTATGTATTAAGTCTTATAAGATGTGTTCAATTAATTTGCATTGAACATTAGCACAAGCTTTCAGCTGTAATAAAAGTAATCTCACAGCTATCTTCAGTTACGCTAAAAATAGAATTACGAACCGTAACCAAAGCGAACGTCGTCATTAACTTATTTTACGAGTATTCCAGACTGAGACTTCGTCATAACATTTTACGAGAGAGCTTGCTCACACAATTTTTGAACGGATATTTTCTTTTTCATTACATAAAATCTAATGCTTGCATAGTGCTTAGGTATTTTTAACATTTTTACTTTTGTGAAATGTTATAACTTAACTTAATAAATATTTTAATTAAGTTTAAATAGTACTTAAACTTAATTAAAATATCTACTCTTACTTGGATTACTGGAATGATTATACAAAAAACACATTTTATATATTTCGAGATATACTTTAATAAGGGCGATGAAACAAACGAACTCTAGCTTTATTATAATAGTAATTGTATTTCGTACTGGCTATATTAAATTCTTCAATGTTTTGAAAATTTCATTTATTTGGAGTGGATAAAATGGTTGACTTTTATTAGATGGATCACTACTCTTCGTACGCGGGCGTTCAATATTCTCCGTTAGATATGGCGGAGTATGTATTCTGGACCGGAGATGAACGAGGCGTCACGACTGCTATTGAAGAGTTTCTACAGGAAGGAATGGTTCGTTTTCAAATAGTTATTACGTTTATCTTATTATATATATTTATAAATATTGATGAACAAACAAGCTATTTTGTGATAATAAACAGTACAGATGAAAATTAAAAACAAAATTGAGTTTTCAATATATTAATATATGTAATTGTTTCTTCACTTATTTTGTTAATATTAATTCAGTCTAAAATTTAAAAATAACAGATGTCTAAAGAAGAAGCCATAGCATTCCTACAGGAGATCAAGTTCAACATCGATTACCTTCGTGCCCACTACACGCAAAACCTGAAGGCGTCTGAAGAGAAGGCACAACAAGAAAAACTTAGAAACTTCATAATGGAACAAAATGCTAAGGTAACTATTTATTATTGGTTATTTATTATAAATGTTGTTATTACGTTTTTTTATTCTAGGATATAATGTAAGAAATATTCTTTAAATTTAAAAACATTATATGTATAAATACATATAGGTAATTAAGTTACCTATTATAAATAAATTCTATGTTTATTTGAATGTATAACTTTCTTTATTAAAATAATTTTACGTAAAATAGTTTCTACATGTTTATTTATCTTTTTTTTTGTAGTTATCTTTGCTCTTCTATTTTCATAATTACTATTTGACCCAGTTATAACATACATACTGTAAATCTACTCGTCAGTGACCCGATATAATACGTAGACCGCTTACGCGTGTCACTTTCGTGGTTGATGTAACGTTAATAATTAATTTTAGAACACATGGTTGCGTACCTATGCGTTTAAGTCTTTGGCATGTAAATAATTATCTCGGATCGTTTATTTTGATATCTTTGTGGAAAATACTTAAGTATATTACTTGCACACACATGGATGGCTGATATTGATAAATATCATTATTATATTATATTACCTATTTCTAAAAGGTGTTTTTTCCTGGTGAGCCTAGATCTCTTTAAAAACTTAACCAAAATTAATAATTCATATACCATTTTAATCATGTGTTTTCTGCTTTTGACCAAAAATAAAAAATAAATTAAAGAAACAAAAACATTAAAAAAAAATTGCTTTCTTTATTAATAACAAGACGAGTGCCATCAGTTGACCGGAAGGAAGTTAGCGTAGAATATACATATATACATATATGTATATATTTTTTTAATAAACTTTATGCCAATTAATTGCTCCTCAAATGCTCCTCCAGAATCCGCAATTGCTCCAGATGTATAATTAATAGTTAATTAATAAATATTTTTTTAACATGTAAAATTATAATTCTTATAGTTCAAAAAATAATACACTTTATACTATTTTTTTGCTCTAAATATTGCTCTTGATCTACTAATTTTCTAAATTTGAGTTATCGGATTTTTGCCGTATTTATAATAATCACTTAATATATAAAAATAATATAAAGTGTATGATTTTATATATATATATATATATATATATATATATATATATATATATATATATATATATATATATATATATATACATATAGGTACTCTACGCTAACTTCCTTCCGGTCATCAGTTGACTGTGTATTCAACTATAACTACACAGCAAGTACATAGGCCATCTATGAATATTTTTATGTATGGATGGTAGAGGTACCTCTATCCTCTATAATTTTTTGCGAGTGTTTTTGATCTATCACGCAAATTATTAAATATCGACGTAGGTACATAACTCTATAATGATTTAACGTTTTGTATTAATAATAACAATTTTTGGAATAGAAATTTTTTAGATTAAACTAATTAAAAATGTAGAGGCCGTCACTTAACTACATACTTAAGTAAAACTTATATGCAAGTGATGCCGTGCGAACAGCTAGTTGATAAATTTAACTGTCCAAAAAAAGAAGAAGAAGTTTGCATACTTATCAGAAATACTTGAAAAAATGAATTCGAAAGTAATCCTGAACTTTGATACAGTTTATGATCCGTCGGTGTATATGATCGTTCTAAAAATAGAACTACAGTAAAAGATAAAATTATAGCTGAGAAAATAAAATTTATGCATACCTAGTCTCAAATTCGTGTGATAACTATTAGACCAAAGTTTGAATTTAATTATTTTTGTTTTTTTTTTCGATTATTTATTTGCGATTTCAATAATTGTTACCAATAGTATTTATTTATTAGTCTTTTAAACACAACAAAAGTTTCGTAACCATAAATATGGATACTTCGTCCGAACAAGCCGCTCAAATTGTGGTATTGGTGCGGGAAGGCTTGGATCAACGAACGATTGCTAGAAATTTAAATTTAAACCAGTCTACGGTTTCTAGAGTATACCGAAGGTTTGTAGAGAGAGGTTATTACAAAAGACAGAACTCGAGCAACCGTGGTGACGACCGATTTATTGTTTCAACTTCCCTACGAAATCGTTTCCTCGCGTCAGTAAACATCAAAACTGAGCTGAATGAAGTGCGTGGAGTAAAATGTTAGTGCACAAACAATAACAAGGAGGCTTAAGGAAGCGGCAATCATCCCTTTTACATCAGCAAATGGTCCAAAGCTGTCTGCAGCTCATAGACAAACTCGCTTAAGATTTTCGCGTGAACATCTTAATTGGACTGAAGAGCGATGGGCCTCCATATTGTTCACCGATGAGTGTAGGACATGTTTAAATGGCGCAGACGGTCGCAGAAAAATCTATTGTCGACGTGGGGAGAGATATGCTCAAAGTTACATTGAGGAGCGTATTTCTTTTAGAGGCGGTCCGGTATGGCGTGGGGTGGCATTTCGATGATCGGGCGAACGAAAATTGTGTTCATCGACATGGTTCCTCAAAACAGTAGAAGAGTTTGTTTGACGACACAACGCTATATAATAGAGGTTTAGACGTTAGAAGGTCACATGGTACCTTTCATGGGATTAATAGACGAAAATTTTACTGTAATGCAAGATAATGCTCGACCCCACGCCGCTGCACAAGTTCGACAATATTACGAAGAGGTGTACCATGAATTGGCTAGCACGCAATCTGGATCTTAGTCTCATTAAGCATGTTTGGGACAGTTAAAAAAAAAGCTGTATATGCGAGAAATCCGTTTTTATTCAAAAACAGTATACAAACAAACACTTAAGGATATGATACTACACTGTTATGAAGTTGAATGTATGAAGAAACCAAACTAAAGGTTTCAATTTAAATTTGTATAAAAAGTTTGAATACTCGGTTAAAATGTTTATTTCAAAAGCGTCTTGAACATTGATGGAGTTGAGTCCGTCAGTGTATATTATTTCTAAAAGGTCTTTTTTAGAAGATCAAGAACTCATACATTTACTTATTTTCATATTATATTAACATTTATTTAATTACAATATTGTGCGAAATTTTTGCATGGGTCAGCTAGTATTTAAATATTTTTCCATGATTGTGTATAGTTAAATAAACAATTTTACCCGGTAGATGGCGTTATATTCGGAGTCTGGATAACAAGTGTCGAGTTTAGTTTAGTAGATTTATTATACTCATATCTTACGGCAAGAATACAATATTTAATTTCGTTTAATTTCATATTGGTAGTGTTTTTATATTGCGGTTACACGTCATTATAACTGATAAAACTGAACCTTAAAATGGAATATCAATAAAATACCAATAATTGATTTTTTTATTATATATATTATAATTCAAAGTGTGCATTTGTTTAAATTAATATGTGCAACATGCAAGGACGTAGCCAGGATTCTATATAGGGCAGATAAAGAAAATCCTAGACTGTATATATACATATGTCTTAATCGTGGTTTTTAAAATATTATATGAGTCTCTCACATTAGTAGTGGAGATGTTCTTTTATTCGTTTTACTTATCCTTACTAGTGACATTGCTTAGTGTAAGAAAAGACGGAAAATCTTTTTTATTAGTAACCGATCGCTCTTCTACTTCTTCTAGAGGGGGCAGCTGCCCCCCCCCCCCCTGCTCGTACCTCGCTACGCTCATGGCAACATGTACCTCGATTAGAGATTTTTTGGTACCTACATTAACAGTATTAAAACATATTTCCAGGCCACTTGTCTACCTTCTTTAGATTTTTAAAACTTAACAAACTCAAATCGAAATCGAACCGCGATTAAAATTAACGAGCCTCTTGTACTGTATAGGATTTACCTTATATCAATCGTGTGTTCCCCAGGAGTACCAATCCTACCAGATGGCCCAATCGTTTCCGTTCGGAGGCAGCCCGGATATCATCCGGTCTATATCCGGCAAAACATGGGACTTGAGTAACAACCTCGGTGTCATCCCGTCGCTGCCTATCACGAGCGACTTGCACCCTGAGCCCGTCAAGCGCACCTACGATCCTATGCTGCAGACTAACATCATTGGTGAGTATTTTATTTTACAATGAACTACTAATATTGAAAATTAACTTTTTAAAGTGTAACTCAAGATAATTTGAGTGAAATCGTATTTTATACTGGTATTTTCGCACTCGAAATAAAAAAAAAAAAATAAGGGTAACAATAGGAAAGCTAAGGAAATAACTCATTGTTTAGGTATTTATCTTTTTTAACGAGTGTAGGCTAATTTATATATTTATTTAAAATACTATTATAAAAGTCATTTTCTAAATTTAAAAAAAACTGTGTGTGTCAGCTCCGACGCACGACTGGAGTTTACTCCTCGAGAACAATTTTCTAAATAGGCACAAATAATTCGTATGTGACACAGAATAACACTTATCGCCTATTTTACAGTTTTTACGCGAAAATATAGCGTCCTTTAGATTTCTGAGGCAATAAAACGTTATTAATTTGGCTTCATCATCAAAAAGACTCCATAAGCGTGCTCTCACGTCAAGGTTGTCACTAGTAGTGGGAGAGTGCGGGGTATGAAACAAGGGTCGGGCGCGGCGCACACCCTCAACCACCGATTCCTCGGAGCTCGCGCGCAGACTACACGTCTTAATACTCACGACTGAAAAGTGAAAATATGTTGCGCACAAAAAACGTAACGAGGTCATTCGATCAGTGGAAGTTATTCCTAATATTTTTCTTCATACCGGGGCCTTATATGAAAATTGATTTTTAAGGAGTAAACTGCATAAAATGATGAATAATATGCGATCGATGTTAATATTCATAGCCTTTGAATACTAATATAGATCGCAAAAGATGACTAATTAGGTGTTTGGTGCTCTTAAATGCACTGTTATTATATATTTACAACATATACAAAAAAAAACATAGAAGATAACCAAATAATAAACAAATATTCAAGCTTTTCATTAATATTGAAGGTACATCGGACTACGACCGCGAAACTCCCATCATCAGCGAAGAGGAGTACGAGGAGATGATGGACAAATTACGGGCGGCCGACACACTGTACACTGAGTACACGTTGGAAGAAATCATTTACCAACTAGCTAAGGTATGCTTATAATAAAAATTAAAAAATTTTGAATTTTCATGCTTTTGTTTATGCAGCGTGTGAGGAAACTGTGTAAATAGTGCATGCAGTATCTACATACATACATATATCTACGTACATACATGTAGTAACTAATACCGACGACCGTTTTTGTGTAATAGTGCGGGTAGTCGCCTCAAACTGCGCGCCAGCGGTTGCGGGTTCGATTCCCGCTCGGGACAGATAAATGTATTTGTACAAATATTTGTTTCCGGTTTGGGTGTATGTCCTTGTGGGTGTAAAGCCGTCGGTCCCGGTTGTTATGATAGACACCTGATAATGATCGTTACTCATGGTAGGAAAATTATCCGCCAACTTGCAGTGAAGCAGCGTCGTGGATTAAGCTCCAACCCTTCTTCTATAGGAAAAGAGGTCTTCGCTCAGAAGTGGGTTGTTTGCAGGCTGATACAGTAAAGTACCTATAGTAAATAATAAAATCTTGAAAATGAGTAGATCAAACAAATAATTTAAAAAATCAAAAAACCCGACTGCGTAAAATACTCTTATTATAAACTAAAAAGAATAAAACAATTTACTAGCTTTCATTTGATACCCATATTGCTACAGTAAGAAAAAAAATTCAACTCCCCCCCCCTCATTCCGCCATTTACGGGCGCCACTTTGAAAATTTATATAGCCTATGTCACTACTACAATTTATACGAATCCAACGACACCTCATATGTCAAAAACCGTCCAGCCTTTGGTCTGTAGGGCGTGCCAAAGAAATGGACATACATACATACATACATACACTCGAAAAACATAACCCTCCTTCTGTCGCAGTCGGGTAAAAAAGCCTTTCACCCCTTTATAAAATCAGTTATTTGTTATGTATCGTCCGACGTGTCCCCCCAGATGATGTTCTCGCAGTCGCTGCTGCGCGAGCCGGCGTCCGCGCGCGCCGCCACGCAGCGCTTCATGTCGTTCCTCGAGCTGGAGGCCGAGCGCGGGCAGCTCTCGCGCACCATACAGAAGAAAGTGCTCGGTGGGAATAAAATATTATCTAAATTAATATATAGTTTATTCAAATCACTACTAATATTATAAATGTGAATGTAAGTTTCATCATCAGATCATCGATTTTAGAGATATTACAAGTAACATAGGATACTTTTTATGATATTAAAAAAAAAAACTTTTTTTTTACAAAAGATAAAAAAAAAATGTTTGTCAAAAAATCTCAAAATCTAGCTACTTCAACGCCATAATGCCGTAGCATTCCAGTAATGAAGTTCCAACCCTGAGTACTGTAATACCGTTGTAGGTACTGTATTAGCGATGGTCACGTCAATATCCAATCAAATTGACTATAGTTTCAGCGGTTTGGATACTTTTAATAAAAACACCTTCGCGGACGAAGGACCAAAAATCATTCATCGATTCCCCATACAAAAAAAAAACCTAGGCCCAATACAATACATATACATACATACTCGTACATACCTAATTATTTCATTTTTTTTCTGTTATTATATTTAGTTCCAAAAATTAAAAAAAAAACGAATTAACTCTCAGCCGTCGTTTTACTGGTCAGAATGTAAATGAATTTAATATTTCAGTTCTGCCGGCCTAGCATGCTGGGCTGCTGGCATGACAAAATTTTATCCACTCCTTTTCTCGTATTATCTCTCTATGTCTACAGTAGCTAATATGCTTGCACGTCATACTTTTCTCGTTACGTCAATAGAAGAGATAACAGGATATATCATTAAGTTTTCTTTTTCTCTACGCTGTCGCTACTAGGATTTCTGATTAAAATAATTAATAGTAGGGTAGACTGGGTACGGTTGAAACAATTTTGCTTATATTGTCCATAGTTTTGCTATGTATTATCCGAGCAATGAAAAATGTGTGTGTAATAAAAGAGCATGTTTCTGTCTACTAATGGGTAATGTGACTTAAGTTTAAGATGTGTTATTTTTAATAGTAAATCAAATTTGAAAAAAAAATCCGATTTGTTTCAATCGCCCCCCCCTCCCCATACCAGGGGGGGTTGAAACAGTGATAGGGTCAATTGAAACACATGCGAATAGTACAAAATATAATATTATAACAGGTTTTATTAATTATTTATTTAAACTAAAAGAATAAATAAACAACCCTGGCAATAATAATCAATCGTCAATATTTCAAATACTTGTAACGGTGTCTTTAATCTTACTTGAAGCTTGCGCTGCGATTAGAGTTAGTTCAGGATTTCGTCTCATAAGCCATTCCCCACCTGCCAGCTCGTAGACGAAAAAGTTTTTTAGCTCCTTGCCAACCCAAGTCTGAGGTCGTGATAAATAATATTTAACTGTAAGTTCATAGGCCAATTTATTTACCACTTTCTTAGGTAGACCAAAATTTATAACTACATATCGCATCAAGTACTTTGAAAGCTCTTGCTCTTCATTAAAAACAAAGTTGTGTGCTTTATATCATTTATTCATATATCTTGAGTTTCTTGCTCGCCAGAGGCATGTTGATATCGAATGTACCTTACCTACCGTACCTTGGGAACAAATAATTGCCGTCTTCGTGCTTCTGTGTCACTTTTCGTATGGAATCTCCCTCTTTCATCTCTTCAAAATCTTCTTTGAACTTCTACAGGTCTATTAGTCCTCTCAAAGTCTTTCTTACGCGTAATCTTGGCATCTAGAAAATCAGAAAAAAGTAAATAAAAGTTTGTTTCAACCGTCCGTCATTTTCAATGTTAGCTGGAAAACAGTTATAGTGATAGTGAAAATAATGATAAATAAAAGCTAGTCACGATATAATATTCCATGACCTTCATTTCAAACAAAACACACACTCAATACTGTCACTTAAATAAGAACAATAATAATTGGAAAACTCTCCAAGCTAAAATAATTACTTTTGGTTAAAAAAAACACAATAGGGCCTTCTAAAAACAGCTAAAGTCCGTAGAGGGCAACGCAACATTGTTGTTCGTGTTCAGACCTGTCGTCCGCTTCGTTCTCTCCTTGGACTCCTAACCATCCCGTCACCGTCCTGTGTTTCAATCGTACCCAGTCTACCCTAGTATGAAGTTGATTATATAAATTTATACCTAGGTATTTTTTGTAATTACGGAGTAATAATACTATATATATAATAATAATATATATAATAGATCTCACATCTGTATGATTACTAGAATCATAATGTGATCATACAGACCTTACAGATATGAGATGTCTGTAAGTATTTTTACCTATACTAAGTTTTAAAGTATTGTTTGTATATGGTAAACTTTATATTGAGTAATTATTAAAATTTCAGATGTGATGATGGCAGCATTGACTGATACGATCAGCGATCACCCCGAACTTCTGCAGGCGCGAGACGGTCTCGGCATTTCCCCTTCTAACCGGTAACTTTAGCATTGTGCAACGTTCATTTTACAGAATAGCATTGCAACAAAAAGTAAAACATTTAAACAAATCGAATTTTCTTTAGTGAGATTAGAAGATAAAATGAAATATTCTATATTCGTGATGCTGAAAACACGAAAATCTGTAACTTCGATACCTATCTATGATTTTGTAAAGGTTAACATATGTATGTTTAAAAGTTGTACAAAAACAGACACTAACAAACATTAATTATCTTTACTTCAATTAATAAAAAACTTTGAAAGCAACTGCCGCAGATTTTCTTTTTAGACTGAAGGTTTCTAGTCTAAAACAACGTAGCGATAGCGTAGCGTGTACCTACGACCTAGACGACAGTCGTAGCGGCTGCAGGCTGTGGACTACGATTCCATAATAATAATTTGACGGTTGAAAGGCTAATTGATCTAAGCGACATTTTGTAAAACTCGCAGGAGGATGGATTAAAGATTTTTTTTTGGACAAAAAAATCATAAAAAAGTATCAATTTATCAGACTTTTATTTATTTAATACAGTATATCCCTAATTAAATAAGGAAGTTTTTTAAGCTATCACCGTTGATAATTGTGTATTATTTTAGAAAATTTATGTCGGTTAGCCTGCATCAAAAGTTATTTTTTGAGATTGGAAAAATGGTTCAAATGCCTATCGTAAATAAAATAGCTGAAAGTAAACTGGCTTAAGTGCCGACTTAGAATAAAATAATATGAGAGAAAATGAATTTAGCGCCAAGTCAACCTGACAGTTGAATACGCTCAATCTGCGTCAATGTTGACCTAATATGTCTTAGAACAAGTATTAAATTAATTAAGTATTAATTAAGTATTAATTATTAAGAGGGCGCATAAAGCCAGCAAAATTTTAAAATTAACCCGCGCACCTCTTCCCGCCGCTTACATCGAACGCGCTCGTTCGATGCACATCTTTTGTAGTATATGTCAAATAATCAGATAAAACAATTGTACTCACAATATGACTGCAGTTTCGCACTAATATACCGTACAGTATAATTTGGTAAATATTCATTATTATAGGTAAATAACTAATAAATAATGTATAAACAAATAAACTAAAAGTAATTACATAAAATGTCTAGATACAGCCCTTAATCATGTTTAAATATAATTAATTATCAAATTTTTGTCTTAATTGTCATTGCCATATCGAGTATAAAAAGAAAAAGCATGAAAATTTATTTTTTTGTTACTTCGTGATTTTTTTCTATCGAGGAAATTTCATTATTTTATGTTTTTGATCAGATTGAACCCTTGAAAATATCACGTAGTTTGTTATATATTTTTACTTTAAAATTTGGTGTGGAATTTTTCATGTAAAATTAAATAGGAGATTGGTAATTTTACTTTATACGCCCTGTTAAATAAGGTTGTATATCACCATAAGCCTACGTAGTAGTATCGCCACGGAATGCAATTATTAATGTACTTTATTCTCACTTTTTAAATAAAACAACAAATAAATTGTTCAAGCTACAAGGTTTTTTAAAGTAATTGAATGCAAAATGAGCCAAACGACAAAACCACAACTATGGCGAAAAAACTAAATGCCATAATCGACACATGTTATAAAAAAACGAAAAATCAAAATAGTTTAACACCCGTATTTATAGAAAAGTAATTACTTTTTCTTAAGTGTTTTCTTAGCTAAGTCATTACTTACAGCTAGAATTCTCAAGCACAAATTTTTTTTATAATTAAGTAAAGCACATTACTTAGCTAAGCAAATGCTAGAGTAATAGACAGCGGTTGACCATTGCTTGGAGAAATAAAACGTTTGACACGTGAATATCCTACCAAATGTGAATGTGTACTTTTTACATTTCGAATAATGGCTGATGCGAGCTTTTTAACTTGCCAACATTGTTGTGTATATAATATCTGTATTTGCATTGTGTCACAATTTTTGCTGTCGGCGGCGAGTCGAATTTATTGAAGACTTTTAAATACGAACATAATATGTCTGAAACAAATAGAAAAAACTATTCTCGATATTAGTGAAAAATAACCTTTTCTATTCCGGTACTGTTCTGTATGAACAATACCTCTTGGCTTAGTGATTTTAATATGGGTACAGTCAATTGCTCCGACTATGTTTTTCAGTCCAGGTGTTCTTCCTAAGCAACCAAGCTTTTCAAAAGCATCTTTTGTTTTTCTCAAATTTTGAGGGAATTTGATTAAATCTTGCATTAGCGAAACCAATGATCTACTAATCTCTATCTCCTCACTATGTAGCACACCGTCGATTGAGAGATATGCATGATGTCTCCGCAAACAATCTGGAAACTTCCAGTGGCATAAATACTTAATGCAGTTAGTAATTGACAAACTGGACTAACAGCAAGTCCTCTTTGAGTTTCTGATCGTAATGAGTCATTAATCTTTGACAAAATCACATTAATGATTCATCTTACTCATTTTAAAACTGTCTTCCGAATAATCGCGAAATTGATCCATATCACGAAAGTAAACGTTGGGATTTCTAGGCTCAGGAACTTCTATCTCCTCTAACATATTATTGTCCAGATCATCAAAAACAGCAAAAATCGCTTCAATTTCTTCCAAAGACTCTATTTAAGTAAATACCCTTCCATAAAAATGAATGACAACCAGCAGCATAGTTTACCAAACGCGAAATTCGCGTGTGGTAAACTATGCTTAAGTAAGGGAAATGGTGACTATCACTTGGCTGAGAATTCTAACTTTTGACAGTTCTAACTGCAAGCAATTTCTCAACTATAAAATAAAAACAGTTACTTAAGTAATTACTTTTACTTCACTATAAATATGGGTATAAGTCAATGAGCTTAGAAATGAGGCCTGTTTTGCTGTGGGTACTAAGCGCCAAAAAAAATTATCAAAAAAAATTGAAACCTGACTAATAATGATGAGAATATGTACCTATGTCACTCAATATCGCAAAAAATGTCGCTTAGATCAATTAGCCTTTCAACCGTCGAATTATGTTGTTCATATTAGGGATGTTCATCAGAAAAAATTATCGATAATTTTAATTATAACAATTATATATGTGTGCGATAATTATTATCGCACACCCCTAGTTCACATAATTATTGTTAATAATACATATATTAAAGGCTCTGTCTCTTTTTTATGATTATAGCTTACACAAAACTCCCATTTTTTTTTTCAGAATAATGCGTCAGTTTTTGGAGACGAACGCGTCAGAACCAAGCGTCTCTCGAGCGATCCTGGCAGCTTACAAGGACGAACTGTTAAAAGGACCGCCTCTGCGTAAATTTTCTTTCGCCGAGAGAAACTAAATCAAACATAATATCGCATTAATTCATCTCTTACGCCATTTGTTTGATCCCTTTTTTTAATTTTGCCAATATTTCCTTAGAAAATGTATACATTACAAATTTATAATGCCAAACGTAGTTAATAAGATTCATTTGAGCTTTTAAACTATTAAAAATATTTTAACGAGTATAGCGGATTACTGTTAGCTTAAGAAATAACCAACTTTGATTGTGACCTAACATGTCACACTAGTATTATAACTTATATATAGGTACGTAATGTAATGAGGTACCTGATGAAAAGATGTTTGTTTTATTAAATGGATATACCAATTTAATTTGAAAAAAATATTAAAGTAACATTGTTCAGTCATATTTCAGTATACTTTAGCAGATAATATATAAATTATTAAGATCTATTTCATTATTACAATTTTAGACCATTTTACAAAAGTTGGTAAAAGAGTGTTTAAGATCAGGGATGGGCAAACTACGGCCCGCGGGCCGGATCCGGCCCGTTAGAGGTTTTAATCCGGCCCGCCAAGCGTTTTTTAGAAAAATTTTAACATCAAAAATTCAAGTTGTATTATATTTTTTGGAATTAAAATATTTTATCTACACTTAAAACATAAAAATCTCGTACTTTTTATAACAATACTCCTAAGGCGACAATTTTTTTATATGAAAAAGTATAAAAATACACAAAAAATTATATAAGTTTCTATAAAACAATGTTTTAAAACCTTTAGTCCAGTAGCCTTGCCCTGAATGTTATTAATTGACCTGCCCGCGGCATTATTTTTTCTAATTTTCTGGCCCGCGTCAAGAATTTTTTTAATTTACCGGCCCGCGATCAAAAAAGTTTGCCCACCCCTGGTTTAAGATATTTACAGATAAGCAATTTTACCATCGTATTTCCTTCCAATTATTTTTTTTTATTTATTTATACATTAACAACTTCTGTAAAATAGTGAAAAATGTTATGATGAATGATAACAATAATAAACAAAGGAATCTTTTTGTAATTTACGGTGGCTTATCCGTAAATATCTTTAAAGGGTAAGAGTTAATGTAATTTATTTATGCTAGAAATACGTATAAACTTAACGTTATGAAGAACATTGTAATATTTACTCAGATAGTCGTAATACATATTTTTCTACTTCATCGTCAAACATTTTGATGTGCTTTTTGATTATTGGAATATATTTTCATCATTGATATTTTAAAAATTTCGCATTTCTCCAATAGTGAAACTTATTTTCAATTATCTACATACATTTAAAGTATGCATATCAAAAATAATAAGAGAAACATATCATAATTACGTTGAATCCGTTCGTTATGTTTGGCCAAAGATTACAAAGCACATTAATATGTAAGTTTCTATTTAAACACTTATCTATTAAAAAATATTAATGACTTGGAAAATTTATCATCTACAATAAATAAGACTTAGAAAAATCTATTAGAATCTAAAAATATATTGCAAGACTTAATTCAGCATTGTTAGGATTGATGCTAAGGAATCGGCATAAAATTTATTATATTTATATTTTTCATTAAAGTATATTATGAATTTAATAAAAAAGTGTTAATGTCATTCGTGTTTCAATTTTAAAACCACTGTGTAACGTAACTTTTACCAACAGGATAATTTTTAGGTGTTTAAAAAGAAAATTTAAATAAATTAAAAGTAACATTTATTTATATAAAAAATTACAACGTTGAAAGCGGCGGGAATGCATTTTGCTTACTCACAACAACTTTTTTGTGTTGATATGACATATATCCTTTTATTTTACCGAGATATATCAAATTAGCTACAATGCATAATGTTTCATCAGAGTCGACATCTTCTTGTCCCATTATCTGCAATGCCGCTTGAAAACTGGCTATTTCGATCTGATGAGTATTTTCAGCCAAATATACTTTTCTAAAAAGATTCCTGTATGCTATTATTTTTAATTTCTCAACTATCAAGTAAATACCTGCACTAATGAAAAATGTTTCGTGCATTTCCATTATTCTATCAATGCCCCTTAAATCGCCATTTTTAACGACCGATGTTAAATCCCAGAACTGTAAAAGATCATATTTTTGTAAAAGATTTCTAGTTGGCATATAACCAAGTAACATTTTAACAGGTATTAGGTATGTTAATATAAGTCTTTTATTCTTATGACTTCTTCTATGGCATTTCTGGAAAGCGAAGGATAAATATTCATCTGCCATTCTATAATCCGAATCAAACATGGCTTTCCGTCCCACAAAGTATCTGTATGTTATTTGTTGAGCCAAAGGAAACTGGTACCAGAGAGGTGAGGAGTCTATAGCTCTTATGAGTGGTTTACATAAATGAAGTTTATTGATGCGAAAATAAACTTTGAGAAGTTGATTGACAAGATACAACATTCCAAGTCGTTTAGTATCCTCATCTGAAGTTCGGTTGTCAGCTGCACACACTCTGAAGCAGGATAGTAGACTCTCAGCAGCTTTCTCCAAAATTTTGCCATTGCTTTGAACTAAAATACAGAATATTGAAGTATTACAATACAATGTGATAAAGAGCATATTTTTCTAAATAAATGTTTATCTGAATAACATAAAATTAAAAAAGATTATTTGTCGTGGCCGTATCGTAAAATTGCCCACATTATGAAATGCGATCACTTCACAAAATTCTCGAGCATTTCACGATGTCGGTAACTAAATTTGACCAGATCATTAAATCGTAAACGTTACGCGATTTTGTCATCCACGATTGGCCATATCATGAACATAATTATGATGTTCATGAAATATATAGTAAAAATTCAGAATATGTTAGGTTAGATAATGATATTATATACATATACTTATAATTAATATAATTTTTTTTATATAATATACTAGAGACTGACCCGTTGGCGCAGTTTGCAGTGACCCTGTTTTCTGCTCCAAGGGTTCTGGGTTCGATTCCAGCCATGAGTCTGGGTGTAATATATGTTTATTTATATATGTATTATTTATATGTGTATTTATTTAAAAAAATGCATATCAGTCGGCTGTTACCTAAAACACAGGCATTAAGTTGCCTAACTTAGGAACAGACGACCTTGTGTGTGTGTTAAACATATTTAAATTTAAACATATTTAAATATATATTTTTTTTAATATAAAAAATCCAGAATATGTTAAGTTAGCTTTTTTTTCCTTGAATATAATATATTCTTCATCCGCAGTTTCCATAATGTCTTCTTTGGATAGCCAGTAATAGTTCATAGACTTTTTTTTTCGCATGGTCACCCTATTATCCTTTATTTATTTTATAAGCGATATGATCAAATAATCTTGACCAATTTACGAAGTAACGCGCGAAGTTGAACGTATCGATTAACTCATTTCTTATCATTGATCTGACCAAGGAACATCATGATGTGGCCAATGGATAGTGAAACATTTCATTAAAGAGCATGGCGGGATAAGCATGGGGTAGCGGCCCCAGTGGTAATTTCAACTGCCAATTTTTGTGTAGGATGGTCTTAGGGAGTACTACTTACAGGTAAAATTTTACTCAAAAATATGCATTAGTTTTCGAGAAAATCAAAAAAATATTTTTTATGAAAAAAAAATTTTTTTCGTTAATAGTTATAAATATATTAATGTATATGGTATATGTTGTACATAACTTAGAGAGACAACATACCATGATGTTTTTGTCAAAAAATCTCGAGATAATTGTTAAAAATTTTTTTTTTTAAATTTTTGAAAAATGAATTTCATGCTTTCTAAGCTTGATACACCTACGAAATTTTCACTAAAAAACACCTTCATAATAATGTACAACATATATTTGGACCCAAATTTTTACGTGAGTGGAAGGGTGTTTTTTTTTTGTGTTTATTAATATATATATAAATATATTATAGAAAAAAAATATAAAAATTCAAAAAGAATCTATCAATACATGTATATATAGTACAAAGTGAACCTAACGTCAAGTGCTAAAGAAAAATGCGTAACAATCATCTTGAGTGGATTATTCATATCTAGTATGCGTACTATTAATTTTTTTTTTAACGCGTTGAGACAGGATTATATATAAAAATTATTATTTCATGATGTATCTCATTCAGTCAAATGTTGACACCTCAAAAATTTCTATTTAAATACTATTTACATTAATTATTCCTATTCGCTTAAAAAGTTATTATTTATGTTTTGTGAAAATGGATTCTTTGAAACATCTCAAGTGTGCAGTGTGTAATCGGTTTATTGAAAAAGTTCCTGGTAAAAAAAAAATAGATACAAACGAAGAAGTGCTGTTAGTAAAAGAATTATTTGGGCCCTCAATAAATATTTCACTTAATAGTTTTCTATGTGGAAATTGTCGAATAAAATTCATAAATAAAAAAAGTTAAAAAATTCGAATGATGCTACTCTAATTGATCATATTCAGGATATTCCTTATATATTATTACATTTACTATTACTATTTTTGAAGAACCTGAAACTCTATCTTCACTAAAATCAGATCCAACAGTGAAACTGACTTTAAAAGAAAAATCTGATAGTTCTGAAGAATATATAGAACTCGCTATACAACGAACAGTATCTACTCACAGATATTGTTTTATTTGTGAAAATATCGTTAACTTGGTTGTAGTCCCCCAAAAAGCTCGTTTACAATGCTATACAAAAAAAAAAAAAATATTTATTCCCAAAAATAATCGGTGTTGTCCCAGACATTTACTAAACGATAGATTCTTTGATGAAGAGCTTTGCTCTATAAAAATATTTTCCAATTATTCAAAAATTGATGAAAATGATTTAGAAAATATAATGGGAGAATTATCAGTTGAATATGACTCTACAATTTTCGATAAAATAAAAAATCGCAGTCTTTCTGAAGAGCAGATCTGTATGTTTACGGGGTTAACTTGGCAAAATATTGATAAACTTGCAGAAATGATGACATCTTTACGAAACAATGAGCACAGAACTGTTATACAAGCGATTGTAGTTTTTTTTATTTAAGCTCAAAACTGGTAATTCTAACCGCATGATATCTTCAATACTACAGTTAACCAATCATCAAAATGTGTCAGAGTATTGTGAGTCTGTCATCAAATCGTTCAAAAAAGATATACTCCCCATATTATTTGGAATAAAAATTCAAAATAGAGACCATTTAATACAAAGTACAAGTGACACCGTAAAATCATTGTATAGTGATATCCAAGACAAGCTAATTGTTATATATGATGGAACATATTCCAAGCATCAAAAAAGCCGAAATAACGAGTACCAGCGGAAAAGTTTTTCTGGACAGAAAAAAATGCCATTGTGCAAACCTTTTACGATTTGCAATACTAACGGCTATGTAATAGATATTTTGGGGCCATTTTAGCTAACCAAAATGATGCCAGCATTTTAAAATCAGTCATGGAAAGTCCTAGTGGTCTTTCTCAATTAATGAAACCAGGAGACGTATTTATCCTCGATCGTGGGTTCAGAGACGTAAAAGATTATTTGAGAGAAAAAGGATATGTTGTATTAATGCCAGCGTTAAAAGGTCAACGTAAACAGTTACCAACGGAAGAATCCAATGGATCTCGTTTTGTGACAAAAATCCGTTGGGTAGTTGAATGGGTATGTAATTTAGTTTTTATAATTTCATTTCTATCGGAATATAACTGTAGAATAAATTATAAACTTGAGGTAGATATAAGAAAAACAACACAACATGGTTACTTTAATTTAGTTATTTATAAATTATGACAAAACGCGACACTCTGGAAACTCCATCAACATCTTTATTTATATATATATTAATAAACACACAAAAAAAAAAAAAAAAACACCCTTCCACTCACGTAAAAATTTGGGTCCAAATATATGTTGTACATTATTATGAAGGTGTTTTTTAGTGAAAATTTCGTAGGTGTATCAAGCTTAGAAAGCATGAAATTCATTTTTCAAAAATTTCAAAAAAAAAATTTTTAACAATTATCTCGAGATTTTTTGACAAAAACATCATGGTATGTTGTCTCTCTAAGTAATGTACAACATATACCATATACATTGATATATTTATAACTATTAACGAAAAAAATTTTTTTTTCATAAAAAATATTTTTTTGATTTTCTCGAAAACTAATGCATATTTTTGAGTAAAATTTTACCTGTAAGTAGTACTCCCTAAGACCATCCTACACAAAAATTGGCAGTTGAAATTACCACTGGGGCCGCTACCCCATGCTTATCCCGCCATGCTCTTTTCAAGCATTTAATGTGGGCAATTTTACGATATGGCCACGACATATTAATACTAATATACAAATAACTAGCTTCTGCCCGCGGTTTCGCCCCCGTGGATGTCGGTTATCACGACCAAAAACAAAAAAAAAAGTATGTTACTTCTAATACCTCCAAGAATATGTGTACAAAGTTTTACGATGATCGGTTAAGTAGTTTTTGCGTGAAAGCGTAATAAACAAACCTACTTTTGCATTTATAATATTAGTATGATATTAAATAAATAAATAAATATGTTTAACATACACAAACGGTCGTCTGTTCCTAAGGTAGGCAACTTAATGCCTGTGTTTTAGGTAACAGTCGACTGATATACATATTTTTTTATAAATGTACATATAAATAATACATATACATATAAATAAATACATATTACACCCAGACTCGGGGCGGAAATCGAACCCACAACCCTGGAGCAGTGAACAGGGCCACTGCCAACTGTGCCGCGGGCCAGTTAATATTAATTTGAGAATACAATATTGATCTCGCAAAATTTGGATTCACAATTTTAATTTAATCTAATTTTTTTGAGATTGTATCAAATGTTATGAGATTCTGAAAAATTAGCAAATCAGACCTTAATATCCTGTCTTTTGGGACTCCATGTACAAAAATAAAATATTATTACTAATTTTTACAAGTTATTGCCATGAGATGTTAATTAATCCTTCCACTATGGCTGGCATATTATTAAATATACCCTTAAGCCTTTAAAGACAAAGAAATGTGCATATTATTTCATTAAACTAAATCTATTGCTATATAAAGATGGCTTGTTGAAAAAAATGTTCGTTGTATATGAACAAAAATTTAAACACTTCTTCTGTGTACATATATCAGATAAATACTTAATATGTACTCAAATTCTATTTGTTTATCAAGCAACAAAATATTATTAAGAAAATACATGGCTTTATTCTTACTTCACAGTACTACAAATGCAATAATATATATATATTACTTTTGTATTATAACTGATAGTAGGTAGTCCATATTTTTAATTATTCTTATGGATTTGGTCTTTACTACTTACTAGTTACTACACAACATCAATGTTGAATTTATAATACTCCATACCTGAATACTAAACACTATTTAAAACATCTATGTGTAAATGGCAACACAAAAATTATGGTTCTCCATGAAAAAACTAAAATAATTGGACTAAGTTTTTCATATGTGTAATCTGTGTTGTGGATATCATAATATAATTCATTTTGATCTTGAATGCATAGATTTTGAAGACTAAATTACTAATCTCAAGATCTTCTGACTGTTTCTAAAATCTTGCAAGGTTGCATACTTTATTCAGTCATATCGCCTCTTTAGAAGAATAACGTGATATTTTATAAACCACAACTTTACAGGAGAGCAATTTCAAACATTTAAGAGTTGATAAATTCTAAAATATTGATAATTTTACTTACTATTTAATTGTTTTCCTACAGTAAAATTATCAATATTTTAGAATTTATCAACTCTAAAATGCTTGAAATTGCTCTCCTGTAAAGTTGTGGTTTATAAAATATTACATTATTCTTCTATAGAGGCGATATATAGTCTAGGCCCTAGACTCTAGGGAGTTATATTTGAATTATTTGTTTCATTGAACTTAATTGGATAAGCTTTCAAATAACTTAAAGAAATTTTGTGAAATATTATTACAGTCAAAATCTGTTATAACAACATCAAAGGGACTACTCATATTTGGTCGTAAAAACCGATAGTCGTAACAGCCGATGACAGTTATTAAAGTATACATAGAAGTCTTTGGTTATTATTTACCTAATACCTATTATTGAATGTGTGATTAATATAATCATATATAAAATAAAAGTACATTTTATTTATTTATTTCACATGAAACTTATAATAAAAAGACCTTATGTACATATGGTATGTATATAATTAGATATCATTTTTTTACATTAATAAAATCTGTAATTTTAGTCTGTAACACTTCTGTGCGAACGCACTTTGTAATTCACTTTGAATTTTAATCAGTGTATCGTCATATGTTTTGGTGCCGCTTGTATTCAGATAAGTAACAAACTGACTGAAGAGAAACGAGAAAGCGGGCTTTGGGCCTTGATTATACTGCATACACATGTATTTTGTTTCTGAGAATTACAATTGACCCTAAACTCGACACATTTTAGTTGACTTTTACATTCGTAATGACTATTTAGTATGCCAGATGCAGATACTGTTACCTATTCAAATGTTTACAATACAGCTGGTTGTTGTAACAGATATAATTCTCCTAAAATACCAGTTAAAAGTAGTCGCTTAAAAAGATATGTTGTAATAAGCAATGTTGTGAAAGCAGTGTTTTTATAAGGCGGTCTAATAGAATTCAGCAGGGACCTTTGATTTTGGTCAATATAACTGGTATGTTGTTCTAAACGATGTTGTCGTAAACGGTTTTGACACTATATCTATCAAAATGTATAATTAAGACACTCATAATACATACATATATGAATAATTTAACTACTATATATTACATCAAGGACTATAATCTAGATAAAGTATTTATAATATTTACTTGTCTCAGCTTTTTGTGCGACCAGCCTTAGATCCAAACATACAGTGTACATTAGAGGAAGGCACCAGTTCTGTTCCTTTTGATTTTGCAGTATCTTCACAATAGTTACAACACACTGACTTTGATGGCTGTAAGCCTCTGAATACTCTTTTTCACATATTGCCTGCAATAAAGTGTACTTTAAAAATATTTTGAATATTAATACAAAATTACTTAAGTCAAGTTACAAAAATTGTTGTTTAAATATCTACTCATTTATTAAATAGTATGACTTTATATAGTTGAGTAATGTCGCACAATATGAGAAGGAAAATAATATAAATCTCCATAAATATAACTGGTGATTATCAAATGAAAAATGGTTTTGAAGTATATTAATTTAGATAGAAAATAAAACATTTAATTACCTTTACACATAATAAATGACATATAATAAGTTCATCAAGAGGGGCTACACAATTGCCTTCTACGAGAGAGGCAATATCACTGGATCGAAGATTTCTATTAGTAACATGTGCATCTCTGAGGGATAAAAGACGTGCAAGCTCATCGCCTTCTGCTAATCTAAACATTCTCTCCACAGTCTGAATATATTGGTTAAGAGTACCGGTTGCCATGGTAGTTCTTTTTGCTCTCTGTACGTAATATGCTCCAGCATCAGTTGCCTCCAATTTGAATTGTATTATTAAAAATATACAAGAATATTTAGTTGTGGTTTGTGGCTAACGAGATCTAGCATTAATTAATGTAATAACTAATATCTATCTAAGACAATGCTTTAGGAGCAAACTCAGCAAACCAAAGAGCAGCAAACACAAAACAAAAGAAAATATTCTTTTGACAGTTAATATAATACATTACATTATGTCATTATGACTTTGATATACACTTGACATCTTAACAATAGGGATAAAACCTCGATTCCGATTCTACTCGAGAATCGCCTTTTGTCTTGAAATAATCGATTATTTAGAATCAATTCTTAATTTTCGAAGTCGAGTGAGAATCGACTCTTATTGCTAAGAGTTTCGATTCTTGGGTCGGTCAACGTATTATTGGTTTTTTTTTATTTTTTCGAAAAATATCAGTAAATAGACTGAGTCTGGAATGGTGCCCGGTGTATGGCAATACGCTATTTAATGATAAATTAGTTGTAATATAAACCTCTTTTTGGTGAATAAACACTAAATATTTTCATGTTATGTTTGTAAATCATATTATTTAATATTTTTTGAGAATCACAGTATAATGAGAGTGTTTTTTATTTAATGCTGTTTGGAATTTGAAAAAACAATTAAAGGAACAATTGTATTTTTCTAAGTTCATATCTGTAAATAAATTTATGTTATGTTTGTAAATCAAATTATCACATTAAAATATAAATAATAAAACAAAGAAAGAAAGAAAGAAAGAAACACAAAAGTGTGTTTTATTTACAATATACAAATATATATATATATATATATATATATATATATATATATATATATATATATATATATATATATATATATATATATATATATATATATATATATATATTTAAAACAAGCCCATGCTCCAAAAGTATTGATAGTTTTCTCGATAATTTTCACACTAGTATCGACATATGGGTACGATAAAATTGGGACAACGTTATGCTTCATTACTACCAATTAAAAAGAACTCGACCGTAATGTTGGAATCATGGTACAGCAAACGATTTTTTTCTCATCTCTAAGATACATAACTATAAGTTATAGTCTATAACTAATTAACCAAAGAGTATATAATAATGTATATATGTAATACTATACCTTACCTATACCGTCCAACCGTTTATTATCTTTTTGACAGCTTACGTCAGTATATAAGTGTATAATCTATGGCTTACGTCTAAAAAATTTACCCCCCCCACCCCAGCCTGGAAATATGAGAAATAAAAATTAAAAAAAATACTAATCGACGTATTTTTAATAGCACTTTCCAAAATTGTTTATTATTAAAATAGCACCCTCCTAGTTTACGAGTAAAAAATTAATAAAGATATTACACGCTACACCATCGATATCATTTGAAATACTTCGAATTTCGTACTTTTTGCACAGTGGAAAAACTGCACCCTACTCGAAACTAATTGCACTATCATTAGAATTTCACAAAATGCAATAGTTTTTGCAGCAAACAAATAAAACGTAATCAGTCTGGGGAAGACCACTGTCAAATAGTTCCTTGTAGAGGGCGCCAACGCCATATATTAAATATTTGTTATTGTTACTGGAAGCTGTCAAACTCCATAGAAAATTAATAAACTTCGCGATTTTTTACGTTTTAATAATAAATGGGTCGGTGTGTGGTTTTCGGGTGTGAAGAAATTGGTTCACATAAATTCTCCTCCCCTAAGAAGAAAATATGAAAGAGCATTGAGAAGAGTGAATTTTAAAGCAATTGATTATTCTAGGTTATATACTAAGCACTTCAAAGTTACAGATTTTGAAACAATTTCTAAGGAAACTGGTATGCATATTATAATAAGATAATGAATAGGTTTAGTAAATATTGTGATAAAACAGCCACAAACCTACTACTGCTACCAACTTGTTACATTAGTACTCACATTATACTTGTATTTATTTTAGATTTCCCAATTCAGCGGAAATTTTTAAAAAATCTGCAATACCAACCCTGTTTTCTTGGAATGGTGCGTCAGGTCAATACATTTCTGCACGAGCTGAACGTTTGGAAAGAAGAAATCATGTGATATGTTCAAATTAGTGTTGAGTACTTTATCCCCTATGGCATACAGCTTAAAGTATAAGATAAGTCAAGTTATCAATATCGCAATTGAAGACCAATTAAGAAAAAAATGTGATTATGAACTAAGTATCAAAATTTTTTGGTATTGGTAAAACTTTAGTATCAAATATTTTTATTACCTGGCTTAATTTTACATATGACATGTGGTCACTCATTGATATTTGGCCTGAAAGGAAGTTAATTGACTACTAAATGCCTGTGCAGTTTAAGGCAAACTATGTAAACACTAGAATAATAATAGATGGAACTGAAATTCCAATTACAAAACCTAAAAACCCATCATCACAGCAGGCTACATTCAGTTTCTATAAAAATAAAAATACAATGAAATTCTTAGTATGTGCTACACTCGGGGCGTTGTTTACCTACTGTTCTGAGGGTTATGGTGGCTCAACTTCAGACAGGCAAATGATTGAGAGAAGTAGTTTACTTGAAAAATGTCAACCCAGAGATAGTATTATGGCAGACCGTGGATTTAATGTGCAAGATTTATTTGCAGCAAAAGGCATAGGTATAAATAGTCCCGCCTTTTAAAAAGGAAAGTCTCAAGTAAGTGGTTTAACAGTGAAACGGGATAGACAATTAGCTAGCCAATGAGTTCACACTGAACGTTTAATAGGTCTAAGTAAGACCTTTAACATATTAAAATCGGATTTAAATCCTTATTATGTACCCTAGGGGTAATTTTTTCTCAAATTTTCTTTAATTATATAATGTTATGTAATTTCAGGGAAGGTATTGGAAATAAACAAAGATTATGACACATATATGAGTTTTATTCATAATTTCTATAAATAAACAAATATATATATATATATATATATATATATACTTATAAAAAATAAAATAAAAAAATCTTCTTAAAATAATTTTCATAAAAATTAATCAGGTCTTTCAATATATTATTGATAAATTATTGTTCATCTCTGTTGATAAAAAGTACTTTCATGTCCCTTAAATGTATACATAATTAAATTACAAAATTTATTTATAGTAAAAAAATAGTTAAAAATAATTGTCCTTGAATTTGGTAATAAAAGACACAAGTCTTTTTTAACTCCAATTCACTGTGTGCTATTTATACATAGATAAGGCACAATAGATTCATTTATAAAATAATTCCTGCTTGCATAGAGACACTTCACCTCAACTATGGTATAAATAATACACATATAAATAAATACATAATACACCCAGACTCAGGGCGGGAATCGACCCCACGACCCTGGAGCAGAAAACAGTTCCACTGCCAACTGAGCCGCGGGCCAGTCAAATTATTATTAGCTCAGATTGATCGAAGGCTCAGTCATTTATTAGCTCCTAATCATTTATTAGTCAAATTTAAAAAACTAATGGAATAGAAAATATTTACTGGAGGGTATTGTGAATTATTAATATACATTATATAAGTTATTTAAATTAAAATAAATAAAATTCAGAATCAAAGATGATGTTAACTCTTTTATGCCTACCCGCATAAAAGTAATAAGAAATATATAAAAGTAATAAGCAATATATAAAAAAGTAATATATAGTATAAATTGTTTTGGAGAACTCCGTTAATTTAAAGACAATAATAGGTATGTAATATTTTATAATTAATATCAATAACCATATTAAAATTACAGAACCAAAAACTTTTATTTTAACAGTAGGATTAATTACACTTATTCAAATTAAATCTGCAATCAGTCTTAACCTATAACAATCGTTTTATGTGTTATTGCATTCTGCAATAGAATATCATGCTAATTTTTATATTGCATAATTGTTTAGTTGTAAGACTATTCTTATTTTTATGCAAATCATTTCGTACCTCCCATGTATTGTTTAATTTACGACAATAACAAACATAGTGGCCTATTCCTGATGGAATATAAGGAGGTATAAATTCTATTACCCCTAATAAAACAAAAACATTTCCATTTAATGTGATCGTTCTGGGAATTTCTTGTAAATTAGATTTTACATCCCTCAGGCTAGACTTTTGTGATAGAACATAGGCATCATCAGTATCTATTGCCAAGTATTGTCCTATTGATTTTTGAAGAAGAGCACTACTTTTTTTACAGTTATTGCAGTACACGTTCTTGTTATTAAAATATTCTTGAATATCCGATTGTAATGTAGAATACTGATACTTTTGTATTATGTTTATATTTGGTATAGGTATAACAAACTTTTCAACCGCATTGAATTGTTTGCAACTTGTGCAGGTTGTAATATCTTTCATACACTTATAGCTTTTCATCAATCTTATAAACATGTTCTGTATATTTCCCTCACAATCAATTATGCCACTTTTAGGTGTAAAAAACGAATTAAGTATATGTGCTCTACTAGCATACAATGCACTATTAACGCCAGATATGGCATATTCATGAATTATACTTGCATAACAAAGATTTTGGTAGGATAATCTTCTATTTTTATTATTGTCTATATAATCTCTAAATGATTGCACATTACAGTAAGCGTGGCTCAATAATTCTGTAATAGAATCAAAACAACACGTATTTGAAAATGAAATCTTTTTGCCATTTAAAGATCTTGGCAGTAAAAGGTTGCCATTTCGAATAACACTTTTTGTCTTAGCAGTTTTTAATGGCTTCTGAAGTTTTATTAATATTTCAGGGTCAGGTGATACATATGTGCCACGCTTTTGTAATTCTTTATCAACATTTTCACTATCACAAATAACTTTATCATCGTTTATCGAGGAAGTAAATCAAACATTGCTAGAGAAATCAATAAAATGATTACTTGATTGATTTTTATGATGATGATCATCGTTACTTTGTGCAGGTTCCATTGAAGTTCCCATACAAAGCTCTGGCACTGATGTTTCTATTTTTGAGTAATTATGATCATGATTATGTGGTACTGCGAATAATATTTCATTCCCATTCCCCTTAAAATTAATAAAGTTTTCATCTGTTTTATTATATGTAACAATCTCATTTTTTTCAGCGAATAAATCCTCAGTACATCCTGTACCAGTCAATTCTAAAACTTCTTCACTAATGATGGTATCAAAGGCCGTTTGTGACAATTCTGGAATTGCTTCTTCGGTGTACTTATTTTTCCACCTTTCTGTAGCATGGAGATGCTCGTTATATCATCTATTTGGTGTCTCTTAAAGTTGTACGCACATGGAAGCTTTTCTGCAAGATATATTTTACTGAACAGAATATCAGGCCATCCAGGTTTTAAAACATGACCCTTTTCACCATTTTTATACAACTTCTCAATTGGACTGATTTCCTCCCATTCATTCAAATCAAACCTTATATTAAATGTGATGATATTCTTCAGAGATTTCTTTTCTTTTTTCAGTTTAAATTCATCATAATGATCCGAAGAATCACTAGAAACATTGCCATCATGTTCTTTGTCACTAATTATATTATCGTTTGACAAATTCTTGTGCCTTCTATAGTTTGATAATAAATTGCCAATATCTTTTTTCACTTTTTTATTATATAAGTTTAGTGGTTTTATTATGAATAATGGTTGTTTGTGATTTAGGCGATTATATATTTCAAGCCAAACAACATCACTTTTCTTCTTTAAAACCCCATTGTTGTAAATATCAAAGTCTATCAGTTCTTCAAATATTTCTTTATAACTAAATGCTGCCTTTGTTTCAACCATTTTTACATTAAATTACTATAGACTTTCTTTATAAAGAACTTTCTTCTATTATATTAATTACTTATTGATTATTTCAAATATGTATAACTATGTATTTAACGTTCATTGATTTGTTTATTTATTTTTAGCACAGAGTACATTGAGTGTAGGGGTAAGATATGCTTTATTATATACTCTTTGATATGCTTTGATATGCTTTATACCAAAAATATACTGATGAAACACTAAAGTACCAGATTTCAGTTACAAAAATAATTAGTAAGTAATAAATGTATGTGTTTTATGAACATAGATTATGAATTTAAAATTACTCTTTCCGTTTGTGCAAATTTGAAAATTATTCTGTTTTTTCCATGGAATTATTATGTACTATATACAACTAGTACATAATAATTCCATGGTTTTTTCTCAGAAATCGCGGGGATGTTATGAATAGGGATCAGGGTCAGGGTTGCCAGATGAGTATAAACACATACATGCACGGAAGCTGTTTTTACTCTTCCGTGGTATAGTGTATGTATGTATGTACATTACGTAAACTTTTAAGGTTTTTTATTATTTTAATTTTGCATTAAAATAAAATATACTTGTATTTGTACATGAAAAATTAACAAATTTTCGTTATAATAGAAAGTAAACTAAATTAAAAAAAAAAAGTTTCTAAGGTTTATAACCGCAGTCATATTAGATATTTCAAATTGTTTAGTTGAATATCATACTCAAATACAGTTCCCATAAGTTATTGGGTTATGAAGTAAACTAAATTAAAAAAGTAAGTTGTATTTAAGTTCTAGCACTGTGTACATAAAATTGTTTTCTGGATTTTGAATAATGTTACATCTTTCCTCTTTTCACTCTTCAGTACAACAAATGCAATTCAAGGGATGAGCTACACTGTTTCAGTTCATGTAATCGATACCCGAAATTAGAGCAACAACTTCCCAGATAAAAAAATATTAATATAAATATATAAATATAAATATTAACCAACAATCACACCACGTTAACCTAGCCCCGTGATAAGTTCGTAAGAACTTGTGTTACAGGTACTAGGAACGGAAATAAATTTAAGATATAAATACATATATACATAAATACATAAATACACATCCATGACCCGGGACAGACATCTATATTCGTCATACAGATTATCTGCACCTGGCGGGATTCGAACCCGCGACCGCTGCGTAAAGTGTCCAGTTGCCTGACCACTAGACCAGCCGGCCGTCTTATATTAATCAATACTTACGTAGTTTTTTTCTATCATATATTGTTCTTATGTATATAATAGACACTATAATTATGTTTTTTCTTGAATAATTAACTTACAAGATCGATTTCTCAAAAATCGATTTTTTTTTCAAAGTTATATAAGTTGTATTGTACCTAAAATATAAAAATTTATATGGAAAACCACAAAGTCACCACAATAACCGATTAGTTCAGCACATGAAAAAAAATCTATTTAGAATAATATCCTCATTTTATATAAAATATATATTTGAACATACCAACAAACGTTTAGAATAATATAATATAAATTGGTGTTGTTCATAATTGTAAAAATGGTTTTAGCATTAACCTCGCCTTTTGTATACATACATGTTTTTTACATGTTCATCTTTGAATTTTTTTATCAGTTTCTGTTAGAAGGATGTAATATTATTCAAAATCCAGAAAACAATTTTATGTACACAGTGCTAGAACTTAAATACAACTTACTTTTTTTAATTTAGTTTACTTCATAACCCAATACCTAACTTATGGGATCTGTATTTGAGTATGATATTCAACTAAACAATTTGAAATATCTAATGTGACTACGGTATCAAACTTTAGAAATTTTATTATTATTTTTTATTTAGTTTACTTTATATTATAACGAAAATTTGTTAATTTTTCATGTACAAATACAAGTATATTTTATTTTTATGCAAAATTAAAAAAAAAGTTTACCTAATGTACATACATACATATACTATACCACGGAAGAGTAAAAACAGCTTCCGTGCATATATGTGCTTATACTCATCTGGCAACCCTGATCCCTATCACAGAGTATTATATACTCTTTGTCACAGAGTACATTGTAATAGTAGGGAAATCCCTGTTCATAACATCCCCGCGATTTCTGAGAAAAAACAGAATAATTTTCAAATTTGCACAAGCGACAAGAGTAATTTTAAATTCATAATCTATGTTCATAAAACTAAGATACATTTATTACTTACTATTACTAATTATTTTCGTAACCATTCGTAACTGAAATCTGGTTCTTTAGTGTTTCATCAGTATATTTTTGGTATAAAGCAAATCTAAAAACAAATAAATCAATGAACGTAAAATACATAGTTATACATATTTGAAATAATCAATAAGTAATTAATATAATAGAAGAAAGTTCTTTATAAAGAAAGTCTAATTTAATGTAAAAATGGTTGAAACAAAGGCAGCATTTAGTTATAAAGAAATATTTGAAGAACTGATAGACTTTGATATTTACAACAATGGGGTTTTAAAGAAGAAAAGTGATGTTGTTTGGCTTGAAATATATAATCGCCTAAATCACAAACAACCATTATTCATAATAAAACCACTAAACTTATATAATAAAAAAGTGAAAAAAGATATTGGCAATTTATTATCAAACTATAGAAGGCACAAGAATTTGTCAAACGATAATATAATTAGTGACAAAGAACATGATGGCAATGTTTCTAGTGATTCTTCGGATCATTATGATGAATTTAAACTGAAAAAAGAAAAGAAATCTCTGAAGAATATCATCACATTTAATATAAGGTTTGATTTGAATGAATGGGAGGAAATCAGTCCAATTGAGAAGTTGTATAAAAATGGTGAAAAGGGTCATGTTTTAAAACCTGGATGGCCTGATATTCTGTTCAGTAAAATATATCTTGCAGAAAAGCTTCCATGTGCGTACAACTTTAAGAGACACCAAATAGATGATATAACGAGCATCTCCATGCTACAGAAAGGTGGAAAAATAAGTACACCGAAGAAGCAATTCCAGAATTGTCACAAACGGCCTTTGATACCATCATTAGTGAAGAAGTTTTAGAATTGACTGGTACAGGATGTACTGAGGATTTATTCGCTGAAAAAAATGAGATTGTTACATATAATAAAACAGATGAAAACTTTATTAATTTTAAGGGGAATGGGAATGAAATATTATTCGCAGTACCACATAATCATGATCATAATTACTCAAAAATAGAAACATCAGTGCCAGAGCTTTGTATGGGAACTTCAATGGAACCTGCACAAAGTAACGATGATCATCATCATAAAAATCAATCAAGTAATCATTTTATTGATTTCTCTAGCAATGTTTGATTTACTTCCTCGATAAACGATGATAAAGTTATTTGTGATAGTGAAAATGTTGATAAAGAATTACAAAAGCGTGGCACATATGTATCACCTGACCCTGAAATATTAATAAAACTTCAGAAGCCATTAAAAACTGCTAAGACAAAAAGTGTTATTCGAAATGGCAACCTTTTACTGCCAAGATCTTTAAATGGCAAAAAGATTTCATTTTCAAATACGTGTTGTTTTGATTCTATTACAGAATTATTGAGCCACGCTTACTGTAATGTGCAATCATTTAGAGATTATATAGACAATAATAAAAATAGAAGATTATCCTACCAAAATCTTTGTTATGCAAGTATAATTCATGAATATGCCATATCTGGCGTTAATAGTGCATTGTATGCTAGTAGAGCACATATACTTAATTCGTTTTTTACACCTAAAAGTGGCATAATTGATTGTGAGGGAAATATACAGAACATGTTTATAAGATTGATGAAAAGCTATAAGTGTATGAAAGATATTACAACCTGCACAAGTTGCAAACAATTCAATGCGGTTGAAAAGTTTGTTATACCTATACCAAATATAAACATAATACAAAAGTATCAGTATTCTACATTACAATCGGATATTCAAGAATATTTTAATAACAAGAACGTGTACTGCAATAACTGTAAAAAAAGTAGTGCTCTTCTTCAAAAATCAATAGGACAATACTTGGCAATAGATACTGATGATGCCTATGTTCTATCACAAAAGTCTAGCCTGAGGGATGTAAAATCTAATTTACAAGAAATTCCCAGAACGATCACATTAAATGGAAATGTTTTTGTTTTATTAGGGGTAATAGAATTTATACCTCCTTATATTCCATCAGGAATAGGCCACTATGTTTGTTATTGTCGTAAATTAAACAATACATGGGAGGTACGAAATGATTTGCATAAAAATAAGAATAGTCTTACAACTAAACAATTATGCAATATAAAAATTAGCATGATATTCTATTGCAGAATGCAATAACACATAAAACGATTGTTATAGGTTAAGACTGATTGCAGATTTAATTTGAATAAGTGTAATTAATCCTACTGTTAAAATAAAAGTTTTTGGTTCTGTAATTTTAATATGGTTATTGATATTAATTATAAAATATTACATACCTATTATTGTCTTTAAATTAACGGAGTTCTCCAAAACAATTTATACTATATATTACTTTTTTATATATTGCTTATTACTTTTATATATTTCTTATTACTTTTATGCGGGTAGGCATAAAAGAGTTAACATCATCTTTGATTCTGAATTTTATTTATTTTAATTTAAATAACTTATATAATGTATATTAATAATTCACAATACCCTCCAGTAAATATTTTCTATTCCATTAGTTTTTTAAATTTGACTAATAAATGATTAGGAGCTAATAAATGACTGAGCCTTCGATCAATCTGAGCTAATAATAATTTGACTGGCCCGCGGCTCAGTTGGCAGTGGAACTGTTTTCTGCTCCAGGGTCGTGGGGTCGATTCCCGCCCTGAGTCTGGGTGTATTATGTATTTATTTATATGTGTATTATTTATACCATAGTTGAGGTGAAGTGTCTCTATGCAAGCAGGAATTATTTTATAAATGAATCTATTGTGCCTTATCTATGTATAAATAGCACACAGTGAATTGGAGTTAAAAAAGACTTGTGTCTTTTATTACCAAATTCAAGGACAATTATTTTTAACTATTTTTTTACTATAAATAAATTTTGTAATTTAATTATGTATACATTTAAGGGACATGAAAGTACTTTTTATCAACAGAGATGAACAATAATTTATCAATAATATATTGAAAGACCTGATTAATTTTTATGAAAATTATTTTAAGAAGATTTTTTTATTTTATTTTTTATAAGTATATATATATATATATATATATATATATATATATATATATATATATATATTTGTTTATTTATAGAAATTATGAATAAAACTCATATATGTGTCATAATCTTTGTTTATTTCCAATACCTTCCCTGAAATTACATAACATTATATAATTAAAGAAAATTTGAGAAAAAATTACCCCTAGGGTACATAATAAGGATTTAAATCCGATTTTAATATGTTAAAGGTCTTACTTAGACCTATTAAACGTTCAGTGTGAACTCATTGGCTAGCTAATTGTCTATCCCGTTTCACTGTTAAACCACTTACTTGAGACTTTCCTTTTTAAAAGGCGGGACTATTTATACCTATGCCTTTTGCTGCAAATAAATCTTGCACATTAAATCCACGGTCTGCCATAATACTATCTCTGGGTTGACATTTTTCAAGTAAACTACTTCTCTCAATCATTTGCCTGTCTGAAGTTGAGCCACCATAACCCTCAGAACAGTAGGTAAACAACGCCCCGAGTGTAGCACATACTAAGAATTTCATTGTATTTTTATTTTTATAGAAACTGAATGTAGCCTGCTGTGATGATGGGTTTTTAGGTTTTGTAATTGGAATTTCAGTTCCATCTATTATTATTCTAGTGTTTACATAGTTTGCCTTAAACTGCACAGGCATTTAGTAGTCAATTAACTTCCTTTCAGGCCAAATATCAATGAGTGACCACATGTCATATGTAAAATTAAGGGGTAACACCACTGTAACGACTCAAAAAAAGCGGTTTTTAAGGGAATTTTTTTTGTTTGGAAAGAAAGGTGATACGAAAATACAATTCAAGGATATTATTGAATGTATATTCAAGTACATTACGAAAAATTTACATCCGAAAATATTGAAAAGTGGCGACGCGCCAGCCATTCTCTGGAGCCATGACGAATTCAAGGCCCACCGCGGCACGCAGCATAACTGATGCAATTTTGACCTGGAACATAAAACAAAAATTGTCCAATATCTATACAGTTAAAGCTAGAGAAAGACGTAGGGGATTTCAAAAATACTTATTTTTGTAAAATTGGCGAGCAATCAAACAGTAAGTGTCTTTTTTCGCAAAAAAAAAAGACAATCATTCATTAATAAAAAATGTTTAGATTACCTTATCGAAAATCCCGTACGTGTTTCTCTTCGAAATGTTATTTCAAAAATATTGACGAAATTTGAAATCAAAAGAATGAAAATTGTTCGAGTTATGCTGCGTGCCGTTTTAAAAAGTGACATTTCGAGAAAAACGCGTTTTTAGTTTGAATTATGAGAAATGAAAAATTCAAAGAATAAAAAATTTTTACCGTCAATCTGCTATCCCAGGACCATAGAGCTGCCCTTCGACGTTGGAAAATTCCCCTTCACTTACTTTTCTCGACGATTTCATGGCAGAGCGTGCTTCTTTTACTGCATCCGTCAGAGATCGTTCGGCGTGTTCGATTCGCTTCGCGTCGGTTTCGAGGCAAAAATTATAAGAGTGGACACCGATATCCATTTGCAGAGCCTTCATAATTTTCAAAATGCTCGCCATAATTTTCAAAATGCCATAATAAATTGTGAGCTGATCGATCAGATTGGCAGTCAATTTTCCTCTTCCTCCGAGGCCTGGCTTTTTTTTTAAATTTCTCAGTCGAGTGCCCATTCGTTTCTGTACATGGTCAATACACTCTTTTTTTTGCACTTTAAAATTTTCGTATGGATTACTATCCGTGATGGCTTTGTATGTCTTGTAATCACCATCACCGATGTAGTTTTGATATTTCACGCCATGCAAAGATTCGGAGCGTTGGAACACATATTTGGAATAATTTTTTTAAAAATAATTTACTGGTCCGGTAAATTCCGGTAAATTTTTTTTCCGGTAAAGAAGAGTTCAGAGTATTTTTTAAGCTCATAAAAAAAAAAAAATTTTTTGCCCAAATTTACAGTGGTGTTACCCCTTAAGCCAGGTAATAAAAATATTTGATACTAAAGTTTTACCAATACCAAAAAATTTTGATACTTAGTTCATAATCACATTTTTTTCTTAATTGGTCTTCAATTGCGATATTGATAACTTGACTTATCTTATACTTTAAGCTGTATGCCATAGGGGATAAAGTACTCAACACTAATTTGAACATATCACATGATTTCTTCTTTCCAAACGTTCAGCTCGTGCAGAAATGTATTGACCTGACGCACCATTCCAAGAAAACAGGGTTGGTATTGCAGATTTTTTAAAAATTTCCGCTGAATTGGGAAATCTAAAATAAATACAAGTATAATGTGAGTACTAATGTAACAAGTTGGTAGCAGTAGTAGGTTTGTGGCTGTTTTATCACAATATTTACTAAACCTATTCATTATCTTATTATAATATGCATACCAGTTTCCTTAGAAATTGTTTCAAAATCTGTAACTTTGAAGTGCTTAGTATATAACCTAGAATAATCAATTGCTTTAAAATTCACTCTTCTCAATGCTCTTTCATATTTTCTTCTTAGGGGAGGAGAATTTATGTGAACCAATTTCTTCACACCCGAAAACCACACACCGACCCATTTATTATTAAAACGTAAAAAATCGCGAAGTTTATTAATTTTCTATGGAGTTTGACAGCTTCCAGTAACAATAACAAATATTTAATATATGGCGTTGGCGCCCTCTACAAGGAACTATTTGACAGTGGTCTTCCCCAGACTGATTACGTTTTATTTGTTTGCTGCAAAAACTATTGCATTTTGTGAAATTCTAATGATAGTGCAATTAGTTTCGAGTAGGGTGCAGTTTTTCCACTGTGCAAAAAGTACGAAATTCGAAGTATTTCAAATGATATCGATGGTGTAGCGTGTAATATCTTTATTAATTTTTTACTCGTAAACTAGGAGGGTGCTATTTTAATAATAAACAATTTTGGAAAGTGCTATTAAAAATACGTCGATTAGTATTTTTTTTAATTTTTATTTCTCATATTTCCAGGCTGGGGTGGGGGGGGTAAAAAATTTTTTTCTTCGGAATAATTTAGGGAATAATGTACTACAGTAATGTCGTACTTTATAGACGGGTAGTGATTGCCCTGTGCATATCAAACAACCACAGACTATAAAATAATTCTTGAAATATATCGATCGATGAATCGATCATATGATAAAAATAATTTGACTTCATATAAATATTGTTTTTGTAAAATTATTTTAAAAAAAGGAAATAAAAATAGTATCTATGACTGTAAGATTCATTACTAGCAAGTTGAAATCTTGAAAGTTAAGTTCAAATCAAGAGTAAAGAACAATGAATCTGTTCATTCGTTTATTTATTTTTTGACGGCTGCTAACTATGCACACGTTAACAAAAACTAAGAAACGAATAATTAATATTTAAACAAAAAAAAAAAATCATTAAATCGATTGTAAGTTCTTCTTAAATATAATCGATTATTATTGGAAATCGAACCAGTAACGTGTGAGGGTGTAACCACAGATTAGGACTCTTTGGATTAGGATGAGCAAGCTATGTAACTAATGTCGAACTGTCAAAAAGATAATAAATACCTACTTACGCGGAACCTTGAAAAAGCGCGGTTGACTTTAAACTTTAATTTTAAATTTTTCTTATAAAAAGTGATTTTTTTAATAATTAAAGTGAATTTAAATATTGCTATTAGCTGCTGAAAAGCACAATAGCAATGGAGGTAAACGAGGGGGGCGGGTCTCACCCGCCCGCCTCAAAAAAACGGTCACGGCCTACGGATGAAGGAGGTGTAGGCGTAGGCTCTGGACCATCGGGCTGCGGCGATGAGCGAGATGCTTATCTGCCTTATTACAAACCAAACTATAAAAGACTATATCCGGAAAACTCAACCAACACAGACTTTAAAGTGTATGTGGAATCCACAAACAACGATAGACTGGGCAACAAGAGCCCTATATACTTAAACCATATTTTCGCAATGGATGTAAAAGGTGTGACGGGTATTCAGAGGGTGAATGCAAATAAAATAGCAGTTATTTTCAAGCAATATAATACGGCCAATAACTTTATTAATAACACCACTTTCCTCACAAAATATAATATGAAGGCGTTCATACCGGCAGCGCAAATTGAAAAAACTGGCATCATTAGATTTGTTCCAGCGAATATATCTAACAAAGAACTTTACACAAGACTTTCTTCAATTTATGAAATAGTGGCAATAAGAAGGTTTTCAAAGAAAGTAGGACAAGAGCGCATTCCATTGCAGACTGTAAGCATCACCTTTTTATCTAATGTACTGCCTAATAATGTACAATATGATCTATTCTCGTACAGAGTTTTCGAATACATTCCACCATTACTACAGTGTTATAGGTGTTTTAAATTTAATCATTCAGCAAAAGTTTGTAATGGTAAACAAAGATGTAGTATTTGCGGAGGTGAGCACTTGTATAAGGAATGTGATAAACCAACAGAAATCAGCTGCATAAATTGCAGTGGACCTCATCTTGCGATATCTAGATTATGTCCTATTAAAGCAAAGAAGATTATTGAAAAGAAAAACAACATATCTTATGCAAGTGTCGCCTTTACAAAACAAGTCACCAACAATGAAAAAGATTTCCCTCCACTCCCATCACCAAAATCACAACCTGTAAATAGTAATGTTAGTGTAAATAAGTCTATAAATATCTCTGCAAATAAGTCTGTACAAGATGTAAATAAAGATAAAATAGTCCATTCTAAAGACCTTAAAAGTCAAATAATTTCCGACAACGATGTACTTATGGCCCTAGTACAGACGTTGGTGGAATTAGCCAATAAAGATGACAGTACACCCACTAATCTAAAAACTATTAAAGATGCATTAATAAAAAACTTAACATAATGGATTGTGTAGGGCCTAGTTCTACACAATCCAAGTTACGTATTGCGCAGTATAACATTCAAAGTGCAAATAGTAAAAAACCTTTATTAATCCAATTTTTAAAACAAAAAAATATTGATATTTGCCTTCTTAATGAGACATGGTTCAAAGATAATAATTTTAAAATACCAGGATATAATATTTACAACAAAAATTCAAATAATGCACATAATGGAGTTGCAATACTGATAAAACCATACCTTAAGTATAATACATTAAATACCATATTTTATGAAGACATTCAAACAGTTGCTGTATCTGTATCAACAGGACATAGTAGTTTAACAATTCTCTGTGTATACTGTCCACCTTCAAGTGGGCGTATTAGAATTAATAGACTTCGCTACATTATTAATGATCTACCAAAACCCATATTTATGAGTGGTGACTTTAATGCTCATCATATTGCATTTGGTTGTCAGTCAACGAAAGGTAGAGGTCAGGAGTTATTTAATTTAATTGATGACTTAGATTTGTGTATTTTAAATGATGGTAGACCTACAACTATAAATCGCCCTAAACAAACTGCTTCTGCCATTGATGTAAGCTTCATCAGTGGCAGCCTCGCACCACTATGTGATTGGTCTGTACATGATGATACAATGGGAAGTTACCATTATCCAACAATAACAGAGATTTCATTACGTATAGATAAATATCATCTTAATTCCCCTGTAGATAGGTTTATATATAAAAAAGCTGACTGGGCAACATACACAGCTCTTTCAAAAACAATGTTTAATGATTTCATACTTCAATCACATGATCCTATTTCAACCTATAATAATTTCTGTTTTCATTTAGATACTCTTAAAGAAATGTCAATTCCAAAGCTCACTAAAACAAACACTTTCATAAGCAGGCCACCATCTCCCTGGTGGAATAGTATATGTGAACAAAGTGTTATTGCTTCATATAATGCACTAAAACTATATAGAAAAGAGCCTACTATTGAAAATTATATTAATTACAAAAGAAAAGATGCCCAGAAAAAGAGAACAATTTTAGAACAGAAAAAAATTGGATGGAATAATTTATGTAACACTTTTAATAGAAATACTCACATAAGTAAAATTTGGAATTTATTAAAAATGTTTAAAGGCATAAGACCTAAGAATAAATCATATACAAATGAGTTTATATCTCCACTCTTAGATAAATTATCAGATAATAGCAACTTAATTGAAGTAGATCAACTGAACATTCTTTTTGAAATCAACAATCATAACCCAAATTCGAAATTTTTACTGGATCCATTTTCATGGTCTGAATTTTTAACAAGCTTGCACTCTAGACGAAATACAACTCCTGGCTTAGATGATTATCCTTACATCGTAATTAAAAACTTAGATGTATCTGCCCAAAAGTTGTTTCTTAGCATCCTCAATTTGCTTTGGCGTAATAAATCTATTCCACAGTCATGGAAAACACAGTGTGTTGTCCCAATACTTAAGCCCGACAAATCTCCTGAGCTTGCTAGTTCTTATAGACCAATTTCCTTGTCATCCTGTCTTGGTAAAATATTCGAAAATATGGTAAAAGTCCGTCTTGACTGGTATGTTGAATCCAAGTGTTTCATTCCACATATACAATATGGCTTCCGTAGAGGGCGTAGTAGTGCAGACAGTTTCACCTCTTTAATCTCTGACCTGAAAAATGCAAAACATAGAAAATTAAACACTGTTTGCGTATTTCTAGACGTTCAAAGTGCTTTTGACAGTGTTGATCCTGGTATACTAGTTCAAATCATGTCTAGGTTGGGTGTGCCCGGGCACTTATGTAAGTGGATTTTTAAATTTTTGAACAACAGAACAATCTATGCTAGGCATAACAATATTTTATATGGACCCAAATGTGCCTCAAAAGGCACAATGCAGGGTGCCACACTATCTCCATTACTATACAATATATACACAAGTGAAATTTGTAAATATGTAAATAATAGGAATGTAAATATTTTACAATTTGCTGATGACATTGTTTTTTACAGCAGTAATTACAACTTAGAGATTGCAATAGATAATATAAACAAATCCTTATTTCAACTATTACAATATTATAATGATCGATTACATTTAAAAATTAACCCCTCTAAAAGTAGTGTTATGTTTTTTGGCAATGAAACCTCAAATACAAATATTATTTACAACAATGAAATTATAAATAGAGTCACTTCAAAGAAGTTTTTAGGAATAATATTGGACCCAAAACTAACTTTTGAAGAACATATTAAATACATATCCAAAAATGCTCACACAGGACTAAATGTTATCAGATCACTTTGTGGCGTAACATGGGGTGCAGACCCTAAAATATTGTCAATATTGTATAAAAGTATTGTTAGAAGTCATTTAGATTATAGCTCACTCGCTTATATGAATAGTTCTCATGTAAATAAATTAGACATATTGCAGAATAAGGCTTTAAGAATAATATCTGGTGCTATGTGCTCAACTCCCATAAGGGCCATGGAAGTTGAGACAAAAGTGATGCCTTTGATTTTGAGGCGAATCTTACTTGCTGAAAGATACTGTCTCAAACTAATAGCATCAAACAACACTCAAATAATAAGTAAAATTGTACCTTATATAGATAGAACACCAAGAAGATCATTAACAACAGCACAAGGTCTATTATGCGGTAATTCTCCAACACTGTCCGACATACTTCTGGAAATAGACAATAGCTTTTTTAAAATTAGAAAACAGTTTCCATGGCCATGTTACTCTTTCTCTTATCAGTGTATTTCACATCCAATTAATGTAGTCCAACAGACAATAAACAATAATTCGGAAATGCTTCAATTTTTGGAGGAAAATACAATGTACTATGTTATCTACACTGACGGGAGCAAAGCAAGTGATTATGTACATGCTGCTCTATATGATCCACAAGCAAAATTTTCTTCAAGTTTTATTCTGCATGAACCCTGCTCTATATTTACGGCAGAGGCATATGCGGTGTATCAGGCATTAATGCGTATTCGCGAAATCAATAACATCAAATATTTTTTAATAATTTCTGATTCCTTGAGTTTGATAACAGCTTTATCTACCCTCACAGTTAAATACAAGTCTAATTATATCCTTTATTTCATTAAACAAATAATTTACCAATACCACAATAAAAATATTCAAATTTTCTTTCTATGGGTGCCTTCCCACAAAGGTATCTCTGGCAATGAAATGGCTGATAAAACTGCATATGAAGGAGTTAATGCTGTTGATGTTAGAAATACAATGTATGTTCCTATGTCTGATTACTTGCAATGTATTGACCAGAATATTCAAAAGTTGTGGTTAGAAATGTGGAAGAAAGATCAAGATACGAAAGGAAAATGGTATGGAAGCATACAAGAAAGCTTACCTGCAAGACCTTGGTATCATCGTATACAAGATGCTACTCGAGACTTTATTACTATCATAAATAGACTGCGTTTTGGTCATAACACTGCACCGTCACACCTTGCTCGACTCGGCATTATTGCGAATAAAACCTGTTCACATTGTAATTCAAGTGATGGAACTGTGGAGCACATTATTTTCGATTGTCAAAAATTTTTGATTGACAGACTAGTGTTGGCCAGTGAACTTAGTGATGTTAAAAATAAGTGTGATTTATTGTCCCGCCCGCCGCCATTAAAACAATTATTACAAGACGAACATACTTACAAGCACATCTACAAATACATAAAGAATACAATTAAAACAATTTAATGAAATATGCTCAGAGGCGTATTATTACGTATATATGAATAATAAGAGTTGACCTAAAGGTTATAGATACCAGGTCATAAAATCCCAAAAAAAAAAAAAAACCTACTTACGCTAGTTTATTTTAACTTTTAGTGCAAAATATTTTATCAACGATGGAAGAAAGTGTTGCTTTAGATTCAACTAAACAAAAGCAGTTTGTAAAGTCAGTCAGAGGTATAAAGAAACTATTAAAGGTATGTTTTTTATAACCACGTGAAAGTTAGGATTAACCTAACCTGACATAATGTGTTGTTTTTCTTTTTCTAGAAAAATAGTAAAAAAGTGAAAGAATTAGGACCGACTAAGGAATTAGGACAGAAGAAGAAGAAAGAGAAACCAAAACCAACTAAGCCAGTATCAAAATCTGAAGAAAAAAACGAAGTAAAAAAAGATGTTAAAAAAAGCAAGAATATTAAAAAAAGTGAAACACGAAAGAGAGGATTGGTATACCTTTCTCACATTCCACATGGTTTTTATGAGGTTAATTTCAAAATTATAATTTCTATCTTTTTTTTTTGTATTACCCGGTACTTCAGAATTAATAACCATATTTTGTTTAGTTGACAAATTGGTAGTAAAATTTATCCATAAATGTAGTAATTATAAAATAAACTATAAAATTTTTAAATTTAAATTCCAATTTTGCTAACATAATAATATTTTTTGTAAAATTATCTCATTTTTCAGCATCAAATGACAGAATATTTTAAACAGTTTGGAGTAGTAACAAATGCAAGAGTAATTAGATCTAAGCATACTGGCAATTCAAAGGGTTATGCTTTTGTAGAGTTTAAGGAGCCTGCTGTTGCTGAAATTGTTGCTGACACAATGAATAATTATTTAATGGGAAAGAGATTGATTAAAGGTATTTAAGATATTAACCATTCTGGTGTAGTGGTGAGGAAAGGTGTGGTGTGAGGTGTTTGTTCATGTCCCCCTGGTCCCTCCAGGTCTCCCTACTGGAGTGTGTAAGCTATCTGTCTCGATTATATCATAATAAATGACTGATAGTAATTGTTATTCTTGGTAGGGAAATTATCTGGCAACTCACTACAATGCTATGTCAGTCTAAAACAGTATGGTAAATTAAGGCTGGTTATAGGCTATTTATTGGAACTTATGTTCAATAAATATATAGTGGTAATTCAACTTTTTAAACCCACAAATTATTTATAAAAAAAAAATCTGCTGAAAAATTAATAATTTAGAGGTTGTTTTACATCATAATCATTATTATCATCATCATAATATCAGTCGTTGGATGTCCAATGTTGAACGTAGGCCTCCCCCATCGACCTTCTGAACGACCGGTTCACATAGATCATAAAGCTATTTCCAAAATCATGATTTTATTTTTAGTTTAAATTTATTAAATGATAGTTTTTGTTGTTATCAAATAATTGATATAATCTATATCTCACATAATATTATTTTTGTAGCTGTTTACATACCACCCGAAAAGCAGAGATTGCATGCAATGAGAAAAAAGTGGAGTTTTAAAAATAACCCAGGAAGTGAACAACGACTGAAAATAAGAAAGGTGTGATTGATATAAATTAAAACTACTTTAAATTTTGTTGTTGTGAATAAAATTGATCTACTTATATTTTATCTTGTAGGCATTGAACGCAGAAAAAAATGATAAGCAAGAGCTTTTAATTGCAAAAAATCTCTTATCCAAGTAAGGTTTTAATAATATTTTTTCTTTTTTTAATTTTACTGATATAATTTCCATATTGTTCTGTAACACATAGATCCGTGGGGTAAGGACCTGGTGATCTCTAATACAGGTATTGACCTATAATAGACAACAGCTCCACAGATACACAGGGCTTTTGTTGGTTGTAAGAGATGAATTTGTATTAAAACAAGACTTTGTGATAAAGTCTTGTTTTTGTGAGGAGGAATAAATAAATATTTATATTATTATTTTTATTTTGGTATCATATTTTTAAATGATTAAAATTTATTGTATATATTAATATATTTATATTCAATGGCCAATTAATTTTTTGCAGTCTCTCAAATACTAAAGAAAAGTTAAGGAAATTGGGTATTGATTATGACTTTTTTGTGCCAGTTGATGTACCAGAGGCTTTAAATGATTTGGTCCAAAAAAGCATGGTTGATGTTAATATAACTACAAATACAGTAGAATTGAAGAAGAAAATTAAAGTAGAAGAAAAAGAAAATAAATCTGATGTAACAAAAAGTAAATCTACAGATGTAAAAAATAATGTCATTGTTTTAAAGAAAGAAAATAAAAAGAATAAGAATGATATAAAGTCAAATCAAAAACAACAATTGAAAGAAAATATAAATCAAAATCAAAATTTAGTTCAAGGAAAGGATAAGATAAAAAAATTACATAAACAGGAAAAATCAACAGAAGTTTCTAAGAAAGTACCAGAAAATTTCATTAAGATTAATAAATCGGACAGTGACAGCGTAGATTTTGATTCTGATGCATTTGAAGAGATAATTAACAATGATGATGATGACTTGTCATCAGATGATCAGACTGATGATGACTTATCATCAAATGATACTCATGGTTTCAATGAAGTAGTGCAGAAATCAAATAGTGTTAAAGAAAAAATGTAAGTATCATTTGTTATATTGGTACTTTTCACACCTAAACTTTATTTTATTAATATTTTAAATAACTTCTTTAATACAAGTTTATAAACACACATAATTTTGATTAATTTGCTTTGTAACTGTTAACTGACTTTTATTTTTTTAAGCATAATATATTAGTTTATGATATAACAATAATTATACTTATTTATTTTCAGAAAACCAACTGTTGCTATAAAAGAAAAAGTGAAATCAAAGATAGTAGTAAATAGTAAAGAAGGTAAAGGAGTGGTTAAAAATGTGCCAGAAAAGAGAAAGAATGCTTCAAGTAAGTTTACATGATTTTTCTTTTTTAGTGTCCTTTTTTCTATATAAATTACACTATATAATATACACTAATGTTATAAATGCAATTTAACTTTTATCTATTAGTATATTATATTACATTGACAAACTGCTAGCCGGATTGTAGTAAATATTGTATGTAATAAAGTTTATTATTTTTATCTCCAGGTGTGCCAGTGACACCAAAAAAGGTGAAGTTTGAGAAGAAAAATAAGAAGACATTAAATAAAGTAGTCAAAACCAGAAAATAAATAATAACTAAAATTTTGTGTTCTTTTTTTTTTTTTTTTTTTTTTAATAGTATAAACAAAAAGCAATCACAAGAATCAACTAAAATAACTTAGTTATTAATTGGTTAACTTGGTCATAATATTGTGCTGTAAAGAATCCATGCGCTCATACTTTTTATAAAGGTTCTCATACACAATGGAAAATAGAAAGAAGATTGGTGCAAAAACAGTATCCCACTTTTAGTAAAATAATTGCGATAATTCATTAAGGTCCCACATCAAAATAAATTTAAGATCTGGGTGTACACATTTGAAGTTAATACAAGTATTTTATATTGAAATGAAGTCTTAATTTTTAATATTTCGTTATTGACAAGTTCACTTTTCCTCAAATCGAAGAATTGTAAAGTATCTCTTTTGTATTTGTTGATATTGTATTTAAAATACAAAAATCTTATACACTTGACGTTTGACATTTGCAAATATGTATTGTACATTGAAAAACAACATAATTATAAGCTTGTATTTGATTACTTTTGTTTATAAAGAAAGGATTTAGCTACATGTGACTGAAAACAAAATGTATTATGCTAATTTTGAAAATGACTGTTGGGATCTGACTATTTTTAAAAATCATTAAATAACAATAGGGTTGATTCTATAATTTAGCATAAAAAAAAGAACATCTGTAAAATTAAAAAAAAAGTAATTAATAACTAATTAACATGAACTAATAAGTATATAACCATCCCATCTTGATATAAATTTATACTACCATTGAGTAGTAAAACTGCATGTGATCTGTTTTGCGATGTTCTTAACGAGTCTTTTCTGATGTGATTACGTACGTTAATCGTACTAAATCGCTAAAGAAGGGTTCTACAAATTCTTTGCATAATATGAAATTCACATTTTTTTCATTATAATCGTTGTTTCTATTGCGTTCTTAAACAAAATTGTATAATTCAGCAGTAATAGCAAGAGATATTAATAGTAGTAAACTAAAAAATTAAAATATCGCATAATCAGTAAAAGAAAACCATAGCAATTATTTTATGAAAATCAAATATAATGGACAACCCTATTTATAATGTTTGTAAAAAATTCGTTTAAAATACCGACCAAAGAACACTGATGTAACATTGACGTACACCTGTGCACGCGCCGCAAGCATGACTGAAAAAAGTGTCCACGCTTCATTTATTTGAATTGAAATTTATGGAAATTTGGTCAAAAATTAAGTACCTATTTTTTATACATAATTCGAATGAAATTATATTTAGGGATGTACATTGTATGAGATTTATAGTCTTAGACTCTCAGTTAACATGTGCCATTTTGGTCAACCTTTTTCAGCCCGAAAATTATGATTGAAGTGATTCGATTCGGAATGGCATCTAGATGATTTTTGAAAAAATGAAGTTCCGTTTGCGAAAATTGCAAGTTATTAAATGGCAATAAATGGAACCCTCATGGATTCGTCATGTCTGTCTGTCTGTCCGTTCGTATGTCACAGCCAACTTTTGCCGAAACTATAAGAACTAAACTGTTGAAACTTGGTAAGTAGATGTATTCTGTGAACCGCATTAGGATTTTCACACAAAAATAGAAAAAATTGTGTATCCCCATACTTAGAACTGAAACACAAAAAAAATTTTTTCATCAAACCCATACGTGTGGGGTGTATACTCGTAGGTCTTCAAAAATGATATTGAGGTTTCTAATATCATTTTTTTCTAAAATGAATAGTTTGCGCGAGAGACACTTCCAGTGGTAAAATGTGTGTCCCCTCCTGTAACTTCTAAAATAGGAGAATGATAAAACTAAAAAAAATATATGATGTACATTACCATGCAAACTTACACCAAAAATTGGTTTGAACGACATTTAGTAAGTAGTTTTTTTTAATACCACATAAATTGTAAACCGCAATTTACCTTTCATTCAATCAACTCAAACATATAAAAAAAAACAGGAACTTTCATATGATGTTACTTGCTGCTACGGAACCCTTCATGGGCGAGTCCGACTCGCACTTGGCCTTTTTTTCCAAAAATCATCTAGATGCCATTCCGAATCGAATGACACATCATAATTTTCGGAGACTACTGAAAAAAGTTAATCAAAATGGTACTTGTTGACTAGACTATTAGTTTGAAAGAAATTAAATTGGTTCCAATCCAATCAGTCAATTTTTTTTAACAAAATGTACTATTTTAATTTAGTTTAAACCTGGAGATGACTATGTAAAAATAACAACAAAATAGTTTAGTTTTTAATAAAGTTTTATTGTTATATTGTATACACAGTACACAAAATTGAATTTAATATAAGGAATTATGTCTTAAGAATAATTTAATATTGGAAATTATTCATTTTGTAGCATTTTTAGATAACTTATCGTACATTTTAATAGTACATTAACATCTAAATTTAAATATTTATTCTTTATCCAATTTAACTATAACAGGCCTTTCATCTTCTTCATCAATATCTAAACCTGTAAAGTCCCATTGAAGTTTTTGTGTTAAGTTTTCCTTAAACCTTTCAATCATAGTCAGTAACCGTCCATCAACCTTGCTGACATATGCTGTGCGGAAAAAGTCTCGTAATTTCTTGTATACTAAATTCTTATTCATAACAATATCTGCCAAAAATTCCTCTGGCATTTCTTCTATTTGTATCTCTATTGTTCTGATAAAATGAAAGAAAACACTTCTGTATTTGTGAATAGCATCATCACAGGAGCATAGTAAAACTACTAGATTTTTCCAATGTTCAAAAGCCTCAAGTGACTGCCCAATAAGGAAACATAAGTACGCGAATTGAAACTCTCCAATAATATGTAAAGGCCTGAAAAAACCCAAAACAAAAAGATAAAATAAAATGTTTTCCAGTAAAAACATATGGAAAGCATGAAATAATAGATTGCGATTACTGTACAACTTTCATTGAAATATGTTAATTAATATGTTGCAATGAAATAATTATGATTAAATAGAGAACGGTAAAAAAAAAATGTTTTAAGTCTGTTGGGCTACTTTTTTAAATAATAAAAATGTCTAGTAGTAGCCTCTTTATATTAGAGTTTAAAGATGTTAATAATTTTAACTTACTCGTCATGCTGTGATATCATAAGATCTAAAGTATAAGACTGATCTAAATAGTGTTTTGTGATTTCCTCTGGTGTTGAGCCTGAAGGATATTTGTCTTGAGGTATTTCTGTGAACCTCATTGCTGCTCCTGAGAAACAAGGTAATAGTGTAATAATATGAAACAACAAAAGTTTTTAATTAAATTAACACATAAAAGATGGTAATATAAACTTTGTATTGCTCTGATTTTTTTTTTCATTTAAATAATTTAGTTATTTTGTCAAAATTATATATATATATATATATATATATATATATATATATATATATATATATATATATATATATAGCAATGTAATATATACACTGCAATGTACACACTGATCTTAAGGACTTTGTTTTTAATTTTACCATTGTTTTAATATAAGAAAGGGTATAAGGTATGATGCTACAGATAATAAATGTAAATTCATTGCATTATATTGAGTCAGAAGATGGCTTTATACCTGGTGCTGGCTTTAAATCTGGTAACATAGCTTTTTCTTTTTCTTCTCTTGTAGTTCTTTTAACCCTTTTAGCACTAGACTGCCCCGGTGTTGATTCACTGCTTTGACTGTCTTTTGATTCGGAATCAGATTCTATTGATTCATTTGCTTTAACCCCTCTAGGTCTATCCTCATCCCTCATCGGAAGAAGGTCAACAGAAGCTCTGATGAGACCATTTATGGGAGACAATTTCTTTGCTAATTCAGCTGGAATATTTATGGAATAATATGCATGAAAAGGAAGACATTAATTTAAAATGAATTAAATGAATTTTAAAATATTAATATAATCATGCATCCTAATTTATAAATACAAGCTGTGTATGTTACTTTGAAAATCCAGATTGTAGGTTTTTTGCATGAAGGAAGGGTAACAAACACCTTTCCATGTATCCAAACAATTACCCGTCATTAAAAATTTACATAATTATTATATAAATAATTATACTATAAGCAGTATTGATTAATATCAGGTCTGTCCCACTTCCGTGTAGGTATCGAAAATGCAAGTACATGCGGCGGATGCCTCGAGCGGGCCAATCAGTAGTGACACATGCGCGAGATTTGTTCGACGAATTGTTTTAAAAATGAATTTAAAAAAGGCAAAAATATACTGTGCAGTATTTAACTGTTTAAACAAGGTAACTGTAATTAGTTGAGAACCAATAGTATTAATTTTTAGGTGTTGACTCATGAACTATCTTTTCGCTTTGTATGTCATTCTGATGTGCTACGATTTGAAGTCATTTGTCGACAAAAATACTTAGAGTAATAGTAGTAGTAGCAGCTTGATTAAATATCTTTGAGTAATATCAGGCCTGTGTCACTTTCTGTAAAGGTATCGAAAATATAAGTAGGAATGCGCGAGTTTGTTAGAATTATTACTATTAACACCTACCTTAGGTTTATTTGGAAAGTAATTTGTTCACAAAATAAGAGTACTAGAAAAAAAGTGGTAATTAAATATTTAGATTAAATTATTTTCTAAAATGAGACAATCCTGATTTCATTAAAAAGGATAAGAGTTACGCATTAGAAAGAGAGGCAACTTCTAGGTAAGTATAACCGTAGGTAATCAAGTGCTGCACAATCTGGATTGAATTTAATTGTATTGTAGTAAGAATACCTATTTCTTTAAACGACTTTTCGGAGTGAGTCTCTGTACTTGTACTATTATTTATTCTGTGGTAATATTAAATAAATAAATAACTCTTTATTTCAGACTAAGGTTCATATTGGGTTAGTAAACAAAAAAAAATAAAAATAATAATAATAATAAAAAAAATGAATAATAATAAGACAATATAGAGTAGTTACCTATTACCTGTTATTTGTGAGGTTAAAAGTTTCCATTTTTGCCATATTTCGTAAGGGTAAGGGGCTAGGTGCCTGTCTATGTTAAGAAGGTTGTCTTTTAGGCGCTGAATGCTTTCTTCACTGATTTCATCATTACTTATATCTTCCATATTTTTATCCCACATTTTAACCATGAACTCTCTTTTTTGGAAATAATGCATAAAACCTGACCTAAAAATTAAATCCATATTAATATTACATACTTGAGAACTGCATGAATAGCAAAATTTCAAAAAACTAGTGTTAACTTGAAAAACTATTATTTATTTATTATAGCGAGCAGTAAGGGACCGTCCATAAATTACATGAGGCGTTTAGTGGGGAGGGGGAGTAGGTCAAGTGAAATCTCACAGAATCTCACGTGGGGGGCAGGGTGGTCTCAGCAAATATCACATAATTGTGTGTTTAGTAATATGTATAGCCTAGAGGTGGAAACATTGGTAGGGGGGCCGCGATGACTTTTTTTTTGGAATACGTATAGCCTGGAGGTGGAAACATCGGTACGAGGACCGCGATGACCTTTTTTTTTTTCGTGTGCACATCTTGAACATTTAGATAGGGGGAGTAGGTCAAGCAAAATCTCACCAAGGGGGGAGAGGAGGTCAAAAAATCGCCAAAACTGTCTCGCGTTATTTATGGGACTGCCCCTAATCGAAAATGTAACAAAATTTATGAAATATGGATATTCTAGTCATAAAACCATCTTGTTTTCTCATAATCATCATATAAAATAATTAATTCCATAACATTCTACTTCATAGCCTATGATAATTTATTTTAATGATCATATAATTTTACACGAAATGAACAAGTATGTAACTAGAAATAGCAAAGTTAAATTGACATTGTTTCCATATTTGTGCTGTTTCTAGTATCGTAACGGTAATGAAAAGTTACCTTGGTGAAATATCTCCGGTTCCTTTATTTACAGCAGAATAGTGAATATAGTGCAGACCCGGTGGAATCATTTTTATTCCACGAAAATCTTCTTCTGTATTCCAACATTGCATATCAATACCAAATTGTGTCTCTTGGGGTACACCGAGGAACACAAATGTTCCTCCTTCAACGAGGAGCTTTTTAGCGGTCTCTTGGTCCATTTTGTACCGTTTGTTTTGGTGAATTTGGTGCGAATCAGTAAATTATATTAAAAATATAACATGTTTACAATACAATTTTACGTCCCAAGTCATGTTCATATTGACAATTTGATAAGTAACAGAACTGACATTTCAATTACGTTTCAGTTTACGCGTTGATGTAATATAAAAATTGTATTATTATTATAAATGTTTGTTTTGTATCGTATTCTAAATGTCTGTGTTGTTTTAGGTTACGAGTTAACTATAAAATACCTATTATTTCTACGGTCTTCAACATCCTATTGAGGTTGTAATCTCGACCCTACTGATTAATATCATTCGTGTCTTCCCCACTCTACGTGACATTGGCGAAATCATCCGTGCTATGATAATGAATGAATATAAAAATTATAAAAAATTATTTTTCGATTGCAACCAAATGTGCGATAATTTTAATCGAAATAATATGGATTTTTACACTGTTTTATATTGTAATAAAATTTTATATCATAAACAGTGTAAAAATACATTGTGGGATATTACCTATGTTGTTGTACTGATAAAATTGTGTTCCTCAGTTTAAAAAAAAGTATTTTATACATAATATATAGCAAAATTAATTTCTTGTTTTTATTAATTAACATTTATATTTTTATCTGATTAAAAAATAATAATAAAATAAGTAACAATACTAACTAATAAAACATATAATAAAAACGTTATATAGATAATTAATTTCGATAAAATGTACCATTTGAAATGCTAAATAGAAATTATGTGTGCAACATTATGTTAATTGTAAAATTACGCCAATTAAATATTCATCACCTAGATAAATGACACGAAGGATTTGATATTTTTCATTTCAACAGATCAATGAGCACATTCGTCTGCTAATACCTATACATATTTATGTTCAATTCGAAGTTTTCACCAAAAATTCGCCTGAATTTTTCGAGTTGCCCTCGAGTGTTTAACACAGAGCCTGCTGTTAACTACAGCACCTGATTTTTTGTTTTAGTACAGATTTTTTTGCCTAATTATTTTTCAACAGGTGACGAATTCCCGTCTCGAGTACCACTACAGCGAGACGGTAGCGGCAATCAGAAATAGCGTTTTAGTTATCGTTTGCAATTAGTGGATTTTATGAACTACGTTGTATGTGATGCCTAATAAACTTTGAAGAGGTAGAAAGTGCACATGTCATCGAAGGAAAATTCAAATAGTCTATAAATGTTATTTTTTGATGGTTTAAATGATTTTATAGAGCTACAAACGATATATACCTAAGTGTAAATTTTGGAGATATACTAGATCATAAAAAATCCTTAATTATTTTTGTATTTTTATAATTAAATACCTATATCATTATAAAAAATAAAGCTATATAAATATATAAAAGCGTTTGTTTTTATAGGTATATTGTTTAAATGGATTTGGTAACAAATCACAAATTAATGATATTTGTATATAAGCACAGTATCTATACAAGTTCATAATTATAAGTATGTTTGTACCTACGGTACAATAATTTATTTTGTAAAAAGTTTTCACTTAATAAAAGTAAAATAAAATATAGAGTCACATTACGAAAATATGTTATCGTAATACTTATATGAAAAATAGCTTGATTTTTGATATGACTGACGAATAGTATCGACAATATTCACCTGGGAAATTAAGATGTAAATTTCCATTCGGTACTCCCGCGGACCTATGTTCTGGGATTCTTTGTTTTTATCGGAAAATTTAAGGATAGGTATCCGCTTGGGACCACGGCATACATGTAGGTATGTGGATAGATGTAGGATAGTCACATTACATATAAAATGTTTGTAACGAAACTGTCATAGGAATAAAGTATAATGCATATTTCTATATTTTTCGTTAAATGTAAATATAAAAAATCTACTGAATGTGATTTTAAACACGCAAAACTTATGGAATAAAATTCACATCGTTTGGTTTACTTAGGTACATTTTATATGGCTAATGGCCAGTTGGTCTTCTACACTAACGGCGAGTTGCACGAAACCGTCGCTAACTTTCCGTTAGTTAAGTTGCAATTAATCTTAAAATTAGTTGATCTTATGATTAATTTAAAGCTGTTGGAATTAATCATCCGTTAGATAGGTCTTTAATTAAACTAAATTAGATGTAGGTTTCGTGCAACAGATAATCACGATTCTTGTGATTAAATTAGTTTAATAAACACTTAAATTTAAAATTTGTTTCGTGCAACTCGGCGTATGAGTTCTATTAGAGTCCATTCCAGGCTTTGAATACCAGGGAACGACCAGCTAGAAGCACAAGTCTAGCAAAATGAACAAACAATTTTTTAAGCTCACGATCAGATATAACACACATTTTTACAGATTGGATATGTAACTTAATTGATGATGTAAATACGTATCTAATGACACCTATCTATCTAAAATCCATTAAGCCGTTCAGGCCGCAGAACGTTACAAACAATACATACATACATACCCTCGAAAAACATAACCCTCCTTCTAGCGCAGTCGGGTAACTATTCAAGCAAATAGTACACAATTATAGAGCTTTGTCTTTAAAATCGTAATTGGTAAAAGATGACACTTGAAATTTTTACAGAACGTGAAATACATATTATAGGTATTAACAAAAAAAAAATATTTTTTTTTTAACTTTATTTCTTTTTCTTAGTTAAGAAACGTGTTATGGTGTTAGTCGATTTACGCTACGGAGCTACGAAACATTTTATGCGAGATAACGACTCCCACATTGAGCCGAAATTTTTTGTGATTTGTGTAGTTTATTTCGTTTGTCGAAGTTTTGTTCGGATATTTTCGATACCTGTTTTTCTCTAAAGACATCTTATTGAGAGTGTTTGGTATTAGGATTGAAACTATATACAAACTAGTTACGTCAGAGCTTTCACAGTGTTAAGGAAACTTTTAATAGTGTTTATGTCCCTGGGGAGTCTGAAACGTGGCGTCGGAGTACATCAACTATGTTGGTTATCTTAAAAGTTATTACATATAATATATTACTAAGTTTTAAAGAAATCGGTTTAGCGAGAAGCTTTTGATGTATGACATTCTCTTTTAATCTCTATTTTATAATGATACTCAACATAATGATAATGGGTTTTGTTTATTGTTGTCGTATATTATTTTTTAATTCAATTATAATAATAATGAATTTTTAATTTTAAGCAATTTTATATTGTAATAAGATGAAGTGTCTATATTTTTTTTTTCTAAGGATTTACCTACCTACTTACTTTTGTGTAACAATGGTATCTAGGTACTATTGTCTTGATAATGGCTTGATAATTTTTTGTTTTAACAGCTTTGGTATTTTGATTATTAAATCGATTACCACCGAAATTCATAACTTTCTTTTGAAACGACGGGTCAAAGTTTTCCGTTATGCAGATTATAGAGATCTTTATCTGAATGAGGAAAATACGTAAGAATTATACAGCTATATAAAGAAACATGACTGAAAAAATATGAAGACATGACATATTATATGAATGAAGACAACCTGACGCTTAGCCTAAAACCTGAAAATATTATGAAGTCGATGATCTATTGCGACGAGAATGTTATTTTAGAATACGGGTCTTTTCTGTTTTATTCTAGTTTAGATCTGGCTGTGTTTATGAAGCTTTCTCTTTTAAAATATTAGGTAGGTATCATTAATTTTTGTATTGTTAACGCGATAAAATTATTTAAAAGGGGTTGTTTCAATTAAAACGGTAATCAACAAATACATTAAGAATAAACTAGAGCGTAAGTCAGGAAAAAAACTGAAGTACGTGGTTTTGAACTCCTGTAGTGGCTTAGGATGTTCTCGTAAAGGTCGAGAGTATCCGTCTTGTGATACGCCACTCTGAACCTTAACTGCCGTCTGAGTATCCCTGTAATAATCTTAAATTAATTCACAAGTTGTCACTTTTTCATTTATAAGACGTATCATTATAAATGAGGAGGTTTAATATTATTTAATCAAGTACTTGACCTGTATGTTAAGCAAAATTTTTGCAATCTAACCTTTTAAGTATTTTTTAAAATTTTATACAGTTTTTGTTTTGTTTAGTTAATCGATTTCATAATTTCAGAAAATTGATTTCAAAACAGTTTATTAGACTTTATGCAGCTATGGCCGATGTTTAACAAAACGAGTTTGTTTATTTCCGATTTCTTCTAGCCTAATCCGCCGGCAGTCCTCCAGTTATTGTTTCTGTTATTGGCGTGGGGAAAATTGAATTTGTCCACAATCCACCGGATTGCATTGTGGCTAGAGGATCCGAACCAAAACAAACATTCAATTTTGCAATCCAGTTTAGACTAGTACAGCGAGCACGATTGCAACACTGCTCGAGGTGTTAACTACAGTTTGCCAATTAATGATCATGGTGTATGGATTCTTCATTATCAAATGATGTACTGCGTAACTTTCAATGTTTATTTAAGAAATATAGTTAACATGTAACTGCACTAGGGCTGATATTGTTAATAAAAACATAAGAGATTTATTCATACAAAAATAAATGTTAAACTATATATATTATTGTTATATTTACACCATTAGGGGAGAGTTGGATTTTACCGAGCCTCTAAGAACTTAGACCTATAATTCGGAGAAGGTTCGATATATATATTCAAAAATGCAGTAAATAGTACAGAATTTAGCTACGCATACAGCACGGCAAAATATTTAAAAAAATAAACAAAAATTAATTATTGCAAAATAATAAAAAAACGGGAAAGCGTGGTATTATCAGACTGGTCTGATAATATCGTGCCAAGGTTTGATAAAACCGTGCCCATAATAATTTCGTGAATTTCTATCAGTAAACTTAGAATTAAAAAAAAATGCAACGTTGAATAAACTCGTTCGTAGAAAAAGAAGCATAGACTCCTTTCTATACCTAGATATAATTATTATTTTACGACTAGATTAATTATCATAACCATATCGGCCATTGGATGTCCACTGCTGAACGTAGGCCTCCCCCCATCGACTCCGGTTCAAAGCAGCCTACATCCAACGACTTCCGGCGACTCTCTTCAAATCGTCTGTTCATCTCGTGGATGGCCGTCCGACACTGTGCTTGCCGGTACGTGGTCTTCACTCGAGAACCTTTCTGCTCCATTGGCCGTCAGTTCTACGAGCTATGTGCCCTGCCCATTGTCACTTCAGCTTGCAAATCCGTTGGGCTATGTCGACAACCTTCGTTCGTCTGCGGATCTCATCATTCCTTACTCGACCTCGCAGAGAAATACCAAGCATAGCCCTCTCTATTGCACGCTGAGCTTCAAGAGTTGAATTTCCAACCGATATAGGGGTGGGCACGACATGGACATTCGACATGATATTTATCTTGTTCATATTCATTATAAGCCCCACCCGTCAGGAAACTTTACCGAGGTTACTTAGCATAATACCGAGGTCCTCCAGGGATTCTGCAATAAGCACGATATCGTCGGCAAATCGAAGGTGAATGATGTACTCGCCGTTTATGTTGATGGCGTATCCTTTCCATTCCATAAGCTTGAAAGCGTCTTCCAATGCTTTGGTAAACAGTTTCGGAGAGATGACATCTCCTTGTATCACACCTCGCTGCGTTGGAATCGCTTGCGTGCTGTGTTCCTGTACTCGAACCGACATATTAGAGTTACTGTACAAGCACTGCAATAGTCAATATGGCACCGCTGGAGAGACTGCAGAACCACCCAAGTTTCGACTGAAGCGAATCGCTGACGCATCAGCCGATGGGTGGAAGAGAGATAGATGCTTCACAACCTGTGCGTGCCTCTCTCGCTTGTTCCACGCTCTTACTCGCGGAACGTGACAATGAGTCATACTTTTTCGTGTGTGCAGCTGACGTTCATCGATTTATAAGACGTTATCAAGTTAAAATGTTTAATTAATATTATGTACCATAGAAAATATATATTTTTCAATTACAAAAATAAATTAGTAGGTACTGTAGTCCAAAGTCGATTTTATAATATTTAAAACTAAACGGTACCTATCGCGAGTTTCGACATAGAATTAGGTACCCATTAAAACGAATTAATTTATTTTAAAACGGTAAAAGTACGGGTTGAATATAAATAGAGTCTGAAATAAAGAAACTTGATTAAGTTAATTAGTTAGAACGTTCGTTGGCGACTAATTGCATTTTTTATTTCACGGTATTTTGTAGAGGGCAGGAGGTAAAGTCGCAGTGAAGATAACCACCATAGTTTAATTTGTTTTACTTTAATTGTATAACTATTAATATTAACATTATAAGGAGTGCCGATCAGTTCGGTTTTTAAAATAATTTTTAGGAATATGGATTTTAATTTTTTTAGCCGATTAGCTAGCTTAGAAAGGAAATATTTGCATTTGTCACTTTATACGAAAGTAAACTTTTAAATTACGAAATTATCAGGTTTACTAAAAGCACGAGGTTATAAAATAAACATTATTAACTTATAAATAGGTACCTATATTAAAAATAGATATTGAATTAGACATTATCTATACAAATAATAAATCTGTTAAAACCTCCGTTTTATTAATACACTATTCTATTCTATTCGTGTTTTTCATTGCCAAATCGGACCGTAAAAAATCGGACGCCGGCCAGTAAAATTCCGTGTAGTGCACAAGCGCCCTATATCATCAAGAATAAATTTCAATAGCGCGTATTTTTTTTGTATCAGCGCCATCTCTTATCGTGTTTTTCTCTGATAACGTATCACGTAAAAAGTACAAAACCAATGTTAATAAATTTAATACATAAAAATTGGAAATAACTCATAGTATAATTTAGTTTTTGTTTCATTGTAATTAAATTTAAAAATAAATATTTAAGAAAATAGAAATAGGTACCTACGCCGCCAACGCCATCTGGTCTAAGGAATCTTTAAAACTCACAAAACTTATATTTGAGTTATTATTTTGTTAAACTTAAAAGTTTACTAAATATGTCGGATAGGAATAGAAATCGTTTTAATATTTTAGATAAACATCATTTTCAATTAATATACTATTATGTTAAATATTAATTATGTTAAATGTCACTAAATATAAAAACGATATTCTACAATTATACGATAGATGGCGCAGATAATTTTCTGAATCGCGCTGACCAAAACTTCGGCCAAAAGAATGACACTCGCCCGTATTTAAAAATCTGTTTTTCTTTTTTGTATATAATTAAATACTTTAGAGTTTAGGGTACTACGGTCTTGATTGTTTGTTCGTTGTTAAAATTTAAAATATTTGGTCGTTATTTGTTTGTTGACTGTACAAAGTTGGATGGTTATAGCTATTTAAGTTGTAATCTATATATATATATATATATATATAAAGTCGTGTTAGTTACACCGTTTATAACTCGAGAACGAGTGGAACGATTTTTATGATTTTTGTGTTTTTGGATTTTTGTCTTCGTCGGGAATAATACTTATTAAAATATGGTATTCATCAATGAGAAAATAATTAATAAAAAAAACAGTTCAAATGTTTCATCCGTACTATCTATATACATATATATGTATGTATGTATGTATGTATGTATATAGATATAATAAATCTGTCACTCAATCCGTCTATTATAAAATATTTTCCAGTATCGACGCAGGTGTAGGTGATAAAAAATATAAATGTATAATTTTTAAAATTTTAGTTAAAGACCCGTGCGAAGCCGGGGCGGGCCGCTAGTTTTGTAATAAATACGTAATCACGAGTTTGTACTAAAAATAATATTGTAATACAAAAAATGTGCGATAAACAATTTTTATATGTTAGCAGAATAACTTAGCATATTATAATTTTTCCAGTTCGGAATAACATTCCGTATCATTACGCTTGCCGCGTAGAACTGAATTGCTGAGTAAAGCTACGTTCGGTTTCACGTAATATGAATGTATTGTTACGTGCCTCATTAGTCACGAGCTTGATTTACGCGGAAAAATATAACCATTGTATTAACTATTCATCGCTCAACTTGTGATATAACAGCAATTTCCACTTCCACTTCGTTAAATGATATTTTAAGTAAACATAATATGACGGTAGTTTAAAACAACAGTGTTGTTATTTGGATATACACGGCTGCAAAAGTAAACTCAGATATCATAAAAGGAATCAAAAACCGTATAGTATAATATATGGTTAAATACCAACATACTAAATCCCAAGAATAATCCCATTGCCTAAGACAGTAACAATTACTATTAATATTTTATATTTTTATATTGCTATTTTCAATTGGTTTGTTTTTAGTCAAACTAGATATTTATAAATGTTTTAATTAATAATTAAGATAGTGAGATACGTAAATGGCGTGATTTAAAGGTTCACATTTCTCAAGACTGATTGATAAATAAGTATACCAAATGATTGTATGGATCTCTATTTTGTAATAAAACATTATTATTTTTGAATATATATTTATTTATTTATTGAGTAATATTATAACACCGCTGATTGATTATGATTTTTAATTTTAATGTATAAAAATTTATGAAATTTATGAAATTTTAATAGTTTTCTATTTAGTAACATTAGTTGCACTGTAATTTCATAGTAATATACCATAATGAACAAATAAAATTAATGGTAAAGTGTTACTATAATAATATAAATCAAAATAAATAATGCTGTAAATAAAAAATAAAAAAAAATTTAAATCACATGTCATAATGTGAAAACAGACATAGGTAGGTATCATAGAATCTCATTGAATGTCTTATAGAATTCTGAACTCAGACTTTATTGCGAAAAAACATTGACTTTTTTCTAATATTGGCTCTCCTTTAAAATTTCATATTTTCGTTTAGTAACAGTTTTACTTTAAAGGTGCGATATGTATATGTCTGATAACGATACTGTAATTTGTAATAATTTATACTTAGTACATGTCATGGCTTTTTGACGGACAATTTCGTAATCACTAAGTAAACTATTGAACCTGGATATTGGGTTTAAGGGTTTCTTTGAAAATTCCTTAATGGTGAAATGAGGAATAAAATTTTTCCGGGTGTTATGCCATTTTTAAAGTTGAAAGAAGAAAGTATGAAAGTTAGATTTGATGAGCTTACGATTAAAGGTTTCATCAGCATTTTTGGCAATTTCACATTTGAACTAAACTGAACTGAATTGAATCAGCCTGTAAACGTTCCACTGCTGGGAAAAGCCTCTTCTCCACATAAGAGAGGGGTTGGAGTTTAATCCGTCACGCTGCTACATTGTTTGTTGGCGGATAATGTCACTACCTTGAGTAACGTTCGCTATCAAGTGTTTATGATATGATCGACAAGGACATATGTACAAAAATACAAGCCAGAATCGAAATCGCGACCGCCGGTGCTATGGCGATTATTCGCACCACTACACCATAATGATTGTCCACATTCAAGAGGTTAAAATTAATCATGAGAGGTACTAATGGATATGATAATTGTTTTTATTTTTTCTTTACACAAATGTGCTGGCGTATCTTTTTTACCTGCTACCTGGATTAGGTATAAAGAGGACAAAGGCAAAAAGTCGCTGACGAGGATCGCGGTCATAGAGGGATTGTGCCCTATCAACGTCAGGGCTCGTGTCGAGAGCCCGCTAGCCACTAGAGCTGAAAGTCGAGGCGAAATTGTTCCGACAAAGTGCACGTTTCAAATCTCGTAAGCAAGTATTACGTGCATAAAATAGATGTTTTTTCAGTTTTTAGTTTTAGAACGTTTATTAAATTATTACATATAACATTTATGTTTTGAAAGAAGTTTTATAAATATAGTATTATAATTATTATAATTCCCATAATATATTATTATATATTATTGATACATCTAATCTTGTGAATTAAATTTATTTACTTTTGTAGGTACTATTACTTTTTGATCAGTCCTTGAGGAAAATAGTTAAAAATAACCGATAATAAAGATATAATATTTATATTATTACAGTATATTAAGAAAAAAGTTTTCTTAATAATTAACTTTGTAATCAATAATTTCTATATTGTAGAACTAAAAGACGAATGAATTGTAAGAATCTAGGTAAATGTAAAACTGTTCTTAATTTAACTAAAACAATAACAATGTTATATACGAGTATATATATATGACTTTCTATATTAAGTAGATATAATTATGTATTTGCCGTGCGGTGACCGGCAGAAAAAAATAGTCCCGACGTCTTTTTTGCCGAGGTGTCGTAAAAGACGACTAAGGCTATAGTGGTGCGAGCAACTGTACACCAAACAGGATGGTGATAGGCAGCAGCTGTGCTCGCCAATCCGTCTGCCAAGCGTGGCGAGTATTGGCTAACACCCCTAGAGGAAATGTGGGAGGCCTAAGCAGTGGACATCCAACGGCTGATGCGGTGGTGGTGGATATATTATATATCATCGAATAAGTATTTTTAGTTTTTTGATAAAAATTAACCAATATTTTTAATATTAGGATTTTTAAATAAAACGAAGCAATGAGATTTTGATATTATTTGAACAGATTAAAATAATAAAAACGGTCGAAAGCGTACCTTAACGATTAAGGTTTATCATAAGGGCTACTGATATTTCTCGGGGTATAAACAGACTTTACGTGACTCATATGTATTCTGGAAGGTTATTGCAGCACGCTGCACGACAAGCAGTATGCTCGACATAACCTTGTTAACTACGCGCGATGCCTACCATCGCTTCAAAGGAATCTCTAATGATTGCATTCGTAATGCGATTAACATGTGCAACCTTGTTATAATAATATTATTACTTACATAATAGATTGTATTATCTTTTACTGTATCAGTTATTGTTATGAATAGGTTTATTTTGTTTAAAAGCCGCATTCCTAGGCTATAGTAAAAATGTGTTAAGGTATAAGTGTTGTGTTTATTGAGATATATACACTCATTTGCAAAAAAAACGGGCGGTTTCGATTTTCTTCCTGGCTGAAAAAAATAAAATACCAAAAAGGTTTTAATCATTTGAACATGTTACTGGCCAGTTATAAAAGTGCCATAATGTTTATAAGAGTACATTCCAAATTCAAATTTTTGACTGAGCCTGGTTTTCAAAGAAAATAACTTTTAACTACATTTTGTGGCGCGAATTCCCTATAGTTAATATCGACTCTAATTAACTTTTTGTCAATTTTTATTAAATTATCTGGTGTCCTTGACATTTAAAAGTATTGTTATTGCTGTTTAGCAATCTCGAAAATGGTAGATAAAGTGATAAAAGCGAGCAAAATTATTGCGCTGCTTGAAAAAGGTTGCAGTCAATGCTTCGTGGCTCAGAGGCTAAATGTGACTCGGTCGACAGTTCAAAGGACCTGGCAGCGCTATCAAGAGACCGGTTCCGTCAAAAGAAGGCCTGGTTCTGGCAGAAAGACATGTACCGAACCACGGGATGATCGTTTTCTAGTTAGTCAAGCGTTAAGAAATCGCAAATCTTATTTATTTATTTATTTATTTGTAATTGAACTACCAACAAAATTATATGTTCCTTAAAATTAGACATTTAGGACCTTAAAGTACAATTTACACATAATTTCAATTATAGGTAGTTACAGCATGCATTTGATTATTATTATTTTATCTTCTTATGTGGACCTCAAGAACACCCTCGAAGAAGTAAGAAATGTGCAAATTAGTCTATGGACGGTCAGGAGGAGGCTTCTCGCTGCTAATATACACAATCATCGCTCGGCACGCGGCCCTAAATTACTCCGTGGACATCGAGTTGCCAGGCTTAGCTTCGCTCGAAATTGTGTGTGTGTTTTTTTTTTTTTTTTTTTATTGGAAATTTGAGTGCGTTTGACCTCAATCTTGTCTGATGGTAAACAATGATGAGGTCTAAGGTGAAGCACTCAAACTCAAATAATGCCTGTTCACTCTTGCCTTAAAAATCCCTAAGTTGTACGCATCGGGAAACAGTGACGCAGGAAGAGAATTCCATTCATTTGCTGTTCTAATAATGAAAGATGATGCGAACCGCGAGGTACGAACCGGAGGAATGTCGACCACGTATGGATGGAACCCCTGCCCTCGTCGAGTTGTCCGATGGTGGAATGGTGCTGGGGGAATTAATTGATGCAATTCCTGCGCACACTCACCGAAATGTAACCTGTAGAAGACACACAGACTAGCAACCAGTCGGCGATGTTCGAGGCTCTGGAGCTGTCTTGAAGTAAGCATCTCATCACCAATGAGTTTTCTGGCACGCCTGTCGATAGCTTCCAGGGCTTCGAGCTGATACCGGGCGGAACCGTCCCACAGATGGCAACAGTACTCCATGCAGGAGCGGACTTGAGCTGTATAAAGTCTTAGCAGCTGGTCCGGTGTGAAATAGTGACGGACCTTGGAGAGGATGCCCAGTTTTTTTGAAGCAGTCTTAGCCCTGGATTCGATATAGCTTCCAAAATTGAGTTTGGACGATAAGTCTATACCGAGTAGTTCAAGGTGGTTCGTGACTGGAACAGGCACATTTCGGAAAGTGGGAGCCAAGTTAAACGGGCTCTTTTTAGCGGAGAAGAGACACGCCTGGGTTTTTGAAGCATTGAATCTTACTAGATTGGCATCACCCCAGTCGGAGACAGCCTGAAGAGTAAGATTGGCACGGTCGACCATTGCTTCTCTAAGATCGTCCACTTCAGTTTGTCTTGTTCTTGCACTGGAGAAGTATCTCTCCGCGACGGTGCTGTCATCTGCGTACCCAAAGATACCGGGCTTAAGCAGATCGTTTATGTGAAGCAGGAATAGCGTTGCGGAGAGAACAGATCCTTGGGGTACCCCGGCATTGATAGTCAATAGGTCAGACGTGTAGCCATCAACAACTACACGAATTGACCGTTCCCTCAAGAAATCGGAGATCCAAGTACATAGACTGGTGGGAATACCGTAAGCAGGAAGCTTCGCAATAAGACCATCGTGCCAGACCCCGTCGAATGCCTTCGAAATGTCAAGTGAGACAGCTAGGGCCTCACCATATTTATCGAGGGCTTCCCCCCAGAGATGTGTAGCGTACACGAGAAGATCCCCAGTAGAGCGGCGTTGGCGAAATCCGTATTGCCGATCACTGAGGAGATCATTATCTTCCAGGTAAGCCAGAAGGCGATTGTTGACAACACGCTCCATTACCTTGCAGAGGGTGGAGGTGATCGCGATTGGGCGGTAGTTTGCAGGATCAGCACGACTACCCTTCTTGGGTACGGGTTGTACGTTCGTGAGCTTCCATGCTTTCGGAACAGTCCCAGATCGAAAAGAAAGGCGATACAGACGTGTTAGGACTGGAGACAGTTCGGCTGCGCAATTTCTCAACACAATAGCAGGAATACCATCAGGACCACTGGCTTTGTTCACGTCCAGATTGCGTAGTGTTTTGAGAACCTCCTTTTGGTAAATGTGAATTTCAGGCATTTTGCATCCACAAGGAGGTAACTGAGGTGGAGTTTTATTACCAGCATCTAGACGAGAATTTTCGGCAAATAGAGAGGCAAATAAATTAGCCTTATCCAAAGCCGTGTGTGCCAGTGTTCCGTCAGGTTTCTGCAGGGGAGGAAGTGAGGAGCGACAGAAGTTTGCTTCAACACACTTCGCCAGGGACCAAAAAGCTTTACTGCCCGATGGATACGAAGCGAGTTTGGTTCCCACTCGGCCTATGTGGTTGAAGCGCGCTTTTTTGAGCACTTTTTTGTAGGACTTAGCTGCTGAGTTAAAGGCTTTCTTCTTATTTCGCGTATCGCGTAGCTTTGCGATTTCTGGCTTCTAACCAAGCGTGGTATGCTGACTGTTTTATAGCCTCAGCTTTTGAGCAGACAGCATTGAACCAGGGTTGAGCTCTGATGCCAGAGGGCTGGTCGGAGAATGGAATATAATATTCCATCGCCTGTCCAATAACTTCGGCAATAGCGCCAGCGCAGCTCGACGGATCGCTTGAAGAAAAGCAGACTTGCAACCAAGGGTAAGATGCTAGGAAATGTCGCATCTCATCCCAATCCGCTGACTTGTATCGCCACACCCGCCTAGTTCTTCTAGGGTTGGATTCGGGTGGAGGACACGTGAGGACGGACTTCACCAGACAGTGGTCAGAACTCCCAAGAGGGGCTGAAACAGACACTTGGTATCGGTCCGGTTCAGTCGTCAGCAGAAGGTCCAGGCAATTTGCTGTGTGGTTCTCAACATCCGGTACTCGAGTCGCCTGGTCAACCAGCTGGGAGAGGTTCATGGTCAAGGCAAGCTTGTACGCCTCTCTACCAGCATGGTCAGTTTTCTGGTACGGGAACAACCATTGTTCATGATGGGCATTAAAGTCCCCCAGAAAGACGACTTGCGCAGTGGGGTACCTTTGTTGAGCCACGTCGGCAGCCTCACTTAGATGTTGGAAAAGCCTTGTTGTCTCCTGGTCTCCGCTATGCGAACGATAGACACCAACATAAACAATTTGTTCTATGCCGGTATCCACAAGCACCCAGATAGATGAGGAAGAGGGATCCTCCAGGTTACGGAGACGTTTGCAGCAGATGTCATCGCGCACAAAGAAACAAACCCCAGCTCTGGGACGAAAATTGTGCTCCAGGATGTAACCTGGGTAGTGGAGGTATGACGTATCGGCAGGGGTTGTGATTTGCGTCTCGGTAAGCAAGAGCAGATGCGGCTTGGCAGTCTCGAGATGGTGATGAACTGGAAGGAGATTAGAGTGCAGACCTCGGATATTCGTGAGGTGCACTTTAAGCGAGAGGCCGTGCATCCGCTGCAGATTCCTCAACTTTTTTTTTCTTTTTTTCATTGTGAATTTGAAGGGCAAGAGGGAAGGAAAGGCGAAAAGTGGCAGTTACGTGAGGCGCCAGCCAGACTCACAGTCACAATACTGCTGCCCGGTGGGGAAAAACCTGGCTGGAGACCGCGGGGACGCCCGGACCCCCCCAGGGCCGGCTGTTGAGGCCTCTCATCCGGTTGCCAACCGGCCCGACAGAAGCAACCCTGGGATTATGCGCGCGATGGCGGAGCAGCCTTTCGCAGGTGGCTAATCTGCAATTGGGCTCCCAACTATCGGCGGGCGGCCAGCGGAAAACCGTTTCTCCGGATCCCGCTGCTCTCCAGAACCAGGCACCGCGGACGGCAACACTGTGAGCCTGGATGCGGCACACCGGTAGGCGCAACTAGGTAGACCCACTTTCCGTAGGGCTACTCAAGGTTAGCAGGGTGGAACGCGCGAACGCTTGGCACCTTGATTTATACCTTGAGGGTGGTGACCAGCCACGGCCGAAGCCTACCACCGGAAAGAGTGTCGCTCTTTAGCACCACCCAGGGGTCACGTGTAGGGTCTCGAGGGTAAAGCCTACGGACGCGAGCGACAATCGACCCCCAAAAGTGTGTCATGGACTCATGAAGACTGGGATAGGTTATTGTTCTCCGATGAAGCCAGGATATCTCTGCATGGTGAAGACCGACTTCGGCGAGTGCTACGTAGACAAGGAGAACGCTTTGCAGAGGCATGTTTTGAAGAAATCACACCTCATGGAGGGGGCTCTGTTATGTTTTGGGCAGGAATAAATTCTATGGATCGTACGGAGTTAGTCTTCATCGAAAACGGTACACTGACTGGACACCGATACATAACGGAAGTTCTAATTCCTTATGCACAACCCGCTTTAACCGCTCTTGGCGAAAACTCAATTTTTATGGACGACAACGCTCGCGCCCACCGGTCTGGCGGTGTGGATGCGTATATGCTAGAAGTCGGAATTCGTCGTTTGGACTGGCCAGTTAGAAGTCCGGACCTCAATCCCATAGAGCATGTCTGGGACGTTCTGAAGCGACGAGTGAGATCAGTGCAGTCGCCTCCGCAGACCATCAGAGAGCTAAAGAATGTGATTACCGCGGAGTGGGAACGTATTCCCCAAGAAACCATAAAAGATATACTCACTAGCATGCCCAGACGAATGCAAGCTGTGATTTCAGCAAGAGGGGGTCACACTCAATACTAAAATTTTATCTGCTTTTAATGTATTCAAGAAAAACAAAGAAATTAACGCGTTTCATTTTTATTTAGCGAGCAGGTACAATCATAGTGTTTTGAGCTTAAACATTATTTCTTAATAATTTAATTAATATGTTATGATAAAACTGATGAAAACTATTCCTTCCTAATTAATTTATAAAATTCTGAGGATAACAATACCTAAAATTGTCAAACAAACTAATAGTAACTATAAAATAGTTCTTTGCTTAAGTGCCCGTTTTTTTTGCAAAAGAGTTTATTTCTATTGATATACTAGCGCTAGTTGCTAACAATAAATTAAGCTACGATCTTATAAGTGTTATGTATAAATGGTGTGCACTATGCATAAGTTACCTAACGCGTTTTATTTTACTGCGTTAATTTGATTTACCTAACTCAACGAGCCGACGCATTGCACTGCGCGGTAACTAATTTTGCTGAATCACCTATTTCTAGCTGGCGTAAATCGAAATAGCGCAGTATGTACAGGATAAAGGAACGATATTGATAGTTGAGTTGCCGTTTCCTGCAGTTGTTTATGGTTTATTAGAAACTTATGAAAGTACCTACACGAATCTTTGAAATCCGAATCCGAATTGAAAGAGATGCCTCGAATGATCGCTATTATTCGGTATTCGGCATTACCTACTCGACATTTTTTTTTTGTTATTCGTCGAATACCGAATAATAGCCAGTTAGTTATTCGACATTTGGCGAATAGTTCTCTAAAATAAACCTTTAATGACAAAAAAAGTTACAGACTTATAAAAAAAAAAAAAATAATAATAATCAAACTTTAATTTTTAATAAAAAAAAACACACACTTATTATTAATTATTATCATTTATATAAAAAAATTAGACATCAGTTATGTCATGTTGAAGTTAATTAGTTAAGCTTTATAATTAATATTTAGAGTCCAAAAGATCGTGGTGTTAAATCAGTATAATATGAGAGTGATTTCCTTAGAAACATTTTAGATTACAGTAACAAATAAATGATTGGTAAGTTCAAGACTACAACATGCGTGATATTATTATTTGATAAATTATTTATATATTTCTTTTTTTATGTCGAATAATAATGGCGAGTTATTCGACTATTCGCCATAGGAAATGGCGATTAATCGGTATTCGACTATTAGCTATAACAGCTATTCGCGGCATCTCTAATTTATTAGTATTTTTTATATTTTAATTTAATAGGGATTTATTTTGGCAAACAAATTAGTAGATGTCATTTAACGTAACCGAACTTTATTTCAAAACTAATGAAAAGCAAAAACAGCGCAATGACATTTATAAAATGAGCAGGTACATATTTAGACCAAATATAATTGAGTTATTATAAAACACTAGTGGTCGCCTAATGGTCGAAATTCGACCTAATTTATAATTGACAGCATTGTCAACGTCATAAAAATATCATTACACATAACATGGTGAGCATATGCGAAAGTCATTGGACCTGATCTGTGATAAAAAATTTCGATAAACAATTCGTTGCAAGACCTGTATTTAAAACCGTCTTGACAACAGACTTTGACAATAAACAAAATTTGTGTATGTATGTACATTGTACATATGTGTGTGTGTGTGTGTGTGTGTGTGTCGTAGTGTGTGTGTGTGTGTTTATTTTTCATTAATTTAATGTATTTTTTGATCATTATTATAAAAAATATTAGCATTCTGCACTTCTTCTCCATATAAACTTTAACTGTGCCAAATTTCATACTTCTCCGTTCGAGTGATTTTCGTAAAAAGGGGTACAAAGTTTTTGCTTCACGTAGGTATTATATAGATTACTTATATACAATGATATGTATGTATGTATTTTATTTTTTAATATTGAGTATCTGTTTCTTTCCTAAGATATGAAATTGATTTTTATAGTGGAAATTCCTAGAATATTAACACAACGATACTGTTATCTGTAAAATTTATGGCTTCTTGTGAGAAGGATGTATAGATGGCGCGCTCTATGCATATTGTTTCGCTATGGCGCAAACTTGGTGAATTTGATGATTGAATACTTCATGATATTTAGATGGCGATACTTTAATGAAATGCTGTCATCTAGTATTGTATTTATAAAGCAAAATATAGTAAGATTTTAAAATGTTATTAACCATAACACAAGGTGGCGCTGAAAAAATATATTTTATTGTTTTGAGATAACTAAAGATTTAAAAAAACAATATTACTATAAAATTATAATAAATTGTTGTATTGTCATCGGTCTTTGATAAGTGTGCAAAGTTTCAAATCAATCCGACGTTTTGAAGAGGGTGAAAATCACGTTCAAAGATTCGTTTACATAAATACATAGGTAGGTACCAAGCTAATAAAAGCGTGCTAATAAAAAAAAAGGCCAAGTGATAGACTCGTATAGAAAAAGTTTCAACATCGTAAAATATCCAACACTCCATATCTTCTTTTAAAACAATTAAAAACATGTTACGGTGAAATAAAATATATATCTATTTGTCGTTATACCGTTATAGTATTAAATATTCTGTGATAATTTCTAGGGCTTACAACGGACAGACGTAGTCGTACAGTGGTGTCTTAGTAATAGGGTTCTGTCAGCACAGTATATATAATTATTTATTATATACGGAACCTTAATAAAAACAGTTTTAACACTGTTACGTAATCACCTTGTTATTAATAGGAGGATACGTTCTAATAGGTAGAATAGTCGTTTATCACTGTTTACATTTGAATGAACGAGTTTAAAACTACATACCTACGTAGTTAATACCAGACAATTCCGAAATTTCCTGTTAAAAATACAATTTTAGTCCTAAACGTTCGACTCGCTACTTTTATTTCACAAAATTGTCTCTTTTAACACACATTATTTCCATTCCAGTGACTGTGTTTTGGTTAACTTCTAGAGAAAGCCAGGAATGATGACACCGCTTAAAGAAAATTATGTTTTAAAAATTAGCGGGGTGTATATTCACGGTGAATAATTTTATTTGTTTAAATAATACTGGTCTTTGTTTTGTAGACAGTTTAAATGTTTATGATAATTGTTCAAATGCGATTGAAATTATTATTTTAATGCCAAAAATATTTTATTTTTAGTATTTTTTATAGCATTTTTTCATACAAATTCTATTAATAAAAACTTATATATAAATATTACAGTAAAAATCAGAGTTTTTTTTTTAATAAGGAATATACGACAATAAGAGAATTCAAATTAGAGTGCAAATAAAGTATTATCATGTATTATATCATATATTATATCATAATGTGATCTCTTTCAGATAAAACTGTCAAAGAGTGTGCATTCTAGAAAAATAATCACTGGTTTTAGTTGCTTGTAGTTTTTACTGGAGTTGTGTTTTCTATACATATATTTTATTCGTGTAATCTAGATCACCTAACTAGAAATGAGCATATAATGTGCACGAAACATTTAAAAAAAACCTGTACTAAAATTATAAGTTTCAAATTATTAACAGTTGTCTAAGAAATACAATATTTAAAGGAGACATAGGTTATATATAAAATTACGTATTTTTAATTTGGTGCCTTAAAAATAAAATTTTTTTCATGAAAAATATGATAAGATTATTTTAGTGTCGTAAAAAATCGTAAATTTTGTAAGTCTTTAATTTTTACATTTTTATTCAATTTATACAATTATTTGGCTATGAAAAAAGAAGAAAAATAAGACGATCAGAGTGAAACGTTTTAATACAAATAGAAAAGAAAAATAAATTTTAAAGAAAAATTCACTTTTACTTCCTCCAGAATTTACATAAATAGGTCAGAGGAAAAGCGAAGTTAAAATTGGCCCGAATCACGAAGTAAATTGATTAGCCCTTTGAAAGCGAGGCGTCGATGTGGACGACGCATTAATTGGGATGGGACGGCTCTGTTCGATCAAACTTTGCATTCGCTTACCTACGAACTAATTGATAACCTTACATGTGCATTGATGAAAGAAGAGTAGTTGGCAGTTCTATCATTTTTAGTAATTAATAATCTATGATGACAACTGTTTGCTTTAATCATTTTTGATATTTTCTATAGTGTGTATAATAATAGCACACATTATGGACACAAACATTTGACATTTCACACTAATAATAATATTGTTCAAAAAAACATAAATATAAGATTTTCCCATATTTTTGATTACTGTACTCCATATTAAAACAAGTATGCTTAATTAAAAAAAATAAAAAACCCGACTGCGTAAAATACTCTTATTATAAACTAAAAAGAATGAAACAATTTACTAGCTTTCATTTGATACCCATATTGCTACAGTAAGAAAAAAAAAATTCAACTCCCCCCCCTCATTCGGCCATTTGCGGGCGCCATTTTGAAAATTTATATAGCCTATGTCACTACTACAATTTAGACAAATCCAACGGCACCTCTTATGTCAAAAACCGTCCAGCCGTTTGGGCTGTAGGGCGTGCCAAAGAAATGGACATACATACATACATACATACATACATACATACATACATACATACATACATACACTCGAAAAACATAACCCTCCTTCTGTCGCAGTCGGGTAATAACGTAGGTACAATTGTGACGAATCTACCGACAACATTTATATGTATGACAAAATCCATCCAATCGTTTAGCCTACAGAGCTTACGTTCAATATACTTTTATAGTAATAGCCTATTCGATAATCGTTCTGGTGTAGTGGTGCGAGTAGTTGCAGTAACGCCGGCGGAAGATATTTGTATTTGTTCAAATATCTTCCGCCGGTGTTGTTGTTTTTGTGGGTCTGTCCACTATGCCTCGGAGCCGTCGGTCCCGGTTGTTATCGTAAACAGCTCATTGCGATCGTTACTCATGATAGGAAAAAATTACCTGCCATCTCGCAGTGGAGCAGCGTGGCGGATTATGCTCCAACTTTTCTCCTATATGGAGAAGAGGCCTTCGCCCAGCAGCGGAACGTTTACGGGCTGATTCGTTCATTCAATAGTCTATTCATTATGTCTTTGTGTTCAATTTTTTTTTATTATGATACGTATCAATATAATGAAGTTCCTATAGGATTGAGCTCCTCCACGTTGTCCCACTGCGGGTTGGATTTTTTTTTCGAACATACTAACTAATAATAAATATAATATTTAAAACGTACTCCACAACTACATTACCATAAAAATAATGGTAAAAAAATATTTTTAGTTCAATCTTCAACAAATAGAAAGTGAATCTCGAATTTTTTGAGTACTTAGTATTTTGTAGCATTTCATCCATCGGTCTGTCGACTCTACTCGGTAATCGGTGTAGGTAATTGCTTCCGTTCGAGGCGATCTGTTCACTGCTGTACCTGTGCTTCACCTTTGTCATCTCCGTATAGCTTTATAGCGTGCACCATTATTGCTTGTTGAAATTTTCTCGTCAGTTAGTAAAAGCAACTAAATTAACAGTGTATTGAATTGTTAGGGTTTCATGAATTTTTAAGAAGGGAATTTTACAAAAGTTATTTTTATTTCTAATATGTGGTATGTGTTAATACTAATATTCTTTATTTAAATTTATATTTGTTCGGGTGCTTACCGCGTTTATAATTTTGTTGAGTTCCCTATATTTCGGCAATGTTTCAATAGCCATGATCACGGGGAGACTGACGTTCGGAGATGGTGGATGATGGCAAATCAGAAAAATCTGTCTACCCTCTTTCTTCTTCGTTTAGGTCGACTAGTTTCGGCACACGGACGCACTTGTTCACTACGGCACACTATACTGACAGTGTCTTTTTTGGACTCTGAGCACCGATACCGTGACACATTTTCACAAAAACTAATCACCGGATTCCACATACTCGGTATTCTGAAACCGTCTTCCCTATTGATATTCTTTATTGTACATTAAAAGATAAATAAGAAAGTATAAAAGGCAATAATATATACAAAAGGCATTATATTCTTTTATATCAATAAACATAGGTAACTAGATCTTTATTATAATAATATTTTTTTTATTGTACACCGAAAAATTCCAATCATATTTAGTAATACCGCAATAAAAGATGTATGATGGAAGTCTTACCGCTAAAAGAGCGATTTTCGAGAGACCTTAGAAATATATTTATAGATATATATTTTGAATGTGTGAACTGAAATATGTAAATAAATAATTTAATTGGTAATTCTTATTTTAGACAAGAATTTTACTTAATATATAACAAGTTTTTAATGATTATTATAATTGTTTATTTTAATATTATATATTTATATTTAATATTATCAAACGGTTAAGAAATTCACTTCGTGTTTAGCCTTCTATGGCGTTTTATTCAAAACATATGAAACTCCGCGATATGAGATGCGAGTTTAATAAAAATTCTCCGTGAAAAATTTTGACGTAACATGTAAAACATGAGCCAAGAGAATTTTCAAGCAAAGCTTTAAATCGTCTATCGTATGGAGTCGCAATGAGGACGGCGATACCTTTTGGCGCGGGCCGGCGTCGCTTATATACCGCCCAATATTGGTCGACTGACATACAGATAACAAGAATATATCTTAGAACTATTTAAATTAATAGTTCATTTTTCTTGTATTATGAAAGACATCAAAGCATAATATATTCGGTTGTTAGTAAAAGTAGCATTTCGAAATTAATTTACAAAAGTAAGATTGGAAAATGTAATTTTATTTAATTATGTATGTAGACATTGTACGATGATATAGCTATGCCCTTCAAAAAGGCTATGTTTTGTATTTGTGAAAATATTTATAACTACGAAAAAAATATCATTTTCAAGTGCCATTATATAATTTAATTAATAATGCGTCAGTGTTTATTGTCTTATATTTGCTATTTCGGGTCGATGATTGAGTACCGATGACAAAGTAAATTTAAATATATTTTAATTGAATAATAATATTAAAGTTCATGTTTAAGTATCTAATTTTAATTAATGGAAATAACAAAAAAGAATGTTTTTTTTTAAATGTAAATAATCATATAGGTATGCATCAAAAACTAAGGCTTTATAATTGCTACTTACCAAAAAATAATATTGGTTTTAATACCAAACATTAATTTTCTACTTTGGCTATTTTATATATTGTTTGGGTTATAAATGTTTTTGTGTTAATATGCAATTTTAACATAAACAAATATTTATGATTTCCAATAACTAAACTAAAATTATTCGTTATAAACTTGTTGTTGTTATGGCTACCCTGGAAAGAAAATCTTTTTATATTGAACGATACAAAAAATACATCACGTAAACAAACTCTTTTTTTTTGAAGTCGGTTAAAAATAAGAATAATTATCATATAGAATAGCTCATCCTTTCTTTAATATGTAAACTTTATAATAATTATGAATGCTGTCATTTTGCAGTTATTGAACCTGACGCGACAGTATGTCTTTGCTCTTTAGTGTGAAGGCGATGTTACATAAATTCAATTTGAGCACCTCAGAGAGCTCTGCAAATTGCCTCGTCGACCAGCAAGCAGAGTTAACCCTTTGACGTCGATCACCGCCATTCCGTCACCCAACCGTTTCGTGAGGTCATTCCAAATCACACTATTTTGATTCTAATATAGCACTAGGCTATATGTATTCGTAATATAGCATTAGGTATTTTTTATTAAGATATTTCTATGCATTTAATACAGTTACAATTTATTTAAATTAGTTGAACCTTTCTTACGGAATATTTGATATATTTTTTTTAATGAAAGAAAAAATAAAACACTTGTAATCTAAGCATTGGTGGATAATTATTTTTATTATTTTAATTTAAAGTATTATTGAAAGATAAGAGTACCAAAAAATGGATTTTCACAACTAAAATTGAAAAAATTCTGTACAGAAAGGATGCAGGTCTAACAGGCCTTTATTACTGACATTACAGTCACGTGATAGCGACGAAAAACGAAATACGGATGGTACATTCCTTTATTGGCCGTATCCGAAGTTTTAAAACTGATTTATACTTAACATAAACATGAACATGTTAGTATGCGTACTAATCCGATTTAGATGTTTATATTTATTGTATTTATCCTATTACTATTTTGACTCAAATGTAATGATAAAAAAATGTTTTTAGCCTCACTGATTGTGTTTCGATTAAGGTCATTTTAATTTCAAAAATCCTTCGATGGGGTGCTAAATTTGTGTATTTTTTTTGTAAAATTAAAAAAAATATTTATTAAAAAACTGTAGGCGACCTAACAAAAATTTTGGTGGACCTATATAGACCTAACGTAGTCCTATCGATTAAGGTCATTTTGATTTCAAAAACACTTCGAGTGTAGCTAAAGGTAATCAATATCAAGTTAGGACTCACTGACTTATGAAAATATTTATCACTGTTAAAGGAAATATTCAGAACAATTAGATAAATTATTAGAATTTTCAAATTTGTTATCGTAGGATAATCGTAGTCAATAAAACACAAAAAAAGTTGCACATATAATTTTTATAAATTGTAATTAGTTTGCCATATCAGCAGTTGCATAAATAATTCTCATAGTGTTTGTAAAGCCAGAACCCTGCCTCCAGCCGGCAACCAGTACAATGGGGTCTCCTATTCTTATAAACCCTTGTTCCATAGCCCACTTAATGCAAAAGTTAACGCGGCTTTCAAGGTCTTGGTGCCAATCTATAGCTGGTTCAGCTGAATAAAATAAGAAAAAAAGTTGGTTCACAATTAGTAATAACAAACTTTATACTGTACTAGCGGCCCGCCCCGGCTTCGCACGGGTATTTAACTAAAATTTCAAAAAATATAAATTTATATTCTTTATCACCTACACCTGCGTCGACTGAAAATTTACGTCGTTGCTACCTTAGGAACAAACAATCGTGTGTGTATCTCAGTCATATATTTATATTTAATAATAGTCCAAGACAGCTTTTATCTCCTCCTTCTTAGTTTTAGTGTAAGATAAAGTTAAATGGGTACATGATTCATAATGTTTTCTGATCTTGTTCCAACATTAGTCCGTGGTGCCAATCTGTACTAATTGGGGTGTTAATGCCGTATAATTCAAAAATGTTTCCAAGTTCACTTCGGTATCTTCTATATCTGTATCATTGTGAACTACAGATGGCTTGCTGATGAGTCATTTAGTTTAAACCTTTGACTTAACACAACACCAACATTGAAGTAAAAAATATTATATAAAACACTATTTTACAATAAAGCAATCACACGTTATATTTACAACTCAATTTTGTTACGTTTATTATAAAGTCTTGTCTGTTCCACCAGGAGCACCCAAAAAAAGATATTACCTACATCTGCGTCAATACTGGAAAATATTTTATAACAGACGGATTGGTTGTCAAACATGTGTCAAATTCAAAATAAATTTTAATTTAAATCAAAATCACTATGGAGTATTTATATCAAAATAATGTTCTCCCCCCTTTTAACATCGTTAGAGGATGAATTTCGATAAAATACGAAACACGTCTTCAACCAATTCTGTTAAAGAATATTTATGCGAAATTTGAAGTAGATTGGACCAAGGAATCATGTTGTTCCATACAAACTTTGCCCCCCTTTTTCACCCCCTTAGAGGTAGAATTTCGTAAAATCCGTTCTTAGCTGACCTCTACTCGGTAAAAGGAATATTCCTACCAAATTTCAAGTCTCTGCGCCTTATAGTTTCAGAGATATCGTGATGAGTCAATGTATACGTGGAAATCTCTTTTATATATATAGATTGAACTGAATCAGCGTGTCAAGTATAAACGTCCCACTTACGGATAAAGGCCTCTTCTCCATGTAGAAGAAGGATTGGAACTTAATTCACCACGCTGCTCCACCTCGGGTAGGCGGATAATTTCCCTACCATGAGTAACGGTCGTTACCAGATGACTATGATAACAACCCGGACCGACGACTTAACGTGTTCTTCGAGTTACGGTGGGGAAACCCACAAGGACATACGCCTAGACCGGAAATAAATATTTGCACAAATACAAATATCTGCCTTGAGTGGGAATCGAACCCGCAACAACCGGCGTTGAGGTGACTTCTCCTACCACTACACCAAAACGGTTTTCTTAATACTATTCTTTAATAAAATTGTTTTGATTAACACTTTGGTGTTAGTGTTGACAGAGTTGGAAGCCAACAAATACATCCAACATCTTTACCTCCCTAACATTACCCTACACCCTTTTAAGGAACAACTCATTTTTGGTTTCTTTGGTTATGCAAGTTTTATGTATGCCTGTATGATCACCCGTTGCCCAGTTTCTTTAAGTAAAACTTAAAATTATGTAACAAAAACAAAATACTACCTTCATAAACAAGAGGTATGATTCCTCTCCACAAATGTAACTGTCTCGCAATGGCTGCGTATCTAGTGACTGCAATGATAGGACAACGAGGTCTATATTTCGCAACAACTTGGGCAGAATTTCCTGATGAGGTTACTACAACGATCGCTGCAGCCAGAGAGCGTTGTGCAGCCATGACTGCGGCCAATGCGGTGCCAGTGGTTTGATCGCACGGAAGTGGAGTCTACACGCGTTTCATGAAAAAATATTTTATTTATATTATGTTTTTGTTTTATGTAAGCTGTAAAAACTAAAGGTTAATAAAATAAAGGAAAGGATATGACATAGGATGTTTCTAATTGCAATACGAAACGTTGATACTTTTAAACTAGACTTATCAGTGATTCTTCAACGGCCTTAATTCCTATTTTAACTTTTAGTAATAAAAGTAACTAGCACAAACATTTTATCTCCATTTTTTTTTACTAGGCTATGATAATTGTCCCTGGATATGTACTACTTTGTGTAAGTAACCACGGTAAAATATTTCATAATTCTAGACTCAGTGTCTAGGAGGCATATAATATTGAAAATATTTTTCATATAATATAATAACATATTATATTTTTTATTTATAGACAACATACCGTATCTATAAAGTCCTCAAAAATTTGCTTAGTCCATAAACACGCTTCTGCCTCCTTACATATCGTAGCCATACATGAAACTGTGGCTACCGGGTAACGACCGACTGCTGTTTCCGCTGAAAGAACTAGGGCGTCAGCACCGTCAAGGATACAATTGGTTATGTCACACAACTCTGATCTTAGAGGAGTTTCGTTATAACGCATACTGCTTAGAAGATGAGCACTGACACAAACTGGAATGTTAGCCTATAAAAATGTATATATAAAAATAAAAATTTATGAAATAAAATATGTAAAAAACAGGTAAAGAAAGAATTGTTACCTTATTAGCTCGCGCAATCATGTTTTTTTGTGCAATGATTAATTTTTTAGGTGTTATATCTGAGCCTAATTCTTGCCTCGTTACCATAATACCATTACTTATCTGAAATCATTTTTTATTATATTTTTAACAAATATTTTTCTTTAATTAAATTAGTATAATTGATAATATAGCTATTTAAAATATATAAATTTATGAAATTATTTTTTTTTGTTTCCTTTTCAGAATTATACATTTCTATAATTTTTATGTCTGTCTGTTTGAACATGCTTCACAGCTAGTGATCTGGTGTAGATTGCAAAATTTATTGTAATTTGAATTTTGTATTTTTATATTTATTGACGTCGTTAGAAAAGAGTAGGTGTGTGTTTTCTTTACCATTTTTGGATCACATTAAAATACATGTGATTCAGAAATGATAATAACATTGCATAAAATAATGTTTTGTAATATTTTATTAATTATAATTAATAATTAATATTCATATATAAAACTCTGTAAACGGAAAAAGATTTATTTATTATTTATTTATTCGCAATGTACAATAAACCCTTGTTATTTTGGCACTATTGAAAGCCATTTATTCAAATGAATGAATGAAATGTATTAAGTTAGCAGTGCAAAATCAAAAGAAATAATCAAACTGTTCTCTTATATTTACTCGAATTTTACTCATTTAATTAAAATTCTATATCGGATTTTATCGCGTTTATTTAAAACTTTACAGTTTAACAATATTCCTCCGAGATCATTGACGCTGTTAAGGATCCGAAACGTCGGGAAATAATTTAAAATATTGTTAAACTATAAAGTTTTTTAAACGCGATAATATCTGATATAGAATTTTAATTAAAATGAAACAATCAAACTTTTAATAAACTAAATCCATCGCTGCGTTTTGGCATTGGAAACTATGTATGAAGGTATATGGTATGTGTGAAGGTAGCATGGACCCTGGTTTCCTACTGGTAACCGGTTATAAAGTCACCCCGAATTTTGTTTTTATTTTATTGCTTTCTCTTTTAACCCGTTCGCGAAATCGAAATCGATCTTAATGAATACAATATTTTGAAATATGACGTTATCCCAATATATGGCGCTGATCGTGCTTTTTGGGTCGCGATTAGTTAGTACCTCCAATCACTTATACAATTACATACAAAATCAAATCTTATGTACGAGTAACGTCGCGGGCATAGCTAGTTAGTTAACAATTAAATTAAAAACCTTCAATTCACTAAAAAATACACCTACGTTGTAAAATAAAAAGTACATTAACAAAAATTCATATAACCAGAATGAGAATAAAATTTACATATACATATTGCTTATGAGTGTTGTATATTACAATTTTAACGAACTGTTCTGTAACAGCCTTTTAACGTTCTATTGAGAAGCATAACTATTCCTATTAGGGTAAAAGATAAAAACGTAACACGCAATGCTGTTCTGGTAGTAGTTCCTTGGCAAATGTCAGAATTTCTGCCGAGGATGCAAGTTTCTTCAGGTTGTTTTCCTTCCATGTATAAGAGAAAATTTTGATTTAGCACTTTTAAACTTATTGAAACAGCAGTGGTAGCCTGTATTTAAATCCTCTACAGTTAAGATTAGTTACAGTGCCCTCACGCACTAGTAATATTGGCGATCACATCACTTCTAACTAAAAATGAAGAAATTCGTAACTTGCTTCAAGAAAGAATAAAGATGAAGCGATAGAAATAGTTAAGTAGTAGTTTTTTTAAGGTAAAATGAAGCGCTCGCATCCAACTCAATTGATTCGATATAACTTTACACTATAACGCAAAGTAGTACTTGCCGATAGAATGTCATCGAAGTTGCGAAAACCTTCGATTGTTTGGATGTTCGCGACAATAGCTATTTTCTTTCCTTTGTCTCCCATTAAGTGCCTGAGCTCAGTAATAGCATTAGCCGAGTTTACGAACGACGCGACAAGAATGTCCAACTGAAAAGAACTCACACTTTATTACACTAACTAATTTTTCTCGTCTTTGGAGTAAATTGTGTCTAAAATTAGTAGTTGTCGCTTAATAATGTACACAACGCAAAATTGTTTATTATTTATTAATAACTTTATTACATGAAAAAAAAAAATTGTGACGTAATTGTAGACATTTTTAACATCCTTTTAAAATTATTATCTTTATATTATTTATTGAACTTTAAAACATTTTCATAATTTATGATTACAATGTAGGTAGGCAAGGGAGAACTTATTTCTAAAAGAAATTTCTACCAGTCTAGAGGTATTTCTACCAGTCTAGGTCAGTGATGAAGTTTCCGCGAGGTACAGTAGTGCAAGTGAAGAAAATAAGGCAGTTAATACATTGTATAACAAATAAATATGTTTAACATACACACACGGTAGTCTGTCCCTAAGGTAGGCAACTTAATGCCTGTGTTTTAGGTAACAGTTGACTGATATACATTTTTTAAAAATCAATATACATATAAATAATACATAAATAAATAAATACATATTACACCCGGACTCGGGGCGGGAATCAAACCCACAACCCTGGAGCAGAAAACAGGGCCACTCCTAACTGCACAACGGGCCAGTCGGATACATAACCATAATACATACCCACATGATATACCTACATGACAAAATTTGTACACTACGTACACAACATTTTACGTATCATATATTGGTAGTAATTGTCATGTTTACTATTGTGATTTATATTTTTAAAATTTTGTTGTTTTCATTGTTTATTCTAATAAATAAAAAAATGTAAGTATACTTTAAATAAATGACGGGCTACTCACTTGATTACGTACTGCCATTTCGATATACATTTTGTCGTTTTCGGTATAATTAGGCATATCGAAGGTGACATTGGGTACGAAGACATCTTTGTACGATCCAAGTAATCCACCTCTTTCGATTTTGCAAGTTAAAGTTGTCGACGATATCATTTCAACTTTAAGCTGTATAGTCTCATTGTCTAATAAAACGTAATTCCCTTTGCTCATCTGCTCGGCAAAATGCATGAAGTCAACATAGACTGTGTAAGTTGAACACCTGTCTTTATAGGTTTCGTCTGTTGTTAAACGTACTACTTCTCCTGCGATAAGTTCAACAGTTTCACCATAAGACTGCAAATAAAACGACAATATCATGTACAGGTTCGATAAAACAAATTTAAACTTAAAACTACTTAACAACCCTTTTAACCCAAAACTATTAGAAACAATAGTTAACTTCAGCTTATAGTAAAGGCCGCACTCAGCGTGCTTCAGATTCAACGATGAGTTCCTATTATAAATGTCAAAAACAAAGTTTACTTATTTCATGTTGAACACTGGTAAAGTTTTAATTTCGTTATATTGTTTTATCATGTAAATTCTCTATGATGGTAATCTTTTATTGTATTGATGTCGGTTCCTCTTAGCATTATTTAGTTATTGATTAATTATAGTATTTGACGTATTATAAACATTAAGGTTATTCAAACAAAGTCGCCTTGATCGTCGCCTAGTATCATAAAAAAATATTAGGAAAAAAATCTTAATCGTAAAAACGTTTCGATTTGAATAATACATTCAGTTGTCTATTTACAGAGATATTATTTTACTTTTAAAAGGATTTTATATTTTTGTATATGTTTAATAAAGATTTCAAAATCAGAAAATACTTTCAGTAATAGATTTATATAGGAACATACATCTGCAATGCTACCAGTTCTGATTTTCCGACCTGGCAGCCGAGCAGCAATGGCTAGAGGATAAACTTTTCCCATTTTTATACTATAATTTTTTGCTGCTTGACGAAGAGTTTTAATAGTTTCAACATGTTCTTCCTTGGTCCCAAAGCACAAATTTTGTAGAGCAATGTTCATACCCGCGGACATCATTTTCTCCATAACATCGATATCTTTTGTAGATTTTCCTTAAATATAAAATGAAAAAATAAAATAAAAAAGGAATAAAAATATTTGTGATGAAAAATTTTATAAAATTTTATCTAGTGTTTTAAAATTATATAATAAATATCAATGAATATTAACAAAGGTGAGATAATTGTATTTAAAAATAGGTTATTATTGGCTTGGTTGTTGACTGGCCAGTTGGTGCAATTGGAAGTGTCCCTGGTTTCTGCTCCAGAGTTGGAGTTCGATTCCCATCTCTAGCCTATGTGTAATGATTATAATTTGTTGTGTATATATTTTGTTACTCCTTGTTTATGGTGTGATATATTGTTATTATAAGTTAGCTGTTACCCGCGATTTTGTTCAATAAGGACCAAATTCACCGGTGGCTGATAAAGTTTATCTTGCATATAAGTAACCAGATAAACCTGAACCTTAGGGCCTCTTTCATTTGAATTAAAAACACAACTTTTGATTTCATAATTTGCAAACATAAATATCTGACAGTTTTATTGTGAAAAAGAACAAACATACCAAAAACTTTTTTTCTATTATTTACCATTATATGTCAGATAACTACATATTTGAAATGATAAAACTCATACAAACTTAAGTCCCTCGTTAAATTCTCTTGAGGTGTGAATTTCAGCTGCAGCATGTGTTTAATTATTCCTAATAGCAAGCTTAAAAATTTCAACCTGGTAGTTTATAAATGCTAAACTGACACACTTTTATCTCTTTTACCATTTAAATTATCAAAAATCCTTAATGATGTTTAAGTTTAGATATACAATGTTATGATAAATGCAGATTTAAAAAAAGTACCTGGATGACCGAGCTTTGCTCGGTTAAATTATATTTAGATATTACTACATACTGATGAAACAAATAATATTTTCGATCTGACTGATATAATAGTAAAATAATAGGAACTGGTTATTTAAATAAAAAATAAAAAGAGCTCTCAATAATAGTTTTTCTCACAAAAGAAGAAACTTGAAAAAAAAAAGGAAAAAAATTGGACTGTAGACCTGGATTCGAACCCGGGTTTTCTGGTTTCAAATCTGCCCGATACCCATTCGAGCTATTATAAGCTTATTAATGACAGCGAAATTTACCTTGGTATTCTAATGATATTTTTTGATTACGTAAAAAAAGGGATAAAACAACATTTTCTAAAAATAAATCCTAGCTAGATCGATTTATCGCCCCCGAAACCCCCTGCATACTAAATTTCATGAAAATCGTTGGAGCCGTTTCCGAGATTCAAATTATATATATACAAGAATTGCTCGTTTAAAGATATAAGATATTTACCCATAGTTGCTATAATTCCAGTAAGTCGCTGACATGCCGCTGGTGAGCTAACGTCAAGATTCAAAACATGATCTAAAGGCGATCGTGCTTGTGCTGCGGGTAATTGTTGTCCAGGTAGATCCATTGCATCATACTAGAGAGTACGCAGAATCAGATTATGAGTAACTTAAAGATAAGATTCGTAATAAAACATTTATGTCGTAAATCATTTAGAGTAGCTCCAACGTGCCATGTTTGTGTTTCACTAACTCCGTGAGCACGTTACGTTGTTGCTTTCAATTATTGTTAAAGTACTGTTTATGTTCTAAAACTTTTGTTTGAATATAATTAGTATAATGTAATGTTACATAAAATGAATCTAAAACGTGTCTGTGCTATGGATATTTTCACATAATTTATAGTTTTTGTTTGTTTAATGAATGCAATCAGTAAAGAGCGTAAAGCAAATAAATACGTAGAAATTACTGAATTTGATTAGGTATTTTATTATAAAAAGGTGAAAATAAATTGAATTATTATATTATATATAAATTATATATATAATATTTTCAATTGTAAGTTAAAAAAAAAAATTAAACACGCAATGGTTTTTTTTTATAGATCAATGCACGCAATAGTAAATTTTTACAAAATAATGTTATATTGATGTGAAATAATCGAATGTAAACTGCAATTAAATAAACATCTTCTTTACTAGTAACAAACGATTGACTAAAAGCATTTTAGTTTATATAATGTGTTCATGCTAATGGTTTTGTTGGGATATGTTATATTTAAATTTACTTTTTTTTACACTCATATATATTACTAGCTGTGCCCCGCGGTTTCATCCGCGTTAAGTTATGGATTTTTAAAACGTACTTAAATATTTTTAAGCATTTACTCAGACAATAAGAGTATGTACCCGCCCCGTTGGTCGAGGTCGAGCAAGCGTTACTGCCGAGCAAGGTCTCAGATTTGATTCCTGGGTCGTTCAACGTTTTATTGAAGTTTTTTTTTTTTTTCGAAAATTTTCAATAAAAGAGTCATGTTATATTTACTTTAAAAGTGGAACTATAGTTAAAAAATGTCTCGAGAAGAGAAATAATAAAGGACGCAACGGAAGCTCTCAAAAAAGATTATTTTTTTAGTTTTTGTAACATTTCTTATAATTGCTCAACCCCTATTGGTCTGAGATTAGCGCGTTCAAACAAACAAACAAACAAACAAACAAACAAACTTTTCAGCTTTATAATATTATAGTATAGATTTATATTTATGCAGACAAGTATTTTGTCTGTAAGAGATTTCTTGTTACAGTAATACATATAAAGCCATTGTATGCCGTATTTTTATGCTTTTTGCTTATTTGTTTGTAATTTTGTAAAAAAACTTAATTAACAAAATGAAAAATAAAAAAAATGGTTGATGGAAGGGATTTTTTTGAAATTAAATTTAAGATAAATGATGTATATATTAAAGGTACACACGACATACTAGTCCGTAGTCCTATATGACAAACAACATAAAAAATAAACTATATAAGAGATGTTTAAACAGTACCACCATATCCCACGGTTTTGAAAAGAAATTGTGTTCATAGCAATTTATAACAAATATTATTTATTCATGATTATTTTAACATAATTATTTTAATGTTTATTTGTATTTAAATTTATACTCTAAATGATTACCTCATCAAGCTTTTTATCAAATTCCGTTGGCCACACCATTGTTAAAAAGAATAAAAATAGCAAATTTGTATAAATGATAAAGAAATAACTCTAAACGATTATTAATTAGGATAACATATTCAATACTTTATTATATGCCTTTAAGTTGGCATTTAATATTTTTCTTATGTCATTAGTTCCCCTCAAAGAACCTTATCGTTGCGTGACATAATGCTTTGAAAAAAATAATAAACTCACAAAAAAGGCTAACTAAACTTTTTTATTATAAACATGAACTTAACTGCACCGAATCAGACTGTAAATGTGCCTTCTCTATATAGGAAGGGTTGGAGCTTAATTCACCAAGCTGCTTCAGAAAGTATCCGCCAACCTACAGGTTTTTTTTCTCCATCATGAATTACAATCGCTATCAGGTCATCATCTATGATAACCTCCAGAATCAACGGTTTTACGTGCTCTGCGAGATACGGTGGGGAGACCCATAAGAAAATACACCCAGACTAGGAAAAAAGTTTGTACAAATACAAGAATCTGCCTCGAACAGAAATCGAACCTACGACCGTCATCTTTAAGGCGGCTACACGCACCACTACACTAGAACAGTTGTCTTTTGTTACCTACCCTATACCATTTCTAAAATGATATGCTATACATTAAATTAGAAAGGAAGTTTGAACTTAATTGATTTTATTTTATTACTTGATTCGCTATGTTTAGTTTAAATTAAGACTGGTGACAATGTAATTTTTTTATTCATTGATTCAGCCTGCTTGATGGTAGAATAGAAACATTCGCCACAACATTAGCCGTTGGATGTCCACTGCTGAACGTACGCTATCATCTTCGGGGGGTTTGCCAATATGATAGGGAATGTTAATCAACATTCCCTATCATCTTCATTCACTCTATCTATTGGTGAAAACCGCATGAAATCAAAATCAAATCCGTCCAGTAGTTTTACAGTTTATCACAAACAGACAGACAGACACACGCGGCTGGGAACATCGTTTTATAATATGTAGTTATGTTTAAGTAAAATAAAAAATAAAAAAACAAATAGAAACTATTAAAATTATTTCTAAGAGTATTGTATTCCGTAAATACAGTACTTTATTTTATAAAAACTAGTCCAAAGACATATTTGAAACGAAAGGAATATCTTCATCATCAGGACATCTGAAAAGAAATTTAGGTTATCAAATTAATCAATAAAATATTTCACGTATTACTGGTATGAAACACAATAATAATTTAACTAATCAATCTGTGGATTAAGCTTCATCACTTTTTAATATTTACGAGAAGAGGCCTTTGCCCAGCAAAGGGACATGAACATATTGATTGAGTTCATCTAGTTTATTTGTATACAAAAACGATAAAATCTTGATAAATTGAAAATACTTTTCAAATTATTATAAATACTTACTCTATTAAAGGTTTACTGCTGATGCTGACATTAAAAATCATTACTGCGTCACAAAATGAACTGAATTCTGATCCTCGCTGAAGAATGACGTAGGTATCACCATATAAAAGCCAGCTTTTTTCTACAGCATATTCTACAGCTAAAAGAATGCGAGCTGTGACATTATTCTCCCATTTGCTATGTTGTTCACCTTTACAGAATGATTGAAATTGTTATAGGGAATATAAGACTATTCTTTGTTAATTAATTCAGAAAAAAAAAACAAAATTCTTACCTTTGTATAAGATTGGCATAACACTCCTGTAGTTACGGAGATGGCGTAAGACTCGAATGTTAGTACTGACTGTGATAATGATGGAGGAGGGTCTCAACCAATGCAACAATCGGATCGTTTTGCCGCTAACCGTCGGCACGATAATCACTCTACTATTGGTTTGATTCGCGGCAGTAACACATGATATAGCCGTGGCCTCTGCAGCGTTAACTGGCATTTTAATCTAATAATTAAAAATTATATAAACATAACGAAATATCTAATAGTGTTTATTAAAAAGTTTCATTGTGTTTTTTATTTATTTCAATCACCTCTTTGATAATTCTTCTGAAATTAGTCTTACTTATTGTTAAGGGTTCGACAGTGTAGCATAATTCATTTATCCCTTTTAAAACTTCAACCATGAGGTCTGCTTCATAGCATTCTTTTAATATAAAGCCGCTGACTCCGTCCATTAAAGCGTTAGTCACATCTGATATCTCGCTATCAATAAAATGACCAGTTTTGAGAGCGTGTTCAAATACACCACCAGATATATAAAGTGGCTTGCCTGCCTAAAATTTTAATGATTTAATACCCGTAATTTTTTATTTTTGATGTAATATACCTATTAATAATTTTAAATACAACTTAATTTAAAAATGGATGAAATAAATGTTTGTTTTTCCGCATAGAATATTTATAATCTTATTAAGAAAATGACCTGTAAACATTTGCCTGCAAGCCACTTTTGAATTTGTGTCAGTCGATATTGTTGCGATTTTTCAATTTCGTAGGGTAGATATTCCCGCGACAGTATCAGTCCATCGGTTTCCTGAAATATATTTAAAATATCTGATTATATAATGTGATATAAATTGATTTCAATAAGAAGTATTAGTTATTTCCAAAGTGAAAATATTATTGATGGTTAAGGTATAGGGTATTGTTGTTGTCAATTTATCTATAGTAATATTATAAGGTATTTGTTTCATTATTATTTTGAACTTGCTATTCTGCGGGGTCTGCTGAATTTTTTTTACTGACATTGGCAGTAAATATAAATACGGATGGGCTATCCGGTCAAAGAATAATATTTTTGTACCTTTAATATTTCGTCAATATTTACAAGACCTTCTTCAGTGCAAATACCACATAATATGAAAGGTCTCTTTATTTTTAGTGTTCTTACAAAGTGCTTTATTTTTTTGATTGTATCAGGATGACGCACATAGTTAATTATTATAGTATCAATCTATAAAGAATAAATTAGTTATTCATAAGCTTACGATATCAGCAACTTATATATGTATAATTAAATATTTGGTTTTCATTAGTTTTAATATGAATTTATGTATTGTACGTGTATAATGTATAAGTATAGTATATTGTAAGGGCATTTATTACAATATATGTTAGTGATTTTTTTTCTTCTTTTTTATAAACCTTCTTCTTCATTTTTAAAAACATCCTCTCCCACGCCTCATAAGGTTGCCTGGTAGGGAATAGTTGTAGTATTTAGCGCTTCTTTTGTGAAGTATGTGTATCACATGTGTAATTCAAATAAATAATTAATAAATAATATTTTGGATGTCGAAATTTATATAATATAACGCTTCTATATCGAATCAGTAACTCTATGATCTACATATATATTTTATGAAACATTGTTTCTAAATTACAAAATAAAGATTACAAGTGAAAATAAATATCGAGATTGTTTTTAAACGAATTTGTACTTACTTGATATTCCAAAGCAAATCTTATGATTTCTGTATCTTTTTTTGTTATAAATGGTCTTGAATGTTTGGCGTGTCGTGTGCAGACGCTGCATAAGTTAGACAGCTTACCACCTTTTGTGACAACGCATTTAATTGACTTATCGTCCACAACTCCTATACATTTTAAAATTATTTCATCTGCTGCTAGTGATATTTCCGTGCCGACTTTCACGTCGTTCACCAAAAAGTGATTATCAACAAAAATTCTCTCAGCGTTGCATTTGTTAAAGTACGAAATATCGTACGTTAATATTACTTCTGAATTCTTTTCCAAGATAATAAATTCACTATCCTATAAAGTTTCAGTAAAAATACATTTTGGAATATGTTTAAGATTCTAAATAATTTAACTACCTACACTTCTATATTATTACAATTAATTAATAGAAGAACAATAAAGTTGAAGAAATGTTTCTTCGATCGCGTCAAAGTTTACATTTTTCGATCCAATTAAATAAATTATTTTTAGTTAAAAAACGTTATGGTTTTATATAATAAAATGCTTTGTCCTGAATGACTGACTGAGTGACTGGCGGATCAACGCACAGCCTAAACCGCTGATCGTAAGGACCTGAAACTTGGAATGTGTGTTCTTTGTATGACGTAGGCATCCACTAAGAAAGGATTTTCCGAAATGCTACCCTTAAGGAAGTGAAGAGCCCTAAAGGGCAAGTTTGTATGGGACAAAGTGATTTCTTGGTTCAATCTTCTTCAAATTTTGCATAAACATTCTTTAATAAAATTAATTGAAGACGTGTTTCGCATTTTATTGAAATTTATCCCTTAACGGAGTTAAAAGGGGTTAGAAAGTTATTTGCTTCGAAGTTGATATCAATACTCCTTAGTGCTTTTAATTTAAATTACTTTTTATTTTGACACATGTTTGACAACTCAATCCGTCTATTATAAAATATTTTCCAGTATCGACGCAGGTGTAGGTGATATCTTTTTTTGGATGCTCCTGGTAGAACAGGCAAGACTTTTCTATTCAATTTAGTGTGGGCCAAAGTGAGAAGCAATTGTGATATCATCGCCTTAGCGATGCATTGTCCGAAATTGCTGCCACGCTGCTGGAAGGAAATAAAAGAGGCTTCCTTTTTATTTGATACAAACCGAAACCCCTTTCTGCTATATACCCAAACAAACGCAAAACGAAATTAATTGTTTGGGATGAGAGTACTATGGCTCATAAAGGGGGTTTTGAAGCCCTAAATAGATCTTTAAAAGATAATAGGAATAATAATTGTCAAATGGGAGGAGTTATTATACTGTTAAAAGGCGAGTTCCAGCAGACTTTACCAATAGTGCCCAGAGGAACGCGAGTGGACGAAGTTAAAGCGTATAGTGAAGCATTGACGACCGTTCTGGTGTAGTGGTGCGAGTAGTCGCCTCAATGCCTCGCCTCAATGACGGTGGTCGCGTGTTGGTTCCCGCTCGGGGCAGATATCTGTATTTATGCAAATATTTGTTTCAGGTCTGGGTGTATATCCTTGTGGGTTTTCCCACCGTGTCTCGGAGAGCACGTAAAATCGTCCGTCCCGGTTGTTATCATGGATACCTGGTAATGATCGTTACTCATGGTTGGTATATTATCCGCCAACCCGCAGTGGAGCAGCGTGATGGATTTAGCTCCAACCCTTCTTCTATATGGAAAAGAGGCCTTCGCTCAGCAGTGGGTTGTTTACAGGCTGATACAGTACAGTGCTGACACAGTACAGAATCATTTGTGGCCTTCAGTGACAAAACTGAGTCTTACCATAAATATGAGAGGAGATGTTATTGCCGGACAGTTCTCAGACCTGTTGCTTAAAATAGGACATGGTGATTTCCCGAAACTGGATAATGATATAATGTATGAGTGTCATATACACTATTATGGTAAATACAGTATGTATTTACTATAAAAAAAGCTTAAGGTCAAACTTTTAAGGTAGCGGGAGTATAATACTTGAGGGAAAGCTGCTTCTCCCACAGCTAGTTGTATGTGGCATGTTCCAGAGTAGTCTGCTGATTCTAGCACCCGAAAGAAAATCAAAAAATATTGTTTATAAAAAAATACTGCAGAAGGTGTAGTATTTCGATTTCGTTGTAAAAATATAATACCCCCGAATAACTTTCTCCAAATCAAAGTCCGAGCTTCGTGTTCAAAGAATTTTTTTTTTATTTTGTTTAATATTTATTTCAACTTTAAATCCCTACTCTATAATAAAGATTTTAATATTTTATAAATATTCAAACAATATTATAACGTAAAAAACAAATAAAAAACCCTATTAAAACCATTTTTGACTTCTAGCGGGCTAAAAGCCAGTGGCGTACAAAGCAGGATGCCATGATTTATAAAAGCAGAGCAGTAATCATAAATGTGAATTCTAAAAAAAAAAACAGACACAGATAATAGTATATCTTGTATTTCTTATCAAGTTTCTCAGTGATTAAATGGTAAAAAACAGGTTAAATATCGGTTAAGTCGGAGTTGGGCTCGCATACAAAAGTACTACTATAGATTGAGCAAAAAATGCTAAACAGGGTAGTAGCTTGTGTGAGGTTCTCTAGCATTGTTAACTCTCGTTTTATTTGTTTTGTATTTGTTGCCACAGAAATGAACATTGAAAAATGGTGCACTTAAAAATTCTGTCTACTACAATTCAAATAAATTCGTTAAAGTTTAAGATTTTAATCAGTAAAACTATAAAATAAAATAAAAATACTAGAATGGAATCCTAAAAAATTAGACGACTTTGCCCCTTCTTCGCTTTTCGACTAGAACTTCTAGTTGTTACATAAAATTAAATTAAAAATTATAATAGAAAATAATAGGATAGTTGTGAAAGACTTTAAATACCTTAAATTTCAACCTTGCGTTTCAAAATTATTAATTAAAGATTATTATTAAGAAAATAAATTAAAAGAAAATATTATTATTATTTAAAGTACAGTGTTTTACATAAAACAGTTTTATAATTACTCGTAAATATTTGGTAGAATTTTTATTCTTGACAAGATACGTACAAATTCTAATAAGCCGGTTTTCACCACACAAGTTTTTAATTCTATACAAGAAGCTACTGGCCAATCTGTAACATTATATTTTATGGAGCACGCTTGAGCTGCTCTGTCGATTTTTCCAAGTAGCCTTATTTTATCTCCTCTCGTACTGCTTGACATTTTAAATTTAGCTACATTCATGCCAGCTTCTAGAAGCTTTTGTATATCGACTGCAGTGATGTGCAAGTCAGCTGAGACATATAATTAAATTCATAAATTATTTTAGACTTATGAGTACTTGATTAACTATAAACATTGTACTTACCTAAAGTGATGATAACAGGACACCTTCGAATCCTAAATGGCGGCTGCTTTAAAACGCTTGTTTTACTAAAGTCGATATCTTTAAAACATATCGTTTCAGGATTCTTTAGCCACATATTGTTGTTACTGATGTTATTTCTGAAGTAATGTAAGCTTATAAAAATAAAAAAAATGCAAAAATCGTACTCGAAATTAAATATAAAATGTCATTTTATTATATATATGTCATATTCGACTTCTATCAACTATATTTCTTTTCTTTAAAATAATTAAGCCATAAAGTTAAGAAAGGTATACTAAATACTAAAAATATAAATAAATAAAGTTATTAATATTTTCACATTACCCGTACTAATAAATCAAATTGCTTTAAACGAAGCTCAATTTTTTTCATTCCAAATCGAGATTCTAAAATTTTTACTGGCGCTCTGCAGATCAACATTATGTTCTAATTAAAAAAAATAACTATGTTTAAATTCGCGGTTAGTGAATATAGACATAGCAATAAGAGCTAGACTGTACTCCAACATTTGAACGTTTGTATAAGAAGGATATTGCGAAGAAAATGGGTGCTTAAGTGATATACAAAATACCTTATTTGATGACATGATAATTTTAATAAGAAAAGCATTACAATAAAAATGACTAATAGAAACTAATAGAACTAACAGATGTTTATCGTGATCTAAGTGTTAGTTTGTATTGTGTGTTAGTTTCCAGACACAGGTTCTACTACTAACTTACTATAAAGCATTTATTTAGTTATTATTACTGACTGTAATTTGACCGAAATTCTTTTAAATTGACATGTATACGATGAAGTAGAATAGTTAATAAATCTTGAATTATTAAGGGTATCGAAGACAAAAAAGCAACTTCCATTTTAGATACATGAATTGGATAAATCAATTGTATGGCTATTTGCCAAGTGGATATATCGCGTTCTCGCAGTATTGACAGCGGCTCTGAAGAATGCGTTTCTGACACATGTTAAATGGATGGGGCTCGAGATGGACAGTATCTAATAAATAATACAATAAATATTAATTCTTGCCAATAACTAGTACTAGCATTAATACAATTATTTATTAAAAGTTTTATTACTTGTTTTTTGGTGTCTTATTACATATTTCAACTAAAAGGACATTTTGAGTAGCAAGTTACTTGCATGCAAGTACATAAAATTATATATTTTAAAACAAATTATAAATAAAAGTCCCGTGCAAAATATCAAAAATCTGTAATAAAGACTTTTTTTAATTATTCAAAGATATTGAATTACGCAATTTGTGTATGATTTATATAATGAGCATGTGATAATAATAATTAATTTATAAAATGTGTAAGAAAACAAACCATATTACTCGTATAACTTTTGAAGGGTACAGTTAAATAATAAGTTAGTAAAAAATTTTAAGTAATTGTTCGCCTCTATAAAATTAAGTTAGTTGATGATATGTGTTAATATCATCATGTTGCTCTAATTGTAATTGTTCTTGTTGTAATATCATCATCAAATCATCATAATGTTGTGTTCTGTGAGTAGCAAAGCATTCGTTTACAGTAGCCGAACTACCGTTCCGTTCTTTGTGTCTTTTTCATTTTACATGACATGGCGAAATCAACCGTGCTGCTAATGAATGAATGAATAAATGAATTGTGATTTATTTATAATCAATAGTCAACTCTGAAATCTCACAAATAAAATATTAAATAGTTATAATTTTTTCATAAAATAATAATTCATGGTTAATCGAATTTATTTTGTCTGTTCATGATTTTACATGTAAGTTTATATGTATCCGTAGCTGTTTTTCCTGAGATTTAATTTACTAGTATTAAATCTGTTTTTCATTTCTTATTCAATCAAAAACAAAATAAGTCCGGAAAAATGACAAAACGTTAGTAACAACGGAATCTTTGGCAACGAATCGCCTTGTGTTTGTTCAGTTCGCGGCAAGCTAATGGACAAACAAGGGTCGCTGTAGCAGTGTTGACTTTCAGTTACCGTGCAGGCGGCGTCCTTCTTGTATCTTGTAAGATTTATTTTCACCCCAGGCGATGACAGTTTTAGGGTCCCGTAATTAATCAAACATATAGAGTTGTTTAGCAATCAAATCAAAACTGAAAATTTTATCATATTTACCTACATAATATTTTCATACATTTACTTGTAAAATTTTTTTGTTTTATTTTATTATAAAACTAGGTCAGGCTACCTACTCTACCTACCTACCTACCTACTACCTAGGCTACCTACTCTAGTAGGTAGTTACAAAAATATAATAAATTTTTAGTATAGATTATGACAAGAATGCATTATGAATAATTTCGTAGAAAACCATGTATTAAAAATATAATGTTTTGTATTAAGACTCATGCATGTCTTATTCAAAAAATAAGTACAATAATCTTTGCATCAAAAAATTGTCTTCATTTGACGGCAGTGGATTATTCCCCATTGTATAGAAGTTGTGTCAGTGATCTCGGCGACATCTAACTGTCTATTCCTTAAGGGGAAACCCCATGAATTATGGATAAAGTCGACATCCGAAAAACCTTCCTCAAACGTGCTTACTGTTTGTGTCTTTTTTGATTACCCGAGTGAATTCCTGACTCTTAGATTAGGAATACGAGGCATTTTTAATTTTTATATACATAGCTACTGAAATACTTTCTTTAAATGAAGTAGATAATTGTTGAACTTATTTATTGATTAATTATATTTAATTTAATTATATTTATTTATAATTGTCTCGAAACACATCGTGAATAAAGTTTTTTTAGGTTCTTTTTTTTTGTGAATATGTGGAATTAAGAAAGTTATATCGATATATTTTTATTTATTCGTAATACGATATAGAAATGATATAAAATATTAGGATTTAGTTTTAAAACGAATTCCTAATATATTCTGTTTCTTTATTTATATATTGGACAGACTTTTAAATAAATAAACATTTCTGAGCATACACGAATAAATATCTATCAGGGAAGGTCTTTGGTCAAGATCTCACCCAAGATCAAGATTATATCGAAGACAAGAAGAAGTTGTCGAGGGTCAAGGCCTTAAGGCCTTGTCCACCACCAAACAATTTTTTTAACATTTTTACAATATTGATAATTTATATGAATATACTTAAAGTTTTATAATCGATTAATACGTCGGGGACTTTGTTATGAAATCCCCTAATAAATATTCATCAATTTATACTTTGTTTTTCGAAATACATATTTTATTTTAGGCTAATCTGTTTCATAAATTAAAACTCTAAAAGCTGCATGGCAATTTTTTTAATAAAAATAATTACAAATAAATAGTTTTATATTACATGGGTGAGGTCTACGCACTCAGCAGTGGATATCCAATGGCTGATATGATGATGATAATGATTGTAATACGGTTTTACATTATATATTGTTCTCTTTAGTCGTGTTTCATTAGTAAGTGCCATGTCGGGGTTAATTTCTCAAGACTGTCCTAAGCTGATAGTCGTTAAGCCCTACTAATTGCAGTGGTATCTTAATTAATGTTTAATTGCGTATATTTGGAATTTGACGCGGTTTCCCTTTTTTCCAAGTTCCAGAAATTCACGTGAAAATTTAAATAAAATATATTGTATGTAGGTGTAAAAGTATCCAGTATTCTAGTTCCTAGTATGGACCTAAAAAGTACCAAGTTTCATTTCAATCCATTTAGTGGTTTTGGTATGATGCGCGGCCAACAAACAGAAAGACATACAAAAATACAGTTTTGACTTCAGTATTAATGACCTTAGGCTTCAGTATGAATTACCTCCAAAAAAAAAATATCCACACATCTTCAATGTACAGCATTGAGTCTGTTACAGGTTTATTGTAATAGTATAGATTTTATAGAGTATACTTTTCTAAACAGGTTCATTGGTTCATCTCTTCATCTATCTCCACGCGATAATGTGCCAAAACAATATGATTAAAATTTAAATAAACATGATGAAAACCTTAAACATAAACATAGATTTGAATTATTATTAAAATGAAATGTAAGCCACTAATTATCATTTTATGTTTAGTAAAAACGATTCCATGAGTAGCTTTTAACACTACTTTATATAGATAATAATTCCGGTGGTACACATATTGCAATCCCTAAGGTGACCTAAATATATTACGAGGGGATTAAACTTAGACGGTAAAGCTGCGGATGACCGTATATAACTTGAGGAACTTTAACAGTGAAGTTGACATGTTACGCAAAGTGGGAAGTTGCGAAATCTCATATCGTAATTTAGTAGAGACCTGTATACGTTTTAGAAAATGTTTTAATTATGAAAGATAAAATATAAAGAGCAGAAAGTTATGTTGAAAAATAATTAAAAAGGTTTGTTGTTCGTCTTCAATTATATACCACTTGTACTGTACTGTATCAACCTGTAAACCACCCACTGCTAAGCGAAGGCCTCTTCTCCATATAGAAGGTTCTATATAAGGAGTATTTATTATATTCTTTATTGCACTTTAAAAAAATATTTTTACAATTGAAGTTGACAAAGTAAGTTGGCAAGGGCGAACTTATCTCTAAAAGAGATCTTTTCCAGTCTATCCATGATGGTGAGAGATGAAGTTAACGCGGGGCACAGTAGTGCAAAAGACGAGAGAAAAAAAAAACCTAAATATATTGTATAATATATACATATATTGAACATACATACGATAAAAAAACACATATACACCCATACATACATACATACATACATATACATACATACATACATACATATACATACATACATACATACAGTTTTGTGTTTGTTTCATTGCAGATCTTATCACTATCGTTTCAACGCCATAAACCATTTTTATGCACATAGGAACACTGGGTATCAAAAACACATAATTGTTTCAACCAAGTACAATAAAATATATTCTACTCCAATATATTTTCTTCTATATAGCTCTTAGTACGTTTATAAAATATTTCAAAAGTTATCCTATTTCGATGAAAATAATAAAATTGTAAAAACAACAGATTCTATGAAGGAAAATAATAATAACTGTGAACTACATAAGTACTAACAATAGTTACATTATCGTGAAATGCTGTAAGTATTATCTACGGAAATTTAGATTAAGGTGTAAGATCTCTCATTCGCAGTGCCGTAGTCTAAAGCGTCTGACGTTCTGAAGAGTTCTCTTAAGGAAACTGCAAAAGGCTTTAGTTTTCACGCCATGACTTTACCACGATTTTGTAATTTTATTTTAAAAGTAAGAAGCATTATAAAAGCAATTAAAGCAAAAGTTCCGAATGTTAGACATTATGCACGGATGTAAAGTCTAGTAGTCAAAGCTGTTTCTTTTCTTCTGCGAGCGCTTATTGTTTACACGAAATTTTGAGCAAACAGAGTAACTTTAAATCGATGCACTTTATTTAAATATTGTTGTTGTTATGTACTGGAAAAACCACGATGAAAACAATGTCAAACTGCATACAGGAAACAAATGGTCGAGGGGAGTTAGAAACAACATGACGCCGCCGACAAAATGTTTTCGCAACTTGCACCGTTCTCATGCCTGACTATATATTACAATAATGTTTTCTTTATATTTCTAATACTTGTAATATTATTTTGTTATACTGAGATTTTTTTGATGTGAAAATTGCAGTACAACGACATGTTGTGCGTTTGATTCAAGCTCGTATCCAATATTTGTATTTGTATAAATATTTTTTATCTATTGCATGTTTATGCTTTGGTTGTTTGGTTCCCCCATTGTGCCTTGTGCCATTGTGAGGATTACATGAATTATTTGGTTTCAATGTTTCAATTATTATCATAAACGCCCGATAATGATCGTTATTCTTAATCGATAAATTATCCGTCAATCCGCAATTGAGCAGCGTGTTGAATTAAGCTCTAACCTATCTCTAGTATATGAAAAGAAGCATTTGCTTAACAAAAAAACATTTGTAGGCTGTTTTAGTTCAGTTTAATTTAGAGATTGAGCACAAAAAAAAGAACAAAAAGAAAAAATATTAATAAAATTAAATTTATGGTGGCAGACTTATTTGAACGCATTGCTATCTAACAATTTCTAGTGAATTATATATGAAAATACATCTATAGTATCAGATTAAACTTTAACTTTGTTAGTAATTGAAAACTTATCCAATAAAATATAATATATTCAATAATAACTTATAACTATAATTACTTTGATTAATATACTTCCTTTCTGAAATATGTTCGAAAGTAACTGAGAGGCTGGTCCTTATTTCATTATTGGAATTCTTGTAAAGTAGGTTCCAAGCGCGACGTCCTATTTACCGTCCAAATTGCTATTAGAGAGTTTCACGCCTAGAACTTTACATACGAGGTTAAATCACGTCACCTGTACGAACTTACTTGCTTTTTTGAATATATTTAGGGTAGCGCTTTTCTAGTCTAATACATTGAAAATTTTACTTTCGTGACCTAATTTTCGCCTTCTTTTTATGCTTTAATTTTCGATTTTACATTTTTGCACGCTGTGGTGTCGAACAAGTAAGAATCACGCAATATGAATTTTTTTTAAATATTATTTTTACTTAACTAAATTGGTATTTTAATGTGTAAAAATCATTAAATGTCAGTGAACACGTTTACTTACTTGCATTTTGCTTACACGCACTTATTCGCGTAACAATCTTCATTCATACTTCCTAAGATATGACGGAAACACTCTAGCACAGTAAGTTAATCTTGAATGACGTGTTTACTACCATCTGCTAAAGAAAAATTTCATAAATTAACAAATATTATACAGTTTTTGCTTTTTTTTCTGCTTTCAAAGTGACGTGATATAATAACAGAAATCATCAAAATTTTGTTCATTTATTGTTTTGTTGTCTTTTTTCTTGTTAAAATGTTTTTTTCATCTTTTTTTGAACATAAACTATAAATATAGCAAAAACTAGGATAAGCTAAAAGCTTACTCGACATTTAAGTTCAATTTCATACAAAAAAATTATTACTGAATTCAATTAATAAATTTTGAATTAAAGCCACGAGATCGGGAAAGTGAATGATTGATCTGTAGAAAAAAGAGGGATGGAATATTTTTTGCTATCATTTTTAGATTTAAGTAGATTTACAGTTTTCAGGATTTTAAAAAAATGTGTGAATTGGTGTTATTATTGATGACTCCAAATATTTTTTTTTGGATATTTTGTTTCCTTATAAAAGTTGTTTGTGTAACAAAATTTAGTTTATCATCTCACTATCGAAGAAATTATATATATATATATATATATATATATATATATATATATCTATTTTTTCTTTTTTTTTCAGATAAGCTCTTAAAAAGTATTTTGCATAGTGAACACTTCGACTTGTATTCAACCGCCGCAGTTGAATGCCCATTACTGTTCCGAGTGTTTCTAGACTAATGGACGCGTAATTGGTCGTTTCGTTGACTAATGGACAATTAAACGAAGCTACGTAGATTCATCTCAAGTATTACGCTTCGATAGTAAATACTTAAGTTTTGTCAATCTTACTAAATAAGTTCATATGTATATATATAAAATTTATCAATAACACTATATTTTCGACGTACATTTAATTAATTTTTTAGTTTTGTCTGTTTAGTCAATTGCATTTTTGTTTGTACCAGTGTACCTAAATAAAAGAGATTCTAACTGTAATATAAACTTTCCTGTATATTACAATCAAAATCAGTTTTTAGTTAGAATAAATTTTTATGTATATGTATAACTAGTATATACGTGATGTTTTTTTAATATATACCTATATTAAAATTTTGTGTTCTTCAAAGTTATTAAAGTTGTGTTGATAAAGTTGTTACAAGTAAACTTAAATATAGAACAGACACGTACGTGCACTAATGCGCAACAAGATTAGAAGACTATAGTTAATATAAAGAGAAAAATGAAAATTTTATTCCCTAAACCAACAGCCTATCTATGGTTGAAAAAATGATCGGCCATAAGAGGTTTTAGATGGTTAGATACCATCCTCATTTTTTGTTTGTCAAATTATTTTATATATGTATATAAAGTGAAAATTTGTCTGATATAAATTTATCATATAAATAATTATTTGTTAATTTCTTTTTATAGTTATAAATTTACTAATTTCAATTTAAAATTTTACAATATTATACATATTTACAATGCAAAACTTAAACTAGTTATTTACAAACAGTTTTGATTATTTATTATGATTTATTTGTTAAATGAGTTTTTTATGTATAGTACGAGTTTTTATGAAATAAAATCTCTTAACTCGTATTTACTCTTATACCGTTAAACCCAGCTTTATAAGCTTATTTCAACCCAGCTTTAACGGGAGTCGATTGCGGTCATTCATTGTGTGTATTACAGGAATCAGTAGGTAGCTAGTACTCAAACCAAGTCAATATTACCTAATGCTTGAGTATCCATGAGTGACAGACTCTGTGGATATCCGATAAAAGAGGTCGAGTGCTGCGTCCACAAGCTCTGACCTAACGCGGACAATATTTGCTTTTCACGGCGATTGCGATCAGGTACGTTATATTTGTAAACCAAAGCAATGACTATTTAGGCCTATTCTGAAATGCCATGTTTCCCTGTGAACTAGATGTGTGCTTTAGTTGACGGAAATGTTTAAATTGTGACTAAAATTTGATGTATCGCTTTCTAAGCTGTATGTAACACAATGCAGACATGTTTTTGAAGTATCAGGGAGGCACAGCTTAGGTTCAGTAACAATAAGTTTTTAAATCTATACTAATATTATAAAGCTGAAAGAGTTTGTTTGTTTGTTTGTTTGTTTGTTTGTTTGTTTGAACACGTTAATCTCAGGAACTACTGGTTCGAATTGAAAAATTACTTGTATTGTGTTCTACCGAGCCCATTTACCGAGGAAGGCTATAGGCTATATAACATCACGCTAAGACCAATAGGGGCTGGGCAATAATAAGGAATGTTACAAAAACGGGAAAAAATAACCTTTTTTTGAGAGCTTCCCTTGCGTCCTTTATTTCTCTTCTCGAGACATTTTTTTACTATAGTTCTACTTATAGTTTTTCCCTAAAATTAACGCGGGTGAAACAGCGGGGCAAAGCTAGTATTTAATAAGTCATTTATTTATTTTTGTATTTTAGCTACACGTATCTTTCTATATATATGTATGTATATATAATAAAGTTTTAGAAAAATACAATAAAACAAGTCGCAACCGTATATGGTTCTCGAGTAGTGTCATTAAATGCCAGTAGGGTGTGGGGTTAATACTGGTGAACCACAGGTACGAGCTGCTCATGGGTTTTTGAATTTTATGTATCGATAGCTGTCCAAACAAGTCCTTATTGGTAGCATCCGTTATCTACTCCGTTGACCTAAAGCAATTTACATTATTTTATGTACGACAGTGGAAATTCACGCTTTACTGTAAAGCCGTTTGCATTTACCGTTTTCCGTATATCACGGTATTTTTTTTTCAAAGTAGATAGAAGTCTCGTTTCTCGTGACGTGATAAGTGACGTCATTTCTCTAAGTATCAAGCGCAAGTATCTGTAGCATCTGGGCCCAGTGCCCAGTGCAAAGAAACTAGCTGGGAATGGTGATTTCTAAAGCAAAATACACTTTAAAGATGTATATCGAAATCATCATACTCGTATGATATGTTTCAAATTTCACATTTGTTAGTTTAAGATTAGAGTTTACTAATATGTAAAAATAATAAAGTAAATTGAATCTATAGGAGCATAATTAGATATACCCGAGCCATCAAAATACATTAGTATCAAAACATAAAGAGCATCTGCTGCACAGATAACAGTTATCATGCAGGTAATAACACCGACTCATGCTTGGGTATTTCGCGCACGTGTTGCTATGAGCACACTTATTACACAGCTCAAGTAATTTAGAAGTGCAACTTCCTTTGCCGCTGCCACGTCTAACATTCAGCGCTATACAATAATAATGCTTAAATATGACTCCATAATGAAAGAAAATGATGCTATAAATTTATGATTTTGATATTTAAGAATTTAATAACATAAATAAAGGTTTACATAATAATATTATGGTTGGATTAATTTTCTTATTTACCTTATTTCGTAAAGTAGTACACGACATAATTTGACAAAGTTTAAATTCAACTGACCTTAAGCAGCCTGTAAGCGTTTGGCAAAAAACTCTTCACTTACCTATATATACGGTTAGAGCTTAATCCACCATGCTTTTCTTATTGGAGCTTAATCCATAATTTCTCTAGCAAGAATAACAATCATTATCAAGGTTTTATGATAACAGCCGGCACTGACGGCGTGCTCTCCGATGCACAGTGGGGAGACTCCAAAAAGTTTAGTTTTCCTAAAACCATTAAGTTATTCTTTATTTAAAATAATATGTTGAAACCCGAAATACTTCACTCCAAAGGAATTTATTATTATGAGCTATTAATCTTATTTAATTAAATAAATAATAATTACTTCTTCAATTTTATAAAATATTTGAAACTTTATTTAGATTATTTTACGTTAAACATCAAATAATATCATTATGACTAAAATAATCACAAGCGATTTTATAAATCAAAAATAAAAAAAACTCGGTATTTTTATGGCATAACAGAACCATAGCTTTAAGTTTTAACTTATTTTTTAAAATAAAATATGAAATTTAAAGAATAGATTCTTCAGAGAGTTTTGTTGGAGCCCAAGAGAAATTTTGTAAAACTTTTCCACGTAGTTTTTTGTGCAAGCAGCAATAAGCTGAGTGTACTTTATATTAAACAAAAAAAGATGTAAGAGTTAAATACCAAACGAAATTTCTTAAAAACTTTCATGAGAGCTTCGAATTAGTTAAAGTGCATTTTTAGTCTAGTCAATAAGTTCAAAAACGTGTTAAATAGAAATAAAGCTCCTAAAAATATGTGCCATAGCTCATTGGATTCGGAATGACGTCTAGAAAAATGTTTTTTAAGGGTATATTAGCACATAAAAAATTGCGATTGTTATTAACAAAAAAAGAAAAAAAAATCAAGGTATTTAGTTTTTCGTTACTAACTTTTAAAATAATAATAATTAAGGAATTTTGAAAAATGATCCTGAAAGAGGAGAAAATTTCCAATAAAAAAGTCCCAACTCCCGGAACTCTATCTATATTATTTATAAATTTTTTTTAACGCTGGAATTAGAGCTCCGCGAGGGCGTTACGGCATAGACGCGCCGCCTAAAAAGCCGGTATATCACCTAAAATATTTTTTTAAAAATATTAAATAACAATTTAAAAATTTGAATAAATTACAGTATAATCTAGACACTTGAACGAAAAAAACCTCGGTGAAAAAAAATTTTTTTGTCGATTTTTCAAAAAGTTACACCATTGTTAATTAACTAATTTTTTTCCAATCTCTGTTTTTATAAATTACGGTATAAAAGTTTAAATAATTGGTCTAAAAATATTTCGCTTCGTGGAGCTCTTTTTGTTTAGGTACTTAATAAAGTTATGCAAATTTTTTTTATGAAAGTTAATTATTTTGTTAATTATAATTTTTTTAAACTAACTAAAAATTAAATTTCTATAAAATGTTATCAAAAAAAATTTTTTTTGGTAATATATTATTATTGCTGTTTTCGCATTTGATATAGGTATTAATTAAAATTGGAAAAAAAAATTTTACGTCATTTTGTAAGAAATTTTTTATAAAAAAATAGACTATTTAGGGATTTTTAAAAAAAAATTTTTTACTATCTTATAGCATAGGTGAAATGGTGATTTTTTTAACAAAAATTTTTTCTTAAATATTTTTTTTTATATTTTATAATCGTTTTTTTTATATTTCAATTGTTTAAAAAATTAGTTAAGAAATTATTTTATTCTTAAAAATCATCATTTACCCTTTTCAATGGAATAACAGAGAAAATTTTTTTTTTATAAATAATTTAATTGTTTATTAACTTAACAATTTGTTATTAACAAATAATATTAACCGTTATATTTTTTTTCGAAAACTTCAAAAAATTACAAAAACAACCATATATAGAATTTTTTTCATTTGTATTTTTTACAATTTTTTGTAAAAAAAAATACAAAAAATTTTTTTCTTAACTTTGTTATATATGGTTGTTTTTGTAATTTTTTGAAGTTTTCGAAAAAAAATATAACGGTTAATATTATTTGTTAATAACAAATTGTTAAGTTAATAAACAATTAAATTATTTATATAAAAAAAAAATTTCTCTGTTATTCCATTGAAAAGGGTAAATGATGATTTTTAAGAATAAAATAATTTCTTAACTAATTTTTTAAACAATTGAAATATAAAAAAAACGATTATAAAATATAAAAAAAAATATTTAAGAAAAAATTTTTGTTAAAAAAATCACCATTTCACCTTTGCTATAAGATAGTAAAAAAATTTTTTTTAAAAATCCCTAAATAGTCTATTTTTTTATAAAAAATTTCTTAAAAAATGACGTAAAATTTTTTTTTCCAATTTTAATTAATACCTATATCAAGTGCGAAAACAGCAATAATAATATATTACCAAAAAAAATTTTTTTTGATAACATTTTATAGAAATTTAATTTTTAGTTAGTTTAAAAAAATTATAATTAACAAAATAATTAACTTTCATAAAAAAAATTTGCATAACTTTATTAAGTACCTAAACAAAAAGAGCTCCACGAAGCGAAATATTTTTAGACCAATTATTTAAACTTTTATACCGTAATTTATAAAAACAGAGATTGGAAAAAAATTAGTTAATTAACAATGGTGTAACTTTTTGAAAAATCGACAAAAAAATTTTTTTTCACCGAGGTTTTTTTCGTTCAAGTGTCTAGATTATACTGTAATTTATTCAAATTTTTAAATTGTTATTTAATATTTTAAAAAAAATATTTTAGGTGATATACCGGCTTTTTAGGCGGCGCGTCTATGCCGTAACGCCCTCGCGGAGCTCTAATTCCAGCGTTAAAAAAAATTTATAAATAATATAGATAGAGTTCCGGGAGTTGGGACTTTTTTATTGGAAATTTTCTCCTCTTTCAGGATCATTTTTCAAAATTCCTTAATTATTATTATTTTAAAAGTTAGTAACGAAAAACTAAATACCTTGATTTTTTTTTCTTTTTTTGTTAATAACAATCGCAATTTTTTATGTGCTAATATACCCTTAAAAAACATTTTTCTAGACGTCATTCCGAATCCAATGAGCTATGGCACATATTTTTAGGAGCTTTATTTCTATTTAACACGTTTTTGAACTTATTGACTAGACTATTTGTCTAAGTACCGTTAATTTGCCTCGTATTTTCTTTAACTGACTACGTTGTTAAATGTTTAGAAAATGTTATATATTAACAATATTTTATTTTTTACTTTACTCATTTCGTGATCAGTTATGAATAAATAATAATTAAATAATATAAATCTTTATTCTCTAACAAAAATATACCGTCCTTATTCGATAATAAGTATAGAGTTATATTGTAGTATAGAGTGTTCCGATGAACACTCTATACTACAAATGTAATTTTGCATTGCATTTTCTTTCTGTACTTATAGAAATTGCTAGTCGATCGAGTACACGGGAGAGAAATGTGCAGATAGAAAATTTTACCGTGACCTAATTTTGCTTCCACACAACAGCCCTTACTTATTTCCCGCTAAAAGCGAAAAATACTTTATAGGTCCCGATGGGTCGATACGATGCTTATAAAGTGAATTATCCTTTGGGAGAGAGTAAATAAAATCCATCCCAAACAAATGGGGCCAACATCTAACAACGTACACGTAGACAATCATTTCGTTAAGAAAGTAGGAGTCAACTTATTTCTCTAGGGCGTGATAGAAAGTTTCCCAAATCACTATTTGTGAAGTTTTAGCGGACATTGGTGAAACTTTGTTCGAACTAGCTTCAAGTATATTTGTGATTATTACATAGCAAATTGAGATCAAATATTTTTTTATTATAATCATAAAAAAATTAAATACATAATTATGGTTTTCTCTTTAATATTATATCGCAATTATAGTATCTTAAATCTATACATATAATAAAATGGTAAGAAATATTATTTTAAAAGAATACTTGGGGTGTGATCTACAATCGATACCGAAGCCAAAAATATAGTTTTTAGAATTTTTGTCTGTTTGTCTGTTTATCTCTTTGTCTGTATGTATGTCCGGGATAAACTCAAAAAGTACTGCATGGATTTACTACAAATTTGGCACGAATATTATTAAGAAGTCGGGTCAACATATAGGCTATACATTATCACGCTATCACCAGACGACGTCGCGGGCAGCAGCTAGTATATACTACAATTAATTATGAGTAAACAAAAAGAGAAAGCAAGAAAAAATTATTAGGAATACTTTTAATGATTATTTTAAATTTACTTGAGATTAAAAATCTGTAAATATGAATTACATGGGATATTATTACAGTCGTTTCGTAAGCTATACGAGTACTTAAATTAATATCAACAATTAGTTACACTTCAAAGTTGCATAAAATTTAAAATATTTAAATGTAATATTCTAATGTAGGTATATATATTAAAATTTAACAGTACCTCAAAATAGTGGCAATATAAGTGACACGAATTGAGTGTCGCCTCTGCTTGCTTGCAGGCAATATAAAACGTGCTTACAATTTATTACCAGAAACTACCGATATTCATATGAATCAAGTATTCTGAATTTTTTAAATATATGTATTTGTTTTTAATCTTAAATTTTTACAGAGATACTTTTTTACTTGACTTCTCAACCTTGTGTTTATTCTACGATATCTTTGTAGTAGCAAGCAATGTATAATTGTTTATTAAATTTTGTCAATATACGTTTTATGTACATAGTTATTACTTATTGATGTTGAAAATAATTTATAGGGACTTGAATTTCTGTCGCTAGTAAAAGTTACAATGTCCAGTAATATCGAGAGACGACAAAGTTAAGTGCACTACGCCAAGGCAGTCCGTCCATCGAGTTAGAAGCCACAAATTGCTACCAACTTACCTAACCTTGTGAACGACGTAGTCTTGTGTATCTTGTACCAAATAACCACATTTCAAGCTTACTAATGTTAGAACTACATCTTTAATTTTATTTTGTAGGCACCATCAGTATATTAGATTGTCTAATAATAAATGTGTTGTATAGAAATAATTGAATTGGTTTTAACAAAATTAAATCTTTAGTTCATATAAGAAATGTACCATTTATCCGTACTCACAATCATCACATATATATCATCATCATCATGACGAATAGAATATTAACTTAAAATATTACAAACATTGTGTAAAATTAGCACTTTGTTCATTAATTAAACTTCATCGTCTGATTACTCTTAAAAAGGGTTGTCTGACTGTTCACATAGTTTACACAGCTAATCAAATTTAAGGGCATCAAATGAAGGTTCTGAGATCTTTTACCCCTTCATCTTTTACATCCCTTTGTCGTGTACCTACTGTTTCAAAACTATGTTTAACCGGTGACTTTGTTCGCTCTAAGTACTATTTTATCTTTATACACTATGTCCATCATTGAGAATGGAATAAAGAACAATAATGAGATATAATTTTAGTAGATTGTTTAGGTATTTTAAACTTTATTGATAAGAAATTATGGAAGCTAGTAAATAAAATAAAAAAATAAAATAAGTTATATTAAGTGATAACCGCTGTCCGTAGAAATACTACCGGTGTCTAAAATACTAGAGGATCCACAAATTTGTTTCTGGCTAAAATAGAAATAAGAAGAGACCAATAACGCTAAGAAATTAAAAGAAGGAAACCTGCATGCTTAGGAGACTTTCCTATACATATACATATATGCACCAATTCGTAGTGGAGCATTGCAGATTAAGACAAATATTAAATTTTTTGTAATTAAAAAGTTATGTTATATACAACTTACGAAAAGTTACTTAAATTTTGTTTTGTGCTACTGTATAACTACGTATTTTAGTTGAACCTCTTATCAAAGGATGGTAAATACGAAGTACAGAGCGACATGACATGCGGGCACATGTTAATTAATTTGTGTTTATATTGTATCTTTTATTATGTAAACTTCATCAGACCCTTAGTTTCTTGTGATTAATTTAATTTGTTTTAACTTAATTTACAATAAAATATACATTTTATTTTAATCAATTAATTAATTCAGGCTTTATTGTACATAGGAAATAAAAAACAATACAATAAAATAAACTAATAGACTCAGCATTCAAAGGTAGTATTTATAATAATATATATATATATATATATATATATATATATATATATATATAATGTTAAAAACTTCACTTACAATAACTATGAATTCTATCATTTCATCCATATCCTAATAATATTAACATATTATTTTTTAATCTACTGCCGCTTAATCTTTAAGATCGAAAATTTATATATGTTAGTAATTCTAAAATGTTTGTAATACATATTATTTTAGTTTATTGCTTACTGTAATTTTGTTCTCTTTTTTAAGTAAATACAAAAGGAATTACTATAACTATGTACATAATATATTTACCAATATATACGAGTATATAATCACTAAAAACTAGGCATGAGACCGATATATCAAAACGTACCTAACATCGGTTACACGTCCCCATATCATATCATATCATATTGATAAACCAAAACACAGCCGTTTTCGAATAACCAACGAAAACTTGAGCGCGAACACGAAACTGTAGAACGGTGACGATATATCATGGGCGCGACACGGCTAAGAGCGGCGCGACAGCTAAAACCATATCATCTGCATCTCTTTCTTATAACGATAACTTAATACTAAATAAAAGAGATGAGGCGAATATGGTTTTCGATCCTATTTAGCGGTTTGCAACTGTGTACATCGCAAAAAATAACTACAAGTTTAAGCAATAAAGTCGAGTCTTTTATTGTTATGATAATTTAGTTCCCGTAATAAAATAGTTTGTGTATTTACGAAAGATTTTGTCAAACGAATCATTTTTAGTTTTATTGAAGTATGCCTTATAAGGCATAAACATATTATTATATTAAAATATTATAAATTTTATAATATTTTATAACCATAAGGCGTAGTTTTTCAAAACAATTTGTTTTCGGAGGTTTTCTCGGAAAATCGCCATTCTAACTACCTACTCAAACTAAACAGCTAACATTTATATTTAAACTGTTTTAACCTTTGCGTTCAAGTGTTCAACAGTTTGGGTTTGTTTCGGTTTGTGTTTACGTTACGCAACTGATAGCAAAACGTTACTACTGATATCAATAGCTGAAAACGGTTTTCAATATTGATATGAAAACTCAATATCGGCTACATAGCCGTTTGTTCTAAAAACCGAAAACGCCCATGTCTGCTAAAAACCTATATATTGGTAAAATCTAGATTATACTTATAAATCCTACGATATTATGTCAACTATTTATCCTGCTTGCCTGCATTTTCTTACGCAAAGGTTAACGTGTAGCGACAACTTATCTCGCCACATACGAACTGACGTATACTGCATCGCGCTATCAAAGTTTTCAAAGCGATTGAGTATATATACAAGAACTCGACAACAAACGTTAAGTGGCGCGTAGCCCACCAGACGCAACACCGTCTGGTCGAAGGATCCATCCTTTTCAGTGGCCTCTCTCTACGCCAAAACAGACTGCTCATCCTTCAGCATTGTCTACAGTCAAGTCTACAGACTTCAGAGTTTTCATAAGATACACACACTACCGCGCCCGCATGTACACAGACAAAATCACCCACACGAGCATTAGCATATATGAAGATAAAATACATAATCATATAAATAAGTGATCGTTAATGTCTACAACACAGTTTTAACTAATGTAACTATCATCGAATACAATATTCGTCCTTATATCAGAAATTCGATGTTAACTGCGGAAAGTAGGCCTCCCTCATCGACCTTCAGATGGAATACCTAGGCTCTGTATTGCTGGTCATTTAAGAGGGGGGAGAGGGTTGCCAGTTGCCAACAACGCTTCACTACGTCACAACGCTTGGCAGGCGTAGTGTGTTGCGACAGGATATGGTGATGCTGCTCATCACTATCTTGTTTAGTGCACAGTCGCACAATTAAGGCCTTAGTCGCCTTTTACGACATCTCGGCAAGCAAGAGGTCGGGACTATTCTTCTATGCCGATCACCGCAAGGTATGAAAACAATAATTAAACTTTACTTATATTTTTAAAACAAGTGATGGAAATTTTATTCGGTATTATAATCAACCCGATATTTTAAATAGGCCACTTATAAATAAGAAAAATATTTTGTTTTAGACCAAGCAAAATTAAAAGCATAATTAGAAAATTTTAGGCAAAATTTAATATCAAATTTTATCTTAAGAAAAATGTATTAAAGGCAAAGATTACGTACATACCTTTATATGTATTAATATAGTAGATGTTGAATCATTAAGGACACACGTATTTTCATTTTCACAATTAAAATTTGCTACTACTACTGGTATTCGATTTAAATCCGAATAATCCCAGCTTATTCCAGATTTTAGTCTATTACGCGAACCGCACCGGCAATTCCTTAGTTAATTCTCTATGCAGGTTGTCCGTCTTAACCATGGATTTAAATTAACAGGAATAGCTATTTTGTAATTATAACTAATACTACTAAATCTAATATATAAAAATGAAATTTAAAATTTAAGTATATACATTTATAATAATCCGATAGAATTGTATATTCTTGATGAGTAATAAACTAAATTAAATAAGATCTGGTCAGTAAAATTAATTTGACTAGCTGATCCATGCGAAAATTTCGCATAATATTGTAGTCAAATAATAAATGTCAATACAATGTGAAAATAAGTTAATATATGAGTTCTTGATGTTCTAAAAACACCTTTTAGAAATAATATATGTAATCGTTATTAGTAATTCAAAACGTTAACGTTTTATAGAATTATATATCTACATGGATTATTAATTTGCGTAATAGATAAACATCAACTTCATCAACTTCTTTTAGTTTCCTGGCTTTCACTGGTGCCAAAAGAGCACAGATTATTTCGTCAATGTCACGTAAAATGCAGAATACACGAAGGAGATTGATTGGTGCGGTAGAGGTTATAACCTTCGTTAAGTTAACAAGGAAAAAAATAAAACCATGGAAAATAGTAGTAATTTGGTTTAAAACCCTTAAGATCTAGAACGATACAAAAATTGAAGTTAGAAATATATTATATACAACTTTTTTTTTTTCGCAGGGGAATCCATTTACGGATGATATCCAGGATGCCCGGGTCGGCAGTCCTAGACCTATGTCGGACTCGGCACTTTGGGAGTGCAATACCGTACTAAACCCCTGCTTTAATTGGAGGGTCCCGGATCTGCAGGCAACAGGATCCCTCCAGCGACAGGCTGGCCTCGGCGAAAAGGCCAGACTTCTCCTCCATGGGGACTGTCCGGCTTACCTCTGAACAGTCCCGACGACGCCGTGTCTAGCAAAACCGGGTTCCCATCCCGGCCCGACACGGGCACAGGGGCGTTACTGGAGGCGCATTAAGTAGCGCCTCCTACGCACCCCCATTCGTCGCCCGCGGATAGAGGCCAATTGATATTTTGATATCAAATTTAATCCGTAATTATAGATTTTGATTCAAAATGTATAATTACGGATTTGATGTCTTTTCTAGTAAATGTATTTCAAGGAAAATCCTGTAGATTGAAGACGGCCTTATTTAATATGCATTCAAGGTATATAAGGAGTACAGCGTTTTAAATTAGTTTGTGATACTGAATACTAATTTATATTCACAGACATTTCACGCACTTGGCGATCTTCTAATTTATTTAAACATTTTTATAAATAATATAATTGTCTTCTTTTGTTTTTTAATTTTTCTACGTGAAATACCATTCCCTGACTGACACGTCATGAAATATCTAAAACTATGCACTTATATTATTTTAGTACTTTTGCAATAAAGATTAAGAAAGAAACCTCCACTAACCTGCCGGCTATAGCGAAAATTATCTAAGCGACAACGTCCCCTAAACGAGGAAAACGACTGCCCCACTTTGCCCCAAGGTCATTGGTATCAAGAGATCGGAAATCGGAGGCACTTAAAAGTTTCACCAAAGACGGAAGTCCGAGGTACCCACGAACGCCACCGGCCACTCGGACAAGAGCCGACATAGGGCAAGTTACACCACCAAAGCTACGACCAGCGTCCACGCCGCAACAACATGCGTACTACGATGGACTACGACGAACTACGCGAGAGCGAGGAGGTCATTGTCATCCAAACAAGGGCTAAGAGGCTGCGAATACACAACAGCGTCTCGCATGCGGTGGTCGCGGTGAGTAGGCACACCAACACCTGTGTCTACTACGCCGACGACAGGGATGACGCAATCGGCCGATTCGTGGGGAGGGCGGCGGAGGCCACTACAAAAGAAATCCTCGAGCACACCCTCAAGATGGCAATTCATCATAGAGACACAGCCGTCATTGAGGATATGCTGGCACAGCTGGGGGCTGGTGCTGATTAAGATAAACCGATAAAATATATTGGTGGGTGTGAAGTTATAGAGTACCAAAATAGGACAATTATAAATAATGTAATAGTTATATTATATAAAATGGAATAATACTCTATAGCACTTACAAAACTAAGGAAATACAACTAGATATAGTAAATGCATGTAGATATAGTAGGTATTATATTTAAAAAAAAAACAAAAAAAAAAGGAAAAAAAATGTATATATATTAGGATAAAAGCGGTAAGTTTGGACTCTCGTCTCAGGGACTAGAGATACTAAATCTAGTTTTAAGTACTTATTTGTTTACATTTGCTGGGTAAAACCGCCAGTATGTAACAATCGAATATATGAAAAAAAAAAAGGTATAGGCGCATGTAAGCATGTAGATGTAATACTAACATAAAAAAAACCCACTAACCAATGCTAAGTATTGCCATAGTAACGGTTACCATGGTAGTGATAAACGTAAGCGCATGTAAAGCAGTGCACACCTGTTCTAAATGTATAAAGAATAAGAAGACATAAAACGTATTAATTTTTGATGAAGCTCCTAACAATATGAGCGGTGGCTCATTCGACTTGGAATGACGCCTAGAAAAATGTATCGAAAGTAAGTATTAGCACATAAAAAATTGCAATTGTTACTAAGAAATTAAGGTGAAAAAAGATAGTATTTAGTTTTTTATTAATAACTTAAAAACTATTCATATTTAAGGAATTTTGAACTTTGAAGATTCTTAAAGAAGAGGAAATTTACAATAAAAAAGTTCCGATTCCTGGAACTCTATCTATATTTTTTTAATATTAATTCAACGCCGAAAATAGGTCTCCACGCGGCCGTTACGGTTTGAGCGCAACGCTGCTGGAGACAATATATTTCACACAAAATATATTTTTTTAAAAATTTGAAAAATATATGTTGTTATAAGAACATTTAAAAGAGTAAAGGCCCGTTGGAAGAAAATGTTAGTAGTGCTATAAAATAGAACATCAATAAATACAAGAAGTTTACAAAAAATAGATACTGTTAACTTTTTATCTATTGATTTTATTATGAGTATAACGTTTTATATAAGTAAGTTAGTATATATAATTAAAGATTATGTCGATTTCTAGACGCAGACGAGATGCTTGTTTTACATAACTAACATAAACTTTAATATGAGATTGCCTTTTTCCATTTATATGAAGAACTGTAACACATGATATTAGATATTGGATATATATTCCACGTTACGTTCGATTTCTAGTTAGAGTATAGATGAAATTTCTTTTTTTTATTACATGTATAAACTAGATTCTATATTGTAGTACTGATAAAGTGAGTTAATTTTATCAATTAGATGTTCAACTAAGTGAAGCGAGGTAGTAATAAATCTAGTTGTAGCGTACTCGAGACTCACATTCTCTCCCAAGTAGATATTTATTTTCTTCTACACTAAGTTCGTTAGATTGTATAATAAATCTTTTACAATAAACATAAGTGTTTTAATGTTCAATTTCCCAGTTTATTATTATTATTTCTTGTTTTCCTATATGAAAGTAGTTGATACAGTTATCGTTTTATTTACCTATATTTTTAAGTTGAATGTATGTGTGTATATTTAAAAATTATTATATAATAATTTCAATCGATTTATATTAGGTTCTACGGTTGTTTCGTATAAGTTTTTTATTTTTATTTTGAAGTTTAATGTACAATGAATAATATAATTAATGATAAAATTAGTAAACATCCTAAGTTATGCGTTGCGTCGCCACATCGCGCGTTTATTTCATATTCTATAGAATACTATTTGATGGAATGCGTGTACTGAATAATACATACTTATGCGTTTATATACTGAATTTTGTATTTTGCTTTGTCAGACTTCATATAGACCTGTTAGAAGCCGCATAACTCAAATCATACGTTATACGATTTTTTACAAGCTCCTCAGTGTTTTTAGTACTACATAGCGTTCAGTATGTATGGACCTTCTAAGATATTATGTTGACATTGGTTAGTATGGATTTAAATTTTTTATGTATGGATTTAAAGTTTTTATTGGTTAGTATGGATTTAAGTTTTTTTTTTTTTTTTTTTGTATTATATTAATTTTAATTCTATCAATAATTTGAATTTGACTGTTTAATAATTTGAATTTGATTGTTTAATAATTTGAATTTGATTGTTTAATCCTTAATTTTATTTTAATAATTTTATTTTTATTGGTTCTATTTAATTGTTATTTTTTTTTTTTTCTCAAATTATTCGGATTTTAATTCTAATGTGATGTGTTGTATTTTTTATTTTTATTTTTTATTTTTGAGTGTTATCAATTTTACGTGTTTTTAAATTAATTATTCTTATGCAAGCTGTATGTACCTTTAATTGAGATAGCACTTAACATGTTTACTTTGGTGATTTTTTTTTTTTTTTTGTGAAAGTATTGGTGTATATCTTGTTGGTGCATTTTTATAAATAAATAAATAAATAAAATAAATAAATAAATGTAAAACAGAAAAGTTATAGCGGTTGATTAAAATAATAGAGGTAAAATAATCTACAGTAAAGTCTTATATTTGGTATGGAAATGTGAGAACGTGGCAAAATCAACCAATAATTTAAACGTTTATTGCTTATTCTCCAGCTACGTCTAATCCGTATTTATTTCTCCGAAACAAGGCAACAGCTGGATTCAGTTAACGTCCCGGAATTTATCTCTGAAATACTATAGCGTATCTAAGAACTCCCATATGTCTTATATTTATTGAGCCATTTGATATTTTAATTGTTTATCATTTAATTTAATAATTTAAAATTAATTTTTACGAGTGTAACAAAAGTATTAATAACCAATTTTATTGTTTTTACCATCATTCACAGTATCGTTCCGTACTTAATATCAATTTGTACAATACACATTATATATATTATAAGCACTGTTCTATGTTTATATAATTATCATTGAATAAATAAGCATGAAATTTATTATAGAATTAAATTGCATTATAACGGTTTAGAATATAACAAGTATATAATATATTATAAATATTATTAAAATTGTTATCAATATTTCATATATACAGAGTGACTGGTGAGTCACTATAAATTTTTAAGGAGAGTACTCGGTACATGATTCTCATTTGAATTATGTAAAAAAAAAATAGGTACTTAATTTTTGACCAAATTTTCATAAATTTCAATTCAAATAAATGAAGCGTTGACACTTTTCCAGTCATGCCGGCGGCACGTGCACAGGTGTTGTACTGTGCCACTTGTTCACACCTAAAAATTGCCAAAATTCACATCATTTACCTAGTCAACAAATTTTCGGCTTAAACGAGTAAAATATCTTAGTATTTTTGTCTATCCTAAGCCAGGATTAAAGTATTAAGGGGGATTGGATCATGCTTGTTTATCCTGCTACCCTGTTAACACGTGGCGGCGTTTGGACGTAGGTAAACTACCTGTTTTGTGTCGAAAGTGCAGCTAGCTGCTAGGGTGTCCAGACGATGCGTACATAATTGGATAATTGTTGAGTAACTTTACTTAAAAGTTTATTAATATTTACCTATTTTTTTACATAATTCGAATGGGAATCATGTACCGAGTATTCTTCTTAAATATTGATAGTAACTCACCATTCACTATGTATATATGCTTTTTTTTCGAGTAAATGTCTAATTTTAATGGAAAATAATCTTACTAACGCTAAGTTTTTGGGTAACAACCAATTCACACAGTTTCGCTTGGTATATATTTATTGCTTCGTTTCTGTGTTGCAACTTGTAGTTTTATATAATCCTATATCCTAATAGCCCATAGCATTTGCCAGTAAATAGGCTTTCTGATACAAGAAGGAAATAAAAAAAAAAAAAGAGAAAAAGCAAAAAAAAATCTTTATCTTTATATTACGCTAGTTGTGATAATTTTGATAATTTGGCAATCATGTATCTCACAATCGCTTTAAAATAACCGAATCCCATATTCAAAAGTTAAAAATGATATGATATTAATTATCCTTTACAAACTTTCATCCTCATCTTAGCCCTCAAAGTATATGTATAATTCCAAAAATTTTTAAACAGATCATTTTGAATAGTTATCAGCAAAATACTATATTTTCATACTTAGAAGTCCAGAAATAATACTGAGGAAATTTCATAAATTCTTTTCTTAGTTGACGTCCTCTATTCATAATCTATCTCCTTGCGTAATTTCAACTTCTTAGATTTAGCAGTTTTCGAGATTTGGTGATTATATAATGTTAATTTATTTATTTATTTAACACTGTAGATTTTTTATGGTGACAATATCTTAACATCTTATATACAGACATAGGCAGTTATGTAAAGACAGTACAAAAAAAAAATTATACTCTTGTACCATTTATTTATTTGACGTAAATAGAAAATGTAGGTATCTAAGATACATATCACGAGGATGGCTCTCTTATTTAAATGGTTCACAGATTACAGATAAAACTCGCCTCCATAAATCACTTTGCCATCTCGGGGTGCGCTAGCACCGACCGTTGAAAAGTTACTTTAAGACATTTTTATTTTAAATAGAACAGTCTATCATCATATATTTTTAAAATAATCAATTATAAAATCAATTATTTTTTTTTTAATTTCAATACCGTTGATTTTAAGTATAAATAGCCAAAAATAATGGAGAAAACAAAACATACTTAAAAATGAAGAAGTGGGTTGGGATGCGCCTCTTAAGAGAGATTTAAGATCTTATAATATAGCATGTTAACTATAATTTTGATATTGTATCTAATTGTATTACCAAATTTACACGATCTAGTACCTCCTTATATTCACTATTTCACACAATTTTTAATTTTCATAACTTTTTTTACATCTTTTGAACCTTGGGTATTATTTGTCTATTATGTCCTAATTTTTTTTTGTTTTCTTTAAATAAATTTATTAAATTAAATAAGACATATAACTTTTATTTAATTTGTTCGTCAAATTTCTAACAGATGTTATTTAGCTTAAATTGAAATTAATATACTTATTATTCGTCCGTCGTCGCAATGAATGCAGTGTTGCTTATAATTAGGATATTTGTACATGATTATTTTAATATAATTAGGTTTATATAGTATTTATATTCATTACAAGAGGGCGTCACTGGTAAAGTAAATCGGGCTATAGTTTGGTTAACTTTATCGTTTATTATTAGTTTAAGTTTTAGTGCACTAAAATCTCGTCTAACCACCAGTTCAATCCTGTAGTTTTATTTAATAAGCGAAATCAGTGCAAGGCTACCGGGCCCCAAAAACAGTATTGCTTATAAAACTACCTAATAATTTGGATGTATGTTTGTATGTTCTTTTAGCTACCTTTATATAAACAAAATAATGTTCAATTAATAAATTAAATATTAAACAAAATAATTAAAATAAAAAAATTAAATACATTTACAAATATTGTATTTTCACTTCTGCAAAGTCCAATATATATATATATATATATATATATATATATATATATATATATATATATATATATATATATATATATATATATATATATAGCTAATATACTTCAATAGCTATAACAAAATCATCTAAAATACTCAATATGGAAAAAGATCTATTTCAGTTAAATTACTTAGTAGTATCATTTGTAACATTGCTTTGTTTTTTATTTATCTTTAATCTTCCCCAATGGTCTTAAGGTAGATAATCTACAATTATTTATTGATTATTTTGAAAAAAAAAATATTGATAAATGTTTAATATTATGAGAAGGAATGATAAAATTTATTGTAACTTTACATCTCCGACTTCACTAAGTAAATGTTTCTGTGGCAAGACTTTCGCGTATGAAAAAAAAAACCCACAAGCTATTACTGTATTTGTATTAAGAATTATCGTCTTTTCATCCGTCATACCTCAGTGCTTGACGTCGAAAGTCTCCGACCAATATGTGTTACCAGTGATGACATACGGATCTGAAACTTGGCCTCTGACTATGGGCCTTTTAAACAAGTTCCAAGTCGCACAGCGTGCAATGGAGAGGGCTATGCTTGGAATTTATCTGCGAGATCGAATCAGAAATGAGGAGATCTGCAGACGAACGAAAGTTGCTGAGATAGCCTAACGGATTTACAAGCTGAAGTGGCAGTGGGCAGGGCACATAGCTCGTAGAACTGACGGCCGATGGAGCAGAAAGGTTCTCGAGTGGAGACCACGTACCGGCAAGCGCAGCCTCGCACAGCCGTCCGCGAGATGGACATACGCGCGACTTAAGGAAAGTCGCCGGAAGCCGTTGGATGGAGGTTGCTTTGAACCGGTCGCTCTGGAGGTAGATGGGGGCGGCCTACGTTCAACAGTAGACATCCAATGGCTGATTTGATGATGATAATGATTATGATTACGAATTTTTTAATATTCAAAGCATATTATTCAGTAAAAGATGTGTGATGAATGAATTTTGTAACGCTGGATTTCATATTGGGCGTGTGAGTAAAATAATAAATTAATTGTGTCTGAATCTGATGGTAGCTTCACATTAACTTTTAAATTAATTATTATACAATGACGATTCATGTATATTTTAAAGCCTACTTGATGTACTTTTGTGTAAATATGTAAAAAAATGTAATATAATAAATAACCCTGCGAATCCTGCTCTATCATTGGAACCTCAATAATAAATGCTTAACATCCATTCATTGACTTTGCTACATCACCTATGTGGCAGATTCATACACTCAAACCGATTGAAGAAGAAGAAGAGTAGCTAGTAAGACATTTATAATTAAATCCTAAAATTCGTATTAAATTTAATATATAATTAAAACACATTTGTTTTTATTTGTAATTATTTAAAATATTTTTCTGCCCTTCCTTGTCGTTCGGAATGTAATTTTTTTCGGCAAGAAATTAAGTTTATTTCTTTTTAGTATATTTAAATATGTATTTGTTTACGAATTGTTTTTTTTTTGTAACATTTAAGAAAACTCACACAAAGACTTTTTTATCCTTTAACATAAATTTATTACATATTTATAATATTTCATATAGTAATATGCTTTGTTACACGTGTTAGAAAATAAGCCATTTAAAAATTCTATACAGGCGAAATTTTTACAACGTTTTTAAAAGGAAATAAAGAAAATATTAGAAGATTTCTAAGGTTTCCTGTCACTGTGAACTGTCACTCAACGATTCCAAAAAAGTGTAATCAACCGATACTAATACCTTACAAGTTAAATGTAAGCAGTAACTTAGTAATTTGCAAAACAAATGTAATAATTGGACATTAAATAATACTAAAGTCTTTACAGTACATAAAAACCATGAGTTATGGCAAATTTAACGCGACATTAAGATCGTATTTTGAACGGTTATATGTTGTAAATCTCACACTAATGAGATATAACAGTATAATTTGTCATTTTGTATAAAGAAATTTAATTGTTTTCCTTTTGAGATTTTATTTTATTGAGATAATATTCACAATGAAATTTTGTGATCTACTTCCCTACCACTTAAACTTTTTGCAATTCGCGTTAAACTTTCCTGTTTTACGCCTCAAGTTTTTATTGCCTCGACGAGTTTACGTAACGTAATGCGACGAGAATAGTAATGTCAAGCCTGTAATCATTCCAGGAAACTTTGATAGCTTAGTGGTTTATTCGGCCTTCTTCATTCCGAATGTTCGACGCATAAACTTATCTAAACCTTTCGTACCTCGAAAATTCTTTTATTCTATTTAGAAATTAGATTATGGTAATGTTTATTTTCTACTCTCTTGAGTCGTAATGGCTATATACGAGTATTTTGACATTTTTTAACAGTCATTGCATAGAGAAATTATAATTAATATAAAATCAAAATCTTGATATTTATCAATTATAAAAATAAATACACCAAAATTTTTAAAATGAAATCAAATTTATCGCAATAAGTATGAAATAGTAATAGGTATATGAATGATATTTCTGTATTAAAATGACCTAGTCAGTTTAAAAAGAGCAGTTACTCTAAATTTCGAGTCGATCAAGAGTATTTTTTTAGATAAGTATGGTATTGATTTATATTTATTTATACAACATGACTAAAATTTGACAATAATAATATAGACATAGGTTTATTAATGTCATAACAATTTTGTGGTTTTAAATCACACTTTATTATGTCAAAGTTATATTAGAACTTAAAACAGAGCAACAGCCTTAGCAAGCCGGAAAGTTGAAAGAGTTAAGTTTTATAGTGCAAAGCTATAATGTAGTATTTAACTTTTAAAGTACCACCTATTATCATTTCCTTGACAAAGAAGTTTGTAACTTTATTTCAACGTTAAAATATCCAACAAAGATAAAATTTTACCTTTTATATCCTTTAAAACCTTAAGAAGAATAGTTTAAGTGGTTTATATGTTATTTACTAGCTGTTCTTCGTGGTTTTGCTTGGTCTGTCTTGGTCTTGGTCAGATACATACATACATATATATATATATATATATATATATATATATATATATATATATATATGTTTCCTTAAAAAAGTGAAAGATGTCTCATTCATTTCATTACTAATCACGAAAACTACAAAATTTAAAATTTATAATGTAACGGTAGATTATGAGAATAAGACATCGGATAAGAAAGAATATTAGGAAATTCTCTCCGTAAAAGGGTAGAATTAAGGGAAGGGAATGAGGGGGGGGGGGTTAAAGTATAATTAGTAAAATTTCTGGGCTTAAAAGTATAAAATTGGTATTTATGGTTCTTCATCTGGCTGTTGCCAGGATCTACCTTTCGATTGAGTATCTTAAAACACACGCACTTACGTCTCAGCTGCTCTACCGGTACGGTATTTTACCCCCAAGTGCTGAGTCCGACATACGGTCTAGGACTGCCTACCCGGGCGTCCTGGATATCACCCGGAAATGGGTTCCTCTGCGATACAAAAAAAAAGGTATTATTTTATATAACAATAAACCGCATTTTTTTTTTCGTTACCAATAAATAAATTAAGAGTTTGTAATGGAAGAGACTTTTAGTAGAGGCTTATTATTTATTTAACAATATATAACGGATTAAGGTCGATGGGTAGGTTCAGCAGTGCTAACTTTTGTGGAGGATGTTCAATTAAATTTACAACTATTGTAATGATAAGTTTCAAAAGAATAACTTGGGTTTCTAATAGTCTCTTCTCAGCTAAATCTATCTTTCAAGTCAGTGGTAGCTTCTTATAAAGTATACTGAACTGTATAAGGCTGTTAACCGCCCACTGCTGAGCGAAGGTCTCTTCTCCATATAGAAGAAGGGTTAGAGAGATATACACCCAGACCGGAAACAAATATTTGTACATATACAAATATTTGTCCCGAGCGGAAATCGAAGCCGCGACCGCCGACGCACAGTTTGAGACGACTACTTGCACCACTATACCAGAACGGTCGTCTTATAAACTATAACCCATATCAAATGTTATAAAAAGTTTACTTAAATAAAGTATATGGTGATAGTTACTTGAATAAAGTACATAGTGATTAGTGTTTATTTCTTGTTAAAGCATTAGGGTTAGAATTAATATTTCAATGAATTAAAATGCCAACCAGAGTTGCTTCAAAATTTTTAAATTGTTATTAGAAGTAGTAGCATGTACCTTTATATCTTTAAAGTCTAAAAAAAAAACGAGTCAAAATTTGGCACGAAAATAAGTTTCACCGACCTCAACGTGATTTACATAAAACTTGTTTAAATGGTAATATTTGAAGACGTCAGCCTCCGCGACCTTCTCCGGGTTCTCCAACAAAATCTATTCTAATAGCAACGAAGGTTAGTAGAAAAGAATCTTAAAAATATTTTGTCTTACTCCAAATTTTTTAATTAAAGTATGCATGTATGGTTTATAAAATAAAATGACGAGTTCTCAAAAATATTCTTGTGGCATCTTATACTTGTTTTCTTTTTTAACGTTATCATATTACAACAAATATGAGTATGAATACATAGGTATAGTGTATACTCATTCACTATATCTATGTACCAACAAATTGATTTATAACTAAAAATTTAGCAAATAAAAAAGTAATGTTTATGTTTATGATAAATAACAATCGAGATTGACAATTTTTTATGCTCTCTTAGGCATGGTGAGGTTATCCCAAACAACAACAACATTAACAAATACACATATCCGCAAATGTCTGCTCTGAGATTAAATCCACGGATTCTTTATCGTTTAAAATGTGTATGATTGTATACAATTTACTGTTGCAGAATCTGTGTATTTAAATACATATTTATTTTGTTAGTATTTTTTTTACATTTAAGTTCATTTCATAATTATCTTGCTAGCTTGCAATCATTTTTTTTTTAAATAAAAATATCTATTTACTTAATTAATATACACACCTTTATGCTTTTTTAAAACAAAAAGCAAACAAAACTCAAAATAAAATATTATACGGCAAAAAACGCATAAAAAAGTTTATTGAAATGAAATATTTTTTGCCTTTTTACAGTCTGTTATAAAACTTATGTAATGTGAATTAATAAATTATTTTAAGAATGAAATAATGAAAACAAATAATTAATTAATTTAATTAATTAATTAGTTCTCATCAAGATAATTCACTTCCACAAAAGGACTCAAAAGAAACTTTCTTCCGTAATCAAATTGAGTGTTTGTAACAGCTATAGGGATTTTATGTTTATTTTTTATCAAAGGAAATATTTTTAATTTAATAAGGAATTAATAAAATTGAATTTAGTTTAGGGAAGATTTAACACGACTATTTTATCCCTCTTCTTGTTTACTATTTTGTTTCTGTATCATTTTCGTTTCGACTTATATAAAAAAAAAAAAAACAGAAATTCAATGTTTTATGTTGTAAAACGTTTAATCAAAATACCTATCTCTCGTGAAATATCTACGACATCAAACGATATAATGAGTAAAACTCCTTTTTAAATATAAAAGTATCGGTTTTTCACACACACATTATTTTTTTCACACACATACACATTTCTTTAATCAATCTTTTTGACGGCAGTCAATCATTCGGAGTCACTGATTTTTGAAGGTGTAGGACCGCGAGTGTTGAAATGTCATGAAAGACGCCTGATAAAATATAAAAATTAAAAGGGCAAAGATTTGGAATTGTAATACAGTTGACAAGCTCATTGCGACCGATGGACTGATACACCTTAATAAAAAGAAAAACGAGCTATGCCCGATCGACAAACCAAAGAATATGATAGCAATTTCGATATAATAAAACCGGTAGCTCATTTGTTTAAAACATGTGATAAGATTTTTTTATTTCAACATAACATTTTATAGTAATAAGTTTTCAAAGACACGTAACTTAGTTATTAGTCGTTGCACTGTAAGAATATTTATTCTTCGCAAGAAATGTATCGCTAAAACCCTGTAAAATACAGGTATTTTTTAACAAAAAATTAAGATTTTAATTATTAGAAAAGCATTTTTGGTAAAAAGTAAAAAAAAATCTTCTATGAAAGTATTTTAATATTTTGCACTGATACTACTTACACTATTCAAAAAAGCGACTTCGTTGACCTTATATAACGTAACTGATATTGAATAACACTAATAAGAAATATTTTCAACTGATATGTGTAAAATGCCTAAAAACATTTTTACTATGTATAAATTTTCGACAAACAGAGTCTCTGCATATTTAGATGTACCTAGAATAAAACGATGTAGATTACCGACTAGACCAGTGATTCCCAAAGTGGTCTATATCGACCCCTAGGGGTCTACGACAACCTGCAAGGGGTCTACGTCAGCGAAAAAAAATTTGGGGGTCCATGAAATGAAAATGGGGGTCCACGATAGTGGATCTCAACACATACACTGATAGTACCTATTTACTTACATCATAATATCTTATAATATCAAAACATATACATTATTTATGAAAGTACCTATGAAGTAAAAAAAATATTATATATGTTTATAAAATTGTGTAAGTTGTAGGATGTTGGTATTCGCTTTGTGGTCGCAATACATTTTGAACTTGTAAAAACCTGAGAGTCGCAGTCTCAGAGCTTCGCTACCTTGCACTGACTTGTTCAATTGGTCACTCTAAAAATACGAATGTGGGACAAATACGTTTATTCGTTCAGCACTGTTACCAATCTCCTAACGAAAAGAGAGAGAAGACGAGAAGAAACAGACTGGACATCATTAGCCGAGGAGATTTAAGATTAACCCTTACAAAATTGACGCCAAATGTTGATAATTTATTATTAAAGCATCAGGTTCATCCTTCTCACTAAATATTGACTTATTCATTATGTTATTTTATTTATAGTTTATTTTATGTTTATTTAATATTACGTATATTTTACATAACAGAAACAAAATTTTATTTTGAGTAGTTTTAATTTAAATTCAATTAATAAATGTATAAATTAACATGTGTTTTTACTTTAAGTTTTTAACACTAAACTTCACTACAGTTAGAAATTTACAGGAAATCAATATCAGGTAAGTAGGGGGTCTACCCAACACGGAAAAACATGGCAAGGGGTCTACGACACAAAAAAGTTTGGGGAACTCTGGACTAGACCTTCAAACAGTATTTGATTTTTGTAACGGCCTTAGAAAGAACAGAGAGGTACTTTAAAATGTAGAAAGGAAATTTTACAATGCTCGATCATAACCGAGCACAGTTTAGTTCCGTTGAAAGAAAGGAAACAATATTACGTTCGAGCATTCCCGGCGGGATGGGCCATAAGAATATCTTGTACAATTCTAAGTAGGCACTTCGAAGGAAGTGAATGGTGAGTAAAAGAATATATCACAAAAAGGCGGGCCACGACTTTCTGATTGAGAATCCTCGGCGCTTAAGTAGATTTATGATTTCTGAATAAATTGTTAAAAGCATTAGAGATAATTTCACATTGTTTAAATTTTAATTTTAGTTAAAAATGAGAAGTTAAATTACTTTAATGCCTGTTTCTTTAGACGGCAGGAACGGGTTGGAATTATTGTTAATGTTTTAATAATGCCTTTTTGTTCTTTGTCTGTAATTTAACCATAATTGTAGTTGAAATCTGCTAGAAAGTCATTGAAATGCTTATAACATTACACTGAGACTTATTCCAGGGGACCGTAAGGATTAACTAATCTGTTATATAATAGTCACTCTCAGTATTGTGTGTGACAAAAATTACCAATACAATATTTGAAAAAGAAATAAAACAATATTTTGTTGAATTTTTTTTTGACTTGTAAAATATCATAAAGGTATTTTATTACAAAGAAAAATCCCCGAGGATATACGTCTGTATTAGAAGGCATAGGCTGCTGATTAATAAGTTTAAGTGTAATGAAGATGAAGTTAAAACAGACTCTCCTTTATATTGGGAAAGGTCGAGTGCCCTCAGTGTGTAGACGGCCCTTATACGGACGAAGGAACGGCACGTACATATTACAGGGATCATAGCCTGTGTAATATATTCTAGAAAATATTTTTGTTATTTAATTTATTTTATGAAAATAAAATTTACAAATTACTAATATTCTGCGTCTTTCCATCTCTCATAGAATTATATTCACTTTGTCTTTTTCAAAGATATAGATTCATAGAAAATAAATGACATACTTCGATGATTTCGGAATAGAAACATACTTTTGTTCATAAAATAGGTTACCTCAAAATTTTATAAGAAAGGTTTTTTTTGTGAGTCTTCTATGTACGTGACTTGACATCTGCTGACGAAGACCTCTTGCCAAACTTGAGATGAGGGCCGGACGCGTCTACTTTGTCAAACAACAGACTGCCTGTACAAAGACCTATAATTATGCAGTGATGCACGTGAGAATAATTAATTTTAATCAACCTGCAGGATTATTTTCGCTAACTTAGCTTGGTTTTTCTGTTCTGGTTTTGTATTGTACGTAATAACAAAAAAAAATATTTCGCATAATATTTTATAAATCCCTTTCAACAAGCAGTTTATTGTTTGCCATTTTTTGTGTAGAGTTTTGTTCAATCAAGAAGTATTATACTAAATATCAATTGGACTCGTAATTGTTAATATATATTTTATTCAAAAAAAAAAAAAAAAACTTTTCTCTTATCGTATGAATGAAACACCTAGTTAAATTTAATATAAATAATTTTGGTCAATTTAAATTTTCTGTGGTTATATCAAAGATATAGAACACATTTTAAATAATATATACATAATACATTTCGTTTGCAGTTGTCAGGTTATTAAATATGAAATGTACCTATAAAATAAACAAAATCATCATGCATGAACTTATAGGTACCTAAGTTAGTCCCAAAAATCAAATTAATCTGAAGTGTTCTAAAAAATAAAAAGAAATATTATGTAAAATACTTTTGAATTATATTCGTATTAGACTAGTTGATGTTCTTGGTCACTTCTTCAAATCTTCATTTTTATAATTTATTCGTAGTGTAAAAAACTTAAAACTTACAGCAGTTCAACGCCTTAGAGGTTTCGAGAAACGTCATTTTATGTCAGTTAAAAACCAATTTGACAATCCTACAGCCCTAGAGTATTTTTTTATTTACCTCTCCTTTTCCAAAATTGTCTATCGTTAGTACTCGTGTCTAGGATACCAAGAATATAATTCCTACTCATTCATTTTATTATAAAATTAATGAAAAAAAAAACAACAATAAAAATGAATCAGTTCGTCTAATACTTTGTTTTTTACTGCCTAAAAGAATCTAACAAAATAATTATTTTAATATTTATTTACTTATCAAGTACAACCTAATAATAAGAATACATCTTTATTTACAATTATTAATTATTTAGAATCCATCTTTCAAACCATTATCTTAAAAGTTAAATTACGATTTTCAGTTTTGTTAAATGATGTACTTCTATTGTAAAATCTGACAAAAATCGTTTATGAAAAGTGCATTCAGGTGTAAATCTGATACGGGTCGAACGTAACTGCAAATAGGCCAATGGTAGGGCAATTAATTTATTGAAAAGACGAATTCATATTGCATTTATAATAGACCACTTGAATATAAAAAAATTATATTTTTATTTTATAATGAATATTGCTATTTTATTTTTTGTATAAATCTCGGGATGTGACGTATTTGTGGTTTAAAATGAATCAATGCTGTTACAACAGAGAATGACGATAATATTATAAGAAAAATGTTCGCTGATCTTCAGAATGAAAATCGTGCCAAAATGTATACTATTTCAACATTTTGTTGCTAGTTTGGAAAGTCACTCTTTATAATTGCATCAAATTATACTAATAATAATTACCTATTTATGTTACTTTAATTTAAATATAAATTAATTAAATAAACTAGAAGACCAGCGTGATTTTACCCCCGTTGAACTTTAATATTACCGCTTTATCCATGTTGGATACATGGATAATATACAGGATTTTTAAGATAGGATTAATGGTTTCTAAGATTAGTGCGATTAAAATTTCAAATAACAATTTTTTTAATAATTATGTTAGTGTAAATAATATAATTTTATTTACGTGTAACCAACAGTTGTAAACTTCCTTACTCAGCATTCGTAGGTGTGCACACTATCGCAGGTTCAAACACTACTCTTGATAAATATTTGTGTAGCTTTAATATTTGTTGTGGTCTGGTTGTTTGTGTTTATTTACAGACTCCCGGTATGAGGTATCCTAGTTTATCTATTTAGCGTTATGCGTTATTTGGTGTTAAATAGAAAATCCTAACACTTTTTCAGTGTTTTAAAAATTAAATTCGCAAAAAAAAAATCGTTAATAGAGTATTTTAATAAAATAAATTGCGTAAACGTTAACTTGTATCTTTTAAATTTCTGTTTCATGCTTAAGTTTTGTATGCTACATAATATTATTTACCTTAAAAAATTTAAATCGATGTTCGTAACTCATAGAAAAAAGCACTTCAATTTGTGTGCGTAATTAAGTAGAGTTTACGTTGAAGGTTCTCGCTCGGCACTTTCCAGCGGTAAATGAAATTTACGTACGTCTCTACCTTCCGAAAGAACCTCAAGCTTAGCGTACAAGTTATGGAAGTTAGCGATTCCGGCCCCTTATTCTATATGACACTAGTGGTCGCAAAAGACGTTGTCCTATACACACGTCTTAAGTCCGAAAATTTCAAACTTTTTTGTACATAAGTTGTAAGAAATTAAAAAAATTCTCTCTCTCTTCTCGAATCCACTTAAACACACATTTTTTAATATTTTAACTGTAACGTAATGTGAGTTACATTTGAACTCGCAATACTCAGTAAAAAGAAACTCCGGAGTCTAGGCCATATTTGGTTTCATTACATAATTTATGATAAAATTTAATTGATCACACATATTTAAAAAAAATGGTTTTCAAGGATGTTTTAAGCTATTTTAAATATAAAATGTATTTTTGCTATATTTTCTGGCATATATCAAGAATGATATTTAGATTTTCTGTATAAGACAACATATACTTATATCATTTACTTACTACTGTATACGTAACACATTATTTCGATATATGTAAATTGTTATATTATGTAATATATCCTCTTTTATCTTGCACTGGATATCAGGCTTTTAGTCTCTAACGTAAGAAAAAAGGGTGCCCGAGACGCTGACTCGGTTCAATTATATTAATAATCTTTAGTGCGCCAAAAATGATAATTATTTCCTTCTGTCCTTTCATTCTAAGTCGAATTCCGAATACTTTTTCTTATATTATCTGAAGATCTTTCCCAATAACTTTTAATACTTTAGAAATAAAAAAATAAAAAAATTCACACTGATTAAATAACAATTTTTTTTTATCAAATAATAATTATTAATGATGAAAATAAGTTTTTATTCCACAGTCATAACCAATATTTTTTTCTACTTGCTCATTAAAAAAAAAAATTCATTACAAAATATTAAATAAGTAGATAGAAAAAACGAAGTAAGTAAAATAGTTTTCTTTAGCATTAGAACAGTGGTACTCTCGTGTTGTAAAGAGCGCGAATGTAATGTCTACGCAGGGAGAGAGCTCTAGGCGTCCGTTCCTTAAACAGAATACTCATGGCACGGGGTTCTTTCGCACTTAACCTACTTACTGATACCCGTATAAATAGCTCGCTCTCGCTTGTTAGTCACCCAGAAACGTAATATAGTATGAGTAATTCGTCGTGTGAAATAATTCTTTGTGTTTTTACCATTCATGTCAAGTTCTTATGATGACTTTTTTTTTGTAATTGAGTGATTGGTAATAAGTAACGCAAAGAACATTATATTAAGGTTTCAATATTTTGTTTAGTTCCATTATTATGCGCGTCTTAATTATATATTTATCATACAAAAAATATTATATAAAATTATAGAATAAATACGTCAAAAAGTAATTTGATAAAAATAAAACGATAGATAATATAGAATCACATTATTGAGTGTAACCGCCACACTACTCTGTTGCCGATTGTCAGAAATAGCACTTCTCGTAACCGCATGTCTTTCAAACTATATTGTGTACTGTATAAAACGAAACTTCTCTTGAAATATGCAGGATTTTTTATAACGTTTCTCCTCATCGCCGAGCACGAGATGAATTAAATAAAAACTTTACACTTAAAAATTCAGCGGTGCAAGTTCAAGTACGAACCCGCGACCTTTCGATTAAGTATTTTAGCAACGTTTTGAATTTTTTAAAGGGTTTACAATATACTAGACAAACCACGCGGTTATTTTTCAGATTATAACGAGTGTCGAAAAAAATGAAATGTGAAGAAAATGTACTTTAAATTATTTTTTACCAAATGGACAATTTATTGTAATAATTAAAGAAAATAATAACATGTTAATAAAATATGCATGAATTAAATTAAATTAAATTAAACGTCTCACACGGCAGCCAAAACCAGCCTCCAGAGTGCCATTAGCGAGTCGCAGGCCGCGGCTAGGGCGGAAATGCTGGATGGGCTCAACGGCGACCCATGGGGAAGGCCCTATAAACGAGTTCGCAACAAGATTCGTCCCTGGGCTCCACCACTCACGCACACCCGCCGAACGCCGAAATGGTCCGTGAGGTGGTCGCGGCGTTGTTCCCGACGGCGCCAGCAGAGCACCAGACGCCTCAAATGGCACCAGCGGACGTGGAGGGAGATGTCGGAGAGGAGACACCAGAGGTCGGCGAGTCCGAACTCGAGGAGGCCGTCGCACAGCTCAGGAAGAAGTGCGTTGCTCCAGGTCCGGATGGTATTCCGGGGGGTACTTGTGTCGGGTTGCCGGGAGGGAGCCCTCTCCTCGTTGCCACCACTGTCAGGACTGTTCCGACGAGTCGGCACAGCACGTGTTGGAGGTGTGTCCGGCTTGGGAGGCGGAGCGCGAGGCTCTGAAACGTGTTGTGGGTGCAGACCTTTCGCTGCCGGCTGTGATTTTCGCCATGGTCGGCAGCGAAAGGTGCTGGGACGCCGTCCTCGCTTTTTGTGAGCGGGTTATGACGCAGAAAGAGGCGGCCGAGCGGGTGAGGGAGGACACTACCGACCACCCCCTCCGCCGGAAAAGGACCGGGCGTCGGAGGCAGGCGTACGAACGCCGCCTTCCCCCTTAGCACCAGGCAGAGGGCGGTCGACTTGGGGAAGTCGGCCGTCTACCAAATCTGCCCGTGTAGGCGCGTGCGGTGTCCGCCGCGCTACCCATGGTAAGCCAATAATGGCATGAGCCTGATGAGGCACGCTGCCGGGGTTTGTATAGGAATCCGGATACCTGCAATCCCGGCACAGGCGACGAAAGTGGACACCGTGTGGTTTTAGTGGGTAAACTGCCAGCTTACGGCAGGAGTCCCACATAACCCGGTCGTTCCCCAGCGGCCGGGTATGCGTAACGAAATTCCACACTTAAAAAAAAAAAGAAAAAACGTCTCACACTCAACACTCAACGGCCCTCAGTAGGATGTGAATTCTGTGTCGGGGGTCCGGAAACACAAACAATCACAACCACAAACGCCCAGACCACGACAAACATCTGTATGGCCTATACTAATATTTGTCATGTGCGGGGATCGAACCCGCGGCCGTTAGCGCATCAGCCAGTTGCTGTGACCACTGCGCCAACGCGTCGTCATATCTATACAATATCTGTAAATATTAACTTATACAACTGAATTCTCTTTGTAAAATCCCCGGACAATATTGGAACAGTGAAATATCGAAAATTATACAATATACATTCAAAGGAAATATCAAACAGTAAGGTACTCATGAGAATAAAATATAAAAAAAGTTAAAACAACTTGTTCAAACAATGAAATGTATATTTCATAGTCACTCCAGATGTTGCGTCGTCGTTTTTAAAATAATGTAAGAACAAACCGTCATAATGAAGTAAAATATTTATCAAACATCGTCTGTGGACCAGGAGGCCACGTCTTTAAGAGAAGTGAAATTCTCGTATCTTCGGTGTGCTTATTCAATTCTTGTACGTATGTTATAATATTTTATAACAAATAATATTAAACAGTAACGTTACCGCGTATGTAAATTTTAACGTATCTAAATAAATATAGTATTTAAATTATTTGGTTTGTTTTCACAACACGCAGAATATTGTCGATATATTCTAATGAAGCTTTTAAATATGAAAACCACTCGATGGTCTTGTTTTAATATGACACAAATTCAATAGATCTATCGATGGTATGACGGATAGATATAATACGACAATGTACTGTCCAGAAACGAGTTTTATAAATTAAGAAAAACTAGTGTGAAGAGAAAGACTAAGTATTATTGCAGTAAAATTAGATTATGGTTTTAAAACTATGACGTATACAGAACATGCTCGTAATTTAAAAGCAAGCAATACCATTAGCAAACTACCTTAAAATTTAATTTCTAAAGATTATCAACGCTAAAACCGGTTGAATGCAATTTTGCTATAGAAAACCATGTCTTTCTTTAATTCGTCTGGGAAATGTACGGAATAGGACCGTAACATTCGCGTGTCGTTGAATTTTTGAGAGCCTCATGTAAGTCTGGGCGCATTTCGGATGAAAATCTGCGGTGTCGTAAGCAAAAAAAAAAAAGTCATTTATGTACGGCGCAGTTTTGATGCTAACGTTTTTGCTGCTTCGTCGCTTTTGTTGGTTGATCTGCACGGAGCGAAGATTAATTGCAAAATTTTGATGAACAATTATTTTGTGCAAAAACATATTAGGTTTGGTTTGGTTCTTAATCAGAACTTACATCTAGAACTGTAGACATATGTAAGTATATAATTATTTTTCTTAGAATATTGCAATGAAAAACTGTAGGTGGAACAAGGACTTATTGAGAGGATGGATAAAATTTTATTTAAATATGTTATTCAGCGTACTGATTAGAAAATTGCTGAAATGCGAAGGTATTTTAGGCCTTCTTCGAAAATAAGAACCTTTGTAGTCTAAAGACGTACCTATACTAACATATAGAATTCTAAGCACCTTTAAGATTACTTATTAAGCAGATTATGCAAAAGAAGTCAGGGGCGGTGTACTCCCAAAACGTATTCAAGGCGTGCAGACGGGCGATGAATTTTTGAGAGGCCTTGACGACGTGTGCCGAGAACTACTGAAAGCTTTTTTTTTAGAAAAGGAATCGGCGTTGCACAGATAATGAACCAGACAGACGACGTGTTTTCATGTACAAGATGCAAGTTTTTTTTGACGTTTCTATGCATCATTATACGAACAGCCGCTGGGTTTTATTTGGTCACCTAAATTTTTTTTTATAAAATAAAATTTTTCAAAATAATTTGGCAATGGAAATCCTTGATATGGATCTATGTATATTTTATATGTATAATTAATAATTTCAGAGACTATGTATGTTGAATAAAAGTAAAGAACCTGGACGACCGAGCTTTGCTCGGTTAAATTATATTTAGATACATTACATACTTCTCTATCTTACCGACATAATAGTAAAATAATAGGAACTGATTATTTAAATAAAAAATAAAAAGAGCTCTCAATAATAGTTTTTCTCACAAAAGAAGAAACTTGAAAAAATAAAAGAAAAAAAAAATACTGGTCTGTAGACACCGGGATTCGAACCCGGGTTTTGTGATTTCAGATCCGCCCGATTCCCATCCGAGCTATTATAAGTATATCAATGGAAGCGAAATTTACCTTCGTATTTTAATGATATTTTTTAATTGCGTAAAAAAGGGATAAAACGAAATTTTCTAAAAATAAATCCTAGCTAGATCGATTTATCGCCCCCGAAACCCCCTGCATATTAAATTTCATGAAAATCGTTGGAGCCGTTTCCGAGATTCAGATTATATATATATACAAGAATTGCTCGTTGAAATATATAAGATAAATATTTTTGATTCATTGTTTTTTATACTTTTGACTGGTTGTTATTGGTTGACTGTTCACAACCTACAAACAACCACAACAAAATTTAAGAGATTTTTGAAATTAAATTTTACAGAGGTGATAAGTAATATATTTGTATTGAAGATCTGCCATTTTTGAAGCTAGATATGCTTTATATAGATAATAGATATGATATATAAGCATTTAATAAGCAAAATGAAACTTTTTTGATTAGAAACAAATGGTAAATTATACTTTTACTCTAACATTTTTGAAAAATAAACACCTAAAATTAAATATATAAATATGTTTTACATACACACGCGGCCGTATGATCTTAAGGTAAGATATAAATTAATGACTCTGTTTTAGATAACAACCGACTGATACACATATTTATATTTTTTTTCAATATATGTGTATACAATAAATATGTAAATAAAAAACCCCCAGAGTCAGGGAGGAATCGAGCCTACGCCAAGGAAAGCAGGGTCACTACCAACGGCGCCATGCTACGGGCCAGTCAGACTTAAGAATTACTAATATTAACGAAGAATAAATGTTTCTATGCGACCAGAACCGTGGACAACATCACTTTATACATGTAAGTAGTCAAATTTTAATAAAACAAATTATTTTAATATCTAAAGGCACGAATTACTAACTCAAATACCATAAATCGTCAGTAGAACGCAAACATTAGAAGCAATCTGTACATCCAATTTAATTCACGTACCCAAGACAAACACAACAAGATTTCCCCTTTCATTATAATCCGTGTTTATGTTTATCTGTAAAGCCACCTGAAATTAATTACAGGGTTAAAGGCGAAATTAACTGGAATAAGAAAACTCATAATAGCCAGAATATACGGTTCAAAAAGCATTCGAAATTAGATTCATCTTTACAACTATATAATAAAGACCCAAATATGGGATGTTGTAATAATTAAAAGAAACGTAAAAGGCAAAACAGAATATTCTTAAAACCCTTTACATTCAACTCCTCCTCCAAAACCCACACGCAATAGTAAGTAAAAAATATAAAGAACATTTGTATTAATAATATACAGAAATGCTTTTCGTGAGAAAGTAAAGGACAATAATTATAAACAATTATAAATCCGCGGCCTGTTATCGCAATAGGCAGTTGCAATGACCAACGCGTCGACAGATTGAATGTTATATAACATCTGTCACGTCACGTAATAATTATCGTCGTTTATCCTAAGGTAAACGGAGATGATTAAAATTCTGTATAGTTATAATGTGTAGTGTATACTTTTCAAATTTCAAATCGTTTTGTTAAGTTTTAAAAGAATATCTTGGATCTAGTATTGAGCACAGTATACTTGTTTGTTACATGTGTAATCTCATAAGTGTTTAAAATATATTGTCGAATCTATACTATAATAATATAATAAAGCTGAAGAGTTTTTTTGTTTGTTTGTTCGTTCGTTCGTTCGATCGATCGTTTGTTCGTTCGTTCATTTGTTCGATCGTTCGTTCGTTCGTTCGTTTGCTCTTTAGTTCGTTCGTTCTTTCGTAGGTTCATTCGTTTGTTTGTTCGATCGTACGTTCGTTCGTAGGTACTCGTATAGGTACTATTAAATAGAATATTCATTTCATACTTCTCTTTCCAAAACTATATATTTTTTTAGAAATCATTAAAAGTTACTTTATAAATGAATAAATCAATAAATCAAAAATTTATTTATTCAAGTAGGCTTCAAAAGCACTCTAGAATCATCATTCCTACAGACACTACTAATAATATCCACGTGCACCTGATTTTATAATTGGAATTAATAATTTTATCTTTAATGTATTTTGATATATCAGCCATGCAAACAACTTTAAAAGTTTTAGAATATTGTTCAACATAATCTAGGAAAACTGTCTCCTGTTTGGAAACAGGAGCAAAGCAGGAGGAAAAGCAATGGATAACATTATACTATACAGACTGTAAAATGTATTCCTCCTCTTATAAATGCCTTCAGTAGCCCAGACACTAAATTTTAACTTTATTTTTATATCAAACGCTATTGATTTGGATATATCGTAAAATTAATTAAAAATTATTTAATGAAAATGATGCAATGCTATAACTTTAAAATATTTTAGTAAAGAATGCTATAAAAATAAATAATAAAAATGAGCTATAGTAAGATAATTTAATACGATATGATTATATGGTTTTCTACTAAGGAAATAGTTCAAGGCCGATTGGACAGATATGAAAATAACAACTTTTATATCTCTTTTAGATATAAGCCAAAGCTACTTGCCAGCATAATAATTTAAACCTCCCTCTTGTAGATAATCTAAAATCTCTAGATAATAAAATATTATAATTATATGTTATATAATATGTAAACAAATGGTTTTCTTACGTACTCATAAATATAAACTTAAAAGGATAGAAGAAGGAACAAAACACAATTTTTCTAAATATTGTTTTAAATAAATTTATAAATGTTAGTAATACTTTAAAATTAACTAAAATTGTTATTAAAATAATAAGATAGCACACATAATGCTGTTCAAATTATAGCTAAGGAAGTAACCCATTCAGTCATTGGACTAAGGCCTTTCCTAATGATAGCTTAAAATATAACATTTTTCGTCGTCTCGTTTCTTGAAATCGTGAAAACGACGAGAATATTATGACGTTTTCCTGATTTTAATTCAACACATTACTCGTATATTATGAGCGACGTGTTCCATACACTGTAGTATTTCAGTTCGAATATAATAAAAGCCTAGTTAACGGGTTCTTTGTTTATTCAACATCCCGCAATACCCCGATTAGTGTGTTTGCATAAGTAATTGTGCAATTTATATAGAATATTCGAATCAGGGTAAGTTTTAGTAAGTTCCATGGTTGTCTAGCGGGTACTCCGCTTTGGAGTTATCATTAATTGATGTTTACATGCGGACACAATTGTGTCTTCTTCGATGTTACGAATAAACTTTACGAATTTGATAATAGCGATTGCTTTATTATTATTTTTTGTGCTTATAAAATGTATATAGTTTAAATAAATATTAAATAAAAATATTGGTAATAACTGCAATTATAAATATAATCATTTAGGAAATATTGTCTAATTTAATTTTTTAAATACTTTTAAATGATGGCAACCTTTATGTGGAACTTCATAAGAAATAATCTTAATAAGTAATACAAAATAAATAAAAATCACGACCCTGAAGTTATCAACTACTATCAACTAATGACTTCCCACTTCAGGGTCATATAAAAATGTAAGTTTCAACATTAAATTGTATATAAAATAAATAAAAAGATTTTCAGAAGATACTTAATTATTTGAAGATGGGGATTGATCAGGGTTCGTTTTTAAAACCTTTTCTATTTTCAATTTATATCTTCCACTCTAGGACAAAAGTGTTTATCATATTACAAGTATATTGTTTCTTAATGAGATTTCACGTAATTAAAATTTACTACGTTTTTTTTTTCTGAAAGTTTCTTGAGTAATCTATTCAAAAAAAGGTATCAAAGAGTAAAACCTTTGCTGTCGTCGGACAAAAAGAGTTCGGTAACATGCATATGAAAATGACATAATAGCAGGGCATGAAGACGAAATACCCATTGTGTTCTTTGATATACATAGTATCATGTTATAAGACTGTCTACGACTTCCATCTGCATGCGCTATTCTAAATTCGACGGTACTATTACGGTTATTTTTGGATAATACTGTTAAATATTTATAATATATTTTTTAGTAAATTAAATTGCTTAAATTGGTAAATTAATTAATAATTATTAATTATTAAATTGCTTAAAGCGTTATACAGTGCTTGTTTTTGAAAAAAAAAATTACTATGTTGATGTGTGCGTTTTTTCACCTACAACTAGGTATATAGTTATATTTTTAAATATATAAATAATTAATTATGTGCAAAGAATAAGAGTTATGCCATCAAAAACATAACTTGTAAAAAATCCAAGTCTCGCAACTCAGTTCTTCTACTCTACCGTAAAAAGTTGTGAGATACATGTATTACCAAGTCGGCTAATTTATTCAATCCCTACTTAAGGGTCCTTCTGTCTTAAGCTATTACGTAATTAGCTAACCTAACAACATATTATAGTGACCATATAAATATTAAATTTTTTTAATGTTTAAAATAGATAGATTGACTTGGCAATCGCATAAAAACATAATGTATCTCACAAGTAATGCATACGAGTATTGTATTAAATTAGATTGTTTAGTGCGATTGCCAAGTCAATCTATCTATTTAAAACATTAAAAAAATTTAATATTTATATGGTCACTATAATATGTTGTTAGGTTAGCTAATTACGTAATAGCTTAAGACAGAAGGACCCTTAAGTAGGGATTGAATAAATTAGCCGACTTGGTAATACATGTATCTCACAACTTTTTACGGTAGAGTAGAAGAACTGAGTTGCGAGACTTGGATTTTTTACAAGTTATGTTTTTGATGGCATCTCATTTCTTTTTGTAGATATTCCTACTTGTTTTTCTTTCCAGTGTCTTCTACTTCTTAAATGCATTTTCTTAAAACCTACGCTCTGTCTTATGATCTTTTTTTATTTTTGTATATAATCTTCCTCTTTTTCTTTTCCGGTACTACTTCTTGAGTTTCAGCTATTACTGGTTTAGATAGTACTGGTACGCAAAAGTTTTTTGTTTCTTACAGGAATACGATTAACAGATATAAATACGATTAGTAAAATTTAAAAATAAAAAATCTTCTATTTGATCCTCATGTCATACATATTGTGATGTCAAGTTGACAACTTAAGATACTTGACAAGAGAGATAAATTAAGTGTGTTTAGCCGGAAACAATATTGTCAGGTTTCTGTCGATTTTTTACAGCTAATTCTCCACGAAAATAAACTTTAAAAAATATTAAAAAAAGTGTATGTGTACTTATATACGAACGTAAGAAGTTATACTTACAATAAATTGATGCTCTAAGTTAACGGTTAGTGCACGCCATGTATAATAAGACCCTGATAACCCACTAAAAACAAAGTAATCGTCAAGACGAAGCAAACGAGCTGAAGCTCGATGGGGTTGCGTCGTTTCATTACAGAGTTCCTATGACCACCTTCCAGCTCCATCATCAGATCTAGTTACCATAGAAAGACAAACTACTCGTCAAGGCGATTCAAACGAGCCCGATTTCGATGAAGTTGTTTCATTTCATTGCGAAGTTCTTATGGCCATCTTGCAGCTCCATCATCAGATCAGACCCTGGTAACCATCTAAAAATAAATTTCTTGTCAAGACGATTCAAACGAGCCCGAACTCGATGTGGTTGTGTTGTTTCATTACAAAGTCCCTATGACCACATTCCAGCTCCATCACCAGACCCTGGTTAACATTGAAAGATAAACTCCTCGTCAAGACGATTCAAAAGAGCCTGAACTCGATGTGGTTGTGTCGTTTCATTGCGAAGTTCCTATGGCCACCTTCCAGCTCCATCATCAGACCCTGGCTACCATCTTGCATTGAAGTACTCGTCAAGACGAATCAAACGAGCCCATACTGGATGGGTTTATGTCATTTAATTAATGAGTTTCTATGGCCATCTTCCAGCTCCATCATTACACGTTGGTTACCATATAGCACCAAAGTACTCGTCAAGACGAATCAAACGAGCCTATATTCGATGTGATTATGTCGTTTAGTTACTGAGTTCCTATGGCCATCTTCCAGCTCCATCATCGGACCCTGGTTTCCATTGAAAGGCAAACTACTCTTCAAGACGATTCAAACGAGCCCAAACTCGGTGAAGTTTTGTCGTTTCATTGTGAAGTATCTATGGCCACCTTCCAGCTCCATCATCAGACCCTGGTTATCATTAAAAGATAAATTGCTCGTCAAGACGATTCAAACGAGCCTGAACTCGATGTGGTTGTGTGGTTTCATTGCGAAGTTCTTATGGTCACTTTCCAGCTCCATTATCAGGTCAGACCCTGGTAACCATTTAAGAACAAAGTACTCGTCAAGACGAATCAAACGAGCCGAAACTAGATGGGGTTGCGTCGTTTCATTACAGAGCTCCTATGACCACATTCCAGCTCCATCACCAGACCCTAGTTAACATTGAAAGACAAACTACTCGTCAAGATGATTCAAACGAACCTGAACTCGATGAGGTTGAGTCGTTTCATTGCGAAGTTTCTATTGCCACCTCCTAGCTCCATTATGAGGTCAGACCCTGGTAACCATCTAAAAACAAACTACTCGTCAAGACAAATCAAACGAGCTGAAACTCGATGGGGTTGCGTCGTTTCATTACGGAGTTCCTATGACCATATTCCAGCTACATCACCAGACCCTAGTTTACATTGAATGACAAACTACTCGTCAAGACGATTCAAACGAGCCCGAACTCGATGTGGTTGTGTCGTTTCATTGCGAAGTTCTTATGGTCACTTTCCAGCTCCATTATCAGATCAGACCCTGGTAACCATTTAAGAACAAAGTACTCGTCAAGACGAATCAAACGAGCTGGAACTAGATGGGGTTGCGTCGTTTCATTACACAGATCCTATGACCACATTCCAGCTCCATCACCAGACCCTAGTTAACATTGAAAGACAAACTACTCGTCAAGATGATTCAAACGAACCCGAACTCGATGAGGTTGTGTCGTTTCATTGCGAAGTTCCTATGGCCACCTTCCAGCTCCATCATCCGATCAGACCCCGGTAACCATTTAAAAATAAAGTAGTTGTCAAGACGAATCAAACGAGCCGAAACTCGTTGAGGTTGCGTTGTTTTATTACAAAGTTCCTATGACCACCTTCCAGCTCCATCATCAGACCTTGGTTACCATTGAAAGACAAACTACTCTTCAAGAAGATTCAGACGAGCCCACTCGATGAGTTTGTGTCGTTGCATTGCGAAGTTCTTATGGCCACCTTTTAGCTCCTCCATCAGATTAGCAACATGTCATCATAATATTGCATTATCACACGGTTATTATTATTATTATTTTGAATCAAATTTAATTTGCAAGATTTGATGACAAACATCGGGACAGGTGAAACTAAATAAAATCTTGTTGAGCTGACACATCAGCGCAATGAAGTAAGTTAGTGTAATTGCGCGGCGCCTACTAGTTAACTTCATTGTGTCGGTTTTATTATTTTTGTCACAGTGTACGCGCGTATCGTAAAAATTAGTCTCATCAAGAAGTATAACTTCAAAATACAAAAGTTATTTTGAGTAGGTAGTACTTATTATTAGTACTTATTATTTCTTTTTTTTTTCAATTTTGTCTACTTTAATTCTTTTCGAGATTTTGGTACAATTTCATAAGACATGTTCCATTCTTGCTTTTTCATTCCGTTGACCATTTTAAAAGTTATTTACTTTTAATTACATTGATTTATCCACTGCATATGTAACTTTGTAATCCTATATATTTATATGAGATTACAAAATTATTTATGCAGTTGGTGTATCTAGAAAACTGGACCGAAATTGCACAATATTTGAATTTTTCCTCGGTTTATATACTAAACACTAATGGTATTCTAAATTTGAAGCTTCTATGTCTGCTAGAAGTGCCTTAGAGTTTTGATGATCGGTCAGTCAGTGAGTGACAAAATCGTTAACTTTGACTAATTATAATTCTTAAACTACTGGTTCAAATTGGATGAAATTTGAAATATACCGTGTTTATACAATGCCTGCTTGGGTATTGAAAATTCAGACTTCTAGTTTTATCCGCAACGAAGTTATAGGGGGTCGAAAATGGCCTGAATTGCTTCGAGAAAAGGATAGTACGGCCGTGCCACTTTTTTTTTTTTTTGCTCGACTTGGCGGAGGCACTGCCGTGCCTCCAGATATGCATTTTTTTGACAATGCAAATAAAAAGTTCTATATCTTTGTATCATATCTATAAAAGTAATTAAAAACTTTTTGTACTCAGCTCGAAGATTAATTATACATTAATTATACATGATTATATATAATTGCCTACTTTGAACATTTATTTGGTAAATTTGTCTTGCTTTTTAGTTATCAAATTATACAATGATATAGCAACAATTTTTTATTTAGGTTTTTTAACACATTTTTTTATTCACAACGTTGTGAAATCTCATTTGATGGAATTCTGAGTAAAAAAAAAATTCTTTTTTACAACTAGCAACCAGTATTTACATTTTGTTGTATTTTTATTTACTTCATAACATAAATATTAAGATGAACATAACATTTACGAATCATAGCTTTATCGAAGTGCTTGTATTACATAAAATTTACGAGAAAATATATCGGATGTACACAAATACAAGCAGGATAAAAACATAATCATTTTTTCAATCTCCGCCACAATCACGTAACAAAGCTCTTTAATAACATTGTTACTCTTACATTATGTAATATTTGTGTTGTTTCATATCATATTAGTTGTTTCTTTTTTTTAAATGTAAAATAATGATAAATCCAGAATAATACCTCTACTTGTCTCGGTATCCAAGAACCAGCTAATGTCATGTGGAATAAGACTAAAACATGGATATTAAGATGAGAGCCTTTGAGGGGCTGTGCATCCGAAAAGAGTAGATGATGACACTCCACGTTGCTTTATATTGTTGCTTACGACATTCAGTCAGTATAAGTACATATTCAAAAATACAGACTGCATTTGAAATAGTAATAAAGTGTGTAAATTTCGGTATAAAAGTTGAGAATGCTTGTGGCGTATTCGTTTTCATGCTATAATGTTTCGTTTTAATATTATAATATTATCGTAAAGAGTTATTTCTGGAAAAAGTTAAATTACATTTTAATCTTTTGCAGCGTAACCCACGTTAATGTATGAATATGTAGTGGAGTCTCATAGAAGTTACTTTTAGTTCTCCAAAATTTTTATTTTAGAAATAAATCGAAATAGTAACGCTTAATGTTAGAAGAGTGGCAGTTTAACACTTTTTCTTAATTTTTATTCTGCTTTAAAAAATGGTTGTCTGTAAAGTCAGTTTACGGACGATAATTTTTACATGATAACGTCATAAGAAAACATTGATGAAAAAGTGCATTCTTTTATGAATGGAATTGAATTATTATCACTGAATTATCATTATTTTGTATCATATATATTTATTATATATTATTATTGTTATACCATCTGCCCATTTGCAAATGCAATATTACCGTCACTCTCAGGTTGTCTGGCACAAATTGCTCTTTAGAAATAAGACCGCCTGGTTGTACAGCTTATAATGATGTTAGTTTGTGTCCTTAATTTAGTTCTGTTTTGGTGTGAAATAAAGTATATTATTATTATCTAACTGCTTCACTCCACCTGTTTAATAATATATATAGATAATTAATACTTATTATTATTGTATGTTCCTTATTTAATCTCAGATAGCCGGGAAGTTGATGGCATGAGCCAAAGCCAAATGTACATAAATGGCGTAATTGAAACCTTTGTACATCTTTCTTATTTTCATTACAAATATTGTTCTTTTTTTAGTGGTGTGCAATAAAGAGTATTAATATTTACCTGATTGTTTATTTTTATTGAAATTTAACAAATGTATATAATAATTTATGTTTGTGGTTGGCCACAGTGATTGAGCTCACATTGAAGAAATTTTCTTATCAATCTACATGTATTCAGTACTACTGCTTTTTGCAACACGTGATAAGTGCTCGCTGGTAGGAATTTAAGCATTATTATTATTATGAGCAATTTTGTTTTAGAAATAAACTTTAATCAAATTAATGTTAATAAAGTTTTAATTGAAAACTATGAAATTGAAACCATAAATCAAATTCATGAAACTGATGCTTTTGAAAAGCGTCCTAAAATCTTCTTTATATAATAATATATTCCCTTGCAGTTGCAGTCATTAAAACATAAATATTTTTAAAACTATGGTTATAAATCATTAATTTTTGATTTTCAAATATTATTTAGTTTTTGCAAAGGATGGGTGTCAGTCAATAAGATAGTTGTTTTTTTCCCTGAACAATTTTGAGTTTTTATAGATACTTTGATATGTAATACAAGAAATAATCAAGTTTAATAAAGAAGTTAAGTTTAATAACTTAATTAAAGTTAGCAAAACAAATTAGATTATCATTAATCACTTATGAAAATAGTAAAAATATACCTACTAAATAAAAGCACTTGACTTTTTATACGATCGTAATTATATGAGTCCTAATAAGTTTTTAATCAAAATTGTAATATAACCTAATTCGCCGACCGATGCTACTTTTTTTAATAATCAAATAACAAATATATATGAAATTATATCGCTCATCAAATTCTTAAAATGCAAGAATTAATTACCCTTTTTGCTGCAATTGTTGTTGTAATAAACTATGGAAACCACATTAAATTTTCACTATTATAACTTTAAAAACAATAAATTGACGTTACTTCAATATTGACAAAACAGTTTGCCGCCATTTGCCGCTGTAATTTCTAATCGGACGCGTCATAAGTTAGGCCGACTGCCGATCGTGAGCCGAACGCTTAGGCCGAGCCGATCGTACCTATCTATCGCTTGTTCCGCGCTCTCGCTCACTAATTGTGACAATGACGTCATCTTTTTCGGATATGCTCCCAGTAGCTTTCATCAATTTACTAGACGTTATCACGTCAAAAATATAAACAAATATTTTACGTATATTTCCTTATTAAACGTTTTTCGTAGTAACTATACTAACAATTAAATACTTTTAAAAATGATATTTTTGATTACAGTACCGTGTAAACATTTATAATAATAGATGAATATTAGTACAGAATCTTTAATGTTTCAATAATTTCTGTATGAGCTAATTATTAGATAAGCCTATATATCGCCTGAGTTCACTATACACTTATCCCCCGATTTACACGTTACCTGTTTTACACGATTTCGCTTTTACACGGTTTATAAATTAAAGAATTTTGAAAAACTGAAACATATGTATGTATATGGTTGCATATTCGCATATACATGTCGTTAAAAACATTTTTGGGTCACATTCCCTGTATTATGAAATACAATATGAAATATTAACACATGCTTAAGTCAATATGAGGAGGTCTCTAAAGATTTAGCGAAAAAACCTACGCAACTGTTAAGTACAGTTTTTATTACGAACTCCCCTCAATATTCCCGAATTCGTCGAATCTTGAAATAGGATCGCATCAGGAATGCTCAAGTGATGAAAATAACATCATACCAATCAGGAAAAGGTAAAAGACTGATAATTCGTGAAAGTGATGACAGCGAATAAAATTATTACATATTTAGTTTCCTAAAGTTATATTTTTTTATTTTTGTTCCTAATCTGTTATGAATTCAGTAGGTAGGTTTTTTTAAGATGTTTTTCTTTTGTTTTGCTTAAATAAATGACAGAATTGAGCAAATATTGGCAGCTATTTCGTTTTACACGGTTTTACATAGAAAAATCGGAGATTTTATTTTACACGGTTTTGTCAGGAACCTATCTTCAGTGTAAATCGAGGGTTAGGGTTATATATTTACAACTAGCTGGGCCCGCACCTTCGTTCGTGATTGGCATTTTTTTCATCAAGTCTATAAAATAAAGCAAAAGCACCAACTTAATTTAAGCCGTATAGTTTAAGTTTTTTGTACATTGCAGGTTTCAAGGTATTATGGAAACTCTTGTACTTGTAATACTGAAGGTTATAATGTCTTTAATTTCTGATCTAACAATCAAACGACTGTCAAATATTTACAGGACGATTTTTCTTTATAATATTTTCTTTGTAATAAAAATAATAAAATATCGGACAACGCGTTAATAAATTATAATTGAGGATACATTTTGACTTTCACGCCCTCTCCAAAAAGAACCTTGTTGAATTTCGAGATATAAAGTATATCTGTGTCTCTGTCTGTATTTTGGCTATGTATCATGTCAAAACCACTGGATGATTTAATGAGATTACTTACTCGCTAGAGCACTAGCTAATACAAAGTTGTACACATTTCGTATTGCCTTTTATATATATATATATATATATATATATATATATGTATTGTGCTACGTTATTTTGTAGTGGTGTAAAAATGTATTATAAATAAATAAATCAGTAGAAATAAAACAAAAAAGTATGCGAAATGTTGGATTGTGAAATTTAAGGAAACCGTAAAATTCCCCAATGGCTTCCCGAGCAGTTCTATCCACTGTTTCTTTAAACGCTTTCAATAAAAATGCAAATGGACTGTCTACGGCTGTCCGCGAATTGACTCGCAAACTATTTTATCTTTGAAAGTAAATTTAACAATCTTACTCTTACTTATCTCGTATTTTCACTATTTTTTACATTATAATCTTTTAGTTAAATAAGGACAAATTCTTAAGTGTATTACACAAATACGAACTGTACGATTTGTACTCGTAATTTTTCAATGTTACGTAATTGTACTTTTAAAAAAAAACATTAGTTATAGGTATTAATTAAATAAGGACTGTATTAAATTATTATTGACTTCACATTAAAGAAGACTCGTTCTGGTGGTGGTGCGAGTAGTCGCCCTCAACGCCGGCGGTCGCGGGTTCGATTCTCGCGCGGAGCAGATATTTGTATTTGTGCAAATATTTGTTTCCGGTCTGGGTGTATGTCCTTGTGGGTTTCCTCACCGTTCCTCGGAGAGCACGTAAAACCGTCGGTCCCGGTTGTTATCATAGACACCTGGTAACGATCGTTACTCATGGTAGGGAAATTATCCGCGAACCCACAGTGGAGCAGCGTAGTGGATTAAGCTCCAACCCTTCTCCTACAAGAAGAAGTGGCCTTTGCCCAGCAGTGGGACGTTTACAGGCTGATTCAAGCCTAAAAGATAAAACATGTTCAATAAAACATGTTGCTAAGATTAAACTTACGTTCAAAGGTACATTTCAGGTTTCCATTTATTTGGTCCTGATATTATGGGATATGGGCTATGGTGTCTGTAATTCCCAAAATAACAAATTTTGCAATTTTTGACATTTTATCACCATTACATGGCTATCACGTGATTTTCTTTCTAACATAAAAAGAGTGAATGAAATCGAACTATACGCATTAATGTATTAAAACGACACACATTTTAACTTTCATCTCCTCTCCTAAGTGTATTGTGGTTGTGGTTTTGGGGTGGGTGGGGTCTACCTCCTAGTGGTCCACCCCGGGCAATGGCGCCACTATCCTACTCGTAGCGACGGCAGAATGACCCCCCACTAAGCGGTGGTAGGTCCCACATGGGGCCGCCTGGCAGCGACCACCCTCTCACAAGAATCAGGCGCCAAGCAGCTTCCTGCGTTCCGTCTGTGTGTGAGAGTACCAGTGCCTTTGGGAGATGGACGAGTGTCAGCTGCGCGACTTTGCCGTTTTTTCCGAGTCTTGAGCAACACCTTACCGGGTATCTCATACTGGAGGGTAGCGGGATCCGAGGCACGGTCTTGCCGTTGACCGACCGCAGGCAGTTGGGGGCCCTAGCGCGCCAGCCACGTGGCAAAGGCTGCCCCGCCACCTCGCGAAAAATCCTGGGATGGCTCCACCGTGCCAGCTGGCGACTGGATGGGAGGACCCGGTGGCAATTTCCAGGGCGGCTCGGGCGTCCCCGCAGTCTCCGGATGAGCTCCCCATTAGTTGGTCTAGCCCAAGGGATCCGCATGGTAAAAGCTGCGCCTCGACATTCGACTGTTTCTCCATCATCACTCCTCGACATGAACAAAGCACAAATAAAGAAAAAAGTTAAAAAACGGCTGCACTTCCTCCCACTCAAGGTGCACTTCACTAACATCCGAGGTTTGCACTCCAACATTGACCCGGTCCACCACCACCTCGAGACCGCGAAGCCGCAACTGCTTTTCTTAACGGAGACGCAAATCAAGTGTCCAGCAGATGCGACGTACCTCAACTACCCATGCTACTCATTAGAACATAAGTTCAAGGAACACGCTGGGGTCTGTGTGTACGTCCGCTATGACATTTGCTATAAGCGACTCCGGTGCTTTGAAGCAACCGGGTTCTCCACATTATGGGTTTTAGTAGACACCGGCGTGGACAAGACTATCTACGCCTGTGTTTATCGGTCACACAGTGGGGATCAGGAGACGACCAGGCTCTTCGACCACCTTACAAAGATGGCAGATAGTGCTCAACAGCGATATCCGACAGCCGAACTCGTTTTTCTCGGGGACTTTAACGCCCACCACGAGCAGTGGTTATTCCCGTACGAGAAAACATGCTGCGCTGGGAGGGAGGCACGTAAATTCGCATTAGCACTAGATCTCACCCAAATGGTACAGGTTGCAACGCGAGAACCAGATGTCACCAGCCACACAGCCAACTGCTTGGACCTCCTGCTGACTACAGATCCAGACAGACACTCGGTCTCAGTATCTGCCCCGCTAGGGTCATCCGACCACTGTCTGGTGAAGTCAGTATCGACCTGCTCTCCTCCGGACAACTGTCCAAGGGACGCAAGAAGAGTGTGGCGATACGAGTTAGCAGACTGGGAAGAGATGCGGCATTTCTATGCATCTTTCCCTTGGCGGCAAGTCTGTTTTTCCTCGGGCGACCCCTCATGCGTGGCCGAGGCAATCGCTGACGTGATTCGACAGGGAATGGAATACTTTATCCCATTCTCCGACATGTCGCTCGACCACAAATCCCGCCCTTGGTACAATGCTGAATGCGCCCGAGCTGAAGCCCTCAAGGAATCTGCTTACCAGGCTTGGGTTCAAGTCCGCGATGCCAAAGCTGGAGTGCGGGGGGTTCGCACGAGGAAGAAAGCTTTTAATTCAGCCGCCAAGTCCTGCAAGCGAACACTACAAAGGGCTAGATCCGACCATGTCCGCCGTATAGGTGCTAAGCTTGCCTCCTACCCCCCTGGTAGTAGACAATTCTGGTCTCTGTCGAAAGCAATAGAGTCCAATTTCTGCCGCGCTACATTGCCTCCTCTGCAGAAACCTGATGGTACGCTGGCTCACTCAGCAGTAGAAAAGGCAAACTTGCTTGCATCTCTCTTTGCAAGCAATTCGCGTCTTGACGCTGGCTCTACACAACCACCATCCCTGCCTCGATGTGATTCTTCTATGCGAGAGATCACGATCCACAACAAAGAGGTCCGTAGAGTTTTGCTGAACCTTGACGCGAACAAAGCTAGTGGACCTGACGGTATACCTGCGAGGGTCCTAAAGGCCTGTGCACCTGAGTTGTCTCCTGTTCTTACGCGCCTATACCGCCTCTCTCTCCAAACTAGAACGGTGCCAAAATCTTGGAAACTGGCTAATGTGCAACCAGTGCCCAAAAAGGGTAGCCGAGTCGATCCCTGTAACTACAGACCAATCGCCATCACCTCCATGCTATGCAAAGTCATGGAAAAGGTACTTAACAGCAAGTTGCTGAACTACCTAGAAGACAATGCACTCCTCAGTGACCGCCAATACGGCTTTCGTCAGAAGCGGTCTACTGGTGATCTTCTAGTGTATGTCACTCACTGTTGGGGTGAAGCCATTGAGAAACGTGGTGAGGCGCTTGCTGTATCACTAGACATCTCGAAGGCCTTTGACAGGGTTTGGCATGCAAGTCTCCTTAGTAAGCTTCCTGCTTACGGCATCCCTGCTGCCTTTTGTAGCTGGATCTCAGACTTTTTGAGAGAACGGTCAATCAGAGTGGTCGTCGATGGCTGCTCCTCTGACCTGATGTATATAAACGCCGGTGTCCCTCAAGGTTCCGTTCTCTCTGCAACCCTTTTCCTGCTCCACATCAACGACATGCTACAACCTGGCATTGTTGGATACGCAGATGACAGCACGGTTATAGAGAGATACCTATCCAGCGCAAAAGACGACAGGGACGTAATACGTTCCCAGAGAGAGGCCATGGTAGAGCGAACGAACTCAATACTAGGTCACGTATCCCAATGGGGTGATTGCAACCTGGTCACGTTCAACGCCGCCAAAACGCAGGCTTGTTTGTTCTCCGCTAAACGGAGTCCTACTTTCCGAGGTACACCTGTCCCTATGTCCGACACCCTCCACCTCCTTGGCATAGAGTTGAGTTCTAACCTCAACTTTGGCAATTACATTGAGTCCAAAGCGCAAACTGCGGCCAAAAAGCTTGGCATCTTAAACAAGGTTAAGCGATATTTCACGCCGGGACAGCTTCTAACACTGTATAAAGCTCAAGTCCGACCGTGCATGGAATATTGCAGTCACTTGTGGGATGGCTCAGCTAAATATCAACTCGCCACACTGGACTCAGTGGAACGCAGAGCCAAGCGGCTAATCGGTGACGCCAGTTTGTTAGAGTCTCTTCACACTCTGGCTCACCGAAGAAAAGTTGCCAGACTAACGGTCTTCTACAGATTGTACTTTGGGGAGTGTGCCCTGGAGCTGCACGAGCTCATACCCCCATCTCCCTTCTTCCATCGGACTTACAGACGTACCGCGGGCCTTCATCCCCACCTGGTCGATATACCCTTTATACGTACAAAGCGTTTCGAATCATCTTTTTTAATACGCACGGCCAAGGAGTGGAATTCCCTACCGGCGTCCGTATTTCCAAGTACATACAACCCGACTGTATTCAAAGCGCGAGTGAATAGGCATTTTCTGGGCGAGCTCGCTCCATCTTCGACCTCGTCTCTGCTCTCGAGCTAGACTTAGGTCAAGAGTAAGCCCATAATATAATAAAAAAAAAAAAAAAAAAAAAAAATTGTACTGAATTTCAGTATAAAAGTATACAGTGTTCTATCTCGTAGTATGAAGTCAAATTGTGTATTCTTTAATTTAAATTCATTCAATAGTTTCGGCGTGATGCACGGCCAAGACACAGACGAAAAGGCAAAGAGACAAAAAAAAATTAAATTTTTGTAATCAGTACCAATTAGAATGTACTCTAAAATTAATTTTTAAATTAATTTTAATGTATAGAATTTAATCAGTACGAGTTTTATTACAAGTATAGATATGATATATGGTGTTCTTAATAACTGAAATGTAACAAACAGTATGTATCATCTTTAATATATATATATATATATATATTTTAGGTATAAGTTGTCTGTAAAATTAAACCAAAATCGTTATAATTTTTAATTTTGATAGGTTAAGGTTTTATGAAATAATCATTTAATCGTAATTTATATTTGCCATAAAAACAATTTTAAAATAAAATAAATGTTTCTCAACAAGCATCAATACGTTAGAAGATTTCAATTAATAAGTAAACGAACGTTATATCATCAATATGAAAAAGAACTTATTTTGTTCAAATCTCTGAACGAGTCGTCTTAAAGCTCATGTTGCCATGTTGTTATGAAAAGAAATTATTTGTATAAAATATTAATGAAAAGTAATTTTCTAGATAAATTCGAAATTTTTCTGCAGATTTGAAATGAGAACTGATATCTCAGAAATAGCACTTTTGCAAAACGAGTTACGACCAGGAAATTGAATTTATATATTTATGAGTCTCTTGTGTATATTTGAGAAAATGTGTCTTTTTAAGTAGAAATCGGCCAACTTTTAAATAAAATCGGATTAGTAACTAGAACTGCAGTGAAGACTCCTTATATATTAATTTTAAAAACTATATACATACGCTATTTGACTTGTAGGCTTATTTCAAATTACATTTTAATAATTATTTCGTAAGAAATATAAATCGTTATGTACTAGTATAGTGTTACAAAATTAGCAGCCTTATTTATTGTACGGGTACATATATCTATAAATTGAATTGTTGTTCGAAAATTAGTAAATTAGTTTAATTATAATTTCTGTAACTCTAATTATTTTTCCGTGCTCGTCGACTTAATATACAGAATGTTTTTGTCAAATTAAATAGAACCGGGTACTTTAATGAATATTAATGGGCCAAACTTCTGGAAGCAAGCGTGACATGGGCCGCGAAATTCCAAGGAGCCCTAAATAAATCACGCTTAGATTTAAGTATCGTCCCGTTTTGTACTGCCTTTGTACATATTTTCCAAGAGATAGCGTTAAGCCTCGAAGGGATGATTCCACAAGCAGTTATATAAACGGTTTACAGACGCCTTAAAGATTAGTCGCGGAATGTGCACGGTTCCGCTCGACTGAGCATTTTTTGTTTATCCTCATTGATAAACGATGTTTTCCTTAAATCATTCATGGTTTATTTATTTGGAATTTAAATAGAATTAGGTTATTATATGAATTGAGTTAAGAAATGTATTTTGTGAAATAAGAAATCAGTTAAGGTGGTATCTTTAGTAGGCTTTTATGCAAGGTGTCTAAGTAAATGATACATATATTTCATAGTTATGTAGTCGTATACAAAATTTTAAAAGAACAAATGTTTGGTTTTTTGATCTTTTGTTTTTTCAGCAGAACCTGTTTAAGAAATGGACGGTAACTTACTACATAAATATTATACTACATATATATTACGATAACTTTTATATTATTTTAAAATAACGATTAACAAGTATGCTTAATTAAAAAAATCAAAAACCCGACTGCGTAAAATACTCTTATTATAAACTAAAAAGAATAAAACAATTTACTAGCTTTCATTTGATACCCATATTGCTACAGTAAGAAAAAAAAATTCAACTCCCCCTCCTCATTCTGCAATTTGCGGGCGCCATTTTGAAAATTTATATAGCCTATGTCACTACTACAATTTAGACAAATCCAACGACACCTCATATGTTAAAAACCGTCCAGCTGTTTGGGCTGTAGGGCGTGCCAAAGAAATGGACATACATACATACATACATACATACATACATACATACATACACTCGAAAAACATTACCCTCCTTCTGTCGCAGTCGGGTAAAAACGTCCTCAAAGCCTACTTGAGCAGAACATATTTTGATTTGATTTGATTAAGTTTTATCAAGAACGAATACTAAAGCTTAAGCAACACAGGTATTGTATGATAAAGTGTCTTCGTAATTCTAGTAATTAGAAAAAGAAGTTGTTAAATTAAAACACACAATGAATAATACAAACACATTTTCAACGTCAGTGTTCAGTAACTAAATAATTTGACGACGGGTTTGGCGCAGTGGTCACATCAACAGGCTCTTGTGCTACGGAACGTGGTGTTCTGTGTTCTGCCAGCCTAGCATGCTCGCACGACAAAATTTTGTCTACCCCTTTCCTCGTATTATCTCTCTATGTATACAGTACTGAATTCTATTATATTATACTATATTATATTATAATACTGAATTCTTATTTGAGTAATAGGATACAGAGGGTTGATGTAAATGGTAAGAGATCTCCTGGGGCTCCTCTACATATGGGGGTTCTACAAGGCTCTATTCTTGGCCCATTTCTCTTCCTTATTTACATAAATGATCTGCCATGAGATAGTATTGTTCGCTGATGACACTTCACTTGTTTTTAAGGTAAAACGTAATTTACCTATGTATGACGATGTAAACGATGCTCTCTCAAAGGTTGTCTATTGGTTTGACGTTGAATTTACTATTAAATAACAAAAAAACAAAATTAATGAAATTCACGACACCCAATGTTAAACTTTTTGATAATGGTGTTGAATTAGGAGGAGAAATGTTAAAACCGGTTAAGTCCACTAAATTCCTAGGTATAATTATAGATTCGAAATTGTAGTGGGATCTCCATATTGAAGAGTTAGCGAATAGGCTCAGCTCTGCAGCGTTCGCGGTAAAAAAAAATTAGACTGCTTACTGACGTAGATTCAGCTCGCGTAGAATATTTTAGTTATTTTCATAGTATTATGTCCTATGGAATCTTACTATGGGGAAATGCAGCTACCGCTAATACGATTTTTGTCCTGCAGAAAAGAGCTATTCGTGCAATTTATAGTTTAGGTCCTAGAATATCATTAAGAGATAAATTTAAAGAAATAAAAATATTGACTGTTGCTTCTCAATATGTGTACGAAAATGTTATGTATGTCCTTAAAAATATACACGAATTTCTCAGGAATTGCGACATGCATAGCATTAATACTAGGAACAAACATAAACTTTTAATGTCTGTAGCTCGCTTACGCCGGGTCAGTAATTCTTTTTATGGACAATGTATACGCTTATACAACAGGCTCCCAGAAAACTTTCAAAAAGCTTCTATTGCCAAATTTAAAAAAAATTGTGAAAGAACGTTTGTGTACTAAAGGATATTATTCTATCAACGATTTTCTAGAAGACAGTACGCCTTGGGAATAATGTGATCGCCTCCAGGCTTTTTCAATTTATAGAGAATTATTGTTAATTACAATTTACTTTGAAAAAAAAAACCATTACATTAAAAAATATATATTAGTCCCGCTGAGTTTCTTTTGCCAGTTCTTCTCAGGTCAGAGGCTTCTTCTTTCCGAACTGGTGGTAGACTCATGACGTTCAGTAAATAATTATAATAATTTTATGCTGAATAAAAATATTTTGATTGATTGATTGATTGAGTAGCTAACATGCGTGCACGTCATACTCTTCTCGTTACGTCAATAGAAGAGATAACAGGATATATCATTAAGTTTTAACTTAATGATCAATAATAATAATAAATTAATGATCAAATAAAGTATTACACAAAGTTTCATCACAGCTGGTTAAATATTTTTGGGATTTGTACGCTGTATTTTCATTTCGGTTGGAAGATTTACACCGTAATTTACCTTATAAATACCTACACATAGTTATGAAGTAAATTGTACGAAGGCACGAATGTCGCAGATTCAATTAATAAAACGACTTGATGTCAAATTACACGAAAGCAGAAAGTGCACTCAATACGTGCTGGTAATTTAGTCGATAAATTATTTAGTTAACGAAAAGCAACATTCGTTATTGCTCGAAAACGTTCCTCTATCTCCAGTGTTCAAATAACATTTTCTCCTTAATTACTGTCTGACTATAGCTCACTAATTGCTTAAGTTCCAGGATCTTTTGGCCTTACGGCTAAGTGTCCAAGTATCTTTGAAGTAAAAATTTCTTGAGACTGTTTCAAACTTCCGCTACTTAATAATTTCAAGATATCATCCAGTTCAAGATGTAGACTTACAAATAAAACACATGTTATTAAATTTTTATGATTATCTGCACCTTTTTAACAGTAAGGAAATATTTGTATAAGTTTTCATTGATCATTTTGATGTGGAAAAATTGGACTATGGATTGAGACATAAGAATGATGATGATTGAAAACTATTGTAAATTTTTCATACTGGTTAAGTGTCTATTAAAATATGTTACAGTGTCATGTCTATTACATTCTTTGGAAACGTCCAAAATGTAATATAATAACTTAACCTATTTAATGTTCTATTGTCTACGCAACTAAAGAGCTTGCAGTGGATGAATAAACTAAAATTATTCACAATAATACATTGTCTGTAAATATTTGATTTGAAAGCACTACGTTCTTGAGTTATGTAAAAAAATATTGATTGACGTCGGTTTAAATTTGGACTTGTAATTATTTTTACTATACGAAGATAGATTTAAAGCATTCTGATCATTATGTTAACTGATGATGATTATAAACGGTGTTTAGTTATTATCTTGTTGGCTTTGCTATTCCTTGTCTAGTAAATACACTGGCTTATAACATAACGCTAAACTATTCTCAGTCAAAATGTATATTCGAAACAAGAGAGACGCAAACAAAACAATTAAAACTGAAAGGCTGCTATAAATTTCCTTTTAGTTTTCCACGAACATTCATTTATAAATTGCACCGGAGATTCAGTGAGTTACGCATCCAACCGACGGCCAAGCAAGGGTGATGTAAAGCTTGAAAAAATACGACTAGGAGAAAGGGTGCAGGGAAATGAAAAGAACCGCGTGTCCTAGAAGCGTAACGGTCCAGATGTTTAACATTTTATGCGCAGCCCGGTTTCCTTATTTCACTCGTGCAACTGAAATCTTTCGTGTTCGTCCTCTTTTTTCATTTTGAACCAGTTTGTCTTGCTCGTTTAACACTTTAAAGAATTTCATATGGTCAGTTAAAATTACTCCTATTAATGATTTTTTTATATTCCTAGTCGAGGTACATTTTATGTTATTACGTATTTTGTAATAAAAAGATGCAATTATGAAATCATCTCGATGTGTATTCTAAGTTGCAGTTGTTGCAACTTGTTCAGGCAAATACTTAAGCTTCACTTGTATGTTATCATAACGACTTAAAAATAAGCCTATCTATGACAGATAAATTTATGTATATACGACATATTATATACAATATATCGGAAAACTTCCCCCCTCCCTCCCCAAATGAGCAAAACAGAGCCCAGACGGTCGCTCTGGAGGTCGATAGGAGGCTAACGTTCAGCAGTGGGTATCCAATGGCTGATATAATATATATTAAATTTTTCTCCTAAATTAGAAACATTTTTTTTTTAACAACACAAATACCTATTTTAAAGAGGTGAATTTGCTAAATTGTGGTATTTGTTGAGATAATTGTTAGTGATCAAAAAGTGTCTAAGTACTATAGACATTTGTGTTATCTATATTTTAGCGATCTTGTTAAAAATACGGAAATTGTTGTACGTTCTTGGGATCAGACTGGATCGCAACGTAAGTTATAAAACTACTCATCGACCCACAGCGGTGAAACATTTTCATAAAAATGTAAATCGCTCTACAACGTATTGCCGTCGGTCGGGACGCTGTCAGGACGTAACGTCTTAACTTTGCGGGACTTGCTCTTTCATAGAATTAAAATACTTTTTAAGACAATGTCATTTGCCTGAACTTATTACACGAGTTTGACTTTTGAGAAATGCTACCGCTTTTTATTATCATTAATCTTACCATGTGATTGATTTTATTTGCAAAGTAATATTTTTTAAAGAAATATGTTTTTGCGACTAATATTCAGGTTTATTATTTTATTCGAATATCTTATTTCATATTTAATATTGACGGCCGGCTGGTCGAGTAGTCAGGCAACTGGACACTTTACGCAGCGGTCGCGGGTTCGATTCCCGCCAGGTGCAGATAATTTGTATGACGAATATAGATGTGTGCCGGGTCATGGATGTGTATTTATGTATATATGTATTTATATCTTAAATTTATTTCCGTTCCTAGTATCCGTAACACAAGTTCTTACGAACTCAGCACGGGGCTAGGTTAACGTGGTGTGATTGTTGGTTAGTATTTATTTATTTATTTATTATTTATATATAATAATTGATTTAAGTAAGACGCAAAACTCTAAGAAAATAGGGTTTATATGTTTTATACATGAAGCTTGTTTTCTAAATTTGGACTGAACGTCTAAATTAATTGTGTAGTGAACGAATTAGACACTTTAGTTAGTAACGCTCTTGTGGCTCATCTGGATGGTAATATTCAAGGGTTATGGTGACCACACCAGGTGACTGATCGTTTTCAGGCTTTAAAAAAAAGGATTTAACAAATTACACATATAATTATCCTGTATTCGTATTGATTATTTTTTGTAAATGATGATCTTATTTCACTATATTAAGTTGATAATTTAAAATAATTAAAAATCACATATTACTTTTGTGAATATATGTTCATAGCATAGATAATGCTATTATTTATTAATATTATATGATTGAATTTTATTTTAGAAGATTAGAATCAACGAATATTATTTAACTATTGTATTTGTTTTTTTAAATGAGAGGCTAACTTGATTTTGTAGTTTTATTTCCTATTTCTTTAATTAAATTTATATTACGCGCTAATGAATATGATCAGTTTATATAAGATTTTTATGAGCCAATGAAAACGAGATAACGCCGGCGCTAACTACTTATCCCATTTCATTTGGGGAGGTACTGTTTGTAGTCAATTAGTTTTATGAGCTCGTTTCCACGAATGACGCTATCAAAACGAAATTAAATGTAACAAATATACCGATTGTTTTACTCTGGAGCATTGATCGAACTGAAATTAAATATAAATAATATAAACAATAATAATAAATGTCTCACACTCAACGGCCCCCAGTAGGATGTGAATCCTATGTCGGGGGTCCGGTAACACACAGTACACAATCACAAACGTCCAGATACGACAAACATCTGTATGGCCTATACAAATAGTTGTCATGTGCGGGGATCGAACCCGCGACCGCCAGCGCATCAGCCAGTTTGTGTGACCACTGCGCCAACGCGTCGTCAAAAGTGTATGATGTTTGTAAATGTTTCATTGTTGTTAAAATACTTCTTCTCCTATCTAAAAAGAAAGTAGACTTGAATTAATAAATTGTTGCAAAGTCTGTATACACAAATTATATTTCAGTGCGTACTTGCGCTGAAAATAATCCAATTTGTTATTTTTTATTGATTAAATGAACACATATGGAACGATTCTTTCTATACATTTTCAAATCATTAGAAAATGTGATAAAAGGTACTTAATGTGAAAAAATATCGTAGTATAATATCAATACAGCCTGCACGATGAAACGGAGCCGTCAGTTATAAACATTCCAATTAAAATGACGTCGACACTACATGACCAGAACGACGCTTTGCTAAAAATTGTACACGTTCACAATTTTACGTCCATTTTTTTTATTTTCAACGAATAAGACAATCCAAGATAAAATACGAGTTTAGGTACGGCGCGGGGACGTGCTATACACGACAGCTGCTTTATTTATGTCCTCAATATTTTACAAACCATAAAATTTTCTTGAAAATAAGGAACATTTTATCTTAATAGATTTTTTAAATTTAATGAGCGGTGGGTAGTTTACTTTTTTATTTAAATATCCGTTCTTAACTTAAATATAATTTATAAGGTCCCCTACTATTCCACTACCATAATTATATTAATAAATATCTTATATAGGAATGGCTGATCGATTATTTATGCTTTTGTAACCTACTAAATACAAATTGAAAGTATTCGTATTGTACAATTTTATATAGTTAATTAATTTTATAAAAAGAATAGTGGAAATTAGATATCCCTGTAAAGTAGTGTTCATTCAACTAATGAATATACTAAAGTTCAGTAGTTACGTGTGAAATTTAAAGCAAACCAACGTTCGTAATTTTCTCTACTGCGGTTTAATTGTGGTTGGGCAGTTAATACCCATCGCAAGGTTTTTATAAGGGTTCAGTCACACGGCGGACCACTGTTCTCTTTAATTAAATGGCTTTATAACTTACACTTGATGTACTTCATATTAGTAACAAATTGACGCTCGTACACTCTTATATAAATAATAAAGTAAGCTGTCAGCTATGTCTTGTTTCTTCATAATAATTTGTGATTTCGTGTTAATTTTTATTTTTATATCTACGTGCTATTGAAATATATTCAGATATTGTGGCGTATATAATGCTTAACGAACAGGTTACATATTCTGCGTGTGACTACATCCCAAAAACGGTTAACATAATTTTCCAATTTAAAATCCCGTATAGTTCTGTTTTTGTTTATAATTCAAATTTATTTCACGTTAACTAGAGCCTCACCGATAGCTTGTTTTATTTATTTTAGAGAAAGTTTATTGTATTCTACGTAAATCGTATTTGCGTATTATGGATGTAAATCGTGCTAATGTTATAAATGTAAAAGTTTGTGAGAATTGATGCATGGATGAATGTAATTCGTTGACTAGTCTTTTGACGTAGTTGGGAGTGAGCCTGCTTTCTACTCCAGGGTTGCGGGTTCGATTACGGGGTCGAGGTTGGATGTAATATATATTATTACTATATGTATTATCTCATATGTACATTTAGAATCAATTATGCCTGTCTTAGGAACAGACGACCGTGTGTCTATGTTAAACATATTTATTTTTTAATCTTTCCGATTACGATGACACTTGAAACAGAGAAAGCTAAAGATTCAGAATAATATATAGGTTTTCATAAAACTTAGACATACCTGTAAAATTAATAAGATTTAGAATTACAACATATAAGTAAATACTTGAAATCAGTTGAACACTTAGTATATTAAAGATAATAATGTCTTTATTTAGTCGAATCAAGGTAACGCGCACATCACTTAACATAATAACACCTTAACATTTTCTTGAAAAGGATATTCACCAAAGCGACTTCTCTCTGTTTGGAAAAGGTTTTCAAATGATAAAACTGACAATACCATTATGTTGTATATATATGAGTATATATTAATATCGTGAAAATAATATGTGAATAATGGAGACGGCCCATTCAATAAGGGTCACCTTTGGTGAGGCGTAAGCCCGGAAAATAGACATCTACCCTTTTTCAGATTAAATTATGGTTCATATTTCTTGGGACCGTATGGCATTAGCGCCTTTAACGTTAGTATTTCACCTGTAGATACGTATTTTGTTGGATTTTATTCATGTCAATAAGTAAAGAAGTGAAGTGTTTGTCATCGACAACATTATTATAAGGAAAAACTAGAAGAAACCAGTACAAGAAACTTTCAAAGTTTTGATTTATAAAAATAAGTTAAAAAAATATTTAATGTTTTTAGTCTTGGACACTTTCGGTTTTCAAACATAGTTTATTTGTACTGTTCTCTTATATTTACGCGAATTTTACTCATTTGATTAAAAATCTATACCGGATTTTATCGCGTTTATTTAAAACTTTATAGTTTTACAATATTTTAAATTATTTCCCGACGTTTCGGACCCTACAGCGTCCATGATCTCGGGGGACTGAGGTGGTGGGTGTCCGAATAAAAAAACGCGATAAAATCCGGTATAGACTTTTAATCAAATAGTTTATTTGTATTTTTCAAACATAGTTTATTGTGTACCTTTAGACTGGTCTGGAATATCGAAAAAATTGTCATAAAACTATATTGTTTTATGAACCAATTTTTATTTTTAAAATAATTGCTTATGTGAGTGTATGCCTTGACACAAAATTTGCTAGGTTTAGCTTATTTACTCATTACTCTTCTCTGATATATTATGTATCTGCCATTAGTCTAGATCATGTCTATCTAGTATATCTGGTCAGGCTATGGAATACTATAATCAAGTAATCTACTTTCTTTGATAATAATTCCAGTTTACTTTTAAGTATTCATCATGTAGATGCCTGCAATATTGTATCACACAGTATAAGAACTTTTCTGTTGCTTTTTCTCGAAATTTTGTGAATATGACAATGTTGTTTAGTAAATAAATAAATAATAAGTGTAAGATTATATTAGATAGTCATTTGCAATATTAGAAAATAAAACATACAATAGAGATGTGTGAGTATATGATTCTTAAGACAGATACAATATAATAAATAAATAATAAATATGTTTAACATATTTGTATATACACACACGGTCGTCTGTTCTTAACGCCTGTCTTTACTTTACCTTAATGCCTGTGTTTTAGGTAACAGCTGCCTGACATACATTTTTTATAGCGTTTAAAATGATCTTTATCAAATTAACACGTGGTGGAAAAATAAACAATACTAAAGAAAATATTATAATACTAAGGGCCTATTTCACAGGTTGCTGATATTTTTTTATCTCGCGAATAAGTCAGCTGCAAACTATTAGATACTTTATCAGCAGGAGGTTACACCTAAACTAACAAACTACAATACTGTTCTCTTATATTTACGCGAATTTTACTCATTTAATTAAAAGTCTAAATCGGATTTTATCGCGTTTATTTGTTTTAAAACTTTACAGTTTAACAATTTTTTAATTAAATTAAATTATTTCCCGACGTTTCGGACCCTTTACAGCGTCCATAACCTCGGGGGACTGAGGTGGTGGGTGTCCGAATAATGAATTAATTGTTACATATCCCGCTTTTTATACAATTATAAATTATTACTTTTAACCGTTCCTATTCACACAGAATGAACTTGTTGTGTCTGGAAGTCGTGCTGTGCTCTTATTTTCCTAGGGTTCAATTAATTTCAGAACTGGGTCCCAAGCTGGTGGTACGTTCGAACCATCCTCTCTATTGAAATTAGGATGTTTTTTTATTTCAAAAGCCTCGCGAATCATCCTTGGTAGGAATCGGTGTTCTTTAGCGAGAATTTGTGGCTTATCAAATCTAATGTAGTGGTTGGTATCTTGTTAGATAATGTGGATTTTGATGGCGAAACAGAAAAAAAAACATATCAAAATTATGTTATTTTGAATATACCGTTATAATTCAGTAGTTGTTTACTAGTTGGCGAAATCGGTCCTAAATATATTGTTGCGCGCTGATCGCGATTGCTACTCATGATATTATGCCAAAAGAAACATTCACTGATTCGGATCTTTCTCGAGATCCATATCCATCCACAAATGTTCAAATCACAATCGAGATACTTCGCTCATGCAAAGTACACCATATTATACTAAGAACTGTGAATAATGATCAAATAGTACCTATATTTGACATTAATTAAAGCTTCTTTTCTGTTTGGGGCTTAAAATCACGACGATGACTAACGGGCTAACCAATCTGAGCATTGTATTGAATATACTGTACTATATCAGCCTGTAAACAACCCACTGCTGAGCGAAGGCCTCTTCTTCACATAGGAGAAGGGCTGGAGTTTAATAAACCACGCTGCTTCACTGCGGTTTGGCGCATAATATCCCTACCATGAGTAATGATCATTACCAGGTATCCATGATAACAACCGGAACCGACGGTTTTAAGCTCTCCGAGGCACGGCGGGGAAACCCTCAAGGAAATATACCCAGACCGGAAACAAATATTTGCACAAATACAAATATCTGGCCTGAGCGGGAATCGAACCCGCAACCGTTGGCGATGAGGCGACTACTCGCGCCACTACACCAGAACGGTCGTCGTCGGTATTGAATATAGGTGTAAATTTCTTTATGATCCATAAATATCCCACTGAACACCTTTGTTCTCAACCACGTAAAAAGGTTTTATATGCGTATGGCGATTATGAATCATTGTCACTCGGTTTAAATTTAATCGATTAGGACTTCAAAATGAATAATCGTTCAAAAGAGGACGCCGTTCAGTATTTTTATGACTTGCTTTACGATCTGCAGATTCACTACATTATCATCTAAAATAGTTAATTTGACGCAAAATTATCCACCTTTTTTTTGTATCGGAGGGGAACCCATTTACGGGTGATATCTAGGTCGTCCGGGAAGGCAGTCCTAGACCGTATGTCGGACTCAGCACTTGGGGTGCAATATCGTACTAAACCCTTGCGGGAGCCTTTAGCCGCGCTAAAGCTCCAGCGACAGGCTGGCCTCGGCGAAAAGGCCAGACTTCTCCTCCATAAACCGGACATTACCTCTGAACAGTCTCGACGACGCCGTGTCTAAAAGGATCGGGTTCCCATCCCGGCCCAACATGGGCACAGGGGCGTCACTGGAGACGCATTAAGTAGCGCCTCTTACGGACCCTCATTCGTTGCCCACGGATAGAGGCCACGTCGGTGGCCCCCTCTCTCACCCGCTCGCCGGTCTCCTTCTGAGACATTACTGTCTTGCAGAAGGAGACCATCACCTTCCAGGATTCGTCGTCGCCGAACATCGCGGTGATGACGCTGGGGAGCGGCAAGTTCCCTCTGAGGACCGACGTCAGATAATTTTACAAAATTATCCACCGTGGCATAGGTGATCGTTAATCAAAATGCTTAAAGAAAAACATAATTACCATAGTATATCTACATATGATTGAAACTTTATTTACTTTTATAATAAAATATTTGTATGTGAATATCCAGTATCAACTTAGTAAGTAAAAATAAGTGGAAGCAGGTGTGGTAAGATCGTATGTGATTTTATATAGCTGCAATGGTTTCGATTTAAAGTTTAACAATAGAATTTGCTCAGTAATAGTTTTGTTCGAGTTAAATTGATTTTAAGAAACTGCATAATCTTATTTTTAATAACAACTTACTATTTCCAGACATTTGGATATCTAAGATTTTATTAATTTATTGTAACTAAAAGACTGTAAAAACTTCTTTTTGTCACCAGCTCTTGAAAACAAAGCCATTATTTATATAAAACTCGAGCTTTCATAAACATTTCGCTAATAATTTCCGCTTTAAGAGACCATAAAATGGAGAGATTATACAAATAATTGTTATCTCAAAATCCATTAAAGCTGCTTAAGACGTCTAAAGAAACAGACGTGACAGAGTATCTTAGAAATAAAAAGATTCGATACTATATTGTATTTGTTGAAATTAAACAGCATTTTTGCGGACATGGAAAATATTAAGAATCATATAGAACATTGTGATGTCGCCGATATATCCGATACACGACGGTGAGAACAAAAAGTTTGTAACGGATAGGAACATTCAGCGGAATTGGCAATACTGGCCGAACGGGATTCCGATAGTTCTCAAAAAGGAATTCTTTGCGGAAAAAAATTAGATTTGTGAAACCGAAACGTGCCTTCCTCGCCGAGAGCTTAAGAAATACAGATGAGCTTAAGTTACGGATGAGAAGCGGTAGAAGATATATCTAGCGAACCCTTTTTCGGTAATTGTACGCCGAGTTAAAGGTAGCTTATATGGACTAGTAATAGGTAAAATTATTAACGTGTTTTTTTTTTTAAAATAAAATGTTTATAAAAATTTATAAAAGATAACAACATCTAAAAAAATATCGTCGAATTTTAATGGCAATGTTCCAGCGGAGACAAACTGGGCGAGGGTTTTGGTAAATTAACACCTGATCCAATTATGTTAATCCCAGCACGTGTGCAGCTCTGCTGAGATTTGTGCTACGTGCGTAATCTCTCGTAATTACTGCGCAGCCTCTTTGAGGTATGTGTTCAGAGTTAATACAAATGCTAGTAATGCAATGGTTTCTGTCATTAAACTGGTTTTGATAACCTGAACTAGCTGATTGATTTACTTTAGATTTTTTAGATTATGTTCTAGAATTGCATCTCAATGATTGAATAAAAACTTATTCTTAATTATTAAACAAATATTTTGTGTTCTAGATAATTGTTATCTAATAGAAAATTTTTCTCTGCTATCGTAACTATGAAAAATGAATAGTGAAATGAACGTTGTATAAACTTACATAATATGATAAGTTGTTACTTTAAGTTAGATTATTTAAATTACTAATCTTTCTTTCTTATTCAAAAAAATAATCAAAGTTTTTGGGCTTAATTGTTATTGATCTCTCATAGCTTCTAAATAATTTTAATTTTAAATTAGGTAAGAATCTCGCGAATTGTATCAAGTTAAATACACAGAAGATCCGTACAGTTCACTCACTCACCTGTTATTATTATATCAGTATATCTAATGAATGTTTATTATTTCACAATATTAATAGAATCGCATCTTTTTTCATTATAGTCTCTCTAGTAGTAGTTCGAGAAATACGAATGAAATACGAGAAAATTGAGATACTACACAAATATACAAAAATAAATGTTTGGGTTTCCACTAGTGTTATGGTGAAACAAAAAACGCGCTAGGCGGCAATGTAAATTTACCTTTGAACAAGTATAATGGAAAATTCAAGCAACCACTTGGAAAACCTTTTGATCTTAAGAATTTTAGTAAAACGCTCTTGAAAAGGTTCTTAAGATATTGGTAAGGCACAGCTAAAGTTTAGTGAATGTTTCCTCAAGTTAAAAGGCGTCTTAGTTTTGTTATTCATCAAAAGATAAATGCATCTTAAATATGATTACTCAAAGTATCATCAGTTACTGAATAAACATTTGTCAGACACATTTATATTAAGAAAGTACTATTTTGTAAACTCAAAAGATATGACACTATTATTAAGTATAAATATCGTTATAATATAGCATAATATCTGAGGGACGGTTATGGATATAAATTTTTTTTTTTTGAAAATCATTACAGAAATTTCATATTTTTATTCCTATTTAAAAGTCTTGGGAAAGCCAAGTCTGATAAAAAATATCCTTTAATAAACTAGAAATAAATCTCTAGGGTATAGAGAATCTTAAAAGGAATGTTAAAATGACGTAAAGTACCCAAATCCTTTCTATAGATTTAAATTTAAATCTATGTAACGAAATGAAAGTACTCCTCAGAGCTGGATCTTATAGAGAATTTTAAAAAGTCTGATTGTCAAAAAAAGTAGGATTTTCTTCAAAGGGAGTTGCATTCGTGAAGTGCTCAGAATTCGCGGTAGCGGTTTGAATTCTCCAACTGTGAAAGGGCATTCACTAAATGCAGTCTTTTTCTTTACCTTTTATACTTGGAAAGACGTAAAGCCCATTCCTTCTAAGATTCCCTTTTTATGTCTGCAATCATTAATTTTTTTGTTACACTTAAGCCAGTATAAAAATTTACATTGTATGTGTTTTGGTTCATGAATTTCAATTTAGAGGTACACAAAACAGACATGGATATGTAAGCTATATACATATAACAAAAGAATAATATTAATTTTTTTTATCATTTAATTTTTTGTTATTTATTAGTTGTAGACTTTTAATTAAATAAGTAAAATTCGCGTAAATATAAGAGAACAGTATGTAAATATATTTTGTTTGAAAAATTATGTAGCAAAAATATTAAATTATATTTCAGTCATTTGATTAATTCCTATTTTATTTTTCATATGGTAAATAGATCAAATTTTGAAGTTATTCTAAGAAACCTTTATTTTTTTTTTTATATGTTAGTTGAATAGGCAAACTGGCAGACGTGCCACCTGATGGTAAGTAGTCGACGTCGCCCATGAACATAAACTAGTTCACCTGGAACTAGCCCAGCCGACTCATTTATGTGTTGCCTATCCTGAGACATATGATGTTAAGTCTCGGTGCCAGTAATTACACTGCCTGTCTTGCCCTTCTTTCCGAAACACAGCAAAGCTGTTTCACGGAAGAAATAAGCAAGATGGTGGTACCCATGCAGCCGGGAGCGCGGCACAGCGCATCCCTCCCACCGGTAAATGTGAAAATAGAAAGTTTTCTGCGGCTCACGATTTACAATAATAATTCACAATATCGCCTCCCTCGCTTTATGATGAGAGGCACAAATGGAAACGGAGCTGGCACGCTGAGATAAAGAAATAATACCTCCGTGTGAAGACATGTTTTATTGTTGCTCGTTAGTATGGAGTGGCGCGAGCTGATTGTATTGTTAATCATTGTATAAGATAACTTTTGAGTACTTTGTCTGTTGTCTTGCAGTTAATAAACTTTTTATATTAATTTTTACAATAATATAAAATTTATATTTCAAAAGTAATAGTTAGTTTAATTGTTTGCGAAATAATGTTTTTGTAACTAATTATACAGTTTCGTATTTTGTTTTTCTATCGAAAGTAATATATATGTATATTTATATATTATTACATATAATAAAATAGTAGGAAAGTCAAAACTGTACATTGAATATTTTTTTAAAAGAATACTTGGAGTGTGATCTACAATCGATACCGAAGCCAAAAATATAGTTTTTAGAATTTTTATCTGTTTGTCTGTTTGTCTGTATGTATATCCGGGATAAACTCAAAAAGTACTGCATGGATTTACTTCAAATTTGACACGAATATTATTAAGAAGCCGAGTCAACATATAGGCTACATATTATCACGCTATCACTTACGGGGAACGAGCAGTGAACCTTTATTTCTTCAACGCATTCGACGCACGACGATTCGTTCACGCAGACGACGTCGCGGGCAGCAGCTAGTAAGTAATAAATATTAACTTTTCACTAAGCACAATCATTAAAGACAAATGTATTTGAATATTTTGATTTTCTTGAAGTTCCTTTGTTGTTATTTTAACTTAAATAGGATATATATAACAATATAAAAAAGTAGGTTTTGTATAACTATATTGAATTTACGAATTAGTATTAACACGATTTCTCAATTAGTGTAAAATCTTTTTAATAGGTCTGGGAATAAATCCAAATTCAATAATTTACGCTTCATGTCCGTTTTGATTAAACCTCTACTCATACCAAATTTCGCCTCTCAATCACTAATTTCGCCACTCAATCACCAGTCAATTGGGCTCTGAAAATATTCGCTCTAACGATCATCGGACATCAAGTTGATTAGGTAAATATTCGTTTTTACAACGTCCATACGATTAATTTATTTCATATTTCATACGTTCCAATTAGAAATTTAAACCACTTGCTTAGCCAATGTATTCAATGAAAATAACTTACTTAAAGTTTCATGACGTAAATATATGGTTTGTAGAATTGTGTGTACATAATAATTATGGAAAACGTCGATGTGGAATCTCAGATACAAATAAATAAATCATTCTATAATTCTTTTAGTGTCAGTCGCAAATTTCAATTTTCATAATTTCTGCTAATTGTGGGCATATTTTGGGTACTGCAGTAGTGCTTTATTTAAAGACTGCTATTATTGCATATTTTATAAGATAAGTACCCATTGTAGTCTAGCAAACTATCAATGAGATGTTATTATTATGAATGAGACATCATTTTAACTATCACTTTTTTGAGTAAAAAGTGCAAAAGAGAAGTCGCTTTTTTACTCATTAAGTATTTGAAAATTCTTTGGAAATTATCGTGTTTGATAGATAGAGTCGAGTTGGCTCCGTCATCATTCAAATGGGGGTAAGAACCTTTGAATACACACATATCCTAAAATCGTTTAAACGTTTTTGTCGTATTTGTTGAGACAGGTAAACAAAGCGAGAAAACTTTAATATTTAGGGACAAATATGTTTATCCGCAAATAGGTAATGTCAAGGCGTGGCGGATTAAGTTATAATCGTTCTATGAGTCATTTGCTCAGAAGTTTGACATTAACGCGTTGTTACAGTATAACAGAGTATAGATGGTTTTTATTATGCTAATAATCACGATAAACTATCATAATAAGTAATTACATCCAAGCTTCGTCTTCGTGGTTAGTAGATAGATACGCATGTAGTATATATATATATATATATATATATATATATATATATATATATATATATATATATATATATATTTATATATATAGTATATAGGACCTCGTCGTGAAATATTTTTATAAATGTAAATTGTTATATGTTTAAGATAGGTACATAAAACAATTCCTATAAATATTGTTTTTAGTGGATGTTTGACTTAGAAATTCATGGTACGAATATCTTTGTGGGTTTTCATTTTAATTGTATTATGCTGTCCTGTTAGATGATTTATAAATAATTCATATAAAATAATTATTTCGTTATGGATATACTCCCAATGTTACATAGATATACAAAAAAAAAAAAAAATTGAATGCTAACCCTATTTTTTATTATTCGAATGAATGTTTCGTTATGGATACTGAAAATTTTAGTCATCACGAGATTACATTTAAAATCTTTCCAAAAAAGGAACTAAAATAATTTTGGGATAAATAACAAAGTAGCTCACTAAATGTCAAACAAAGAAAATATAGTATTATACATACTACAGACAATCGAGAGGTCATACAATAAATAACTATCTATACATATAATAAAATTGTAACCAGCCGATATCTGACATAAGACTGTAGGTTTATGGTGAAAGTTCAGTGCAAATACATGCCTGTCTGTATTCACTGGGTATAATATCCTCCGCAACATGGTTGCCTGGTAGAGATCGTTTTATAGCAAAAACGCTGCCTATTGTACAAAGCTAAGCTTAATCTAAATATATTGTATTTTTCTTTGGTGTTCAATAAAGAATATTTATTATTATTATTAAATTTCGTCTTGATCTGGAGGCACGGCAGTGCCTCCGCCAAGTCGAGCAAAAAAAAAAAAAAGTGGCACGGCCGTACTATCCTTTTCTCGAAGCAATTCAGGCCATTTTCGACCCCCTATAACTTCGTTGCGGATAAAACTAGAAGTCTGAATTTTCAATACCCAAGCAGGCATTGTATAAACACGGTATATTTCAAATTTCATCCAATTTGAACCAGTAGTTTAAGAATTATAATTAGTCAAAGTTAACGATTTTGTCACTCACTGACTGACCGATCATCAAAACTCTAAGGCACTTCTAGCAGACATAGAAGCTTCAAATTTAGAATACCATTAGTGTTTAGTATATAAACCGAGGAAAAATTCAAATATTGTGCAATTTCGGTCCAGTTTTCTAGATACACCAACTGCATAAATAATTTTGTAATCTCATATAAATATATAGGATTACAAAGTTACATATGCAGTGGATAAATCAATGTAATTAAAAGTAAATAACTTTTAAAATGGTCAACGGAATGAAAAAGCAAGAATGGAACATGTCTTATGAAATTGTACCAAAATCTCGAAAAGAATTAAAGTAGACAAAATTGAAAAAAAAAAGAAATAATAAGTACTAATAATAAGTACTACCTACTCAAAATAACTTTTGTATTTTGAAGTTATACTTCTTGATGAGACTAATTTTTACGATACGCGCGTACACTGTGACAAAAATAATAAAACCGACACAATGAAGTTAACTAGTAGGCGCCGCGCAATTACACTAACTTACTTCATTGCGCTGATGTGTCAGCTCAACAAGATTTTATTTAGTTTCACCTGTCCCGATGTTTGTCATCAAATCTTGCAAATTAAATTTGATTCAAAATAATAATAATAATAACCGTGTGATAATGCAATATTATGATGACATGTTGCTAATCTGATGGAGGAGCTAAAAGGTGGCCATAAGAACTTCGCAATGCAACGACACAAACTCATCGAGTGGGCTCGTCTGAATCTTCTTGAAGAGTAGTTTGTCTTTCAATGGTAACCAAGGTCTGATGATGGAGCTGGAAGGTGGTCATAGGAACTTTGTAATAAAACAACGCAACCTCAACGAGTTTCGGCTCGTTTGATTCGTCTTGACAACTACTTTATTTTTAAATGGTTACCGGGGTCTGATCGGATGATGGAGCTGGAAGGTGGCCATAGGAACTTCGCAATGAAACGACACAACCTCATCGAGTTCGGGTTCGTTTGAATCATCTTGACGAGTAGTTTGTCTTTCAATGTTAACTAGGGTCTGGTGATGGAGCTGGAATGTGGTCATAGGATCTGTGTAATGAAACGACGCAACCCCATCTAGTTCCAGCTCGTTTGATTCGTCTTGACGAGTACTTTGTTCTTAAATGGTTACCAGGGTCTGATCTGATAATGGAGCTGGAAAGTGACCATAAGAACTTCGCAATGAAACGACACAACCACATCGAGTTCGGGCTCGTTTGAATCGTCTTGACGAGTAGTTTGTCATTCAATGTAAACTAGGGTCTGGTGATGTAGCTGGAATATGGTCATAGGAACTCCGTAATGAAACGACGCAACCCCATCGAGTTTCAGCTCGTTTGATTTGTCTTGACGAGTAGTTTGTTTTTAGATGGTTACCAGGGTCTGACCTCATAATGGAGCTAGGAGGTGGCAATAGAAACTTCGCAATGAAACGACTCAACCTCATCGAGTTCAGGTTCGTTTGAATCATCTTGACGAGTAGTTTGTCTTTCAATGTTAACTAGGGTCTGGTGATGGAGCTGGAATGTGGTCATAGGAGCTCTGTAATGAAACGACGCAACCCCATCTAGTTTCGGCTCGTTTGATTCGTCTTGACGAGTACTTTGTTCTTAAATGGTTACCAGGGTCTGACCTGATAATGGAGCTGGAAAGTGACCATAAGAACTTCGCAATGAAACCACACAACCACATCGAGTTCAGGCTCGTTTGAATCGTCTTGACGAGCAATTTATCTTTTAATGATAACCAGGGTCTGATGATGGAGCTGGAAGGTGGCCATAGATACTTCACAATGAAACGACAAAACTTCACCGAGTTTGGGCTCGTTTGAATCGTCTTGAAGAGTAGTTTGCCTTTCAATGGAAACCAGGGTCCGATGATGGAGCTGGAAGATGGCCATAGGAACTCAGTAACTAAACGACATAATCACATCGAATATAGGCTCGTTTGATTCGTCTTGACGAGTACTTTGGTGCTATATGGTAACCAACGTGTAATGATGGAGCTGGAAGATGGCCATAGAAACTCATTAATTAAATGACATAAACCCATCCAGTATGGGCTCGTTTGATTCGTCTTGACGAGTACTTCAATGCAAGATGGTAGCCAGGGTCTGATGATGGAGCTGGAAGGTGGCCATAGGAACTTCGCAATGAAACGACACAACCACATCGAGTTCAGGCTCTTTTGAATCGTCTTGACGAGGAGTTTATCTTTCAATGTTAACCAGGGTCTGGTGATGGAGCTGGAATGTGGTCATAGGGACTTTGTAATGAAACAACACAACCACATCGAGTTCGGGCTCGTTTGAATCGTCTTGACAAGAAATTTATTTTTAGATGGTTACCAGGGTCTGATCTGATGATGGAGCTGCAAGATGGCCATAAGAACTTCGCAATGAAATGAAACAACTTCATCGAAATCGGGCTCGTTTGAATCGCCTTGACGAGTAGTTTGTCTTTCTATGGTAACTAGATCTGATGATGGAGCTGGAAGGTGGTCATAGGAACTCTGTAATGAAACGACGCAACCCCATCGAGCTTCAGCTCGTTTGCTTCGTCTTGACGATTACTTTGTTTTTAGTGGGTTATCAGGGTCTTATTATACATGGCGTGCACTAACCGTTAACTTAGAGCATCAATTTATTGTAAGTATAACTTCTTACGTTCGTATATAAGTACACATACACTTTTTTTAATATTTTTTAAAGTTTATTTTCGTGGAGAATTAGCTGTAAAAAATCGACAGAAACCTGACAATATTGTTTCCGGCTAAACACACTTAATTTATCTCTCTTGTCAAGTATCTTAAGTTGTCAACTTGACATCACAATATGTATGACATGAGGATCAAATAGAAGATTTTTTATTTTTAAATTTTACTAATCGTATTTATATCTGTTAATCGTATTCCTGTAAGAAACAAAAAACTTTTGCGTACCAGTACTATCTAAACCAGTAATAGCTGAAACTCAAGAAGTAGTACCGGAAAAGAAAAAGAGGAAGATTATATACAAAAATAAAAAAAGATCATAAGACAGAGCGTAGGTTTTAAGAAAATGCATTTAAGAAGTAGAAGACACTGGAAAGAAAAACAAGTAGGAATATCTACAAAAAGAAATGAGATGCCATCAAAAACATAACTTGTAAAAAATCCAAGTCTCGCAACTCAGTTCTTCTACTCTACCGTAAAAAGTTGTGAGATACATGTATTACCAAGTCGGCTAATTTATTCAATCCCTACTTAAGGGTCCTTCTGTCTTAAGCTATTACGTAATTAGCTAACCTAACAACATATTATAGTGACCATATAAATATTAAATTTTTTTAATGTTTTAAATAGATAGATTGACTTGGCAATCGCACTAAACAATCTAATTTAATACAATACTCGTATGCATTACTTGTGAGATACATTATGTTTTTATGCGATTGCCAAGTCAATCTATCTATTTTAAACATTAAAAAAATTTAATATTTATATGGTCACTATAATATGTTGTTAGGTTAGCTAATTACGTAATAGCTTAAGACAGAAGGACCCTTAAGTAGGGATTGAATAAATTAGCCGACTTGGTAATACATGTATCTCACAACTTTTTACGGTAGAGTAGAAGAACTGAGTTGCGAGACTTGGATTTTTTACAAGTTATGTTTTTGATGGCATACACTTTACAGACGTGGGTTTTTAACTGTATAAGCAACTGTAAATCGTAATAAAGTCATTTTGCACACACAATAAGTCAAGGATATCCGAGCGCTAGCAGTTAATAAAAAAAAATCATACTATCAAAATTTACAATAACCTAGACTTTAAGGTTGATAACGATGGTGTGATAGAGAGTAAAAATTTGTTGGTTGTATTAAAAAAGCAAACAAAGGATATGCCCGTCAGTCCAACAGAAATAATAAAAACGGTACTTTTTTCCACATAACCGTAATCACATAATTTTAAAGTTGTAAACATATTTCTATATAAATCATGGAATTATTTTCTCATATTACATTCCAGCCCTAACTTTTATTTAAATTTTAGTCGCCGGCTTTTTTAAAATGGAAATCTTGAGAATAGCTACTGAGACCTTTTACTTTCTCTTAAAATAATGCTGATTTCTTGTTATATTCTGTCTGGCAGTTTCATTATTGTTTGAGGACACGGTATTATTTTATTTAATTTTTTTAAAACGTCAACAGCTAATCTGACATAATTCCCAACATTACTATAAAGACGATATATTATCATGCTGTCTTAACTACTGCTAGACTGGCATAAATTTTTATGTCGGTTTACTATAGATGCTAAACATTCATTTACTTCAGATTTTGTTTCACGATCATATGAAATTAATCAATACCGGTTGAAACGTTTAGGTGTTAAATATTGATTCGAATTAGAATCGAAATAATAATATACTTGTTCAAAGGATATACAAATAATTTAGCCAGCAATAAGCAATACACTACAAAATAGAGAGTAATATGAAATAATTGTAATTAAATTACAAACTAAGCAATTGGATACTGTAATATACATTATTAACCAACTTTATATATTGTACAGAAATAGCTTGCAAAATTTTAACAAATGGTTCATATATGTATTGTATATATATATATTTTTAATTTTTAATATTAAATAAATTATAAATTATTTTATTTAAGTTCTATATGATTTATTTATATGATATAAATTATATTCAATTTTTTTAAAAATTAATATTATTCCGATATTTTATAATCCGTATCTAGTTATGTAAGCTACTTACCTACTACCCCTGTTGAAATATCTTTAACTTAATGAGCATACAATTTTAGACTGCCATAGGTGATTGTTGTGCGGGTACCATCAATAAATAGTACGCAATGTACATATTACCGATCTAGTGGCCGGCCCCGGCTGCGCCCGGGGTATGTATATATACCTAAACCTTCCTCATGAATCACTCTATCTATTGGTGAAAAACGTATGAAAATCCAGACAGACAGACAGACTTTGTTTTTAATATGTAGTTATGTGTATATGTTAACTTCTACGGACAAAGCGCTTGTATAATTATTATAGAACTTCACGTATAGGTTTTTTCTTATAATAAATCATCGATTATAACTTATTTGTAATACTTCAATATGGAGTTCCTTTTACTTCTAGGCAGTACTGCTTTTACTTAGTTACATAATGTATGTAGAACACATGTACAATAAACGTAAATGAAGCTTTGAAATTCTCGTACATTATTGTCTAAGCCCGACTGCTAAGGCCAGTTCTACTTAGTTAACTTAATTAGAATTTCCCCTCAGCCTGCACTCAAGCTGAAATGTTCTTAGCTGAAGTGTTAGGCCAGCTGTATTGCATCTATGAAATTATCTATGAATACACTACAATAAATCCCGCTAGCCAAGAATGTACTTTACACATGTTTCTATGGCCACAATTTTATTAATGTAGGTATTTTGTATAAAAATAAAGTTATTTTGTTCACTCCTGGAATTTATTGGAATTCTTAGAGAGGTTCTATGTAATTTATGCAATAATATTTTTTTTTCTTCTGTAAATCAATTTTCTTATGAATTTTAAATAAATATTGATTGTATTTATTTTTGCCAATAAAATATATCAGTTTACTATAATACTATCAACCCGCCAGCTTCCCACTGGTAAAAGTTACGTTATAGGTAATCCTTTGCAACGACGCGGCGGCGTGCCAGCCTATTTTAATTTTTTGAAATGGCTGCAGTTAATACGTTTATCTATATTACAAAAATGTGATTAGAATGTGTTATTATTAACTTCCCTTTAAAAACACACACTAAAAGCGAACTGTACTTAATTATAACCATCTTAAAATTCACTGCGTGGTAAAAACGACACGACGACGATAGCGACTATGTACTATATACTAAATAAACCTTATTTAAAATAATCTCTTTATTGTATACCTCAAGAAAACAAACAGGAATTATCTATACATATAAAATGCTTTGTCCTGAATGACTGACTGACAGACGGATGAACGCACAGCCTAAATCTAGAGAATCTAGAGAAAAAAAATCTAGAGAAAAGCTAATCGTAGAGACTTGAAACTTGGAGGGTGTGTTCTTTATATGACGTAGGCATCCACTAAGAACGAATTTTCCGAACTTCAAACTTTCCATGACGACGTGTTTCGTATTTTATTGAAATTCATCCCCTAATAAGTAAGTTTTACTTACTACATTACTTACTTACTTATCCCCTAACAGGGTTAAAAAGGGATAGAAAGTTATTTTGTATGTGAATTGCTGCGAAGTTGATATCAATACGCCTTAGTGTTTTTGATTTAAATTACATTTTATTTTGACACATGTTTGACAACTCAATCCATCGTTATAAAATACTTTCCAATATCGACACAGGTGTAGGTGATATGTTTTTTTTGGGTGCTCCTGGTGGATCAGGCAAGACTTTTCTATTAAAGGAGATGAATACGAGGAATCGTAATGTATGGAAATACATTCTTGGGCCAAAATGTAATGAAATGAAAATGGTATCAATTAATGCATTCAGGCTTATAGATCCCTCGCTGAAAATTCTCTATATTTTGGCTATCTGCGAGCGGAGTTATTAAACGTTTTGTAAAAATGAGGTTATGTTACAATGTCTATTAAAAAACCCGATCACTAAGTTTTTAAAGCACTAAAGTTTATTATATTTAGTGAAGAATGTTTCAAAACTCATTACAAATATCAATAACTTGAAACACTAATAAATATTGTTCAGAATTAAAAAAAAAATCTTTGAATGTATTTCATACTTAATAATTATTCTTCTATTATTATTAAAATGTCATCTAGGAAATGTAGGTAAAAAATAAACGGCTAGTATCAATGTCAGTCAGTTGTTAGCTGTCACTAAAAATATGATTTATTTTAAATCAATACGAAATCGATATTATTTTCAAATATTAAATGATATTTTCGCTATTAATGTAACTTTATTCAAATGAACTTTATCGTTTACAACTTCAATATTGTGCATCTAAATACTTTGAGTTAATTAACTAGTAGAAACCTTTCTTTTTTAATTTTGTAATCGATTTTAGTTGAATCGATACCCGATTAATTTGATGAAAACAATCTTTTTCATTTTTCTCCGCTCCCAGATTCAGAATTAAGTTAATTTTTATATTATAAGATAAAAAAAATATAACCAATTTTTTAAACCATATCTCTACTTATTACATTTTGGCCCAAAAGTCCCCATCTCCTTTAGTGGCCAAAGTGAGAAGCAATCGTGATATCGCCTTAGCGGTCGCATTGTCCGGAATTGCTGCCACGCTACTGGAAGGAGGTAAAACTGCACACTCCACGTTTAAACTTCCTTTTAATTTGATACAAACCGAAGCTCCTTTCTGCAATACGAGTATACCCAAACAAACGCCAAACGAAATTAATTGTTTCGAATTAGAGTACTATGGCTCATAAAGAGAGTTTCGAAGCCCTCAATAGATCTTTACAAAACATTATGAATATTGAATTTATAATTGTTAAATGGGAGGAGTTACTTTATTTTTAGCAGGCGATTTCCGGCAGACCTTACCAGTAGTGCCCAGAAGAACGCGACCGGACGAAGTTAAAGCGTACGTGAAGCATTAAGGACCATTCTGCTGTAGTGGTGGGAGTCGTCGCCTCAACGCCTTGCCTCAATGCCGGTGGTCACCAGTTCGATACCCGCTCGGGGCAGATATTTGTATTTGTGCAAATATTTGTTTCCGGTCCGGGTTTATGTCCTTGTGGGTTTCTCCGCCGTGCCTCGGAGAGCACGTAAAGCCTTTGGTCCCGGTTGTTAACATGATACAAGGTAATGATCGTTACTCATGTTAGGAATATTATCCGCCAATCCGCAGTGGAGCAGCGTGGTGGATTAAGCTCTAACCCTTCTTCGATATGAAGAAGAGGCCTTCGCTCAGGAGTGGGTTATTTATTGGCTGATACAGTTCAGTACAGTACAGAAGCATTTGTGGCCTTCAGTGACAAAACTGAGCCTTACCATAAATATGAGAGGAGATGTTACTGCCGGACAGTTCCCAGAACTGTTGCTTAAAATAGGAAATGGTGATTTCGCGGAACTGGATAATAATATAATGTATGAGTGTATATGAGTGTGTATTTACCATAAACAAACTTAAGGTCAAACTCTTAAGGTAGCGGGAGTATACTTGAGGGAAAGTTGTTTCTACCACAGTCAGTTGTATGTGGCATGTTCCAGAGTAGCCTGGTGATTTTAGCACCCGAAGGAAAAACAAAAAATATTGTTTATAAAGAAATACTGCGGAAGGTGTAGTATTTAGATTTCGATGTAAAAAGATAATACCCCCGTGTAACTTTCTCGAGATCAAATTTTAATTAATTTTTTATTTAAACTTTAAATCCCTATTCTATAATAAAGAATGTTATTTTTTATAAGTATTTAAATATTTTTACATATTAATAATTTATATGTTATAAAAAAATTAATAACGTAAAAAACCAATTAAAAATCCTATTAGAACCATTTTCGACTTCTTCGTGGACGAAGTCGCGGGCTAAAAGCTAGTCAAAGATGAAAAAAGATGTACAAAGGCGGTCCTATCTCTAAAAGAGCTATCTCTTCTAGACAACCTTTGGGTGTAAACACGGCATAAAAAATGCGGTAAGAAAGTGTATAAAAAGTCAATCTTTTTAAAGCGTTGCTTGAGAATAATTAATAATAATAAACGTATAAATATTTTATATCACTGTATAGAACTATAGATACACTTACAATATTATTATACATACAGATGTGTATTTAATGTTCTTAAATAGTTGCAGATTTTTTATTTCTAACTTTACAGTCAGTTTTATTTTCCATAAACACTAGAGCTTAGGGGATACACATAGATCGTTATTTTCTAAGTGCGCTAAATTGGAAATTAAAAAATTCTTCACGCTTGGCGTGTAGCTGACGTCGAGTGAATTAATAATGTGCTAGGGTCTTACCTTCAATATTAATAGGTTGTAGTTGTAGCAGTATCACTGTTATTACGTATATTTTGTATTTGGCGTGGAGAGAGGCTGCCATTGAAAAGGAAGGATCCTTCGACCAGACGGTGTTGCGTCTGGTGGGCTACGCGCCACTTAACGTTTGTTGTCGGGTTCTTGTATATATATTTAATCGCTTTGAAAACTTTGATAGCGCGATGTAGAATACGTCAGTTCATATGTGGCGAGATAGTTGTCGCTACATGTATAAATAAAGAAAACATCTAGCGCAATTTGTTTAAAATTGTTGTAGATTAGCTACCTTAAAAGGGAGAGTACCTACGAACAAAATTATCAACTAATTTTCAAGTCCAGATGTTTTTTTAAATAAAGCCAAAATGTGTGAGTCTCGCAGTTTCAGAAAAAGTTTTTATTATATATACAAATACAAGACTTTTTTTCAAAGTTTAATCTGGACAAAACAATGTAATTCAATACAATATGTATTACTTGCAAGCAGGGGCGTGCGCTCCTTGTAGGCAGAAATGCAGTGCTTTACTTGCCATTCACAGATATTTTAATAAAACGTTCGTACATTTTAGATGACTTTAATTGATAGTAAATAAATGAATAAACAAAATATAATAACTTAAAAACGCCTAATATTTTATAAATAGCACCTATTTGCAAGCACACAAACATTATCTTTGCCATGCGTTTGGCGACAGGCAAGCGGCGCTGCAAAATATTGTACTTAATCAACCAAGTCATGCCGTCGCGTCCCGCAGGAGATTTGTTCGCATGTGTGTAGAAATTTTGGTGTCCGTACACAGTTCGCAAACGCACACACCTATGAATATCGAATGCCGGACCACATGAGTAAATAAACCGTACAGAGTGAAAGCTTCTAAGGAGCGAGCAAAATTTATACCTATTTTAGTAGGGTTGGCACAGGAGGATAAAATTTAATAAACAATAGTTAGTTGTTCAATAAGATGACAAAGTTTATTTTTGTTGTGTTTTCTATTGTTTGTTTTTTTAAATATTTTTCAAAAACTTTATAAATTTTCAAGGTATTAAAAAATTATTCTATCAAATTTGATGTTTATGATTTTGCGATTTAAAAAAAAAAAAGATTCTTTCATAAACATTTTTAGAAAACTTCTCCATTGATATTTTTTATTTTGTTAAATAAATATAAAAATAAAAATAAAAAACAAATTAGTTATTTATTATTATTACTAAAATAATATTCTCGGTACACTTACAGTAATGCCAAAACGCATAGGTACCGAGTTAGAAATTACATATTATGTGACTACTGTAAAGCTCGTTCGTATTTTTTGTTTTATAAATTACTTACTCTAAATATTTTGTTTTTATTTTTTTATTTTTGTATGTATTATTCATTTAAAAAAAAACGTTTAAAAAAATTTTCAACGCGATTGAAGGAGGAGCCCCACTTTCGAATATTTAAACAAATTTCAAATCAACACCAATAATTTGGCATTAGGAATTAAATAAATGTGTATGTGCATTCACACACGGCAGAAGTGAAACTTCAGAAAAGTAACCTACGAGAGAATGAGATAACTATAGAGTATCTTATTCTAGCTTGAACGCGAGTTTGCCGACGCTACGGCTGGCCGGCGAACCGCACGATGCGGTTACATAATATCACAATAACATCAAATATATATATACGAGCTATCTATCTACCCAACACATTAAAAATAATAAATTATAATCATGTTAGTACTACTTACCTAGTGGAGTCTTTGGGATAAGAAAAAAATGATGTGTTTTTATTCTTTATATTATTGTTCATACACACTGTACAGTAAACCATATTTACACTTTTATATTAAAATACCATTAAAATTATATTAAAACACTATTAAAATTATATTAAAATACTATTAAAATTATACTAAAACACTAATAAAATTATATTAAAACACTATTTAAATTAATAAATCATTAAATAAAAACACGGTGCAACGTTGCTGCTGCAGCCCTTGAGTTTAAACACAAGATAGGCCGGTTTCTCTCGTATGTGACGAGGCGCTAGTGCCGACGCACACACGCGTCTCATGCTTGTAGTAGTGTACCTATCGTGGCGCGCTTGTATGAAGCTTTCACTCTGTACGGTTTATTTACTCATGTGGCCGGACCAGCCGCGACTCCTGCGGCAGGCTATAGTCTAAGATCCGAACCTAAGTCGACCTTCACCGGTGTGATAATAGATTGAGACCTATTTTATAATAAATTTAGTCTATTAAAAAATGTATTAAAAATGGGTTTACTGGAATAATCCTGGACAGGATATTTTTAAATAATTATTAAAAAATCATTTATGTAATATTTTTATTAATATTTATATATTATATTATTAATATTTATATATTATATTATTAATATTTATATATTATATAAATAATTATAAAAAAATCATGTATGTAAATTTGAAGTATTTTTCATACTTCAAGTCTATTGTTAAAAAAAAAAAATATTTTCTTGATATTGCAAAATTAAAACACAAATATTAGGTTCGGATCTTAGACTACTACGAAAGTTCGGCCGCTGTCGGGAGTATTCGGAAATGTTAGTTACCTATAATCCGAGTAACCAATGTAATGTTTAATTGTGTTTCGTAGGGACCATTTTGCTTTTTTTATGTGATAAGCATTGTTTACTATTTTATTTGCGCCAGTATATTTATAGTTTTCTTAGAAGATTTTTCATTTTAACATTTGAAAGTGTGTACATTTAACAGTTTATTACTGAGTTTCTATAATAATTGTAGTGATTTGCTTTTACTAGTGCGTTTTTTGTTTGTTTTTAAATGTTATTTGATTGTAAGGTTTGTGTTGAAAATGTGTGTTTATTAAAAATTAAAAATAACAGGTTCTCACAAATTGTCATTCAGTGAAAAGATTCAAATTGTGTCTAAAGGTAGGTACAACAATTAAACCAGCAAAAAAAGGAATGTAACTCGAAAGTTTCATGTTATATAACTATAATATAATATTAATAAAAATGTTAATAAAATAAAAGTTATGAAACGTACAACTAGCTGTGTGGTTGTATACACACGATTAAATTATATTGTTTTCCTTGCAAATTGTTTAGTAATTCTAGTACAGTGTGGACTGATTCGGGATATTCAGATTTAAATTTCTATTCCGCGGCAAAGAAGCATGATCATACAGAAAAACATCTGATCCAACAGAGATCCGTCGCGTGGCTGTGGCTATGCTAAAAATCTATAAAAGAATAAGTTTTTGTGACCGAGTACTCCGCCGCATACCCAGTGTCATAATCCTGTGCACGCCGCTGCTTGCAAGATACATTGTGTTTTCATACGATAGCCAAGTCAATCTATCTATTCAAAACATAAAAGATTTTTAATATTGATATGGTCACTATAAGTGTTGTTAGGATAGCTAATTACGCAAGAAAGAATTGCTCGTTTAAAGATATAAGATATAAATTATTATAATTATTATAATTGACGGCCGGCTGGTCGAGTGGTCAGGCAACTGGACACTCTACGCAGCGGTCGCGGGTTCGAATCCCGCCAGGTGCAGATAATCTGTATGACGAATATAGATGTCTGCACCGGGTCATGGATGTGTATATATGTATATATGTATTTATATCTTAAATTTATTTCCGTTCCTAGTACCCGTAACACAAGTTCTTACGAACTTACCACGGGGCTAGGTTAACGTGGTGTGATTGTTGGTTAATAATTATTAATTATTTATTATAATATATATTAGTCCAGTCATTTTAGTAAGTTCACCTCGGAATTCGAGATACCCAGCTGTAAGTCTGTAAATACTTGTATATTGACACCCTAAAAGTTGTCTCAAAACCTACATATGGTAGGGTGTAAGCAACTATTAAATTTCAAGGTCAAAAGTCACAAAAATCGGTTTTTTGCGCTTTTTTTGGAAATATCTCATTTCCTATGGGTTTTTTGCTTCTTATATTTTTATCAATATTGTAGAATACAAAATTCTCTACAAATTTTGTTTACAAAATTTTTTTATACGATCAACCGTTTTCGAGACAGAGGGCGGAGAGCGCGCGGTCACAGCATCACTTCAGGTCAACCGGTGCCTCCGGTCGAAAACGCGCCATATATATTTGATGAACTATCAATAAATCAATGATTACAAATATTTGTCAATTTTTATTAACTATTATATTATATTTTATCATTTTTTTCCTTACCTATCCACTTTTTATTCAGTATCAATTTATTTAACAACACTGACCTGCCCATGTAATTGCAGAATTTTTAATGAAAATATAGGAATTATATTTCAATTTTAACCTAATTAATAGTAATAACTTCTTACATGATGAAAAAAAAAAACAAATAAATTATGAATTAATCTTTTTATTAAAAAATATCATTCAATACATTTATTTTTATTGAAAGTAAAAAAATGAAATAAAGGGTACAAAAACTACAATTTATAATTTTAATCATCTTCTTCCTCTTCATCGTCGTCTTCTGGCTGCTGGTAAATTTCAAACTGGTCTTCATTATCGTCTTCAACGACATTTGTCTCAAGTTCTTCCATGATTTCGGGGTCAAAGGTTCCATCTTCGTTAATGTCGCTCTGATATGGTAGAGCATTGAGACAAGCTTGCCCATTACATTGGCCACAAGCTAAAAAGCATTGCAAGCCCGCTTTCCTGCATCCGCATCGCGAACCACAACCACTCTTGCAGTTGCAGAAAATTGTATTTAGCAAATCTTCTGGAGCAGGTGGTAAAATTGTCATGATAGGCTCCAGAAAATCGTTTCGCATTACCCAACCCCATACTTGGGGTTCCAAATCATGTCCTAACCAAGTTTGAACTTGATAATAAACACGGTTGAAATATTGATGAGCAGCTGCACTTGTTGGTGGAATATTTGAAAGCTGCACAGGTTTATTAAGTTTTGTAGACTTGACGTAATGCATATAACGAAGATGATCGAGACTTTTCACAGATTTCGGAGCATTATAGACTGCCAATAAGGTTTGAGTTCCACTCTCTAATAATCTCTAGGCCGAACAATTTTCTTCCTCAAATGCTACAGCTAGTTCATCCAGATATGTCAGTTTCTCAAAAACTTTTAAAAATGATTCTTTTCCCTTTTTAAAAAGCGCAGAAGTTGTATCACAGACACTTAATGATGACCGCGCGCTCTCCGCCCTCTATCTCGAAAATGGTTCGCCGTATAAAATTTTTTTTTAAACAAAATTTGTAGAGAATTTTGTATTCTACAATATTGATAATAAATATAAATAGCAAAAAACCCATAGGAAATGAGATATTTCCAAAAAAAGCGCAAAAAACCGATTTTTGTGACCTTTGACCTTGAAATTTAATAGTTGCTTACACCCTACCATATGTAGGTTTTGAGACAACTTTTAGGGTGTCAATATACAAGTATTTACAGACTTACAGCTGGGTATCTCGAATTCCGAGATTCTTACCTAATTTAAGCTTAAATGACTGGACTATATGTACTATTTTGTTCCATAGGTTGTTGTCCTCTTGTAGGTACTCGTAGTTAAATAATCTCGTTCCTGTAGAAATCTTGGTATTATTTATTTAAAAAAAAATAATAATAATTGGACAAGTAGTTTTGTCAGTCCACTCTTGATATTAACTTAACACTACCCAAAGAATTCCAGAGACAAAAATGGGTAAAAATCTGAGGGTGCAAAGTCAAAATTATATGGCGGATACACTTCCCAACCAAGCTCTTTCAATTTTTGATCTATGGCTAAAAATGTATGTGGTCTGGTGTTAACATGACATGAACATGAAAGACCATTCCTTTTCTCTTGAACAATTCCAGCCGTTTTTTCTCAATTTCTTGCTTGAGTCTAATTAGTTGTTGGCAGTAGAGATACGAATCAATGGTTTTGCCCAGTGGTAAAAGTTCATAATGAACAATGCCCTTTCAATCCCATCATGTGTGTATACACAGCACCACCTTATTGCGTGTTAATCCGGGTTTCGCTAGTCTGTGGAGTTTTGGGGCGCCAGAGGATACGGCGCTCCACACGCTTGAGGTGTGTGCCGCCTGGGAACTTTCAGCGGTCCTCGGGCGGGATCTCTCACTGCCGAGCGTCGTAAGAGCCATGCTCGACAGTGAGAGATCGTGGCAGGCGGCGGTCTCCTTCTGCGAAGAGGTAATCACGCAGAAGGAGACTGCGGAGCGGGCTAGGGAGGATGACGCCTCTGCTGACCTGCTCCGACGCAGACGCACGGGGGTAAGGAGGAGACGGTTTGCCCACCTCCTCCCCCCCTCGTAATAATGGGGTCGCTGGCCGATAGTCGGGGGACTTCGGCCAACTTAACACCGCGACCCCACATGTCTGAGGGGTGGCCTTTGTTGTGAGCAAGGCCGCCTACCTTGTGCCGGGGCCCGGATGTTCATCCGGGCCTACCGCCGGGGCGAGGTGGTGAATGCTAGCGCGACCCCATCTCGCCCCACCCAGGCGGATGACTGCTCACACGTGGGGTTTTTAGCCCGCGGGAGTCGGGCATAATCACTTCGGTGCCCCCGCGCCGGAGTGGTATCCATTATGAATTTTCCCCACGTAAAAAAAAAAAAAAAAAAAAAGTCTGTGGAGTTTGACTACCCTTTGACCATGATTCTTTTCGCACGTCCTTTTCGTATGTAATCCACTTATTATCATCATTAATCAATATTTTAAAAAATAGTTCAGTTTCATTACGTTTCAATAGAGAATCGCAAATGAGTACACGACTCATTAGATTTCTTTCAGTGAGCTCGTGTGGTACCCAAATATCGAGCTTTTTTGTATAGCCAGGCTTTTTCAAATTGGTCAAAACTGTTTTATGGTCAAACATCAGTTCCTCGGCTACGTCATAATTATTAATATGCTAATCTTGTTCCTTATTTTCAAAAATTGCATCAACTTTATCCGTATGAGGGCGGTCAGAGCAGGCTGCATCTTTGACATTAAATTTTCAGACTGAAAACGCTTGAACCAACTTTGCGCTACTCTTACTAACACTTTATTAAATCCATAAACGTCACAAATTTGTTTCGCGACTTGAGTAACGTTTTTTCTTTTTTTTGTAATAAACTTCAGAATGTATCGTTTTTTTTCCGTTAAATTCACTCATTTTGACGGACAAAAATAAAAGAAAAATGGCGGAAAAATGTTTTATACTTTTTTTTAATGTCCTATTTTTATTGATATTGAAATCAGACAGGTATAAACAGTACAACTCGAGAGACTTTTCTTCAGTTTTATAATATACATATAAAATACAAAAACACTATTATATATATAATTTCTTTTCTTTGTGTTGTAAACGCTCAATAAAGAACTGCAATCGATAATATTCCACTCAAGTTAGTAAAGTAAAAAATAATAGTAAAGTAATTTATTTTATAAAAACCACAAACGAATTCATTTTCAACTTTAAAATCTATTCTTTAGTCTTAGTTGAATACTGTTGTTTGTAAGTCACGTGTCAGTCGCATGTAACCACAGCGCGATGCAATCGGACTTTTCTACTGCACTCAACGGAGCGTATCCGATGTACCGTCCCGTACCGTTTTCATCCGTCATTTCGGTCCTTTCAATCCTCACCTCGCAAATTGAATTTGATCCGTTACAACGTCGCTCGCTCGTTTGTCTCTGCATTGATGAGTTCCTTTTTTTATTTTCGGTAACGAAATGTGTATTCGAAAACAGAAAATAGTTGAGCTTATATTGTGTTTTCACACGGGATTTCGCTCCTGATATATTTTTGTGACATATGACTAAATAACTTAATAACTTTTGACTATTTTTACATATGCGATGTAAGGTGCTTTCTTAATAAATAGTATGAGGCGTTAAAAATGAAATAAGTATTAAAACAATATTAGCTAAGGTTATTTAAAAAACTAATAATTATGACGTTATTTTATTATGACCTCTTTCATAATATATTCTGTCTATGTATAATAAATAATAAAATAAAAAATAAAAATAAAAAAGCCTTATATTTCTCAAGATAACAAATAACAAAAAAAAAAAACAAAATATTTAAAAAACAAAAAAAATTGCAAACAAATTAGTTATTATGTTATTTTCTTGAGAACCCCTGAGGTGAAGGCCTCCTCCAAATTATGCCACCTCTCTCTGTCCAGTGCTACATCCAACCAGTGAGGTCCAGCTATACGAACAATTTCGTCTTCCCAGCGTGTGTATGGTCTGCCTCGTTTACGTTTACCGAACGGTCCATTCCAGGATGTAATCTTTTTTGTCCATCTATAATCTTTTAACCTCGCTATGTGGCCTGCCCATTTCCACTTCTGTTTTTGTGCGTGTGTCAGAGCATCGATCGCTTTAGTTTTAGAACGTATTATTGAGTGACGGACTCTATGTTGTTTTTTAATGTTAAGCATGCTGCGTTCTATTCCTCTCTGGCAAATTGTAATTTTATTTTTAACAGTATTGGTAAATTTCCAGGTTTGACATGCGTACGTCAGACAAGGGAGGAGATTAGAGTCCATTACCTTTTTCTTTAATGCAATTGGGAGATCACTTTTAAACACTTCTTTTAAATTCCAGTATTTATTCCATGTATGTTTTACCCTGCGTTCGACTTCCAACAAATTATTGTTTGTTTTAAAAGAGACTTGTTTTCCTAAGTATATGTATTCCTTTACGTATTCAAGAGGTACATTATTAACATTTATGGGTATCTGTCTAGTATTTGTCATTATTTTTGTCTTTGATGGATTCATATTGAGGCCCATTTGTATACTCGCAGAATGCAGTGTGGTAATCATATATTGTAATTCTTTACAGCTCTCTGAAACTAAGACAATGTCGTCTGCGAACCTTAGGTGATTGAAATGTGTTCCCTTTACAATTATTCCACAGCGATCCCAGTCTAAATGCCTAAAAACATTCTGTAGTACAGAGATGAAAAGAGTTGGTGATAGCGGGTCTCCTTGTCTAACACCTCTTTTTACTGCTATTTCTGGACCTTTACTCTCTAATGTTATCCTACATGTGCAGTTTTCGTAGATGTTCTTTATTACGCTTATATACTGTGGTTCTATTTTTTGTACCATGAGCGCTTGCCAGATGCTCGGGTGTGTCAATGAATCGAAGGCCTTTTGGTAGTCGACGAAGGCGATATAAAGATGTCTCTGCTGTTCCTGGTATTTTTCTAGAATTAGCTCTAAAGTATGTATGTGGTCGACAGTGGAGTATCCCTTGCGAAAACCTGCTTGTTCGACGGGTTGTTGTTTTTCAACCGTCATTCTTATTCTTTTTTGAATTATTGAGGCAAATAATTTGTAGAGACTTGGCAACAGACTTATAGGCCTGTAGTTCGAGATGTTTCTTGGATTTCCTTTCTTGTAAATTAATATGATGTTCGAGTGTGACCATTGTGATGGAATAGTAGCGGTATGAAGTATACGGTTGAATAAAGAAGACAATGATTTACTCAAGATAGATCCTCCATGTTTTAATACCTCGTTTGTTATGCCGTCGGGTCCAGGGCTTTTGTCACATTTAAGGTTCTTGATAATGGTTAGTATCTCTGATTCATCTATAGGTTTTATGTCGGTAGAGTTGTTAACATATTCATCGTCCGTTTGGTGACTTATGTCAGGTAATCTTGGCCTGTCATACAGGTTCTTGTAAAATTCGGTTGCTATGTTTAGGATCTCGTTCCTGTTTAAAGCTGTCTTCCCAAGGTTGTCCAAGCCGTCTATCCACGTACTATGTGTTTGTAATTCTTTACGAGCCTTTTTTATACTTCCAGTAGTTTCTAGGTGTCTTTGTAAGATGTTTTTTCTGTATTCTATATAGTCTTGTCTTATATGTTTACTGATAAGTTTATACAATGCTTTGAGTTCATTTTTCATCGACCTTGTTTTAAATTTTGTTCTTTGAATTACCTGTCTTCTCTTTATGAGTGCTATTGTACGCTCTGATATCTTTTTGGGTTTTGAGTTTGTGCTATGTGTTTGCTGTAGACTTAAGTTAAGTGCGTTAAGAATCTTATCATAAGATTCTTGAATTGTATCGGTCTCTTTAGATGTTTCTATTTTCACAATATGTTGGCAAAGTTTTGATTTAAATTGTTTTATTTCTTCTTCGTTACTTAAAGTTTTACAATTCTTAATGTTGAAGTTTTTTCTACTTTTTTTAGGTTCCGAAAGTTTGAGTGTGGATCTAATCATTCTGTGGTCGGATGGATAGTTTATATTCAGTATTTCTAGGTTTTGAAAGTACTTGGGTTGATTTGATAGCACATAGTCTATTTCATTTTTGTATTGTCCATTAGGTGATTGCCACGTCCATTTGCGTCCAGATCTTTTCTTGAAAAAGGTGTTAATAATTGAAAGTTTGTGTTCTAAGGCGAATTCAATCAGCCTTTCTCCTCGTGTATTTCGTGTTCCGTATCCATTTAGTTTCATAATAAGATATTCGTCAGCATGAGATTGTCCTATCTTAGCATTAAAGTCTCCCATGACATGGACTTCTTTGTGCGCTATTTTCATAGCTTCATTGAGGGTGTCGTAAAATTTGTCAATATCATCCTTGCTAGCTGATTCTGTTGGGGCGTAGACTTGTATCAGGGATATTTTGCGGTTGTTTATATTTAAGTTTAATATCGCCACTCTTTCTGATATACCGATGTAACTCTCTATGTGTTTTTTCCAATGTTGTTTAACTATAAAACCGACTCCATGTTTTCCTGCTGTTTCTCCAGTATAGCATAGGATTAATTCTCCATAATCATCTATTTTATTTCCGAAACGTCTAACTTCTGATAAACCTAAAATGTCGAACTTTATGTTTTTCAAAGCTTCTGTTAATTCAATCAGCCTTTCGTATGTCGACAGTGTTTTGATATTATAGGTGGCTACTAATATCTTAGAAATGATCACATCTACAATAGGTGCTTTTATGTTCTGTGGTTGTTCCTTTGTCTTTTTATATGTTTTTGATTCTGTAATCTTAGTTTTTATAATATTTTTCATTGGAGGGTTTTGGTCTTCTTCCCCCACGGTGACCAACCGGCTTGGGGTGTAAATTGTTGTCGATTCATTAAATTTTGTTGTAATACTTGTGTTATTCGGGTTCCAGTTGTTACAGGCAGTTTTTAGTTTTTTGTTGCTTTTGATTCCGGTAGCGATGATGACCTAACACGGCCTACATAGTTAAGTATGCTTGATTTTACTAATCCTTGTGCATTGTTTGCTGGTGCGTCAACAAACTGCTTACGATCGCTATTAGTCTGTTTTTTTTTGGTATTTGTTGGTGAGGTTTCCGGAGATTCAGCGTTGTCTCTTTTCCTTTTCTCTCGATTAGAGTCTTTTAAATTTTTTATTACTATCTTATCGTATTTAATATATGCGAAATTTCCCTTTTTTCTTTCCTCTTCCACTATAGGCTTGAGTTTTTTTACGAGTTTCTAAAACCTCTTTTGGATAGTCTTCAGTGAGGTAAAAGTCTTTGGGTAGGTTGGATTTATTCTTCTGAATTAGGTTTTTCTTCCAAGTAGTTGTAAAGGAGACAACTATTGGTCGGTTTTTGTTTGAGCGTTGTCCAATTCTATATATTTTAGCTATTTCTTGACTTTCCAACTGTATGCCCATCTCCTCTATTATTTTTTTCATACATTCAACTAATTCGAATTAAGTTTTCTCTTTCTCTTCTATACCGAAAAACACTAGGTTATTTTTTCTCTTGTCTTTTTCCATAAATTCTATCTTTTCTTCTAGTTTGGTTATTCTCGTTTTCAAGTTATTATTTTCTTCTAAAAGTGTTTTCATTTTTTCATCAAATGCTTGCATTATATTATTCGTAACATTGGTAGATATTAACGAAGTTTGTTGGTTAAGTTTGTCCTCTAATTTCAGTAAAAGCCATTCTATATTTTGATCCATGATTAGGGAAAACAATCAGTTTTTGCTGGCAACACTAGAACTGTCAAAGTATGTAATATTTCAATACTGTAATGTTGGCACTTCCTGACGGGTGACAGGAAATCGATGTATTATCTGCGATGACGTTTGTGATTAAATTTAAACTGAGGGTACTTTCGTAGTTTGACAGTTTTGTCTATGTATACTTTCATAGTAAACTAAAGATACACGTTTCGCACCGAAAATGGGCTTTAGCATTAAACGCATGTCTATCAGCTAACCTAAGGACGTACAGAAATTAACTTTAGTGTGGGTGCAAATAAAAAAATGAAAAAAAAAATATGTTCAAATATATGTTCAAAACACACAAAATATATATGATACAAACAAGTCTGACGAAAATCCAGACCGGTGAAGAGGAATGCAAAAACACACGTTTTATGAACGAAGTGATCATTACACATGTATCAGACGAGTAGGCGAGCTAACATTCTAGATAAGAGGGAGTAGAAGAAGTAAAAAAGACAGAAAAGCAAACACAAAATTTTAAATATCTAAGTTGACGGAAACGTGACCATTTGAGTTAAGATCTGAAATTGAAAAAATAAGATCCAAATAACAGATATCCCCGTCATCAATGTTGGGTACGAGTAATAAATTAAGTAACTAACAACGATAAAAGTTGTCTTGGTGTTTGAAATATATATATATATATATATATATATATATATATATATATATATATATATATATATTGAACAGAAAGCAAGATCACTGAAAAATGCTACAACGGGAAAGTCAAAAGTTTGAAAGGGAAATATTTATAAGTATTTGTAAGTTTTTTTATAGAGTATTCAAACCCTTTCACCTAGCTGTGATCTTAACGCTTCCCTCAGATGGGATCTAAATTACTCAGTAACAATATACTTTTGAGATTAAAAGGGTGTCTGGAGCCCCAAGCATATGCTAGGGTATGCATGAACAATGTTTTAGAGTATATATTAGAAGACAAGTCGCTTTTCAATTTTTAGTTCATGTAACTTTAAGTTTATATCTTTTTTTATAGAAAAAAAATACATATATTTATTTATCTTTTTAATTAAATGTAAGTGCGTATTTTAGGCGATAAATCATCTGCATTTTGTTCAATTCAATCACAATTTGGAAAAAAATCTCTTCCGATATAAATATTCTTATATTAGAAACATTAGTTTTAATATAAGAATATTTATATCGGAAAGGTATTAAATCCAACAACTTCTCAACATTAAACTTAAACTGCTAACTTGACCAAAAAATTAATATCATATGTAACATTTATATATTATAAAGTAAATTGTATTTATAAAAATGAAACTAGCTCATCACTGGCAAGGAAGATAATTATTAGATATTTCTGTTTTTTTCTGATTTCTATTATATAGGTAAGCATTAAAAGGAGTTAATAATAAACATAAACTTTAAAAGGACTTTTTTCATACTTAAGTTTGAAAAAAGTAAGTAGTAAATGATTTTTTTGTGCTATAATCGCACAGTGTTTGGAAGCTACACAAGTAAGCGGTATATTTTAAGAAACTCGTTGAGCTATGTCGCAGTAATTGCTTTGAGAGCTTCTTGTCTCGAGATCGCAGTTATGAGTTCAAGAGGCATGAAGTTGGTAACTTGTAAGACCAACTGGCAACTTATTATAGCCAAACATACAACTTGCAGTCCACAGTTGGCCTGTTCGATGGAGATAGCATTATCGTTCAAGCGTATCGTGTAACTTTAATTTGTCGAGATAGTTTAAAGATAATCTATTATGAAAATTTACTTTCAATATAAAAATAACGTTGGTTTTGATGGATATCTCTGTTTTACTATTCGAATGTGCTTTTAATTTTTAAACAAATGGGAAAATCCTACATAATTTCATTACCGCCAAGTGATTAGATTTTTTTTTAAGTTTCTTGTATGTACGAAATAAAAGTATGAAATATATTTTTTGTAACCTCTCAATTTGGTAGCTCAAATAAGTTGATTGATATTTTCAATTTTTCCACCTATGATGGAGTTTCAAAAATATACAATTCTATTGTAAACAATGTTCTTGTTTTGAGATAGTTCGTCTACCAAATCTTGCAACAATCGTATATCAATACTACCGTTTTGTCCCATTGTGTCAGTTTCTGTTTGACAGAATCGAATCGAATACGAATGGTGAGCGCTTTTATATGGAAAAGAAAATATAACAGGGTATTTGTCGCCGGTACACGGACCGGTTCCGGTTATAGACAGGACAGAGGAAATTTTGCACTTCGTTAAAAAGAAAACGAACAATATCAAATATTGAAAATATCGCTTGTAACTTATTTTCAGTACTTATTATATCTTATTCTATTCGCTGCAATACCAATTGCTCACCGACGCTCATTTTTTACTTCTTTTTAATATGCAAAGGCCTTTATATTTATTGAATCGTAGGAGTGGTCCTTAAGAAGTGTCTCGCGGATAAGTACATTTGAAAATGTAAAAGTAACAACATTTGAGTTCTCTTTTCATATAAATATAATTTTATTGTTTTTGAAGCGTCACATAGAAATTTATTTTTTTAATAAATAAGAAATAATAACCCTCAAGCAATATTCTCGATTTAATCTAGACTACTGTAAAAATACAATTTTTGTAATGAAGATTTAATGAAATTAAATCGTAATTGTAAGATTTTTAATTTTTTTATTTAATTGAAAGATTGTGTAAACTCTTTTAAGAACTCAATATTTATAAAGTTATTTAATCCCATATTGTTAAGAAATGGTCACTACAACGTTGAACATAACTAATCATTATAACAATTTTTTTTTGTATTTATTGACTTATTATATATGTGCGTTTTGACACCCGTGATAGAATGTAGAAAGGAAAAATGATGTTAGAAGACGCTGATGGTTAAGTCTATGTTCTATCCCTACTTAGTATAGCATATTTAAAAAATCATTGTTATTATAGTCGGATCGCGGAGCAGGAAGAATTTTGTACATTGACCTTTTACTACCTGTCTCTGTCACTCCCGCTTCCGTCCGTATATGTATTGGGTCTTGCTTGTACAATGTACGTACGAGCAAGACGCAATATATAGTAAGTATTTATTATAGAATTGTTCAGTTTGTATGACTTTATGTAACAAAACAAAATTTTTAACTTTATTACAATTTTCATGTTATAAGTTATATTTTATTTACCAACCGCTATTCACCAACCCTGTCATGAACATCTGCACTTGGAAGCTTAAAAGTTTTCCATGCTAGCGAACCGTATGTAGTTAATGCATTGAAGTTTATACTTGTTGAATTTCATAAACTACAACTAAGAATATTATTAAAAAGAAACTTTCAATTCTCTCAATAACGAACATTCCTTATTTTGATTTAGTAATTGTATAAGTATTCATTTTATAAATCAATCAAAATGTATTATATTATGTAGCGAAGCGTAATTACTTCATCTTCATTAGATTTAACGAAGTGAACATTTGCATAATGTTATGTGATATACTAATATTAAATGTAGTGATTCTATTAGTATAGCAATATATTATTATTATTATTATTATTATATATTCTTTATTGTACACCACACACAAAATAAAATAGTACAAAAAAAAAAATTTATGAGAGTGTCAAAATGCACAAAAAGGCGGCCTTATCGCTCAATAGCGATTTCTTCCAGGCAACCTTAGGGTTAGAGATTGAGATAGATATATTAGAGATAATATATTTTATTTAATATGATAAATATAACTAAAATATATTAAATTAATAATAACAACTTGTACTTTTAATAACAATCAGAGTAGAAAAGTATTTTCTAACTACAAAGATAGGAAAAAAATTCATCCGCAAAATCTGAGGAAAAATTTGATAGCGAAAAAGAACGTTGTTCTGATTTGAAAGAATATACCAGCACATTTATATAATTTTCGAAGAAACTATATAAAGCTTTGTCCGCGAAACTGAAAGAACATCTGGTCCTTCATATTATGTCTTTCAATTTTTCAGTTTATGTAACATTTTATAGTTTTTTAAGCTTTGGGTTACCATGTGCCGTATATCCGTGACCATGGCACTTGCAATGGTGACTTAATATTGGGAACTCAAGATACCCAACAATATAAAAAATTAAATATCCCGTTTTACATATAAGTCATAATTTTATAGTTTGATAATTTTGTCAATAATAATAATTGACCAAAACTACAAACCATAATATGAAAATGTACCTATTACATGTAATATATTGCATACTCATAATTTTTTTTAGTTAATTGCCCGTGTCCTTTTGTACATACATTATACAATTTGATATGATGAATATGAAAATGTATGAATTGCATATGCTTAGCCACGTGCGCTTTCACATCAGACTTCAAATCAGCAGTCCTAAGACTGCCTATTATAACATTTTATATTATGTGTTTTCATTGATTGTAAGTATAACTTTTGTTTTTTCGTAGATTGTATAAGTATCTTTGATATTCATTACATGTACTGTTCTATTACAGCGTGAAAATGTTCTGTTTGCAAAGTCAAGGGCAAACCTTGTTTTACTGCGAAACAAAAAGGTTAAGCTTAAGCCGTCACGTTATTTCACTGTGAGTTGGCGAATGTACATGTCTGAAATTTTTCTTCCGAAACATGCAGTTTTTTAGTATTTAACTTTACCACCTAGCGCAATATTGTTGATTATACGTATGAACTTTAAAAATACGATTATTTTTTTACGATTTTCTTACGACTTTTACGATTTTTTCTAGGTCATGTTGAATTTATAAAATTCTATATCTGAAATAAATTCCACGATTTTTATTATTAGTTAAATATTAATTTTTATTATTTATATTATATTTGTTTCGATTTGCATTAACGATTTAAATAATAAGAAAAAAAAAACAGTGAAAAGGTATTTATTAAACTAGAATCGCAGTAATCGGAATATTTGGATACACATATATTAATTATCAATTTATCATATATTCTTGTTATATTGTTTCACCTACCTATTATCTCGTTATAATATAACTGTGTTATGAGAAAGGCCGGGTTGTCTAATGAGAATGAATTGCACTCTGCCTGCACGTCCGGACTGTTAGGCGTACTTTTCACTGAACGTAGTAGCGATGTGAAGCGATATTAACTAGAAATATAGCAATAACTAACTTTAATTAATAGGTATTTGTTCATTTGATAAAATAATTATACATATACCAATATAGCGGTTAATTTATTACCACAACACATTAATAGTATTAATTGACGTAGTGACTGTTTAATAGTTCATGTAATTTTACGATTATTATATTTACATGCAATTCAAAATTCGTGTCCAGTCTGTTATGAGACTAGTTTTGTTATTTATATTTATGTATAATAAAACCGTAACAGGTCAAATTCAGTACATCGAAGATATATTGAAACTTTTTTGGTGTGCATCCCGAAAGAACTGTGTCCCTTATAATAATGAATTTCGGTCATCCACGTATAACCAAAACATATACTATGTCATTGTGAAGAGCGTTGTAAATACTCAGTTCATATGTGTATATTTAGTCATTATTATGCATGCGTGAGCTAATTTGTAGGGATCAATGACGTAGTAAGTTGGAAAATCTATAACAAACTAGCAAACCCGGCGAACTCCGTTTCGCTTCGTTTAAAGTAAATATTTTTAAAGTTGTCCAGTATATAGTTTAAGGTTTTTTGTTTGTTACCCCAAAAATTACAGACATTATAATCCTATGTATTCCTCTTAAAATAACTTGAAACCCAAACTATACAGAAGCCTTTGAAATAACGCAGATACTTTATATGCTAGCCTTAAATGCATGGCAATAGTGGACGAACGGGTACAATTAGTTATGGATAAAAAGAAGCGATTATCACGATAATTTTTAAATTTAATGTCGTACGCATAGCTCGCTCAGTGAAAAACTACGTTTAGAACAGAATTAGTGAATTTTTCACTCGCTGTCTTGATGCCATTTGTCTTCCTTTTAAGCAGTCTTATTGCAATTTCAAATTGATTTAAGCTTAAACTTTTCCACTTAGTTCTAATGTGAAAAAAAAAAGTATTTTGTATTTTGTAAAAAAACCTGTTTGTTATTTTTGAATGTATAAAATAAAATACAAAATATATACAACCTTACACGAGGTTTAATGAATTGGATGCAGAAAAAAATGTTTTACGTTTTTTTTAAACATACGATGCTAATTGTTTAACAGTAAAATAACTTATTAGTGCAAGATATAGCTGACTATTAAGTTAAATTGTTATGAAGCCAATCATTTTATTTATATAAACAAATTGAATGAGTATATTTTTAAACAAAAGTAAAATTTTCAGACTTTGATATATCGTAAAATACGAATACCTTAGTTATACCCGCATGGAGGCTTCCAAACATTCCAACTTTTATTGGAAAACTAGTTTATTTTGTATGAAAAACAATGAATAGTTCGTAAATAGTTGATGTGATTTAATTTAACTTTTGTAACAGCCATGAGGCAGTATACGCAATCTTTATCATTATCATATGTCGTGTTCTTGCAAATGAACAACGCGCGTTACAGAAATATACGGAAAGAAATTCATTTATATATTAGGAGAATTAACAAAAATAGTATTTGTAATACTAAATTATTTAACATGTATATATAAGATTTATACATGTTTTAGATTTTTTTTTTTTTTTTTTTTGTAAATCAAAATATTGGTCGTAGTAAGTTTTACACAAGATTTTATGATGATAATAAAAATCTAGCTTTACTTTTCTAAAAGCGTACTTTTTCATAAAATAAGTCATTGACATCTATATATTATATAATTCTAAAATTATTTTAAAAACGTCTATTTTTAAATTTAGTCTACGAGTTATTGTAATTGTATATTTTGGTTTTAACATATAAAATAAATCTTATATAACATAAAACATAAAACTAAATCAAGTGATAAAACAAACGCACCTTTAGAGATTGTAATGATCATTCGTGTGTATACAAAACCGAGCTCCCGCACATGTTTATCCAATTTGGCGAAGTCTGGAAAGTTGTGAGTTCGCAACACGTGGGCTGCTTAAATTAGAGATTCATATTAATTTAAGGCATGCGGAGACAAGCTTTTGCGAGTACGCTAAAATGACAAGTTGAGCGTTCTCTTGATAAGCGACAAGAAGCATTGAACTTTGTTAGAATTTATTAATATAGTAAGAATATGTTAAATGGTATTTTATCTTATAGGTTTTTAAGGATTTAATTAATTGTTTTTTAAATAACAATAAAATCCTTTATAACCTAAAAAATACAAATATATAATAAATTTCTTTCCTCCCTATTAAAGACGTATTTTTTTCCAATTATTGTTGCTTTGAATTATTAAAATGTATTATTCAAGATAATTAAAATTAAATTACGCATTATGTCTCACTATTTGGACAAAATGCATTTTAAAACTGAAAATACAACATTTCTCTCAATTCACGATATTAAATGCTTTTATGAAGCCAACAAAATTTACTTAATGATGCGCATTGTTGCTGAAAACAAACTAAATTTTACAGAAACACAATTATCTGGATCGAAAATTTTCTTTAATGCCCTTGATTAAAATGCAAAATCTCCGTCCGCTGTTATAAATAATCTTGTTGTCTACTGTTAATCTTGATTAAAAAGAGCATTACATCGCACGTAACAATAAATTTTCAATTAAAAATAAAAGTAACACTTAATTCCTTTTATAAAATTAAAAGTTAAATGAATAAAATTCATATTAGATATTATATTAGTAATACCACATATTTAAGTATTTATACTTATGAAAATGAGGTTTCTTTAGTGATCCTTTAATTTTAATATATTTAATAGAAAGAAAAGAGAAATATACAATTTTTTCCAAATGTTCATAATGCTTTTCAACTAAAATAAGAAAAATATTTAAACTATTAAAAAATAAATTAAAATTGCCTACAAAAACTTTAATTATTTATTTGAGAACTTTCCTCATCCGCACGTTTCAAAGTAGAGCTTAATTAATTAATTAGTGGGGACACGTCATTCGTTCAAATTAAGCTAGGAGCGAATTTTTATTTAATGTGGCGTGCGTTTGGTAGTCTCACAAAAATCGCGTTACGTCTGGATGGTGGCACATGGAGTAATGTTTACTAGAAGGAGTTTATTTACAAAATTAACATTTTTATTTTTCAAAATCTAAAACAGTTTTTTTTTGCCGCATCTTATATTTGTATGGAATATTTTATAAAGCCTGTTAATTTTTCCTCTACTCTGTACACTGCTTGTAAAAATATATGTCTTGGTCAAACAGGGTGAGTACTTTATACGCGTCAAAGCTTACTAGCGTCCTTTTTTGATGCTGTACCTTAAAAGTTGTTATTTTCTATTGTAGTTGGATAAAGCTGCTAAACAAAACCTCTGAGCTAGAAGTAAATAACGTTTTGATGTACTAGTTATAGATAGTACTAGTACTATAGATAGTACTAGTACTATAGATAGTACTAGTACTATAGATAGTACTAGTACTAAGATAAGGTCGGGTTTGACTATGGAAAAACTAGAAACATACGTCTTAGTTTTCTACCTTTAAAACGTACGTTTTCAGTTTTTCCACCTTAAAGTGGAACACTTGGTAACGCAACGTGAACGCCGAGTATACGCAGTACTGGCGAATCGCATTCAGTATAGCGAAGACTTTATCACAATTATTTCTTTCGTATATTATAAAAAGTTTGGCAATCTTTTATGATATTTTTATGTTGTTATACTGTTTGAAATTTTTAATTATCTGCTAACTAGCTTATACGACTAAATATGTTTCTAATTATGTATACGATTAAAAAGTTTTTATATTATTTGGAAGAAAATTATTCTTATAGTAATTTTTTATGACAGGTTCGTTATAAGCTGCGTGGTTCTAATAATACCATTATCATTATCATCATATCCGCTTGCCGGTACGTGGTCTCTACTCGAGAACCTTTCTGCTCCATTGGCCGTCAGTTCTACGAGCTACGTGCCGCCTAGGGAATGCAATCCCGATCTCGCGGTATCCCGATCTCGCGAGATCCCGTGTAATTTTTCGGGATCAATCCCGAAGCATAAAATGACGAAATCCCGTTCGAGATTGACGGGATTGGGCGGCTATAGTCAGCGATGCTACATTACTATATTTTTATTATTATTTTATTGCTACACTCCACCCGTTCAATATATACATATAAATAAATATAATATAATACAATACTTATATAAGGAATATAATAAATTATTATTACTATTATTATTATAGAGATATTTCAAGAAAGCCGTTAATAATTTAACTGCTCAGTGCAAACTTTGTAAATCTATTCTCAAAACCTCATCCGGGTCTACAAAAGGTTTACACATCCATATGATGTCAATCCATAAAATCGACACAAAATTAAACGTGGGAGTCGGAAGAACATCAAGTACGTCCGAGCCAGATAATGTATCACTACCTTCGACGTCGTCAGCGTCTACTAGAGCATCGTCGTCAGCTGCACGGTCACCTATTGATATTGAGGCTCAATTTACATCAGAAGATCGTGAAAATTACCAAATATCACAGAAGAAAAAGAAAATCAGTGATTATTTCCCATCCGATTCTAACGTAACAAAAGAGTTAATGATTTCCCGAATGGCAGCCAAAGTAGGTTTGCCATTCAAATTTTGTCGTACTTCCGGGGACATGAAGAATCTTTTTGCTGCGAAAGGCAACAATTACAAATTGCCTTCTTCACCAAATACAAATAAACAAATTGTGATGAATTATGGAACTACGCTCAAAATGAAAGTGAAGGAAGATCTTTTAAAGTTGAAGAATGAAGGCTATAGGTTTTTAGTCTCGTTAGATGAATGGACATCTGGAATGAATCGGCGCTTTTTAAATGTTAATGTACACACAATTATTAACAGTCAGCCTACTCAATGGAATATTGGACTAGCGCGCATTTTTGGAAGTATGTCGTCGGAGTCTTGTGTTCAGCTTCTGAAAGAAAAACTGTCAGAATTTTACTACGCCCACGGTGTACAATTAGGTATAACAGACGTCATTTAGAAGAAGAATGTAGAATCTAATGAAGAGGAAGAATTTGAAGAACTTGAACTGAACACAAATCGCAGTACAGAGAAGGAAGAAGTCTTGGACGACAACCCAGATAATTATGATGGTTTATACTTTTCCATATAATTGCTTAGTCACGCTGTTGCCAACCAGTGTAGAGACCAGTGATGTTAGATGCCGGTTAGTAGATAGTACTCTTGATACACTTTGTTTTTTAAGAAGTTACTTTCAAAATCACCCGTAACTAATTTTTAATCTCCTTGAGCTATATATACTATACCTACTTTTGTTTTGATTATGTTCATGTTAATTATTTAGTTAGTAATATGAAAGAAAAAAAAATTACGTTTTCTTTGAAATAATATTTTGTTTTAATTAACCTCACTATCACAAACAAGCAGTTTTCATCGTATTCAGTTCAGTAATGAGATTTTTTTTCAACTAAACGAGATCTCGAAAATTTCGGGATCCCGCGGGATTGACATTTCTAATCCCGAGGGATCTCGACTTTACGATCTCGAGTCGGGATTGCATTCCCTAGTGCCGCCCATGTGTCGTAACCTTCGTTTGTCTACGGATCTCATTATTTCTAATTCGATCTCGCAGAATAACACCAAGCATAGCCCTCTCAATTGCTCGTTGTGCGACTTGGAGCTTGTTTAAATATTTTAAATAATACGTGTGATAAATTATGAAGAATTTCGTTACTTAATAAAATACTAAAAAGCTGTTTTATATTAAAACGAGCTGCTACGCGTGACGTCGTCTGCGTGTACGCTATTAGATTACACGTCGTTATAGAATGCGTTGAAGAAATAAAGGTTCACTGCTCGTTCACACCTATGGGGGTAGGTGATAGCGTGATAATATGTAGTCTATAGGTTGACCTAACTTCTTAATAATATTCGTGCCAAATTTGAAATAAATCAATGCAGCACTTTTTGAGTATATCCCGGACATACACACGACACAGGACTCGAGAAAAGTTTATTATTTGTTTCTGTAAAATTAACATTATGGTGAGACTGTTTTTAGTTATAGAGCTTGTATTGAATAAATGAGTAGAACAAAATTAATCTTTATCAATCTTTATATAATTACTCTATCCTATCTCTATCCTACTACGTGCAACATACCATGTCTTTTTAACCCCCGACGCAAAAAGAGAGGGTGTTATAAGTTTAACGTGTCTGTCTGTGTATGTGTGTATCTGTCTTTTTTTTTGTTCGCAGGGGAATCCATTTACGGAAGATATCCAGGATGCCCGGGTCGGCAGTCCTAGACCTATGTCTTACTTGGCACTTTGGGAGTGCAATACCGTACTAAACCCCTGCGGGAGCCTATAGCCGCTTTAATTGGGGGGTCCCGGATCTGCAGGCAACAGGATCCCTCCAGCGACAGGCTGGCCTCGGCGAAAAGGCCAGACTTCTCCTCCATGGGGACTGTCCGGCCTACCTCTGAACAGTCCCGACGATGCCGTATCTAGCAAAACCGGGTTCCCATCCCGGCCCGACACGGGCACAGGGGCGTTACTGGAGCCCACATTCGTCGCCCGCGGATGGAGGCCACGTCGGCGGCCTCCTCACTCACCCGCTCGTCGGCCTCCTTCTGGAACATTACGGTCTCGCAGAAGGAGACCATCGCCTTCCAGGACTCGTCGTCGCCGAGCATCGCGGTGATGATGCTCGGGAGCGACAAGTCCCCTCCGAGAACCGACGTCAGGCCTTGCCGCAGCACCGCCCATCTCGGGCACACCTCGAGGGTGTGCTGGGCAGAGTCCACCGCCGCGCCACAATCGTGACATTCAGTCGTCGGCTCCCTCTGGGCCGTCCGACACAGGTAGTCACCAAAGCAACCGTGCCTGGTGAGAACGTCAGACGGAAGGTGAGGGGCTTGCGTTTTCGACGCATCCACCGCTCAAGGACCGGGCGAATGGCAGCCGTTACGCGTGTGCCGTACGGCTGCCCCGCCAGGTCCTCCCCCGACCTCCGCATAAGCGCTCCCTCCCCTATCCGATGCACCCGTAGGATCCCGTCCAACGTAGGGTTCTCACCAAGAGCCCTCCTACCCGAGACGTATAAGTAGGTCTCGGCAAGAACCTCCGCCACGAGCTCCCACGGGGGGTCGCCGGCTAGAGCAGTAGCTGCAGCCCACGATACCGTACGGTACCCCCGAATCACCCTCACCGCGATTGTTCGCTGCGCAGCGCGCAGCGCCACCTTATTTTTCGCGGTGAGGCGATCCGCCCAAACCGGGGCACCGTACGTCGCCATACTCCGGCAGACTCTGGAGTACAGCTGCCTGCAGGCGGCGCTGGGTCCTCCGAGGTTCGGGAGAAGTCTGCCCAGTGCACTCGCCACCTTCGGTCCCACCATCGCAAAATTTGGACCGAAGGTCCACCCTCCGTCAGTGTGTATCTCTCTGTGGTATCGTAGCTCCCAAACGGATGAACCGATTTTCGTTGTTTTTTTTTTGTGTCATAGATAAGTTTATCCCGAGTGTTTTTAGCAATGTTTCATGAAAATCTGTTCAGCCGTTTGAAGATCATCAGCTCTTTTTTAATTGATGAGGGGATCTGCCTAACTTCCTTATGTCCGATGGATTCGAAATTTGGTACCGTGTTACTTCAATGATATTGAAAGTATATGGTAAGGTAATCATAACTTTAACAGTCATTTGAATATCATCAGATTTTTAATAGTTGATGAGGGGATCTGACTACCTTCCATATGTCCTATCGATTCGAAATTTGGTACTGTATTATATCAATGATATTGAAAGAGCACGATAAGGTTACCATGACTTTAAATATGACATGTTAAGGTAAGGTTTAGATTTCGAAGTTGGGTAATTGGGTAATTACCACCCACCCATTTGGGTAAATGGGATCAATTAGGCTTTATTACCACTGCGGCAGAGTCGATGCGACGCGACGCCTCATTTTTTTTAAACTCTTCAGTATATTCAACTCAATTTCCATTGAGTAACGTTCATATTCGTATGAAGAAAATAAGAAAACGCGCGTCGAAGCGCGTCTACACCACTTCCAATGTGCGAAATGTCGTCGTCGCGTCGCTTTGATTCTGCTGCAGTGGGAATTGAGCCTTAAGTTTGTGTATTATTATTTTTTAGTTTTATCAATTAGAATCGGAAGATCTTTCTCTAGTCCACTTCAATAATAGCCACACCTTGCGGGCTCTTTACGTGACTTAAGGTCATGTACGCTTAAACTTTCGTGAAAGTTCTTTTCCCTAAAGATACGATAGCTTTATCTACAGAGGTCCCTTACAGTTTATGCTCTGTTACGGCCCATCTTAAAATAATGGGAAAATTTATTCTTTCTATGTTGACATAGCCACTAAGACCTTGAAAGGTGAAATTTTGTGCCTGTATTGGGGCCCAACCAATGTCGTCTTTAAAACCTGCTTTAAAAAGGATAAAAAAAATATATATATAAAAAAAAACCCTAGACACAAAAATAACCTCTAAAAACTAATAAATAATGTTTTAAACCTATTATAATGATTATCGTCACATATATTATGTAAGTTCAAATATTTTTATTTTCCTAGAGTCGCGTCGTCGCGTCAGGGGACCGCTAAGTGAGAAAAACAGGTATAGTCTAACAGATTGCAACAATACAATTTACTCCGAAAAAATCGCAAAATTGACACAACCGTTAACGTCATCTGCTCGTTCTTAAGATCGCTCGTACCTAAATGTAATGTATGTAATGTAATTAATTAACTGTTGTAGGAAAAATAATTTACGTGTATAAAATATAGCGGTCCCCCGACGCAACGACGCTTGGAAAATAAAAATATTTGAATTTACATAATATATGTGACGATAATAATTATAATAGGTTTAAAATATTATTTGTTAGTTTTTAATGTTTATTTTTTGTGTCGGAGGATTTAAAAATTTTTAATTTTACTTTTATTTATTTAAATACACATATTATTGTTTACATGTCGAATCTAGACGTACTATTTATCCGATACTAAGTGCGGGAGGGGAGTAGGCGGTCTCAAGGACCGTCTGCTGTAAAGTATCGCTTAATGACGTGTAACGAGCGGGTCTCCGCATCATAGTCGCATACATGAAAATACGTACCAAAAGAATAAAAGAAACCTCGAGTGAGAATCGAGTGATTTTCCAAACGGTTTGGTAAGCGATCGCATTGTTGCTGTTTAATCTAGCTCGCTTGTTCAGTATATAAATATGTGATACATATTTCTCAATATCTTATTGCTAGTCTGGTTGGAAAGTGAAAATTCGAAAACATTTTTGTAAAGATTTTTCTATGACTAAGTATAAAATACATTTTATATAAATGTATATATTTATATTTTTTATATTTTTTTAGTACGAGTATGTTCCCGACTAACGTTTGTATTATATTATAAGACACAAATCCTATTAATATTATAAATGCAAAAATTTCTCTAGATGTTTGTTATTCTTTTACGCAAAAACTACTGAATGGATTTAGATGAAAGTTTACACTAATATAGCTTATACATCAGAAAAACATAACATAGGCTACAATTTATAAAGATTTTGTGTAATTTGGCCGTAATATAACATAGCTTAAAAAATATCATGCGAAACCGCGTAAGTGCCGTCAATTCCATGGCACTTACAACCTTCTTTTCGCGAGAATTCACTAAAGTGTACTGTGCACTCTGCGATGTCGATGATCATGGAGCAACGTTTTTTGTATGAGGGTCTTTGTTACCGAGCTGTTGTAAGAATTTGATACGGATAGTCTCAAGCCTGGGGAAGGACATAGGCTACTTTTTGTCAATACAACCACGCGCGCGGGTAGATTTTGAAATTTAAAAATTTATTTCATATATAATATGTATATAGGTATGTATTACAATAAGTTTTTATGTTGAATGTCTTTACAGGCTATTAATTAAGGAATGGCAGCGTTTACTACAGTATATGACTAAAAATTTCACACAATGTGTTGACACAATTATGTCATAATGAATATGTAATGAAATTTGTAAATATAAATAAAAATATATTGAAAAGTATTGAGACATGTTTAATTAATATTTACTAAAGTGATTTAAAGGAAAAAATGAATGAATTAAAGGCCCGAATGTCAAAGACATTGGCGACAAGCTTTAGAAGTTTTTTATCAAAACCTTCAAAATTACCAAATTTGAATATTTTTCCATTGCAATGATTTAATCACGAGTGTTCTACGTGCCTCGCACAATCTCATTATCTCGTTTTGCACAGTACTCGCTTCGGTACGACTTTTTCGTCAATTTGCATACGTAATTAATTAACTTTTTTTCCAGAGACCGCTTTTCTTTCGTCGGAGCAGGTGGAATGTGAAATTTTTGTCTGTTATGTCATCCAGAGCTTTGTTAGTTGCATCTCTTCGCGTTTTTCTTTTTCTAAATATAATGCGAGGTTGGGCGTCATACGTTAAGGGTTTACTTTTTCCATATGAACTTGAATTAATAGCAAAAATAAACGTGGTTAAGTACTCTTATTCTGAACTAAATACTGTCTATGCTTGTAGAAATAAGCCAGTAACTCTGTTTTTTTTTCTTAAAACTTGATAGGTTTGCACAACAAAAAGTTATCTGTAGTTATAGGACTTTATTGGCTTAAGAATGAGCCGTTTTTGTAAGGTAACGATATTTTTAAGTGGTAACATATCTGATTGTATATTTATCATCAAAATTTTCTTCACATTTTGAAAATTCAACATAAATTGACTGACCCGTTGGCGCAGTTTGCAGTGACCCTGCTTTCTACTCCAAGGGTGGTGGGTTCGATTCCCGCCCTGAGTCTGGGTGTAATATATGTTTATTGATATATATGTATTATTTATATGTATATTTATTTAAAAAAATGTATATCAGTCGGCTGTTACCTAAAACACAGGCATTAAGTTGCCTACCTTAGGAACAGACGACCTTGTGTGTGTGTTAAACATATTAAATATTAATATTAAATTAAAAAAAAATTAATTTACAGTTACTATTGTAGATAGAATTTATAGTTTATCATAACTGAATCCCAATACTTAATATCATTATTATAACAATCTTCTTCAGAGCTTTTTTTTTTCTATTAACATTTATATGATCTTTTGGGACATACACGTGTAGCTTCAATACATTAGAAATAGTTGCTAGCTTTATATTGGACTGCAGAGACCCTTTCTAGAAAAAAAACCAAGTAATAGATTTGTAATTAAATATAAATGAAATGGAGGTTTTACAGTGGTCCATACCGTTACGAACATTAGGGTATCTTACGTATCAGTACCCACTCAAGTTTTACCACTCTTGGGACTGCTGAATATTTTACGTACTAATTCTCAAGGTTAGTTTAAGGTATTCAGGTCTGACCACACCTTTCAGTGGCGGAAGCTTTTAAGAAGTACATACATACATATATATTAGTAATTTGTTATAAGGTATTTTCATTGTGGTCTTGGAATTCAACACTATAATTGTGCGATTTGCATTAGCTTAATTACTACACTTCTTTTTTTATAAAAATTTAATATAATATATATATATATATATATAAGAGATTTCCACGTATACATTGACTCATCACGATATCTCTGAAACTATAAGGCGCAGAGACTTGAAATTTGGTAGGAATATTCCTTTTACCGAGTAGAGGTCAGCTAAGAACGGATTTTACGAAATTCTACCTCTAAGGGGGTGAAAAAGGGGGGCAAAGTTTGTATGGGACAACATGATTCCTTGGTCCAATCTACTTCAAATTTCGCATAAATATTCTTTGACAGAATTGTTTGAAGACGTGTTTCGTATTTTATAGAAATTCATCCTCTAACGATGTTAAAAGGGGGGAGAAAATTATTTTGATATAAATACTCCATAGTGATTTTGATTTAAATTAAAATTTATTTTGACACACGTTTGACAACCAATCCGTCTGTTATAAAATATTTTCCAGTATTGACGCAGGTGTAGGTAATATCTTTTTTTGGGTGCTCCTGGTGGAACAGTATAAATTTATATTTTTTTGAAATTTCAGTTAAATACCCGTGCGAAGCCGAGGCGGGCCGCTAGTATATAATATAATTTAAAATGTAATGCTTACAAAACCACGTGATAAATCTTAAGTAGAAAACATATTTTTATATTTTCCCTGCCGAAAATCATGACTGTGTTTTTTTTTTTGTACTCATCTGTATTAGTATACATCCATTCCTAATTATAATAATTATTGTGCGAGAAAAAAGATCGAGAAGTTGTTACTTTTAAATTTTTAAATTATCATATTCTTATCAATATCAACATTAACTAAGAGTATATTAATAAATTGTATAAATTTAATTTACAAAAATACTTCTGAAGTGTTGTAATAGCTATCTATAAATATGTCTTCATAACTTTCTTGCAGATATAAAGTGATCTTAAAATAATACAATAGCATTTTAAAATTATATGTATATAGTACTAGCTGCTGCCCGCGACGTCGTCTGCGTGAACGCTATACAGCACCAAAAGTACCTACTATTATACCTTTTAAAATAACATTCATTTACCCGTTTCTTCTTTACATTTCATATCTACAGAAAGTACAGTAACAGAGGGAGACTGTCTTTTGTAAAATTGACTTTCAAAAAGTGCTTATTTTAAGCCTTCTTTGAATAAATGACTTTATGGTGATTCTGGTGAATTAAGTCATAAGTTGTGACTGAAACGGATGGAGAAAATAATAAATAAGGAATACAGAATATGGTCTCGGTTCGGTCTGGTTCCTAGTAGTTTGGCTCTCCGCAGCCAAAATGTAAAGAGAGTCAGGACTGGTGACGCGGGAGCAAGCGACGTACAGCTGCCCGTGTGAAGCAGCTCGTCCTGAGGTCGACACCAGCTACCCTCAGTGTCTGCCCCTGCGACTTATTGATGGTCATCGCGAAGCAAACACTCACGGGGAACTGTACGCGCTTGAACTGGAACGGGAAGTTATGAGGTATGAGCGGAATGCGTATAAATACTGCTTCGCCGACGCCACAACCCGTAAGAATTTCCGCCTCAATGGTGTGTCTGTGGAGCGAGATGACTTTAAGGCGGAAGCATAAGCATTTCTTATTTTTATGATATATATGGCATGCTTAATTTTCCTCTTTCTTCGTTATTTAACTCAAATTGTTTACAGAAATAGCGTGCCGTTTTCGAGTTTAAATTTTGTTAAACATGTATGCAGTTCTTTTTGAGTTCTGTTTGTTATTACATACAGAAAAACTCGATGAATTTTATAAGACATAGACGAAGCAGCTTAAAACTTATATAAACACATTTTTTTTAAATTCTCTTGCTCATCTCTGAAACGAATCAACGATACAATTTTTATTAAAATGCACAACTCCATTTATGACTTTTATGAACAACTATTAACCTCGCCAACATGATCAAATTTAAATTATTTATATCCAAAAAGGGTTTACACATGTAATTCGACTTGATGTTTTTAAAATCTCATAGATGGCGCTGCTCTAAAATTGTCTTGATACTACTTATATTCATTTCTTATATTACATTTATTCTTACGTTCATTATGTTTATCAGCCTAAGTTACTTATATTTCGTGATTTTTTTAGTGTGAAGATAGCTTATAGCATGGTTATTAACATAATAACAACATTCAAATATGCGTCGCTAGATTACACGCTGTTACAGAATGCGTTGAAGAAATAAAGGTTCACTGCTCGTTCCCCGTAGGTGATAGCGTGATAATTTGTAGCCTGTGTTATGACCCGACTTCTTAATAATATTCGTACCAAATTTGAAGTAAATCCATGCAGTACTTTTTGAGTTTATCCCGGACATACATACAGACAAACAGACAAACAGACAAACAGACAAAAATTCTAAAAACTATATTTTTGGCTTCGGTATCGATTGTAGATCACACCCCAAGTATTCTTTTAAAAAAATATTCAATGTACAGTTTTGACTTTTCTACCATTTTATTATATGTATAAGATATGTATTTGATCACGGAATTCAAAAATACTATACAATAAACTTTTACTCTTAATTTTTACCATTTAATTTTATTGAGATTTAATCAAATGAACCGTACGTAATGGAAGCACGATTCTGGATTATATGTAAGTTTACGTGCGGTTTCTCTGCGAAATTGCACTCGATAAACTGAATTATTGAAAACTTTTAAGCGTGTATACAGAATATTATAAAGTATTTCACCGTATTAATAATATTATTAACACCTGAAAAAGTTCTTCCCTATTTTTCGGAGAAAAATGAGTACTTCACTATTTACTTTTCCCTTTACTTTTATAATTATAAATTTACACTATCTTACATTCGTATTACAGGGTACACACTTATTTACCACAATTTTCTTTTTTTTATTGTACTCTGCTAAGTCTGTTACGTAGAAGAGTTCGCTCTTCCAGTGGCAAGGGCAACAATCGTTATGTCTTCTTAGGTTCTTTATTTCGTAAATAATTTTGAGTATATTCTTTGCTTACTGTTCTCTTATATTTACGCGAATTTTAATCATTTTATTAAAAGTCTAAAAACGGATTATAATGAATTCATTGTTCGGACACCCACCACCTCAGTTCCCCGAGATCATGGACGCTGTAAAGGGTCCGAAACGTCTGGAAATAATTTAAAATAGAATTTAATTAAACTGAAATTTGAAATAAAGGCGATAAAATCCTTTTTTAGACTTTTAATTAAATATAATCTTTGCTGTACAATAAGTATTATAACATACAATTTATTCTATAAGATGAACTTCAATGTCTTGGGAACGTTAATTTCGTTGTCTAATATAAAGTATATATTTCATAAGTTTTTCAAATTAACGCTTGTAGTTGTTTATGTCTAGGTATATCTAATGCATCATAGAGTTTTTTATATGTTAGTTGGATAAGCAAACTGGCAGACGTTCCACCTGATGGTAAGTGTTTGACGTCGCCCATAAACATAAACCAGTTTACCTGGAACTAGCCCAGGCAACCCAGATGGGTGGGGGACCACCTTATGTCTCTGGATAGGAAACACATAGATATGTGTTTCCTATCCAGAGACATAAGGTGTTAAAGTCTCGGTACCAGTAATTACACTGCCTGTCTTGCCCTTCTCTCCTAAACACAGCAAAGCTGTTTCACGGGAAAAACCCATATATGGTGGTACCCATGCAGCCAGGAGCGCGGCACAGTGCATCTCTCTCACCGGTGCACAGCGCATCCCTCCCACCGGTGCACAGCGCATCCTTCCCACCGGTGCACAGCGCATCTCTCCCACCGGTAAAGTAGTAAAGTTTTATGGTTTGAATTTTATAGATATTTCTGGTGTTCCCATCACCGGATCCCTTATCCTACTAAAGACTTGTGTGTCCGTGTGTGTACTTATTATTTATGTATCTAATAATTTACATATACACATACATTAAATAGCATTATTTATATGAAGAGTTCAAAAAACTTTCATTGTACTATATACTTTATTGTCATACTCAGAAGTACCATTATGTTTTTCACGTAAATATATATCTACGTGCTACGTTAAAGGTGAAGTCTGTAATTAATTTTCAAGGGATTACTGAACAAATACCGGGATATAGTAGGACTACAGAGACTCTTGACGATGTCGTAACATTAAATTGCGGTCTACGTATATATTTTTTATTTCTAAAAGGTGAGCATCTGTGCAGAAGTATCTTTAATTTTTAAAATAATTTATAAAAAAATATTTAAGCCAATAAATATACATACTCATATATATATACATTATACATATATATATATATATATATATATATATATATATATATATATATATATATATATATATATATATATATATATTCATTCATTTGAATTTTCAAAAAACGTACTATTATAAAATTTGGACGTGGATGTTCCACATTAAATTAAGTTAAATCGAAAAAGCACAGTATTTACAATATCACCATAATGAATTATAAATATTAATTTAAAATAACAGTAGTAATGTTTGAATATTTTACAAGTAAAAGAGATCAATACACAATTATCTTTGTATTTGTACGTAATCACAAGGTATTCTACCTCGAAAATTCAATTAATTGTATTTCTCTGTTACTTAATGAAGGGTTAGTGAGCCAGTTTAATTAATTACAGGCGAAAGGGACCAAATAACTTTGTCCTGAGATGGTATTACATTAGCAATAAAAGGTTTGGCTAATGCGTCTTACATTATGAAATGTAAAAAGGTATATCCAATACAATAAACTATTTTTTCATTGAGTCAATATTTGTATATTATTATTGTCGTTATACATAGAGTACCATATAACGGATTTTTCATATTATGTTTATCGAGGAAGGACACAGGTTATTAAAAATAACGCTCACATGTCAGAGCAAGGCATTAAATGTAGGGAAATGTTAAAAAGTTTGACAATTACTTAAATTTAACGCAGGCAACTTTTGCGCTTGCAACTTTGCAGGCAACGCGTTGTTTATTATTAAACTATATAGATTTATCAAAAGTCGTTTTTTAAATAGCAACTTAAAACTAATTATATTATATAAAAGTAATTGAATAATATCAAGTTACCTTGATATAACAAATAAAAACACTGCAGTCCCCTTTAAATTGATAAAAGTTTATAAAACACTAGAACAAAAATATGTGATTCCTTCCATTTCCCATCGAGATTCAAGGAAGCTTTCTCCACCTATCCTCTAAACAAACAAGCACGCCCGCAAAAAACGTTTTCATGCAAATATGGCCAAATAAACCAGCTACGAGACCAAGTTACGTGGATATAAAAATATTAGAAGAAAAATCTATTACTTGTTTTTACTTTTTTATAATCTTAAAGTCTTTTTTTCAAGAAAAGCGTAATATTAATGCCAAGTAGGAACAAATAGTCAAGTGATATTACATTCTGCAATATTGCAATTAACACCAACTTGGTACGACTACGCTCAATAATATCCAAGTACCTCTAGAATATGCGTAAAACGATATGATATCACTTTTACAACTTTAATAACACTAACTAACTAAATAACACTTCCAGTCAATAGTAAATCTTTGGTAAACTTCGTCTGCCGAGAGATCGCATTTTTGGCGTCGTTTTATACGCGACTCGTGCTTGATTTTCTCTATACATATTTATGATTCTGCCGTTCTTTGAAACGAGATAGAAAAGAATTTTATGGCAATTTACACAGGTGATATTTAAACAGCCCACTAAGTTTACAATACTTCCACCATGTTGTATCTGTAGCTATCTTATAAAGTAGGTTGATTAAACTGTATTTAGAAATATTTTATTATAGTGTATACTCATAGACAGAAAGACGCAACAAAGCCTTAATATTTTTATCTATCTAACTTTACGTGATCTTATACTCTGTGTCGTGATCTTATTACGTGGTCTCAGATCCGATTATTTCTTGCTTGGAGAGAGTATTTATATCTGTCTAAATATATTCTACTGATTTTTTTGGCCACTTTGCATATTTTGATCGTAAAAAGAGCATATAAAACTATCAATTAGACTTATAATCGTTAATATCCGATAATGATCTATATTTCTATGAGGGCTATTTTTATTTTTCTATTGCTTTCAAGGATAATCGAGATCAGATGGGAGTTGCTCTGTATAAAAATTAACTAACTCAGTTATCCAAACTAGAATAATAAGCAGAACTTGACATTAAGCTGAAAAGCTACGTACAAAGAAATACTTGTATTAGCTTTAGAAGACATACAGTTTTGGTATACATTAAAGTTTTAAATTAAAATTTAATTTATATATATATATACTAGCGGCCCGCCCCGGCTTCGCACGGGTATTTATCTAAAATTTCAAAAATTATAAATTTATATTTTTTATCACCTACACCTGCGTTGATACTTGAAGATATTTTATAACAGACGGATTGAGTTGCAAAATAAAATGTAAATTAAATCAAAAGCACTAAGGAGTATTGATATCAACTTCGAAACAAATAACTTTAACAATTTAATAACTTAAACAATTTCAATCCACTTTTAACCCCGTTAGGGGATGAATTTCGATAAAATACGAAACATGTCTTCAATCAATTCTGTTAAAGAATATTTATGCAAAATTTGAAGTACATTGGACCAAGGAATCACGTTGTCCCATACAAACTTTGCCTCCCCTTTTCATCCCCTTAGAGGTATTATTTCGTAAAATCCGTTCTTAGCTGACCTCTACTCGGCAAAAAAAATATTATTACCAAATTTCAAGTCTCTAGGTCTTATAGTTTCAGAGATATCGTGATGAGTGACTATATCTATAGAAATACTGTATAATAATAATAGCTGTTACTTATGTATCGTATATATATATATATATATATATATATATATATATATATATATATGTATATATATATATATATATATACGATACATAAGTAACAGCTATATATAAAAGAGGGTGAAATGGCGCGTTTCGACTGGTTTGATAATATTAGTACTATATGTACATGATTCTGGTAAATATCTTTCATGATAAAATATTTAAATGAAATAAAAAAAAATGTACTATCTTACATGAGAGCACATAGTACTTTCTTAATAATTAGATCGCTGTAATAACTACTGGCGTATGCACGGAGTTGGGGGAGCGGTGTAAGTCTCATTAAAGCCAACACGAATGTCCCCGCGGGGATTGTCTAGATATTTAAAAAAATAATTTCATTTATTATTTTTATTCAAACATGAATTTTTTAAAAGATTATATCAATAAATGTGCCCTGATAAGAATCCATTTACGAAATTAGTTTTTTTTTTTTAATGTTGAATATTGTAATAACATTATTCTTATTCAAAGCTTTTTTCTCTTTCATCTCGTTGCCATAATGTGCACATTAACATTTTGCAAAATATTAGATGGAACTTTTCATTAAAGTTGTTTCATCTGTAACATATATAATATCATTATAAGTGAAAAAAAATGGTTGTCTGTAAAGTCGGTTTACGGACGATAATGTTTACGTCATAAGAAAACATTGATGAAAAAGTGCATACTTTTATGAATGGAATTGATTTATTACCACTGAATTATTATTATTTTGTATAATATATATTTAATATATATTATAATTGCTATACCGTCTGTCCATTTGCAAATGCAATATTACCGTCACTCTCAGGTTGTCTGCAGAAATTGCTCTTAACAATAAGACCACCTTGTTGGTTGTACAGCTTATAATGTTAGTTTGTGTCCTTAATTTAGTTCTGTTTTGGTGTGCAATAAAGTATATTATTATTATCTATTTGCTTCACTCCACCTGTTCAATAATATATATTTGACGGCCGGCTGGTCGAGTGGTCAGGCAACTGGACACTTTACGCAGCGGTCGCGGGTTCGAATCCCGCCAGGTGCAGATAATCTGTATGACGAATATAGATGTCTGCACCGGGTCATGGATGTGTATTTATGTATATATGTATTTATATCTTAAATTTATTTCCGTTCCTAGTACCTGTAACACAAGTTCTTACGAACTTAGCACGGGGCTAGGTTAACGTGGTGTGATTGTTGGTTAATATTTATTTATTTATTTATTTATTTATTATATATAGATATAGATAATTAATTCTTATTATTACTTATTATATGTTTCAGACTTCTTATTTAATCTCAGATAGCCGGGAAGTTGGTGCCATGGGCCAAAGCCAAATGTACATAAACGGCGTAATTAAAAGTTTAAAACCTTTGTACATCTTTCTTTTTTTAATTACAAATATTGTTCTTTTTTTAGTGGTGTGCAATTATGAGTATTATTATTTACCTGATTGTTTATTTTTACTGAAATGTAACAAATATATATAATAATTTATGTTTGTGGTTGGCCACAGTGATTGAGCTCACATTGAAGAAATTTTCTTACCAATCTACATGTATTCAGTACTACTGCTTTTTGCAACATGTGATAAGTGTAGTTGTATTTAATATAAAAGCTAAATAAAGTTAAATACTTTGATATGTAATACATGAAATAATCAAGTTTAATAGCTTAATTAAAGTTAGCAAAACAAATTAGATTATAATTAATCACTTATGAAAATAGTAAAAATATAGGTACTAAATAGAAGCAGTTGACTTTTTATACGATCGTAATTATACCATGAGTCCTAATAAGTTTTTAAACAAAATTGTAATATAACCTAATATTACTGCACTCGCCGACCGATGCTACTTTTTTAATAATCAAATAACAAATATATGAAATTATATCGCTAATCAAATTTTTAAAATGCAAGAATAAATTACCTTTTTTGCTGCAATTGTTGTTGTAATAAACTATGGAAACCACATTAACAACAGTTTGCCGCCATTTGCCGCTGTCATTTCTACTCGGACGCGTCATAAGTTATGTCGACCGCCGATCGTGAGCCAAACGCTTAGGCAGGGTCGATCGTGCCTCTCTATCGCTTGTTCCGCGCTCTCGCTCACTAATTGTGACAATTTTTCGGACATGCACCCAGTAGCTTTCATCAATTTACTAGACGTTATCACGTCAAAAAAGATAATTATAATGTGTAGTGTGTTATTCTGAATAAATATATTTTTTTAAAGTCAAATTATTTTTCTATTGAAATATACATTTTCTTTTTAACGACGTATATTATCCATATGTGAATAGAGGACTTACCTAGATATATTAGATAACTATAGTGAATACTATAGTTATCTAATAAAGCTATAAATATTATCGAGACTTAGAATGACATTTGGATACCTTCTAAATCGGCTTCATTGTTGCGTTGCGCGTTGTAGAGCGCCATCATTGTCGCACAAAACTTTAACACGTTGGTGTATCTGTGCAAATCCGTTACAACTACTAGGCTTTTGACAGGATTTAAGAATGTTGCTAAAAACAATAAAAGATAATGCGTAAGATATATAAAATTATTTGAAAAACATTTTTTCTTTTTTACATTTTAATCAACTTTATTGAAACAAGGCTGAAAATGTTTTAAATTTTGGGCAAATTACTGATAACCTGGCACAAACTTACATGACGTCATTTATGACATATTAAGGTTTCTACAATTTAAGTAAGTACAATAGATTACAATGAACTATACCGATACAGTAATACCAGATTTGATTAAATTTGATGTTTTAACATAATAGATAAATAATCTATATAACATAAAAAGAACAGCTATAAGTTCTAATCACTTTATTGTTATCAAAAGACAAAGAAAAACATCAATCGAAAAGGTTTTAAATCTTCTATTGAATAAAACGAAACTAGGTACATGTTTGTTAACTTATTTTCTAATAATATATATGTTGTATGTCTAAAAGATTACAATTTATGTATCTATATGTCTCTTTTCTACATATTGTAATATTATCCTTACTATCCTTACTAATACTTACTATACTTACTAATGTTATAAATGGGAAAGTGAGTTTGTATGTTTGTTCCGCTTTCACGCCGTAACTACTTAACCGATTGCTTTGAAATTTTGCAGACGTAAAGTAAGAAGTCCGGATTAAATAATAGGGTACTTTTTATCCCGAAAAAGTTTGATTTTCCCGAGGGAAAACAAAAATATTGTTAGTTCGGAGATGATGGCGATAGATGGCGCTGTGTGTAGTTTAAAACAAAGTTATGTTTTGCATACGAATATACACAATGTAAACTTAGAAGGTAAATGATATGATAATTAATCCCCGAAAATGAGGAATTTGGTTTATCTTCTAAACTGGTTTTTTACATCTACTAATCCTGTGTACTTAGTAATTTTCTTTGCAAAAACTTCTATTATTATTTACCTACCCTTTATCCTGGTATAATACTGTTCCAGAGGGTTTACAAAAGTGAAGAAATTTCAAAAAAGTAGGTTATTACGTGCAAATATGACAAATATACTGAAATAAGTATAAAGTATTAGCAGTTACGCTATTTAGTTCTTAAGGTATGCGACAGATGGTGCTTGGATACAAAGGGGGACTCCAGCAGATGAAATAAAAGCTTGCCTAAAATCGTCTAAGTTATGGGACCATGTCATAAAATTCCAATTGACAACAAACATGCGAGTAAAATTATTTAACGACTTTCACTCAGGTCATTACGCGGAAACTTGTTAAAAATCGGTGATGGGAGAATGACAGTAGATGCAGAGGGAATGATAACTTTAACGGAAGATTTTTGTAATGTTGTGGGCAGCGAATCAGAGTTGGTAGCCAAAGTTTATACTGACTTACACAATAATATACATGATGACCAATGGCTCTGCGAACGCGCAATATTAGCACCAAAAAACGAAACGGTCACTAAAATAAATGAAAATATTTTGGATGAAGTTATGGGAGAAACTACTGAATATTTATCTGTAGACACGGTGATAGACTCAGAAAATAGTACCTCATATCCTGTAGAGTTCTTAAATTCTTTGGAATTATCTGGGGTGCCATCACATAAATTAAAATTAAAAGTAGGGGTTCCGGTGATGCTCATGCGTAATCTCGATGCCCCTAGACTGTGCAATGGTACCAGGCTGCGTGTCACTCACCTTGGGCGGAATATTATTACCGCCACTATTTTAACTGGCGCTGCAAAGGGTGAAAGTGTACTCATTCCTCGGATTCCGATTATTCCAACAGACCTCCCATTTCAGTTTAAAAGACTTCAATTTCCTATAAGGGTTTCATTTACTATGACCATTAATAAAGCACAAGGTCAAATCTAAGGGTTGCTGGAGTACACTTAGAAAAGCATTGTTTTTCGCATGGCCAGCTCTATGTAGCGTGTTCCCGGGTATCCAGTGCCCAAAATTTGCATGTTTTTGCTCCCCAACGTAAAACATATAATATAGTTTACCACGCAGTTTTGGTTTAAAAATTCTAAACTCTATATATACGGGAAAACTAAGAAGCGCGATTTAACCGAATTCATAACCGAATTCCACGCGGGCGAAGCCGCGGGTAAAAGTTTTGGTTTTAGTAGACACCGGCGTGGACAAGACTATCTACGCCTGTGTTTATCGGTCACACAGTGGGGATCAGGAGACGACCAGGCTCTTCGACCACCTTACAAAGATGGCAGATAGTGCTCAACAGCGATATCCGACAGCCGAACTCGTTTTTCTCGGGGACTTTAACGCCCACCACGAGCAGTGGTTATTCCCGTACGAGAAAACATGCTACGCTGGGAGGGAGGCACGTAAATTCGCACTAGCACTAGATCTCACCCAAATGGTACAGGTTGCAACGCGAGAACCAGATGTCACCAGCCATACAGCCAACTGCTTGGACCTCCTGCTGACTACAGATCCAGACAGACACTCGGTCTCAGTATCTGCCCCGCTAGGGTCATCCGACCACTGTCTGGTGAAGTCAGTATCGATCTGCTCTCCTCCGGACAACTGTCCAAGGGACGCAAGAAGAGTGTGGCGATACGAGTTAGCAGACTGGGAAGAGATGCGGCATTTCTATGCATCTTTCCCTTGGCGGCAAGTCTGTTTTTCCTCGGGCGACCCCTCATGCGTGGCTGAGGCAATCGCTGACGTGATTCGACAGGGAATGGAATACTTTATCCCATTCTCCGACATGTCGCTCGACCACAAATCCCGCCCTTGGTACAATGCTGAATGCGCCCGAGCTGAAGCCCTCAAGGAATCTGCTTACCAGGCTTGGGTTCAAGTCCGCGATGCCAAAGCTGGAGTGCGGGGTGTTCGCACGAGGAAGAAAGCTTTTAATTCAGCCGCCAAGTCCTGCAAGCGAACACTACAAAGGGCTAGATCCGACCATGTCCGCCGTATAGGCGCTAAGCTTGCCTCCTACCCCCCTGGTAGTAGACAATTCTGGTCTCTGTCGAAAGCAATAGAGTCCAATTTCTGCCGCGCTACATTGCCTCCTCTGCAGAAACCTGATGGTACGCTGGCTCACTCAGCAGTAGAAAAGGCAAACTTGCTTGCATCTCTCTTTGCAAGCAATTCGCGTCTTGACGCTGGCTCTACACAACCACCATCCCTGCCTCGATGTGATTCTTCTATGCGAGAGATCACGATCCACAACAAAGAGGTCCGTAGAGTTTTGCTGAACCTTGACGCGAACAAAGCTAGTGGACCTGACGGTATACCTGCGAGGGTCCTAAAGGCCTGTGCACCTGAGTTGTCTCCTGTTCTTACGCGCCTGTACCGCCTCTCTCTCCAAACTAGAACGGTGCCAAAATCTTGGAAACTGGCTAATGTGCAACCAGTGCCCAAAAAGGGTAGCCGAGTCGATCCCTGTAACTACAGACCAATCGCCATCACCTCCATGCTATGCAAAGTCATGGAAAAGGTACTTAACAGCAAGTTGCTGAACTACCTAGAAGACAATGCACTCCTCAGTGACCGCCAATACGGCTTTCGTCAGAAGCGGTCTACTGGCGATCTTCTGGTGTATGTCACTCACTGTTGGGGTGAAGCCATTGAGAAACGTGGTGAGGCGCTTGCTGTATCACTAGACATCTCGAAGGCCTTTGACAGGGTTTGGCATGCAAGTCTCCTTAGTAAGCTTCCTGCTTACGGCATCCCTGCTGCCTTTTGTAGCTGGATCTCAGACTTTTTGAGAGAACGGTCAATCAGAGTGGTCGTCGATGGCTGCTCCTCTGACCTGATGTATATAAACGCCGGTGTCCCTCAAGGTTCCGTTCTCTCTGCAACCCTTTTCCTGCTCCACATCAACGACATGCTACAACCTGGCATTGTTGGATACGCAGATGACAGCACGGTTATAGAGAGATACCTGTCCAGCGCAAAAGACGACAGGGACGTAATACGTTCCCAGAGAGAGGCCATGGTAGAGCGAACGAACTCAATACTAGGTCACGTATCCCAATGGGGTGATTGCAACCTGGTCACGTTCAACGCCGCCAAAACGCAGGCTTGTTTGTTCTCCGCTAAACGGAGTCCTTTTAACTTGACTCCAACTTTCCGAGGTACACCTGTCCCTATGTCCGACACCCTCCACCTCCTTGGCATAGAGTTGAGTTCTAACCTCAACTTTGGCAATTACATTGAGTCCAAAGCGCAAACTGCGGCCAAAAAGCTTGGCATCTTAAACAAGGTTAAGCGATATTTCACGCCGGGACAGCTTCTAACACTGTATAAAGCTCAAGTCCGACCGTGCATGGAATATTGCAGTCACTTGTGGGATGGCTCAGCTAAATATCAACTCGCCACACTGGACTCAGTGGAACGCAGAGCCAAGCGGCTAATCGGTGACGCCAGTTTGTTAGAGTCTCTTCACACTCTAGCTCACCGAAGAAAAGTTGCCAGACTAACGGTCTTCTACAGATTGTACTTTGGGGAGTGTGCCCTGGAGCTGCACGAGCTCATACCCCCATCTCCCTTCTTCCATCGGACTTACAGACGTACCGCGGGCCTTCATCCCCACCTGGTCGATATACCCTTTATACGTACAAAGCGTTTCGAATCATCTTTTTTAATACGCACGGCCAAGGAGTGGAATTCCCTACCGGCGTCCGTATTTCCAAGTACATACAACCCGACTGTATTTAAAGCGCGAGTGAATAGGCATTTTCTGGGCGAGCTCGCTCCATCTTCGACCTCGTCTCTGCTCTCGAGCTAGACTTAGGTCAAGAGTAAGCCCATAATATAATAAAAAAAAAAAAAAAAAAAAAAAAAAAAAAAAAAAAAAAAAAAAAAAAAAAAGCTAGTGCATAATAATATGAAATTTATCACTGTATTTCACTTATAGATCATTTTCGTTAATTATATATATCGTCAAAAAGTTTATTTATGTATCAATTTCACATATATAGTTTAAATTTTTTAACTACGTAAAATGGTTATGAAATGAGTAACATGTACTCGTGGAAGCAATACATTAAGGTAGTTTTAAGTTCAATTGGCTCCTCGAATTGCTAATCCAGACCGAAACAAACTTTAGTCCTACGAACTTCACCCGGAGCACACAATCCATCGTGCAACTTGCGATTGATTGTACAAACTCCTGCAGACTTATTCGTCTTACAACTTACGTAAGAGAAAATGTTTGCCTGGCTTATCTGAATATCTAGTGATCTATGCCTCTTCTATATTAATTTTGAACGTTTCGATTCCAAGAATCTTTTCAACTTTTAATAGCATGAATTTAAATAAAATTCAGATTTGTTATGCTACTTACGTTGCTTTAAAAGTTTTAAATAGATATATGAAGGTATTTAAAACGGTACGGCAAAATGTCTAATTAACTTAATTTTCATTTCATATTTTTTGAAAATTGTTCTCCTTTGTAATATTAATACGTATATTTTATTTGACGACCGTTCTGGTGTAGATAGTGGTGCGAGTAGTCGCCTCAACACCGGCGGTCGCGGGTTCGATTCCCGCTGAGGGCCGATATTTGTATTTGTATAAATATTTGTTTCCGGTCTTCTGTGTGTACATATGTCCTTGTGGGTCTCCCACCGTGCCTCGGAGAGCACGTAAAGCCGTCAGTCAGTTCCGGTTGTTGTGATAAACACCTGATAGCGATCGTTACATGATAGGAAAAATTATCTGCCAACCCGCAGTGTAGCAGCGTGGCGGATTATGCTCTAACCCTGCTCCTATGGATTGTTTACAGACTGATTCAGTTCGGTTCATATCTTATTTCTTGTTATTAAATTGTGTAGTTAACCTTGGATAAGAAATTAAGTTAATAATTTGTTTGTATAATTTAAGACTAAGAAAAGGATTATATTTCGATAAGATGAAATTTCGAAGATAAAGATGTTTTCGTTAATAATATAGCAAAAGAGATGATTGAATCTTGATTAAAAAGGTCCAGATTGTCAGAAGTTTTGCCTCCGAATTGTTGAAAAGTTTTTTAATTTAAAGTTTTAAGTCATAATTGAAAGCGTTTCAGTTAAAGATAATTTACGAGAATAATTGGAAATGAAGTAAAATTGCTTAGAATTGTTAAAATACACCATACATTTAATAATACGTGTGTGGATAAAATAATAATTACTAATTAATTATTTATTATGTGATGATATTAAAAAGTGAATTTTACACATTCAAGCAGAGACATTACAATAAAAATTATCATCTTGGAGTAGCAAAAAGCAAATTATGAATTTTATCAAATTATGAAATTTTGAATATAAATTCCATATTTAACAAAATATCATCGAGTTATTATTAAAAGGTAACATATTTTATAAATGTCATTCCAATTTGGTAACAAACTAATTGTTTTTGATAAACCTTAGAATCTAACAGTAGCTCTAAACATTTCGCATTACTAAACTAGACATATACCTATATTAATACGTGAAGCAAAAACTTTGTATCTCTTTTCACGAAAGTTACGCGGACGGAGAAGTATGAAATTTGGCACACTTACGGTCTTACTTATAAACGTTTCTTAATATTTAATCCATTGCTTAACAACTGATCAGCAAAAACCTCACTCATAAACACTATTTAGCGTTAAGAAGTCGTTAAGTAATGCGTAAATAGCTGTCAAAATTAAACACAGCCGAGACATAGTTTAACACTCGTTAAGCGGTAAGATGGCGGATTTCACATAAATCAGCTGTTCTATTGCGACGTCTGATCTACTTACTTGCGTTTGTTTGTTAGTAAGAAGATATTTAGAATGAAATTCCCTTTATATAAAAATTAATATATACTAAATGAGCGTTATCTGTCTGTTTAATACAGATTTTTAGGTACCTAATTTTAATTATAATATAATTTAAATCAGGTTAAATCTTAAGTAAATTTATTAATTTAATATTTAATAAGCTTTGTTGAATTTTGTAATTGAGGATACGACTACTACCCATCAAAATAAAATTGATTAGAAATTAGAATATTGATCCAAGTTCCTGTCAATAGAGGTCACTAGTAGTGACTCACTAGGTACAATATCGAGCTAGAGTTTTCTCTATAATGTTAATAGATGTCGCTTGGATGTAATTTTTAACAATTTCGTTCATTCAATTTCTCTATGTAATCGATTATTTTGGGTATAATCTGTGCCAACTATCTATGTATCGTTCTTTGTTCGTTTCTTAACTAAGTAACAGCTAGTCAATGTTTATAAGTAAACAAAAGTTAATCCTTGATTTATAGCTTATGAGTGGATTAACTAAACGGTGGCTAAGTATTACTTAACGAGATTTTTATAAGTAAGACGGTTAAAGTTTATATGGAGAAGAAGTGCAGAATGCTAATATTTTTTTAAATAATGCGAAATAATACATTAAATTAATTTAAAAAAACACTACACACACTTAGGCACACACACATATGTACAATGTTCATATATACACAAATTTTGTTCATTGTCAAAGTCTATTGTCAACACAGTTTTAAATACAGGACTGCTGCATATGCTCACCATGTTATGCGCAATCATATCTTTATGATGTTGACAATGCTGTTAATTATAGATTAGGTCAAATTTCGACCAGTGGGTGACCATTAGTTCAGTTAAACCGTTACAATATTAAGAAAATAGATATTGTGAAGATGTGTACGTGACGAGCTGGAATATAATTGTTCTTCCGGAAAAAGGGAATTAGTTTAGGTTACTTTCACACATACAAAAAAAGGTAATAGCTTAAGCAGCTTTAAACATAATTATGTATACTGATATAGCTACCTTCCTCAATATTCCTCCTTCAACCATATAACTATTTTAATAGTATTTCGACTGTAAACGGTAAAAACCGGGGTCCCAAAATATCCAATAATTATATTAAATGTCAAAATACCTGCCTAATTTGATGATATATGTCGAATATATGGAGTTTTTTAATTTCATCATATCATATCAGCCGTTGGATGTCCACTGTTGAACGTAGGCCTCCCCATCGACCTTCAGAGCGACCGGTTCAAAGCAGCCTCCATCCAACGGCTTCCGACGACTTTCCTCAAGTCGTCGTCTTGTAATATATATCCGATATACTCGTACATATTATATGTTCAACCACCCAGAGTGGAGCAGAAATTTACCCACTAGAGAGAATGAGAAATTTACCCACTAGAGAGACGTTTACAGGCTGATTCAGTTCAGTGCAGTTAATTAATTGGACAGTGGAAATTTGAATTTACTGAATTCAAATTATATGAAATAAAGGTATGAAAAATAATAATGTCAATTTAAAATTTACGATTGTGATCTTATTTTCAAAAAATAAAAATGACAAAGATCTGTTTTTGTAATAGTATTTCAGCTGGCGATAAAAGTTACGGTTTAAAAGAGTTTATATTATAAATAAACTAAATTATTTAAAAATATAAAGTACAATTTTTGTTTTAATTTTGCTAAAAAAATATATCGATCAACTAACGTGGAAGATGAAAACAATGGAACTTTCTAATGCAGCTAGTTCAATTTACGGTATTCTGGAACGTATTATTATTTTTTTAAATGAGTCTGCTTTGTAAAGACTTTGGATGAATAAAATTTTACACAAAGCCGGCCTTTCACCTAAGTAGTTTGCGGCATTATTTCTATTCACGTTAGCTTGTACTCATGTAATCACCATCCGGTCGCAAATTGCTGAGGTTTTTCGACATACCGACAAGACGACAGTACATTGCTTAATTACCATGTATTTTAAGCCGTTCCTAACTGTTCATACAAACTCGACTAATATAGACATGGCTTAAGAATTAAAACATTTTGACGTCATTTTTTATTATTTTAATATGTGATATCATTAGACTTTGAAATGATCCGTCTATTTATTTTGAGATTTATTATCACTCAATTTTTTACTTTCATAAACACCTAACTTTATTAAACTGATTACGACATGAGTAATTACAAAACACTCAAAAAAGTAAACCTAATCAACTCTTAGTTTATTTTCTATCTATGTAATATTACGTGAAAACAAAGTAATATTAAAATATACATGTATGCTTATTTTGATTTATGTTCATAAAATACTGGTATTGTCGCATTAAAAAAAAAGCCAAACTCGAGAACGACAACATTCATATGAAATGCGAAAAGGGTAAATATTTGAACGAAAAGAATTTATGTAAGGGACAGCTTGTATAATTTTTAACAATGGCTAACCAGGTTCGTAGACAAGCCATAAAATATTATATTTGTATAAGGTACTTTGAATATTTTATCCTGGACTCAGCCTAAGTAAATAACCGTTTGTATAACGACGAGTTAGGTCTCGTCACCGTTAACGTATTCCTAATCACGTGTATATATAACTTTTGTGTTTGTTTACATGAAGTAAAGTAGTTTAATTACTTTATTTTTCATTAAATAACTTCAAACATAAAGCAAACAACACAAAGACATTATAATTAATTATTAGCATAATAATTATAACAGAAAGTATATTCTTTATGTTTACTGAGCTATATTTTAAGATTAAGAAATCAAATATTGTTTTAAATTAAAATGTCGTTATAAATAAGTAAAAGATAATTTAATTTTTTTTTATAAAATATTCTAAATTGTTATGCGTTTCTCCATTCGTCATTTATTGTAGCAACAACTCTAAAGAGGGGTTTTGTGCAATGAAAATGTTTTTTTTTTTTGTAGAATATTATTCAACCCTTTCATGATATATAAAGATTTATGAATCTTAATATTTTTAACAAATTACCTTGTTGTTGATTATATTTTAATTTTAGAAAGAGTAAGAAGGAATGTTTGTGATTCAGTTAAAGTTAAAAATTATTGTTACTTTTTTTAAAATAATTTTTAATATCAACTTTAAGTAAAAACTTATATAGTATGTTTTAATAAATTAAAAGTAAATCGCAGCGATTAAAATAATAAACAGAGAATAATTTTGAAGTACATTAAAAAGGGGAAATATTATATTCAAGAAATAATAAAATAATAATAATATATAATATATTCTTCTTACCATTTCAGTCCGAACATTGGAGTCTACGAAACTAATTCATCTGAAGCGAGAAGTGCGACAGTGTGCGATTTGGCATCAACATTGTCCTATGGTATGGTGGTATTGTCCTATGGAATCTTATTATGGGGAAATGCAGCTACCGTTAGACCCTAGAGTATCATTAAGGGATAAATTCAAAGAAATAAAAATATTGACTGTTGCTTCTCAATATGTGTACGAAAATGTTATGTATGTTTATAAAAATATACACGAATTTCCCAGAAATTGCGACATGCATAGCATTAATACTAGGAACAAACATAAACTTGTAATGCCTGTAACTCGATTACGCCGAGTCAGTAATTCTTTTTATGGACAATGTATACGCTTATACAACAGGCTCCCAGAAAACGTTCAAAAAGCTGGCCAAATTTAAAAAAAATGTCTGAGAACGTTTGTGTACTAAAGGATATTATTCGATTGACGATTTTCTAGAAGACAGTACGCCTTGGGAATGATGAGATCACCGCCAGGCTATTTCAACTAATAGAGAATTATTGTTAATTTAAATTTACTTTGGAAAAAAACATTACGTTTGAAATATTAACAATATTAGTCCCACTGAGTTTCTTTCGCCAGTTCTTCTCAGGCCAGAGGCTTCTTCTTTTCAAACTGGTGGTAGACTCATGGCGTTCAGTAAATAATTGTAACAATTTTATGCTGAATAAAATGTTTTGACTTTGACTTTGACATTAACGGCCGTGCATCGCTCACCTTCGGTTTGCTGACGGTAAAGCCATATTGGGAAATACTCTGGGGGATCTGAACAATATCGAATGATCTCAATAGAGATTCTCAACCATAAATATGAACTTGAGTAAAACTAAGATTATATCTAATTGTTACGTTACGCTCTACCAATGGAAACTCTGCCTTTAACATTATTGACCTATCTAAACGTATACCTAAGATACACGGTCCAACTATGTAGATAGGTTAAATTTCGAGAACAATGAAGATCGCCGAATCGAGTTCGGCCGGCAGCTCGGGAAACTTCGCGAAATCTCCTAATTTATGATTCGTCTGTACCTGAAGACGAAAGTATTTGAAATAGGTATTTGATAACCGACTTCAAACAAAAAATAAAAAATAAATGAGAACATCATCAACGTAGTCGTAGTCGTCGTAGTAGTATTATTAGGAATATCTTAAAAACTACTTGTTAGATCTCGCACAAATTTAAATGGGACCACATGACAAGCACGAGCTTTCGAATATAAAAAAATTAAAAAAATTTGCCGATGTACCGACATCCAGTAAAAAATTATGTGATAACACACATAAAAAATACAGTCGAATTGAGAACCCCTCCTTTTTTGAAGGAAACTCGGTGAATGTAAAAGGTTTTGATTATATCTTAATGGCACAATATAATTTCCTTTATAAAGGGATAATGATACACATTATTTTGGGTAGGTATTTACTAATATCTATTTTTAAATGTATAATATAAAAAAATACATGCATGTATATGTATGACGCAATATAACGAGAGGTTGGCGTAGTTGTGGTGGTACAGTTCCATGCCCTGGTGGCCGTGATAGGCGGAGACCTCTCTTTGTCGAGTGTTGTCCGCTGCATGCTCGGCAGCGCGAGGTGCTGATCGGCCGCCTTTTGCGAGGAGGTCATGGCTTGGAAGGAGGCCGCGGAGCGGGAGCGTGAAGAAGACGTTAACGCTGACCCGCTCCGCAGGAGACGACCGGGGAGAAGGAAACGCCACTACGCGCTCCTTCACCCTCCGAACTAGAGTGGTAGGGGCACTTATAATTCTCCCACTCGCCACCAGGGCAATAGAAGGCTCCCGGTGCTCGCGAGCGCTCTATAGGCGAAGGCGGCCCGCATAGGCGGGTCAAACATCCGGGCGTTACGGTTGCATGCGAAAGCGATCCCTTGGCGTCCCACTACGACGATGAGGGCACCGCTAGGTTTTAGTGAGGTATTCTGGCACGTTCTGCCGTCTCAGCGAGTCTCACATACCCGCTGCCTCCCCAAGGCGGGATGCGTAAATGCATTTCCCAGAGTTAAAGAAAAGTTGTGGTGGTACAGTTGACAAGGTGGTTCGTGGTTCGTGGTGAGTGTGGTGGAGTGGTGCACTCTGGGCAACGGAGTCAGCAATAACTTCTGACTAACAACTGCTGGCTGCAGCTAACGACTGACCGGCTGGGGCGAAAGCGAAAGAGGGGGATGACTCGCTCTCCCCCACTCGGGAGCGGGAAAGTGCACAAGCCACTGGAGCCCTGGACCAGCTAATCAGTGAGCTCCACTTGGTCCCTGGGGCTCGCTATCTGGGGTAGCTTGGCGACCAGTGGTGAGCGGGGTGCGAAATCGCGGTGGGGTGTGTGGGCACAGGGGTGCGGCGTGGCGCCGAAAAGGCGTGGAGAAATGAGGGGGAAATATTATTATAATATATTTATACTATTATAGTATTCGTAAATTCGGAGTAGCTTGACTTCACCAGTTGGGCCGCTTCCGGTACCCCTCTGCCTCACGCAAAGGAGACCGGCCGAGCGGTTCTTCGGAGGGGCTGCAAGGTCAGGCGCCGGGGCGTCATAGTTGTATGTAAAAGCGATCCCATGGCGCTTTACTACGACGCCGACGGTATCGATGGGCTTTAGTAGGTATTCGGCCTGCCAGACTGACGTACAGTTCTGGTGTCCGGCTGCGAGTCCCACATAAACGCCGCCTCCAGGCGGGATGCGTAAATGAATTTTCCATCGTTAAAAAAGGTACAATTGGCAAGGGCTGACTTTTGCTCTAGTGGTCGCGGACTCGAATCCCACTCAGGACAAATATATTTATAGGTTACACATATTTTTGTTGTTGTGATCTAGGCATTCGTTGTTGTGTAATGTTCGTTTCCGGACTGCCGGATAGAGGACTCTCATTTTGTTGGAGGCCGTTCAGTGTGAGCCGTTTATTTATGTTTTATTTACATTAGACGTCTAAAATTGTTAAGAACACAAGTGTCCACCTGTAGTGAAATTTTTTTTTAATAATTTCAATTTAGTGTGTGAGTGATCTGGAGGCACGGCAGTGCCTCCACCAAGTCGAGCAAAAAAAAAAAAAAAAAAGTGGCACGGCCGTACTATCCTTTTCTCGAAGCAATTCAGGCCATTTTCGACCCCTATAACTTCGTTGCGGATAAAACTAGAAGTCTGAATTTTCAATACCCAAGCAGGCATTGTATAAACACGGTATATTTCAAATTTCATTCAATTTGAACCAGTAGTTTAAGAATTATAATTAGTCAAAGTTAACGATTTTGTCACTCACTGACTGACCGATCATCAAAACTCTAAGGCACTTCTAGCAGACATAGAAGCTTCAAATTTAGAATACCATTAGTGTTTAGTATATAAACCTAGGAAAAATTAAAATATTGTGCAATTTCGGTCCAGGTTTCTAGATACACCAACTGCATAAATAACTTTGTAATCTCATATAAATATATAGGATTACAAAGTTACATATGCAGTGGATAAATCAATGTAAATAAAAGTAAATAACTTTTAAAATGGTCAACGGAATGAAAAAGCAAGAATGGAACATGTCTTATGAAATTGTACCAAAATCTCGAAAAGAATTAAAGTAGACAAAATTGAAAAAAAAAAAGAAATAAAAAGTACTAATAATAAGTACTACCTACTCAAAATAACTTTTGTATTTTGAAGTTATACTTCTTGATGAGACTAATTTTTACGATACGCGGGCACACTGTGACAAAAATAATAAAACCGACAACATGAAGTTAACTAGTAGGCGCCGCGCAATTACACTAACTTACTTCATTGCGCTGATGTGTCAGCTCAAAAATATTTTATTTAGTTTCACCTGTCCCGATGTTTGTCATCAAATCTTGCAAATTAAATTTGATTCAAAATAATAATAATAATAACCGTGTGATAATGCAATATTATGATGACATGTTGCTAATCTGATGGAGGAGCTAAAAGGTGGCCATAAGAACTTCGCAATGCAACGACACAAACTCATCGAGTGGGCTCGTCTGAATCTTCTTGAAGAGTAGTTTGTCTTTCAATGGTAACCAAGGTCTGATGATGGAGCTGGAAGGTGGTCATAGGAACTTTGTAATAAAACAACGCAACCTCAACGAGTTTCGGCTCGTTTGATTCGTCTTGACGACTACTTTATTTTTAAATGGTTACCGGGATCTGATCGGATGATGGAGCTGGAAGGTGGCCATAGGAACTTCGCAATGAAACGACACAACCTCATCGAGTTCGGATTCGTTTGAATCATTTTGACGAGTAGTATGTCTTTCAATGTTAACTAGGGTCTGGTGATGGAGCTGGAATGTGGTCATAGGAGCTCTGTAATGAAACGACGCAACCCCATCTAGTTTCGGCTCGTTTGATTCATCTTGACCAGTACTTTGTTCTTAAATGGTTACCAGGGTCTGATCTGATAATGGAGCTGGAAAGTGACCATAAGAACTTCGCAATGAAACGACACAACCACATCGAGTTCGGGCTCGTTTGAATCGTCTTGACGAGTAGTTTGTCATTCAATGTAAACTAGGGTCTGGTGATGTAGCTGGAATATGGTCATAGGAACTCCATAATGAAACGACGCAACCCCATCGAGTTTCAGCTCGTTTGATTTGTCTTGACGAGTAGTTTGTTTTTAGATGGTTACCAGGGTCTGACCTGATAATGGAGCTGGGAGGTGGCAATAGAAACTTCTCAATGAAACGACTCAACCTCATCGAGTTCAGGTTCGTTTGAATCATCTTGACGAGTAGTTTGTCTTTCAATGTTAACTAGGGTCTGGTGATGGAGCTGGAATGTGGTCATAGGAGCTCTGTAATGAAACGACGCAACCCCATCTAGTTTCGGCTCGTTTGATTCGTCTTGACGAGTACTTTGTTCTTAAATGGTTACCAAGGTCTGACCTGATAATGGAGCTGGAAAGTGACCATAAGAACTTCGCAATGAAACGACACAACCACATCGAGTTCGGGCTCGTATGAATCGTCTTGACGAGTAGTTTGTCATTCAATGTAAACTAGGGTCTGGTGATGTAGCTAGAATATGGTCATAGGAACTCCGTAATGAAACGACACAACCCCATCGAGTTTCAGCTCGTTTGATTTGTCTTGACGAGTAGTTTGTTTTTAGATGGTTACCAGGGTCTGACCTGATAATGGAGCTGGGAGGTGGCAATAGAAACTTCGCAATGAAACGACACAACCTCATCGAGTTCGGGTTCGTTTGAATCATCTTGACGAGTAGTTTGTCTTTCAATATTAACTAGGGTCTGGTGATGGAGCTGGAATGTGGTCATAGGAGCTCTGTAATGAAACGACGCAACCCCATCTAGTTTCGGCTCGTTTGATTCGTCTTGACGAGTACTTTGTTCTTAAATGGTTACCAGGGTCTGAACTGATAATGGAGCTGGAAAGTGACCATAATAACTTCGCAATGAAACGACACAACCACATCGAGTTCGGGCTCGTTTGAATCGTCTTGACGAGCAATTTGTCTTTTAATGATAACCAGGGTCTGATGATGAAGCTGGAAGGTGGCCATAGATACTTCGCAATGAAACAACAAAGCCTCACCAAGTTTGGGCTCGTTTGAATCGTCTTGAAGAGTAGTTTGCCTTTCAATGGAAACCAGGGTCCGATGATGGAGCTGGAAGATGGCCATAGGAACTCAGTAACTAAACGACATAATCACATCGAATATAGGCTCGTTTGATTCGTTTTGACGAGTACTTTGGTGCTATATGGTAACCAGGGTGTGATAATGGAGCTGGAAGATGGCCATAGAAACTCATTAATTAAATGACATTAACCCATCCAGTATGGGCTCGTTTGATTCGTCTTGACGAGTACTTCAATGCAAGATGGTAACCAGGGTCTGATGATGGAGCTGGAAGGTGGCCATAGGAACTTCGCAATGAAACGACACAACCACATCGAGTTCAGGCTCTTTTGAATCGTCTTGACGAGGAGTTTATCTTTCAATGTTAACCAGGGTCTGGTGATGGAGCTGGAATGTGGTCATAGGAACCTTGTAATGAAACGACACAACCACATCGAGTTCGGGCTCGTTTGAATCGTCTTGACGAGAAATTTATTTTTAGATGGTTACCAGGGTCTGATCTGATGATGGAGCTGCAAGATGGCCATAAGAACTTCGCAATGAAATGAAACAACTTCATCGAAATCGGGCTCGTTTGAATCGCCTTGACGAGTAGTTTGTCTTTCTATGGTAACTAGGTTCTGATGATGGAGCTGGAAGGTGGTCATAGGAACTCTGTAATGAAACGACGCAACCCCATCGAGCTTCAGCTCGTTTGCTTCGTCTTGACGATTACTTTATTTTTAGTGGGTTATCAGGGTCTTATTATACATGGCGCGCACTAACCGTTAACTCGGAGCATCAATTTATTGTAAGTATAATTTCTTACGTGCGTATATAAGTACACATACACTTTTTTAAATATTTTTTAAAGTTTATTTTCGTGGAGAATTAGGTGTAAAAAATCGACAGAAACCTGACAATATTGTTTCCGGCTAAACATACTTAATTTATCTCTCTTGTCAAGTATCTTAAGTTGTCAACTTGACATCACAATATGTATGACATGACGATCAAATAAAAGATTTTTTATTTTTAAATTTTACTAATCGTATTTATATCTGTTAATCGTATTCCTGTAAGAAACAAAAAAAAACTCTTGCGTACCAGTACTATCTATACCAGTAATAGCTGAAACTCAAGAAGTAGTACCGGAAAAGAAAAAGAGGAAGATTATATACAAAAATAAAAAAAGATCATAAGACAGAGCGTAGGTTTTAAGAAAATGCATTGTTGGTATTTAAGAAGTAGAAGACACTGGAATGGAAAACAAGTAGGAATATCTACAAAAAGAAATGAGATGCCATCAAAAACATAACTTGTAAAAAATCCAAGTCTCGCAACTCAGTTCTTCTACTCTACCGTAAAAAGTTGTGAGATCCATGTATTACCAAGTCGGCTAATTTATTCAATCCCTACTTAAGGGTCCTTCTGTCTTAAGCTATTACGTAATTAGCTAACCTAACAACATATTATGGTGACCATATCAATATTAAATTTTTTTAATGTTTTAAATAGATAGATTGACTTGGCAATCGCACTAAACAATCTAATTTAATACAATACTCGTATGCATTACTTGTGAGATACATTATGTTTTCATGCGATTGCCAAGTCAATCTATCTATTTTAAACATTAAAGATTTTTAATATTGATATGGTCACTATAATATGTTGTTAGGTAAGCTAATTACGTAATAGCTTAAGACAGAAGGACCCTTAAGTAGGGATTGAATAAATTAGCCGACTTGGTAATACATGGATCTCACAACTTTTTACGGTAGAGTAGAAGAACTGAGTTGCGAGACTTGGATTTTTTACAAGTTATGTTTTTGATGGCATAAATATTGTAATTGAATAAACTATATTCATGTCATACTTGATGTATTGTTTGGTATAGAGCTGTTTTTTATTATTCTATTTTTTTACAGAAATCTATAATAAGTAACTATTGCGTTTTTTAGAATATCTTTCTAAATTTTAATGGTTAAGGTAACTTCCACAGTTGTGATTATAGTCCATTTGGTTAAATTGTAACTGCTTTATTCGTTATTTTCACAGATAGAGCACAACAAAGGGACGGAGATAAAACAAATAAATCGCGAAGCGTTTAGTCAAAAAGTAAATACAAGGCGAAAATTATTATATCATTTATTTTTGGATAACTTAATGTAACTCGTTTTCATAACATTTCCTCTTTAATAGAATTATGCAACAGAGTTAACAATTGGGATACATTGTTTATTACGTTATAAGCTAAATTGTGTTCCTTCTATTTGATTAAATAAACTAAAACTAGATAAATTATTTTATTTGAATTTCGAAGTGAGTTAACTGAGGAAGACGAGTAGCTAAATGAATGCGTTTAAATATTATAGTCAGTTACAAAAACGGTTATGGTTATATATTATCCGGTATACATTATCCAATCGTTTATTTTCTTTTTGACAGCTTACGTCTATGAAATACCGTTTTTTTTGCTCCGGAATAATGTATTCATTCATTCATTCGTTTAGTTTAATGGCTTTCAATGGTGCCAAAGGGGCACAGATGATTTCGCCAATGTCACGTAGAACGGAGAAAACACGAAGGAGATTAATCGGAATAATGTACTACAGTATTAATGTGGTACTTTATTGACGGGTAGTGAAGTGCCCTGTACATAACAAACAACCACATACTATAAAACAGTTCTTGAAATATATCGATCGATAAATCGATCATATCATAAAAATAAATTGATTTTATATAAGTATTATTTCTGTAAATTAAAAAAAATTTTTGGTTGTCTGTAAAGTCGGTTTACGGACGGTAATTTTACGTGATAACGCCATAAAAAAATTTCAATATTTGTATAATACAAAGAAGTTCATTGAAAATTAAAAAAATTTCAATAAATTAACATTTATTTGCATTAGAAATATTTTTTCTCTTCTACTCGGACGCATCTGCCCGTGGAGTCGAAGAGGTAGATGCGTCACAAGCCGAAAGCTAAGGCCGATCGTGCGTCTCTATCGCTTGCTTCGTGCTCTCGCTCGCGGAACGTGAAAACGAGTCATGCTTTTTCGTGCGTGCAGCCGGCGTTCATCGATTTATAAGACGTTATCACGTCCAAGGGAAAAAAAAATAGTACCTATGACTCCAAGACTGATTATTTGTGAGGAGTCGAAAGCTTGGAACTTAAGTTGAAATCAAGAGTAAAGAACAATAACTCTGTTCATTCATTTACTTGTTTTTTGACGGCTGCCTTAGAATGTAACTATGCATGCGTTAGTGAAATTTAACTTTAAAACTTTTTACTTTTTTCAAGTGACTACAAAATAGCACCGCCGGGTCAGCGGTGCGTTGCGTTATGGTATTTCTAGTGATAACTTGTTTATAATGCGCTTATACGTTATATTATTTAAATGTATAAATATTTATATTTTACTGATTTATTATTTATAAATTTATTTATTTCATATAGATATAATATTTAAAAAAAAACTAATAAACGAATAATTAATATTTAAACTAAAAATATTTCATTAAATAGGTTAAAAGTTCTTCTTAAATAAAATTGATAAGTATGTCAAATCGAATCGGTAACGCGTGAGGGCGTCATTAATGTCGAACTTTCTTGAACTGTCAAAAATAAAATAAACGAATGGACAGAGACGTAAGACGCAGTTAGCCAAATTCCACGCCATTTCTACGTTCAGCTTAGTAGTTTACTAAAAAAGAGTAGTCCCAGCTTCTAACCTATTTCTCAATTAAAATGAATATCTGTACATAAAAATAAAAATAATATTTCACATTTACCTATCATTTCACATCATACAGTAATTGTTATACAAAATACAAGTAAAATTATACCATCGACTTGCAGAATAAATGTAGTTGTGTAAGAAGAAGAACGAGTCTTGAACCCTAACATCAATAGAAGAAGGAAAGTTTTTTTTAACTTTTTACAATTTGCAGAAAACATTAGATGGTGTCTTTTATTTCAGTATATCGTGCTTGTATAGGTATACTAAATCATCGAATCTAATCGATGCGTGTTGCTTGCAATGTTGTAGTAAAATACTAAGTGAATGAAGCCTCTTGCTTAATCAAATAAATTTCTATTTATAATTAGTACACCGCGATTAAAGTACGACAAAATAGAATTATAAATAAATAATGGTTAAAAACATTTAAAAAACACGCTTTTATAAACAATCAAATTAAAACATTAAAATTTTAATTAATAGTAGTGTAAAAATATGTATAAAATTTGAATTAAGAATAGTATAGGTACATAAGAAAAAAAAATGTATTTTTGTAAAAAAAAAGGATGGTGTGCTTTTTAAGATATTATCAAATGATAATCTTTCTACTTATAGGTGCCTGTCAATAAAATATTTATATCTATCGACACCATGCACCCCATGCATGGTCGGGTGATGAAAAACAAATCGCTAATCCTGAAGATCATATTAAGGATAACAGGACTAACTATTTAAATTATTGCATTGTCATCGGTGATCTGAAAGTTTAAAGTGGATCAAAATGAAGTCCAAAGGAGTCGGTTACAAACATACAGGTGAATCTAATAAAAATCTTGTAAAATCATGTAGACATTACATCGTTTATTTAGTGTATGTCATGTTTAATTCAATAGTAGTCAACAATAAATTTGATATAAGAAAGAAGTGTTAATATTTTGCCGATTTTAGAGACTTCGTGAAAATATTATTTAAAATATCCACCTTCATTTCAAACTAGGTCAGTATCCGATTGTCAACAAAGAAAATAAATCACTATATTTTTCGCTTCAGATACCAATTTAATATTTCAACTGTTCTTTGTGAAGGCGTAAATAATTTAAAGGCAGTAAAAGAAAAAAAGATCTAGTGAATATTGTGAGTTCTCGTCGCACCGCATAAATATTGTATGAAGAGACTTTACAGGACATCCATTGGACAGTAAACGGTGTTTTATGGGATAACATTTATTGTTTTAGGTCGGTAAGTCGGGATAGAATTTTTATTCCACTATATTGTTTATGGATTGCTTTTGGAGGATAGAGAATTCATACGCTATATTTTGAGCAATATTTAAAATAGAGCAGAGGTATGGGTGTAAACTTGTACAGTGTATAAAGGCATAGGTCAACAGATCTTTGTTATTCTCGTATTGTCTTAAAATAGTGTTATTGTATTAGATCGAATCATTTATATGTATATTCTTCATCCTTAATATTTATTACATTATACTTATAATATATAATTTGAATAAAATTTTATCAAAACAATATTTCTTTTAATATAATTTGTTAATTTGGTTATATAAAAATGTTTTAAAGGCGTCACATAGTTTTACTAATATATTCAAACTCGTTAAAACACTAAAGGAGCCTAGATTTTAGCTCATTTTTGACAATTATTAAAACTTAAACAATTATTAAAGTTTCGAATTTTTCCAAATTGTCGAAACCTTTTTTCATCGGCTGATTTTGATTGATTTTGGGTTCCCTATTATCAGTATTAAAGATTAAAAGAATAATGGGCACGACAAAGCAGGGTTTGACTTAAATTAGAGAATTAGTATAATTTCTAATTATGATAGTTATCAAAGCAAGCAAGCACAAAATATTCACTGATATAATATGTATATTAAGCGTATATTACGTAGCAAAATATTGTTCTCTACAAAAAATAAAAATAAAATAAAATAAATAAAGCATGAAAAACACACAATGGTATAAAATATATGTATTTTCCTTGGTTGTGTAGTATTTTACGAGTTATATTTTAGAGTAACAAGCGACAGTCATTATATTTTGAAATCTAGAACAGCAGCTACAGAATAACGCGCCTAGTTGACATAATGATTTCAAACATTATTCGAACATTATATTTTGCATATGACCGTCAATTACCAGGAATTAAAATAAAATTTCAGACATGCATTGTACATTCTAGTTACAGTTTACGTCGAAATTGCCCATAGTTTTCAGTTTCTTCTGACACGTTTGAGGATTTCGTTAATAATTTTGCAGACTGAATTTACGGCTTATATAAATTATGGGAAAACATTTGACTTAATTTTTATGGGGATATGAGAAGTAAATCTAAATATTGTAAATTAGTATTAGATTAGATTAGTATTTTAATCAGTTACGCTCTTTGTTTGAAAATTAATATCATTTTCTGCCAAAAATGTTCTTAAGCTTTTGGACTAAGGCGTTCTGTCTGAATGTTCAATATCTCTAGAAACCTACGACTCCTCGTGACTCTTTTAAGGTAATTTATATGCTTAGTAATTGCATATTTCCATTTCATAACTACGAGGAGTGATCCAAAAGTAATGATAATATAGGCTATTTCCAGTTTGCATAAAAATCTAAAAATATTTATTTAAACAAAAAAATCAAAAAGCCTCAAAACTCAATTAGTGAATACAAAAATTACAATTAATACTAAGATTGCTAAGAGAAAATGTAATTTTTTTTTAATTGATAAAAAAATCATATTAATTGACAACGATTTCTGAGAAGTGTATTCATTTGAATACAAGCCGTCGAAAAGATAAAATCCAAATAAAAAAAAAACTAAATTACAGCTGTGATCAAGTAACTTTTTTGAAAAAAAAAAAATGTCTACCAAAGACATACACAACGACTTGGTGGAAATATTTGGAGACTCTACTCCACCATATTCCAAAGGAGAGTCCATCCACTGAAGATGAACATCGTGAGGGACGCCCATCCATATCTCTCACTCGAGATATAACGTAACGAGTAACCATCAAGCATGTAGTGAAAGCTCATCTGGCTCTGGCATCTGGATCTCATATGGCATCGTTTAAAAATTCTTTTGACGAACAAAAAAAAAAACGATTTGATATTTCGAGAACGAGTCTCGAGAAGTTCCTACCCAATCAGGCAATTTTTTTGTTACATTTTGTAACCATAGACCTGGATGCACCATTTTGATTCTGAAACAAAACAACAGTCGATGACTTGGAAACGAGCCTCGTCACTGATGCCAAAGAAATTCAAGGTGTCAAATTCTGCTGGAACTGTTGCGGCGTTGGTTTTTTGGGACGCTGAAGGAATAATTATGGTGGAATACTTCTAAAAGGGAGCCACTACTACAGGCTCACACTACATAGACAAAATAAGAAGATTGCGGGAGGCCATCAAAGAAAAAATACGCTGCAAACTGCGACCTGGAGTGCTGTTTCACCGAGACAACACACCCGCTTACATATTTGCAATTAAAGAAACAGAATCCGAATTACTGGAATACCTACCATATTCGCCAGATTTTGCCTGCAGGGACTTTTACCTCTTTCCTCGGCTCAAAGAACCTCCGAGGTAAAATATTTGAAGACGATAGCGAAGTGATGATTGCTGTTGAGGCGTTTTGTGTAGAAAAATAAATTATTTTTATAACTATCATTCTGTTTTATATACATTATTATTACTTTTGAATCACCCTCGTATTTATTTCTTGCTGGTACTTGTAGATTTAATAAGAAAAATACACTAAAATAAATAAAACTAGATTATTATGTCTACATTAAGTATGTATATTAAAAGATATACATAATACGCCTAAGAATTCTTGCTCATTTTACCCTTTTTAAGCAATAAGATCTTTACCTATATTAAAGCCCTAAACAAATTATTTATTTATACGAGGCTGTTATATTATATTGTGCCTATAACTTTATCTCGAACAATAGTTTCTTGAATAGTGTACAAGTTTTAAATAGATTGACTTTGCATAATTAGTTGATGACTCAATCGTGCAATAGTCTACGTCGAACTTATGTATTATCAAGAAACTAGCCCCCAGGGATTACGATTGATGACGATATTCGAATATTCCCAGGTGAGTTCGAAATAAATTGCTTTTGAAATATTTCTTCGAGAAATAGTATTTGGTTTATCACGCTGTTATTTATTAAAAGTATTATTGCTTTTATTTGAACAATGAGTAAACTTTTAATAGCGTTTTTATTATAGACTAAATTTTAATTTTAATTTCGAAAATAAAATAAAAAATATTAATTATTGCATTATAACGCTTAAAAATTTTTATTACACAGTTTTCGTTACGCTTTATGAGTACAGACGCGAAGCTGATAAAACTCGGATCACTGGGGAAATCTAACATCATCTTTTAAAAACTATGAAACATTTTAGTGAAATTTCGGCGTCAAAGTTTTTGTGCCCCTTTTTATTTACTCTCGGTATGACAGGAATTTTAATCACGAAAGTGTATGAAGAAGTAAGATGGGGTGTAATGTTTAAAAAGAATAACGTTATTCGCGTTAGCGAACTGTTCGCTGATGCTTTTAAAATAATAAATTATACCAGAAAATATATCGAACTTGTCATGACTTGAAATTATTTATTTTATTTCAGTGAATGAAAATAATTATCAGGTATATAATTTTTGTGTATTTTCCAGCATACTGAGTGCTCCCATTTCTAATTGTGAGTGTTGTTTTCTTTGAAGTCCGTTTACATCTTAAACAAAAATAATAATTACCCTCAAAACTCAGTCAGTGAAAACAAAAATTACATTTTGTACTAAGATCGACATGAGAAAATGTCAATTTATTTGTAATCGACAACTAAGTAAAATAAACTTGACGAACATACACTACGCTACGACTTATCTAGTTTTATATGTCTCGTGTTTAGCTATTCATTTAGATACAGTAAGAGCTTTCAAAAAGGATTACAATATATATAGTATGCCGGTAACAATGGAAGTAATACCTAAACCCACATGACAACATTACAAAATATGATCACGCATCCTTAAAGCCGTGCATTGAAGTAAATATGGTATGCTCGTTAAAATTGCTAAAATACCGTGAAAATATCTCGCAACGTCGGACACCCAAGAGACTTGCTCGGGATTTTCTAACGATGAGCTTTATCAGTCTCTTATATTTTTCTAATACTTTTCCCAAAGGATTTTGCATCTTGGATGCCTCACAACGGTTGAGTGAGTTTTGTGATGGAATATTAAACGTTTATTACGGGCTCAAGGATATAACGAGGTTTTCTTTCATCCTTAAAGAGGGCGCTGGGTTTAATTGAACCGCCGTGTAATCAAAATTCAGTTAGGGCTTTTGTTAGCTAAACCCTCCTGAATAGGAAACTGTTTAAGCATTTAATTTCGAACAACAGTATAAATCTTCTTCAAGTGCTATTTTAAACTAAATTGAGGTATAATTATAATTTTCGCTCTAATTATTGTTATGTAAATTATTTAATTTTCAGAGTTTATTATACACAACTTGACTACCCGCACGATACCATTTCCGTTGACGATTATGGTTGATTATTGCTGCATCTCTATAAGTCGTAGCATATCGTGATATTTATAATCTTTAACCTTATTGAAAAAGCTCCTTAGCATTATAATATTAATTATTTGAATTAATGGTATTAAATATTAATCTATGTGTTTTAAAATAGTGTGATAAATAAAATAAGTTTCAGTTACTCAGAATAATTTCTTAAACATGTTTTTCTTTTGTCTTCTAGAGGTTTAGACTTTTATGTCAAAATAATCCACAATTTCATCTTTTACAAAGAAGTACTTTCGTCCGACGTAGGCATTTTTTTAAATAAATGATTTTTCAAATAAATAATTCTTAAATCTACCTCTAACAAATTGTCGTGCTAAATAAATAATTTATATCGCTGAAGCGTATGGTAGTTGTTTAAAATAATTCAATTTATTCGCTTAGAAATATTTACCAATTTGCTTAAGATGCTTTGTGAAACAAAGGTAATAAAACAAACTCTACGCAGTGGAAACGTAATTTTGCACAGCACCAATTTCAGCTTGAAGGGTAACGTGTTAGAAGAGTACTTCGGAAAGGATAAAAGAAGGTGCCAAACAAAGTAGAGACGTGTGTAGAATTCACGTCGGCGCGTTTTACAATTTGTTACAACGCTTAAATTGTAATAAAACTCCCGAGTGATATATTGTTTGTAAATATTTTTTTTTGTTATATCGCAGGATAAAACAACCGAAATAGAGCTCGATTTCAGCGATAACAAGATATAGAATAGCTGAAACATTATACGGATATCTTACATTTTTACACTCGACATTTTTGTTCACGTTTATAGAAAGAGGTAGAACGGGAATCCCGGTTGGATACAGTTCGTTTTCTATTTACTTAAACAGATGACGTCATTATACTGTAAGAACTACACAATCTCGCAAGTCGCGTGAAAAGGAAAAAATAAACAAAACAAATCTATCATTTATCAAGCGTAATAATATATGTCGGCACGTATAGGGCGCTTCAATTCAAATTCCAATTGTGTACTTTGAGTACATCCAGTTGGGATTTGAATAGAACCGGCTATGTCGATAGTTATTTTTTAATGAGTTATATGGAAAATAATAAATATTTTTATTCCCTAATGTAATAAATAATACTAGTGGTCGCCCGGTGGTCGACATTTGACCTAATCTATACATTGGACAGCATTGTCAACATCATAAAAATATGATTGCGCATTGCATGGTGAGCGCCATATGCAGCAGCCATTGGACCTGATCTGGGCTAAAATTTCGATAAAAAAAAATCGTTGTAAGACCTGTATTTTTTTAAAATATTTAATTATCATATTAAATGTAATGTATACAAAATTATAATTATTAGTAGCAAAAGAAAACCACTAAGTTTTGTATAATGCTACAATCTATAGTTCACATCTTATAAAAACAAACTCAAGTACAGTTACAAATAGGTCATATAATTAATAATACACTGATATTATCATACAATTGATTATAAAATGTTTCCTCGAAAGATATCCTTGAAAGATAGATTTTCTTAAGCTTATATTTAATATTACTCTTATTGATACTTTCGACCAAATTGGGTGGTAGCAGATTATTTAGTCGAGGAACTATGTAAACGGTCGTCCTCCCGCCATACAGATTATTGACGCGACCTGCGTGGAGCTGGTTTCTGGCTACGGCTCTTGTAAAAATATAATGTTCAAAATGCTGCATACACTTTTTTTTTAATTTAAATATTATACTCAAACTTTTTATGTACAGGTAATACTTTACAGTGAGTAAAAAGTGCAATTTCATTATCATGAAATTCAGCCCTAATATTGGGTGAAATAATATTTTTCAATATTCTTATTTGTAAGTTGTATATTGTGTTCAGGTAACTTTTGTAGGTACAGCCGTAACTACTGAGGCCATATTCGATATGCGAGTCGGCGAGAGCATAATAAAGTAATAATTAATTTTTTTTTTAAATAAATTTATGTCCACGGGCTCATTTTGCCTATGCCTTTTTTATTCCAATTTCTTTTGTTAGTTTTTCCTTGGTACAATAGTAGCTGCTTTTAATTTTGGCATGGAAACAGTTATGATTGTGAGCAATTAATTTTGGTGTGAGAGTCTGTCGCTGGTGCGGGATTTTATTATTGATAGTTTAGTTTTGTTCGCATTAAGTGCAAGTCCTACATCATGGCACCATTGTACCTATTAATACATTGAAGTCATCTTGTAACTTCTTAATGGCCACCTCAGGGACTCTATCAGCCACTACAAGACATGTGTCGTCAGCGAATTGATAACACGTGCATTTTTAACACGGTTACTCATTTCGTTTACATATGACAAGAAATGGAGAGGACTAAGAACCAATTCTTGTACTGTACCAACAGTCACATTGATGCGACTACTTAATGTGTCATTAACTTTGACAGTGAATGTTCGATTTTGTAAATAATTTTCACACTATCTCAATAAAGGTCCTCTTATACGACAGTAATCTAGTTTTTATTTATTAATTTCTGGTGATCTAAAGTCTTATATCGAAAGCACGTGAAAAATCACTAAACAATTATGTAATTAATTAAGATCGTGTTGATAACAGACTTTGAGAATATATACATTATACATATGTGTGTGTGTTGCAGTATGTGTATTGTTTTTAAAAAAAATAATTTAATGTATTTTTGAGCTTTATTATTAAAAGTTTTAGCATTCTGCACTTCTTCTCCATATAAACTGTGTCACTGTGTCAAATTTCATACTTCTCTGTCCGTGTAATTTTCGTAAAAAGAGTACAAAGTTTTTTGCTTCACGTTTTAATATATAGATGATAGATATGTATAATGCTTGCGAATACAATACAATGTATTTATGAATTAGCTGTAAATTAAACTTAGATCTGTCAGCATAGAAATATAATAAAGCAATGTAATACCAATATCTCTTTTTCAGCAATTCTCACAGCTGTTGCAAGACGGGTATTGAACACTCGGTACGACCGTCTGGTTGACATAGCCTTGGCGTTATTTATAACAAAGTTATTAAATTTTAAATTGAAATTAAGTATAATTTTTAGTACGACATTTATTTTTTGTTACTACTCATATATATTTATAAGTGATAACACCCAATTAAGCTTTACACGTAATAACTCTTTAAAAAATCTTAAATTTAGTTGTAAAAATATTATCAGAGAGAAAATATATTAGAGATAAAATAGTTCAACGAACTATTTTATTGTGTTTACCTTTTTTTATATAATTACATGTATAAAATATTAATTTGTCGTGTATAATAATAATTTGTTGTGTTTAGGTACATATAAGGTTCTGTTAAAATCATTTTCCAAACAGCCTTTTTTTAATAAGGTTATTTTATATATTTTTCAGACTTTTTTCATAAATTCTAAAAACCAGAAAGCATTGCACAAGACAAATAAGACAAAAACTGACAATAATGTCTTTATACATATAAATCTACTTATGAATTTTGACTGACATTATGATGCACGACCGGAAAACGTAAACATTAACGAAACGAAACGTAAACGACCGGTAAACTATTGAATGAAATAATGTAATAAATAAATATATTTAACATAAACACATGGTCGTCTGTTCCTAAGGTAGGCAACTTAAAGTCTGTGTTTTTACAACCAAATGATATACATATTATAATAAATGTAGTTCTAGAAATAATACATATATTAATAAATATTACGTCCAGACTCACAGCGGTAATCGAATCCACAACCCTGGAGCAGAAAGCGAGCAACTGCCATCTGCGCCAAAAATAAAAAGAAACAGATAATATAAGATTGGGAAATTTTAAATATTGATATTTGATTTTCTTTAGATGGTTTTAAAAAAAAAACATGTGATTTTATTTTAAACTGAAATATACTCAGAAAACCATTAATGTCTGTCTTAAATCTGACGCGCTCTCGGTACGTTTTTAAGAGAAACGAAATCCATTAGTACACAATGTAATAGCCGTTAGTGATATATTTGATGAGAATTTTAACAATTAATTAAACAGCTCATTGGTATCGTAGGGAATAAACGTTTAATGTAATGGCGTCTGCGTTTAATAGTCCGGAGCAGAGACTCGCTTCTAATTACTTCTAAATTATTACCGTAAATTTAATATTCATGGTAGGGTATACACGCCCGTACATTCCCGTGAAATGCTAATCTAAAGCTAATGATATGTCTGTGATATAATATTAAGACAGACGGTTGCAAGATTAGATCTGAGCCACCGATGATACCAATGATAATTATTTTTTTTACGAATCTCGAGCTTGGCGTAAAAGTTAAACGTCGTGATGAAAATTGTGTCTTGCTAAAAATCCTAAGACCTGTACATTTAGCAAATTTAACCGAAGCAGCATAGCGGATAACTCTCTAATAATCTTCATTAATTGAAGCACCGGCCCTTACTGAAAAATTTAATGGCTGTAAATCAAAACGATTGAGATCCGATAATCCAGTAAAAATTTAAATTTATTTTGAACATTTGTTAAAAGTAAGATGGAACGCAGAACGTTCGAATCAAATAAAGTGAGACGCGTAATTTATCAGAATAACGAGCTTTTTCGAATCTCTTTTAGGTGACGCTTGGTTCATTTTTTTTTTCTTATCTATTTCGGCTCGATCACACGTAGGGTATTTATTACTCACACGTCACTTCTGCAAAGACTTTAGACATAGTTTAAATAAAAGTAAATGCAATTTCGGTGGTTTGTTAAGGGGTAGATTGATGTACAAATTAGATACGATGCAGATATTCAATTATATATTTTATTTTTTATTTTATAAAATATATAAGAACCGTAGTATATTCATCAAATATCATCATGATATATATGTCAGGCAAGTTTTCTATTAGTATTATTAAAAATGCCGATTTGATTGGTATGCTACGAGTACTACTATTACTACTACTACTCCTAACATCACCCGTCCGATGTCCACTGCTGGACATAGGCCTCTCCTATGATTTCTGGGGTGGGGGTGGGGGTGAGGGTGTGTTTATCATACTGGCCATGCTTGGTAAGCGGGTTGGCAAGCGGAGTGTATTATGGCAGGATATTGTAGCGCAGTTGCCTATCACCATCCTGATTAGTGTACCTTTTTTTTTTCTTTTTTTATCGCTGGGAAATGCATTTACGCATCCCGCCGCGGAGAGGCGGCGGGTATGTGGGACTCACTGGCACGCAGAACGTGCCAGAATACCGCACTAAAACCCAGCGGTGCCCTCATCGTCGTAATGGGGCGCCACGGGATCGCTCGCGCATGCAACCGTGACGCCCCGACGGTCGGCCCACTTATGCGGGCCACCTTCGCCTATAGAGCGCTCGCAGGCACCGTGAGCGCTCTATTGCCCTAGTGGCGAGTGGGTGAATTATAGGTGCCCCTCCCACTCTAGTGCGGAGGGTGAAGGAGCGCGTAGCGGCGTTTCCTTCTCCCCGGTCGTCTCCTGCGGAGCGGGTCAGCGTTAACGTCTGCTTCACGCTCCCGCTCCGCAGCCTCCTTCAAAGCCATGACCTCCTCGCAAAAGGAGGTCACAGCCGACCAGCACCTCTCGCTGCCGAGCATGCATCGGATCACGCTCGACAACGAGAGGTCTCCGCCTATCACGGCCACCAGGGCATGGCGCTGGGGCCCCCAGGCAGCGCACTCCTCGAGAGTGTGACGCACCGTGTCTATCGGTGCGCCACACTCGTGACAGGCAGGGGTGGCTTCCCTTCTTGCAATTTGATGCAGGTACTTACCAAAGCACCCGTGCCCGGTAAGTACCTGCGTCAGTCGCAAGGTCAGCACCCCGTGCCGCCTTCTGACCCAGCGACGGAGATGTGGACGTATGGCGTCCACTGTCGCTAGGCCTGCCGCTGGGGACTCCAGGTCCTCCTTCCACCATTGGATCAGGGCTCTCTGAGCCTGAGCCCTGATCGGAGCTGTCTGGTCCACACTTGGGACTTGTCCTCTAGCTCTGAGGCTCGACCGGAAACGGTACACTTCCGCGAGCACCTCCGCCTGGAGTTCCCAGGGCGGATCATTCGCCAGAAGTGTTGCCGCCGTCCATGACACCGTACGGTATCCACGTATCGCCCTCACCGCTATGACCCTCTGAGGCCTCCTCAAAAGGGTCTTGTTTCGAGTGGCGAATGCGTCACACCAAATGGGTGCACCGTACAGCGCCATGCCCCGCACTATACCGACGTATAAGCGCCGGCAAGGGGAGTCCGGTCCTCCTACGTTGGGCAGGAGTCTGCCCAGCGCAGCGGCGGCGCTCCTGATTAGTGTACCTACAGTTGTTCGCGCCACTCTGATCTTAGTCCCCCTTTACGACACCTTGGCAAGAAAGAGGTTGGAACTATTCTTCTCTGAACTTTACCGCAAGCCGGTTTTAATTCTTAATTCTTCTGGTTGGTAAATATTTTTGATTATAAAGATATTTGAATATTTATAATATGTAACTTATGAATGAATGAATTAATTAATTAGCTCGTAAATGTCTTACTGCTGCGCGAAGACCTCTTCTCTATATAGGAGAAGGGTTGGAGCATGATCCTATATGCTTTTTTTGTGTCGCAGGGGAATCGGTTTACGGATGATATCCAGGACGCCCGGGTAGGCTGTCCTAGACTTATGTCGGACTCGGCACTTTGGGAGTGCAGTACCATACTAAGCCCCTGCGGGGGCCTGCAGCCGTGTAATTGAAGGGTCCCGGATCTGCAGACAACAAGATTCCTCCAGCGACAGGCTGGCCTCGGCGAAAAGGCCAGACTTCTCCTCCATGGATAATTCGCCATGCTGTTCCATTGAGGGTTGGAAAATATTTTTTCCCTATCATGGGTAACGATCACTATCTGGTGTTTATGATAACAACCGGGATCGATGGTTTTACGTAATCTCCGAGGCACGATGGGGAGACCCACATGGACATACACCTACACCAGAAACAAATATTTGTACAAATATCTACCCGGAGTGGGTATCGAACCAGCGACCGTCGGCGTTAAGAGAACTACTAGCTAAGCTAAGTTAGAAATAAAATATTTTTTAACGGGTAAATACAAATTAAGTGGCTTCAGATTGCAATTTTTTCGTTCATGACAGTCATGATTTTTTTTTTTTTTTTTTTTTGTAAAGAGTAAAAATATTGTTACAGATTACAGTTCAAAATGGAATTTTCTTTTTTTTCCGAACAGATACTTTACTACACTTAATATATATATATATATATATATACTCATTTGCAAAAAAAAAAACGGGCGGTTTCGATTTTCTTCCTGGCTGAAAAAAATAAAATACCAAAAAGGTTTTAATCATTTGAACATGTTACTGGCCAGTTGTAAAAGTGCCATAATGTTTATAAGAGTACATTCCAAATTTAAATTTTTGACTGAGCCTGGTTTTCAAAGAAAATAACTTTTAACTACATTTTGTGGCGCGAATTCCCTATAGTTAATATCGACTCTAATTAACTTTTTGTCAATTTTTATTAAATTATCTGGTGTCCTTGACATTTAAAAGTATTGTTATTGCTGTTTAGCAATCTCGAAAATGGTAGATAAAGTGATAAAAGCGAGCAAAATTATTGCGCTGCTTGAAGAAGGTTGCAGTCAATGCTTCGTGGCTCAGAGGCTAAATGTGAGTCGGTCGACAGTTCAAAGGACCTGGCAGCGCTATCAAGAGACCGGTTCCGTCAAGAGTAGGCCTGGTTCTGGCGGAAAGACATGTACCGAACCACGGGATGATCGTTTTCTAGTTAGTCAAGCGTTGAGAAATCGCAAATCTTCTTATGTGGACCTCAAGAACACCCTCGAAGAAGTAAGAAATGTGTAAATTAGTCTATGGACGGTCAGGAGGAGGCTTCTCGCTGCTAATATACTCAGTCATCGCCCGGCACGCGGCCCTAAATTACTCCGTGGACATCGAGTTGCCAGGCTTAGCTTCGCTCGAAATTGTGTGTCATGGACTCATGAAGACTGGGATAGGGTATTGTTCTCCGATGAAGCCAGGATATCTCTGCATGGTGAAGACCGACGTCGGCGAGTGCTACGTAGACGAGGAGAACGCTTTGCAGAGGCATGTTTTGAAGAAATCACACCTTATGGAGGGGGCTCTGTTATGTTTTGGGCAGGAATTTTTAAATAGTAAAACAGTCAATGAGTAAAACATTATTAATGAATTAAGTAACATAGTTAAGTGCACTTTTTCTCTCATTTTTACTCTTCTTAATAGAATCTACATAAAAGTAATTTCTATTTAGATTTATTAATAATTATTGCTGAAATACGTACTTGCTTTTAATAATTTAAATTACATTTGGTAATAGAAACTAATTACGATAAGTGTAGATTTTATGAAAGGATATGTACTAAATTACCCGATTTTTAATAAATTGTAAAATAAATGATGTGTAAGTACTTACAAAGAAGTCTTCACATTAAGAAATTATGCAGAACCAAAGCTTTCGTTCGATGCAAGAAACTCGCCCAACATTAATAAATTATTTCTAGGCAAATTCGAAATATCTGATGATGAATTCTTGTTCGATCGTAAGGAAATAGTTTAGATTTACTTAAAATAAATAACTGATTACAAAGAATATCCAAATATCGTGTATTAATAGAGTTAAACAACGAAAACACAAGCAGACTAAGTGAGCTAAGATGTATTTAATAAGACGTTACGTCAGACGCTCTTATTGCTTTTATGTAACATGGCCGACTACAGTTTTTTTACTTTTTATTTTTATGAAAATATTTGAAATCCGGCACTTTTATTAAAAAATTAAAAAAAAAATATTTAGAATATTTTGACTATACTTAATTAATAGATCCTTATATTTTATTGATTTTGAATTAGTGTCATCAACCCAATTGTCATAGTCATATTGTGATCGCAAAACGAATTTTCTGATCAATCGCATAAATCTCAAGATTAATGCGCTTAAATAAACAAATGAATTTAACTGTACTCTAACATTTTGAAAGTATCCCGCTGCTTTGACCATCGAGCACGATATAAATATTAAAGACAAATTTTAAAAGCAAACACATATTTTTAGATTGTTGTAATAAATAAATTATATAGATCTGTTGATAAAATGATTGCGGTTTCAATGCAATCATTTTAAACAAATTTGAACGAGTTAAATATTTATTTTGCCCGTGAAAGTGTTACTGAATAAATACATTTTAAATAATATAAACGAAACTTGTTATAATAATTCATTTTAATCACAAAGCTCTAATAAGAAAATAAAACTTCCAACGCAGAATTTACTAAGACGTTAAGCTTTAATTACACATTAATATTTATTCGCGCAAGTTGTGGAACTGTAACTTTCCTTGAAAGGATTTAGACTAAATTATAATAATCTCTCAAAGGAAGCATTGCAATTGAAATTATGGATCTCTCGGTATTAGCATTTATATTCAGATTTTGAGGTAAAGTTACTTACGAGTAACTATGACGAAGGTTTTATTTTAAATAATAACAACTAGGCTTAAATTGTATTGATAGGTACACCTCTACAATACTCTGGTACATTTTTTTTTGTAAATGTTGTTATCAAGTTATAACGAGATCTGTATCCAGTGAGAATTGGACTCCGCTACAGATTCCGCACTTCGACTAGACCAACATCCATCCGTATATATATAAATATATAAGCTGTATCAAAGGATTTGTAGTAAGTATAATTGAAATATTTCCAGAAAATGAACAGACAGACAAAATATTTTTTTTAGTATTTTTAGTTTATTGGTATGGAACTTACGTGCGAATTCAGCTCGCACTTGTAACTACGACGACCGTTCTGGTGTAGTGGTCCGAGTAGTTACCTCAACGCCTCGCGCCGGAGTGATCGCGAGTTCGATTCCCGCTCGGCACAGATATTTGTATTTTTACAAGTATTTATTTCCGATGGGGTTGTCCTTGTGGGTCCCCCCACTGTGCCTCGGAGAGCACGTAAAGCCGTCGGTCCCGGTTGTTATCATAGACACCTGATAATGATCGTTACCCATTATAAGGAAATTATCCGCCAACCCGCAGTGGAGCAGCGTGGTGGATTAAGCTGCAACCTTTCTTCTACATGGAGAAGAGGCCTTCGCTCAGCAGTGGGTTTTTTACAGGCTGATACAGTACAGTACAGTTGTAATATTTAGGTAAAGATATTTTTATAGATTACTAGCTGCTGCCCGCGACGTCGTCTGCGTGAACGCTATTATATCACACGTCGTTACAAAATGCGTTGAAGAAATAAAGGTTCACTACTCATTTCTCGTAGGTAATAGCATAATAATATGTAGCCTATATGTTGACCCGACTTCTTAATAATATTCGTGCCAAATTTGAAGTAAATTCATGCAGTACTTTTTGAGTTTATCCCGGACATACATACAGACAAACAGACAAAAATTCTAAAAACTATATTTTTGGCTTCGTTATCGATTGTAGATCACACCCCAAGTATTCTTTGAAAAAAAAATTTTCAATGTACAGTTTTGACTTTCCTACCATTTTATTATATGTATAGATTAAAACAACTTAGCGTGATGAATTAAAATTTAATTCCTTGCCTCAATAGAAAACAGTTGAGTAGTAGAGAGTAGAGAGAATTCAATGTACAAGGAGTGAGGACATTTGCCGTCTAATACTTTACAGAATTTCGACTGAATGGGGACAATATTAGGAAAATTGGAATTGTTTATTCGTTTGAAATATTAACATATTTTAAGCTTAATTATACCGCACAAAGTTTGTTGTATCTTAACTCAATTGTGTTAATCTTGTCAAAGCCATAAAATCTTTGAAGGCGAAATATGTGTATAAAAGGTACAATTTTATTATATCTTATTGTTGGGAAAACATTTGTATAATTTTGTTACAAAGGTAAAATGATTAGGACTCTATATTAATAACCATTATTTAATTTGCCTTTTTCTTTCTTGGTAGTCCCACAATACAAATTATACGAGGGTCCGCGTTAAATTGACCATATATCGCGCCGTGAATTGCCTACAATAAAATCGTAACACTACAATGAACTATAAAAACTAGACAAGCACAGATATAGGATTTCGCTAATGTGAGGAGTTAACTTTTTTGTTCTCGGTAAATGCTACATACCACTTGACTGTGCCCATTTCTAACTCTGTATTATTTTTTTTTTTAATTTATGATTGTAAGTAACATTATGTTTCAGTTGATAGAACTTTGAAGGTATTGTTTCTATTTGCCTTATATGCTTAAATAAAAAATCTTAATGAAGAATGAAACAATTAATATTTAAGGTGTCAATAAAAAGAAAGTTCTCGTATAAAAATAAATGAATGTAAAATTAAGTATTTGAAGATATGACCTTAGTTTAAATACAAATTCATTTTTAATTTAGGAAGTGTCTATTAATACGATTATCGTATAAATAATTATTTTTATAGAAGTTTCTATTAAAACGATTATCGCAAGATTCATTATTTTGAGGAAGTGTCTATTCATATGATCATTGTACGAATATTTTCTTTGTTATTCATACGATTATCGGAATATAATTTTTTTCCTACTAATCTGACAATTGTGTTAATTTTTTTTTTATTCGTAAGATCTATTTTATTTTAATTAAAAATATATATTAATTTATTTATTTTAATATTTTTTATTGTTAGGTTTTTATATCTTTTTTCATTGTTACATTCTTAGGTTTCCTTTTTTATTTTTATTTTGTATTAAAAAAAAACTAAATCATATATATTTTTTTAATTTTATTTAATAATTATTTTATTCATACGATTTTCTTTTAATTTTTTTTAAATAGTCGTACAAAAAATTATTTTTATATTCATACGATTGTCGTATGAAGTGAAAGTCTTTAATTTATTGCTAGAAAAAAAAGTCACGTCTTCGTGTGTTTATAGCATTAAAATTGTTTCATTTAATCAATGTTGGCAAATGATAACATCCAGAAAATATACTGACTATATATCTGTGTTTTGCCCCGCTGAATAAGCAAAAGAGAAATAAGGCAGAAGGAACTGTGCGGGTATGAAGAGGGGTGAGGTCAATTTAATTAATGCTTGCGTTTAATTGTTGTTGGAATTGGCGGAGACCCGCTTTTGATAACCGAAATGTTTCATTTAAATAAAAATTATTAAATGTTAAATACATTTCATATTAAACAAGATAAGCTTCTTTGTTACATTCATAATATTAATAATTTTACTGGGGCATTGAATTAAACACGTTAATTTTTGTAAAAATATACAATAAATAGATGTTAGTAGTGGTCACATAGACACCGTGAGAGATTTCTCTCTCGACTCCAAACTAACTTTTGTTCCTTAAATTGATATTGATATGAAGAAATCGTCAAAAATGCTGGGTTTCCTTTTAGAAATATCAAATCATTTCGCCCTCCAAAAATTTAAACTGTAATGTATAATGGCTTCGTAAGAAGCATACTTGAGTATTGCGTCGTAGCTTGGCGTCCTGACCATGCTACACATAGCCTAAGAATTTAGCGAATCCAAGCGTTTCTTAAACCATCTGGCCTGGTCTACCGGTGTTGAAAAAAAAAACAACCAAGCTATTTGAAACGCCTCAAATATTTCAAAATTTACTCATTAGAAAATCACAGGAACTTATTTGAATTATTATTTTTGTTTTAATTATTAATTAACAATATTGATTTCCCGGAAATGGTATCAAAATTTAAATACAACGTCCCTCACAAATATCCTAGAAAACCAATTGTGCTCCTACATCCTCCTTTTCGAAGGTTAGTTTTGGGCTGCAACTCGCCTGTTTCAAGACTGTGTAAAATATATAATTACTACAGCAAACAGGTAGATATTTATGGCACAGCATTTGAACGATTTAGGAGCCAAGTCCACGATCTTGCTAACGATTGACCATATACTGATGGCTGTCTGTTTTAGAGATGTTAATGTTGTAATTTTTGTGATATTTATTTCTGCACTTTTTGGATAACTGATATCAATAGTCAGTTCCTAAATTGTGTTAGATTATATGCAGGTGGTGTTTACTATGAGGCTGATTTAATGAGGGTAAATAAAAGAACAGAGTTTCTAATGTAATAGTCACTTTATTACTAACTCATGAACAAAGGAATATCTATTTAATATTTGCGCACAGGTATGCACGCGCCAGCCTTCATAGTGTGCATATGTTGTATCAGATACAAACGCTGTAACGCAACACGACACGACACGTTGCCAAAATATCAAATAGCCATAATATTCATAGAATGAGTTCTTATTGGTTTTCGTTCTTTTGTTTTGGGGTATTACCTAAAATATATAATCGACAATCTGATGTTTCATAATTATCCTTACTAGGAAAATATCCTTGTCCAGTAATGAAACGTTTATACCTTTCTTCTTTAATGTGATGTTATAATACAACTACATTTGCATACTTAATAATAATTTTTATTCCTTTCTTTTAATGGTTGACTATAAAGCCGTTGTACTGTAATTAAAACGAAATTTTTGCTTTTTATTAGCGTGACAGTTAAAGTAAATTTATGAAGAGTTCCAACCCAATATAATAAGGTTGTTTATTTTTATCTTAATTTGCATTTATGAATACTTACTTATTTATATGAGCTTTCGAATACTAATAGGCAACTATTTACTTATATAGAACGTCATACCACTCTTCTTCTCTCGTATCATTTTTCATATATAGCGGAAGGCATGGAGTTTTACTTACTTACTCTACTTTAAAGCGGTTTTACGGATGACTTCCCTACCAAGAGTAACGATCGTTATCGGGTGCTCAATATAACAATCGTGACGCTGCTCTTGGTTTTCTCTTCGGACACTTTAGGATGATCTACGAGGATAAACATCTTGACCAGAAACAAATATCTGCTCCGAGCGGGAATCGAACCGCCGATGTAGGTAACTCCCGGGTTTTCTTTAAATATAATAACATGAATAAAATCTCTTTTTTTTGTCGTCGTCCAACAAAGCTGCTTATTAAGTAATCTGGAACTTACCTTCTACTGTAATGACTAATCCACGCACTTCCAATGTCGTCCGTGAGTCACAAGATGAACTTACTGAAAACCAGCATCGCAACTAAGTTGCGATAATACGAATATGCTGAATGAGACTGCTCCTTTTTTCTGGCACTCTGACACGTGTGAACATAGAGTAGATTTAATGTATCACGTCGTAAGTTATTTACTGTTTACATATATACAATGTTTAAATATATTTTTTGTACTTTTATTTTATTTTATTTGTATCTATATAATGTTGTAGAGTAGAAGAAATAAATGAATAGTATGGATAAAAAGAAAAAAGAAAAATAAAACTACTAGAATATTACCTTTTACTCAGTTTCGATACATTTGTAGGTAAACCAATATATTTTGTACTAGTTACTTAATTTCTACACATATGTTTCTTTTTTATTATTAAATCCAAATAAACTACTTTAAGGCTAATGCACATCATAATACAATTTATATGGTTTTTATACGTATATACGTTATAACAACCAAAGCAAATCTTATCAATCTTACAGAAATTCTTCCATATAGCGCCTACTAATTCCATCTGTTTTTCTGTAACGAAATAAAAACAGTACCGAAAACTTTAATCATCTCGATAGTTCTTAGTATGTTGTAAATCGTTAAACCTACATTATACTTTTGTTATGCTTGCTATTCTATTCCATATATACGCAAAAATCCAAAATACGTTCTACAATATAATTTGTTTAGATTTTTAACCGACTTCAAAAAAAGGAGCAGGTTCTCAATTCGACTGCATTTTTTTTTTATGTGTGTTACCTCATAACTTTTTACTGGATGTAGCGATTTTAATGATTCTTTTTATTAGGTAAATGTAACTAATTAATAGAAATTATAGAGCCTACTTAAATAGGAATTGTCACAAAATCAGAAATAATTTTAGCTTCTTGCGATTAATAAAAATAGACGTGAATAAAAAATTATTAATTTTATCCGCCCAACAATGTTTCCCTAATTTTGTTGTTATTTACGAGGTAAAAAGCAGTAGGTACTTATTTTAGCCGCCGCATCCGAATATTTCATCTTCTTTAAGGCAATTTGTTAAAGAAATGGAGCGAAGCGTATATCTCAGATCTGCGGGATTTAAATATTGTAAAATTAAATTAAAAAATACAAATGTTGTAAATAAAGATGTGAAAGAATTGATATGAATAAGAGAATTTATAATCTTTGTGACTATGAAATACATTTTCAAAATTAAAATCTCATTTAAATAATGAAGTCACAGTAATTATGTGCTATTCACTAACAGACAGATAAAATCGACATCACCAAATCGCTTGAACCAATGTTTTGGTTACAATTATTGTTTCTTTTCTTAGAGGTATCCAGTAAAGAGTATTACGAGTAGCAGCTAATGTCTTTTAAGATTTTTAGTGCATTTTTACTTTACATATTATTAATCAATGCTTATATGTGTGAAACAATAACAAAAAATAACTAGATTTTATTTAAATTTTAATTTGTCAAAGTTCTACCCAAAGTAATGAGAGTAATATAAACATGGAAAGAGGCACTATGCGCCGAGCGTTTAACAACTTCATGTCCTTTTTCAGACTTAGAAATACTGAAAAAATTAAAAATTAGCACTGGTTGACATAGCAGAGCGGCACGAACACAACCGCTGCTATTTACCGCGAGGAGTGCAAGCGAGTGGCACGCTCGCGATAGGATCAATGCAACCTTCAAGCAAACAGTTATACGGCGAAAAAACTAGCACATACAATATTATAGTCCATTTTAATTTAACATTCTATTAACCCTTAACAACCTTTTAATATTATTTTTGTATTAAGTAAGTAACAAACTAAGCAATTGTAGTATGCAGAATAGTACTTTCTTTTTTTATAAATTTAATTCTCGATAATTTGTGTTCCGTAGACATTCCATTTCAAACGATTACAAAAGAACTTTCGTCGTTTGATGTGTTACTTAGTAATTTTCATTTATTCTTGTTCATTGTTCATGTTGTTTCATTTATTGTTGTTTGTTGTTGTTATATTTCTGAATAAGTTTATTATTATATAGTTATCAATATTTTAATTTATGGAATTATTATTGCAGAGTAAACTAAGTTTATACAAGATATTTAAATTATCTGTTTTAGACAGTATCTCTAGTTTCCGTCTTACCAATTGAATTTGATCAGTTAATAGAGTATTTAACCCTAATTAATTTGTTGTCGGAAAGCGGGGGTGGCGTTTCGTCAAGCGTGCTATTAATATTAAATTTAATATAAGTGAGAAGAAATAAAGTGTTCCTAAAAATCTCGTACAGATAAGACGTCTTTATACTATCTATAAATTAAATATTTAGCGTCACGACGTCGATTCGACGTCGAATTTTCAAACTTAAAAAATATGTTTTTTCAAAAACAATAGATTATGTTAAAAAAAAAGAATTCAGGAAAATACAATTTTCTATATAAATATAAAATATATTTCAGTTCTTGAGATAAAGTACTAAAATTTAATTTCAAAAATTATTTTATTTTTATTTCATATGTTTTATAACGCTTATTTTTTTTAGATTTTCATATGACTATGACCTAAAAATAATGCATCGCAAGATAGTTTGACTTTATACAAAGTTGTTTGTTAGAATTTACAAAAATCCATGAAAAAAATGTATAAAATTGAAATCGTAGCTCCAAAATTTGGAAGAAAATTAATTGTTCAAATTGTCGTTCAATTATATTGTAACGTTACAAAGGCAAATCACGGGAATATTTTTGTTTTTGATTGTATGTATTGGTATTCTACAAATTAAATTATCTGCCAATGACATTCATAGCCTTCTCCTGGAACGTTACGGCAAAATATTTCTCAAGCAGTCGTTTAATGCGATTATATTCACTCGTTTATACAAAAATTCTGATAAAAATAAATTTGTTTTATTACGTGTACTAAATATTTCTCACTATAAAACAATTTCGATAGTAGAATTTCAGAAAACAATCATATGTTAATTGGAGGGCACCAAGCTTAAAAGAAATTAAGAAAATAACATAAAATTGCAATATTCATACAAAGAATGCGTCGTGTTAATTCGCACTGCCGAGCTGCGGTCATTGTATCGCATTTAGTTTAAATTAGTTATTTTACTTATAGGTATATATTAAAGTTAGGTATATATTAAAACAATATTTGTTTTATTGTCTTCTTTTTAGTTTGTGTCTTTGGGTATAAGATTGCGAAAAGTGCTTACATATGTTTATTTGTAATAAAAAATGGTAATAATACGTACCCACATAAGTTGAAGGTTGTAACACAAATAAACTGTTACAATATATATCTATATATAAATAGTAGACTTTCTATAGATATAGTCACTCATCACGATATCTCTGAAACTATAAGACCTAGAGACTTGAAATTTGATAGGAATATTCTTTTTCCCGAGTAGAGGTCAGCTTAGAACGGATTTTACGAAATTCTACCTCTAAGGAGATGAAAAAGGATGCAATGTTTGTATGGGACAACATGATTCCTTGGTCCAATCTACTTTAAATTTTGCATAAATATTCTTTAACAGAATTGTTTGAAGAAATGTTTCGTATTTTATCGAAATTCATCCTCTAACGGGGTTAAAAGGGGATTGAGAGTTATTTGCTTCGAACTGGATATCAATACTCCTTAGTGCTTTTGATTTAAATTACATTTTATTTCGACATGTTTGACAACTCAATCCGTCTGTTATAAAATATTTTCGAGTATCGACGCAGATGAAGGTGATAAAAAATATAAATTTATAATTTTCGAAATTTTTGTTAAATACCCGTGCGAAGTCGGGGCGGGCCGCTAGTTATTATATAAACTTCATTCTATTGAAACGTCAGGTTACCTAATCAATCAAATTATTTTTATAGTTTATGAAGAGTCTTTAAGAATTTAATTTGTTCTGTACACATTTAAATTCAATATAGCATATTTTAGACTACAACTCTAACACGTTAAACTGGATCTATTTACAATGACCAGTTACGTAAATATAATATTATTTTTTTCTATCAAACAGCTGATAAATATTTCTGAGTTTATCCAAAGAATCATCTCCACTTGAAGCTTCCTGCAAAATTTTAAGTCGTTTCATGATGCTAGTTACCTTCATAAAAACTCTAAAAGTGCGGTACGTGACTTCATCAAACTAAAGCATATTACGCTATGAGCTCACGGTCGTGAATTTTTCTCGGGGCGAGGTTTTACGTTCAAACTTAAATTACACATTCCGGAGGTGACAGTTTAGATAAAAATTTTAAATGGCTATTTTTCTCTTGTATTCTCGAGTTATTCAGGTTTTTCGTAATTGTAAATATGTAAGATTTGTATTTTTAAACCAAGCTATCATATTATTGTTAAATAGACGTTCCGCGCGATTTTACTAGCATATAAACTTATTTGTCAGTTTGTCTGACGTTCTTGCTTACAAATTTCGTCTCATGAATTTTAAAATTATGTTTTTAATCTGTTATTAAATCTTCTCATCATTTAATAACAATTCTCTATCATTCATGTCTTATTTATTAAATGAATATTTTTTAGGTTTCCGTACCCGAGGAGTACGAAGAATACCTTTGAAGTATTATAAAATTATTTAATTATACAGTGTTAATTACTTTAAAATATTATTCCTTAAAGTGATTTATTTAACAAAATATTCTTAGAATTTCTATTTTTATTAGCACGTTTTTAACTTTTCATTAAAAAAAAAGATAAAGTTTTTACGTTCTGAAGAGGAACTATTTATGAAATGTGTCATTTTGTCATTTCATTTGCCACGTTTTGAATAAAAATTCAAATTTTCAAGAGTGTTAGTACCTACTGTTTTACGAATTCTATTTAATATGAAACCAAGTAAAGAACTTTGTAGTTAAATGCATAGAACAAAGAACGACACATAAAAACGTTATTTGTCTTTATTTAAATAGTATTTTTTTTAATTTTTTTAATGGTTACGTAATAGAATTATTGAGCTAAGATACTACACAAGACAAAATATGTAATCCTAACGTAAGGTGCCTTGTTCAAATTCGAGTAATAATCCGAGCATGTACTGATGAACCTTTCGAGTACTCTTGTTTTTTTGTTTTTTTTTTAAACATATTTATTAATTTTGTGTTTTTCGGGGCACTTTAGTGCATATAAGTGTTGTAAAGTTAATTTATTACAATGTGATTTTCGATTCAGTTAAACTTAGGTCAAGTTTAAATAAACGTAAGTTATATGACGATTCAATTTTAAAATGAATAAAGTGTAAATGAAGAAAAACAATCAAAATAAAAGTTAATTAATACTTAAAAATAAATCATTAATGTTAGTAACTAGCCATATAAATAATTCATGAATTGTGTTTGCAGCTTTTTTTTTATGTTCAGTTTTTTTAATGCCAAAATATTAAATTTCTGTAGTATTTTCGTTCAAGTAATCAAATGGTTAATGGCATTAGTACCGTACTCGATGTCCTAATGGAGGGATTATACAACCATTGTGTCGTATCATTGGATCACCGCTGACATCAAATCAGTGCTTCATGACGCGTGACTTCACCTGATAGATGGATTAATGCCGTGTGAGCCGATAATATGCTTAATCTACTAAGTACCTTTTAGCTGCGGTTTTCAGTTTATTTCACTTATTATCATTAGCTAGAGTTTATTTTATAAAAGTTGTTTTAATTTAGTTCCAAATAATATCCTTAACTTTAAAATCTAGTCAATAAATTGTAAATTTTTTTTGAAGGACCGATCACAGTTTCGGTTTCCGACGGTATCTTAAACTTGCTGTGCTCAAATTCAGTGTGTGCCAATCAGTGTTTTTGCAACAATTTACTTATTCATTTATTTCTGTTTTTGTTTGATATATTATGTTTTTTCTTATGTTACATTTTATCATTATTACAATAGCGATCTGTTTGGCTTTGTTATTGTATTGCCTATGTTATAGTTAACTCGCGCTGTTGGCATGTCGCTTTTATTTCTTTTTCTTTTATGCAAAATTATTGAAAGAAATAATACGAGTAAATTAGCAATTTTACATGTCTAAATAAGTTTTGGTTATGGTGTCAGCTGAAAACTCAGTTTCGGTCGAATACAAAAGTTGCTTAATTTTTTTATTCCATGTGTATAAGAAATATTAACATTGTAACCTTTTCGAGACTTTTAAAGATTTTTTTCTGTATTATAATATTGTGTTTCTTTTTTTATTCAGTCCCGATAAGTTTTCAAATTTAATGCATTTAATTAAAGCCATATAATACGAGGACAATTGGTGAAAATGTAGAATAATTATTGTTTATGTAAGCTCTCAGACAACTATAAATACACTAAAATGTTCTTCATTTAAATTATTTATGCGTATGACTTGGAAGTTTCATTAAAAACAGCAGTGACTTTGGCGCTGTGTATCCGCTGTTTTGTATTTAGCCAAGTAATTTTCTAAGAAACCACAAAATCTAATTAAGTAAAACAACACAGTGTATTCGCAACGCTTCGCCTGGCTTATTTGCCGTGTCCTCACCTGTCCCGACTAATTGCAGGACGAAGGTAACCGAATTTAAGTTTGAATCTGGTTAGGTAACGTTTAACGAATTCAATCCTCTTAGTGTGCCGTACGTGAATACGAGCTTAGGAAGGACAAAACCAGAACTTGTCAGATCTTAGATAATATGACCTAAGATAATAAGCTACGTTCACCTAATTCTACCTCCTAGTGGACAATGTTTTACCTATTTAATTGTTAACATCTAAAATAAAAGGGGATATTATGAGTTTGATATATATATATATATATATATATATATATATATATATATATGTGTGTGTGTGTGTACATGTGTATGCGTAGATGACATCGTAGATCAAAAAGGAATTAATCAATTCTAGCTATGTGTTTTAAAGGTTGGTTTGTCGAAAGTATTCTTAGCAATATTTCGATAGTATGATAAGGAATTGGAAATTTGGATTTATAAAGCGGATAAGAGGTAAATGTGTGAATAAACAAACATGCATAAGCAAAAGCATGAAAAACATTTTATATGTCATATACGTATCTTTACATTAATATTCTTTTATATATTTAAATTAGTTCCTCCGAAAGTGGTGTACAATAAAAAAATATTCTAACTATTCTATGAAAGGATTACATTAAAACCTATAAAGTTTTTAAAAATTCACTGGAGACTATTTATATTTCATTAGAAAAAGGATTTTCATATTTGTTGATCTCGCTCCTCACCCATTATCCTAAGCCAGATATTAACAAGTGATTTTGTTAAGCGTGAAAATTAACCCTATTGCTTAAAAATCTGTTTCACCTTGGTATAAGTAATGTTTATTGCTATAATTATATTTAATACTAATTAACAGTTTAAGCTCTTGTATTAAATTACAACACGATCATTATCAAATTCCAGTAATAAATATTTATTGTTATCCAGTACACATAAAGTATAGAGGCAAGTTGAAATATACGTTTACATTAATCATTCTAAATCCTGAACTGTTTCAAAATTAACATCCTAAATTCAAGCCAAAACAAACTAACAGGCATATCCAGCATTAAACATCTAATCTTATAATCCACCTGTCACTGTATATCTTGTCAGCTTAATTCTGTTAACTTTGATTAAGCTTTTCAATGATTCAAGCACAAAATAATAAAGCTGTAAAACTAATAATAACTGGTGACATATATGTAATAATCGAGCACTAATTACAATACATTACACTAAACTAAAACTTAAGTTAATGCCAAGTAAGTTCACATCAACGGCTGATGTGATGGTGGATTTTTCCGTTCTCCCCTTAATGGTTTAAATACAGTTATATCACCAGGCTGAATTAATCAACTAATATAAAAACAAGTTTAAGTTAAACAAGTGTTATTCTAAGTAACTAACATTGTTATAAAAGTAATCGATATATGGGTATTTTAAAAAAGTAATATATCGAGCGTATTCAAATATAAAAAAAAAAAATACAATCTACTAGATGAACTACTTAGACTATAATGTTCTCAAACTGAATTAAATAATTTAAACTTAATTTTATATGGCCTCTATACTAACGAATCCTAGTTTGCATTAAAATTTGTGGTAAAAAGCGAGCCATTTACTTTAAGAGTTTTTATGCAAATTGTCTCACAAATTGCAGGAGAGTGTGTTCTGCATTCGGATAAGAAAGTTTTAACTGGTATAAAAATGTGAGCGAATAACTCATTACTTCTTCTACTGATATTCCTTTTAAACTTTTACAGAGCTAGTAATACTATTTAAGAAGCATTTTTAAAATAAATAGAAAGTGGATTTAACATTATTTATGCTTGAATTACGAAATAATATTAGCTTATACGTTAGTCCCTATTATGTTCATTTACATTAAATAAAGATACACATATATCAATTTTAATACTGAATCAGACAATACCTCTGTTTTGGTAACAATCACATTAACTCAAAAATTTAATTATATAAATATATAAAACTGAGAATAAAAAACCTAAATTGAAGTGCTCTTCGATCGTTGCAATTTATTGAAAAATAATAAGTTTGACTCAGTTTCATGATTCTGCCATTAATATCTAGCTGCGGGCCACGTTGCTGCAATTTGTTCCAATAGCAAAGTTTAAACAAACTTTGTTAGAGAACTTGGCATGTTTCCTGTGATTAAAACGGTTTTGGATTGCCGGTAAACGGATTTCGATTTTCCTAAACTGCCGATTCGTCGTTAGAAGTAAACGGCACAGAAAAGTTTGAGTGTCGACCAAAATTCGAATTCTGATTTCCGATATGACGTCAAACTTTGACGGTAATTATGGATTTTTCTTTAATATTATTGTATAGGTAATGTATTTAAAAAAAAACGATCCTACATTTACGAATCGATTTTAATTTCATTATTACTAGCAAAGATTTTTTTCCTCTTCTACATATTTTTTTTAATTTAGTATATTGTTGTTAAAAATGAAGATATTTAATTGCAGAATAACTTGATCAAGAAATAATTAGCCAATTACCCATATTTCATCAAAATGTATGTTGAATAATGTGTGTGTAAAATATAGAAGTGACGCTGAAATTCGTCGTAAAATCTTAAGAAAAGTCTAATACATACATATAAACATATGGGACAGAAACATAAAACTTCTATTGATCTTCATTAATAAACATCACATCCATGCGTCATGCTTTCTACTATCGATAATATCCAGAATCAAGTTGAAAGATCTTACTAATAAAGTACGTCAGTTAACTTGCTCCGACAAGTTTGGAATAACGCTCTATTCAGTCAAGTCTGAGACATAGAGAAATTGTGCAAAGACTATAAGGAACAAAAATTTTCACACTTAAATTTATCGCTACATATATTGTATTACTTTTGAATTTGAAGCAAAAAATATTAGAAAGTAGTGACGTATGTATACGAACTTATATTCACACTACAACTTAATATAAATAATTTTTTTTTGAAACAAGCGACATAACATTTTTTTAAGAAAATAATTTATTTGAAAGTTTTAAAAATAGCTTTGTCAAGATTTTACTGACTGGCCTTATTTTAACAATATATTTTGATTGATATTTAAGGTAATTGGGAAATATAATCAGTGAAGGTAAAGTAAAACTACAATTACTAAAGAAAAAAAAAACGGTAATTATTTCTTTAATTACATTTTCCTTTAAATATTATTATAACACAGGATAAGAAGAATATTGGAAACAAAGTTGTAATGTACACACAAGCCTGAATTTATGTAAACATTTTAACATAATTACTAATATCGTAGTATAATATATGTTTTAAAAAATAATAATATTGTAATATAAAGCAACGGGTTAACGGCGCAAGTGTGAAAGGATCGCACGTCACGTATGAAGTGCTCTCTACAATTCACTTATCTGGCTGCGGCGCTGCGGATCCTGAGTGCGCGTAGAACGTGATACTACAACCAACTTTGCTAACTATTTGTTGGATTGAATCAACGATACTATTTTAGACATCTAATCACTGGCATATTTTTAAAATGTTAATAATTTGAATGCAGTTCGCTTTTATATAAGTAGAAGAAGAAAGTTAAAGGTTAGAAAAAATTATAAAATCAAAACATTCACATATGACTAAGAAATAATAAAATAATTGTTTTTGTACACTACGATAACAAATATGATTTTACTTTGCATAAACATAAATTACATTCACGTTCAAAATATAGATATTAAGGTCATTTCCATCAAAAGAACAAACAAGAAATGAATTGTTTTAAGCTTTTGGTTATTATTGTAAGAGGACGTGGTTATTTAAAGAGATTATATCAACGAAATAATTTTAAAAAAGTTACAAAATTCTTTAGCTGAAGTATTACTATATTTATTAGCAAACATTATATAAATAAAATCCTATTTAAAAACAGTGTTTTCTTTAATGGTTTATTGGTAGAGTAATATTCATGGAAAAATATGTTTCCGTGAGGGTTAATACCTTTTTTTATCGCGCATAATATGTAGTGATTTTTATTGTTCTCATAAAACGAATAATAAAATTTTATGGTTTTTTTTTAACACAGTTATGTTTAATTATAATTATAATGATCAATAATAAATTTTAATAATAAACTAAATTAATAATAATAATTAAGATAGTAATAACGCCGTCTGCCTTAAAAAATAAACATATAAACTTAAATGATAAATAAAATTTGATAGGGGGATTCATTCTATTTCTTTTAAATTTAATTAAAATTTAAAAACGTAATAAATATAACCGTTTTATTTAAATTATAAAAAAAGAATGAAGCTATAATACTATTTGGATTTTATATTTTTCAAGATATTTGTATTATTAGATTGAAGTTCTTTATTACATAACAAGTACCTACGCAATGTTCCGCTCAGCTTAAACATGGTTGACTGGATTGTCCATTTGTATTTATAAACATCGCCCTTAAAGCCTGACGTATGTTTACGGCTGCGATCCATGATCACCATAAATATTTATTAAATAAACAAATTGGAGAGATAGCCCCGTTTTAACGGATCAAAGATAAAACATTAAAAGTAAATCGAACAGAGAGCGTTACGTATTAAGAATTATATAAATGAAAATGTAATAAAAATACAAACGTTCAAAATATTTCGACATCATGTTAATATTTAATGTTGTATATTTTTGACGACCATTCTGGTGTAGTGATAACGAAAGTTCAAATAATGTCAATTCGTGACTCAGATTAGATTTTCACGAAGAGTGGATTTATATTAGTTTCCCCTTTTCTAGCAGCAGAGTAACAAAGTAGACCTGTCGATTTTGTTTTTAGCATTAATATATAATGAAAAAAACTTTTCTTGGTTAGGCAAATTATCCGTTAACCTGCAGTGGAGTAGCATGGCGAACTAAGATTCAAACCTTCATAAAAAAATTGAAAAAAGCCGAATGCCTCCTTCGTCAAGATGTGGACGATTTGTAAATTATTTAACTGGTTTTTAGTTATGTTTACGGTATTGGTAAATATTACGTAAAATTGCTTCCACAATAAAAATAGGCTTCAATACCTTTTTTCACTCCTAAGAGTGAAAAAATCCGATATTTAAAGGCTGGAGGAGGAGGCTGCTTTAAACCGGTCGCTCTGGAGGTAGATGGGGGAGGCCTACGTTCAGCAGTGGACATCCAATGGCTGATATGATGATGATGACGAACTAGCTGTACCTGCAACAATCTTTGCGATTGTCGTCCCTTTCATTAACCCTGTAAGATAAGGTACATAAGTCAGTTTCAGATAAGCCATACGTTCAAAAATTTCGGGTTTCAAGTTATATGAAGAGAGTGTTTTGTAAGTTCCGAACTGTCAAACCTTGTAATATTTACCGTATAATGTTTAAAAATTTTCCTTCCTAACAAAAAAAGAGTAAATGAAACTCGCTGAAATGTGGTCGCTAAAAATTACCCAGTGTCCCAGCTCGTTGTATGAGCTCGAATTCCGCTCAGTTTCGTTTAAATTTATTCTGTAATTTTGGTGTGATATGCGGCCAACATACAGCCAAGCAGACAGACCGACAGATAGACAGAAAAGAAAACATTTCAATTTTGGCTTCGGTATCGATTATAATATAATCTCCTCCAAAAAAATTACAAAATATCTTTAATGTAGTATAAGTATTAGTAGCTATTACCGCGGTGTCACCCGCACATAATTATGTTTTACTTTAGTAGGGAGTTATGCAAGTGATTGAAGGCTCTAACTATACTAACTAACCGTGATTTAGACATTAAATTAATGTATTTATTATGTATAATGCTCGATATAAATAATTACTGTTTATTATATTATCAATATTTTTCTATTACTGAAGTTATATTATCTATATATACTTTTTTTGAATTCTTACATGACTTATTAAAGTGAAATTTTTACATCGACGTATGGGAGAAAATATCTTCTAGATGTTAAAATCAAAAATCGTCACACTACGATCGTCACATTTTCGGACCATATAGGGTATTGTACTGTATTTCGGGACTCCGTACTATATGTATCCGTACTATAATGACCTAATGATGGAGCTGGAAGGTGGCCATAGGAACTTCGCAATGAAACGACACAAACTCATCGAATTCGGGCTCGAAATGCTTGTATGCTCTTTTATAACTAATATTTTAAATTATTTATGAACCCTTAAAAACAAGTCGGTAGGAAAAGACTGAGAAGAAAGTCTGCAAGTCTAGGTTTTATAGGTTAAATATACTATAAAGTTTGGAAATCACTGATTAAGTAATGATATTTTCATAAAACCTCATAAAACTAATCTTTCGTAGTACCACGGACACTGTATCACTGGTACCTCAATGGACATTAGGATAATTGTGGCAATTAATGTGATAAGTAAAAATAATCATACAAGTACTTTATCTAAAACACTTAATATTTTTTTAAATTAAATTTTAAGGAAAAATTCAAATCTATTGACTATAATTTGATCTTATTCCATTTAGAGCCTGTTTCATAGAGCTATCTGAAAACTATATTCTTCAAAAGTTGTTGTTTGTTGAAGTAAAACAGGCCCTAAAAGCCTGTTTTAAAATGGCCTGCTATAACAGACTGTCAGTAACTTATGTACGAGATAACTTATTATGTACCAGAAAACTTATGCACTAAATACCTTATATACTAGATACCTTATGTACTAGATACTTTACGTACTAGATACCCTACGTACGAGATAACCTACATACCAGATAACTTATGTACTAGATGCCTTATGTACTAGATGCCTTATTTACTAGATACGTGATGTACTAGATACCTTATGTACTAAATATCTTATGTACAAGATAACTTATGTTCGAGATAACTTATGTACTACATAACTTATGTATGAAATAACTTATGTACGAGATAACCTGTGTATGAGATAACTCATTATGTACCAGATAACTTATGTACTAGATGCCTTATATACTAGATACCTTATGTACTAGATAGTCTATGTACGAGATAACTTATGTATTTTTTTTAAATAATTTATGTCCACGGGCTCATTTCGCTCATGCTTTTTTTATTCCAATTTGTTTTGTTCATATTTTACTTGGTATACTAGTAGCTGCTTACAATCTTACATTAGTGGTAATTTAATTAGAACTTTGTATCTCGAATGTTGGACGTGAGTCCACCGAACCGAACCGAAAATGTATTCTTAGATAACTTATGTACGAGATAGCTTATGTACGGAATAACTTATGTACGAGATAATTTATGTACGAGATAACCTATGTACAGGATAACCTATGTACGGGATAACCTGTGTACGGGGTAACCTATGTACGGGATAACCTGTGTACGAGATAATCTATGTACGAGATAAAGTATGTACGAGATAACTTATGTACTTCTAGATAAACTTCATTAGTAAGTTACAAATAAATCTGTGAAACAGGCTCTTAGTGTTTTATCTTGCTTGCTTGTCTTACAATTAGTGCCTGTTCCACCGGTTACTGATAAAGCTTATCTCTTACAGAACTTTTTAGCTTTAGTTTTGTCAGCAGTAGGTGAAACAGGGCCTTAGGACCTTTTTACCTCTACTAATAAAGTACAACTTACGAATTCACAGGTTGCGAATAGAAATATCTGACATTTCATCCCTTCTCCAAACGGTTCCCCGTTCTGAATTTCTGGATAAAAGTTCTCTGTGTCCTAGCTCGTTGCATGGGTTCAAATCATATCAAGGTTCATTAAAAATCATTTAGTAGTTTCGGCATAGTGCGTGGCCAAGATACAAATAGACAGACAGATATTAAGACGCTAATTTATAAAATTAAAGTGAAATATAGTTTTGGCTTTAATATTGATTACGACGAGTGCTCAAAAAAAAATTGGAATCAGAATGGACCTGTTAAATTTTATTATAAATATAGGTTATACGTTACTTGTATGTAATACTCTTTAGATAAATCGTAATATATTATTTACAGGAAATAAAGACTTCGATTTATAAAAAATGGACATCCAATACTTAATACCAACACAATGCGACGACTTATCTTTCGGGCCCAGAGGCCTCTATAACCCTGAGTGATGACCACCGATTTGTAAAGACCCCTGCTTGGGTCGTTACAGCGTCTTTTCAGTTTTTATTTCCCTTATGATGTTTCATTTTATGATTGTCGGCGATATTAGGTCGCTACGTGATGCAATGAAATATGTTTGATATCTTTGGGTAGATCCTCCTTCTTCATTTTCCTTTCTCGGATGACCACGTTTTACTTTTTATTGTTACCTTGTGTGATATATAACATCTTGTAAACTACATACATGTTACTGATGGTTTGCTATTGTAAAGTAAAACTGTACAACACTTTGTAATAACATTTTCATTTATGAGGTTTTATTTACTTTGTAAAAGTAAGATGAAAATAATCTCTGTCTTTCAAATTTAGAAAATAATTTACCGTATGGAGTAATGAAAATAAATGGTAAACAATTGAGAGGTTGTCAATTACTCTCCGAGTATTTTCTTTAAGCGCGTTTGTATTTTACGTGTGAACCGTAAACCAATGTCATGAATCGCGTTAAAACATTATGTGCTCGGAATACCCTGCAACGCCATAAATTCGCTGTGCCAGTTAAGAAAATTGTGCAGTATAAATCATCGTGTTAACACCATGCCATGCGAGAGAGACCGTTTATCAACTCTCTAGTCCTCTAATAACATCTCTTATGAATGGTGTTTTTTCATTGTCACGTGGCAAGTGAGAATATGAAAAAATAAGCCAAGCGTTATATCTTATGTAGCAATTATAGTTCCATAATTACCTTATATTTTATGGTTTGGCCCGTTAAATACGGCTTATGTTTTTACTAGAGTCGCCATTATATATATATATATTTTAAATTACATTTACCGATTTTTTTTAATATGTATTTTTTATTACATTACACAATTATTACACTAAAGAGTAAACTATTCATTTCATACACAAAGATAATATTTACATTTTTCGCAAAACATATATTTTATTAAAATATTTTATCAATGATATTCAGTATACTTAATTTATGTCACTCTGTTACAATATTATACCTTAGATATTATTGTTCGGACCGGGTTTAATACAGAAAATTATTATTAAGCATACCGAAAGCCGTTGCCTCCTTTAAATGCGTCTGTTTTTGGTTATTGAAATACCACTAAATTTTTATGAACATAATATCCAAAAATTACCATTCATGTGATACCCCGGGAGGGTGCTAAAAATTCAATTCCAATGTTTTGCAAGCGCCGGTTACGATGTGTGTTTTATGGGACATTTTTCTGTATTGCCTCGTATTCTGAGTAGGGGATTGAGTTCTACAGTATAGTAAGGCAATCAACGTCCTACAAATAAAAATAAAATTTACATGTGTCTTTCACATATCAAATCGTGATATATATACGAGAAAGTGAATAGGATTCGTCACCTATCTCTGAAAATTATCGAATTCTTCAAATAGTTATAGAAGTCAGCATATTGTCGATTACTTTTTTACAAATATTTTCTATAAAAAGAACATATTAAACTTTTATTATGGAAAATATTTATATTTTATAATCTATAGAAATGTTAAAACCTATTACTTAACGAAATTGTTAAATAATGATATATTTATCTTTTTTTTTTTTTAAATATGTTTAACACACACACAAGGTCGTCTGTTCCTAAGGTAGGCAACTTAATGCCTGTGTTTTAGGTAACAGCCGACTGATATAATATTTTTTTTAAATAAATATACATATAAATAATACATATATAAATAAACATATATTACACCCAGACTCGGGGCGGGAATCGAACCCACAACCCTTTTGAGCAGAAAACAGGGCCACTGCAAACTGCGCCAACGGGTCAGTCGAATATCTTAAAATAATATTTGTTTAAATATATTAATTCATCTGTATTTTGAATAGATATGTCTACTGTCATTATCTTCTAATTAATAGATTTTCATTCGATTATTTTGACTAATTGCTATAAATGTATAGGTGCTCTAACATAAAGGATATCCATTTTATTAATAACAGTTATATTTTTTTCAGATTCAGTCAAAAGTATTGTCTGTATCATACTGAGTTAATAAGGAACTGATCTGAAAGTTAAGACTTATTATTTATTGGTATCGCTTATGTAGTAAAATACCTCATCAGTATGTTGTCATCGGAATTATTGACGTAGTATCTGGATGACCGAGTTTTGCTCGGTTAAAATATATTTAGATACAAATTTTATTATTGTATAAATGAATTTAAATTATAAAAGAGTACCGAGCGTTTTTTCCTCCGGCTTTCTTTCCCCTCGGTCAATACTAAGGACATGCGGTTAATTATTTATAATTTAAATAATTAAATAATTTTAAATAAAAAAAAAAACTTTTCAAATTAATTTTAAAGTTTAATTATAATTTAATAAACCCGATGACATAATAGATAAGTGATGTCAACCGAGACATTAGGGATCATCTTAGTTTAGGTTAAGCTTTCTAATTAAACTTAAGGTAGGTCGGTGGATAATATTAGGGACATTGCCTCAGTTTGTAATGTACCTACCTAATGTTCAAATTTTGTTAGTTGTAATCGTATGTTTATTTTACTACCCTGACTTGATTAATAAAATAATTAGATCGTTATTTTACGTTCGTTAATCGTGTATAATCAATCACCTTATAGCAAAATAAATCATTTCATTTCATTACTAAGCCGCTGAGAAACATCTGCAAAAATAAAACGTAAACCTTTTCTGTTTGAAATATATATTTTCACTATGATCGGTCCATTGATAAACTCGGTCACTATAATAAGTATTTTACCGCCCGATCTGACAAATTGAAATGGGACGTACGCGCTAAATCAAATAATATGTAAAACCGTCTAGAATAGTAATAAATAAATAAATTAATAAATTATTAAAAAGCATTTTAGAATCACATCCAAGTAACATACTTAAGTCGACACCTGTTTTGCTAAAACACGATCTTTATCTATCTTATCTATTTATGACAGAGAAAGACGGTTTTACCGACGCACCGAGGCACGATGGGGAGACTTACAAAAACAAACACTTAAACTAGAACAAACATTGATACAAATACCAATACTCACTCTAATCGAACATATGAATATCACTCTTAATACATTTTCCCAGCACAACACTAGAATGAGTATCAATGTATATATTTAAAATACAACAAGCAAATAATATTTATTGGTTGTAAGTAAACATATTTGTAATTTTTTTATATCCATCAAAAACAATAGGACATTATTAAAATTGCTTGTAAATTATTACTTTGTATGACAAAATGTCAGGCTCACATAAATCAGACTCGGATTCAAATATCATATATCAAAAGTTATTAGATATTTAACACGTACATACTGTGGGTGTTTGAACATTAATCTCAATTGAGCAGACAAATACCATCGACAAGGGTACACCCATACATGTATAAATTGTAAATATTCTATCGATCTGATCTCTGTGAAAGATCGATGACGTAATGTACGTTGGGATAGAGGAAAAATAAGCTAAGTTTATTTCTTTATCACATGTCGAGAGAAAAGATTAATTTATGAAGATGCAATGTATCAAGGGACGCCCTTGCATTGAAAATATGGTTTTAATATAATTTGTTGTTTACGTAAACAATTTTCTTATTTAATTTGAATTTTTATTATAAAAGAAGTTTCAATGAAAATTTTAGTTTTTTATAAATGATTTTTGATAGTTAATCTGAGTAGTATTTACTATTATATTAATGAATACATTTATATTACATAAAATAGTTTTATACATTGCTCAAAACGAAACAAGGGCTTTTTATTCTTATAAAATTTATATGTAATAATATAACATACAATTATACTCTGTGGAGGTATGTAATATCTTTATTTGTAAATTAGGCTAACTTAATTAAAATTAAAAAAATATATATTCGATAAGAAAACACTGAAAGAATACTAATCTGTACTTTAATATGTACTGAATCGTAATAAAGCACGTAAATATCTCTTGGTGGGAATATTCATTTCTTCTACTTCGGAGACAGATGAGCCATGATGACATAGATAGAAAATGTAAATATACCAGGCATACCGTAATAATACTACATATATGAGAGGAGATCGGGAGTTGAGGTTGAAAAAATTCATTTCATACCCGCAGTGAGGAAAAACATGGTATGTTTTGAAAGTAATTCTGATTCCTATGTTGCTAACCCACAGTGGAACAGCGTGGTTGATTAAGCTCTAACTCTCTCTTTTATAGAAAGAGAAGCCTTTGCCACAACAGTATAATATTTACAGGCTGTTATAATATAATACAGTTTTTTATTATTTTATGTTTTCTATTAATTTTTATATTAATATTAGGACTTGTCTGATTAACTTACTGATATAATGAAACTGATTTAAGAAAATTCAAACACTTTTTTTATTATTTTTTATTAAAAATTGTACGCTATGTTCATATAACGAAACGAGCCAAATAGGATGAAATAATATGCTTTAAAATTTAAATAATTTGTACAAGTTTATCTATCATTATTTTAAACTATTATCAATACAACATAAATCTGTTATACCATTTTACCTTTAAAAGAAACTTGATCGAAACTTCAATATCAAAACTGTTTTTGATATTTTTAATAGTATGTATACGATCAAGTAACCTTTAAGCGCTGTCTGTGTGTTTGTATAACGTTATTAGAGGCTCCGTACGATGTTGATCTAGAGGCGTCTCGGATAAGATCTAAATTGCCTTGTACGCCAATACAGTTAAGGAGAAGAGGGCGTTCCAAGCCTTCTTTGCCCCCAGCTAAATTCTATTGAAGTAATGTAAGAGGTTAAATAGAAAAACAAAAATATAATCAATGTTACTTACATTTGTTCCAGAGAAAATAGCAATGGATAATATTAAAGAATAACATGGTTTCGAGATCTAGTGTTTGCTAACAAAACAGTTCTTTTTATAGTGTAATAGTAATACTCGAATAAAAATTTTTAAAATAACAAACGTATATAGTAATACATTTTTAAAAGGTTTCCAATTTAAATAATATCTATTGTAGATGTACTGTAGTATTATTAATAAAAATAAAAATAAATATGTTTAACACACACACAAACACGGTCGTATGTCCCTAAGGTAGGGAACTTAATGCCTATGATTTAGGTAACAGCCGACTGATATATATTTTAAATTAAATATAAATATAAATAATACATATGTAAATAAACATACATATATTACACCCAGACTCTGTGTGGGAATCGAGCTCACAATTCTGAAATAGAATGCAGGGTCAGTGCCAACTGCGTCAACGAGCCAGTCAATTAAAAAGTTAGTTTGTCTTTTTTGTCGTAATAAATTAAAATCGAAAGAACAATTGGAATCTTAAATAAATACTTGTTCTCAAAATTGTATATTTATTCGAAATAGATTAACGTGAGCTTATTAATTTCTGTTCAACTGTGATCAATATTTTCCACTTTCATAATTTTTAAATATTTAAAATAAGTACCATCAGAAAGGAGGTGGAAATTGTATATTAATTAATAGCAAATATCACGTAGTTCCAGTCAATACAGTTTTAATTGGATAAACGGATGCAGAGAACATAATTGGAACTTCCGGGAGGTTTAATGACAGACATGATAAGCGGCCATCTCTATTGAAATTACTCGTTTAATAGCGTTTTTAACTTCAAAATAAATAAAATTCTTGAATTTAGTTCTGGCGTAAACGATTTACGTTATCTTAATAAACGTTAGATGAAAATTAAAATTTATTTTTCCTATGATGCTGATTGTTATTCGATATTATTAATAAAAAAGCAATTTGTTCTCATTAAAACTTTCTTATTAGGTACGTATTGTAGATTTCTCTATAAAAATATAATTTCTTTTTTAATAGCAGTAATATTACAAATACAAAAGTGGCCTTTTAAAAGCAATAGCAAGAATTATTGTTGAAATATTACCGCTTACATAAAATTATATTACGTTTAATTTATTATATCTACCATTAATTTTTAATTCTTTTGTAAACGAAAGCTCTTATTTTCTTTATTTTGTATTATAAAACTATTTATCTCATGTTTACTTTTTCATTTATATAAGAAAAGAATACATATAAATAAATATTTTTCACCTACAGACACGGTCGTCTGTTCGTAAGCCTGAGAAAAATAAATTATATATTATAATTAAAAAAAATATTATATATATGTCGGAGTCGAGTCATAATCACATTTGATCGGAGCACAGGTGCCATCTACTGGAGCTTGGCGGAGTTATACTTTCCAACACTTCCCGTATAACACCTACTCAAATCAATAGTGAAAATGATGTTACGACATTTATTATAATAATTTAATATTGTTAATTTTTAATAGTTTAGCTTTGTAAGTTATTTTTAAATATTGTTAATAAAATTAGTCGATCAACTGAAACTTTGTATAAAAGCCGTTGCCGCGTGCCGTAGCACGATTGTGATATTTTTTTTAAGACACGGAGACGGTCAGACGCAATCACCACGACTAGATACCTGGGCAGGGAGCACTGGCTGAGATAAGTAGATTGTATTAATTATTGTGTTATTGTTGTAATGATTTAATGTTGTATTAATGGTTTCTTATTTAAACCAGCAACTGCTGAGTTTCTTGCCGATTCTTCTCGGCAGAATCTGCATTCCGAATCGTTGGTAGCTTCACAATAATTATAATCAATTAGTATACGAAATAAGTAATATTTCGTGATGAAATATACGATGAGATTATACTATCCTGACTTTATTCTTTTATTACGCTTATTCCTTGACAGAAGGTAATTAAATAATTATTTTAAAGAAAACAGTAAACGTTGCTTTCTATTTATTTTAATCAAATAATTACAATTCCTCATTCGAGTAGTATAAAATAGATTATTCTATATAAATTTAAATAATTGTTCATATTATAACAAGGTAAAAAGTACTCTGTCTTCCGAGATATATATATATATATATATATATATATATATATATATATATATATATATATAGCATAATTATTTTCATTAGTAATTTCCATTGCATTATTGTGATTGATATATACTGGACGTTATTGGGAAGTGTTGGTTCAAATAAAGAAAATTGGAATCAAGGTTGTATGTCAAAATGTCGATAATCACTCAGTACTTTATAACTAAATGATATAGCACTTCACTTCACAATCACCTAAGATGTAGTTCAAAAAATATATATAAACATAAAAGGTATAGAATACGAAATAAGAAATTAATTAAAAAAATCAAAAAACCCGACTGCGTAAAATACTCTTATTATAAACTAAAAAGAATAAATTATTGCTACAGTAAGAAAAAAAAATCAACTCTTCCCCTCATTCCGCCCTTTTCGGGCGCCATTTTGAAAATTTATATAGCCTATGTCACTACTACAATTTAGACAAATCCAACGACACCTCATATGTCAAAAACCGTCCAGCCGTTTGGGCTATAGGGCGTGCCAAAGAAATGGACATACATACATACATACATACATACTTTATGTACGAGATAACCCTCCTTCTGTCGCAGTCGGGTAAAAATTAAAACATAATAAAAACGTCAGCGTTGGAACCACGTCCTAGCTTTTCTACTAGTAGGTAATCTTAGGACTGTTGAAGTCCAGGGTTGGCATTGTTTTAAACAATTGTTTAAAACAAGTGTTTTGAACAGTGTTTAAAACACTTAGACAAATGTATCGTTTTTAAAACGTGTTTTATAACAATTTGTTTTAAACGTGATTGAAACACGCATAAAAAACAGTATTGTTTTTTTTTTACGTGTAGTGATTAATTTAACGCAACCCATTATTTTTATTTTTTTTGGTTGATATAGATAATGAAGCTGGTAACTCTGATTTCTATTACTGGCCTTACTTTTCCGAAATATAGAAATAAGGGGCGGCTCGTATGTTCAGATGGGCGAAACTTGAGAGTGTGTGCGACGTGCGTGCGCGTGTGGGTTACCAAGTAGAGGCGATTGTTTGTTGGATATTTCTTGTTAGGGATGGAAACTTGTCACAGAGAATCGATTCTCGATTCCGATTCCAATTTTTTATCTTTCGATCCTCAAAATCCGCCACGAGATGGATAGACGACTTGAGGAGAGTCACCGGAAGCCGTTGGATGGAGGCTGCTTTGTACTGGTCGCTCTGGAGGTCTATAAGGGAAGGCCTACGTTCAACAGCAGACACGCAATGGCTGATATGATGAACATATCGTAGCGTTGGATTGATAGTTTTAGTTTATGATATTTTTATTGTTCACACTTGCGTTAGTAATCTACTTACATGCGTAAAAAGAATGTCATTACTTCAACGTAGCTTTTTTTTTTGTCGCAGGGGAATCCATTTACGGATGATATCCAGGATGCCCGGGTCGGCAGTCCTAGACCTATGTCGGACTCGGCACTTTGGGAGTGCAATACCGTACTAAACCCCTGCGGGAGCCTTCAGCCGCTTTAATTGGAGGGTCCCGGATCTGCAGGCAACAGGACCCCTCCAGCGACAGGCTGGCCTCGGCGAAAAGACCAGACTTCTCCTCCATGGGGACTGTTCGGCTCACCTCTGAACCAGGGATGTCAGACGTACCAGTTTCTTGGTACACATACCAGGTTTTAGGGTCGCGTACCATGTACCAAGATTATTAATCCTGGTACGCAAAAAATACCAATATTTGGCCGTGGATCGACAAAGATATGTATTCGGTCGCCGATTCCATATTAGAGGTAAAAAAAAAAGGTCGTCGGTTGTACATATTATACGTAAAAAAAAAAAAAAAAGTTCGTCAAGTTTACATGAGACGAAAAGACAGGTTGTCGAATGTGTATGTAGCTAAAAAAAAAAAAAAAGGTCGTCAATTTCACATGACCTAAAAAAAAAAGGTCATCCCTTTAACATATCGATATATTATATCAATGTTGGCAACACAGCTAAGGCGTACCAGTTTTTCGTGATCAGTACCAACTTTTCAGCCTGCTCGGCAACGGTACCTGGTCGTCCGATAATTGTGTCGATAATTTGTTACGATGAACGTTACTACGTATTTGGGTTTCAAAATTGCTGTAGAGGAACAATTGACACCGATGTTGGCAACACCGCACCGGAGCACAGGCGTACCAGGTTTTTCTCTTCCGTACCAAGTTTTTAACCACCTTGGTACCAGGATTTTAAAGTATCTGTCTAACATCCCTGCTCTGAACAGTACCGACGACGCCGTATCTAGCGGGACCGGGTTCCCATCCCGGCCCGATACGGGCACAGGGGCGTTACTGGAGGCGCATTAAGTAGCGCCTCCTACGCACCCCCATTCGTCGCCCGCGGATGGAGGCCACGTCGGCGGCCTCCTCTCTCACCCGCTCATCGGCCTCCTTCTGGGACATTACGGTCTCGCAGAAGGAGACCATCGCCTTCCAGGACTCGTCGTCGCCGAGCATCGCGATGATAATGCTCGGGAGCGACAAGTCCCCTCTGAGGACCGATGTCAGACTTTGGCGCTGTGGTAATCTACGCACACTCCTAAAAAGGTCAATTGGTATCAGATATTACCTGCGATCGAGAATAGATTCTAAATGATCGATTATTTCAAGACAAAAGTCGATTCTCAAGTAGAATCGGAATCAACTTCGCCATCCCTATTTCTTGTTCAAATTATGTTAGAAATTTTATTTTACTAGATTATTGTATATAGCTTAGCAAGTAATAAAAAGAGAACATCATCAACGTAGTTGAAGTCAATTAAATACGCATTATTAAGGATAGCTCAAAAACTACTAGTCAGACCTCGCTCAAATTTAAATGGGACCACTTGACAAGCATCAGATTTCAAATATAAAAATAATCATCAAAATCGGTACATTCAGTATAAAGTTATGGTAACACACATTAAAAAAAAATTAGAAGAATTGAGAACCTCCTTTTTTTTGAAGTCGGTTAAAAATTAATATCAATGTTTAGATTATTGCCTACTTTTATTCAGATATTCTTAAAATACAATAATCGACACGTGTTATAAATTAACGACAATCAGTAATTAAATAAGAAATTCAATAAATTTTTTGTTAAAAAATAAATTTAAATCAAATTAAAATCATTACAATTATGATACAAGCTAATGATATATAAGTACAATTAATAGTTTTTGCCATATTAGAGACATTACTTACTATTTCATGTTATTTTTATCATTTTGGCTTCTGGAGGTTCATTTATAGTTTTAAAATGTCACCTTTTTATATAAATGCCGTACAATGTAACGTATACTTAAAATGAAGACATAATCTTTTAAATTTTAATGCAAAACGGTATGCATTGTGGAATGGTTTTGAAATGTATAAAACATTAACATTTCTCTTTTTGACGCTCGTTTTATTCTGTTTAGTGCTTTTGAAGGTCCTTACCGTTATATTGTTAGCTAGATTTTATTTTGTAAGTACTTTAGAATGCGGTTTTATTTTACTTAATGTTCTTAATAATGATCTAGTGAATACAAAAACAGAAAACAACATTTTTAATTAATTATTACAATTAGTAGAACTTAATTTAACAGAAAGATACTGTAAATGTCTCACGGCTGGACAAAGGTGGTATATAGAAATAACGGCCAGAAGTTATTTCGCTATGCTACTCCGTTGCCAGTTTGGATAATTTTTTTCAATTAAGAGTAACGATCGCTATCAAATCTTGGTCTTTGCATATCTTTTGGCACACCGTAAGGAGAGTACTACAACGACAAATAGCCAGGCCAGAAACAAATATTTACACACATACAAAAAGCAGGAATGAAGACCACGACCTTTTGGCGTTAACTATCGTCACCACTATACTAAAAAGGTCGTCTAGTAATATCAAAGTGTAGAAATTTGATGACATTAATTTTCAAATAATTATTAAATAAAACGGTTGATAAAAATTAAAATTAATCAAATATTAATTTTATAATAAATGTTACGCTACATAACATATTCAATGCAAAACTGCTTCATCGTAGAACTTTGTCCGTACTCTCTTGTGGTCAAATTATTCTGTTAATTTTATTAATTTCTCATAGTTACACTTAGTCCAATAATTTTAGTGTTGGAATAAGCTCGAGTAGTTTAAAGCAATTTATACCTAATGCCACTATTAATGATTTTAATAATATTTTCAGCCATTCAGTTTACTTTACCGATAAAAAAATGTATCAAATATTGAAATAATTGTTTTATTTAATTCATCTAAAATATTTATCAGTGAGTGGTCTGTTGTAATGGAAATGAAACTTGTGATTTTTTATACAAATTTAAAATATAATTTTTAATACTTTGTCAAAAAAGTACGTATTAAAACCATTGTTGAAAAAACAAACTACATAATTAAAAGTACCACATTAATAGCATAATGCTATTAAAATCGTCTTTTTATGAGTTACTAGTAAAACAGACGAATAAAATACAGTCAGTACAACTAAATGTCCAAATTTAATTGCAGCAACCATTTGTCAGCTCAGCGATAATATTTAAATACAGCTTTACATTGCTTTAGAGAAACGAACAGTGACAATGTATTTTTTTATAACAATTTTAAGTTGTAAATCCGTTCCAATAACTAAAATTTAATGTGAAATGAAAATGTTGTCATGTACATATAACCAAATTGGTGCAATTGTATATTTTAAGTCTTTATTTTATCGATGCTCGTTATATAACGATGACAGGTTGGCTTAATGGTCACAACTATTGGCTGTTACACTAGCAGTTACGGATTCAATTAGCATTCATGACAAATATTTATACAAGCCATACAGAGGTGAGATGATTTTTTGATATGTTTGTGTGATATATGAGAAGGTTTTTTTTAGCTTAGCTTTCTAACACACAAGACACACAGTAGACTAGATTAAGAGATGTTTCAAAATTTAGTCGATCTTGAATTTCTTGAGTAAGTCCATAATTATATATACGAGTATAAATATATAACGCACTACCTAATGGTAACCATATAGCCATCCGTAAAAATGTATGTTAAATGACTTTCAGTCGCTGAATAGCAGCAAGCAAAGACATAATGGCGTACGTCCAATTATGTATTGTCTTACTTTGTTGATGTCGTCTTATGTTGAAGAGTCACATATGTATATTCTATGATCACTGCAACATAGTTTATACTTATGTGGGATCATCGTTCTCATATATTATTATATAATATTGTAAAGGTGTCAAATTACAAATAAATAAATAAATAAATATTGGTAATCCGAGCAAAACGAACGCTGCGTTGTTGAAAACGCATGCTGAGTGACATATAAATGACAGTTTACTGTTAAGTGTAGCGCCAAGTATATGAGATGGTCTCGGCATAACCTTATCGTCAGAAAACTTATCTTAGGCGTATCAAGAAGTGCACCAAGACACTTTTTTCTCGATTAACCTACGTATTTCATTTAGTAAACCAAATGCCTAAGGTACTCACTTTGGATAGGATGTACCTGAGGTACTGGCAGTGAATATTGCAGTGTTATTCGCATATGGTAATAAGAGGTTTTGTATAATATAATTATTTTCTATATGTGGGTTGACAGATCGTGGGAATATTTCTAAAATTTTTATGGATTTGTTTATCTATTTCGATTGTTTCAACGGATAATTGAATGAAAATCTAATAAATCAGCAAGAATAATATTGTAAATTATAACTAGCAGCGTTAAAAATTACTACTAATTAATCGGAAGAAATTGTACATCTACTGGTAGCCATTCTACGTTCGATTTCCAAGCCTTTCTTTAGGAGGTACCAAGAAGCGGTAAGAGATTTTTAAAATATTAGGTCTTCAAGTTGTTATGTAGGACTAGTGGACGCTTAAATATTGTTACTAGAATACTGGTACTTTGCCATTTTCTTGGTGAATGGAAAATAGACTTTCAAATTACAATTTAACAGATATTTACATTACTCGCTCTGCTACTTCAATAATTTACATAGTAGACAAAGGATGTTTAATAGTGACGTTAAATTAAGTATTATTGGGGAATATGATTTTTTAAAGAATAATTCATATTATATATTTACTTTAAAAAAAAGTGAAATTTTCTCCTACATTGCAATGTTTCTACAGATCCATCGATAGATACTGGTGTACATCTAGAAACAGACACTATCTATATACTCTGAAGCGGTCAACATGGAAATACCGTGAGTGGTAAATCGTAGGCCACATGGTGTCAGGACCGCAAAAGTGCTTTTTGATAGACAGCCGCGCCATGTCCGGTCTCACTGTTCCATGTACAGAGAATTTTTCGTTAATTCACTATTCTGGATTAATTGCATTTAACGGATTTTCGGTTTATATTTTATTTTACGCATTTAATTTGTAACATTTTTGTGATTATATCTGTATAAACATATTTTTTCTGGTAATAATAGGTTGTAGTAGGTACTAGACTACTATATTTTTTCCACAAAAAAACAAAAAAAAATGGTACTAGACTACTGTTTCGGTACAATATCAATTACCTCTATCGGTGTTTCAAAAATTACTAACATACATAAATAATGTAATAATTTATCTAGCAACAATAAATTATATTATTTTTATGGTTAAAATTTTTGAACCCTTATCCGTGTGTTTGAGTAAACCTTTTAAATAAGAAAAAATATTATGTCGTAGGCAAAGCTTAGTGTTCAAAAATAAAATATGAAAACTAAGTAATAATAACTAAAAACAATTATTTGGTCTAAAATATATACTCGTACAGCCTTATTGTAAATTAACCCTTAAAGTCGCAAAATATTTTTTGTAAAAAAAAACAAAATGTGGTAATGTCGGAAGTTTAATTATACAAAAAAGACACGGAAAAAAATAATAAAAAAAATAAGAATTAATAAATTTAAAAAAAACAATACGTATATTATAGTATACATTGCTACTTTTCACACAATCATATCTTTTTTTGCAATGTATAGTATACTATACAAATATCGCTTTTAGGTTTTATTGTGATAAGCTAAAAAACAATTTCTATTTTTCACGTAGCATAAATGTACCTTGCATTTAGTGCACATGGTACTTGCTTGACCATTTTTGCAATATTTGCAACGTTGATAGACTGTCAGTTGAGGCCAATGGTCAAACCTGTCATACCGGACGTCATCAGATGGTCTTTCCGCTACTGGTTTTTTTATTTTTTTATTTTCAGAAACCGACTCTATCTCCTTCACTGAGACTCTTCTGTCTCTTCTTAGTAGTCCCGCATAGACTTGGTACCGGAAGTTCTTTAGGTGATCCAATTTCCTGACGGTTTGAGACATTCTGTCATGTCTACGTCGCAACAACCAAGCATTATTAATGCAGATATCTAACAACTGTGAAAAAATATTCATGTACCATCTATGGGACTTAATTCCTGTACGGTATAGTGATATAAGCATATCTGCTAAATCGACACCACCCATATGCCGATTATAATGCCTAACGATCTGAGGACAAGTCACATCAACATAACCACCGTTTTCTTTACTAAATCTTTTTATTTTCTCTAATGGATATGCATCAACATAGGAACTAACTAAAGTAACTTGTTTATTGTCAAACCACTTTACCACACTTAGCTTATTTTTATTGCAAACAACTTGACAGAATGTTCCCCTACCTTTTTTCTTCAGACTCTTATCTGTAAGTAATTTTTTTCTAGCATCTTTCAATCTGTTTTGTCGAATCGTTCCCAAACTAAAAATTCCATATTCCTCCCTCAATAGATATATTAGCTCCAAAGACGTAAAATAGTTATCAAAATATACAACACTACCTTTATTTTTCACTGTTTTGCATAACGCTATAACAATTTTACTTCCAAGGCCCAAAGATTCCTCCTCTTCTGAAAATTGAATGCCCCTAAAAGTATCGTCTCCAGCATAAAGCAAAAAATCGTAAATTATGCCCGATACTCCGGCTCTTACAAGATTTTTGAAGCCCCATTTGCTTGGTTTATTAGGGTTGTATTGGCGACGACAGCCTGCCTTCTTACCTTTATAAGGTATGATCATTTCGTCTATACTGTAGGCGTTTTCTTCTTCAACCAGCAAACATTGTGTTCGAATATAATCAATTAAAGGACGAAGCTTATAGTACCTGTCCTGCAAATCAGCTTGACTATTGTCTGTGAAATGAATAAATCTTCTTATTTGTTGAAATCGTTTTAGGGACATAACTTGAGCAACTTTGGAATAGTGAAAAGAGGTACTCCAATAATCCTTGTATGATGGCATAACCACGATACCCATTATAACATTAATGGCTAGAAAGTCCAATATCTCATCATTAGATACTTTGATGGATTTACCGGTTTTTTGAACGCTGTATAAGTTGGTGTTATCTGTAATACTAGCCACCATTTCCTTTGGAAAAAATCTATAAAAATAATCCAATGGTGACCAATCAATCGGCACATCTTCTTGGAAAATGAGATTTTGTATTTCAGCTTTGTGCTTAAATGGTACATTTTTCCAACAAAAGGATAACTGTATCTTTTTTATGCATGTTCTTTTTATTTTTCGGGCAACAACAGTAGGTACAGAACGCTTTCTTTGTGTACGAGTGACTACAGGACTGGATGTCGATTGCATTGTAGATGATTGAACTGAAGGTAAAGATGGTATGGATGAAATTGAAGGTAGAGCGTCGTAGTTACACTGGGTAGGGTTTGGAAATACTGCATCAAGCACCGGCGAAAGTGCTGCTTGAATTTGGTCTTCTTCTTTATCTGCAGATTCATCACAACTGTCTAAAATATTAAGTCTTTCAATCGAAGAATCTAACGAAGGTGCAGGCGAACTTTCTGGCGTTTTAACTTCACCATCGCTGCTCGTACTATCACTAGCATCAGAACCAGCATTTCGTGAAGGTACCAAGGCCAATATGCGCCTGGATCTAGCGCTTGAAGCAGTCTAAAACAAAGCAGTAGGAGCATGCAGGCAAACCATAACCATAACATAAAATATTCAAAATTAAAATTCAAAAGTAAAGTTCATATAATCGATTTTATTACTTCCAATTTTATCTCAAATATATAAGATATATCATTCTCGGATTAGTAGCAATGTTTATTATTCTATACATAACAAAAAAATGTTAGATACGAGCAACGGTAGCAGTGTATAATATACTATACATTCAAATAAACATTGAAAAAAAACAGACAAAATCATGATCCCAGCACATTATTTATATAAAAATACAATAATAAACATTTGACAATACATTTTATTTATCAGATATTTAAAATTAGTTCATAAAACATATAAAAAAAATAAAAGTTACCTTAGCAAAAACTGATACACGCACCATGTCGGTTATTTTTCACAACTAATTTGAAATTACCATAGACAATCGTGACTTTTTTATTTTTTGACATGTAAAGGAACGTTCAAAAATAACATTTCATTAATAATTCAGGCTTAAAACAACTCTTTTGCTGTGGTAGATTTTTTTAAAGTTCAATGTATAGTATAATAAACAAAATTACTTTAAGGGTTAATAAATCATTAATAAAAATCGATATGAATTTAAATGCGAAGAAGAGTATAAACAGAATATTTAAATACATATATAAATGCATAATGGAATATTTGTTACATTAATATTCAAAGAACAAACTTCACGTAGAGCTGTAATTAATCACCGAGGGTGATAAACAATTTCAACGATAAACGCAAATAAATAACCCGAAATACATTAGAAAAGCAATGTTTGCTAAAGAACTCCAGAAAGTTATCACGTTTATTCGAGTTAACATAAACAGCAATTACCCGACACCAAACGTTCCTTGGAAGGAAACGAACATTCCTCGGGGTAAAAGCGGAAAAACGCTGCGGAGAAAAAGTTAAATAGATATTTTATCACTTTTATAGCCACTTACTTTGAGCCCCGCGTGAAATATAGTGACTGGTGGTTAGGTGATTGCGTATGCAGCGTGATTTCTGTACTGTTCATTAGATAAGTACTACAAGCGATATATTAGAACAGTTTAATATGCTCGATGTAGCTCGGACCGGGAAATTGCTAATGTATTACTATTTGTGTTTTGTAAACAATTGCACAAATGCTGTTAGTGAAATTTAAGTAAAATTTATTTTATTGTGATGATGTGATGATGTGATTTGATTTGATTTGATCCAGTGTCTGTAGCTTTGATTTAAAGAATTTTGTATTAAAATACTAATTGTAAGCACTACCTACATCTAATTAAAAAAAAAAAAAAATGTAATTATGGGCATTTCTGTTTTTTTTTTTAGATTTTGTTTTAGTCTAATACCTTAATCAACTTGCATTTATTATATTTATACTACAGTTTTCTGAGATTTTAGATATTTTTAAATCTAGATGATTAATCTAGATTTTTCCACAGGTTTGCGCATTAGACATTACAACCGACTGTACTTCTAGTGGTGGCAGATTCGATTCTCACTCGTGAGAAATGTGTAAGTCATAGGATTTTTATAGTTATCTGGGCGTAAGTGTTTGTATTTAGATTTCGGACACTTAACGCTTGATTTCACCCTGTTGAAGGTCGTTATATGGCGAACTTAAAAATAGATGTTAAAATCAGTACTCTATACTGATATTACTTTTTTATGATTTTCTGGCGCATTACTTATACTGATTTTGACAAGGTTCGTTTAATGAACAATAGAAACAACATAACACTTCTTTTGAGCTTCACTCGAGTAAAATGAAACGGAACGTTTTTTTTTCTTCTTTTTATCCTTAGATATGCATGCTTTTACGGTAGTTAGTCTGAGTTATATTTCAGTCGAATTATTGAAGAAATATTTTGAGACTTTTTAGTCTTCTTTTACTGCGAAGCTTTGACTATCATCATTATTATCATTCATCGGTCTGGGTTTTTGTAACGACTGGACTATTCGTCTCTGGAACATATTACGATAGTCTATCCATAAAGCTCCTTCACGTGTCTCATTTAAGAGACAACGGAAGGAGTTCTTTTTAATCAAAATTTAACTTACTATGTACTATTAGCTCAATAAATATTTAATATAAATTCTTTATATGTGTGTTTTTATTGTTGTCATAAGCTTGTTAAGTTTTATGCATGTATCGAATTTTATTTTGTGTTTGAGGTGATATCTTACATTTACCACTAAATTATTTCGAAAACCTATTACCTTTTATTACTAACAGTAAATATGTTGATATCGACGAAGAAATCATTGACTTATCTTTTAAAGAAAGAAATTGACCCAAAACAACGGTCAACGTATCCCTATTCTGGTTACCGTCGACCATATTCAAAATTCAATTAAAAACAAAACAAAATATCATACATGCCTACACGTATAAAAACAATTAGGGGAGAAGTTTTCGGTCAGATATTTAGGTCAAAGGGAAATGGCATGGCGTAGCATTATCCGCATAATTTCGCGGACTAACAATGTTGCGTCCCTTGGTTAACGGGTGCCAATGCTTTTTTATACAATGTTTCCTTCCGACCCGAGGACATTGTTACTGCAATTGCCATTTGTGGGTATGAATAAAACATACGCTTAGCTTTGCAGCATTCGGACTTGCTAACGTATGTTTTCGTCTGAATTCAACAAAAGAGATTACAAGGCGGGCAATGTTTTTAATGATGATTATGAGTAAATTTTTATAATTTTCTTTTTTCAGTAATACATAACGACAGTAATATTATTGTTGGTTTTATAATAACTACAATTTATATTAATAAAAATTTTGCACTAACCAATGTGTAATTGGCCATACATCTTTCGCGATTTAGTACAAAGCTTAGTTTGGGCTCCAGACTGTTTATCGATGCATTTCTAATGTATTCATTAGCATCTTAATGCCGTAGGAACCTTACACGACAGTACATTGTAGCAGTGTTCGTTTGGGATTGTGAATTTACATAAACTAACAATATTATCGCCTATTATTATATTTTCAACTACTTTTCATCTAAGTTTTGTGTAGCATCTTTTAATATACTCGTAGAATTTCTATTTACTAAGAAATAATGAGTAAACTTTATCTCAAAGGTAACAGTAAAAATTTCAAGATTCAAAGGGGCCAATTAAATACTTAATTACAAAGTTTGAACGGGTCTTAAAAATAAAATTTGAAAATAGAACGTTTCCATTACAATACAGAGCGGGACTCGAACATGACAAATTTTGGCTCCATAATTTAAATTCGCCGTTGTAGAGACAGCTGTCGCTTCGACGCAAGCCTGTTTGTGCAAAATTTTATTGTAAAAATATTTGTTCGAGAAGTGACTATTATATTAACATTTTTTAATGATTGAGATACACTTATACAATAAAATCTTTATTAAAAAGAAGAAAAAAAATGTTTTTTTTTTATAATTTATAATTTCATATTCTATTTGCAATGCACATATCGAAAAAAACTGTACCTAAATACTCTATATAATGGTATATTAAGTTGTTGCAAAATAAATTATAATTAATATTGAGTATATTCTTGTTATAATATTGTTATTATTAATACTGGCGAGATACGATGGGAAGTTACGATGTCAAACAGGCTCAATCACGGCGGAAGTTGACATGAAGTGCGTGATAGCCAGAGGGCGCGACTTGACAAATAGGTACGTCGCAAGCTTGATAAACAGTCGTGTTCTGTATTGTTAATAGAATTAACTGGCGTGATTAATCGATTGCGGGTTACTAAGTTTTATGTTGTCGTTACGTGTCGGCCGGCACGCTAGTTTGTTTCTTTTTTGTATGTATCTATTTTGTAAGTATTTTTTTTATATTGGCGTTTCTTATTGCTTGCGATGGTGACACTCTATTTTTATAATTTATTTTTTATTTTTATATGTTAGTTGAATAGGCAAACTGGCAGACGTGCCACCTGATGGTAAGTGGTCGACGTCGCCCATGAACATAAACTAGTTTACCTGGAACTAGCCCAGCCAACTCATTTATGTGTTGCCTATCCTGAGACATATGATGTTAAGTCTCGATGCCAGTAATTACACTGCCTGTCTTGCCCTTCTTTCCGAAACACAGCAAAGCTGTTTCACGGAAGAAATAAGCAAGATGGTGGTACCCATGCAGCCGGGAGCGCGGCACAGTGCATCCCTCCCACCGGTGAATTTGTTAATTATATTTTGTAATTGTACAAACTATTTCATTCTAAATATATTGATAGCAGTTCTCAGTTTATTATTGCTCACCAGGCAATTATAAGCTTCGAATAAGACGACTCATCGTTTTCTCGTGGATAAATCAATGAGTAACGGCATCTATATAATACGATATCTAGACCGCCCTACGAGACCGCCATAAAACGGTCATGACTGAACGCGCATAACATGTCCAAAAATGAAAACACGGTTGAATTAAAGTATTGTTTAGGTACAAATAAAATAGAACATAACGAACGGGGAACACGGAAAGAGGTGAGCGAGGAACACAATGCCTTTCAAACCCAAGAACAGTTGTCTCTTCAGTCAAATTGAATAAGTTTCCTGCAGTGCAATGTTATTAGGCATTCCATTGAGGATACTATAGCGACGGAGATTCAAATCTAATATGTTACAGACATGAAAAAAAAAATTATTTTTCTGAACAAATTAATAAATTTTTTTCGTCGATGTTTTCAATGAAACTAAACAAATTATAAACATAAGAAGCTTAAACTAATGTCCTCTTTTTAATTATAAATTTGAATAAAAAAAATATAATTATATTAATTAAGAAGTGACAATTCCAACAAAGAAAAGTACATGTAATATTTTAAAAGTATGAATAATGGTAATAAAAAAAAAATTGAACAGGTAGACTAATGTAAACCAACACGAAACGAAATGGCTGACGTCCGATAAAAGGACGTAGTTAATAAAAGCAACTGTGACCGGTAAAGTTGGCGTGTTAATTGCAAACATTGCTCTCCATAGTGCTCCATAGTGGCAGCGAGAGTGAATTTTGCTGCATTTTATTCGTTTTAATCCGATGGTTTTATGAAACTCATGAAATAAAGTAGCTCGTCAAGCTTTTGTTATATCACAATTTTTTCCCACAAATATTGAAATGAAAACTTGACAGATAACAGATTTAATTTTTAATATTTAATTGGTCGTATAGATAAGGAATTGTTGACGTCAAAAGCAAAACGAAATTAAACAAAAAAAGTACACCATCTACTTATCTAGACCGGTATTTGGCTTCGTATTGTGTCGTCTGTCATCAGCCAGAATATTAATATTATTTTTATGATATAAAAGAAATAATCGTTAAAACTTAATGTTAGAAAATTACTACAACTGTTTTCAATGTTTGACTAATATGATTCTTATTATTGTTCCATAAACTTTAGCATTTGTTAAAAACACCGGCACACAAAAAAAAAAGTTGTCAGTACTTTTGACGGGACCCATATATCTCTATGTATTTCGACCCGCTGAATCCGAATTTGAGGTCAGTTTGACCCGTACACCGTCAAATTTTCGAGAAAACTTTGAAAAACCGAAAAAAATGACGAAAATCGGCAATTTAGGCGATTTAAAATGATTTAAAAAAAAAATTGATCTAAACTAAGCATGATTTTTATGTATTTTGACCCGCTTAATACTTATCTGAAGTTTATTTAGACCATAAGCCATTAATAGTTTGAGTAAATTCCAAAAAACCCTGAAAAATTGCAAAAAAAGCAAAAATTCCAGATATTGTGTTAAAAAAAAAATATAAAATTAAATTAATCATGATTCTCATGTATTTCGATCCGTCGAATATAAATCTTGAATTTATATGGCTCAGACATCTCTAGAAATCTAAATCAATGGCAAAAAACCACTGAAAATCAAAATAAATCAAGTCCGTTCATTTTTTCAGGGTTTTTTGGAATTTAATTTTTCAGGGTTTTTTTGGAATTTACTCATTTATATACGTTATATAAGAAAATATTTAATATTTTCTTTTGCCTATAAATAAAATAATCCCGTGAAATAGTAATAATTAATATAAAAGTAAAGAAAAATAAAATGCAATTTAAAATATAGCTTCACCGAGCCAAGTAAAATAAAGAAATACTTTACAAATTGCCAATGCCTTCCTGAGTTTTTGTTGCCATTTCATCGTCAGGTTATGAGGAAGCGTCAAAACACCATGATATATAAAGAAACTTCGTGGCTTGATGCCAGGCATGTCGGCTTGTTCTTGAGACACACGCGTGTAAGGAATGGTTAATAATATTATTTTAACAAAAAAAAAAGTGTGCTGTCGTTAAAAATAGGCAATATATATAACATGTCGTAAAAAATAGACAATATATTGACGACGCGTTGACGCAGTGGTCACACCAACTGGCTGATGCGCTGCCGGTTGCGGGTTCGATCTCCGCACATGACAAATATTTGTATAGACCATAAAGATATTTGTCGTGGTCTGGGCGTTTGTGCTTGTGTATTGTGTGTATTTCCGGACCCCCAACACATAATTCACATCCTACTGGGGCCCGTTGAGTGTGAGACGTTTATTATTATTATTTATTATTAATAGCGTATATGTTAAGCAGTACATATCCTGTTCGCCATATTTTTTTTACCTTTCTGAAATAAAAAACGATTTTTTTTATCGATACCCTAGAGAACGAGATAAAATAATAAAACTATATTTTATAATATGATAATAAAATCGTCATGAAAGATAAAATGATGTCATCTGAAATTTATTTATCAGTTTATATATAAAAAAACTCAAATTTCAAAAACATTCGTCACATTTTCAGGCAGCGTGTCACAAAAGGGAAGCTAAGCATAAATCCGCTTGTGAAACGAGAGCGCGGCGTGGAACCGATGCATACGTACTATTTTAGCGCATCGTATTTTGTAAGTTACAACGAAGTGATTTATCGATAGTCGGTTGTTTTGAGATAGCTAGATATTGCAATCTTATACATAACCAAAATAAATACTCTACTCTGAATTATAGTTTTAAAGTAAATCTTCTATTTTTGATTCGTGAATGCAAAAACTTAATTCCCTCGTAGTCGTTTCCATAGCTACAGCGCTAGGTTTATTAGGACTTATTGCAGGAAAGGTTTAATTAAAAGTAACGAGCAAAACCCGAAAACTAATTGTAAATAACCACTAAGAGAATCTCGAACTTTTATTCCTTCATCACTTAAATGAATAAAATTCTACCGATATACCGGTAATTTAAAGTTCGAGACTCGATCGCTGAGTCACCTGCGGAGCTAACTTAAATCGATTCGTTTATCGATGCTTCACGAACAATTAACCTTTTATCGTTGTTTTATTACAACATTATGTAGATACTTACACTATTCAACTTATGCATACTCTGAATATTGTAACATACATTATCATATATTCTATATCTGTAAAAAAAACATGACTTATTTATTTTCAACTTAATCGTCATCTGTCACAGTGTCAAAAAAGTTTTACTTCAACCGCGTGTAAAGGTTACTCACATTTAAATTTTTAAAAAGGTATAATCGGCAACGGCAATCAAAAATTTATAAAAAACCGTTTCTATTGCTTTGTAAAAATTTTATTTGTAAGAAATATTCTATAACAATCAGGATTTATAACAAAAAAAATGATTATTTAGATTCTTTTGAAAAATTCAATTACAATAAATTCTGAAAATAAGGTAAAAATATTTTACATACGTTTAAAATAAAATTCAACCTCATTTTTATTTAAGCTAGATAACCAGCGCGGTTTCAGCTGCGGTTATGTCTACTACTCCGCTAGCGTCGTAGTTATGACTTACAACTTTTTTTTTAAACTATAAATTGTAATTTCTAGCAGAAAGCGCTTTAGAAGATTGAACCAGTTGATTAAATTACTACATTATTATACCCCGAGATTAGATTGTTCAAAAGAATATGCGAATGTTAAAAGTGTCATGCATTTTTATCTTATAACGTAAAAATAACATTAGTGGTTTAAGCTTTGATTTGTTTGTGTGCCGTTTTGAAAAGCTATGTTATTGTCTAAAAAACATACATGTAACAGCAGAACTGTTAATGTAAACCTTGTATTTTGCAATTAGAATTTGGTACAAAATACTATCCCTATTTCAGATTTTATTATATTTTCAGGTTACCGATTTTGAAAGAACTTTCATTTATACAAATAGAGTAAGATCCCAGTGCCCCCAGACCTACGTCATTTTAGCAAAGCTGAAATTTTGAGGATTTCTAGTCTACTATGTAGTTAAGACAGTATGCGTATTTACTACCTCGAAAGCGGGGCCCTTTCACAGGTAGCGCGAACTAAAGGTGTATAAAAACTTTACTCACCTACGTTAAAGTAGAAACGCTCATATTTAAATATGTTTTTAAGAATATTATCAAAAACTGATATTTATTATTGCCAGACCGTTTCCGTGGGCCATTACTTCCGCCAGACGTTATAAAGGTTCTTTAAAAATTAGGCAAACTACGTTATAGTAGCAAGGCTACATTTTACATATATCACTCCTGGTACTATTTCAAGATCCTTTGTAAGCAGCCAGACCAATCCGATGGGCCAATCCTTCTCCCAGACGCCTTAAAGAGGTAAAGCTTAAACATGTACGACCACCTCTATACTCATAAACTGCACGATTATTTATGTGTCTGTAGCGTGTTTTCTATTTAGTCTATAATCGTGCAGCTCAGTCCTGAGAACAATGGGTGGATATTAAAAGATAGTCAGTTTTATTTTAATTGGTTTGATGGTGATCAACTGCCCAGTTTTGTTAGTGACTCACTACAAAATGAATTAGGTATTTTACTTTCACTTTAAATTATTTTTATATATTTGTAGCTATTCGCAACCTCATTAAATTATTTATCTTAACAGAGGAGCCAAATGACGATGAACATGATGCTGAAGATGAATTCAATATTCAATATGAATGTGAATTTGATGAGGGAAGTAGAGACTCGTGCAACGAAGACAATGAAGATGAATAGTTACAAACTATTGAATAAAATATTAATAAACTTTGCATAATAGATAATATTTTTTCAATCATAATTTGTCAACTGTAACATTTTAAACAAAAATTTTAATAAAAAATAACCATAAAATTATTTACACTTCTATTGTTTCCAATTTATTGCATCTAAATATGCAATAAATTGCATATTTAGATGCAATAAATTGGAAAGTCTAAAAAAAAAAGAAGTAAAAAGTCAAAAAAAAAAAGTCTACTTTAACGTAGACGGTAGATGAGTAAAGCTTTTATACACCTTTAGTTCGCACTACCTGTGAAAGGGCCCCGCTTTCGAGGTAATAAATACGCATACTGTCTTAACTACATAGTAGACTAGAAATCCTCAAAATTTCAGTTTTGCTAAAATGACGTAGGTCTGGGGGCACTGGGATCTTATTCTAAATAGAAAACACGCTACAAACACATAAATAATCGTGCAGTTTATGAGTATAGAGGTGTTCGTACATGTTTAAGCTTTAACTCTTTAAGGCGTCTGGGAGAAGGATTGGCCCATCGGATTGGTCTGGCTGCTTACAAAGGATCTTGAAATAGTACCAGGAAGTGATATATGTAAAATGTAGCCTTGCTACTATAACGTAGTTTGCCTAATTTTTAAAGAACCTTTATAACGTCTGGCGGAAGTAATGGCCCACGGAAACGGTCTGGCAATAATAAATATCAGTTTTTGATAATATTCTTAAAAACATATTTAAATATGAGCGTTTCTACTTTAACGTAGGTGAGTAAAGTTTTTATACACCTTTAGTTCGCGCTACCTGTGAAAGGGCCCCGCTTTCGAGGTAGTAAATACGCATACTGTCTTAACTACATAGTAGACTAGAAATCCTCAAAATTTCAGCTTTGCTAAAATGACGTAGGTCTGGGGGCACTGGGATCTTGGACCAAAACCTTGTCCAGGCTATTATGATCACTATTAGACATTGTAACCACAAAACGTTATTTTTAATTGTTGCAGATATCTTCTTCTTGACGTGTAACAAAATAGTAGCATTTTTTGAAAAAAGTATTAAAAAAAATATTAGTGCAAATTGTATACATTGTCTATATGTCTGTTTGTATTTTGGCCACACTTTGATTCCAAGACTGATAAGAGTGTTAGTTACAGACAGTCTATTATAGTTCATTGCAACGAATAGTTCCTATGGCGTTATGTTGGCAGCGATGTTTTCCAGTGTTACCACATTACCTATCCCACCTCAAAGTAAGGGTGATTTTAAAGTATTTTTTAGTTAGATTCTTATATATTTAAAAATTATTCGATTATTTTTTAATGTTTACGCGAATTTCACTCGTTATAATGAAACCACTTTTACGCCGCTACTTTACTACTGCGATAAAATCCGTAAAAGTTGTTTCATTATTAGTTATTCGATTATAATTTAAAAAATCAGGAAAGTAATATAAAGCATAAATTATTTTATAATTTTCATTGTAATTATAATCAGTCAAAAAATACTCATCCAACGGACTTATACCCGAGAGATCTCCGTCAACTTCATCTTCCATGTCATTCTCGTCATCAGAAGTGTCGCTATCGTCTCCAACTTCAATTATGAACCTGTCCATTTCGCTATAAATAACTGGGCCATCAGCGTAATATTGTTCTTCCACTTTTTTACGTGCTCACATTCTTTTCTCCATTCTTCTTCAGTGATCATTGGAAAGGCTTCTGTGATTTGGACGATTTTATTTGCTTCTTGAACTAGTGGTTTTTTTTTCAGAAATTCGTCTTTTTAAGACACTCCATATCGGCTCTATGGTGTTTAAATCGCAGTGGTAAGGTGGAAGTCTTACAATTTTATGCCCATGCGCTTCCAACACTATATCAGCTTCATAAACGGGTGGCTGTTTGTGCTCCTTTATTATTTGAAATAGCTGGGCTTTTACCATATTATATTCTAGACACGGTGTTTTCGTATACACCTAAAACAAATATTTCGGTTTATTTGTCTATTGTCAAAGTCATACATAAATCAATAATAGTCGCAGTACACATGCTTGCTTAAGTCTTACAAATAACTACCGTTTAAAAAAAATGACAGTTTAAGTGTGGAATTATTATCTGTTACTGGTAACCCTATTTGACTAACCTGTAATGGCGGCGACACGATTCTCAACACATCTTAAAGGAATTAATGGGGCATTATTACGTTTTTCACGTTTACAAAATTTCTTCAACTTTATACGATCATTCTTTCACCACTTTCGCAATCAATGAAAATGAACAAAATCTGCGGGAACGTCTTCTCGTGACAAAGACTTTGACAGACCGGGGAGCCAACATAACGCCATAGGTACTATTCGTTGAAACAAATTATACTGTTTGTACTTGTTGGGTTCGTCATAAAATAAAGCTGTCAGAAGAGTGTCAATAGAAGAACAATTTTGTGAAACTATTTATCACAGCAAGGGGAACTCCAAAAGCCGCGTCGAGAGCAGTGACTGGAGACTGGATTAAATGGGTTATGGAAGAAGCAGGCGTAGAGGCCCTGGACCTGAACGATCTGCAGCTGCTTAGCGTAACTGTTTAGAAAAAATAGCAGTGGTGCATCACCTTTCAAAAATATTACAAAAATTTGTTTTAAATCAGTCTAAGGAAAATAGTAATACCTATTTATCTAATTATTTTAATTCCATACGTTAACTTTTTCTGCAATAAATTATAGGTGATTTTTTATTTTTTTATTTCAGTTTACATTACAGATTACTTGAGACACACTATAGCATCGTTTTATTATTTACTAAGGTGTCAAAACGGAATAAATAATAGAGAGTTTTACCTTATAATAAAAAGTACTAATTATTATTTCCAAAAGACATTCGTTATCCAGCTAATATTTACTCAGTGCATCGCGATTTATATAATGATATGTAAGAACATTTCTTTTACAAAAGGAACTCGATAATTGCCTCCAAAGCTTAATCTAGAGGGCAGCGGTGTTGTCGGAACCACGAAAGAAGAAAGTATCTAAGCCTGAAAAGCTAAAAAAACTGTTTTTTGGCTCAATTTGTATTGCGGATGTCTTTTGGAAAAAATATTTAGTAAGCAAATGGTAAGGTTAGGACTAGACATATTTTTATAATAGATACTTGGTATAAAAAGTAAGTCCTCGTATTACATTAAGTCAGTAACAATTCTTATATTGTTGTTTTGCAACAAAAGTATAACATGACATTGTACCGGAATAGTCGTTTCGAGTAAGAGCTATAACGTTCGTCGTCGTTTCTATTGTAAAAACATAAAGGGGTAGAGAAAATGTACCCCCTCTAAAGGTTTATGGCCTGCTAAGTGACGAACGACCCGTTATCTTATAATTACAGTAAACCACACTATTCCATTACAGCTTACTAAGGATACAGATATACTCGACAATTATAAACTTTTTAAAAACATCAGTTTGTAATCAAATTATAGCTCGCTTTAGAAAATAAATGTCTTAATGTTAAACTAATTTACTAAAAAAACTTTTATTTTGTGCATAGTGCTGTATATAAAAATGCGTATAACAAAAACATTAATGAAACGTTAAAATGAAAAGGTCATATTACTATTAGGCTACTTCAAAAAATGTTACGATTAGCACTCTCCACATTCCAATATATTCAATCTTATTTCGCCCACAAAATAATGAAATTTTTACTGTAGTGTAATAGCAGGTTTCGTATAACCTCGTATTTTATTTCTATTATTCCTGATAATGGAATGTCGAAGTGAGTATTATTTAATTAATGTTTCAATTCGTAATGAAGTAAATCTTATATCGTTGATAGTATCTGTTAATTCAATGATCGATGCTGATGAATAGATTATGTGTTTTGTATATCATTTAAACTACCGTAATTAATTGCCTAATTGGTAATAGTTTAGGCTAGTTACACAAAAGGTAATTAGTCAATTGCTTACGAGTCAATAATTAATAAATATTGTATCATTGTTAAACATGACAAAATAACATAACTTTAACTAAACTAAATGTAGATACTCTTATCCAATCATCTGATAATTTTATTTTATATTTGCAAATAATAATAAGTTATTCATTTTTAATTAATGGAGAGGTTTTGAATAAGGGCGCTGTTTTGTCATCATTTTCTTAAGATCCATTAATTTCGACAGGAAAATAAATGGTAGAGATATCGAACATCTGCAGTTCCTTTATTTCAATACTATTTACAAGCAGCAGACGTAAATTATAATTACATTAGTTATTATTTACATTAGTTATTCGTAATAATCAAAATTGGTGGCTACATTATCATTAAATTCACGTGAACATTAGTATTAGTTACGTATAGACTATGAATTTAAATTACAATACGGCCATTGCAGTACCAGTTGTGATCATGTAATATGAATCTAACAAATCACTTACGATTTTACGATTTCACTTATGAAAACCAAAAAATTAATCATAGAAATTAAAATAATAAATAGAAATAAAAGAAAATTAGTAAATACGTATTAATCCTAAAATAAACATAACAATGTTTTGTAAACTATAAAACTTTTAAATTGATTTATCGTCGTTACCCAGGGCTTTAGATACAAAGCCTAATCTTTATAAGTTTGTGGTCTACTGTGTCATCATAAAGCTTGTTCCCAGCAAATAGTGTACGAGTATACTTCGCTTTCACCCAATTCACTTGCGGGTTATAACATTTTTGTTAAAAGTTGTACTTTTTTTTAAATTTAATTTATTGATTCCACTACATAGACCTACAGCCAAATCTATTATTTCTGATGTCTATTACTGTTGGAAGAGGAAGCATTTTGTTACACTGGATTCCACGTTTGCACATCGGATAAGGCGGAACTGTGTTAGGTGGTAAAATATGTATTGTATATATTTATCTTTATATTACCTTTTATTTTAAAATTTTGTAAACCTGGTAAGAGTCCTTAGTAATCAACGAATTATAGAATTCTACACATAAAAATAGTTAATAAATAAAGTAACATAGATGTGAGTACAGTATCCTGCAATAAATAATGCACATCGAGCCTTAAAATGTGAATCGTCTGACTTCGACATCGAAACATTAAAACTTTGTTGCGTCTGTAAAAATCTGTTATAACGAGTAGATAAATTATTGACAAGGTTTAAGTATACATTTATGTTTATATTCTTACTATGACTTATATTATTATCAAGACTGAGAATATAGAGAGAATTCCTGAAACGGCGAAATTGACAGAACACGTGATTCCATAAAACGGTTAAGAAATGTAATTCGTGCTGCAACTGCTGAGTCCACTATTTCAAGTGCTAAAATTTAAATTTTATCTCGTGCTCGAAAGGAAAGGAAAAAATCGTGATACATATTTAGGAAGATATTCATGGACATGTATATCCAATAATCCGCAGTGGAACAGCGTGGCTGATTAAGCTCGAATCTATGACTAGGTATGGACCATCAGCTGTTACAGTACGATAAAAGACGGCGAAGATGACGCTAAAAAATTATCATAAAAACTCAATTTTATGATAAAATGACTACAGTTAAAACTTTAAAATAAAAATAAAAAATATTGGAAAATAAAATAAACTATACAAGATTGGATATGGATTAAGATTTTTTCTCACTAAATTTTATGTATATTATGGTTATGTATATATACATATATATATATATATATATATATATATATATATATATATATATATATATATATATATATATATATATATATATACAAGTTCTACAAATGCAAGTACTTTCGTCGTTCGTAAAAAAAAAACAGTTGTGTTTGCGGTTATACCCACGCCACTTCCTGTTATATTAAAGATCTAAGCTACGATCAAACATATCGTATCATATAAAGGAATTTTTTTCTTCTGACTTGGCAAATAGAGACTGATAATGACTGAGACTGAGAATGATAGACCCGGTCGACTCAATTCAGGTGGCTAACGACTGCGAACAGGATCTTACGATTTTATGTCACAAAGATTGTTCCGGAAGAGAATCTACTTATATGGCAAATTTTGAAATGAAAAAAATTATGATGAAAGTATATAGGCGAACGTAGTTTGAAAGCAAATATAATCTTTCATGCTTAAATAGAGCACAGCACTTGTGGCTTACGATTAATTGTAGTCGCTATTTAAACGATAATTTAAAAAAAAGTAATTGATCCAAAGTAATGGATATTTTGGTATTTTGGTCATACAAAGAAATGGATATTTTGGTCATCCAAAAAATCTTCTTATGCATTTGATAACAAAGTGATATGAGAAATGGCATGTTGACGTATATTGAAAGCAAGGTCAGATAAAGTCACAGGAATCCGAAATTTCAAAATTCCATCATTTAATTTCAATGCTCAACATTATACTGATATTATTGCTTTGCACGACAGTCAGGTTACTTTTACTGAGTCACCAAGAATTTGTAGAAAATAGTCTTGGCACGAAAAATAATTTAGCACTGTTTCTTTTTTTTTTTCTTTTTTTTCAATCCGTGGACCCGAGCGTTGCATCAAGCTCGAATCTGAAGCTTCAGGTGCTGTATATGCAGAAGAAAAACGTGATACTTTTATTAGAGCCAGACTGTCATCACTTCAGACGATGCCTTTTAATAAAACTAAACCTGAATTTTCTACTTAATTGGCTATTTTGTAACATTTTTTAACATAAACATAAATGTTTCATAAATATGAATCGCAGTCTTATTGCAAAATTCTTGATTTATTTTTGTTTGAAAAGGTTTTGGGGCACAATGAATTCTTAAAAATATTATTCCAATACATTCTTAAGGTTTATATACATCTGAATGAGGCCGTCAAAAATGAATAAAATTATAGTTTTAAAATAATTTCTTATGCTTTATGCTTTAAAAAAAAAAACTTTAATCATTATAATACTTAAATTATTTTTAATATATATGTTGTTGGTTAACAGGAAAGAGGACATCAGGTACCAATCAAAAACACCAATTGCAAATTCATGCGACGTTTCGATCTTTTATTAGATCTTCTTCAGGCATCTACAAATTTATTGTTATACATAAGTGAAAGGCCATATATATAATTTACATAATCTAGGTTATAAGTGAGGTGAACAAACTTTTCTTTTCTATTTACCTTTACATAGAGTGTCTAATTAGTATCCTTATATTTCCAACTTCATTAAGTACAGCCTTAATTTTTAAAAACAATTTCTGAATTGTTGTGAAAAACAACTAAGGTATCATCCGCTATTATTTAAACTTGTTCATATCATTTTTTGGAAAAATATTCTATTATAAATTTTGACCCCGCTGAATGAACCTACAACATAATTAAGTCTGTATTTTATAATGTACAGTAACAATTCTTATGAATAATTTACAATTTATATCAAACAAACATCAAAATTCAAAATTAAATAATATTTACTTGTTTACCATGATATGCAGTGCCTGGAACGTCTATACGTCTGTCCCGAATCTTTATTATTTTTTTCCCCTCTTTGTATCATTTAAACTTGTATTATAAACGTATATTGTACTGAAGTATATTCGATATAGTAACTTTAGAATTTAGAAAATTTCTTTCTTTATATGTTTATGTATTAATCTGTTTTACATTCTATATGAACAAAACCAAAGTATTTACTGCCAAAGTTTGAACGTTATTTTCTATTGATATGTTAATTACTAAATTCATTACGCCGATGGAACCTACAACACGATAAAATATGCATTATACAAAAAAAAAAAAAAAACAACATTATTTTTTTCTTTTACCATTATAGTTGTTGGAACGTCATATATGTCTTTCCCGAAGATTTATTATTTTTAATTTTTCTGTATCTTTCCTCTGATCACAATATAAGTTGTTAATTAATTAAGTTTCAGGAATCTAAAAACATTAATTCATTACAAGATATTAACCACGTTGCATCATCCATTTTTTTTTTTTTTTTTTATTATTAATTTTCCTCTACGAGCTTACAGACGCCCGTACCATTTTTTACTGATTTTATAAATTGTTACACAGGCATTATTACATCAGCAGACTATATTTTATCATTATTTGAATACCTATGAACTATACTTAGGATCTCTAGTTCTGGAAACATGAGTCCATATTGACCACTTAATGCTAACACTTATTTCTACCACTTAATTCTACAACTTGATTTTACAATTTAATTCTACAATTTAATTCTACAACTTAATTCTAATTTTTTTTTTCTTTTTTTTTTTTTTTTTTTTTTTTGTTTTCAATTCTCTTTACATGCAATATAAGTATTTACTATTTCTAATTCTTCACCAACCACAATGCTCTTCTCTTCTTGCATACTCATGGTATGATCTTTTCGACACCGGCTCCTAGCTGTGCGAGCACATCCTCAATGATGGCGGTATCTCTATGGTGAATCGCCATCTTGAGGGTGTGCTCGAGGATCTCTTTGGTTGAGGCTTCCGACGCTCTCCCCACGAATCGGCCGATTGCGTCGTCCCTGTCGTCGGCGTAGTAGACGCAGGTCTTGGTGTGCCTACTTACCGCGACCACCGCATGCGAGACGCTGTCGTGTATTTTTAGTCTCTTTGCCCTTGTCTGGATGACGATGACCTCCTCGCTCGTCTGACCCTGCGCCTCGTGAATGGTCATGACGCTCGACCCTTCTCCGGTACCATATCCCTGGCCTATCAACACCTTCTTCTCCTCTTGTGTGAAGACCAGGTATAGGGTTCGGTCCTGTTTCCCGGGTATTTGAGCGCCGGTGAACCTTTCTGCTCGCAGTGAGTGGACGATGGGGCTTGAGCTGTAGATCCTGTCATAGACCTCACTGATGGCGAAAGCGACATCCTTAGGATTCCGGTGCGTACAGGACAACTCACATGTTGTACTTACTGTCATATTTGGTCTGCTATACCGCACTTCAAACAGGTTTTCCCTGTCGATGTACGGCAGCTGATTTATGTCTCCGACGAGAACCACCTCTTTTGCCTCCGACAGTCGGGCGGCCATCACTATGGCTCCAAAGTGGTTCATGAGGGCTTCATCCACCGTTAAACGGCTTATTTTAGTACCCTCATGAAAACCATTTACCAATACGGAGGCCATAGTGCGCACCCTAGACTTGGCCTTATTGCCATAGTGGTGCGTCAGCTTTTGTTTTAGATCTTTGGCCGCCTCGACTGTTGTCGTGATTACGACTTCATTGTCCTCGTCGAAGTTTCTGACAATGTAAGTTGTCTTGCCGCATCCAGGAACTCCATTAACCCATTGCAGTGTCGGCAATTCCCAAGGCCCGAAAATGTCGCCGACTTCCGGATCGCCCATTATGGTTTTTGCCATCTCGAGTATCCGGTCGCCTAGCATCACTCTCGTGCACTTGGCCACTACCACCACTGGGTCCTCTTTTGGTGTTGAGAAGATTAGAGGCTCTTCGTTCTGCCCCTCGGCTTCGGCCGCGCCCACGAAGCCGGCTGTGGTGTTATAAGCGGCCATATACCGTCCCGACATGTTTCCCCTGAGTATTTCATGGGTATCGTTATTGTAGATGGCCGCCTCGGCTTCTCCGAGTTCCACCCTCAGTAGGTTTTCATGGCCATACTGGAAGCTCTGCATGATTTTCTTGCAGATGGCCAAGCTTACCTCGCGGTTCGCCTTTGTTATGGCCAGGAACTCGATATACGCGTTTTCCGCGTGTTGTTGCGGTGTGGACGCTTGTCGTAACCTTGGCGGTGTTACTTGCCCCATGTCGGCTCTTGTTCGAGTAGTCGGTGACGCCTTTAGGTACTTCGGACTTTCGTCTTTGGTGAACCTTATTAGCGCCTCCGATTGCCGATCTCTTGACTCCGACGGTCCTGGGACAAGATGGGGCAGTCGTCTGCCTCGTTTAGGCGAGGTTGTTGCCTTAATTATTTTCGCTATCGCCAACAGATGAGGCCCTGACTTTGATGTTATGTCGCCCGGGGTGCGCGATGTGGATTCTGCTTTTTGGACCTCGGCCTTTTGCTGTAAGCGCTCCGAACCACTTAGTACGGTCTCTACCAGAGCCGGCCATGTAGGGGGTGAAGATGTTTTGGTCTGGGGTTTTAAGTATCTCAGGTCCTCCCCTCTATCTTCGTAAACAATGACCTCGTATGTTTTCGAGGCCATTAGGCAACCGTATCTATCAGATACGTTGCCTCTTTCATAACCGACTCTCATAGAGTCCACACTTATTCTTCCGGGGGCTACCCCGGGACATTCGCCTTGCTGTCTCAACCACAAGCTTGCCTGCGCAAAAGCAGACTCCTCTCCCCACTCGAACAAAGCGATCACCTTGTTTTGCAACCGCACCGTCCGGTAAGTCGAGTCATCGTCCGATTCCTGCACAAGAGCGTCGATTTTTTTACGCTTGAAGCTTATTTTTTGTGTGCTTCCCTTTAACAGCAGGGCGAGCCCCGGAGAGACCACCAGTCGATCCGGTCCCTCAGAGCGACAGAAGCTTATCCCGATCCTCTCCGCTTCATTGTCCATGAAGAGGGCCACGCCTCTGGTTCTTATGCCCACTTCCCCGCTCCCATTCCCTTCTCTGAGCAATGATTCTAAAGTCTTGCCGGGGGCGGGTTGCGGGGGTGCGTTATGGTCAGTCCTCTTCTGGATCAATCTTCGCAGAGTTGATGGGATGGCCCTGATGATTCGGTCCAATGTTGTTCGGGTCGGTGACCGGTGAAATGAAGCCGTCGCGATTGGCTGTGCAGCCTGAGAAATATGATTTTGGACGGTTGTTTGGATTATCGTGTTTATTGGTATGCTTGTGGTGGTATTTTGAGGCTGTGATATTGTTGACCGTGTCCTTTGTGGTAGAGCGGTCGAGCCATTTCTTTTCGCGGCTGTAACGACAGCGTGTCTCGCGAATTCGAGGAAAGACGCTCTGTCGGCTTCGTTCTCCAGGATGGTATGGAGTGAAGGCCGGTCTAGTTTCCTTTGGAGTTTAATCTCAAGATCCAGCCTTCCTTGGCCGAATCTTGGACATTCCAATAGAATGTGGAGAACTGTCTCCTCACAATTCGGATCGCAGACACACGAAGGACTGTCCTTCAGGTGAAACCTGTGCAGATACGCCGCAAATCCTCCGTGGCCGGTCAGCATCTGTGTATCGACAGATGTTAACGTCGCTTTTCTTGCCAGCTTGTAAGCGGTCTTTACATCTGGCAAGAAGATTTTCGTGACCGAACCAGTTTCCGAAGAATTGTATCTGTCCTGCCACAATCGAACAGTCTCTTCCCGTATCTGCTTCCTGACGTACGAAATTGGAACTGTGTCGTAGTCAGGGGCCGATCTCTTCGTGAGAGCCGCCTTTTTAGCCAGCTCGTCCGCTCTTTCATTGCCCTGTGTTCCTGCATGGGCCTTCAACCAGAAGAACCGCACCGATCTGTTCTCCTCCTGGATCTGCCTGATGCATCTCTTCATCTCCACGGCCAGAGGGTGAGTCACCGATGGGCACTTGAGCAGGTCAAGCGAGGACCTTGAATCGCTCAATATATTGACTGTGCTCTCTTTCGATTTCCTCACCATGTCCACGGCTCTGAAGAGCGCATACATCTCCGATTGGAAGACCGTGTTGTGCCGCTCGAGTCGGAATGTAGAGTGTCTTACTTCCCTGCCTTTGTCCCACCACGTTAGGGCTGCGCCGACTTTGCCCTCTATTTTACTACCGTCGGTGAAGATGAGTGGGCCGACGATGTGGTGTTTCTCAAGGGTTTCAGGGTTCAGACAGTGACAGATGCCACGTTATATTTATGCCACGTTATATTTATATATATATATATATAAAGGTCTATAAAGTTCATACTAATCAATATAAAACGTGATGTGAAATAGGTTTTTTCTAGATAAAATTTTCCATGAGTTTTACCACTTTCTATATATTATTATATAATATAACCATATACGACCGATGCCGATAATCATCCACGACCCATAAGAGCTAGGCAATAACCGTTTATAAGTTTAAATAGAATAATTTCTTTATTATTCTCTTTACCACGAGTAACGGTATTGAATTTTAAAAAAAAACACAGATTATTTACAAATTATTGAATATTCGTAAGGAAAAATAAAAATATTTTAGAATTATTTATATCTTATCCTTCTCCTATATAGAGAAGAAGCCTTTGCGTAACAGTGGAACGTTAACAGGCTTATTCAGTTCAGTTATATCTTTCATACATCAGCTGTTGTGTATAATAAGTACAAAAGCTACTTTTATGAACAATAGACAGAGAAAGAATTATTGATGCCAGTCATAAAAGAATATTTCCATGAGCAACTAGCTGTAAAACTCTACATAGAGCCAGCATTATTGCTTGCTATGTTTGTTTTAATATCAATGTAAGCGAGATCTTGGCTTTGCTGAAAAGCATGCATGTTACAGAATTTTGCACCATCATTGCAATGATCATCTTATAAAATGTACTGTGAATATCGTTTTTAAGTTCAAAAAATAAATAATAAATTTCACGCAAAGTCAGATAATTAGATCAGTTTTTTTTTTTTTAATTTACTAGTTATAATTACAGAAAACTATTTTCAAAAAACTCGTTTTTAGATATATTATCGATTTATCTTTCCATAAGTCTTCCTCTGCTTCTTTTACTGGCAGGACCAATCGAAAGTGGGTGGTTCTTGTCAAGTTATTACAGATATTCTGTACTATGTGCTTAATTAGTTTTACAGTACTTTAAACATTCATTAACTATGTAGTTTTTCTCAAGTTAGCAGTCTTGTTTGAAGTCAATCACTGGACATATAAGAAAGAAATGAGTTTTAAGGGGAAGAAAGAAAGGGGAAATAAACGAAAAAAGACTTCATTAAATAACATGTCTTTTTTTCTTCGGTCTTAACTAATAAGACTTAAATTTAAAATATTACCCTAGAGGAACCATAATAGCAATATCCACTTTAATACATTTCTTTCTGTATTTACCATGAAATAAATTTAGACGTAAGGTATATACGATAAAACAAATTTAGAACCGATAGCAACTCCTACTCATCTTCTAGGGTATAAGATCCTGAATGTAAGGATACGTTGGCTGGCGGTTTCTTTTCGGTCAATTATTACAAAATGGTTTAACAGAATTGAGTTTCCTTTGAAAATATATTACCAAAGAGGAAACTAAACCAAATACTAACTACGAGAAACGAGGTCTATTAAAAAAATAATAATAATAAATTAAAAATAAAATTAACACATACACTAATTTGTGATTGATTTTAAGGGTTTCTTTCTTTTTTTCGTCGCTCGACATACGTGGTAATTTTTTTTTTTTTTTTAATATTTATAAACAGTATTAAAATAAAAATTTTAAAATATTATTTTAAAGTAAATCATCTGTTTTTCTTTATAAACCCCAGAACTTGGCAAAAATGTGACAATTTAACTGAAAAAATGACTACAAATTCAATAAGTAAATATTTAGCAATTTCATATTAGTTCCTATTTTAGAGCCTCCTATATCAAATACTTTACGAAACCGAGTTCAACTTTGTTTTTATAAATATTTATTCTTATTCAAATAAAATTAAAATTATATTTAATAAACATTATGGTTATTTTTTTCTTCAATTGTACTTTCCGAAATATGCATACTAACATTTTAATGGCAACAGCAAACATATTCAGTAGAAATTGCTTCTGAAAATAGTAAAGTAATATTATATTCTGGAGTATAATTGAATTCCATGTTCCACCAGATGTCTTCAGGACACTGCACTCTCGCGTCGAGATACGTTTGCTATGAAATATTTGATAGGCGCTTAGATTTTATTTGAAACCCAGATAGCGGGATACCGTTTGTTTTGAAGGAATTCCATATCGTGTATATATTCGTGCAATAGAATTGATTTACATGAATACATTATTAAAAGAATATATACTTCTATCTTTAAAATAGACAGAAATCAGATTTAAACCGTTAACCTAAGAGTTAATATTGAAGATGATATATGGGCGTTTCTCTGTAAACTGGGCAACTCATTGTCCCAGGCTAATTTTGTTTTAAAAATTAAAAGATCGTAAATATTTCGTAGATAATTTCAAAAATCCATACCTTAATCTACCGCTGCTCAACATTAAAAATTCATTAAAACAAACTTTATTATACTAAAAACGTTTTTATAGTACTTAAAAACATGTCCCCTGGTATGTCACCAAAGCAGAATACTTACTTTAGACTAAATTAATCGAGACAGTATCTTTTGGAATTAATTGAATTGTTATATTATTAAATAAATATTGTTTGATTGTTAATGAGACCTATTTATTTTACATAAATATTATTTTACAATTTAAAAAAGGCAATTAAACTTTGTCTTCGCATTTAGTGAACAGTTCCCCTGTCTATATTTTAAATTACGTGTCAGGTAGTCGAAAGGTTAAACAACGCCTTTTATGCGTTTAACGAAATGCAACAAGTCTAAAGTTTCCGCAATTAATGAAAATTACGACCTGGATGCCATCTTATTTAGTAGTGTGTGAGCGTCTTTCCGTGGAAGCTGCGTTGTAACCTGACAGCCAACAGTCCTCTGGTAAGGATTATTTTACTTCTATTTATGTATTTTAATGATTCCTTCAAATATTTAAATAGTTACAATAGATACATATTTCCTATGTGCAGCAAAATAGCATAGATCAATTACATTTTTTACAACTCATCAATGAAATCAAATTAAACAGTTCCCTGGCAACAGTCCCCTGTCTCTCTACAGGACAATGGATTGTTTCCTCATCCAGGGGACCGTCTAAATTATGTTTGTTATTGTTTTAGATAAGTTTTGAGAATGGCGTCAAAGAAATAAAAGCCACTAAATAAGAGATTCTACAAACAAGTATGCTTAATTAAAAAAAAACAAAAAAAACCTGACTGCGTAAAATACTCTTATTATAAACTAAAAAGAATAAAACAATTTACTAGCTTTCTTTTGATACCCATATTGCTACAGTAAGAAAAAAATTCAACTCCCCCCCCCCTCATTCCGCCATTTGCGGGCGCCATTTTGAAAATTTATATAGCCTATGTCACTACTACAATTTAGACAAATCCAACGACACCTCATATGTCAAAAACCGTCCAGCCCTTTGGGCTGTAGGGCGTGCCAAAGAAATGGACATACATACATACATACATACATACATACATACATACATACATACCTACATACCTACATACATACATACATACACTCGAAAAACATAACCCTCCTTCTGTCGCAGTCGGGTAAAAAGGGGGAAGCAGAGCGAAAGAGATATGAGAAGATTAAAAACGACGCTCAGAAAAGGGAAGAACTTAGAGAAAAAGAACGCCTTTAGTACCTTAAGAAAAAAGGAAAGGGTACTAGAAAACTTGTTGAGAATATGACTCCAAGCGAACACCGAGATGCCAAGAAGAAGTAACCAAAATTAAAAATTTTGTTGCCACCCTCAAAGTCCATGAAGTCACTGGATTTTTTTTTGAATCCAACGGGAATAAAATCAAATTCTACTGAGATAGTAATGGAAAATTTAAGCTGTTTTGCGACAATGATTGTTGTATGCACTTTAATATCGGAAAAATAATATATGAAGACAAGCCAAAACTTAGTCTAGAACATGTGTACACTGATACAGAATCTGAGAACGAGGCTGGACCTAGTTCTGCTATAGTACAAGCATTCAAAACTGAAGATTATATTGTTGTGAAACTGCTTGGTAAAACAAATATGGAATATAGATATGTCAGCATAATTGAAAAGATTGATGAAGAAGATTGCGAAATCCGGGTTGCATTCTTAAAGCTCTGTGATAATAAAGGCCAATTATTTAGATACGATGATGATGATGTGGCAGACATTACAATGGACCAAGTGGTACGGAAGCTGACTAGTTCAAATATAGTTTTAAAAGGTAATAGAATGTTTTACAAGTTTGATTCACCTATGGATGTTTTCGGGAAAAAAAAAGACTTTAAATACTATTTTTTTAACCTATTTTTGCTATATTTTAGAAATAACTAATTACTGACTGATTCTGTAGTGTAAGTTTCAAAGTACTGAAAGTAGTATCAATATATGTGATTTTAATTAATAAGTAAATATTAAAATTACATTGCTAAGTACAATATTACATAAAGATAATTCTTTAATTTTTATTGTTCACTTACTTAATTCTTAAGCTCCAAAGTTTAAAATAATAAAAATAAACATTTAATTCGGGTACTAAAATTAGTATTATTTATATAAGTTCACAGTCCCCTGGCTTTGGCAACATTCCCCTGTATATATTTTTCAGAAAATGCTTAATATTTTGTAAAGTAATGGGAATATTTGTGGTTCTTCTGCCGTATATTAATGAATAGATCGATACTAGTTCCCTAAATAAAATTTATTATATTATGAGCAAAGAAGTTGCCGAGACAGTTTCCCTACATAAGTTGCCCAGTTTACAGAGAAACGCCCATATAAAAATATATATTATTTCTTGTTAAAAGCCTAAAAAGTTCATCTTAATTCAAATATAGCAAAAATGTCACTACGTTCTTTTGTCTTCTATGTGTTTAACTTGTAAGTATTGTCTGGTAGTTGAATTTCAAAATTCCTTCCACATATAGTGCTATAAAAGGACATGATATGAAAGGACCTAAGTCACGACATATTAGCTATTATAAATTAATCAGTCAGGACATGTAATTTTATAAGTGTAAATAGTGTAAAAACTGCGAAACTATTAGAAATTCTAGTGCTACAAGATTATGACTTACAATAAAATGTCCACTAATACAAAAAGCTGCTTGTTCTCTATGCGTATATTTCCTAAAATTTAGTCGTACAAACATTTTATTTAATAAAACTATTTCTATTCCTCACGGCGCTCGGTCCCAAAAGAGGACTCGTCATTTTACACGCAGCAATATATGTAGAAAACAAGAAATATCCGTTCACCGTACCTAATACTTACGATGCTGTATAGACTTGTCTCTGTTGTCAAATATTTTCAAATTAGATCTTAAACTAGTTAGAAAATGGCATAGATATAATAAATTAGCTCATCAATGGTATGAATAGGTATGAATAGAATCTCGATAAGCAAATGGTGTATATCCATTCTAAATAACGATTTATATTATTATATTCATTTGTTTTGAATTCTTACCAGAAAGAGAACATAATAATATATTATTTCTCAGTAAAGTTTTCATCTCTACTTTGGAGATTGAAAAACATAACGCGAGAAAATACAATTCTGCTGTCTGTTGTATTCAAGATGTGTACGAGTACACACATGAACGCTTCAAGAATAAATATTAACGTAATGTACCTACGAGAAAGCGTTACCATTTTTATACTCGAAGTTTTAATAAATATTCATCTGATATAATATATTGTATCGAATTACTGTCATTTAAAATCTCATGTTGATTGTAACGTTATTAGAAAATTTTTATTATTTGTGTAACTAAGAACAATCAATAATACATTTATGATATAAAAAATGGATTTAGATAATTTGGACGATTCGGTAGTAGATTATAGTCTGATAATTGGTTGATATTTCGAGAAGCGGAACTGTGTGAAAATTACTTTTCTGTTCGATTTCCTTTTGCTAAATAGTAAGCTTTTATAGTGTTAATTTTTTTGAATACTTTATAAATTATAATTTATTGAACCGACAGTTAGACTGTCACTGACCCGCAGTAGAGAAGCAGATATGGCTCTAACTCTTATTTTATATAGGCCGGAAAAGAGTAATTCTTTCAGGCTTCTTTAAGGGATTTTCAGTACCTACTGTTTTGTATATTTACCGAAATTATGATAAATAAAACATTCTATTATTGTATAATAAAATAAGTAAATATATAATACTTTTATTCATTTACCTGAAACAAATTTACTTGTGCAATGAATATTTTATTACATCAATAAAATAAATTAATGGCGATTCAAATGTCGACACCTAAACCGTAGAATCAATTAGAGCATTCACTAATACCAGCTGTTTTGTATAGACGACACTAATTCCGCCCCATTTGCTCCTAATATTGTCAACCCTCGTGATTTATGTCATCGATATTTGACAGGCGCACGCGCACCAGGCCGTAGTTGAAAATATACTGTAAGATTAATAAAATTTATTATTAGTGTTTTAACTGCGTATCACTATTTTAATGTTATAATATTAATTTTGTTATAGCTAATTAAAAATGTAAAAATAATATATGTATTTTAATAAATATTAAAGGTATTGTTTACTAAAAATAATAGTTTTTTTTACGATTTAGATAACGGATGGTCTGTGGTTTCAACGATTTTATTTCTATATTTATTTTGTTTTATTATTAGACTTCTTTTCTCGTATATTCTGGTTTTCATTTTTGTACCCAATTGACTTCCTTAATAAATGAAACAAAAAAGTTTAATGTGAAATATTTTGAATCGCATTCATTATCATCGGAAATTAATTTTATTAAACAACTAGCAGCCCGCCCTAGCTGTGCCCGGGGTACGTATATGTACCTAAACCTTCCTCATAAAATACTCTATCTATTGGTGAAAACCACATGGAAATCCGTGCAGTACTTTTTAAGTTTATCGCGAAGAGACAGGCAGACAGACGCGACGGAGGACTTTGTTTTATAATATGTAGTGAAGAAATTTCTTCGTATTTTTATTATTAATAAACTGTTAGTCTGCGATGTCAAATGCATCGTCAGAGTGTAGACATTCAACCGGACTACAAAATTTTTTATAATCTTATAATTATGACGACAGGATCTATCAATAATGGAAATATATGTATACGTAAAACGAAATTTAATGAAAATAACTGTCATTGTGTCATTATAATTTTATTATATTTTAAGAAAAAAAAAGGTAGTTTACTAGGATTTGTATATGAGTTTGTGAAGTGATTAATTTTAATTGTAACAAGTTTCATCGTAACGTTATTAGTATAATCCTCGTTTACGAGCCTCATCCCCCTTTTAAATCAGTTTTATACGTATCATTCTAAATCTTCGAATTTTATAACATAATTTCATTTTGAGAATTACAGTAAATAAAAAATATTAAATGACTTTTGGTTTATATTTAATATTACTTGGAAAGTACACAAAACCATGCAACAAGGTCGTGGAATTCGTTATTATGTTCGATACGCACCAGTAAATCTATTAAAATCTTTAAAAAAAGTTAAAAGAGCATTTTTTGTCCTTGACATGATATTTTATGGTATATAAATATGTATTATATATTTGTATTTAAGTAATAGTTTATGTAATGTATATGTATGTTATATAGATATGTCTAGCGTATATATATATATATATATATATATATATATATATATATATATATATATATATATATATATATATATATATATATATATATATATTGGATATAAATATAGTATGTTCTATATTTCCTTTGCCCATAATTTTGTTTGTTAATGTAGTTCTAATGTCTAATGTAGTTTTTTTTTGTATAATTGTGCGTCTACCTTATCTGATTTATATCTAAGATGATTCCTTTTCGGGTGTGCTATAATAATCTCTTATATATATAAGCAAATCCTTTATACATTTATTTCAATGACATATCTTTTTTATAATTTTCTGTGCGTATAATAAAGAGTTAAATAAATAAATAAATAAGATCACTAATATTGTTGTTTTTTTTTTTTTTTTTTTTTTAAGAATTCTAATGACTTTATTACAAATTTATTATACGTATTTTTTTTGCACATCTACTTACAATAAATTGCGTTGCCTGCTTGCCATCACTAGACCTTTTATCGAGCAAGAAAATGAGTAAAAACTATTCTTATTTGAATATAAAAAAATATAAGTTGATATAATATCCAAAAACTCGAATTGTTTAAAATTTATTTCGGTCAATTGACGCGCATTATAAGTACCGTCTCCTAAATTACACGCTAACGAAAACGCAACCACAATTCGTTCATAATACAAACAAAATGTACTCTGAGTGTTTTAATTATCTTCTTCATTAACGGCTAAATTAAACAAAAATATTTGAAGCTAAGTTTCCAAGATAGCGCAAAGCAAAGATACCATTTCTAATTAAATTAAAATAATGAGTTACACAAACATATATAATAATTATGTGTTTCAGTTACTAATAACTGGAATGCATTTAAGAAACAACATCAAAGTGATATATATTTATAACTTGGCATGAATAATCTCAATTTTTTGTGTCCTTTTTTTTTTATTACTTTAATGGAACCAGAGGAATTACTTTGGTACAGGCTTAAATAGGATTGGTTTATGAAATGCGAATAAAGTAACAGATTCTTCTCGATGTGTTGTAATAGTTTACTTCTTTTGAGTTAGCTTTAAACAAGTTGTAGTAAATTGGCTACAGTAAGATTCACGTAGGTACAATCTCACACTATTTAATTTTTAAACAGGGCATCAGAAGTGTAGAAGCTCGCTATTTTTACCTTGCTTAAACATAAAGCTATTGCGTAACTGCAATGTTGAAAATATTAATAATATGTTAAGAATATCCGTTCTTAAGAATGAGTAACATATTTAAACAATTTCAACATCGAACGCAATCGAGCGTTAAAACCAAGAGTAATAATAAATAATAAACGTCTCACACTCAACGGCCCCCAGTAGGATGTGAATCCTGTGTCGGGGGTCCGAAAACACACACAATACACAAGCACAAACGCCCAGACCACGACAAACATCTGTATGGCCTATACAAATATTTGTCATGTGCGGGATCGAATCCGCGACCGCTAGCGCATCAGCCAGTTGCTGTGACCACTGCGACAACGCGTCGTCGAGAGTTACAGGATCAAGGCTCGCTGTCCATAATCTTTAAAACGGTATCATCAAATGTAATTTTAACGTAGATGCCTATTAATATGTAACATTATATTACATTTTAACATACTGCATACAAGTTGTATGAAACTAATTCAGGAAAGCTGCTGTTTGTTTAATAATGTTTACTATGGTTCTCATCGACTTAATTGGTGTAAATTAAGCGATCATAATGAAACGACTCGAAAACAAGATGCGGGCATGTCAGTTATATAAACAATAATCTGTGTTATTGGAATGTTTAGTATAATATTGAACGAAAGACAGGAGATACGGGTACATATCGCTGGTCTCATAGAGCGATGGCATGTGTCAAAAAATGTGTAGGTTATATATGATTCATTGTGGGAATTTAAAATAATTACTTTAAGCTAAAAATGCAGTTTCATTTAGAAATAAAAAATATTAATACTAATATTAAATATACAATTATAAATAAGATATGATAAAATTAATAAAACTGAACAAACTAACTAAGCTTGTCTATTATAGTTTTAAAACTATATGTCTTTTTATTTTTGGTTAAGTGTTATATTTATAGAAATTTTGAAAACTGCATATCGATTTTTCAATAATAGGTACATTAATCTATTCACGATTAAATGTATTTATATGAGAGATTGAAAAATATGTAGGCATTAATAAATCTCTCATAAAAAATAAATTGGTTTCTGATCGAATTAACCGAAATGTATTTCCAGTCTCAAGTTCCGATTCCGTGATTCATGGAAATGGCATTTTGATATTCTGGTTGTACAAGTTAAACATAAGTCTACTCATATAGTAATAAAATAAAGTTGATGAGTGTGTTTGTTCTGAAATTTAAATTTAGGTCTGAGATCATTTATTTTTTAAATCTAGGAATTTGTTCTTTATTAATATATTTATTTATGGAACGGATGAGATATAAAGAAAACAGTTAAACGCTATAAAGGGAAAAACAACTACTAGGTATGGTGGTTTCAATCTTAATGGAACATTCGAATGTGGTAATGAGTATTTCATTACAACGTGACCGTAAATTAGGCGTCACAACATACCGTAAAGTCGTCGGTACAAGTCTTAGCGTGAGAAGGTAAACATTTTTCAACGTGGATTACGTGTTAAGAAAGTAAACTCACTAGGCAAATACCTAAGATTTTAGTGATTTATTATAAATTTATAAAATATGTTACGTTTAAAAAATGTTTTAATTATATAAAAAATAGGTAATTAATTTCAAGAACGATATAGTTGAAAATTTATATTAGTACCAGAGAAAAAGTTTAATTTACTTAGAACTAATTTCAATCCGATAAAATATCGGCAAATAAAGGAGCAGCGACACCCGTCGACGAACATCGAAATCTTTCACTTTATTACAAACAGAACGCTCTAACAAATACGTCAGCGCTTCGAATATTACAAAAAGCATTCCGGGAACAAAATGAGAATCTGTAACAGTAAATTTGTCGTCGTTTAAGAGATTAAAAGAGAATGTACCGTGAGATTGAACGGCGAATTCATTTGCGCCATCCCTCGCGATGGGTAATTTATAGCGCTTTTGACATTCTAGTCATCTTGCAAGCTATTTAAAAAAATATTGGAGAAAAAATTTGAGTTTATTGATTTTAAATGATAAATGGGCTTATAATAGTTAGATATTTGTTATATAAAATTAAGTCTATATAAATTGAAGGTTATTAATATAAAAGAATCTTTTGTTGCTGTTGCAGGGTCGACCGTTTTGGTCGAAACGTTGGTGACGAAACATCCATTAACATCGACGGTCTCGAGATACTTTCTCACTGAAATTAAATAAATACAGAAAATAATAATATATGATATTAATCTAAATATAGTTAAAATCTGTTATAATTTAAAATTTAGTTTCAGAATTAATGACAATGTTTAATGAAATATTGTTAAAATGTTATAGTTGATGAAATAAAAAAATAAAACTTTTCAAAAAAAAAAAATGTTTTCTATATTGTGCTTGATTTTTAGTTCATCGCGATGTATGGTGTATTTTTATCGATTATTGTAATCAAAAAAATATATGGAATTTTAATTTGAATTGTAAAATGTCGCTCAAAAACATATAAAGTATAATGCAATAATTAATTTAAAAAAAAAATATGAGCGATTTCAGAATTTAAATTATGAACTGAAACTTTCAGGAACTATTTTTTTGAAAAAAAAATACGATTTTTAAAATTAAAAATATTTGGAGCGACCTCTTAAAATATTTTTTTGAGCTGTCCTTTGGAGAGGGCTCTTAAAACATCAAAAACTAACATAGGGGAGGTAGGGGAGCATTGGGCACTTTTTTACATAAATGTTAATAAAACTGTTATTTTTTTTTAATCAAAATTTTATTCCAATTATTTCGAACACACATATTTGGCAGTCATTATTGCTAAGAAAAATTTTGGTATTATAATTAGTTTCAAAGTTATACAAGATCTTCGAATTCTATTTTCACACGAGAATCAAAAAAAAAAAAAATTGTCGATTTTTTTCGCGCCACCCATATATATATTATATAATATGGTTATCCGTTAAATATAAATTTTATTATAATTTGATTATTTATTTTTAAAGGGAATATATAACTAAATACTCTGTGAATATTTCAAGCATCTACCTGTTACCGTTATCAATATCGAGTAAAAACGAGCAAAAAAAAAAGTCACATTTGTTGTATGGAGACCCCCGTTAAATATTTGTTTTATTTTAATTTAACTATCTATTTTTAAAGTGAATATACAAATTAATATTTTGTGAATATTTCAAGCGTCTACCTGTTGCCGTTATCAATATCGAGCAAAAACGAGCAAAAAAAAAATCACTTTTGTTGTATGGGAGCAATTTTTTATTCAATTTTTTAGTTTTTGTTGTTATAACGGCAACATAAATACATCATCTATGAAAATTTCAACTGTCTGACCATCACGGTTTATGAGATAAAGCCTGGTGACAGACGGACGGACGGACAGCGGAGTCTTAATAAAAGAGTCCCGTTTTAATTTTGGTTACGAAACGCTAAAAACATTTGTCCTAATGTTATAAAGAGGGATAGCCAGGCACTTTTTTTATTGTTTTTATTATTGGTATTGAGTAGGTACTACAGTTTTAACAGTCCGTGTTTTATTTAAACTGTAATATTTAATGTCCAGAGTATTCATGTGCATTATTCAGATGTGTTTTCTTATTTTAAAGCTTAAGTTTTTAAATCTTATTTTCTTGGTTTTCACCTTATTTTGAATGATCGTACTGGTTGACTTGGCGGAAATTCTGTCATATTATTCGTTCTGATTATTATTATTGTTTACATTGAACCTCTTAACACACAAAGCAGAATTAATTTCAAAAAATTATTTATACTGAAATCCTGCTTTTACTGTTGACTATTTTTCTATTTTAAGGATATACGAGTATGTATTACCACAGTGTATAGAAAGTTTAGTTAGACTGTGGTATTACATTGTATCCTGGTGAACAATCAATTATTACCACACAACTTTAATATCTTCTATAAAACGTTCTAACTCTTTTTTCTTTCTCTAACCTAAGATTAAAGATTATAACGGCTGATGTATTTCTATATAAATCAATTCGGCTTAATCATAACTTCTTTTGTTGGCTTTAATTGTACATTAAGAATTGAAGCTTATTATATGTTATATAATCTAGTCAAAATTGCTTAGGATATTGACATATTGACATTACTTGATTTCAGTATATCGTTTAATGACATATTCTATAAGCTGTCTTCATTAGTCATATAACTTTCTATTAACGTATCTCCTGAAGCAGTTGACTAATTTTAAGGTTATCTATTTGTCCAAGTGTAGTGGACTTGCGACGATATTTATATATTGACAACTTACTTCACAGTACCTATAAGATAAGATAAATGAATAAATAGAGTATAGAAATGTGACCTCCTTTTTGTAAACATTTTGGAGTCTCTAGCGAATCATTGAAAGTTGTAATGGTTTTACTATCCTATGCGGAATAATAAAACGATGTTAACACCACTGCTTAAAATAATAAATGTTTCTTAGGCTCAAACTAAATAAACCAGTACATGATATTCTGAATTTTAATTTTCTTATAAGTAAACAAACAAATAAATAAATAAAATAAAAACAATAAAAGTAAAATCAGATAGTAAAACTTCACTTCATAAAGAAATTATTCTAATTACTAAGAGCTATTTTTTCAGTGGAATTATCTACTTTGACCATGCATGAACACTTTGCTCAAAGTTTAGCTGTTTCGCTAGTTCAGACAATTAAACTGATACGACAGATTGTGCGTTCCTCCGGTATAATTCCCTTTTGTATAGTTATTTTCTATTGTTTGAATTCCAGCATACTTATTTAAATGTAACGTTTATGTTCTCACATTCATTGTATATGAGATTGTTAATTTGTTGTTAGTTCGCAATAATGTATGTTTTCAATGTATTTTTGTAACTTTAATGTTATTTAAAATTTAATAAATGCTATCTTTAACGGCGACTTTATTATGTCTGTATTATTTTAGGTGAAATTATATTTCATCGAAAATTGCTGAAACGACTTCGTTATAAACGGAACGATCCATCAGGCGTTGGATGACGAGAAATGGTTCAAAGGGACACTGTGGATACACGTTCAATACGCCATTATATCGCGGGCAGATGTGTCTCTATAACCGTATTAACAGAGTCATGTCAGGTTTGATGAATGGACGCGTGACGTCAACAATGCAATTTTAACCATCCATTGTCGGTTATCACCCACGCGTTCGTAATAAGTGCTAATGCCGCAATAAAGGTTAATATCACGTACTTTTGTAATATATAGCAAATTTTTTTCTGTGTTCTCTTTATAACGTTCAATTAAATTTTAACGTAAATAATTATATTTTAGGATGAAAATGAATTACGTATGGTAATATTACCCAAAATATCGCGTTCACGGTGGTAAAAACTAAAAAGGTATGTACCATATTTTTGAAGTTTTAAGTAGCGGATGCTTCTTGTTTCTTCATATGAATGTTTCTCTAAAAATTATTATGACACGTTTAAAAATTTGCACTACTATGTAACATATTATTAAATTATAGATTGATATATTTTGAGCTATAATTTATGTTTTTCATTGCAATCTACACATAAAATTTATTTTATGTTCGGATTATGCTGTAAGTCGTAAAGAAAGTTTAACGATTCTATAAATACGTTGTTCGAACGGCGAAACCGTTCTTTTTTCATGGCGGTACTCTGAAACAGAACGATTTGTAAAATAGGGGAACAAAAAAAAAATTAGACAAAATTCATGAAAATAGTCAAATATATTGCAAACAGATTTAAACTATTTTTGTCATTTTATTGAAAGAAATCAAGCTTACGCTTAGATACTACGTTTTGCAATCATTTTAATATTCCTGCGTTATCACTTACAGTAATGTGTTAAGTTAAATAAAAAACAATAAAAAAATCTTCTTTCATTAAAACATTTTCAAAAATATGCTAAAGTCGTGTGTACTATAATTTAGTTCTGTGCTAAGAATTATCATTGATTAATACATACGATTATAAAACCCGATGTTTGTACTAAATTCAAAGTTATTTTGCTCGTAAAGTAATGGGTCAATTATCACAACGGCTATCGTTCTTTATTTATTAAAGATTTCTGCAGTTAATTCCACGATCGAAATAAAACTCAATTGTGGCGGTATCTTAGGATTGTAATTGTTTGTTTAGCAACTTGAACGTGAGGAATGGCCCGACCGCAGACATTATCTCCTTATTTTACTTTCGATCGCTACAAACTTTATAACTCAAGTGAAGAGATTTATTGTAATGAAATCGTATAGGATAGCATTTTCTTGTGCGTGAGTTAGTTGACGGTAACAATCGTAAATAGTTCGATTTGTTAATAAATACTCGAAGGTTTCTGGTTGTAAATCGGATATCGATTTGATGTCTCGGTTTGCAAAAGTAATAAAATACGTTGTCAAATTAGTACACGCGATATTGAATTTTTATGTAAATATAACGGAAGTTCTTATATGTAAAACTTGGTTTTAATATTTAATAGCCTTTTTTTTATTGGTGTAGTTTCTAGAAATTAATTAAACAGTTAAATATGACGTGGTACATTGAACTCATCTGAACTGAATCAGCCTGTAAGCAACCCACTCCTCAGCAAAGGCCTCTTCTCCATATATGTAGAAGAAGGGTACATAAGTGTACGTAACGCGATACGTTATATATATAAAATGTTATTAAGAACATGATGATTAATATTTTTGTTATTTGTTCGCATTTTATTTACTTTGAATATCTTGTGTATCTCAGAAGATTACTTTTCTAAGATACGCGACATAACACTCTTTCAAAGAGCTAAGCAAAACCTTTAAAAAAATATGATATAACTGATAAAACACGCTAAAGAAAAATTATGTCTTATTTACATTTTTGAGTAAAAATATAATTTCAAGTCTTTTGAATATTTTAAGAACAAAAAAGTTAAAACTAATCTAAAAAATAATTAATTATAAATCTAGTAAACTATCTGCACTAGATCCATGTGTTTGTTATACATAATATATTACACCTATACATAATATATAACACCTATGTCATTGGATGAATTATGTAACTACCAATGACGTAGCAGATCTCATTCTAAATTTTAATTGTTCAAGTCAATGTAATTATTTAAAAGTATTTAATCCATACAAAGTCGCAATTTTGCCTTACATTATTTATTTATTTGTACTAATTAATCACTTTGAACATAGCAGAACATGATAGTACGTACATACAAGCGACATAGACTTAGTTCATAATTGTATTCCGAGTTTGGACAGCTACTTGATTGATTAACTCGTGTAACCCGTTGTACTATCCCACGGTACGGTTACGCGAATTAGATCACTATAACTTTTCTATGTAGATGCATTTTTCTATAAACAATGGACACGTTGTATCGGTATTTCTCTATAGATAGAGGATCAGTGTTTGTCTTTCATATTACATTATAATGGATTTATATATAACTAGACAGTAAATGAACGCGAAAGATTAAATTTTATTATGATATATATTACAATTTAATAAAACTAAAGTTATTATAAATATTGTTATTATATAATATAATGAGATAACATATACCTATATGGTTAAGATAAAATAATTAAATGGTTGCAAAACGATGTTTTACTTTATTTATTTATTTATTTAAAAATTTATGCATGTAATAATGCAAATAATGCTGGTACAAAGGCACTATTTATCCCATGATGGAATCTCTTCCAGTAGTCCTGCCACAGGAAAATTGTAAAACAGTCGCAAAAATTAGCGTGAACAAACTAAACATATTGTAAATAAAAATATAACATATAATAATAAATACATAATTATACAATATATAAATACACACTTGCATAATAATGTAGAAACACGTAGATACAAATAATATAATACTTATACTTATACATACACGCATACACATATACGATACATAGTATAATACATACGATAATATAATCCAATACGCATAAAGATACTTAATTAAATTGGTTTTAGACTAGGATTGATTCAGGTAGAATTTTCTCACTCTTTTCTTAAATAGAGATAGTGTTTTGCAAACGCGAATTTCATATGGTAGGGAATTAAAAAGTCTAACGGAATGTACAGTAAAGGAGTAGGAATAAAAATCGGTTTTATTCATGTCCCATATCATGCGTTAATTTTTTTAATAATTAAATTTTATGCCAACGCCACTTTAATGTAACACTTAAAGTGGTGTGTAATAATATATGTATATACAGACAAACCTGCATGAATCCTGAAAACAATATTTGCACATATATAAAAGTATTATCATAATAAGATGAAGTTAGTTCATTTACATGGAAGCAAGGATTGTTAATCAATAAAATATTATAACGATTAAGATATACTATGCCAAATAAAATAATAAGGTATTTTAATAAAAAATATTATATGGTTTAATTATATTAGAGAATGTTAAAAACATTATGGAAAATAAGCATCTGTAGAAATAATTACTGTCAGCTAATAGTTGTTTATCTACTGTTTTCAAATAATGAAATAATATGCGAAACTCAACGGAGGTTCCGACTTCTTAATCGGATGAAAATTTCAAACTAAATTCTGCGCGCCCTAACTAAATTTCAATTTGCTACAAAAGTTTCGATGCATGTAGCAATTCACTAATTCATTGCATGCTCATTAAAGCTGTTCCAACTAATGTTTGATTTCACTATTTTCATATTAAAATAAACAATGGTCACAATTCAAGGTCGTTTAATGTCATTGTTGGAATAAGTTGTCCATTGTTGGGAAATGTAAGCCTGCGGAAAACTATCAAACAAATTTACTACTTATTTGTATTTAGATAATGTCATAATGTGTATTTATGACGGGTAGATAGGTGCATTAAAAAAGTAACTGCTATTTGTATCCAATATCACTATATATTGGACATCTCTACGAGTTAATTGAGATAAAAACGTTATTCGTATTTGTTGACGACGTTTATATATATATGTCTTACTTAAAATAATTCCTAAATATTTTTTATACTCTATCATTTGAGTTTTTATTAAAAACTAATTTTTGTTCTCGAACGTAAACAAAGTTGAATAACTTTCCTTATATTAATATTTTGAATACTATCAAGCCTTTAGTTAATAAATTATTTTGTTAACTACAATATTTGAGGACTTCTTGCGATGTACTGACACGTAATAAGGTTGTTCTGTTTGTTCGTCAGTTTACTAAACTCTTTCTTATTTGAGTGTTTTATCAAGCTACACAAGATTACTTATTTTATCAATTTTATATATTGAACAATAGTTTTATAATATAAATTAAAATAACATTTTATTTGCAACTGAAAGGAGAATGCCCATTTCAGGCCCACAGTGGACAACTGTCTTTCGAAGACTTACTTTGTCCAGAAATCTACCATAAATAGACATGATTTTTGATAACATTTAAATAAGCGTCACTACAATCAGTAATATTTCAATAAAAAAAGGGAATTTTATTGATAAATAAAACGAAGTTGAGGTGAAATATTGCCCGAAGATAAAATATCATTACTATGATCAATCGATCCGAATATCGATTTATAAATAAATAAAATAAACTCAGGTTAATTACAAATAACTAGCTACTTTTGGTAATTCTATATAGAATTAACCAAAAGAAAACATTTATAATGGATCCAATGTGTACGTTTGTTACTTTATTCAATAAAGATTAAAAAAAAACATCTATCGATTATTTTTATTTACGTAACCGATTTATCGATTTAATTTTTTGGTGACAAGAGGCAACACTGATGACTGAAATGACATTATTCAAACGAATGAAATATGATTATTGATTGATGATTCTGTTGACTGTTCGCTTGTTACTTATGCTCAATGTGGATGCGTTTTATTTTGTTTTCGATCTCTTCTACCGCAACCTGGTTTCTTTCACGGACTTGTTTTGTGAGTGATATCATATATATTTGAGTGGTATCCATAATATATTTTCCCCACGTAAATAAAAAGGTACATATGCATTTTTAGATCATTTGTTAATAGCATATGACATTGAAGAAAATATAGATATTTAATATTATACAAACGTGTTTTTTTATATTATCTTCAACTGGATTCAAATAAATAAATATATTTACAGCTTAGTAAATAAGTCATGAAAATAACTAAATGGCAGCGCCACCAAGAACTTTTTTAATAGGTAGAGGAAAGGGACCGAATATGGAATATTTAAACAAATTCCTAAAAAAATCAGTTCAAAAGTTTTATTTTAATCAGTCTAATGTGTTACATTTAAATGCAGTTTTAATTACTCTTGAAAAGTAATAATTTAATCAAAAAATAATAAACACTTTCTGTAATATTAGTAATTAAAATAAATTAATCAAAAATGTGCCTCTCGAAAATGTGATCCTATTATGGAATAGGGTATTCCATAATAGAATCATGTCTCGTTAATAAAAAATAAAAAAATAAAATAAACCCTACAAGCAAAAATCACAAATAAAAGCTGCATATTCTATTCCTGAACACGCAACGTGACACCACTGTCTACAGGCAATGCACTGAATCCACTCTTCTCCGTTTTTGTCTTTACTGAAAAAAACAGAGCAATACATGCAATCAGCGTCAGCATTTGGATTCTTGGTAGAAGAACTGAGGGTTTATAGTAACTATAATCATTAGATAAAGATGTGGTATCTCTATCAGAAGATATTCCAGACTTCAACACTGGTTTCTCCTTTCGCTTGTTTTTCTGATAGCCGCTCGTTGATGGCTGTAGCTTGTGAGCAGTAGTTAGTTTTTGTATCTTGTACTATTTTGACGACACGCTTTCTAATTGAGCTTTATAGAGAGATGCTGTAATTTTGCAAGCTTGAATAGTCAGAGCAAGAGAGAGAGTCCGAGGTACATTAAAGACTTGTGGATCTCTCTCATAACTCATTTTTGGGTTTTCAAGGCTTCAATAGCACTTTTCATATTGGGTTTGTTCTGCTTTTGTGCTTTTCGTTTTCTTACTGGCGGGGCCATGTTGATCATAAATATACATGTAAAAGAGAGGAATAGTAATTAGTCACCACATCAAAAACTTGCTTACGTCGATGTTATGTTAAGTTCCTAATATGGAATAGTATTCCATATTAAGAACTCAACGATATTCCATAATACGAACAATATGATGGTGGGAGAAAAATAAGCGCAACTTTTTATTATTATTAAATATTCATAAAATAACAATACCATTTAAAAATGACATAATTCGATTAAATACTTACCAACTTATATGAAATATTTATGTAAGAATAATAAGAAAACATGTACGTAAAACTTACTTTAATATCCAATGGATGTTTCGTTAACAGTGTCGCGCACTCTCACTCGCGTCTAGTGCTGTCGAAGGCAACACGTTCTATGGCCGTCGAACGCGGGTAGTGGGAGGAATAACATGACATACTTGTAGAATTTTCGTGGCTCTTATTTTTAGAAATATTATGGTGTTCCATATTAGGGACGTATTCCATAATTGGTACTTTTCCTCTACTATTATCTTTTATCCTATAATAGAATTATATTTCAATATAATGAAGCATTATGTAGGTATATTAGAAGATAATAAATACGTAGTATAAATGTTATACCAATCTATAATGGTTAAAAGATAATGTTTTGAAAAAAATTCTTCCACCTGAAAACGGCACCAGAACTTTTTTGTCAAACTTATAAGCTATATTTGAAATACACCTATTGTTATACTCAATATCTTATTATTATAAATTATTGAAAAACTTAGAAAAGGCCTTGAATTATCTTTCTTTCATGCATATCTTAATAATATATAACATAACCAAAAAGTTTAAAAAAATATTTCTACAATAATGGCGCCATTTTAAGTTTTTTTCCCAGATATATGATACTGTTAAGATTTTAGAACACTCAATTTTTATACGATTTTTTGATGTCCACATTGGGCCTGAGACACTATGGAGAGTGGGCATTCTCCTTTAGGCATTTATTTTTAAAAAGTAAAATTCCGAAGATGCGAGATTCTAGAAGAGATTGATATAATATGAACATATTCCGCACACGTCAACTACGGCCTTACAGTGTGACCGTTTAATTCAATGAGTGCCAGCTCCAGTAAGCTGTGAACAGAGGGATTTACAAACACAGCTGACCGTACACTTCAGTATTATCTGAAGGCCTTATAGCCTTGCGAGGCGTAATTTGACTAAAATCTAATAGTGACTCGACACGTCTCGAATTGAAAAAAAAACGTGTTTTATTTTGGAAATGTCATCTCTAGTTAATAATCTCTAGATCATATTATAGCTATATTAATAGTTTATTTTCATTTGATGGATGTATGATATTAATATATAAAACTCTGAAAAAATGTCGTTGATACGTATAAAAAAAATTATAAGTTAAAAAAGTAGTATCGTGATTAATTAAGGGATAAAAAGACAAATATACTACATCTGTAATAAAACATATCCTTTGGGGGATTGTAAAGGTGTTTAAATACTTGCATGTAAATTTCGGCAATAAAATTTTTATTTTCGACGATAAATTTTTACCATCCATCCTCGATAAATTTCCAACCCGTAAATTTCGCTAAGGTCACATTCATCTGCAAGTGTCGTAAAATATTTTATACTTACTTAAAAAGATAAAACAATACATCAATTAAATTTTAACGTTATTCTTGTTTACACGTATATAAAAACATTGTATAAATTATATATATATAATGATTATTTTTGGATTAATATATTATTTTTAAACCAAACCTTTAAATTCAAGCTCTACCTAGAGTGTTAGATGTCTGACAACAAAATGAATACTATTTACAATTTTAGACGAACAAATTGTATATAAATGTACACGCTTAAAACTACTTACTACTTAAAACTGCTGTCTCACTCCACTCATCTTCTCCATTCTAGTGATATTGGTGAAATGATTTGTAGCATTAGGCCCAATTAAAAGCTATCAAATAAAAATTGACATCACTAAAGAAAATCTGAAATAAAACCACTTTTTTTCCCACTATTGTCATTAATATATAACAGATGAGATGATGTAAACCAGAATTGGTCGGTGTTCTTAGTATCATCCCTTGTATTGTAGAAGTATTTCAATAGTTATTTTACGGTGCGACACTGTGGTTGTTGGTATGTAACATATGCAAACATGGTGTTCTATTATGCTGTATGTCCGAACATGTCGGCGTTCAGAACATCATCCAATGAAAGTGCATAATTTCGCTCTCAGAGAATATTAGATCTTATCAGAGAATAGTGATTTATTACATCTATATCTATGCTTATCCTTTTACTTTTGCTGTAATATATTGTGGCTATGTGCACCCTACCCCATAAACTTAACTCTACTTAATTCGTGTCTTAATACACGCGCACGTCATCAGTTAAAGACTAGCCAGATTGATTTTGAAGATACGAATAGTTGGAATTCATAATTTATAATCATTTTTAAGGCATTATTAATATATGATGATGTAATACTTAAAAGTACGAGTATAAAATTCACTAATCTGTTTACTAAATGTAGTCATTATTATAAATAATAATATAAAGTTCATGTTTAATAATTCTCACAGTACTTAATACTCAATAGTAATTAAAAACTATAGATCACGAAGAAATACACACATCATCATCATCCTTATCAATACATCAGTTTTTGATGTCCACTGTTTAACGTAGACACAATAGGAATACACTAACGAAAGAAAATTAAAACAGAAAAGTATTTTTTTAAACTCCTATTACAGTAATTTTGCCTTCTTATTTCTGATGCTCAGAACAAGGGTTACAAAGGCGCACAACATAAAAATGGTCCTAATTAACGAGACGGATTAGGGGCCAAAACTATTTATACAATTTTGTTCTCCTCAGTTCAACGGTTAGATTAATACCTGTTTTAATGGATATGCGATTGAAACACACTTAATGGATATTTCTTGCAAACTAAATCGACTTCGTGAAATTCACTGTCGTACTAGTTAACACATTAGATGTCGCATAAACTTATCTTTTTAAAATCAGACCGTTTCATCAAACAAGTGGTGGGTAGGTATTATAAATTATTAATTTCTGAATATTAAACAACACAACAGTTTGCAATTGAGTCATATAGTATCAAAGCGGCAGTCTCCATTTTTTATTGACTAAGATGGAAGAACTGATTATAGAGGAAATTTTGGCATACATAACTTTTTTTGAGAAAAATGTGGAGACTGCCATCTTTGATACTATGACTCAATTATGAATTTCAATTAAAAAAAAATTACGAATAAAAAGTATAAAATCTTAAAATAAAGGAGTAGGTACATAAAACTACAACAACGTCGACCATTCAACCTATCGCCGGTTTTGCACTAACTTGATATTGGCTATTCCAATATATAAGGTGGATTATATCTACACGCTGTGGTAAAATCCGGGCAGGGTCAAAGAATAAGAAATTTTAGTATCGTTCACTTGTTAAATATATATATTTCATTGTTAGGTTTTCTTTGTATTAAAGATTCTGTAAGTAAACATGTATTCTAGCGTTATATTATATATTATTAGCTTCGCATCAAACGAGTCCCGTCATCGGTGTTAGACCCGGTCCTAAATCTATTTTCAAGCACGCTAGTTTTCCTTTTGCGATAACATATTCATTTTAATTATATGGTGTAAAGGATTATCTTAATGTTTATGAAATACGTAAGGTAGTTAACGTATTTAAGTTGATAAGGATGAATAATCCATATAAATAGCTTTCCAATTACCGCTTTGTGTGTGACCATTTTTTAGAAATCAGAATGTGTAAAATAAACTATCCTTAAAAGATACACATATGCCATCGCTGACTTTTTTGTAGACCTATAAAAGAGGAATAATTCCACCACACATTATTTTGTTATATTCCCAACGGATTTCAGTGAAAGCTCCCAGGCAGCTTGACCTACTAAAACATATATAATGATTGTCGTTATATTTCATAATTTACACAAAGTCTTAACATATTCTACTGTCCATTGTCACAAACACTCTGTTCATTGGTGAAAACTGCATGAAAATAAAAAGACAGACATACATACAGACAGACACACAGTAAGACGGAGCGGGAACTTTGTTTTTATGATATGTAGTGATAGTTCAAATAATTTTAGATAATAACTGTTTGAAATTAAAGACGGATATCGATATGAATTTAACCAATAAAACACTTCGTGTAAGTTTATACAAATTCACAATAAATAAAAAAGAATTTAGTATATTCTTACGACTTATTTAAAGCAATTTTTTATTGAAGAAATGCCTGTTAAAAGTAATTGTTACTTTTTAAGCGTATCCTAACGCTAACTTAAATGAATGTAAAAGAGTAAGCTTTTCAGTGGATTATAGCTTGGTTACTATACATTTGAGGGTACTTCCAGATTTTAAACATCTAGCTACATTTTGACGCGCATTGCTGACTTGCTTGTATCGTGTTTGCCAGAAACAATATTTTAACGGTTAAAAGTATAAAAGGAACCTGAGTCGAACACAATATTCTATATGATAGTGTTTCCGTTGAAATCGGAATCGTACATTTCAGATCAAGTTTATAATTTATAGTGCCAAATTATTATAGATAAAACCTAAAAGATATAGGGATAATTATAACGGAATCGATAATACTTTGTTGCAATTTTATTTTGAAAACGTGCTAGATCGTTTGATATGTCAGAATAATGATGTTTCTAGAACCCAAACACTATCATTAATTTTGAGTTAGAAGTTAAGATATTAAGATATATTAATAGTAAATATGTTTAATAGATAGATATAGATATTAACATACACACACGGTCGTCCGTTCCTAAGGTAGGCAACTTAATGCCTATATTTTAGGTAACAGCTGACTGATATACATTTTTTTGAATAAATATATCTATAAATAATACATCTATAAATAAATATATATTACACCCAGACTCGGGGTCGGAATCGAAATCACAATCCTGGAGCAGAAAACAGGGTCACTACCAACTGCGCCGACGGGCTAAATATGCCATTAGTTTCTAAATCAAAAAAAAGGTATATATTTGGATTTTATGTTAATCATATTATATAAACATTGAGAATTTTTTCTTATTTCTATTGTTATAAATATTTTACAAATTGCTCTTGTATTTTCTTTTGCCCCTGACGATAGTAAATTAATTAGGGACAGAAATAAAACTCCTAGCTTATAGGAAAGGATAGGAGTCCAATTAATAGTATAATACCTGTTTTTATTTCTATCATAGTAGAGTTAAATTTATACAGATTTTTTGATAATATATAACTTTCACGAAAAGCTATTATAAGATTTAAAAAAAATTCTTTACTTGAAATAAACATAAATTGTAACCGTTAAAATAATATCAGTTAAGAAACTGAGTACTCGGTCTCCATTTTCTCATAAAAAGAAATCGCTTCGGTTGAATTAAAATTCTTAACATAACCGCTTTATAAGAAATGAGTTATAAAAAGTTTCAAGTCATGCAGAATATTTAATTTAGTTGCCTCCAACAAGCAACCATAAATTGCAAAAGTTTTTTATTTATAAATATATTAAATCTACCTATAGTTTAAGAAATCGATAATTTTTGTAATCTTTACGTAACATTTGTTAATATTTCTTTGTATGTTTCAAAATGTTAAATTTAAATGTTAACATTTTAAAATCTTATGAATATTCTGGTGTATTCTTTGTTAGATAATATTTAGAATTTAAGAGAATTTATTAAAGAATTAACGATTACTAATCAATTTCATTTAAAAATATACGTAGTTTTCTTTTTGTGGGTTGGTTTAAACACTCTTTTAAGCAAGGTGAACAAAGTTTAAAACATATGTAAATATTAATGCTTAAGAAAATTTTCTTAGCATTGTTTAAAATACAGAACTTTCAGTTTAAGTTTTAAAGTTCTGCCTCACTGAAATTATTAGAAAACTAGATGTGTGTTATAAAGATGCTGAAAATATTTTTGTTTATCATAATTTATAAGTGAAGGCCTCCAAATACGATTGTAGGTCTCCAAAAACGAAACGATAGTAATGATTCTCCATAACACAAGTAATGAAAACATATTATGGTATTTTAAAATTTCTATCATTTTCTCCTTTCGAATTTTAAAATCTTTCATCGGCTGGGAAAATAGGCTTTGGTTTGTCATTGCTTTTGTAATTCTTACGATCCTTCGATCCTTTCACACTGACGATTTGCAAACATCTATTCCTTAGAATGCAGATATAGAATCGCAAGTTTATTTTCTACTTCTTTTCACTTTCTCTTTATGCCTTCACTTATTAAGATATCTAACAAAAAACATAATTTTAAATGTACCTATATATTACTTTACCTCTTTTTAAGAAAAATACATGATACATATACATCATAAATATGATAATAACATGACGTCATGTTATAATTTCGTTTGTTAAAGATGCTTTACTAAATGTCAGAATTTTGTGCAAAGTATTCTCATCATAATAAATAAATAAATAATTAAATTTGGCCCGGATTTTTGAGAGTTTTGAGAGATTTTTTTATTTGAATTTTCTGAAAATAATGCTAGTTTATAATATAATATTTAAATTATAATTAAATTATGTATAAAATCTGTTCGAGGGAATTCATGTGTTTTAAGAAAAGTTGCTGTGCAATTTTAACATAACAATTTTATTCTCCCGCACAAAATTTACCCCTTTTCTAACCCTCTAAAATCGAGTGATCCAATGCTGAGTCTGACAAGGATATTTTTTTTTAAATCGGTGCCATTATTTAAAAAGAAACGTATAACAATAACTGTTACTAAATGCGGTATCTAAGATAATTCATATTTTAATTTTAATGTAATATGAAACTTAGATGTTTTTGTAAATATGGAACAATGAAACTTATAACGTATATATTATAGCCTCGACTCAGCATTTGTCGAGCTCTTGTTTGATTTGAAGAAATCGTTGTTGTTTTCGCGAGCACGTTTTATTATCTCTATAATGCAAATGGAGAATTCAAAACTTGCGATAACAAATCGTAAGTATGAAAAGGACATTTCAATTATGTAAGTAGCATATTACATAATTACAAGAACCATAGCCACGCATTAATACGCATTCAGCTTTCTTTACACTTTACAAAGCGAGTTTTATCCATTACGACACCCAAGAAGAAAAGTATTCTCTGTCCTCAGTTTACTGTTGTTAAGTAAAAAGCTATCACTATTTCTACTCTTTGCTTTGTATATCATAAACAAACATGCTCTTTTCAATCAATTTCTCTGGCATATTTTGTATAAGATGTTGTTGTTTTTTGTTTTAAAAATACGTACTAATTCATCTCATCCCAAATTCGAGTTGTAATTATTTTCGAGCATAGTTTTTATTATTTATTTTTGAAATCGAATTGATTGTTTTTGTGTTATACAAACAAACAAAAAAAGTAAATTTGAGAGTCATTTCAATTTTCAATATTTTGTAAGATTTAGTTATTTCTGTGTTAGTTGAATTAGATTAGTTGCTTTTGGTGCCAATAATTTCTCCATTACAACAATACGTTGCTGAAACAGAATACAGAATTCATTTATAAGCAATATACTTATAATTATTATTAGCACCAATGCAATGTTTGCAATTGTTGTTAATTTCCGATGATGCAAATAATAACAAAGTCAACAGGACTTTATTTCGACCTAGAGGTGCTGACGGGTCTGAATTAACAATATTGTCGGATCGTAAATAGAGTTTTTGTTGCATCTTCGAGGGAGTCGACCCTTGGTCTTCTGAACTTTCCCCTCATCCGTAGGGAGTAGAGGTGTGACTAGAAGCTATAATAGAGTACAATTATTTATATGAAAACCACAGATAGTAAAACTAGAGCTACATATTAATATTTTTACTAAAAATTTATGCACTTACAGAAAATTGTATTATTATAACTAAATTATATATATCAAAAACAAAATTTAACTTTATTTATATAAGCTTTAGAAGTACTTTTGAAAGGTCAGTGTGCAATAACAGTTAATGTGAAGCTACCACGTGATTAGGAATGTAGATTAATTTGAGGAAAACCAGCTCGAAAATCAACGGTTGTATTTTTAAAAATTCATAATAAATCATTTAAAAATTATATATTTATTCACATATCCTGCATGAAAAAGCCCGCTTTATTTACTTTTACTTTACACGTGTTTTACTTTACATTCTTAATATATACGGTGTCTGGGTTTTAATTATCGTCCTTCAAAGGGCGGTTCTATATATGTAATAGACCTAGGGTTCTATATAGGTTCTAAATGAAAATAAAATTCCTCGCCTTTTTACCCGACTGCGTTTAAGATTTACTTTGTATTAATATAAGAGCTACTTTGCTTGTGTGTACTGCATAAAACCTTCCACCGCCAAATAAATTTCGATATTTTGGTAAATTAATAGTTGCGTCAGTATGAAGAAAATAATGTCTATTCTAAAGATCTATTTTCTTCTAGGAATATTGTTCATTTTAATGTAAAGCTGTGGTAATGTAGTCATGTCTCGGGCTCTTATCGCCGTTGTAACGTGATCTGTAATACCAACAGTTCCCCTCTTTGCAAGACGGTATATAGAAGACGGAAAGTCCTGTATATAATATACTTAATTCATTTATTGGCAATTTAGAAATCAAATTTATAATTCCTTCTTGTGTTTATTAGTTTTTGACAATATAATCAAAAATTTTGTGCATATTATATTATTAGTACCCGGATGACCGAGCTTTGCTCGGTTAAATTATATTTAGATACATTACATATTGATGAAACATAAATAATATTTTCGATCTTAACGACATAAAAGTAAAATAATAGGAACTGGTTATTAAAATAAAAAATAAAAAGAGCTCTTAATTCAAAAAAAAAAAAAAATTAAAAAAAGATTGGTCTGTAGAATCCTGGATTCGAACTCAGCTTTTCTGGTTTCGAATCCGCCCGATTCCTATCCGAGCTAATAGAAGCTTGTCAATGACAGCGAAATTTACTTTCGTATTCTAATGGTATTTTTTAATTGCGTAAAAAAGGGATAAAACAACATTTTCTGAAAATAAATCCTAGCTAGATCGATTTATCGCCCCCGAAACCCCCTGCATACTAAATTTCATGAAAATCGTTGGAGCCGTTTCCGAGATTCCGATTATATATATATATATATATATATATATATATATATATATAATCAAATTTATAAATAATAAATAATAAATATAATTATAATAATAATATATATAATTTTTAATATATGAGAAATGTCAGTTGGATGTCAACTTCAAAATTTTGCTCTCTAAATTTTATTTTGATATATTTCTATTTTGACCATATTTCTTTATTAAATTGACATCTAATCGAATAAAAAAATTCAATAATCTCGGAAATATATAAAATTTTCAATATTTTTAAAATGTTTTTCGTTTTTCAGATTTCCTGAGCGTGGCGTTGCCGAGCAGAGACAGCGGCCTGAGGTAACAGCCGGCAGCCCCTACAACGGGTCTCCGTGCTGTTGTCGCCGCAGCAACGCCTTTATAGTGACTCTATGTGTGTTTAGTTAAGTGTACAGTGTATAATTTAATAATAGGTATGTCATACAATGTTTTAACAACCAACGCATCTCAACCGGAACTTTTGACATGTCCCCAATGCACTAACGGAAGGTTGTTTAGAGGCCGCAAAGGCTTAAAAATTCACATTTCCCGTTGCCACAGCGATCCCTTGGTGCATTCATTGCCTATTATATCAGATATTTCTACAAACATAACCAGTGATATTAATTCGATTCCGTTCGATAAATTTATTATTAAATGTCACCAAAATATACCGCTCGTTAAACGAGTTCCTAGAGGAGCGAGGATATCTCTAGCTAGATCTTTATCAGCTATTATTCAAAAATGTTTTTCGGACACTGATTCGGCCTGGCAAAATCTCTTTTTGTTTTCTTATAAATTTTTACATGCTGATAAAACCAAAAATGGTTCTTTATCAGCTAAATTAAAACAAAATAGCTTATTAGATACCCCGATTATTATTCCTAAAAACTCCTTACGACCTTTGTATTCTGACTCAAAAAAAATTGTTGAAAATAAAGCAATGGATGGAGATCTTAAGAATGCTGCTCGCATTCTTTTCTCTAGCGATACCCTCGCACCGTTTGATAACAAAACGCTGGAAGCCTTACGCGAAAAGCATCCGTTACCAAATCCGGCCTCGTTGCTTCCGGATCCACCCTGTTCAAATAATGTTTTACAGGTTAAGGATGAAGACACCTATGCCGCAATTATGTCGTTCACAAGCGGCTCTGCTAGCGGCATAGACGGCATCACACCACAACATCTTAAAGATCTTGTGAGTGCTTCAGCTGGGGACGCTGGCAGGGCTCTCTTGAATGACATAACTAAACTTTGTAATTTTATGTTATCTGGTAAGGTGACTTCATCTTTTTTGCCACATATTTATGGTGCAAGATTATGTGTTTTTAATAAAAAAGACGGTAGCATCCGTCCAATTGCTATTGGGACCACATTTCGCCGCTTGGCGTCTAAATTAGCATGTAAGCACATAATCTCCACTCTAAAAACAAAGTTTGAACCAATACAGGTGGGTTTTGGAATTAAAGGAGGCTGTGAAGCAGCAGTTCATTCGGCCCGTACCTTTTTAAAAGGAAATGAGGCGGAAGTGCTGCTGAAAGTTGATGTAAAGAATGCTTTTAATTCTTTAGATAGAGCAACCTTGCTTAACGAAGTCTCATTAAATCTTCCTGAAATTTATCCATATGTTTGGCAATGTTACAGTTCACCATGTAAATTACTCTTTGGCGAAAACACAATTTTCTCTAATGTCGGCGTTCAGCAAGGGGACCCACTAGGTCCGGCTCTTTTTAGTCTAGGTATCCACAAATGCATTTTAAATTTAAAATCTAAATTTAACATATGGTACCTAGATGATGGAACCATAGGAGGCAAAGTAGATGATGTCATTGAAGATTTAATCAAAATTAAAAACGAGTTCGATAGCATTGGCCTCAAACTAAACTTTTCGAAATGTGAAGTTTTTTTCACAGATATATTATCTCCTAAAAAAATTAATTTGGCAACGGAATTATTTTATAAAATTGCACCTAATTTGAAAATACTTCAAAAAAATACACTTTGTCTTCTAGGTGCTCCACTTTTTGATGAAGGCATAGAGTCAATTTTAGACAGTAAAATTAAAATTTTCCTGGACAATACTGACAAATTGGGTACTCTAAATTCTCATATAGCCTATACTATTTTGAAATATTGTCTTTTTGTCCCAAAATTAATGTACATACTTCGCACGAGCCCAATTTGGAAATTCCCTGGCTTGACCGATAAAATTGATGCCACTCTAAAATGCTCTTTAGAAAAAATTCTAAATTTATCTTTTGATGAAAATTCTTGGACCCAAGCTACTTTACCAATTAGAGATGGTGGCATCGGCGTGAGAAAAATTTCTAGTGTCGCTCTTCCTGCTTTTCTTGCTTCTGTACATAATATCAAAGGTCTATGTTCCAAAATTTTAAAATCAAGTTCAGTCCAAATTACAGATGCTACAGAAGCAGTAGAAAACTGGAAGTTGAGGTGTCCTAATGACGATATCCCCAAGGAAGTTACAAAACAAAAACTTTGGGATGCGCCATTAGTTCACAATACTCGTGAAAATTTGACGCAAAATCTTACAAGTGACAAAAACCGTGCAAGGCTTCTAGCTTTATCAAGTAAAGAGTCAGGTCACTGGTTACACGCAATGCCGTCAAAAAACCTTGGGACACTTTTAGATAATGAAAGTTTTCGAATTTGTATAGGTCTCCGGTTGGGAGCACGTCTGTGTTTTGAACACAGATGTCCGTGCGGAAAGGAGGTTGATTCTTTCGGACTACACGGCCTTTCCTGCAACAAGAGTTCAGGTAGGTTTTCCCGCCACGGTTCCCTGAATGAGACCATTAAAAGGGCTCTTGCCACCATCGACGTTCCTGCTCTTATTGAGCCTACTGGAATTAGTCGCGATGATGGCAAGAGGCCTGATGGTTTAACGCTGATTCCCTGGGAAAGGGGACGGGCGCTTTTGTGGGACGCAACCTGCGTCGATACATTGGCTCCGTCTCATATCAGGGAAACGGCTGTAAGAATGGGAGCCGCTGCGGAGAAGGCTGAAATGACTAAACGGCACAAATATTCGTCACTTATCCAAAGTTATATTTTTGTGCCGTTTGCAGTCGAAACACTTGGACCTTGGAGTAGCAGTGCTAAAAATTTTCTAAAAGAATTAACCCCACGACTCATAGCCTCCACTGGTGACAAGAGGGCTGGTGCATTTTTTGCCCAAAGAATCGGAATTGCGATTCAACGGGGAAATGCTGCTAGTATTCTTGGCACCATTCCACGCGGACATGATTTATACCAAAACTGTTTGTAAATAATTATTTTAAGTTTTGAATTGTAAATATGTATAATATTGTAAAATTTCTGTAATAAATTTATTAAATTATATATATATATACAAGAATTGCTCGTTTAAAGATATAAGATAAATATACACAAATAATTAATGTGATATTAAAACTGAGATCAGTTTGACTTCGAAGACATTTAGACTTAGATTTATTATTTGATTGCATTACATACAAAGATAATTTAATTTTAGGACTGAATTATCTAAAATTATTTTCTCTTTTTTAGTTTTGCTCTACTTATATTGCGTTTATTGCTCTACTCTATCTGTAAGAGGTATGTGGGTTAAATGTTATATAAAGTAGAGAAGTTCGTAGGTATGCTACGATAAATACGTCTGTGTTAAAAAGATACTTCAGTGTTTGTGCGTGTGTGTGCTTTTGAGTGCGTGTGTGTGTGTGCAAGCGGGTGCGTGCGTGCGTGTGCATGTGTGTATGTGTGTGTGTGTGTGTGTGTGTTTGTGTGTGTGGTGTGTGTGTGTGTGTGTGTGTGTGTGTGTGTGTGTGTGTGTGATCGCTATTGGATATTTGGCATTAATACTAGTTTATATTTTAAAAGCTAACGATAAAAGCAAAAAAATATTCAAAAATAAGTAACGTATACGTATACATTTTGTTAGTGAGATGACGCACGCACGTTTGCGTTCGTGCTCGATTTACGCGACAAAATTATTGATTGAATTTTATCTTATTTTTCTGTCGCAAAAGTTACGAGGAAGGTGAGAGATATTTTTGATAGTAGACACGTAAAAATATTGTTAATAATCACATGTTTAATGATTTTTAATATTTAGACTTTGACTTAACCTTTGACTTTGACCTTCTGATTTTAATTCAGTTGTAATATTGAAAGAGACTTTATGTATATTAAAATAAGTTTTTATTACTCATTTTTGTTACGAAATATTAATTATGATTTGACAAATAATAAAATAAATAGCAAATAATGTTATAAATGGTCTGCTTGCTGCTTGGGAATGATGTGATCGCCGATAGGCTATTCCAACTTATAGAATTATTGTTAATTTCAATTAACTTTGAAAAAAAAACCATTACAAAAAAAAATTGTCCCGCTAAGTTTCTTTTGCCAGTTCTTCTCAGGTCAGAGGCTTCTTCTTTCCGAACTGGTAGAAGATTCATGACGTTCAGTAAGAAATTGTAATAATTTTATGCTGAATAAAAAAATTTGAGTTTGAGTTTGCTTCAAATTATAAAATTGTTTTTATTTATAGATACCTACTATCTTGAATGCCTTATTAAAAATATGTGTGCACGTCCGTATGGTGGTAAATATGTCTGCTTATTATAACTTGTTGTACATAAAAATTTAACTAAACAATTATAAAGAGGATGCTTTGTTTAAGGATATCGAAATAAGAATAAATAATTATTGTAAATTTAATTCGATTTTGTTTCTATCAATAACCACTTTATAAGTACAATTTCGACAAGACGTTCATCGATACAATTTTTATTCAATAGTAAACAGAACCCCACTAATAATATAAACGATTTTTCATTAATTTGAAGATGAGCTTTCCAATCAAATGGAAATTAATAAATAATTGAACGACCGATTTCTACTGAATTGAAAATAATTATAAATTTATTGTAAAACTAGTTGTAACCGCAACTTCGTTCGCAATTGCCACCTCTTTCATTAAGCCTATAAAAGAAAGAATTTACTCTAGCTTAAAATGACTCCTTTCTTGGTGTCAAGTTATTTGGAGCTAATACTAAGGTTTTAATTTATTAGCAATTTATAAAATAACCAACCAAATTTCTTGAAATATTTACATGATAACTTTTTAAATATCTTCTTTCTAATAAAAAATAATTAATGAAATCCGACAGCGCGTTAAGGAGTAACAAATAAATACACACTTTGATTTACATCCTTCCTCTCAAAGGAGTTCGTGCTGAATTCCTAGATAAGAGGTATTCAATGACCTACCTAGCTCGTAGTATGAACTCAAATCATGCCAAGTTGCTTTTAAATTCATTTAGTAAATTCGACACGATACGCGGGCAAGATGCAGACAGACATATAGATAACGATAAGGGTTTCGACTTCGATCGATTGTAGAATGTAACCAAAAAAAATTGTCAAGCTATTGTATAGAATTGGACTTGTTACAGTTGTTTTATTTATTAAAATACATTCAAACAAAATTGCTGTAGACAATTATTCTTTTCCTATTTCTATTAAATACAAAAAATAAGAACTTAGTTCTCTTTTGAGACTCTGCTATTCAAATGAATTAATAAATGAGGAGAAAGAAAAACCTATTTTAATAAAAAATTATAATATGTGCCATGATTTATAAAAATTAATTCGGTGATCTAAAATATCATAATAAACTGCAAAGAAAAGCCTAAAAAAATTTAAGTAATCTTTGCTTTTAATATTCGTTTTTTATTATTGCGTATAATTTTTTTTTTTTACTTGTAGGTAAAGTTAAACCTTAACATAGTCGATGTTGAAAGCTCTGCGGCAATATTCCCATATGTGTCTATTATCTTAAAGGTCAGCTGTGGCTTAAAAAGGCATATAACTTTATTATTATTCGTAATATGATTTATTTTTATAACCAAATAAAAGCATTTGTCGTACATTAGGGAATAGAAATGAGTAGTTTATAAAGTAAATTGTATTGAAATATTTCGTATTAATATTCGTATTTTTATCATTATATTCAAGATACAAACTGGTAAATTGTTTTAGTAAAATTTATAATACAAATAGTTTACTCTCTTATTTATAATATAAATAGCTTAGGTACTCATGGATATTTTTAATAAAGAAGTAAAGGTGCATTCGAGAAATCTTGTTATCATTTCGATTATCTACCTGAACGAAGTTGCAGGCACGAGCTCATTTAAATGAAAAATCAGGTTCTTTTGAGAAAAAGAAATTTTCTTTAAAAAAATGAAGATAAAATCATAATTATTTTCTTGGTCTATTACGTTCTTCATTTGTCTCTTACTTGTCTAATTAGTTGTAATTTACATCTGTGAAGGAAACATCGTGAGGTCGTCTGCGTATCTAGGGAGAGTTCATGGGAACTTTATTAACCTCTTAACTTTAACAAAAGTATCTTACTCCAGCTGAATATGTTATTAACAAAATGACTTTTTTAATTTTACATTCAATAACATTTTTTTAAGTTTCAATTTTTTATTTTTTTATTTAGGTATTTTGATTTTTTTATTATTTAAGGATAGCACAAAGTGAAAAATATTGTCAAAAATCAAAAAGTATAAATAAAATACTATAGTGTATAAAATAAATTTCTTTTAAATAAAATAGTTATGAATTTTTTCCAGTAATAGTTTGCTAGCATGTGGTATCTCCTACCAATTTTCTAGGTATTGGAGTATTGAGTTTTAGAGTTTAACTAATTAGCACAATAGTTGCGAGGAGAGACGGATGCTTGGCTTAGTTGTATGTTTGGAAATTCTACAAATAATCAACTCTGATTAAATCACAAATATTATTGCAGTGGGGTTTAGTAATCGTATAATATTCAAAAACATATAATAAATTATTCTATAAAATAGATATTTTATTTTAATTTAGTAAAATATTACATTGCACACCACGATAACTTTTTACATGTCTATTGACTAGCCCGTTGACGCAGTTGGCAGTAATTGTGCTTTCCGCTCAAGGACTGTGAGTTCAATTCCCACTCCGAGTCTGGTTGTAATATATATTTATTTATATATGTATTATTTATTGATATATGTACATTTATTTAAAAAAAAAATATGTTTATGAGTCGGCTATTACCTAAGCATAACATTTTCAAAGATTGTTATTTCAAAAAATAAAAAATCGAAAGAATGTTATGGCCAGTAAAACACCAAGATATTCTACTTTTTTATTTATTCCCGAGTTTTACATTATGGAGCATCAACTCAAGGTATAAAATAGGCAGTTCGGTAAATATAACCTGTACTAATAAAATCTAGTCGTATTAGTTTCATAGATAAAGATCATTTTTTTATTTTTTGATCTGAAAGTGACCCACACAAAGAACACAAAGAATTTTCAAGTTTAATAAGTTTTAAGATAATTGATCCAAAAATTCTGATTATACCGGCTGAGACAGACAGTCCGACAGATTCATAAGTAAGGTACACTATGCTTCTTCCTAACCATTTTTAGTACAGAACCCTAAAAATAAGAATATTTACTCCATAACACTGTTTTCATGTACTGTTTAAAAATACCATATTTGATTATGAAATACACTCGAAGGATATTACTAAAAAAAACTTTGTATAGTTTTTATTTAATAACGCTCGTAGAAAAACACATTCATTTTAAAATGTATGTAGCTTAATTCAAGATCTATTTTCGAACATTTTATATTATAAAAGCATATTATTCTACCTAGTTCGTGTCAATCTTGACTATTACTCTACCTATAAAGATATTCTACTGTGGCCACTAAAAAGAACTAGGTATGTAAAAAGTAACAAAAGTACAAGTAATACTGAATGAATGATAACGATATTGGATTGCGTCTTGTATAAGAATATTTTACATTTTCCAATAAATACATTTAAAGTTTTTATTAAAGTGTTTAATAGCCAAAGATTATTATTCGGTACCAGATAACATAAACGATAAAGGTTTGTGGGCTCCGTAGAGCTGGTTTTCATGTCGGACATAATTCTGGACGAGTTTATATTGGTTAAGAAATGTATCATAATAAGTCGGGGAAAAGAAAACATTGATCACTGGTGATAAAAAGTGGATTACCTACCTACAACAAGAATGTGCGAAAAAGATCATGGATAAAGGTTAGTCAATCTCCATAGACTGTATAACGAAACCCGGAATAACAATAAGATTATACATATATGTCTGTAAAAAGTAACAAAAGTACTAGTAAAACTGAATGAAGGATAACGATATATGAAAATATCATATATATAATAAGAAGATGCTGTGTGTATGTTGGAATTGGAATTGAATCGTTAACTATGAGCTATTACCGCCGGTTAAAACCATTGATTCGGATTGCTACTGCCAACAAATAATGAGACCAAGCAAGAAATTGAGAAAAAAAAAACGTCTGTATCAATTCCAGACTTTTTTTTTCAACCGAAAAGGTGTGGTTTTTCATCATGATAACGCCAGAACACACATATTTTTTGCCACAAATAAAAAATTTAGAGAGCTTGGTTGGGAAGTGTTAATGCATCCACCATGAGTCCTGATTTGTCACCCTCAGATTTTCACCTGTTTCGATTTCTTCGAAATTGTTTGGGTAGTGTTAGGTTAACATCAAGAAAGAACTGTCAAAACAACATATCGCATTTTTTTGATTAAAAAATCCCAAGATATCTACAGGAGTTACCGAACAAAATGGCACATATATATTATAAAAAATGTAATTTAACTTTTTTTACAATGACTATTCAAAAGTTCTCTGGAAATTTTTGATTTTGTTTGATTTTATTAAATAAACGACGGGTTAGCGCAGTGGTCACAGCAACTGGCGTCTACGCTAGCGTTCGCGGGCTCTATATCTGCTCATGACGAATGTTTGTACAGATCATACAGATTTTATGGTCTGGGCGTTTGTGTTTATATTACAATGAAGCAGATGATTAATTAACAAGAAATACGCATACCATTTACGACAAAATGACATTTTAATTAACATATATTCCAAAAAGTATTTACTAACCTGACCAAGTTACAAGTTGAGAAGGACAGTTTGTAAATTAATAATGTAGGTAATTTAAAAAATGTAATATTTACACTTCACTTCAGCTTACAGTTCACTGTTAGATATAGGCCTCCCAAATATTCGCAGTCCTCATCTAGACTCCTCCGACGATCATGCGAAAAAAATAAAAAATAACCGGTCCAGCTGGCAGGAAGGCGCCCCGCCACACTTTTTTTTGCCGAGAGAGGTCTCCACTCCAGGGCACGTAGTTCCCGTGGCCATCAGTCCTGCGACACACGTGAACAGTCCATTACCACCTTAGCTTAGTAATTCCACGGTTGCGGTTTTCTCGCAGATAATCCACTTCTGATTTCATCCTTGAGAAAAACTCCGAGTGTAGACCGTTTCAAAGCACGTTGATTGACTTTAAATTTGTTGACTAGTCTTATCGTTAATATCCACTTCACAATATACATATATATGTATATATGAAAATAAAATATTAGTAAATTTATCTCTATTTTAGTGACTCAACACTGAAATCCACGTCGTTTCCGTGTTCTGTGAGCGAGGGACGTTATCACGCTCGCGGTCCCCAGGGCCGGTCGGAGGGCGACAGGTTCAACTAATGATGGTGGGTTACAGCCATTTTTCTATTTACCACTGTTAGCTGTAATGTATTATGGTGGTTTATTTTACTTAGTTCTAGTTAATGGTCAGCGATGCTATTTTCTTGTAACTTTTATGACCAATATATGAAGTAGCACAGTATTTTTATGTAGTCTCACCACTATGTACTCAAATAATAAAAAAGAAAATATTTGTGTCCACTTATTGTTCGGGTTTTTATAAGAAATAACATTATTTATACATAATAAATCAAACAGTATACTCGTACATTTGAATGTGTTCATGAAATATATTAAAGTCAAAGTATCAAAGACGTATTATGTAAAAAGGCCGCTTTATAAAAATACGCTTACATTTTTGGTTTTACTTAACTTATAACTTGCAAAAACTAATATTATCAGGAAAAAAAAAACTAGCAAATTTCAAGCAACTCGTCTATGTATTTGGTTTCGTATGTAAATATAAACATATATTTATATATATATATATATATATATATATTTGTTATTCATACTTTATTAACAACAAAATATTGAATTGTACAAAAGGCGGGCTTATTGATAAAAGCATTCTCTACCAGCCAACTTTAGGATGTACAAGAGCGAAATACATATACATACATACATAGACAAACATAAAATAAACATATGTGGTTTGTAATTTAAGTAAATTTATATTAACGTATTTATGTAACTTATAAATTATAACATTCTGTTTAAAATATAAATATAAAATTCTATTAAAATTATAAAAATTTATTATCACAAAACTTGAAATGGATTTAAGATATTGAAGGATAAATAAAAATGCAATTATATTTAAAATCAAATCAGATTAAAACTAATAGTTCTTGTTAGTAAGTAGTTAAAATTAGTTGTTCTTGTAATATATAATATTTTATATAATGTGAGCTTCAATATAAATTAAAATATACATACACACACACACACACACACATATATATATATATATATATATATATATATATATATATATATATATATATGTATGTATGTGAAATAAATTGTTGAATAGACAATTGAATAAAGTAAGATTACATTTTTTTATCAAAAGATTTTTTTTTAAATAAAATTCTGTCAAAAAAATCTTTATCCAGATTATTATTTAAATTTATTAAAAACAATAAAAACATTTGCCTAGTTGTGGATCAAGTATAATACAATATCCCTAAAATATGTTGCGTGAAACGTCACCAATGACCAAAATAAAATGGTTACGTTTACATAAAACAATTTTCAATTGAAACGAACTCATCTCAGTAAATGTTTACCTCGCGATAACAAACGGTAGAAAATTCACAGTTTACTGTTGACTAGACAAACGAGCTTAAATACATTTTTAAATAGCTAGTTTTAAATAACGCTTTAAAATGGTAATGGACTAATGCAGTTTTAAAAAGCGTTTTATTGATTGATTTTAATTGTGCCTTTGTATTATGTAGAAAATTTTAAAAGACCTTTGTTTATCTTGTGCTTGTGAAAATATTTTGAAATTTGAAGCTGTGTTTATTTGAAAATATAGACATGTGGATATTTTCTAAGAAATGACTTCAAAATATTTTGTAAAATAATTGTAAAAAATTCCTGTATAAAAATTTATTAATGGAAAATCTAACAATTATAAAATTATGTTAAGCTTTTTAGATACAAAAAGTGTACATTGTGGAACTGAGGTATTTTGTTTGTTTGTATTACTTTGTTTTAACCTCATTTAAGCAAAATTATCAGCACTGAGATCATTAGTATAATTGAATTGCCGATTCTATCATTAGGATAAAGCTTATCGAGTAGGTATCGCTATCTGAGAGATCAATGAAGCTCGTTACCAAGTTTATGTAGGCAGTGTATCGCAATCGTGAACCGATAGCTATCTGTCATTCTTTGACTCTTAAAGGTCAGGAATCCGTTTTCATTTTATACCCTTTTCAATCTTTTGAAACAAACTTATCTTGTCACCCATTTTCATTGTTGTTGCTAAAATTGATTTATGTTGATGGTTCAATCTTAATTAATTCTTGCAATTTTTAATAAGGTTTTGTTTGAACAACTCAAATTTAAGTAAATGGTATTACAAAAATACTAATTTATTTATTATTGTAAAGCGTAAATGTGCTTTATGTTATAATTATATAAGCAATTAACAAATATATCTTGTTAATTAAACAGATGATAAATAAATCTTATGTAAAAAGTATAATACATAATATGGTATTAATTTTCTTAATAAACACAAATTATTGAGTTCTACTAAGTACCGACCTAGAACGACTCTTTTTTTTTAATTCTTCCGATATGTTATGTCGGTTTGATTATATGTTTCATATAAAATAGCTCACACTCAGCAGCCAGTAAAATAAAATTCTGTATTACTTCTTAAAAATCATATGGCTTTGTCGTAATTCGGATTTATGATGCCTTAACAAATGTCAAGTCAAAAACCTTATATTTTCTGACGATTTATCTTTGATAGTGAAATAAAGACATTCCAATTTACTGCTATAACTTAATTGAATTAATCGACTTGAAATAAGACCTAAGCTAATGAATAATCTAATGAAAAAAAAAACCATATTCAAAATAATAATGCTGCCTTACATCATGGGGTCCTCTAGAATCTCGTGCACATAAATAAATAGATAAACACCTCACGCTCAACGGATAGGAATAAATTCTGTTTTGGTTTGTGGCATGCATTTTTATGGCATACATAAACATGTGTCATAAGCGGAATCGAACCCGCGACCGCTAGTGTAACAAATACTTTCTGTAAGCGTTGGATCAAATGAATGCGTTGCTGCAATGGTCACAGCAAGTGGCTGAGGAGCTAGCGGTCACGGTTTCATCCTCACATATGACAAATATTTGTATAGGTACGCCATACAGATGTTTAACGTGGTTTGGGAGTTTGTGCTTGTGGTTGTATGTGTGTGTGTGTGTGTGTGTGTGTGTGTGTGTGTGTGTGTGTATGTGTGTGTGTGTGTGTGTGTGTGTGTGTGTGTGTGTGTGTGTGTGTGTGTGTGTGTATGTGTGCACCCCCGACACAGGGTTCATCACACATCCTCCTGGCGGTCGTTAAGTGTGAGACGCTTATTTATTTATTTAAGACATCATCACAATATAAATGTTAAACATATTTATTTATTATTTATAGCTATACGAAAACAATAGCAGAGTTTATACTTTGGAATTTTCTAAAACTTAGATTCTTATAGACAATCTGCGCGATGGTTTGAAATTATTTTAGTTTTAGTTCTGATTTCGTTCGTTTGATAATTAAATCATTGATCAAGGAAAAACATTTCATTCGATTCAATAATCGTATGTTTTAAATTTTTTATAATTTATGATTTATTGGACCACTTTTTCACATTTAATTTAGTTTGTCAGCCCATATCAAATACGTAAGTAGGGTTTTCAAAGGCAATACCTTCGTCAAGTAGACCTCACTTGACGTACAGAATCTTTTCAATTTGGTAGATATAGATTATCAAGCCGATATTAAGTCTAGAGCTTTCTGATTTGCATGAAAGTTATTAAAAAATGTGGGCTCACGAGGATGACTCGCGATCGTGCTCAATATGAAAATGGAATAAATTATGCAGCTGTAGATAAATTAAAATATTTAATCAATAAATGGAATTATAAATGCGAGGAAAAATTAAAATTTTTGTACGAACTTAGGTTTTGTTTTAAAAATGTTTGTATATTGATGTAGATTTTTGCTTTTATTCGTAACTTGTGTTATTTACATAATAATGTACTAATTAAATATTACATATGACTGAATTAATGAAAAATTTAAACTTCATATCTGCCCTTTTACGGCAAGCGCGTTGAAACATTATACATGTACATTAGCTTGCGGAGTTTAATCGTTGCAAACCATAAAGCTCACTCATCATGCGCCTAAACCGTAAATTTAAAAGCCTTCGCCACTCATGAGTCTAGAGGGATCCCCTCCATTATCATAAAATGTCGGTGTTTCACTTTCTTTTGATGTGTCGTCAAAATAAAAATATGTATCTACATTAATGACACGAAATATAGAAACAGAAACGTTATCATTGATGTAGCAATTTCAAAATATATCTTTTTTTTTCAGCAATCTTTAATAATATTTCGTTATTCCAGCTGTGTGTAAAAAAAACTCATTATAAAGGACTTGAGGCTTATTAAAACTAAAGACCCTAATTAGAATTATAAAGGATTAAAAGGATTTTATAGGGAAATTTAATTGTCAGTCTGGGTACCAACTGGGTATTACCTATTAAACGACGCTTTGTTTGCATTGCTATAATATTATATGAAGAGTTAGTCTGTTGTATTGCAAGTGAAATAAAAACATTTTAAAAGTATGTGGTGCCTTAATAAGTTAAGTTACACTGTAAGCAGTGTCTATGAATAGAAGTAACAAAATATTCATAACCAGTTAGCTCGTCGAACATGTGCATAATTTATTCTCGAGCACGAAATGTAGTAAGAAAATAAAAAATAAAATAAAAAACGTTGAATTTAGAATACTGGTGCTTGAAAGTTTCAGACGATTCTTCATATTTGACAATGTGACCAGCGATTAAGACATTTCATGGTTCTCTCCCATGGGCCACTTCGTCAGACAAATAACAAAAAGTTAGAAAGTGGAAATAGTAATTTGAAATATTACGTCAAATGGAAATCTACTCAGGAAATGAAATGAATTCAACTAAAATCCAAAAAGTTATATATTAAAGTTATATGTTTTAATGTTTATCGTAGAGCCACAGGTTCTACAAAAATAATTTTGGCTTGCTTGCACAATATTCGAAATCCCCACAATGCGATTGTTAACCTCGTAAATAATATTTTAGATTCTGTAAGCCATGGTTAACATAACATTGGAATTTTTTTCAACAAATACTATTTATTATTAAATACGTTGTTGGTGTAAAGAAACTGAATTGGTTTACTCAGAACGAAACAATTTAGATATAAAAATTTACTACTTTAACATGTATCAGATTTTATTTATGCTAAGAATATTACCTACATATTACTGTTTTGACATTTTGTTATTTTTTGTACTCTAGTTACGAGTTATTATTAATTAATAATTAAGACATATTACGTCATAATGTAAAGAGTAATTAGCGTTAATTATTATTATATACCACTAATGTAATCGTTAATAATAGGGTCAAATAAATTCCAAACTTTGAGTTTATTATCGTGAAACCCCATCTTGGTCATTATACGTTATCAAATGCGAGAAGTTAATTGCTCATGTTAGTTTCAAGTAGTCGTTCACTTTAGGCGACGGAATTTATTCATGTTACAAAATGTTTGATTACGGATATATAAGTAATACTTAATATTATCTTGTAATAAAATGAAGTAATATTTGTAATTATTTATTATATTTATATTATAAATTTATAATAATACTTTTCTTATTTTTACTTTCGACAATCCTTAGTTATTTTTAGATCGTTTGAAGTCTAGTAGGTATATATTATGTAAAGTATTAATAATAATAATAATAATAATACACTTTATTGTACACCAAGACAGAAATTTACATAGAAAAACAAAAAATAAATAAATAACATAACAAGGTATTATACAAAGGGCGGCCTTATCGCTGAAAAGCGATCTCTTCCAGGCAACCGAGGGGTAGAGGAAATGGTCTTGTATCGGCATAGGTGTACAAATTTATTATTAACATATATAGTAAAATATATGTTAAGAGCATATATATATATGTATATGTGTTAGAGCATATATATGTTAAGAGCATATAAGTATTTTTACTTGTTTCTGTACACGATGTTTTATTTTCCCTTTATTTATAACCTTTTTTCTGTTTGTGTTAAAATTAGCCAAAAATAAGAAATATGAGGAGGTTTTAGTATAAAAATTGTATGGTTATTGTATTTATTTTTTCTTCTACTTTTATTCTTTACTTTCGGCTAAATATGAATTATAATCGTTAAACAATTTGTTTCTGAAATAATAATAAATTAATGATGAAATTATTGGATCCCGGTGAATAGGTACTATATAGGTATTATTTTATCAAACCGTTTTATAGGTTGAAATAGTTTTAATTGGTAAGTATATTTTTTGAATCCTTTATTTACAGACTGACTTATTAAAAAATAAAGTCCGGAAAAATATAAACTTTGTTTTAAATGCTTTTGCGATTATTTCATACTCAGTCAAGCTAGTCAAGTAGTAATCAAGTTATATCATTTACGAGCAGAATTATTAAGCTTTTATAAAAGTAACGACATACAAAAGACCTATATGAAACCCGTGGTTAGTTGATCGCTAGTAACGTAGGACTTAGTCCTAAATAAAAATAAATTGAATAGTAAATACTCAAAGGGTTTTTCATATTTAAATATTAAAATTAAAGAATTTTGTTTGTACGAAATGTTAAACGTGCGAATCTTAAGAGCTAACTGGTAGCTCTTAAAATTCGCAAGCATTTGGAAAATACCGTTTTACATTAGTATTTAAATAAAGGAAATTAAATAATTATTTAAATGAGTGAGTGAGTTTAATGGAGTAATCTGATTATATCATGAGTTAATATTAATAGCAAATCTGCGTAGTATCTGTGTTAGGCAGTTGGTTCAACAACAAGAGAGCCCGCGGTCACTAGATGGTTGTGTGACAACTTTGAACGATAGTTTGCAAATTCTGCGGGTTAGATTGGGACGCTGATAACATTAATGGTTTGTGATAAACTAATTTATCGTTATTGATGTACAAATACAAGATTATATTGAGCTAATAGTGGTTTTCTTACTCTGTTACTCGTATTTGCATGTTTGTCTGGTACGATTACATTTAAATACTCAATGTTCAATGTTAAGGTTGTTTTAAATTTAAAAAAAAAATCTTTAACTGTACATCTCTACTAACTATAATAATTTACTTTTGTTTTAAAACTATTGATTTCTTTACTGCGATTTCTAGCTATACGGGTGAATGTATCAAAATGGGATAGATAGAAAAATTATAAATTTCATAGCGAGGAATCTTATCCGCTAATTTTTATAAAATACATCATATCAGCCATTGGATGTCCACTGTGGAACGTAGGCATCTCCTTTCGTCCCAACTCCCCTCCAGAAGGACCGCTTTTTTTTGACGCTGTGAAATGCGTTTACGCATCCCGCCACCCGCAGGCGACGGGTATGTAGGACTCGCTGATCTCGAAGTCAGAATACCCACTAAAACACAGCGGTGCCCTCGTCGTCGTACAAGGACGCTACGGGTTCGCTGGCGCATGCCACCGTGACACCAGAGCGACCGCCTGGGCTCTGTTTTACTAGTCCTTTTTCGGAGGGGGAGGGGTTGGCAATACTCGCAACATTTGGTAGGCGAGTTGGCAAGCGCAGTGTGCTGCGGCAGGGTATGGTGACGCTACTTCCCATCACCATCCTGGTTGGTGTACAGTTTTTCGCACCACTGTGGTCTTAGTGGCCTTTTATGATACCCCGACAAGAAGGAGGTCCGAACTATTATTCCCGGCCGGTCACCGCACGGTGAGAAAATATATATGCTCTATATTATTACACCAGCGGACACTCATTTATAGAAACTAATATAGAGAATATGATTCATTGTTAACAAACCTAAAAATTTTTTGTACCCCAATCAGTAGGTATTAAGCTAAATACTATAATAATAAATATTTTTTTGATAATTAACGTTCTTCGTAATCGCTATTGTATTAAATTAATTATAAATTATAATACAAAGACGTGAATAAACATACGTGTTTAACATACACACACGGTCGTCTATGTTTTAGGTGACAGCCGGCTGATATACATTTTTTTAAATAAATAAACATATATACAAACAAATTCATTTTAAACCCAAACGAGGCATAAATCGAACCACAACCCTGGAGCAGAAAGCACCGGGGCACTGCCAATTGTGCCAACTTGCCAGTCATTATTACAATAATAAATAACACAAGAAAAGTGACCTGTGAATTGTCTCTTCATTCATACATTCATTCATTTAGTAGCATTAATGAAATTTACTAAGTTTCTATTAAGCTTGAAGGTTTTTAATAATCGTATTGATATTATATAATTCGATATGATGTGTCATTATGACGAATGACATGAAATATGTTGACAATTGTATTTTGATTCATTTTGAAGTTGAAATAGATCAATAGATGTTTTAAAAGAGGGGTGGGCATAATAAAGTATGATATTCATAAAAGGGAAAGTGTCGCAGTGAATACAAGACATACAATTGGCGGCAATAAAATTGCGTGGTCGACGCCCTAAGCAATAAGCAAAAGCGAAATAGCGCGGAAACATCGAGGGAAACAGTATTAATACTTATAGTTAATTGTGAAGAGATACCGGACGCCTAAAATGTTTCTATTCTGAAAATATATTTTTACTATGGATTAATAATTATATATCTTGTTTATGATTAAGTTACTGTATTAAATATCTTGTAAATATATTGTGGTTTGTTAATTTTTAAAGTCTATTATAATAATAATAAATGTCACTTCAGTAGTATTTAATAGTTCATAGTCCAACTGTTAAATTGTTTTTCAAAAAGGTACATTTAAAAATATTTTTATATTATTTTTTCTTCATTGTTGTGAACTGAATAATTTAAAATAAAAATTGCATGAATATTAATTTATTACAGTGATTCAAAAATTTTCACACCAAAGTATTTAATAAAGTTGTCATATTAATACGAAATACATGAAATATTAATATAAATATGTACATTATATACATGTAATACCAAATTCTTAAATGCTTCATTTTAATCCGCCGGTTCCGTAGGGAGAGTGCTGTCTACCCTCCACTACGTGTTTGGACTCGCGATTCTTTCGGCGATGCGCAGTTCATTACGACGTGCATGAGTGAGCACATCGTACGAACATTTATTGCCAATCGCCGATGAGGAATTAGTTTCAGATCAATTTCATGATCATCACTTAAATAAAATGAAACGGGTTATCCGGAAATTCTTATCCATATGTTTTTGAACTTTTAAATAAGCTTTAAAATGACTACAGCACACATATAGCCGAACACACACGCAATCACACGCATGCTTAAGTGTAAAAGCAGCGTAGTGAATTCAAAGTGTACTGTATCAAAAATTATTGAAATAAACATGTATGACGTGAATTGAATCAAATATTTCAACAAGGCACCTCTGTTGTATGAAAATTCAAAGCGAACACTCCCTCTCAGAATAATAAATAGCCTTAAAGAATGTACTTCAATTTCTTAGAATGTTGTACTCTGCTGAGGGACACTAAGAAGAAACACTGACATAGTGTTATATTAGCCAAGAACGTGAGTATCATTCACATTGTTATTATTAAGAGCAGTTACGTGTCATGGATGGAGAAAATAAATTGTTTCTTTACTCACATCGCGGTCTCAAAAAGAAAAGTAATGTCTTGTCTATTAATATCATTACAACACACATTCGTTATTATTGTGTTAGCCATGAAATAATAGATATGTCGTCTATCCATAACGAACTTATGTATTATATTAAATTAATATTTATATACAGCATAATAGTAAGAAAAAAAATTTTTTGTTTTTTTTATATGTTAGTTGAATAGGCAAACTGGCAGACGTGCCACCTGATGGTAAGTGGTCGACGTCGCCCATGAACATAAACTAGTTCACCTGGAACTAGCCCAGCCGACTCATTTATGTGTTGCCTATCCTGAGACATATGATGTTAAGTCTCGGTGCCAGTAATTACACTGCCTGTCTTGCCCTTCTTTCCGAAACACAGCAAAGCTGTTTCACGGAAGAATCATCAAATTATGATCAATCACGATTTTAAAACAAATTATTGTTTTTTAAACCAATATGTGAAACAATTTAAATTGTGGTCAGAGGCATAATTAATATAACCTAAGCGGCAATTATTCCTAGTTTTTAATTATAAATACTATTGCAGTGATATATATAAACTAAAACAAAATAAACATTCGTTATTTTATGTAGTATAGAAGCTATTTCTAAGGCAAAATGTTATTTCGCCCTATAAAATTCCCCCATGGCACCTGATCTAATTATTCCATAGTTGCAGGCATATCTAAGCAGAACGGTCTTTATGTTGTAATGTTATTTGGTTAAATATCACTTTTTAACGCGGGCTGTCCTTTACAAAGTAGGGTTCAATAATTGGTCATTCTTTACAAAAGAATGGCCCAATGTTATTATTCATGATTAGAATAATTCAATTTTATTTTAAAGTTACTCTTTTATCTACTTGGATTTCATTGTGTGTTTCATTCCTTCTAAATCGGATACTTGTTCTGATTCTGCCGGGAAAGCCCTGATTTCGATGATCTCATCCCGCATCGCAACAACTTATTCAGTTTTTTTTTATAACGGTAACAATTGGTTAATTTCGGAATCACGAATTTCAACATAATGCACTGAAAAATTGTTGTCAAGTTGATTTATTTATTTGTAAGAATTAATATTCCTATTGATAATGACGCATACTATTGCACCCAATTATGAATCTAAGCCACAAAGAAACCAATAAACACTTGTTATCAAGTATAATAAACAACAAAAAAAATTATCGCAACCATTTCACAATAAATATTTTTAAATACCTATGTATGATATCATAAAATAAAATAAAATATGAATTACATCAATAGAATTAAAATATGTTCTCTTATATTTACGCGAATTTTACTCATTTAATTAGGTCTATATCGGATTTTATCGCGTTTATTTAAAACTTTACAGTTTAACAATATTTTAAATTATTTCCCGACGTTTCGGACCCTTTACACTTTACAGCGTCCATGATCTCGGGGGACTGAGGTGGTGGGTGTCCGAATAATATTAGGAAACAAATAATACCGATAATAAAACAATAATACATATAAAACTACCCGAATTTTTAAATGAATGAGAATACGTGACATTACTCTAAGCTGGCTGATCTATCTGCAAGTATAAATCTACTGAATAATGACTTGAACAATATTTTTAAATGGAGCAGCTCATTCGGGTTAAAAGTGAATCCTTCAAAGTCTCAAGTTATTATTGTGGGTAGTCCAAAACTGGTGAGTTGTATAGATTGGTCACTAGTTCCACCTGTAGTTTTCAATGATACTGTATTGAACTTTAGTGACAGTGTGAAAAATTTAGGTGTAATATTTGATAGGTATCTCTCTTGGTCAACTCAGTTAACTGAGCTTAGCCGGAGATTGTTTGCAGCTGCAAGTTCACTCCGACGACTTCAACACTTCCTTCCTATGCCTACTAAGATTGCGTTAGCACAATCGCTACTTTTACCAATCCTTGACTATGCAGATACATGTTTTCTGGATCTCAAAGAGGAGCAACTAAATAAGCTTGAGCGCCTTCAGAATCTTTGTATAAGGTTTATATTTGGTTTGCGCAAATATGACCATGTCTCCGACTTTCGCAAAAAACTCAAGTGGCTCCCAATTCGCCTTCGCAGGAATACGCATGTGCTTTCACTTCTCTACTACATACTTTTTAATCCTGATGCTCCTAAATACCTTAAAGAACGTTTCACCTTTCTTTGTAATTCCCACGAACGTTCCCTACGGTCAGATTTAAATTTACTTTTAAAAACTCCTTCCCACTCAACTTCCTTCTACTCTAATTCCTTCACCGTCAAAGCTGTCCGCCTGTGGAACTCTCTTCCGATTCCAATAAGACAAGCTCAATCGCTTACTTGTTTTAAGAGCTGTCTTAAGCAGCACTATTTGTCGCTAAATACACCATGAATTTCTTAGTCATTATGTATGTATGTATATGTATGTATATTTGTATGTATATATATATATATATGTATGTATGTATGTATGTATTTATTTATGTTTGTATATATTTATGTATATTTAGGTGTTTGTGTATACATGTATATTTTGATATTTGCTTCATTTCGTACGTTTACTTATGTTATATTGTTTTGTCTAATTTCTCTTATCTTTGTGCACTTCCTAACCGCTGCTACTATATCGTGTCCTATGCCCAAAGGTTGTCTGGAAGAGATTGCTCTTTTAGCGATAAGACCGCCTTTGTACATCTTTTACTGCATAAATACTGTATTTGTTTATATTATGGTGTACAATAAAGAGTATTATTATTATTATTATTATTACACAAGTATTTGTTATATTACCTGGTTTTTCAGTTTATAGGTCGATCTAGCTATTTTTATTACAGTAACAGAATGTAAGTCCTGTTTATATTATTTACAAGGACAATGTAGAAAATAAATATCTATTAAATGAGCAAAAGTATCAACTTTTGATTTTATTAACACATTTCCAATAATAAATATTATAATTGTAATATTTATTAAAGGTTTTTGGTTAGATAAAAAATTGAATTCCATTTCCAAATACAATTAAAAGCTTGATTAAGAATAGTGGGTAAATTTGCTATGATTTGCTATTTACAATACAACTTGAGCCTAAAGCATCCCCTTTTGCTCGAAGCGGTTATTAGGCGAACTAATGGTGGCTTAAGCAAAACAACTCCCTGTATTATTGCCCTATAAAACAACCATTGAAGGGACCCAATACAAGACACCCCTTCGATTGAATAAAGTTTTCATTATAATTTTTACAATTTGCTTATAAAAAGCGAAATTAAATTTTCATTAGAATGTCAGTAATATTTTCTATTATCATATTGTGTTATTACTACATACATAATAACAAATAGCATTGGCGATGTGTTTGTCTTCTTGAACTTATTTTAAATATTACTGAATTTCTATTTTATGGTCAATGTATAATTTATTAATAATACTATGAGTTTAAAAGAAAGGTAATACATTATTTTATAATAGTAAATAAATATAATTATATTGTTTTAATTTCCCTGAGCAATAATGTTTCGTAGCAATTATTATCAAGATTAAAATTACATCAAAGATTAAAAAATAATATTTAAATGTTATAATCATGTCAAACAAAAACTGTGTTCAAGCAACCCTACTTTAAAAAAAAAAACAGCCAAGTCACTCCTTTCTTTTATAAAACGTAACACTTGACGGCTCTTACTTTTATCGCCTTTATCTTTAAAGAAAAATGCAACAGTTTCGTTCACGTCACAGCACGATAGCTAGAAAAAGGTTACATTTATCAGTTGCGTAAATATGCTGAGCATTGAATGTAGTCTCCGCTTCCTGGTACGCGAGTAATGGATTGCAAGTCTAGGAGAGACAAAGCCGTTCAGACCCTTAGATTGAGGATAACAGATTGAAACAAGGAGTGTCACGGGCGCTTTGCAAAGAAAAACTTTTAATTGTTGTATTTTTATATATAACATAGAAAGCAAGGCAATACAAAAACCATCAACCAACCATTAACTATGGCGATAGGTAAAGTAGAAAATATTAAATTAAAACATAGCTATACGAATAGCTAAAAAAAATAAGTATGCATCGTTTTACTTAAATTTTGTAAATCTTTCTTTTAAGTTAGTAGAATATATTCTATTAAGTTAAAAGTAACCTACTACCGCTTGGCTAGATCAATTTGGACAGTATTCTACTAATATAGAAAACCATGAATATATAACACGTATTTCTAATCTAGTACAATACACAGAAAATAGGATGCTTACATTTTCATTGACAATATTATATTGCTTTACTGATTGTACAAGAGCTTTGTTTAATATCTTTAATTTACAATATTGTGAATTATAACTGTTTGCATATGTCATTACTTACCGTGAGTCATGTTGACTCCAAATAAATAAAAACATAAACGTTAAATAAACACATGAAAATTGTAAAATCTTAAGAAGCTATTTTAACGACAAAAAAGATAACTTAAATACGTTGGGTAGAAAATACACATAAAGATTATCTAAAATACTCTGATATTTATAAAAAAATCCGTTGAAATCTCAACCACTTCCCGCTCGCCTAATTTAAATATCCACATCAGTTTGATGCGTTCGCGACTCAAGATTGATGGTGGGCTCACATGACACCCGACACTGAAAGCTGCCCTTAGATGACTTCACTAACTGTTATTTATGGAGTGGATTCACCCTATTTCTATAAATTATATATAATAAATAAATTACTTTTTAAGAATTAATGATATTTGACGCGTCTTCGTAAGTTACTTTTTCAGATTTAAATCCTTTTAATAACAATAGTTGAAGATATTCTTATTTCACTTTTATATTTGTTCATTAAACGCAATAAATAGATAACAAGTATATCTTTATATTTATCAATTTTTGGATCTTGATTTTTTTAATCAGTAATTTGAGAAGGAGCGTTCAAAGAACAATAAATTATTTATTAACGCAGCAATGAAACGAAAATAGTTTGAAAGAAAATTACGTTTAAATTTATCCTATACGCTTTACCTTTTACTAACTTTAAATTGCTAAGAAAATGAATACACAAACTTTAATACAATGTGAAGAAGTCGCATGCCTAGTTATAAACTTTAATTTAAATTTTAAACAAGTTGAAATAAATAAACTGTTTTAAACTCTAACAAACAGCAGGGAAACTTTACTGAATTTTTTATATTAAATTCACATATTTTTTTTACATACAAAATCTATTATAATGCTAATAAAAGTAACGACCTGTTACGTACAATTCTATGTAAATTGCGTAAATTAATAGAAAGTAATTTTTGTTATAAATGTTTTAATATTCGAAAAACGGCGCGGAAATCCCGAGTCGATTAAAAAAGTAATTTGAAACAAGGAGAGACGATTAAAGCGAAATAATCTGATAACGGTGCGCAGATTAAAAACGCACTAGATGTTTTCAAACTAAATGTAAAATTTGTTTCGAAATAATTCAATAAACAATTATTCCATTTTTAAATTCATATTGTATTCCGATCGTTTACGAGGGGCGGTGTGACGGCCAGTGACAGGCGCGGCGTTCGTTTCAAAAGCGATAAGTCCACGATGACATGGCACGCGCTGTTCCGTGGCCAACTATGAACAGACCAAAATATCGTGGCTTACGGCCTGATTAATAATAACAATATATTCGTGGGTAATAAGAATAATCGTTAAGTACTGTAATATTTAAGAACATGCGTAAACTACGTACATATGTACATGAAGTTTAGTTTTTTTGAACAAATATTTTTAAGCATCTAGTTTGACAAAGAATATAAATATTTATTATGATTTCTTCGCAACTAAATTGATTAAGTAATTCATATAGCGTTTTTTTTTTGTGATAATGTAAACCAAAATATATAATTGAATTTTAATTAGTAATTAAATTTTATTCAAAGCTAGTTTTATAAAGTTCATACTCCAAAGATGTGATAAATAAATAAAATATATATTTTAGAATATAAAATTACTAAGAGATTCGCTGGCTTAAACATGTATCATACACACTATGAGGAAACCCAAAGTTAAGTATAAATAATATCTAGTATATTCCAAACCAGAAACAGAAGTATAATTCTATCTTCAGACACTAAAACACATAACATCGGTATATTTATAACCCTTTGTGAAGGCAGACGTATTCAAGCCATTAGCCGGTACGACGCGCGAACTATTCGAATTAATTAAATTTAATTGTGTAGAAACGCGAGCGGGCCGTCCGCGTCTCGTAAACGCGAAAATAAATTTATTCCAATTCGCTTAGCGTTAGCTGCCTTCGTAAACACCTACTGTTAGTGGCGCTCGTAGATCAGCGTTTCTTCTCCAATGCACTCATAAACGAGCTATCATTGATTGAACTTGCAATATTTTATTTAAACTAAAAAAAATAAAAATAAAAACGGGAAAATAAATCAATTAAACTTACAGTTGATTCAAGATAAGCATCAGCTGGTCTCAAGTTCTAACATTGTGAGTTCAAAGCACGTGGAATTCTAGTAAAATCGATATCATTCTTAATATTACTGTCGACATTTATACGGGCCGAATTTTAAATTTATGTTGTCGAAATACTTTTTGTAGGTGCTCGCTTAGATTTGATCACGAGACCATTCTACAAGGTGTTATCGACATAACCATTTTGGCTTTAATTATAGGTAAATTAAGGTTGTAAATCTTTTCTTCGTTTCGTCGCAAATTAAATAGCTTTATTCTTTAAGTGAGTCATTTAAGCGATATAAAAATTACATTATGAGTATTTTTCTATTTCTAAAATACGTTTTTATATTTCACCTGCCACGAGCACACACGAAGTTTTATTAGGTATTTTAACTCCACTAAAATGTATACTTGACAGCGCTTTCCACTGAGCTAGGTATCTTCGTAGATAAAATAAAAATACACAGTATTTTTGAACCTCAGTGCACCTTAGAACGCTGCAATGTTAAAAATTAAGCCACTCGTATCGCAAGATTTATATTTACCAAGAAATACATTGAGTATTTTCTCTGACTTAAGTTTTATAAATTAATATTTATTTGTATAGATGTAGTTTATTTTTAATTAATATTGTATCAATATTTATACAAAGTTTTCTTTCAACCCATTACCCATTTTAACTCAGAAGTCAGAATTTTATGTGCGCTGTTATCAATCAATGTAAGACTTTTTAATTCAATGATTCTGAAATGAAGGTATATCACTCAAGAGGGGAAGTTGTTGGGAAATATAAAGTTTATACTTATATTAGTATTTTATATAGTTTATACTTATACTATATTATAAAGTTTATACTTATATGCAGTATTTAAAAAATTTCATTTAGCAGAAAAGTTTTATTTTTATCTTTTATTATGTTATTAGGGAAGAATCTTGGAAAATTTGATGTGAATCTACTATATATATAAAAAGAAAAACCATAAATAGGAAATAAGCATGGAATTTTATTATTTATAGAAGGAGATTGATCGGTGCGGAAGGGATTTTAATTTAGTTAAAATCCCTTCACCTGAAATAACATAAACATTGAAGTTAATAATATATTATATACAACTTGATTATGCTAAGACAATGACAAATTCATATTTACAACACGGTTTATTTATAAATAAATTTTATTACGCTTAATGTGTTTAGATGAAAAGTTGCAGAAAGGACTAACAACAAGCATCAACAATTATTTAATATTTACTAGTAAAAATGGGTACAAAGTTTTTGCTTCACGTATTAATATAATATATACGAGTAGATTATACTCCTGCTGATTTAAATTTTTATGAGTAGAAACCTACTGCAAAATTATAACCTCAACTAATTGTGTCAACTCACTATCATGACCAACTATATTTATTTAAAAATAGTCTAAAATGAATATTGTATAGTTCCAAAATTGGATATCACATAGTCAGAAGACATTAAGAGGCCTGGTTGGAACGGCGGAAAATTGAACTGGCGCGCTATGCTTTATTCATGAAATCGGTATATGCATTGCTGTTGTTTTGAACACTCTGTACAGCTTAAAACTAACTTTTAGCTATCAATTTTTGTGCATACCATTAAAGACCGTATAGTTTCAACAGATATATCAAAATCGCACCTCTGTATTATTCCAACGGTCCGGCTATATTTATTTTGTGTAAACTGTTATCCCGTGGTGCATTTTCTGCCCTAAATACGTTACGTGCAATTTAGTTTTGTTTCCGCTTTTTTAAATATTTATACAAATAAAAAATATCGTAGCTGTAATAATTCTTTACATTTCTCGTGTTTCAGCATCGACGTTTTTTACATATTAAATTACATAATGGATTGATAACCTATGGTTATAATAGTATCGTAAAAGTAAGTGCTTTATAGTTGTAGACAATGACATTTTATAACATAGAGGAACAGCTGTACCCGCGACTTCGCTTGCGATTGCTATCCCTTTCATTAAACCTATAAGATATAATTATAATTATATAACACCAGCTAAGATGAAGTTTATACGTTTAAAGGGTTCTGTACATTCTGGGTTTCAAGTTATTTGGACCTGTACTTAGGTTTACATTTCTGTCATTTCTGAACTAAAGTCTACATGTAAGTAGGTTATATTTTTGTAATAGAATATAAACAATTTTATATAAAATAAAATATCTTAAAAACTTCTACTCAAATTGAATATAATATAATAATAAATAAACATAATTCATTAGTACATTATTTTCTGTTATTATTTTATATAGAAAAAATATATCATTTTGAGTTATTAAGGTAACAATAGGTAATTAAAGGTCGCAAAGTCAGACGAATCATAATAAGATATTATTTATAGCTTTATTTTTCTTAATTAAAATTAACTAGAGTTTAGTTCACGATTGTATATATCCAATTACATATTTACGATTTCAAAATGTTTTATAAACTAAAACAACGCATAAATGTAGTATAAATAATTTCATAATACCTAGCAATTGTTGCAATGGTAAAATAAAGAGCGCGTTATTATTAAAATCAAAAATAAAATTCATCTTTTTCTTTTATTCTACTTTATTGGAATAAACGTAACCCAAGCGTTCTATAAACATCTGTAAATGTAAACTGCATTATATTTCTTCAAGGCGAGCTGCAGCTAAAGAATAATAGACTGCAGCGAACGTATTTATAATACAAAACTATACAGAGTTAAGCAAGGAAAACCTAAAAATGTTACCTCAAAAATGTCAACGTTCCCCGATCCGAGTCTCATATATCATGGGGATTTATATCCACCTTTGCTCCTTTCTCGATTTTCACGTAACACCTTAATTTAATATTAAATTCTGCTTTCCACTCTCTTACAGTCGAGCAGGTGTCTTTACGTGTTTTGTTATTCATATTTCGCTTTTACGCATTAACGCCAAGAAAGCAAATGAAATGTCTTTATGGAGATTAGAATAAAATATTATTATGCTTCAGGCACTTCAATATTTTGCTTAAATTGTTTATTTACATATTATTTGTTGTGAGTTATTACTAGAGATGACACGAATAGTGATTTGGCCGAATACCGAATATTCGGCTACGCTCTTGGCCGAAGCGCCGAATATTCGGCGACAGAATGTTCGGCAACAGATGTGTGCATTTCGTGCGTGACATGTTACGATACTTGTCTTATTGCGATACATGCTTTCATTTTGTTATGACATCATATTGTGATTGTGTTACTTATAGTTCTTACTAAAAAATATGAGGATGTAGATAAGAGTTCTGTCGCAAATAAGAATATTTTTTTTAGAAAACTGCCTGCTTAAATCGGAATGCGAACTACCTAGATATCTACTCCTTACAAAATTCGCTCAGATTGATCTATCTGTCTCCTGGTTGTAGTGTATAAGATAAGCGAGTATTATTTATGAAGAAAAATTCAATCGTTTGCTATCAACAAATACTGAAAAAATTGTTTTCATTCATCACAACTTGCCAATGACAGATTTTAAGTATTAATTATTTTTTGTGATTAACATAGATATATTTTTGAATATTCAATATTTCTTTTATTTAATTATTTAATTATTTCAATTAAATAATTTTTTAATAGGATACTGTATTTGGCCGAATACCGAATATTAAAAAAGTGGCCGAATAGGCCGAATACCGAATCTAGTTATTAGTTATTACTATAAAATACTATACTGTAGTAACATGGCAATATCCCCATCGTCCCTTCCCTGCGTGCGGAAAGGCTCACTGGCGCTAGAATACCCGAAAAACAGAACCGGACCCTGTACCTGGTCTTCACACAAGAGGAGAAAAAGGAGTTAATAGGCCGGGGATATGGTACCGGAGAAGGGTCGAGCGTCATGACCATTCACGAGGCGCAGGGTCAGACGAGCGAGGAGGTCATCGTCATCCAGACACGGGCAAAGAGACTAAAAATACACGACAGCGTCTCGCATGCGGTGGTCGCGGTAAGTAGGCACACCAAGACCTGTGTCTACTACGCCGACGACAGGGATGACGCAATCGGCCGATTCGTAGGGAGGGCGGCGGAGGCCACAACAAAAGAAATCCTGGAGCACACCCTCAAGATGGCAATCCATCATAGAGACACAGCAGTCATTGAGGATGTGCTCGCACAGCTGGGGGCTGGTGCTGATTAGATAAATCGATATAACATATTGGTGGGTGTGAAATTATAGAGTACCTAAATATTAGAATTATAACTGGATATAATAATGTAAATGCAAATAGATATAGTATTGTAAAAAAAAAAAAAAAAAAAAAAAAAAAAAAAAAAAAAAAAAAAAAAAAAAAAAAAAAAAAAAAAAAAAAAAACATTAGCTATAGATATAGTATTTTAAAAATAGGTTTAGATATAGTATTGTAAAACAATATTAATAGGAAATACACGTAGATATAATATTGAAAAAAAAAATGTATATATATTAGTATAAAAGTGGTCAGTTTGGACTCTCGTCTCAGGGACTAGAGATATTAAGTCTAGTTTTAAGAACTTATTTACTTTTGCTATAAAAACGTCTGTATATAACAATAAAATATATGTAAAGAAAAGGGTATAGGCGCATGTAAGCCTGTAGATGTGAATAAAAAAAAAAAAAAAAAAAAAACATGGCAATATCTCAATTGTGAAGTTGTGCTTGACAAAGGTCTCCCCAGCTCAAAAGGAAAAATGTTGGAGTTTAATCCGCCACGCCGCTCCACTGCGGAGAAGTGACTATACATATTTCAAAATTTCTTCCGAGATATGTGAGAGGTTTTCTTTCGAGTACGAAACGAATTATACACACAAAATTAATACTTGACTCAGTAGTGCTAGGTTTAAACTAACAAAAGTCTGTCATCGTTTCACATAATCTGACCACTGGAGCCTCTCGTCCTATTATTACATAAAGCTTATTATCTAGTCAAAGTTGTAACACAGGTCGCATATAATGGCTAAGTATTTATATAATATAAGTAGTGGGACAGCGTATCCATCGAAACCAATCACATTGGAATTATAAATGAGTTTCTGTGCTTATCTGCTGGCGCTATCATTGCAATAATCTAGGTCTATAGTTTATGCCAAGACTAGACTAGGTTTTGTCAAGACATGTCTAGATTAGAAATTTAGGAGTTCCTACACACCACAAAGAGATTACTTTCATGGTATGTACCATATCATAATTTTCAATTCAGTTTTAGATATTTTTTTATTATTATTATCTAGCTTGTTCACTCCACCCGTTCAATAATATATGTATATAGATATGTATAATATAATACAATACTTATATAAGGCATATATTAAATTTACATAAACTTACATACATAAATATATGCGGGTGGAGGATTACGCCCCGGCAGGGAGATCAAACGGCCGGGGGTTATGGCTGTAGGCTGAGAAATCAGTGGACTATCCTAGCCGAGTCCAGCAATACCGCCTTCTGCATCCTGGCTGCGAGCGAACCGTCACGGATACACAGCTGCCTCAGATGGGTAACGAGGCTAACCGGGATCAACTATTATTATTAGACATGGGCGTTTTCGGTTTTTAGATCAAACGGCTACGTAGCCGATATTAAGTTTGCATATCGATATTGAAAACCGTTTTCAGATATAGATATCAGAGTAATATCAGGTGCGTAACGTAAACACAAACCGAAACAAACGGTTGAACACAAAGGTTACAACTATGCTTAATTAAAAAAATCAAAAAACCCCACTGCTTAAAATACTCTTATTATAAACTAAAAAGAATAAAACAATTTACTAGCTTTCATTTGATACCCATATTGCTACAGTAAGAAAAAAAAATCAACTCCTCCCCCCTCCCTCATTCCGCCATTTGCGGGCGCCATTTTGAAAATGTATATAGCCTATGTCACTACTACAATTTAGACAAATCCAACGACACCTCATATGTTAAAAACCGTCCAGCCGTTTGGGCTGTAGGGCGTGCCAAAGAAATGGACATACATACATACATACACTCGAAAAACATAACCCTTCTTCTGTCACAGTCGGGTAAAGACAGTTTAAATATAAACTATAACAAGTTTAATATCAAATGTTTTGAAAAACTACGTCTTATGGTTATAAAATATTAAATATTATAATAATATTATAGTATTATTATAATTTTTAATATTTTAATATAATAATTATTATAAGGCATACTTCAATAAAACTAAAAATGATTCGTTTCACAAACTTTTTCTTAAATACACAAACTATTTTAGTACGGAAACTAAATAATCATAACCATAAAAGAGTAAAGACTCGACTTTATTGCTTAAACTTGTAAGTAGTTATATTTTGCGATGTACACAGTTGAACACGGAAAACCATATTCGCGTCATCTCTTTTATTCAGTATGAAGTTACCGTTATAAGAAAGAGATGCAGATAATATGGTTTTAGCTGCCGCGCCGCACTTAGCGTTTGCGCGCCCGTCACCGTTCTTCGGTTTTTAGTTTTTAGTTTCGGTTTCGTGTTCGCGCTCAAGTTTTCGTTGGTTATGTGAAAACGGTTATGCGTTTTGGTATATCGATATGATGTGATATGGGTACGCATAACCGATATTAGTTACGTTTTGATATATCGGTCTCATGCCTAATTATTATAATTATTTAAAACTCAAAGTAATAAATAAGTATTCTGAATAGTTCAACGGTTGTAGAAACTGGTCTAAAATTCACTTCCAAAAGTTGACTACAGATACTAAAATTTCTCGAATGAAACAATAATAACTGTTTTCAATAGAATACAAGATTATAAATATAAATAACACATAGATAAACATATATCTTAAGCTTGATGTCAATATAAAAATAATAAGCGCTCTTAAAATTTCACCATACAAAGGAATATAAACTGAATCGAAATAGCTTGTAAATATTCCACTGCTGGGCAGATAACGAGTTTAGCTGAAGATATTCCTAGCAAGAAGAACGGTAGTTGTCTTTTATATATGATGGTAATAACTCCGAGACAAAATGGGAAGACTGACAAGGACAACCACTCAAACCAGAAAGAAATATTTGTATAAATATGAATATTCGCTCCGAGCGGGACATCGTCACCGATCACCATTATACCAGAACTGTGTAAGACCACAACAACACCGGAACTAAGTAAATATGACGTCGAAAATTTTAATATATTTCTTTTAGTTTTACCAGCATATATATCTTAAATTTATAGTTAAGCCAGCGTTATTATACGAGTATGTTCTCAGTTCTAGTTTAGAAAGCATTTGCTAGAAAAGCACCCGATCCGGCGATCCCATGACTCCGACCTTGTAAAGATGTACCTGAACATAAAAATGTATACAATTTAAACTTAAGTATATTCTTTTAGACACTATTAAAGTAAAACATAATTATAGCGTTATAGTCACGTTAATACAGTCAATACAAATAATATTTTGGTAGTAATTATTTAAAAGATTCTTGTTATTCATTTTCATATTGTAAAAACGTGAAATCCTTTTTTATATAATTTAATACATTTATTTGGTAAAGCCTTTTTCGTGTTTAATGGGAAGTCAGAGCGTTTTGTAGTCTTCCTCATTATTCCGTTACGGTAGACCGCCTGACATTATCAACACTTATCACGGAGCCGTCACTCAAACTACTTCGACAACATTGACACTGTACAAAGACGCTCTAGATGTTATCTGCGATTCAAAGATAGGTGTACAATGATGGTCAGCTCGTTTGAACAAGATTTGAACAATTGATTTATAAATACGAACTTGTCTTAAATGGTATGTGACAGCATTTATTATAAGAAATATAAATAAGTCGACATGTCGTTTTTATAACAATAACCCTTAGAGCTGGATGTCTAAATTAAGGCAATCTACTTTTTTTAAATATCAAGTGTGCTTCTTGTTTGAAAAGAGCACTTTATTTTTATTTAAACCGCTAACTTTTGTTGTATAAATATACAAGTACCTGGATGATCGAGCTTTGCTCGGTTAAACTATATTTAGACACAAATTACATAGTGATAAAATATGAATAATATTTTCAATCTTACCAATATAATAATAAAACAATAGTCACTGGTTATATAAATAAAAAAATAAAAAGAGATCCTAATAATATTTTTTTTTACCAAAAAAGGAACTTGAAAGGAAAAAGGAAAATCTTCCGTTTTCAAGACCGCCTATAAATATATATTGCCGTTTATAAGAAATTTATAGATGGTGGCAAAATTTACTTTTTTATTCTAATGATATTCTAGCAGTTTTTAATTGCTCTCGTGATTTTTATTTAAATAACCAGTTTATATCTTTTTTTCCTACCTCTGCCAAAAGTTAGATTTTCGTCCCTGTAAAGCGGGACAAAAGTGACACTTTCTGTCCCCGCTTCACAGGGACAAAACCTGAACTTTCGTCCTAGGTAGGAAAAAAAAAGTATGTGCAACATGGGACGAAAGTACTACATCCATCGCCCACTACACTACACCCTCGCCTTCGGCTCGGGCGGCAATTTCATAAGAGGGTAAAAAAAATAGTACTTTCATCCCCTTGTGACACAAAATACTATATTATTATATAGGTAAGACCGAAAAATATTATTCATATTTCATCAGTTCTATCGTATCTAAATATAATTTCCAAAAAAAAGAACGATTAACAAACAAAAAAAAAAAAATACCGAGCAAAACTCGGAAATCCAGGTAGTACAGGGCTCTCAATAATGGTTCTTCTTTTTTTTTACAAAAGAGGGAACTTGAAAAAAAAGCAAAAAAAAAAAATGGGACTTGAGGCATCGGGATTCGAACCCAGGTATACTGATTTCCCACCTAAGTTATTATAACCTTGTAGATTATGCCGAAATTTACCTTCGTATTCTAATAATATTCTAACAGTTTTTAATTATACTCGTGATTTTTTATTTAAATAACCAGTTCATATTTTTTTATTATTATTTCGGTAAGATCGAAAAATATTATTCATATATCATCACTTCGTAATTCGTATGTAAATATACTTTACAAAAAATAAAAAATAAAAATACCGAGCAAAGCTCGGTCATCCAGTTAGTAAAGGGCTCCCAATAATAGTTTTTCTCACAAAAGAAGGAAATGAAAAAAAAAGAAAGAAAATAAATACTTCCGGAGATGTCTGGATTCGAACCTGGAGGTCTTCTTATTTCGAATCCGCCCGGTTCACATCGGAGCTATTATAAACTTATGAATAACAGCGAAATTTACCTTCGTATTCTAATGATATATTTTAATTGCCTGAAAATAGGGATAAAACGACATTTTCTAAAAATAAATCCTATCTAGATCGATTTATCGCCCCCGAAACCCCCTGCATACTAAATTTCATGAAAATCGTTGGAGCCGTTTCCGAGATTCAGATTATATATATATATATATATATATATATATATATATATATATATATATATATATATATATATATATATATATATATATATACAAGAATTGCTCGTTTAAAGATATAAGATTTAGACACAAATTACATAGTGATAATATATGAATAATATTTTCAATCTTACCGATATAATAATAAAACAATAGTCACTGGTTACACAAATAAAAAAATAAAAAGAGATCCTAATAATATTTTTTCTCACCAAAAAAGGAACTTGAAAGAAAAAAATAAAAATCTTTCGTTTTCGAGACCACCCGATTTCCCACCTGAGATTCAGATTATATATATACAAGAATTGCTCGTTTAAAGATATAAGATTGTTACTTCTATTATATCTATATATCTGATTTGTACCTATAAAATATTTATTTAGACAGTATTGTCACGTGTTATTTTGATTTAACTTTTACGTTTATAAAAACCTAATTAGCCTTTCATATAATGTTTGTTTAAGGGTAAATGAATTGGCAGGGTTATATTTTGAAAATTGTATTAAAAAATATATAATATGAAAATCGTTCCATTTTTTCTTTGCTTTAATATGTTTTATATTCATAGTTCCTCTAATTAGCCGTCAATTAAGAATTTCTGTATAGTACCGCACAATTAAACATTTGATACATCGATTTTATTTTGAAATAAAAAATAAATACTTTTAATTGGCTTTTGTATCTTAAAAAACTCGATCAGTTTGAATTGGCTGTTATTATTTATTATAAGAAAATAGTTGTTTCTTGAAAAAGTCTTCTCGTCGAGACGGGGAAAATAATTCTATGTATTTACTAGCTTAAGACAATTGATTGTTTGTGATGGGATCCATTTATTTGTGGTATCAAGGAATTCATTTCGAAACGAGTGAATCGTAAAATGTATTATTAAAAAAGGGGCAGTGCGATGCATTTTAATCAAAGCGGCATTAGTTTAATCGCTTTGGAATGTGCGTGACGGAGCTCTGTCACACGGTCGTGTCGTTTCATAAACAATAGCTACAAAATTTTGAGTTCTCTAGCATAATTACATTACCTTTTTTTTCCATTAACATTTACACATATAGTTTATAAATATTTTACATATTTTTAACCTGTGTTTAATATTAAGAAACTGAATACTCTGTTTGTTTGAACGTGCTAATCATGTAATTGTAATCGACAATTCCAGTTATTCTTTTTGCATTACAAAGCCTGTTAAGAAACGATATAAGTTGTTACATATCACGCTATGATTCATGAGAGCGATATCAGTAACCATAAATATGGGTAATTGTGAAAATAATCTAGTCTGTAAATATAATTAGATTTAAAAAAATGTCGTGTGTACGGAGTACACATGTCAGATCTTTGGCAAACTCAATTTAAAATTTATTAATAGTTAAACATTCTATTACTTATTTACGCGTTGTTTACGCGTTGCTAGGCTACGCGTTGCTAGGATACGCGTTGCAAGAATACGCGACATCATACTATCTCATTCTCTCCTACACATTTTTGAATTTATGTCTCTTACCTGTCGTTTTTTTCCGTCGCATCCCGTTTCAAATCACAACTATTCTAAAGAAGTTTCACTTCAAAACAAATAAAAAGGAGGGAGAGGGATCACCTGGTGTCTTTCCATTTCAAACGAACCCCAACGACAGGGTGGCTGGTTTTGTAGTTACGCCGAGATGATTTTAGAGGTTAAAAAATTGGTGTAAAATAAAAGTATTTAGTTTTATAAATAAGGTAAAATAACATCGCTTGAGACCGGCGGCGTTGCGTCGGTCACAAGCACGCGCAGGCGTTCCTTGCACCACGCGGAGTCGCCTGTCGCAGTGTGGTGTCGCAGGCGGCGGTCCCATCCGTCGCTCCCCGCACGCGCACTTCCGTCCTTTGTTTTTCTTACGGTTTTAGTCTTACATTTTTTCGGTTCGGTTGCGCAGCAAAATCCCTATCTCCTCCAAGCCTGTCGTAAGGAACTTTGTTCCAAAAAAGGATATGGTGACGCTTGGTTTTGGTTGGTTCGCACTACTACCTTGGCAAGAAAGAGGTCGGGACTATTCTTCTCTGCCGGTCACCACACGGCAAATCCTTAACATTATCTGATGTTTAATCTGAAATTTAGTTTTATAAAAATTAACTGCCAGATTATTTAAATACCAAATTTATTGATTATTTATTATTATATCAGATATAATTTTACTTATGCGTGGCCAAATGTTCGTCAGTGTGTAACATTATCAAGGGTGAAGGAAACAGATCACAGTATAGATGCACCCTATCCATAAAAACCAATGAAAGAAATGCAATTTCACTACTATATTTTAAAGCTATAATCGAAGTTGGTAAAATCTATTACTAGGGCCTTTTAAACATGTTATTTCTTCACTTAATTCGTGGTTTTATTAGAATCAATAAGTTTTTTTTAAGAATTTTTATTAGGGAAAGTTTTCCTAACAAACACTAAAACCTGGAATTTATTTATAAAAATAGCTTATTTTAGGCTTTAGGTGGTTATATCATAGGTGTCTATGATAATAATCGAAACCGACAACTTTACGTACGGCACGTGGGAGGATAAACGATAACTACACAGACCAGACAAGAAACAAATATTTGTGCATATACAAATATCTGCCCGAGCGGGAATCAAACCTGCAACCGCTGTCGTTAAGGCAACTACTTGCACGACTACACCAGAACGGTTGTTATATTTCTGTGCTGTACTGTGTACTGTATCAGCATGTAAACAACCCACTACTGAGCGAAGGTCTCTTCTCCATATAGGGTTGGAGCTTAATCCACCACGCTGCTCCACTGCGGGTTGGCGGATAATATCCCTACCATGAGTAACGATCATTACCAGGTGTCCATGATAGCAACCGGGACCGGCGACTTTACGTGCTGTCTGAGGCACGGTGGAGCAACCCACAAAGACATAAACCAAGACCGGAAGCAAATATCTGAACAAGTACAAATACCTGCCCCGAGCGGGAATCGAACCCGCGACCGCCGGCGTTGAGGCGACTACTCGCACCACTACACCAGAACGGTCGTCTGTCATATTACTATTATATAATTAAATATATTGTATTATTGTTATATAAATAGTAGCTTTTAGCCCGCGACTTCGTCGGCGTAGAAGACGAAAATGGTTCTAATAGGATTTTTAATTGGTTTTTTACGTTATTAAATTTTGTTATAACACATACATTATTATGTTAAAAAGTTTGAATACTTATAAAATATAACAATCCTTATTATAGAGTAGGGGTTTAAAGTTAAAAAAAAGCATTAAAATAAAATTTCCTTCGGGGTGCTAAAATCACCAGGCTACTCTGGAACATGCCACATACTGGGGCTGTGGGAGAAGCAGCTTTCCCTCAAGTATATTCCCGCTACCTAAAGAGTTTGACCTTAAGCTTTGTTTATGGTAAATATATACTCATATACACTCATACATTATATTATTATCCAGTTCCCCGAAATCACCATTTCCTATTTGAAGCAACAGATTTGAGAACTGTCCAGCAGTAATATCTTCCCGCAGATGGGAACTGGACTCTCATATTTATGGTAAGGCTCAGTTTTATCACTCAAGGCCAGAAATGCTTCTGTACTGTACTTTATCAGCCAGTAAACAGCCTACTGCTGAGCGAATGCCTCTTTTCCATACAGGGTAGGAGCTTAATCCACCACGCTGGTCCGTGGCTTGTGCTCCGTGTGGCTTTACGTGCTCTCCGAGGCACGGTGGGGAAACTGATAAAGACATACACCCAGAACGGAAACAAATATTTGCACAAATACAAATATATGCCCCGAATGGTAATCGAACCGGTGACCACCGTCATTGAGGCGAGGCGTTGAGGCGACTACTTACACCACTACACCAGAACGGTCATCAATGCTTCACGTACGCTTTAACTTCGTCCGCTCGCGTTCCTCTGAGTACTACTAAAGTACTACTGTGTAAAGTCGGCCGGAAATAGCCTGCTAACAATACAGTAACTCCTTTCATTTGACAATTATTATTCCTAATATCTTGTAAAGATCTATTTAGGGCTTTGAAACCTCCTTTATGAGCCATAGTACTCTCATCCCAAACAATTTCGTTTTGCGTTTGTTTGAGTATAGTGCACAAAGGGGTTTCGGTTTGTATCAAATTAAAAGGAAGTTTCAACGCGGAGTGTGCAGTTTTACCTCCTTCCAGTAGCGTGGCAGCAATTCCGGAGTTCTCATTTTTGCTAACAGTTTTAATAGAAAATTCTTGCCTGTTCCACCAAGAGCATCCAAAAAATGATATCACCTACATCGGCGTCGACACTGGAAAATATTTTATAATAGACGGATTGAGTTGTCAAACATGAATCAAAATCAAATGTAATTTAAATAAAAAGCACTAAGGAGTATTGTTATCAACTTAGAAGCAAATAACTTTCTACCCCCTTTTAACCCTATTAAGGGTTGAATTTCGATAAAATACGAAACACGTCTTCAATCAATTCTTTGAAAAAATATTTATGCAAAATTTGAGCTATTTTGGACCAAGGAATCATGTTTATATCGTAATAACTAAACCGTCTGGAACGTGATAACGATGCAAGGGTGCAGCATTAAAAAGAAAAAAATAATAATAAAAAATATACGATTAAAAAAAATTGTTTTTATTAAATTTCCTGCAGTGTAGTAAAGCTGTCGTGTTGACAGTCTCATATTTTTTTAACACAATGTTTAGCGACGAGGCCAACTTCCATGTTAATAGCCATGTCAACAAACAAAATTGTTGAGAAAAGACTGAAGCACCGAAATCCCTTTGTCATCGTAACTGAGTGTATTGCTGATAATATTGAGTAAAAAAAAAAAATGGTTGTCTGTAAAGTCGGTTTACAGACGATAATTTTTACGTGATAACGTCATAAGAAAACATAGATGTAGAATTGTATACTTTTATGAATCGAATTGAATTATTATCACATATATAATATGATAGTGTGTATTACTTTACATATATATGATAGTGTAGTACTTTTTTTATATATATATGATAGTGTGATATTCAAGATTTTCCAATCTGAGTTATTTTGTTAAGGATAGGAAGATGATAGGAAAAGTAGGAAATCAAGGGGCGTGTTTCAAGTGGTACTCTCTACCAAACAATTGACAAATCACAAAACAGTAGGGGTGTGCGTTAATTATCGATAATTCGTAAATACTCGATAATTTTCCATTCGATAATTATCGATAAGTGTTATTCGATAATTTTAATCCGATAATTATCGATAATTTTTCATTCAATAAATATCGATAACTATCGACCGATAATTATCGATAACTTTCGTCAACTATCGATAACTTTTCCTTCGATAATTATCGATAACTGTTCATACGATAATTATGGATAACTATCGATAAAACGATTCGATAATCATCGATAGTAAAATTATCGATATTTTTTATCGATAAATATCCCTACTTCTACCAACCAATTGACAAATCACAAAACAGTAGGGGTGTGCGATAATTATCGATAATTCGTAAATACTCGATAATTTTCCATTCGATCATTATCGATAAGTGTTATTCGATAATTTTGATCCGATAATTATCGATAATTTTTCATTCGATAACTATCGACCGATAATTATCGATAACTTTTCCTTCGATAATTATCGATAACTTTTCATACGATAATTATCGATAACTATCGATAAAACGATTCGATAATCATCGATAGTAAAATTATCGATATTTTTTATCGATGACCATCCCTACTTCTACCAAACAATTGACAAATCACAAAACAGTAGGTGTGTGCGATAATTATCGATAATTCGTAACTACTCGATAATTTTCCATTCGATAATTATCGATAATTATCGATAAGTGTTATTCGATAATTATGATCCGATAATTATCGATATTTTTTAATTCGATAATTATCGATAACTATCGACCGATAATTATCGATAACTTTCGTCAACTATCGACAATTTTTATCCGATAATTATCGATAACTGTCGCCAACTATAGATAACTTATCCTCCGATAATTATCGATAACTATTCATTCCATAATTATCGATAACTATCGATAAAACGATTCGATAATTATCGATAGTAAAATTATCGATATTTTTTTCCGATGAACATCCCTACAAAACAGTTCGCGTGTAGATTGCGTGGCGCCACTGTCTCTTTTACTCGAACGCGGTCCGATGGAGTGTAAGACAGAACGCTTAGGCTAATCGTGCCTCTCTATCGCTTGTTCTGCGCTCTCGCTCACTAATTGTGACAATGATGACGTCATCTTCTTCGAACGGGCACCCCTTCATCAATTTACTAGACGTTATCACGTCAATAATATTCGTTAATTTTGTAAGGCAGTTAGGTCACATGGTTAATTATAACTCTGAATTAACATTAGGTAACGTAACGTAACAGTAACGTATCTTCCACTTTGGAAGTAAAGAATCAAAGTAGAATAATTTTGTATTGTTCTCATATCACAACAGTATATTACATTTTTATCTTATACTAGCGGCCCGCCCCGGCTTCACACGGGTCTTTAACTAAAATTTTAAAAATTATACATTTATATTTTTTATCACCTACACCTGCGTCGATATTGGAAAATATTTTATAATAGACGGATTGAGTGACAGATTTATTATATCTATATACATACATACATACATACATACATACATATATATGTATATAGATAGTATGGATGAAACATTTGAACTGTTTTTTTTTATTAATTATTTTCTCATTGATGAATACCATATTTTAATAAGTATTATTCCCGACGAAGACAAATCCAAGAACACAAAAATCATATATATATATATATATATATATATATATATATATATATATATATATATATATATATATATATATATGTACACATAACCACAAATCGATATAATATATAAATATATAAACATCATAAAAATAAAAAAATTATTATATCAATTAGAAATTTTGTAACAAACATGTAGTAGAAATGTCTATAAATCCAGAGTTTTAAGCAAAAGTTCCTGGAGATACTTTTTAAAGGAAACCTTAGTCTCTGCCCTTCGGATTTTGTTTGGGAGCTTGTCCCATATAACAGCTTCTACAGAGAAAGAATTTGAGACGAAACCGGAATAGTGAGAAAGGAAAGAAAGATTAAGGGAATCTTTGGAATGAAGCTGCCGATCATGATTGTCACACAAAAACTTTTCTTAGAGATATAGAATATTGTGAAATAAATATTTATAAATAGAAAAAAAAATTACAATAAATAAAAAAATAAAAAAAATATTTTGTTATCCTCTTTGTTACGATAAAATACGTATACAAATACGAGTTTAAATAAATACTGCTGCATTACTAAATAAATGATTATAAAAAATAAATATTTAAATTGAACTACTATACTCGTATAAAATTTTATTGCTTTAATACTTCGATAATACAGAAGAAGAGTTCAATTTGAACGGAGTTTAATCCCTAGAAGTATAACCACCTCTTTATAAATATATTCAATATACATAACAAAGTAGTATAACCAAAATAGACTTAAAAAAAGTTCTCTATTGTTTAAAAATGTCTATGTTTCTTTAAAATATTTAAATCAATTAATTAATAAAAAATTAGCGCGCCCAGAACTATGTGCAATAAATTACTAATTGTATAAAACTGTCGTATAGAATAAACATATTAAATCGAAAGTCACGAATCGGGAAAGCTCAAAATGGGGACATTCACAGGCGAAAGTATCGGTGATACGACAGCGGCTGGCCGTAACGTATTGGTTGGCTTACCTCGATCCCTGACTGATTTATGGCACGCGGAAATACCCAATTTACACGACAACGTGTGCTTGTGTGATCTAATCTATGATAAGGTAAGGCAATTAGGGATTAACTGGCTTATTAGTCAGTGCAGTACATCACTCAATGCGTCAATGAGTTGCATAACATTCAATACATATTGATTTCAAATATATCTGCCAATAAAGAATAACACGTATGAAATGCCATTAAGTATAACATATGTATATTAAAATTGCAAAAAAAAAATATACCTACCTATGATAAAATCAGTATTTACAGCTTTAAATACATTTGAGTAATCGTAACATAGAAATAAAAGTAAATAATTTTGATATATTAATTACTATTGGATTTCTTCGAAATACCAGCTTAAAAACGTATGTATAAAATTAATTTAACTAAAATATGACCTGATTATATTATTTTGAGATACAAAATATTTTCTTTGAAAAATGAGACGCATATTTATGTTATTTTTATTACATCGAATTGCGAGTACAATATCAGCTGACACATTTTATTGGACGCGGATCACTCTAATCCATATCGATTTGTCTGCCAGTGGGGTAATTGTAGTCGAGTCACTCGGTACTATATAGAAAGATTATTGGATTTCCATTATACGAATCTTTTATTATTTTATTTTACAATTCAATTTGTTTATCAAAACTTTTATTTCGCAGCAACAACAATTCATTAATGTAATTTACATTTTTCTTAATAATAAAAAATACCAAATAATAGATTATTTGATACGTATTATTATTAAGAATCAGTAAATAATATATTAATTCAAAATAAGAAGATAGAATATTATAACATTTTAAATTGAAGAAAATTGCAGTATTATAAAAATATTAATCGTTTACAAATAAACGTATACCAATGTAGTCGACACCCTCCGGCTCAATATTCTTGATATATTTTCCTCATGTTAAATCAACGTAAGATCTCCCTCCCCCCTTTGAGCTGAACAGATTACAACGGATAAAGGGGTGATTGAAAGGATAATCATGGCTCCACTTTACTTAGATAAGTTTACCTGAAATGCTTGTAAATCATATTTTGTATTGAGGATTTAGAATTTACAAGAAGTACCTCTGTATTAAGGCTGATTAATATCTACCATCGCTTATTAATTTGATTATCGTCGTCGGTATCGTCATTTTGAAGAATTTACATATTATGTTCAAATAATATTTATCATCAATTATGAAGCGGTGTACAGATTTATAACAGTTTGTTCTAGACTACAGATTCTATAACTGTATTGAAATATTAATATCCAATTTCCTAAAATATTTTTTAAGATTAAAAGCGTTATGATACTTTTATTATTATAAGATGTCGTTTCTATATTTTCTAAATGTTTGTTTTATTTGCATTCAAGAGATGGGAGCTGTCATCGACCACAGTTTATGCAGGACTGACCCATGTTTATAATAACTATGCAAATTATTCCGATATCGTCCCCAATCGGCCTGTGTCTGGCTAAATTGAATTTGTAACTCTGATTAACGACACCCTTTCATATGCCGATTCAACGGCCCGGTTGACGGATATTTATATACGAATAATTGCTGTTTTTATTTCATTCCCTTTTAATGAAGGATTTTAAAAAGGATACCATCCTCATTAATCTTTGTAATAATACTCTTAAGTTCCTACTTTTTATTATGAACTAGCTGCTGCCCGCGACGTCGTCTGCGTGAACGCTATTAGATTACACGTTGTTACAGAATGCGTTGAAGAAATAAAGGTTCACTGCTCGTTCCTAATATGTAGCCTATATGTTGACCCGACTTCTTAATAACATTCGTGCCAAATTTGAAGTAAATCCATTCAGTACTTTTTGAGTTTATCCCAGACATATATACAGACAAACAGACAGACAAAAATTCTAAAAACTATATTTTTAGTTTCGGTATCGATTGTAGATCACACCCCAAGTATTCTTTAAAAAAATATTCAATGTACAGTTTTGACTTTCCTACCATTTTATTATATGTGTTATTCCTACCATTTTATCTATACAAATAATAAATCTGTTAAAAACTTAAAACCTCCGTTTTATTAATACACTATATATCATCAAGAATAAATTTCAATAGCGCGTATTTTTTTGTATCAGCGCCATCTCTTATCGTGTTTTTCTCTGATCACGTATCACGTAAAAAGTACAAAACCAATGTTAATAACTTTAATACATAAAAATTAGAAATAACTCACAGTATAATTTAGTTTTTGTTTCATTGTAATTAAATTTAAAAATAAATATTTAAGAAAATAGAAATAGGTACCTACGCCGCCAACGCCATCTGGTCTAAGGAATCTTTAAAACTCACAAAACTTATATTTGAGTTATTATTTTGTTAAACTTAAAAGTTTACTAAATATGTCGGATAGGAATAGAAATCGTTTTAATATTTTAGATAAACATCATTTTCAATTAATATACTATTATGTTAAATATTAATTATGTTAAATGTCACTAAATATAAAAACGATATTCTACAATTATACGATAGATGGCGCAGATAATTTTCTGAATCGCGCTGACCAAAACTTCGGCCAAAAGAATGACACTCGCCCGTATTTAAAAATCTGTTTTTCTTTTTTGTATATAATTAAATACTTTAGGGTACTACGGTCTTGATTGTTTGTTCGTTGTTAAAATTTAAAATATTTGGTCGTTATTTGTTTGTTGATTGTACAAAGTTGGATGGTTATAGCTATTTAAGTTGTAATCTATATATATATATATATATATATATATATATATATATATATATATATATATATATATATATATATATATATATATATATATATATATATATATATATATATGTGTGTGTGTTCTTTGATGTGTTTAAATACATATATTTTTTTAAATTGTTTTCTTTGACCTTAAAGTTGACTGGGAGAGAATGCCACAAGGAATTATGCCCACCTTTTGTTTCAACACATCATCATGCCACCTGTTGTTTACATTGTTGGTCAATAAAATGTTTAAATAAATAAATATTCTTAAAAGCTATTGATCCAAATGTTCGCTTATTGACTACATTTTTTTTGAGAATCTTATTTATACAACTGTTTTTTTTTTTACATTGTTGGTCAATAAAGTGTTTAAATAAATAAATATTCTTTAAAGCTATTGATCCAAATGTTCGATTATTGACTGCCTATTTTTTTTTTTTTTTTGAGAATCTTATTAGTGTATAAAACATAGTCCAAGAGACAAGAGAGAGAAGAGAATCCAAGTGCTAAAAGAGAAGAGAGACAATCTTACATTTATCGTCTCTTCGTGGAATTTAAATATTACTATGAATGAATACACTTGCTTACACATTCACACAAAGCTTACAAATTTGCACACACACGCAGAAAAAAATCGTTTTTTTTTTTCGAATAAAAATACAATATTATACAAATTTTTAATTCTAAATTTAATAAATAATTAAATATTAATTTACATATAATTATTATCCAAATTGTGGCAATGATGGAACTAAATTAAGAATGCAAGCAGCACTTTAATTGTAAGAAATAAATGTATTATTATGGTGAACCCTACTTGTCTATACTAGCCCAACTTGTGCTTGTCAATATTAAGAAGTAAACAAAAAGTAATTTTTTTATTTCTTACAAATTATGTCTAATTTTTATCATTCATTGACTGACCCTTATTTATCGTTCGCAGGGATTTTTTTAATAAAAGATAAGCATTATTATCCATATTTTTATTTCTAACAAAGCAGTATTCACGTTTGATATATAACGTATAAAAATACAAATAAATATCACTTGAGTAAATTATTATTTTAACATTTATTGAGAAAATCGACGAAATTGATATTAAAGAATTTAGCAAACTATTTCTTATGGCTTTTCTAGTATTTGTTATAAATATTCCTATTATTTTCGCAGAAATACGAAACTTTATTATGAAAATTGTACCAATTTTTAATTGCTTTTACTTTATACAACCTTATATTGTTTATTGTATTTATTGTGCAAGAACTTACACTTATTTTTCTTACTAACCAATAATTACACTCACATATGTTACGATTATATACTTCTTTACAAAAATTCCTAATTTTAATATTTATTAATTTTAAATTCACTTACTCATTAACGACACATGTACATATATATGTCTGTAAATATTAAATATTTATATCCACGGAGTTCAACGACCGCCTTGAAACTGTCATGTGTGATGCCTTCGTAGTTGGAACAAGAAATTGCACTCTCGGTCTCATTAGAGTTTGAAAGCTTGTTGTTTGCTTGTTTATATAATAAGGCTTTTGTCGTATACTAAATGATATAATTGGAACGAGCAACAGCGGTATTTGTTGTAAATTTTTATCTAATTTTTTTTTCTTTATTATTTGCTTTTATTTTTATTTATTTACCGTGAATATAAGGTTAATTATTTTAAGAATATATGAAATACTAAGCATATTGCTACAATGGAAGGTTTATTTTTTATTTTATTTTTATTAATTCTACTATTCATATTTTTCTAGAAGAAATAGAAACAAAGAAGCTTTCTGACGTGTTTTCTTAAAAGTATTTTTTTTTTTTTTAAGAAAAATAATTCCACTATAAAGTTATAACACAACTTAATTATTAAGTTACACTAACACTGGAACATAGAAATACAAACAATAATAATCCTAGATTGACGATAGAATATTGTATGAAAAAAATTCTTCAAACTTATCTTAACTCACTTTATATATAAAAACATAAATAAATAAGAAATAAATAACAAAACATAAAAAAAAAACCTTATAAAATAAACTAAACATAAACAGGTAATAAATTTTATTTGAAATATAAATTAATTATAGCACCACTTAATAAACTCAAAGCTTCTTGGCGGGGATAGCTATTTTATTTAAATGTGTGAGTTTAATTTAAAGGGGAGTAACGTAATTAAAATTTTTTGGCAATTTTTTTTATTTCTGTTTTTGAATTAAGAATCCGTCAAAAATATTGTATCAAATTTTTAAAAGAATTGAAAAAAAATTGAGCAAGTTACAGCGGTTTGAGCGCTCGCACGTCGTAAACGACTCCGCGCACCGTAGAGCCCCTGATCGGCTCGAGCGGCTGTCCTTACCAGGCGGCCGCTGTTTCGCACTTTATGAAATCCCCCTACCTTTCCCTATAGAAATTTGAACCCAAATACAAATATACGAATACCTGAACTGTCTATTCAGTCTCAGGAGAGAATATATTTCAGCTGCTGAACTGCCCAAGTCTAAGTACCAACTAAGTACTAGTTGACATGACTTTTCATCATATACAGGTTGACATGGACTTAGACGTTAAATTGCCCATGTCAACTACTAGTGACACGCGTTTTAGTATCCGAACTGCCCGTGTCAACTACAGGTGACACGAGCATTCGCGCTCGAATACCTTATAAAAAAGTGAAATAATGTCATCTTTGTCGCTTTAAGGCCGATTTGTATTATTTATCTATTTTCTCGCAACAATTGCTGCCGTGGCTTCTTTAAATATTGAACTGTAATATTCTATTTATTAAAACAAGAAAATTTTAACGGTTTCGTCAAAAAAAAAAAAAAAACCTAAAAATGGGCCTTTTTTCGCCCGAATTAACGTTACCCTCCCCTTAAGTACGAGACCGTTCTTATTGTAGATAAAACTAGTGTAGTTAAAAATTATGGTTTTCTCATAAAATTTAAATTAAAAAGCATTTCAAAATAATTCCTTCTACAAAAAACTCTCCAGCGCAAACTTAAACCCATTTCGCGTGATAAAAAGTCTCGATTGGTTATCGCCTGCGGTCAGACAATATCTTTAGTTTCCTTCGAACGAAAACTTCGCTTCGTGCAAAGAAATAATGTATTAAAATTCTTTTTACTCTTTCTTTTGCTACATATTTTCTAAAAGATAAAGTTGAAACTTTTAAAAGAACTGATAAAATAAGATATAAGTTACCCGTTTATTTAGAAATTAATTGATCCCAATATGATTAGAAGTGATCAGAATGTTATATAAATTTTATAATGTAAAAGTACACTATCGATTTTAGCTAATATTTGTAGTACAGTTTGCATCTATTGCTATAAAATATATAAACTCATTTAATACTCATGTAAAAGTTTAAAATGTTTATTATAAATAATGCAACGGACGCATTTATGGTAATTACCATATAATGAGTGGAATAAATAATAATCATTTCATGCGATGTGCATCGTTCGTGTCGTGCGCGATGCGTAACATTATTTTTTTTTGACTTGTGACATACGGTCCATGAGCTTTATAGGTAAATTTTTAATAAGTATACATTGAGAATATTTTAAACTGATGTGTAAACTTTATTTTAACTAAACCACACAAAATCCAATATTGGTTGGTCTATTACATAGTTTATTCTTATTTATAACTTGAACTGCAATAAAATATATTTATCTTACCTATTAACTAGGAGTTTTAGAAAAGATAACTTTATTATATGTTAAAGTTATTGTTTTCTTTGCTATTTCTATTATTTTTTCTTTCTTTTTTATTCTATATTACAGCCATACAACCTTAAAGACTAAGTCGGCTAACTATTTCTATTCTTGTTTATTTCTTTTTATTATATTGTACATAAAAAATAAAATAATATATATATATATAGTTTATAGATATCCTTAAAGCATTAACTAAGCATTATTAGTACGGGAAATAAACTCAATATTTTGAATCTGGAAATTAACCTCTGTGTAATACGAGTAAGTGCATTGTTTTGTCACATTGCAAACAAGTTGGACCAAGGTACGAAATATACTTGACCTGGCCTGATATTGTTTATTTTAGATCAATGAACATACCATTTAACATTATGAATGAGATTTTATTATGCGAGGTGCCACAGTAGATTGAAACGTGTATATAAACCGAAAGCTCAGAAAGACTAAATTTTAAATTGCTTGATTCTTTTCAAATTCACCGAATGCTCGAGGCTGAAGGATAGCATAGTGAGAAACTTCAATGTCTCAGGAAACTATTCTGAGACACATTCGCCAATATTCAGTGAAACAGAGCAGTAGTATAAATTTCAGTTCTTCTGTTTATTAGGAGAAGAGAATTTCACCTAGCAGCAGCACAATGACAATACAGTAACATAAAAATCTTTTATCTCGGATTTTATTGAAAAGGTTATCATGACGATGATTACGTTTCAAATTAATAACGATTTTACTGGCAGTCTGCCCGAACCCGATCTGTTATGGTTTTTTAAGGGTCTACCATTTTATATTTTATAAAAAAAATTGACAAGTTAATACTAAAATATTTTATTAATATAAAAAGTAAACGGGTTTTTACTGATCACGAGAGTAACAAGACCAACAAAACCGGTTTTGAAAAATTATAATTTGTCAAAATAATATTTTTTGTGTTAGACAGTCTATTATTTGAAAAATACAAAAAAAAAAAAATCACGTTTTTTGTTTGTGAACGAGGGTGAACTCCAGCGTGTCACCTTATGTAATGTAAGCAGTGAATTAAATTGTACTAATTACTAAAATAAAATATGCAAATGAATTTGTTAGTGTGTATTTAATGTCATAAACGGTTTAGTTCATTTATTGGGCAATATACTGTCATTGTTTTACTAGCCGATTGATTTAGCGTTGTGTCTCTAACGTGACGTAACTCGTTGTTGCGTGACAGACATTTTGTTGAGTGGCTCTTTGATGAAACCCTTTAAACGGAGTGATGGCACGGTCTTTCGATATAAATTTGAGTAGGTACTATACCTTTCAATATTGTATCCAGAGTTATGATAATATTAACTGCTTTACATTTATGCGTATTTTTAGAGTGTTTTAGTATTTGTTTATAATCTAGTCTATAAATAGTATTACAAGAATTTAAAAAACTGAAATTAATATTTTTTTTATATAATTATTTTATCATGGATAGGATAAAAATCTAAATAAAATTGCAAATAAATATTTTAATGTTTACTTATTTTTTCTTTTTCATAAAGTGCAAAAGACTTGTTTTTTTTTTCGTTAGTAATACTTTATTGAAGAAGATAATATACAATATAAAGCAACAAATCATACTAACCATAAATATGGATATGGTAAACAAAGATATAACATTAAAAAAAAATCAAATTATGCAATTGTGACAAAAACAATTAAACTTGTTTTTTTAAAAATTCGTTTGGATAATTTTTGAATTAACTTCTTTCTCTTTGTCTAACTTAAATCGTTGTCGTGATATTAATCTTAGAGAACTTTTAGTTTGGTTACAGATCAATGGGTATTCGAATGTATAAATATTAACACTTAAAAAATGTATCCAACCTAATGCTTAAATAAAGTTATTAAGTGTTTCAAACAATACAAACAGGTTTAGCAATGGTCGATAAGCTTGCCGCATTCGTACGGAAATAAAAAAAAAGAAATCAATATCGCATTGCAGGGGAATAAATCGTCCTTCACTTGACTATGACATTAATAAGGGCATTCACTCGATTACCTTTATCGAAAAAGTTTTTATAATATAGAAATTATGTCATCTAAAAATATACTCCTTTAATTTCTTACGAATGTTTTCTTTTTAATTTTTATTTATGATACCCTTGTACCGACATGATTCAAGATGACCCAGTAGTTAAATACAATACGTAATTCAAAACCAAATAATTTCGGTTTAAATTTCAGCTAATTAACTTTGTCCCTAAATTTTATCTCGTGTTTGGTGGTATGAAGAAAAATCGTAAGAAATGCATGTTTCAAAAAAAACACTTTATCAGCCTGTAAACCACCCACTGTTAAGCGAAGGTCTCTTCTCCATATAGAAGAAGGGTTGGAGTTTAATCCACCACGCTGCTCCACTGCGGGTTAGCGAACAATTCTCTACCGTGGGTACTATCGTTATCAGGTGTCTATGATAACAACTGGGACCGACGACCGACAAATACAAATATCTGTCCCGAGCGGTAATCGAACACGCGTACACCAGCGCGCAGCTTTGTGGCTACTGTTTGCACCACTACACCAGAACGGTCGTCGTATAACAAACTCTGAGGCATATACATATATCGCCAACCCGCAGTTGATCCGGGCAATAGACCGATGTCCGGAGATGAGACGTTTAGAAAAATTTTAAAGTGCTGTAATACAGTATTTACCCTTGTAAATATTATATTTGACACATAGGTATTTGTGTATCTTAAGTCTATCTATGTAAGATCTTAAATCTGTCAAACAGTAGTAATAATACTAAGAGACTTGAGAGCAACTTTATCCCAGCAGGTTTTAAAAAAGTAAAACGCGGAAAATTAAAAAATAAATAAAATCATAATATTAAGAAAAAATATACTTATATTTAAATTAAAAGAAAGAATATTTAAGTCGGTAACTGTGATTTAACTAAGTGATTTTAATAAAGAAATTTTCAAATAAAATTAATGAAATTAGAGCTAAGCGTAAAATTTACGTTACAGATAACTGAAGGTTTTTCTCAAACAAGGGGTCTTAATCCAATTAGTAGACTTGTCGTCCTCGAAAAGTCAGAATAAAGACTACAACTACTGCAAATACAAGTGCAAAATCTTAATAAATCTTAATGTTTTTCAGCAGTGAGAGCATTTGAGTAAAATTTTAGTTTGCTTAAGAATTATCACAAATAATTACTTTAGTGACTAAGAAAATAAATATGTAAATGAACAGAATTACCAATACCAAGGAATAATATTATTTTATCTAAAATTTATAATTAATCTGTGGTAAACGGTGTTGGTGTTACAGTAAGTAATTTTTGTTTATATCACATTTATGTATTCATACTGTAATGCTGTTTGTTTACCTCAATAAAAAGAAAAAAATATATAAAAATAACCTATAACCTAAATAAAATATTAGGAAAAAATAACTGAAAGTCGTTATCAATATTTGTATGTTTCTAGTTTAATTGCTATAATATTATTATGAATCGACCTTTAATTTTGACAGAGTTGCATGTACTCGTAGTTGTGGCGTTAATACCTTTTTAAACTTTTGAAAAAGTCACTTGAAAAAGTCGTTTGAAAAGTCACCCAGCCAAATTCATGACCCAAATGATCTTGACAGATAAGTATTACTATATAATGCTGGTTAGTACGTGATTGAAATTCAAAAACATAAATCTGATTGTTTTAGTGTAGTGTGCACCATGCATTATAATGACAATAAAGGCAATATAAAATGTAACGGTAAGTGAGAAAACTCGATATTCACCGTCGGAGAACGCACAACAAGAAACAATTTTGTAAAAAGTCGTCATGACAAAATTTGAGATAAAAAAAAACCTAACCCTATAATTGCGATTAGATGCGTAACACAAATATGAGTTACTCAATTGTTGATTGTTTGTTTTGCATTGAATAGGCTCCGAAACTACTGGCTGATTTGAAAATTTCTTTTACCAGTAGAATACTACATTATCCCTGATGAATATTAGCGATAGAATATTTTCAAAATCGTTAGCGATCCGTATGAAAACATCAATAATATAACCAAACGTGTGAAACAAATACCAAAAAAAAAATCCTTATATCGCGTACTCTGCGAAAATTATTAACTATAGAGCAAAGTGATGTACTACAGTTTTATAGAGGACTGATGTCCTAAAAAATTGCAATACCATACGTCTAACTATTACAGTTATGTCACAATAACTTAACTTTTTCATGTAAAAAAATATGCAATTGTAACGCCGGTACGAACTAGGACATATTATTGGTACCTATGTATTAATCCTTATCTAAATTAATTATATAGTATTCAAGACTGTTTCAATACATGTAGATTACTTTTTGAATGATTAAAATCGGACTTTCTATTCAAAAGATATTTCAAATTTAAAATAAATTACTAATAGTAAAATAAACGTGGCCCGCTTGCACACCGCTTGGCTAGCTAGCCAGCACTATACGATGTATGCATAGTCCATTTTTTTAGAAGTGTCCTATTTATTAAACAAACCCTGACAATAATCATCCCTGTCGTAATTCACGATTTTTCCACATTTATCACTCACTTACACAACACATTAGCTTACGGACATTTGTAAAACTCCATTTACTGTTTATTTTAACTACAAAACAAATATCAATTTATCATTTAAATACATAAAAACTATTAAAATATGAACATTGAAAGTACATATAATTAATATTTTTTTATATGTCATTTCAACCTCCTTTTTTTTAAAGCAAATAGGGATGTGGTCATCATATTTTTAGAGGTGAAAGAGTATAATTGAATGAACAAAATGAACGATAAAATAGGCCGTGTTCTTTACCTATATTTTAAATTTTCACAAATTACAATTGCTTAGTAAGTTATAAAACTTTTCAAGCTCTTATATTCAACCCTCCAGTTATCACAGAGCTTGGTCTAGTGAAAGGTTCATCAGATACAAATATTAATTTTCAAAACATTGTTCATCAAAATTGGTCAGAACATCTTCTGATTTATACTGATGCATCTAAACTTTCCCCTGATAGCTGTGTTGGTGCTGCTTGCTGGATTCCAAAATATAGAATAATACTTCAATTTAAGTGTCCACCACAAACATCAATATTTACTGGTGAAGCTGTTGCTATTTTGGAAGCAATTTTATATTCCCTCTCCCATAACCTTCGACAGACTGTAATCTGCTCTGACTCACTCAGCTGCCTGTTGGCTATCAAAGCCAACCCGTTTCGTAGCAAATTAAGAATTTCCATTATTTTAAAGATTAGAGAGGCTATGTTCTTATGTTATCAAAAAGGATTTCATGTTATTTTAGTATGGATCCCGGGTCACTCTGGTATTCCGGGCAACGAAACTGCAGATTCTTGCGCTAAATTGGCTATTCAATCTGGCTCTTTAGAACATTTTTATAATTCCCCTCAAGATTTGCGTGCTCTGGCGAAAACTCACCTTGACAAGTATTGAAATTCGTTCTGGAATGAGTCAAAATCGGTTAAAGGAAAATTCTACGCTGCCATACAACCTGGTATACCAAGACGTCCGTGGTTCTTTTTTCATAGACATACCGACCGTTGGGTAACATCCACAATCTGCCGTTTACGTCTTGGTCATTCGAGCACTCCGATCCATCTGGCTAAAATTAGGGTACGAGACCACTCTTTGTGTGAATGTGGCCTCGGCGAAGGTTCAGCATCCCATATCCTATTCAATTGTCCTAAACTTCTCTATCCTCTGTACGATGTCCTTCCTCATAAAATCCCTCGTCCTGTAAATATTGAATGTTTGTTAATGCTTGTGTTTAGTCCTTACTATAATTTTTTATGTAAATACATTAAACGTAACAAAATTAAGTTGTAAATATTCTTTGTGTTGTTGTAAATATAATTTTTGATTGTCGTAGCATAACATAGTTGTATATAAAATATTCCTAACTTTTATATTTGTGTTGTTTTAGGTGATGGGTATTTGACTAATTTACTTACTATTTCCTATATTTACATAATTCGATGAAGGTTGAATCCTCGACCGCACCGATTAATCTCCTTCGTGTTTTCTCCATCCTACGTGACATTGGCGAAATCATCTGTGCTCTTTTGGCACCAGTGAAAGCCATCAAACCAAAAGAAGAAGTTATAAAACAATGTTACCTTAAAGGGTTTTGTTATTAAGTTGTTATTGTTTTTTTTATGTTGAGCGCAAAAAAATGCTTACAAATTATTACAAATGTCTATCTTTTATATTAAAGAGTTTATTGTAAAGGTTTTTATTTTATATTATGAATATTTTTTATATCAATTTCACCCTGAACATTTAATGATATCCCATATAATATAAAAGCGGCCAAGTGCGAGTCGGACTCGCCCATGAAGGGTTCCGTTACAGCAAGTAACATCATATAAAAATTGGAGGAATTGCTGCGACACTCCTAAAGGATGGAAAAACTGCTCATTCTACTTTTAAACTTCCATTATCCCTAAATCCGCAATTCTATTGCATCTATCGCATTCTATCCGCAAAAATGGGCCTCTTGGTAAATTGTAAATGGGATGAATACTCAATACACTATGAGCCCATAGAGCATATATAGAGGCCGTGGACAAAACCTTAAAAGATCTTAAAAACTTCTCTGTTCTAATGGGCGGGATTACTTTTGTATTTGCTGGAGATTTCCGACAGACTCTTCCTGTAATTAACAGAGGATTGAAATCATGTCCGTTATGGACTTCGATTGAAAATTTAAAATTACGGACGAATATGAGAGCTCATCTTCATGGAATTACTGATAGTGATTTCCCACAACAACTGCTAAAACTTATTTTTTCCTACTCCAAACTTAAGCAGAAATTATGATCCTTCTGGACGAGTCTTTAGTCAAATAGTCCATAATTTAGAAAATTTAATAGATGCAGTAGGTATACCCTGAAATCGAAAATTTGTACGAAAAGGACTTTTATTGGTTGTGTTCTAGGGCAATAATGTGACCTAGGAATGATACTGCCAACGAAATAAATAATCTAATTATTCAAAAAAGTCCTCGGCCAAATTTTTATTTATTTTGTTTATTACAAATAAATAGACACCATTACTAATATCAAGGGCCTAGTCCATTATAAACAGGAATTTTTAAATTCACTGAACCCTTCTGGAATAGCACCATACGAATTTAGTTTAAAAATCGGAATTACAATCATGCTTTGAGAAAGAAAGAAAGAGAAAAAAAAGCTCCCCGAGCATGTGCAATGGGATGAAGCTTCTTGGGGACCATTATCATCAGCGCATCAGCTGATCAACTAGCTCATATACCGAGGATACCGATGATCCCAACTGATTTGCCATTGCCATTTAAACCTCCAATTTCAGGTAAAACATCTTTCGCCGTAATTATTAACAAATCCCAAGGCCAAAGTTTCGAATTAGTAGGGATCGACCTACAATGTTTTACTCATGGCCAACTGTATGTTAACCCATCGCGGATCGGAACTCCTGAAAATCTATTTATTTTGCTGCCAGGAAAGTATGTATGTACAGGAAAGCTCTGACCCAATAAATTTAATGGCATATGTTTTTGTAGATATGATATTTTACAAGCATTAGAAATAAAAATAACATGATCAAATATAAAATAAAAATAAAAACTCATTAAATAATAATATCCAAGCTTCTTCATAATGTAGCCTTTTTTATTAACCCCGACGCAAAAAGAAGGGTTTATATGTGTGTTAAAATTTATAATTTTTGAAAATTCTGTAAGTTGTTGTCGAGCCGCTAGTTATTTAAAAAAATATTTCGTATTCTCTCTTATATTCAATTTTTTATTCATATATTTTACTGTGTGTCCGCTTTGGTGCTGTGGTGCGTATAGTCGCTTTAACGCTAGCGGTCGCGGGTTCGATTCCTGCTTGGGGTAGATATTAGTATTTGTACAAATATTTGTTTGTGGTCGGGATATATGTCCTTATGGGTCTCCCAACTGTGATCAGACCACGTAAAGCCACCCGACTGTTATCATAGACATCTGATAGCGACCGTTACTCATGATAGGGAAATTATCTGCCAACTCGCAATGGAACAACGTAGTGGATTATGTTCCAACATTTCTTCTATGTGGAGAGGAGGCCTTTACCCAGCAGTGGATTGTTTACAGGCTGATTCAGTTAAGTTCAGTTTAATGTCTTAAAAATTGTAATAAAAATACACGCAACTGCCTGTCATATATGTCTGTATTATGAAGTGACATTTTTATTTTATTGAAATCATACAATTACAGAGTGAACGACAGCCATTAATACAAAACAAAAAAATAATATTATCAAGATGACGTCACATCTATGGTAACATCTCTTCAGACGATCCGTGGAAATTACTATATGGACTACGCATTTTTAATATAACCGTTTTGGCGTAGTGGTCGGAGAAGTTATCTTAACGACGATGGTCGCGAATCTGATTCCCACTCGAGGCAGATATTTACATTTATACAAATATTTCTTTCTGGTCTGGATTTATGTGTTTGTAGGTCTTATCGTGTCTTACTTAAAGTCGTCGTTTCGAGTTATTATCTCAGCAGAAGGACGTTACAAGCTGTTTCAATTCAGTTTATTGCTAATACATCTGTGTAGTAGAAGTAGGCCTCAAAATCTTGCTCTCATTTTAGTCTAACCATTATGGATGTAGTCACGCTTGGGGCTGAGGAACATCAATTATTCAACGTCGATTCATTTCAATTGCCGTTTATGCTTCTTGTGTTTGTACTAGCTCAGCTGAGCTGGGAGCAATAACGCCTTGATAGCTATTGTTTCAACATAATGAAAGTCTGTCGTTATTAGGTGTATTCGTACTTTCATTTCATTCATCTTCGTGAATTTTATTAAACTAATCATAATAATTAGGTATACGTAATTGTTTTACATATTATTAAGTTTTTTTTTTTAAATATCTAGTAATTTGTTTTAATTAGTTAGACACAAAATTAATTGCTGTTTTGATTAGATCAAATGTAAATATTATAAAATATAAATAATTTACATAAAAATTGTTATTATTCAATGTAATGGATTGATTGATTAGTTCATGTCTTTCAGATGATTATTCAATGTTCAGTTATACGGTACGGATAAATTACATAATTTTTTATCACTGTTTTACTGACACTGACAGTTACGGATATTGGCTACTCTTGTGAGTTATAGCATGTTGTTTTATAGCTTATAATCTTCCATAGTTAATGTGTCATCTAGTTTAAAAGGAATTACATAAGGTACTAAAATACTACTTATGGTAATAAAACATAGAAATGTGTATTTTGATCTAGCAAATTAAATGGTGAGAGGGAAAAGAGAATTTATTTATTTGTTCATAGCAAAAATAATTATTTATAATAAAATAAAGAATAAAAAATATTTCTTTGTTCATGTAAAATATTGATAAGTGTAGATAAACAATCAAATTTGAATAATAAAATTGAACCTCACTTCACGTCAATTCAGGCTTTAACACTTCAAAGTCCGTTGACAGTTGTTTGATAATCGAACTGGGAAACAATTAGCCATGGAGTGGTTAATATCCGTGGCACTGTCACTATTCGATTCCAAACGTACACTCGATATCGCTGAGTGAAAATCGATTCCCTTGAGATGCGTATGTACCTGAAGTACCGTTACGTTGGAAAATTTAATTGGCAATATTAGACTTTATTATCACAATTGTTTATACTTGTGCAGACTAACTAATAACGTACACATATAGAAAGTATATTAATTACTTTACTTTTTAATTGATTCTGTTTCGATATAAGTTATAATTTTCTACTGAAAACATTATAAAAAAGTACTCCTATTTCATTAATTAAGAAAGTAATTAAATCGCGAGACTTAACTGTTTGTGTTAATTTCATTAATTATTATTTATCGTTTAAAGGTTAAACATTCAAAATCGATTTCGTTTAAGCATTTACAACCTTAAGCTTTAAGTCATCAATTAAAGTCTCACAGTAGGTAGCCACACCAAGCAATATCTTACGAAATACCTGGGCAGACGTTACAAACCTATACGATTTTTCATATCCCTACGTGATCAACGGTGACCTGAACTGAGTTGTATTCGGGTGCCCTTTTTCATTTAATTTTATGACTAGGGCTGAAATGTTCGTCTCTCGTATCTTTCGCCTGGTTTTTATTGTTTGTATTTTTTCACAAATCTACGGTATTCATGTTAAAAAGAAGAGCGCCCATTGTTATCGTTTCGTACGTGAAGTCTCGTCCGTAATCCTTTAGTTTCTCGGGATGCAGATGTTCCGCACGTTTTAAGATGTTTAGGTATCCGTTGCAGGCTTTAATAGTATAAAAGGGAATATTTAAGGGAAGAATTTTTTAAAATTGATATTTTACTTCTACAACCTTCTGAAATATATCATCACAAGTGTTTCTTTTTTCTTCATTTTTGTAGTATATATTTATCTGGATTATTTAATTACACTAAGTTCACTTATACAATAACAAATGCTACTTTATTTTTAGTAAATTTCTATGTATATTCTCTAGTAATAAATAATCATTTATTTAATTTAATTTTTTACCTCCAGACTTTAAAGTAGGGGGCAGAATACACGTTACTATAAAAGATCTATAGTTGGGAATCTTACAACAAAATACTCGGTGAATGTAATATATTATTTTTATGATTATGTAACAAATAAATGAATATATACATACGTAACTGTACTTACCTCGTTTCATAGACAATGTTAGTTTTGGATAATTTAGTTTCCTATTGGTGAAAGAATTGTTTAAAACAAGTTAGTTGTTTTTGTGTTTATACATTATAAACGTACAAACAAACATTTCTTATTTATAATATTTGTAAAGATAAGAAAAGTCAAATATAATTTATGTGAAATGTACGAAATTTATTTCTTTTATTTAAATACGGCTTTACTGACGGTTTCTCATTTTACTAGAAACAATTTCAGCGTCGCCGTTAAAACATTGGTTATTAAGATCTTGAACTAAAATTATGGCACTCGGTAGAGTAAAATTCCTCGAGACCACCTGCGAAGAAACGCGCGCTGGAATACGCAATTACCCTCCTTGCGATGACTTTAATTTGTGACTCACTGTCCTATCCTTACATATACTGGATTACCTTTTGTTTTGAATAAATATTATTTATAATGATATAAATTTTATAAGAATATTTAGTGTGGTATTTCAAATTTAATTTTTAGAACATTTCCATGCCTATTAATTATTATTATTAGGTTAGGTTAGTATCTATTATATATAAATAATTACATGCATAATATTATATAATTATGTAGTAAAAAATATATATACATATTTTTATACATAAAATCTTAATAGTTTAAGACAATATTATAGATAACGGAATATTAAAATTGCTTTAGATCTTAGAACAAGTGAAATAAAATTTATTTTTTCAGAACATAATAAATTATGAATGTTTATAACCCAACACCTTTACAATATCTTACTTAATTATGTTACAATTTGTAAGTGTCATAAAATCGCCGATTTTGTATATTTTATAATTAAAAGAAAAATATTTTTTACGTGTTTTAATGTAGGTATGCTAAAACAATATATTATTTAATTTTATTAGTTTTTCTGAACACACTTATATCCAAAAGTACTTTACCGATTTTAATGAAAATAGAATAAGATTTTTCTACGTTTTGACGATATGCGCGATTTCGTGAGTATTTTAGGAAAATAAGTAGCCCGTGTTTTATTCCGAATCTTCAACTATCTGCATACCAAGTTTTATAAGTTGTGATTTTTACGAGAAACCGTAACAAACGTCAATCCGTCCATTCTCCTACACTATACACGACTCATTACGACTCATAAATCGGCCGGTAACCGTTAACTCAACGCGAGTAAACTGTACATGAAATTTGTATAGTATAAATATCGGTGTAATATTAAAATCAATTACCAGATGACGCTTAAAAGTAAAAAAAGGAAAAAAGATAATACAAAATGTAGCTCTATAATCTACACTCTCGTGTGTATCATAAAAATAAAGTTTTATATAATACAGACTAAGAACGACTTGATTCTTTAAAAAGCCTCCCTTGTTATTATATAAATCTTTAGCAGATAAAATTATGAAGTCTTTTGCCTCGGTTAATAGTTTTGCAATCCTTCCTAATAATATTATTATTTGATAGCATAAATTTTATTTTTTTGACGTGAGTTGGTAGGTAATTGTCACAAAGAGTAGGTTCAATTCCCGCTCATGCTAAATGTTTGTTTGGGCCATATCGATGTTTGACGATGTTTTAATAAATGTTTGTGTTGTGGGTACTATATTTCTTAAAACTTGACGCGTTATATCATCATACTATTAGGACGTATATTAGACATTATTTACAATTATATTAATAATAACTCGATGTTGATTATACATATTTTATTACTTTAGTAGCGTTCGTAGGAAGTTATTCATATCTGCACTCACAATAGAGCAGCATTATTGAACTCTACATTCTTATAAAATATATTTATTTAAGAATTCCAGAGGTGTTTTTTATTAAGAAGTTATAATTTGTCCTTTTGTCGTCACTGACATAAATATATTTATTTCATTCTAATTAAATGATACAAAGCTTAATTAAAGAGAATTAATAAACTTTACATCTAATTGATATTCAAGGTCCGCTTTACTGTAAATCCCGTAATAAACTGTTATCTTCTCTTTAACGCCTTTTGCCATTTTGGAATAAATGTCTAGTAAAACGATAATATCGTCTTAACGGCGTACCGTTAAAGACTATTGCTGTTTACATAAAGGAAGTCGTAGCAAAATATTATATTCCTTAACCTGAAAACAATATAGTGAATATAGAGGAAAGTAAAACTATTTCACGTATTCCGTTTAAAATTATTCAAGTATGTAAAGTGTTGCAGTCTTATGTTAGAATGTTTTTTATTTAGCCATAACTGTATCTCGTTCTTGAATTACTGGGCTTACTAATATTTTCATTGTGCTATTCGATTGAACGTTACGCTACCGATCGAAACCGAGTTGTCAAATCAAAAAAAAAAATTACACATGAACTGTCTATTATACAAACCTCTTCGACCTCGACTGCTTAGCAGAGTTTCAACTCTTTTTATATCGAAATTATATAATTATTTTATGCAATTTTAATGTAAATTTATCTAGGGAAAGGACTTTTTTACCTTAAGATAAAGTAAAACTTTAATATTAAAAAAACAACTGATTAGCAAACTTCTTACTTGAATTGACATTTTCGCTTTTTTAATCATTATAAAGCGACATGGCAATTATGGTTAAAAAAGAAAAATAAAAAAAACAAATAGATCGGAGCGAATGTTGCGCGAGTTACCGCATACATGATCAGTGTGTGATCAGTAAATCTTCTTCTATAATCTACATAGGTATATGGAGAAGAGGCCTTCGCTCAGCGGCGGGTTGTTTACATGCTGATACAATACAGTGCCTACAGATCAGCGTGTACTTTCGTTACAGATCTTAAATTTTCTTGTATGATTCTATGGGGAGCGTACGTGATAGTGATACGTCGTCGTTAGTAATTTATCGTTGTCGTTGTGGCAACATTTCGTCGCGTAATGAAAAACAACTACAGGTAAAGATGCGTTTAGTTGCCCCAAGATATCGCTGAGTTTGTGTCAGAGAAGTTTTATCGGTTCTTTTAAAAGCAAAAGTTTAAGAATTATAATAGGTGTATCCATTAAAAACATTTTTTTCTATAGCCAACGTGCATAAAATATTTTATTTGTTTATATTAAACTAAAACATCAAATCTGTGGGAAAACGCCGGCGGTCGTATGAAAATAAAAAGTTAATTACACCACGGCAAACAAGTAAACAAGGCGGACACCCGCGTCGCTGCTTCTACGTTTATTTAATTCTAGGAATCCGACTGCCCGCTCGCGCAATAGCGTGATGCAAAATAACGAGCACAAAATTGTTTGTTTCTTACGTGTATTAAAATGTCTTATAGCTATAATATAATATAATTACTGTTATATTGCGGTTCATAATAATGTTATGAATATGATCGTTTACACTGGGTGTCAGTTTGGGTTTACAACGTGACGAAAAAAACATGAAATGCATAAATTAAATAATGCAATGATCATTTTTGAAAAGTTCGTAGCCTAAAATAGCACGCTATTTTTATGAAACTACCCTCATTTCGAAGCTACGTTATTCGATTACGTAAAATTTCATTTCCTTATTTGCATTCATTACAGTTTTCACACTATAACGTCGAACAAGTAGTGATAATTAAAATAAAAAAAAACATGAATAAGAAAGGAGATACATGTTAGCAACTTTAGGGGAATCTGGACCTTTGTATATACCTTTTTTACAGTATAAAAAAGTGGGTAGCAGAGTTCTAACATGGTCGAAGTAGTGTCAAAGATGACCCACGTACTGGTCGGCCATCGACGTCTACCACCGACCGATATTATCTGACCGGAGATTGAGTTTTAAGAAGATAGCTGACATCATTGGCGTTTCATCCAAACAAAAACACCACATAATTACCACTGAGCTGCACTTTTCAAAGGTTTCTGCGCGGTGGTTGCCTCGGCTACTTTCAGTTGAAAAAAACGCGTTCGACTAATTTATCGAGACTGTTTGGAGCTGTTTGAGGCCGAACCAACTGAAATTGTTGAAAGATTTGTGACTATGGATGATACCTGAGTGCACTACCATACTCCAGAGATAAAAAATCAATCTAAACAATGGGAAAGACCAGGATCTCCGGATCCGGAAAAAGCTAAAGTTGTTTTGTCGGCCGGTAAAATGATGGCGTTTGATTTTTGGGGTGCAAAGGGTGGACGGTAGAGTCATGGTGGACTACTTAGAAAAGGGTCAAACAATAAACTCGTCCTATTATTATTGTATCCTCCTGCGACGTTGATGTAAATTAATTAAAGAAAAACATCCTGGATTTTTGATGTGAAACATCTATAGCCGCACGTAAAACCGATTTCTTCCGTGGCGACGCATGCCGTGGCGCGTCGCCACGCTATACGATGGTATATATATACAGTCTATATTCAGTAGTGTGTGCGGTGTGGCGACGCATCGCCATGCGCAATCGAAGTCACTGATTAAACGAATTAAGTGGTCACGATTTGAAATAAATTCGTAAATTTTTGTATTTAATGAAAATAAATGTTTATTCAATAAATAGTCATCGTTATCTGGAAAAAAATCGTAATATTTTATTTTATCATTATGACATATTTAGTTCCTATCACAATATGTTCTTTTCTGCATATTACTTTTACAAAATAATGTCGATGTTGACGGCTCATTTTTTTTTCGTTCACCAGAAAAGTTTCGTTTCACCAGAAATCCATCAGAGTGGCTTCGAATTGTTACCCCATGCTCAAAAATAAAAAAAAATCTACAAATGAGGAGGTTAAGGCTACTATCGACGCATATATTGAAGATAGCTTAATACTTATTTGAAGTTTATTTAGACCATAAGCCATTAAAAGTTTGAGTAAATTCCAAAAAACCCTGAAAAATTACAAAAAAGCAAAAATTCCAGATATTGTGTTAAAAAAAATTATAAAATTAAATCAATCATGATTCTCATGTATTTCGATCCGTCGAATATAAATCTTTAATTTATATGGCTCAAACATCTCTAAAAATCTAAATAAATGGCAAAAAACCACTGAAAATCAAAATAAATCAAATCCTAATAATAAAATCTTTAAGATATTATCCGATCTGTAGAACATAAATTTTAAATTTTTTGACCTAAATCCTCAAAAAATTTTAGTTAATTCTGCTTTTTTTGATATCGTTTTCATTACACTGGTGTCTTGGTGGAATCCTCCGCCTAACTCGTCACTGTAATCGCCAAGATTTTCAGGAAAATGTAGAAATTAAGAATCTAAAGTATTTCAAAGTTTTCTCGAAAATTTGACGGTGTACGGGTCAAACTGACCTCAAATTCGGATTCAGCGGGTCGAAATACATAGAGATATATGGGTCCCGTCAAAAGTACTGACAACTTTTTTTTTGTGTGCCGGTGCAATCCTTGAAGGCTACAAAAGAAAAAAAGAAGCGAGTAACATAATGAAGATAATATTATATTAATTATGCATTAAATGAAGCGTACAGTAAGCAAATAATTTGTTAAGAGTTGATGTTTATCATTAATTTAAATTTTTTGCTTATTTCGAGAAATGTACTACAACAGTTTTATTTAATAGATAATAAAAAATATCTAATTAAGTCAGAATTATGTTTATAATTTTGTTGGCAATAAAATAAGTCCACTAATGTTTTCGTTGTAAGTTATGTTTTAGGATCATTACCTACCTTTTTGTACAAATGTGTACTCGCTATCATAATAACGTACAGTATCTTTAGTTGAGTTGCGAATGAATAAAACTACACGGACACAGTAATTTTGGATTTATTTAATAATAATCCACGTTTGTAAAGTTGGAATCTTACACATAAATTCAGTTTTAAAAAAATATAAATATGGCTACAAAAAGTACAGTTCCTGCAAGATATGGCTAAAAGTAAAAAAGAAATAAAAATGTATATAATTTACAAATTAAGTATCATAATCACAATCTTATAACAATAAAATATACGAATTCATCGGATATTAAACAGTCTACCTGAGCGTTTTAAACATAATTTCACTATAAATTATAGATTTAATATTAATTTTAATAAAGAATGAAACACTAAATATACAATCATTGTCAAAAGAATAATATTCTATCTACAATATACAGGTAACAAACATTTATCTATGTACATTTTATATTTCGGACTAGTTCACGGTCGTAATCGAAAATTGTTTTACTTTTTTTTTACAAAATTTACAAAAGTGAACACCAAAAAACGCATTTTTATAATCAGCAATGAAATAGAAATTTATTCGATTTTGAAAACCGACAAGTCATCGATATTCAATTATATAATTAAAAACAAATTTGTTATTGAGTGGTTAAGTGACAATAGAGACGTGAAGTGACACGTTTGTGAAGATACTTGATTAAAAATATTCGAAACGTATATTTATTTTCGAAGAAATTTATTAAAAAAGCGAAATATAACAGGAGTTCACTTTTACATTTAATTGAATGTCTAGTGAAATTTAAAATTTCACTTATAATTAATAATGTCACCTACACAATAACCATGTATGTACATGCGGCAAACCGCATAAAGCTCTCTTAAAAAGTTACAAAATTTTCAACATATAATAATTAACCTATCTATATGTTTATATACAATTATTGCTATAAAAAAATTGCGCTTAAAACGCTTTGAAGTTCACCATCAAGTGGCTTATTGCCGACACTTACACGTAAAAATTAAATGCAAAATTGACTTTTATACTCTGTTCATATGTTCAAAGACAGATCATCATCATATTATATCATTTCGATAAATCTATCAGGTGTGTAATAAATACGACAGTGATTTATTATGTGGTAGTATTTAACTTTTTAATCAATACTGAAACGGTTCTTTCAGTAATTGGTAACTGTCTCTTGTTCATTTGAACAGAGAATAAACACTTAGTAATAGCAACTAAAACTATAATTAAAATTGGCTTTACCATGATATGCTTTCTTATTAATTGTTGAAAAATGTTTATAAAGCTGTACTCAGGAATATTTCAATTAGAACGAAAGTAAAATGAATATTTAACGTAATTTATGCTATAGCTAATTTTATCTGACGGTTTTAGTTTTTAGGCCCTTAAGAGAATCGTGCCGAGAGAGGAATGTTTGTATCAAGTTTTTATAACTTTTCAAGTTAATAAATTAAACAACGAAATAAGAAAATGATGAGCGGCATTACGAAATATTGAAATCCAGATAATTGTAAAAATATGTAATACTTTTAGCGGATTGTCAGTCATGCAAAAGAGGACGACGTGCTTATATTTTTATAACAGTATCTATTCAAAAATATTTACGAACTAGTAGTAATAATTTGATTTTAAAATTAAATATAAAGCTGATCAAATGTTAACATCAGTCTTATTTCTAAAAGTATAAATGTTATAAACATTTAGGACATCTATTGGAGTCTAACCATAGACATTGGCAAATAATACGTCCAACTATTGTCTAAAATCTCTAATTCAAATATATCATACATTTAATCTTTATTCTGTCAATATTGAAGAGCCGCATAAAACGGATAAAGTTTTAAGTTGGCAGTTATATTGTAAAATGTTAACTAAATTGTTAGGCCTTACCAAAAAGTGTAAGTCTATTAAATTTAAATAACTTAAAAAAAACTTAAAATGTAATATATACTTTTAGTTACAGTACTCATCTTAAAGAGAATATCAAACACTATCTCGTACTCACCGCTTTAAAAGCTAAGCTTGATAATGATCGAGTGATTCCAAGTTATGGTGGCAGTGCGCGCCCGCGACAGGCGATCGCAACAGGAGAGACAGAGACAAGAGACCTCGACTAGTTATATTTATTGGTCGTCCCGGCTCTGTTATCTCTGTCCCTCCTGTCGCGGTCGCGTGTCGCGAGTGCAAACCGCCACCATTAGGCCCGATCCACATTACAGAGTTGATCTCAGTTCGATCTCGATCAGGTAAAATTTTATTGTGTTCACATTATACAATCGGACTCTATTCATGATTCATTTTCCAACCGCCATCGATAGTCAAAGTCGTGTATATTTTGCTGGTAATTACTAATAAATTTAACGTAATTCAAGTATTTGAGTGCTTATTGTAATATTTGCGGTCGATAGTTCATTGGATTTTTCATTTCATAACAGTCGGTGTTAATTGAGAGCAAAGTACTTCCCCGGGCGTACCGCCCCATTCAGCTGCAAGCAGCATGGCGCTACTAAGGTACTACTACGTAGGTTAAGTCGGACCAAGAACGAACCGAGATCAACATTGTAATTTGGATCGGGCCTTAGTAGTTGATGCGGATGTCGACGCGATCGGCGCTCGCACCCGCGCCAGCGTCTATGCCAGCGCAGGCGCGGCGGCCCTCTCTCAGGGACGATGAGGATGCGCTGAGCTTAAAGAAGAACTGCTAACTCCCGAGTCACTACTCTTTTCCGAAGCGCATGGTTCTCCACCAGCTACAAATTTAACAACATTCAATTTGTGGTCAGATTCACAAGTATCATCTCTCGCACCTCCAGGCAAACCACCGCTTCGTACGTTCGCTTTCTCTCCAATAGTTCCAGGATATCGTTCAATTCTATCGCATTCAGCGTCATCGGGTTGTCGACGACGAATAGATCGTTTCGCCTGAGGTGCCGGGTCTGGTGGCCTATGAGACGGTTCATCAGTTCTGTGGACCAGGGGTGATGTACGTACGCGGACTCCGCCGACTCCTACCCCCGCTTCGTAACAGCCAGAATCGCGTGGAAATTGACGTCGGCCAAATGGTGAATCTCCTCCTTCGGAACTTGAGCCTCCTCCCTCGCCCTCACCTTCACCTTCGCCACCTATAGATAATTTACACTACTTTATTTATTAATAAGTTACATTTGTTGTTAGATTAAGAAAATATGTTTATATTTGTTTAGAATATTAAATGATATCTATGTACCTAAATATAAATAGCATTAATTCAATAACAAAAGTACCTAAGTTAAAGTATTAAATTTACTCACATTCAAGCTGGTGCAGCAGTTGTACGGCGGCAAGGATTCGTGTGCGATGATCAGGAGTCATAATTCCCAAATAATCCAAATCAGATGGCTCAATCTCTTTAAAAAGTTCGATGTCCTCGTATCCGTTTCTTGAAAAAGCAACCATATACTCGGGCAAGTCTATTCTTCTTAACAGTTCTTCTACTGTTCTAGGTCTAGTTTCCCAAAGCCTTTCACGGCTCTTACACCATTTTAATGATTGTGATCTCATCGTATCTCTTTCAGACAGTACTTCAACATGACCAAATTTGAAGTTTCCTACTTTGTTGTTTAAAACGCCACGCCAAATACCGGAAGCATTCATGTTGATTACTTCTATTATATCACCTTTCTGTTGACAATAATATTAATAATTAAGAATATTATTATTAAATAACTCCAGTTGCTTCAATATAATAATTAAAAGTAAAAAAAAAATACTTTAATTCTAAAATAAATTATACAAACGCTACGCAAAATTGTTACTTATTATAAATTAAGTATACCTAGTCTATTCAGGAATGTTGATATCAATAATAAGGAGAAAAACTAATTCATAGTTTATTTTATAAATATTTATTCAGTTTATTTCATAAATATTTATTCAGTTTATTTAGAAATATTTATTACCTTGTATCTTAAGGCATCTTTTTCATACATGTTGGGGATGTAATCCACGAGGGCTCGAGCGCGACACAGCATTTGTGGTACTAGTAGACTCCGCCCCGCTGGACTTAATTCTATGTTTTCTTCTGCCGAGAGAGACGAATGATTACTACCGGCACGTACCAATGCCTGGGTGCCTGTACATAAATATTACTTTGTTTAAAGGTCTAAAAAACATTCAATTTTTAGCCAAAATTATCAAAGAATTGAAATACCTGCTTTCACACATTTACACTGTTACTTCTTGCTGTTATTTTTAATGTTATTTATTAGTAGGAAAATCAATATTAGCTGTTGGGGAAATATATACATGTGGTAAGTAACATAATAATGGGAATTATGGTACATAGAAAGGAAAGACAAACTTATTTACAAATATTTTTATATTACACAGACAAAAACTTAATAAATCCACTCACTACTGCCTGAGCCGCTGGGAAGACTTTCGAAAGAACTATTAGAACACGGAAAGGCTGGATCGCCACTTGTTCGACGATCAGAGGGTACGTCAGGCCCTCGTTCTTGTCTTAATCTTGATATTTTTCTTTGAACATCTTGACGAAGACCTCTTACTTTGCCCGCTAAATTTGACACTCCCTCACATTCTTCAGCTGACTGGAATAGTTTATAAAACGCATTAAGCGGGATGAAAAATCAAATGCAATTAAATTGTGTTTTTATATTATTTATTTAATAATGTCGGGCCAGATTTATTATTGCAACTCATATATTACCTTATGTACAGTTGCTATGTGTTGTGAATCTGTTTCGCTCTCCTGATCTTCGTAATCCGATGACGCCGGCGATAAGGGATCGATGCCTATCCGATATCCCGACATTTGTCTATAGCCTCTTCTACAATCCCGTTCGGATCGGCTCGATTCTAGCGATATACCAGACAACCGCGAACCGATAGATTGGATATCAGACGCAGCGTAATCCCCGCTTTCCCTATCTCTCGCTGTTCGCAAGGGTATCACAGTGGTCGGGTAGGGGCCGCTTTGCGGAATTATTAATCCTCTTCGTGGGCCTCTCGCTAAGCTTATATCCCCAGCTGTTCTTAACGATATAACTCCTTCACTTCTTGGTTCGTTTCTCAGATTTAATGTAAAACACACACGTCCATTTTGAAAAGAAGCCGCCGGCGCTCCGCTTCCCATAAGAAAATCTTCAGGATCACTCTCGTATGGTGGTTCGTCATACCAGTGACCTCTTCCGGAGAGACCTCTCGCTTCATCATCATACATATATGTGTCGTCTGTAAACGAGTCTTCAATTAGGTTTAGATGGCGCAGTTTGTAAAGTGCAAATAAAATTATACGTGCTAACATAAAGTCGAAAAAAGTTTACCGCTTAATCCTCCTACAATGTGGCGCTTTCACTGACAACACTGCGAGTAAGCTGTTTACGAACATCGGAAAGCCGTGCGTGGTTGATGCAAAATATTTTAAAACAACATGCATACAGCACTTTGTCGCAAATTAAATAGATTTCTTGATGAATGAAGATGAACTCACAATCATTTTCCCTTTACTTTATGCAACACATAATTATTAGCGGTCACTTGTTGTAAAGATATGAGAATTTTTTTTTAAGTTGGGCCTTTTTAATAACTTATTTGCCTTAAAATTATAACATGATTGATGGAAGATGCACATCGAAAGCAAACCGAATGAATGATGCCGGACGATAAATCAATAAAACATTATAAGAATAAGCATTCCGCAACGATGACCAATAAATTAAGTGTCAAAACATCGTGCAAGCAACATGCTTCATAAATCATAATCTCTTTCTAGAAGTTTGTATATTTTGACTGTATAAATTTTTAATAAATTAAAAGTATTTAGTTACACCAATGCAAATAATAATTAAATTATAAGGGCTATATAAAATAAAAAATAACAATATTAGAATTAGTCAAAATATCACAAGACAACTAAATAAAGGGAATATTGTACAGTAGTGGTAAGAATTACTCTTTATGGTATATTTACTTCTTACTATTGTAACTACTAGTTTTGCGCAAGAATATTCTAGTTAAAAAATTAAATTACAATATTCAAACTATGCTTTCATTACTACGATATCTTGGTAATACTTGATGTATACTCTACTTGAATCAACAATAGATGAGTCGAATCATACTAAATTAAATGACAACTGAATAAAAAAAAAATATTACTTAAAATAATCTTTTTTTTTCGCTCCTTTTTTTTAGTATTTAATATTTTCATTTCTTATACTCCATATTTTTTTTATATTTTTAAATTTTCTTTTATCCATAAATACGACATTTTTTCACTTTTAAGTCAATCCGTATGCGTGTTTTAATCCCGATAAAGTAAATAGTGATATATCTGACAACTACTGTACAAACAACAATATTAATTTGACACATATCTGGACAGTAGTCCTTATCCTCTCTTTTGAAAGTAATAATACGTTGGTTTCCAATACTGACACTTAAACAATATTATTAAGCATTATTGTATAGAAAAACGACACGAAAAACTATAACATTAAAATTATGAAACAAATAGTTCAACGATAAAATGTAATTAAAATTTCTCAATTTAATATATTTTCTATTCAATAATGCTTAAAAATATCAATTACCAGTATAAAAGTAGTTACCTCCGAAAGGTCCTCGAACCCCGTCTCGCCCCATATTCATAAGGCCATGTCTAATGTCTCGCAATATCTGCAAAGTAAAATTCTATTAATTTTACTTCATAAAACTCTAAGTAGTGTAACTTCAAATAAATTTTCTGAACTTCATAATGTCAATATGAATAAAAATCGGTTAAAAAAATCGGAATATTTTTTGGATCGCGTCGAAATATTTACGCATTTAATTTTGTCATGGAACATTCACGTCTAATCGATTATTATAATTTGTGACCCATGCTTCGTTAAATTCTTCGATAATGACAATATAATTTTAAGCCAAAAGGTATCGCATTTGCATAATCACTAGACGACGAAGGATTAGCGATTATTGCATTTATTCGCCGGAATTTATAATTTAGGCATGAATTCATTTGGTTTAAGCAAGGGTTTTTTGGTTTATGAGAACATCAGGAATATTTAAATACAGATACTGGTACAGTTGGCGTTTAAGATTGTTGTTCTCACCCCATGATTCATTATTTATTATACCATATATTAATTTATTTTCCAATAAACAGGATTTATAAAAAAAAATGGTTTTTTTCCTCTGATTAGTAGATACAGATTAGCATATATATATACAAATTACAAACATATACAAACGTTACTTTATTACATTCTACTAATTTTACTAATTGTACACAACACATTAATAAGATTTTAAGAAACGCGGACAAGATGAGAGTTTTCAGAAATAATAAATTTCACAGTGCTTTTCGAAGTGAACAATGCTATAAATATTCAAAGGCTTTAATAAAACGACCACTTTTACGTAAGTAGAAAAGTATTGAACGTTAAGCTAATTTATGCACGTTTTGTTACAGAGTCAACACGCTAAGCAAATGGGGGATTTGCGAGTCTTCAGCAAATAAGTTTTTACATCTGAATATAATGAGTTTTAGTAACTACACAACTCATTCGTAATAAATTTTATTTTATTTATTTAGTCTAACATTTGTTACCATCTGTTAAAAATATAAATTTAAACAATAAACACTTTTACAATTAAATTAAGGTAATATCTCTAAATAAAACAAGATCATATCTAAAAATACACAATAAGCCTTCTAAAAAAAGACACTATATTTTTGTAAAAGTATTTACGTAAAAGATCTTCGTCTATCCATTTCGTCATATTTTATTCAAGGTTAAACTTTTTCAAATACCGAGGTTATGTAACTGGAGAAAAGCTGTTTATAACTTCATATATAAAATGTCAATACTTCATTCAGAACCTCGTTTTACGATCAGGTAAAATATAATTAAAATATATACAATATTAAATATTATGGAATTTGATATTTACTTGTAGATTTACGAGCGAAACGTACCCTACTTGGTGAAGGGCTTCAAAGTTTCGTTGAGAAGCGATACAACTGCTTTTAATAGGCTTAGCTCAAGATAAGGGCATGATTAGCAGAAGGTTCAGCTTATACGCTGAATTCTGTCGTACGATTAAAGGTTGTTTTACACTAACTTAGTTATTTTAATGGTGCTGCATAAATCAGACCAGCTGCAAGTCGCCGCAAGGACGAAGTTAAAAGACGCGGAGTTTTTATTGAGCTCATAAATATAAAGTATATGTAGAAGAATTACCTCCTCCTGTTCTCTCGCTAATTTATCTTTTTTCTTCATTGCTTCTTGCACTTTTAACTGCAACAACCACATTCTCATTAATTGCATACATACACTATATTCATTTGCAATAATAATTGATATACCGTGCAAATTTAAATGGTAGTTTCACACTAAAAGAAATATACATATCTATTTTACAGTAAATAAACAAAAGAAAACGTGATATTGTTTTAAAATTTCATAAAACGCTTTAAATGAAATAAACTAAATAAAACTAAATTTAAAGATTCGAATAAAATTTAATACATTATTTTTACACTAAAATAAAACCAATTAATCCAATATGAAACAAAAAAAATGGAAAAAAATAACTAATTACTGGGATACAACAAAATATCGATACTACAAATTAATACAAAACATTTAAATATAACAACAAAAACAAAACAATCATGCTCGACATGCGTTCGCAAAATTGCTCGTGCAAATTCGTGCATTTAGAATTCTACAAACAAGTGCAATACGTGCTGCCACAATGTTATTTTACAAAACACTTATATCTATAGTAGTAAAACATGTAAATAAAGTTGAAGATGTAATAGGCAAATTAAGTTTGTGTACTATACAGATCCACCTCCTGTTCTTTGAGCATACCAAATATAACCAAAACAGTTTAGGCAATGAGAAATTTTGAATTTTGAATTCTGTTACGACTCTGTCGGCAAATTAATTGCTAAAAAATCTGTCATTTGCGTTGTAATAATATCAGGTATTTTAAATTTTTATCGAATTCATTAAACATGAAAAAGTTTCATAAAAATAAAGATATTCAAAAAAAAAGTTTATTGTTACTTTTTATTTTATTTTTTTCGTAAAATTTTTATTTATCTTGCCATCCAGAGTGTAACAGAAAGTTTTCCTGCGCCGATTGTTTGAGAGATACAGTATGTCTATTGTATATTTGTTTTGTAACAGCCCCGTAACAAATACTTCGTAAATGTTAAGCTTTTTTATTTTATGGGCAACTGCTATATACAACAGAAATAGATTCTCTCAAATACAGCTCACTGCAGGAAAACGCTGGCTCACCCTATGTATAGTTTCTTCGAAGGTGTTTGGTTGGGCGGCGCTCATTTGAAAGAAGCGGAGGCGGTCATAGTCTCTTGGGTCAACCATGGACCTCAGAGCTGTATCAGGTCCAGGGCCTAGACCTAAGCCACTTTGTAGCACGCTGTCCGGTGTGTCAACCTGGAGGAAAGTTTAAATGTTATCACACTAATCTTCTACGGGAAACATCCCGTAGTTGAAAGACGTTACATAGACTTGTGTTATTATTTTTACCAATTCTATTCTAAGGCAGGAAAATTTTACTAACTCGCTATTTTCTAATTTTCAGACAAGAATAACAAACAGATTAAATAGTTATTGGATTTTGGTGCATTTTTATTGGTCCGCTACTTGCAATATATAATTATAGTGATTAAACGCTGTTCTTTTCATTATAAAATAAAATCCTTCAGGAATTTCCACTCAGCCTTCATTTTTACAAACCAAATTCAGTGAAGGCATTCGATAACTTTTTTATAGTTTCAAGTATTTAAGATCATTAATCACTATCAGAACAAAGAGTTTTTCATAGTTTTACAAATAAGTATACCTATTTAACGGACATTATAGTTTAGCGACGAAAAGGATAATATATGGCTGTACGAGTATGTGTATAAAAAAGTCGCTACAGTACGTTTAGGTGTAGTACGTTTTGTTAAAAAAAAAAACTATTTTAGTATGTAGTCTACGTGGATGAAAAATTATGGACTTCATTGCGGATAATTTGCAAACTAAAGCATGAATTTTTGTTTTTAACAGCTGCTGAATACGAAATTAAGAAAAAAAAAAAAACATTTACACGTCTTTCAAATTGTTAAGATATCGCAAAATAATATTTATATATTTGATTTGAAAATTAAATCAAGCTAAAAATAATACGAAAACGTAGAGGATATTCACAATAGCATGGCCGTAATGACAATATATGTGAAAGTGATAGCGTAATAAATTTTGAATAGTCCGAGTAAGGTTTCCTGGTTCGTATTATAGAATTGCTCTTTGTCGTCTATTCACATTATTCCCTTATCAAGTACGAAGTTAATGGGCGAGCTTTGTATGACTTATGATTAATCGGTTCGTGCCTATAAAACATCATTATGATTTAGATACCCTCACCGTTTTTACTTAAGTGAGAAATGATTAAAGGTGATTAATGACCAATAAATACAGTAAGATAGCTAATATACTTAATTTTATTTAAAAAATTTTAATAATTATTTAATTTTTAATAAAATCTGTCAGTTTCAAGCTATTCTGAATATCAATATATGATGTTTCGGTAGAATGATTTTTATTTCAATCGTAGCATATGTATATAAAGTGTATGTGTCATTTTAATTGCAGTTCTTTACTTGACCTGACTGCATTCAGATTGTGGGAAGTTTTAATATTAACACAAAACAAACCTAAATAAACTCACGTAGCCGACGTACAAAGAAAGTAATCTATGTCAGAAGCATAGCTATGAAAATATTACCACAGTAAATGTGATAAATGCGCCCCGAGGAATAAGTTTTGTAGTTGCGCAACTTTAAAGGCTTCACTTTGTCCAGATATCCTTTGTTGTATATTTAAACTTTAACATAATTACATCTGCATTGTAGAGATACATCAAACGTAGTTAAAAAGCAGTTTAGTGGAATGATGTTTATTAAAAGTAGCTATTTATTTTTCAAAACTATATTATTTGATTTTGTTTGAATAACTCTACTCATATAACTTTTACAATGATACGTTATAAGTAACTGGGTTTCGATTAAAAGTTTTAATAAAATTTAGATACATAACACTCGAAGTATTATAAATTTTCCTAGCAGCAGTACTTATTTACGAATTAAACAAAGTTTTAATATTTCAATATGGGATTTCATGATTGATACAGCTCGTGACAAATAACTTAAGAGTATAACTATTCTTTTTGAGCTATTATCTGATAGCCGAAGTAGAAATGAATAATTGTCGACAACTAAATATAAGTGAAATTGTACGGATCATATAAAATATAACCTAACAACGTCTATCCAAAAAGTTAAAACTGCACTGATAATTTGTACAGGTCACACCTTCCACGCCGATGACTGAATCGTTAAGTTCATTCATTCATCAGAAGTTAGATTCATATTCTATAAATATAAAGTTTGTCGTAATCCCTGAGAAAAAATCGTTTGGCGATCCATAAAGTATTCGTTTAATCCTCTAATCACAGCTGGACAAAGCCCCTTGAACAGTCGAAAAAAGCAACTTCTGACAGGGCTAATCCTAAGTGCAACTTGCCCGATAAGGATTATGCTCGCGCCCTAATGGCCTTCATCCCTTCTCCCAACAAACGGCCATAACTCAGGCGCCGTCTTGGCTCAACCGACTTAACTTTGGCAGCCGTCATTTCTCAACGGCATGCGGTGACGTACCCCAACGTCTGGAGATTAATAAATATACGTGGACGTGGAAAAATGTAGCACTTAATTCGGTTGGGATGAGTTGCGTATTCAGCGAAAGTTCATGAAGTTACTCCTCTAATAAGGCGCAGGTAACGCATTTATTATATCTTCTAATAGATCCTTCTAATATAATGATTGGTAAGTACTCTACAGAGAGAATTTTGTGTTTTTTATATTTAAATAAGGGTACAATATATGTATGTAATGACTGTTTAATAGTCAAATTAAAGTGTTTTAAAATGAGTGAGCACAGCGAAGTTTGTAAAGTGTTGGAACAGGCATTTGTAAAACACCTCTAAGAGAAACTATTCTCTAACTACATGCCCCTTCAGTCTAAAAAAACTGGTCATGTTAGCAATTCATACAAATGGTTTGCACGACGCGTCATACTAATTGCACCGAGTGCATGTCAAAGAAGGACCGGCGTCGCGTCGGATCAACATAATGGCGGGTGGGGGAAAGGGAATGTATGAAAAAAAAGGAAGGCAGACGCCAAGCTTACGTACTTGTGCTAAGATTCGGTTACACGTTGCTGTTGTGAGAATGTTTTGTCTGGTATATCATTGAAGATACCGAGGTACTTCCCGTCCTACCTTTGTTATGACTCAGTTATGTGGATATATGTAGGTGGCTATATCGTTTATGCACTGCATCCCATAATTCCGGTAAAAATAATTAGACAATTTATAAAACAATAACAAAGTAACGACGTTTTTTATGAATATTAATTAACAATTTTTCAGTATTACTTACATATACATAATGCTATATTATATATACATAATGGATAGGTGTCAATAAGATAAGTGTGTTATCTCTTGAATATTTAAAAATTAAAACAAATTATCATAAAACGTTTTAATGAAAGTCTAATAACATCGATGGTAATTATACGTTCGACATAATTATATTATTATGTAAGTACAAGGATGCATTGCTTGTGTGTTACATTATTATCTTTTTTACCATTATTCTTCAACGTACATGCGTGTGAGAGATAAAGTATATGGAGAGCTCATATACAAAAATGTCAAAACCGAAAAAATTACTATTACGAACTATACAAAAAATCAATAAATATTGTTTAAAAAGCTTGGAATATAATTCTATAGTCTTATATTGAAGAAAAATGAACAGAATTCTACGACATAATTTAATTTCTCGTAATATGTAGAGAATATTGCTTACCTTATTGACACATATCGATTATTACAAATCATACAGGTTTTAAAATAAATCTATTCATCTATATTCAACACAATTGAAGACCACGCTAAAATATAAACAATACAACTAATACACTCCTTTGAACACACTCGATGGAGGCTCCGTCCCTAGAGCCCTTTAAGGTCTAAGACCACACACTTGAGGGCATGCTTAATATTTTTGGGTGTACCATGCACAACAATAAGTGTCTGTTTCGCTATCTTAATCGCTGAAATAATTACTCACACTTAACAGTTCAAAAAAAATTTACCTGATTTAATGGTCGATCAGATAAGACCTTGAAAATGTTTTTTAACAGCGTCTTAAAATTCAATTCCGTGTATTATTTTTAATCTATTACAACAAAAATCGTGATTTATGTAATTGGTCACTAGCATGTTTCTAAACATACGTTTAATATTATTTGATGACTAATGACTCGATGAGAAAATAAAACTTTGAAATCTACATCTATAAATGTTAAGGCTTACCCGTTGTGGTGGAAGTGCTTGTCGAGGACTATGGGAATGTTTCGGCGAACAGGAACCGTGCTTCTCTTTTCTATGCGATTTTAATCCACGTAGCAGTCTTGAAAAAGTAGTCACTTTCTTTTTCGCCGTACCAAGGCAATTATCTGTAGTAAAAAAAAAAAACACAAAGTTTATCTTTATCATGTAATGATTGCCCTGACTTAGTCTTCAAATTTTTTTAAAAAACTCTTAAAATTACATCGTAAAAAAACAGGTCTATTTTCTAGTATATGTCTTATTTTAATAATATATTTGTATTTTTTATCACTTACCGCTAGGAGGAAACTCATAAAAATACGCAGATCTTGGGCTGAGACAACTGTAACAAAATTAAATAGTAAGTTCTCAAAAAAGTGTACCTAATATATATAATGTCTAATTGTGTATGCTACAATTTACGAATTAAAATAGCCTAATTCTAAAGTTCCGCCTGTTAAAAAATAAGTACTATGACATACCAATGACTTCGAGTATTAAAAATAGGAAATATTCAGCGAATTTTAAAATATAAAGAAATAGAGAACTATTTAACAAACTGAACGATCAAAGTCTCGTGGACAGCAACTAGTGACATAATAAATGAATACGAACAGTATCACGTTTTTGGTACGAAACGATGCACTGAATATTGATTTTCATTTCAATTGAGTCCGCCAAATATAAATTTATGTGAGCAATCACTTTAACGAAAATCAACGCTTACGTTTTCCAACTATCGATTCAGTGTGACCTGAAAGAGAAGATTTAAAAAAATCAACGCTAACGCGACGAGTAGGTACTGCTTATATATTGTTTTTCAATGCTATTTATTAGAATCAATATAATTTTGTTCTTATTACAAACTATGATGACTCAGTAATTTTCATACGTGGATCTTAACTGAAAGTTTATACGTTCAAAGCTGGAGATTCTTTCAATTCTTAAATTTTCTATTATTAAATTTGATTAAAAATTCATCGTAGTACTCGTATTCGGTGTTAAAACATAATTATAAAAATCTACATTTCTCGGTAATATAATCAGAAACATGTAAATCCACAAATGAGTAGAAAAGCCTAGAGACGAGCTACGTATGATGTACCTCGTGAGCGAATAGTCCGTTTCCTCTTCTTAATAGACGAAGGGGCTTTTGTCCAACAGTTGGACAATTGCAAGTTGCTACTTTAAAATAGTAATCATACTATAGTTTTGTGTACATAACTACATTTAAAAACATAAGTAAAAATTATTCATTTTAGTTTTGGTTCTAATAAACAACAATTAAAGTCTTGCATTCATACCGACGATATTGCAACAGCATTTTGTGTTATAAATAGTCAGTGCATCTGTTTCATCTCGTTATAAATATAAACAAAAAAAAAAATTTAAACTCGTTAATAATGATCGCATGTAACATTTTGATCCCACCCATATAACAAACGTGTTAGCATGGTTCTTAAACATAGCTGATCGGGTAATTGCTTTTAAAACAAGCAAGCGACTATAACCGGTCTCGATTTAAACCACCGTCTAACCATAGCCAGTAGACAGCCCTCACATTGAGCTAAGTGGTAAACTTATTTCAACAATGCCACTAAGAAAAAAAATGCACCTGAGAAACTGCTCAAAAATATGACTTTAAACTATTTTTTGAGTTTAGTTCATACGAATTTAATTTATGTCATTTTTGTGGAATAAAACTGTGTGTGTGCAACTTTGTCAATATTTATGTTTTAAGGCAGTTTGTCGCGCAGTGCTGTATGTATGTCCAATTTATAAAACTAGATACTAGAACTACTTAACAAGTAGTACAGTCTATTGCATTTCTATACATAAAAACCATACTACATACAACAGTATCCTAATACAACATTCTTGTATCAAAATTTAAAGTTTTACTACCTTTATTTATTGTACTCGCACAACAAAGCAATAGGAAAACTTATTCCTCGGACGACTGCCGCATCGTACAAATCAGTGACATATTTAAACTCGCCGCACGCCAATATGATGTACATTTACTAATATTTGTATGCTCATTTTGCTTGTTATGTAATATATCAGGTAATAATATGTAAAAATATGTAAAATTATATATATATATATATATATATATATATATATATATATATATATATATATATTTTTTTTTTGATTAATAATAAACCTTTCTTTGAAACAAAATACAGAAGCATTAGGCATGTGGAAGACAAAGCAATGAGTATATATATTTTTTAAATTATCATTTAATATATTTTGTTCTTTTGATAATATTCAAAACAGCATTTAATTGATGAATACGGCTAATATTCTAAAATACACAATTGTTTTAATAACTAAATTATTTATGCAGCTATGTTAGGTTTCTTAAGGGTTTTAGTTTAGAATTAATTAATTTGGTTTTGTATTCTCTAAGGTTCTATCTAACACGTAATAATTTATTGTAGTAATGTCACAAGCTTTCCTGGATATAATATATATTATAAATCTTATACAAAATGACAGAGCTGAACCCAACATCATCTGTGGTCAAATTAAACAACGAGGAGCAGATAGCAACATGAACGTAACGAAGCATTGCGCATTTATGCAGGCACTTAGATAAATCCTGGATAGTTGGGTCTCTTTCATGTTGATAGGGAACACGCTTAACGACCAATGTGATAAAGTTTTTAAAAATACACTATCAAATCGACGTAAAATCATTTAGTATCTGTTGGCTGTATAAAGTCTAACTGAAGATACATATATTTTGATTTATTGTCTAAAAACCCGAAACTCAAATTAAACAAAATATAGTTTCATATCCAGTTATATTTATTATTTTTGAGTCTATTTAATACTAGCTTTCGCCCGCGGCTTCGCCCGCGTGGGTGTATTGATAAATAGTAGTCTATGTCCTATCAAATTTCATCACAAACGGCGCAGCAGATTAGCTACAAAACATACATTTAATAAAATATAATCATAAAACTATAATCCTATAAACAAATTTTAAAGAAGGCATTTCTAATACATATGTACGACTGAAATAATAAAAAGTAATCTATATTTCTACTTAAAATATACTAACTAAAAACAATGATTATTGACGAGAATTGAATTGTCTTTAAGAAAAAAACTGAAAATGAATACAACCGTCTATGACATCTGCCCTCACGTGTCTGCCCGCACTCGGCAATGGCGCGTCATTACTTGGACCGCCCCTCTACCCGCGCCGCGTTGACTGGTCAATCAAATTCTCGCGAAAAGAAGGTCGTAAGTGCCATGGAATAGGTGGCACTTAAGCGATATTTAAACGATTTTAAACTATGTTATATTTTAGCCAAATTACACAAAAGCTTTATAAATTGTAGCTATGTATTATTCTGATGTATAAGCTATATTTTTGTAAAGTTTCATCTAAATTCTAAATCCATTCAGTAGTTTTTGTGTGAAAGAGTAACAAACATCTAGACAAACTTTCCCATTTATAATATTAATAGGATTACCAGATATAGATATAAATTTGACAAAATTTAAAGTTTTTTCATAAAAAAACTTACAATCGTATTACATTTTTATATAGTCAATAAAAAATAATTGCAACCGATTTTAATTAGCATAAAAGCTAGTTAAAATTCTGTGGAGCAGTAAGCCTCATATCTTCGAGTTGTTTCTCGCCATTCAATTGCAATCTCTACCAGCTTGTTAGTTGCATTCTCGTTGTTTTAATTGACAAAGTGGCAGAAATATTCGGTTTGATATGTGCCAGAACATAGGATCGTACAGAATATCTATTGATCAATAAAACAGTAGATACCATATTTCGGTTTTACGTATGATTATATTAATTAGTATTATAAGTGAAAACATTAAATATTACATAAATCAAAAATTTTTATGTTTATATATCTATGAAAATTTTTAGGGAACGTGTTAAAATCCATATTTCTAGTTATAATTTACCACGATTTTAATTATGTTTTTTATCTATACAATTATACATATAATAAAATGGTAGAAAAGTCAAAACTGTACATTGAATATTTTTTTAAAAGAATACTTGGGGTGTGATCTACAATCGATACCGAAGCCAAAAATATAGTTTTTAGAATTTTTGTCTGTTTGTCTGTTTGTCTGTATGTATGTCCGGGATAAACTCAAAAAGTACTGCATGGATTTACTTCAAATTTGGTACGAATATTATTAAGAAGTCGGGTCATAACATAGGCTACAAATTATCACGCTATCACCTACGGGGAACGAGCAGTGAACCTTTATTTCTTCAACGCATTCTGTAACAGCGTGTAATCTAGCGACGCATATTTGAATGTTGTTATTATGTTAATAACCATGCTATAAGCTATCTTCACACTAAAAAAATCACGAAATATAAGTAACTTAAGCTGATAAACATAATGAATGTAAGAATAAATGTAATATAAGAAATGAATATAAGTAGTATCAAGACAATTTTAGAGCAGCGCCATCTATGAGATTTTAAAAACATCAAGTCGAATTAAACCCTTTTTGGATATAAATAATTTAAATTTGATCATTTTAAGGTTAATAGTTGTTCATAAAAGTCATAGATGGAGTTGTGCATTTTAATAAAAATTGTATCGTTGATTCGTTTCAGAGATGAGCAAGAGAATTTTAAAAAAATGTGTTTATATAAGTTTTAAGCTGCTTCATCTATGTCTTATAAAATACATCGAGTTTTTCTGTATGTAATAACAAACAGAACTCAAAAAGAACTGCATAGATGTATAACAAAATTTAAACTCGAAAACGGCACGCTATTGCTGTAAACAATTTGAGTTAAATAACGAAGAAAGAGGAAAATTAAGCATGCCATATATATCATAAAAATAAGAAATGCTTATGCTTCCGCCTTAAAGTCATCTTGCTCCACAGACACACCATTGAGGCGGAAATTCTTACGGGTTGTGGCGTCGGCGAAGCAGTATTTATACGCATTCCGCTCATACCTCATAACTTCCCGTTCCAGTTCAAGCGCGTACAGTTCCCCGTGAGTGTTTGCTTCGCGATGACCATCAATAAGTCGCAGGGGCAGACACTGAGGGTAGCTGGTGTCGACCTCAGGACGAGCTGCTTCACACGGGCAGCTGTACGTCGCTTGCTCCCGCGTCACCAGTCCTGACTCTCTTTACATTTTGGCTGCGGAGAGCCAAACTACTAATGTTGTTTATCGAGAAGTCCTATAAATATGTATTTTTACCATATTCTGTATTCCTTATTTATTATTTTCTCCATCCGTTTCAGTCACAACTTATGACTTAATTCAGCAGAATCACCATAAAGTCATTTATTCAAAGCAGGCTTAAAAGCACTTTTTGAAAGTCAATTTTACAAAAGACAGTCTCCCTCTGTTACTGTACTTTCTGTAGATATGAAATGTAAAGAAGAAACGGGTAAATGAATGTTATTTTAAAAGGTATAATAGTAGGTACTTTTGGTGCTGTATAGCGTTCACGCAGACGACGTCGCGGGCAGCAGCTAGTACATTTAAAAAAAAAACTATTAAGAATTAAGACTACCCTAAATAATAAATTATATAAAAATGCTATTATCACATTTTGTTTTAATAAAATATGTCGACTAGAAAGATTATTTTATTAGCCATCTTAAAAAGATTTTGTTTTGATTCAAATAATGGTCATCCTACAGCCCACTCCACGTATAAAAATATTTTGTTTCTCCATAATAGCTGGTACGACACCCACTATTACTACACGTTCGAAGAACATCGTTGAGATGAAGTACTTTTGATATGACTATTTATTTACCAGGGTTCAATACACGGTCAACACCCACTCTGATAATACTTTTTGCCAGAATCAGAGGTTCATGGTATGTAGCGTTATCTTATTATAATATAAATCATATATTGACGTATTACCGTTATATTAAGATCGTAAATTCATTTTCTTAACAAGCACTTTTATACTCGTATTTTATCCTCCTCACATTTTTATGTAAAATTATAAATAAATAAAAATAGAAAAAAAAAAACATTATATTATTCTTAATAAATATAAATATTATTTTAATTACTGTAGATTATACTAGGAAATTCTTTCAGTAAGCTAATTAGCATTATAATAAATAACTTGAAATTTGAGTTTGTATGTGTGGTAAAACTGTAGTATAAAAGCCTATAGAAAAGACCGTCTCAATATGTGATCGTTTTCTGTCTTTGAAATATTTTATGAACATTGTTTTTTTTTTAATGTAATCGGGGGCTAATGGACAGTCGGTTCACTTGGTGGTAAGTAAAAGCGACATCCATAGACACCCGCTACATCAGAGGTTTAGCAGGCGCGTTGCCGGCCTTTAGGGAGGGGAGGGGAGGGATGTTCCACTGGATCTGTTGGGGGAGGGGAGGGATGGGCCACCGGATCTCTCACAAACCGAACGAAACACGACGAACTTTCGCTTCGAACTTCGTTCGCTTCCCCGGGCGCGCCGGCCCATTCTGCTGCAAGCAGCTATATATATATTTATAAAGCTATTTTCTCTTACCTAATATTAATATTAACTCAAAAGTACGAGTGAATTTGTAAACTTGGAAAATTAATGAAGATTAAAACAACATTACAAAATTATCTATACATATAAAATGCTTTGTCCTGAATGACTGACTGACGGGTCAACGTACAGCCTAAACCGTTGATCGTAGAGACCTGAAAATTAGAGGGTGTGTTGATTGTATGACGTAGGCCGAAAATCTGTCCCTAAGGGAAGAAAAAAAAACGAAATGTGTGCTGGGACACATAGTAAAAGTGAAACTTTAACGGACAAGTGGCAAAAAGAATTGCAACGGACAAGTGGAAAAACGAACGGCAACGGGCAAGTGGAAAAACGAACGGCAACGGGCAAGTGGAAAAACGAACGGCAACGGGCAAGTGGAAAAACGAATCACAACACAATTGATGAGAAAAAAAATTTGAGTTTCAGTTCTATGTATGGGGAACCCCCAAAATTTATTGTTTTTTTTCTATTTTTGTGTGAAAATCTAAATGCGGTTCACAGAATACATCTACTTACCAAGTTTCAAGAGTATAGTTCTTATAATTTCGGAAAAAAGTGGTTGTGACATACGGACGGACAGACAGACATGAGGAATCCATAAGGGTTCCGTTTTTGCCATTTGGCTACGGAACCTAAAAAAAAAAAAAACGTTTAACGTTACCTAATTTAATAAAATTCTGTTGTAAGTAATATGTCATAACATCTATGGCTTACAAATAAAATTGCTATCTGATGATAGACAAATTTACATGCAATCTATATTAAATAATACAAAACCGAGGCACGCTATCGAGTAGGTTTTACGAGGTAATTCATTAGGCAGACTAACTTGTAGCGGAGACCTAATTAGCATCAAACAAGTCGCCAGAGGACGCGTGGGTGAAATGTGACAAGAAACGTGTTACCCGATTTCCTGTTAACAAATTTATGAGCATTGATTGAATGGATTATTAAATATTAAACTATTAACACAAGAAAGACCGTAGGAGTCGATTTGGATCGTAAAATTAAAAAAAATGAAGAATTCGTATAGTAAAAGCGTCATAATTTATGAATATAGGCTACATTTGAATATAACATTCTCCGACTTTAAAAAAAAGTTGAAAACATCGTATTTATTTCTTTAAATAAAATATGCATAGGTACTTATACTGTCATCAAAATGATCCCAAACAAGAGCTCAGCAAATTATGGTGTTTGTGGGTACTTGGAAATATTGTTTACAATACTAACTATTAAATGTTTTTGACTACTGTTGAAACTCTCAATAGTGTGTAATTTAGATTTGTTTTTCGTCATATTTCAAATTTCTATTAAATATAGAAATAATTTAGAAAAAACTTCGAGAATCGAAATTGCGATTCAACGGGGAAATGCTGCCAGTATTCTTGGCACCATTCCACGCGGACATGATTCATACCAAAAGTGTCTGTAAATAATTAGTTTAAGTTTTGCATTGTAAATATGTATAACATAGTAAAATTTGGAGATAAACGAAAAAAAAAAACTTGACTAAAAAACCTAGCATAAAAATATTACTTTATAATTTTACAAAGTAATATTTTTTTTTGCGTTCATACGCGAACAGTAACATATTGCGTATTGTTATAAAGTGCTCCATTTTTATTTTTAATAATCGGAATAAACATAATATGTGACTGCCAAATTTCACAGAGTTGCCACTTGCACAAAACAAAAATGACACTAAATTTAAAAGTTCAGTCTTACTGAGACTCCGAATATATATTTAATAACAAACATAATTTAGTGTTATTTGACAGATCTGCGTTAAAGAGACTGCCCTTAATTTTTATAAAAGAAAAAACCGAAACTGATAAAAATATAATCAAAATTAAAATCATAAATTTCTTTATTCAAGTAAGCTTCAAAAGCACCTTTGAATCGTCATTTTACAAAGTATATAATATTTTTAATTAATTCATAAATTACAGTTATTGTAACTACCACTAATTCGGAATGTAGATCTTGCTGCGAATAACCGGCAAAGAATTCAACAGTTAGTCTTTAAAAAAAAAGTCAATACAAATATTGAATTGTTAAAAATGAAATATTTCTCGACATAATTTCAAACTTCAACTTAGAAAGAACTCTTAAATAAATATTGATTCTTAAAATAATAATAAAATGTTAGGTAACGTGAGGTTAAGCAAAATACGAACTTTAAGCGTTTAGAATTTCTACGAGTAACAAGGTCTACGCCAAATACAAAATTTAGCTAAAAGTTGACTGAAGATTGAAGGCGCTGATTAGAAGCGAAGTGATTCTTGTTTGACAACACGTACCTACTTTCATGAAATTGAATTTACTGACAAAATTGTAAGCAATTTCTGACGTTTCGGCAAGAATATTTAAGTCAGATTTTATCAGAGTTGTACATTTAAGAAACATTTAGTAAAATAATAAATAAAAAAAAAAAAACTGAAAACAAAGTTTTAATGAAAGAATTTTATCAAACTAAATCTCTAGATTGATTCTAGAACGCGAGATACAAAAGTTATGCTTAGTTTCAGTTAAATAATTACTGCGAAATCGTCTTCCTCGAAACGTAAGATGTTATTTGGTTCGTTAATTTAAATTTATTTTACTGCTTAAAAAGAGATAATTAAAAGGCAAAACGAGTTTATTCTTGTACCCCATGAAAACGAACACGATATGTTAACGGTTTTTAAAGCCACAGAGCATCTTTTGAAGATAAACAAGCAACATGCAGCTACTTGTAATATTATACCTACTCAAAGTTTATACCTAACAGTATTTTCTGCTTCCATCTTACCTATATTTATTACATCTGCAATTTACAGTTACGTTTTTTGTAGTTTTAATAAGCTAAGATTGAGAATTATAGAGAGCTTTTTACTGTGAATTATCAAAAACATTAAAAATGGTAAGAATAAAAAATATATAACAAAATTAAGGCAAAAAAATAAATAAAAATAACAAAACAACAATCACTTTTCTAGTATTAAAATAAGATTAATTTATCTAATTGTTTTGTTTCACTTTATGTAACTTATAACATTTATTTGTATATGTAATTTAAATGTAACTTATAACATTTATTTGCATATCATTTATTAGAAATGACACTGCTAGCTGGATTTTTTGTCAGAAGTATTATCATGTTTCACGTTTTTCTCGTTAATTTTTCATTTCATCGATCTATTGTATTTATACCTCGAAAGTGTTTTGTGAAAGTTTATTTATTTAAGTATTATTTCATTTAGGTCTGCCAGCTTTAGATCAAGCTATCATTCATATTAATAACAAAATTATTTCGGTAAAAATTTAAGCACCTAATTTTAATTGTGGTACCTAATTAACACGCAAAAAGCATCTTCTTTTGAACATTTTGAAATCTGAATTTGATCACTTTGCTCTGCTAGCGTGATGGAGATATTCAAAACTTATATTTAGTATAAAAGAAAATAATGCGTAAAATGTTTTGCGAAAGAATTTCAATAAAAGCATTTCACAATCTCAATGGCGAGCTCTCTATAATTCTCATTCTTAGCCTCTGTCGCCGATCGAACGTCTGATTTCAATTAAGATTAAGACTTAAACATGCACCGTAAAAGCTTATCTAACCAGTACACCTGTTCAGTATAAATAATTTTATATTAAATTACAATTTTACAATAACGTAAAATCTTCTGTGACATAAAATAAGGACATGTTTGAAATTTTTTAAAAATGAAATTTGTTCAAAATATTTCAAACTTAGAAACTTACTAAAATTAAGTAAGCTTAATGTAATATTTAGTACAACTAATTCAAATTTACAGTATTATGGAATTCAGGACTTCGATATTACAAATATATATATATATATATATTATTTATATCGCTAGTTAGCTAGCATTATATTATATATAAGCATTTTAAGATTCCTGAGAAGATTTAATAAAAATTAAAAACTAATTTCTGTAATTAAATCCTCGCCACTACCACTTCTTTCTTATTTTAAACAATAGAAAACTTTCCTTTACTATTGATTTGACTTATTCAACAATTTTAAACGTATATAAGTTTATCTATTTAATGAATATCGAAATTAATCTTTGAAGATTTATGGCTTCTTGTCTATAAATAACAAATATTTCGTTGCGTACACAGCGTATGTGTCATATGTTTATCCATACCTTTGGTAATTGTGTTGTTGGTTGTGAATCAAAGGCTGCGTGGGCTGGGCTAATAGTAGTTGTTTTTGCTGTTGTTGCCTCTGTAACATTTGCTTTCCGAACACGCCGTAACCGAATCCGTATATTTCATCCTCTTCCTTGTCGGTGAGACAACTTGAAGGCTGTAGAACGAACAGAAAGTTACATGTATGTATTGATTTTGTATTACTACTTTAAATATTATCAAATAATTATAGATAAGTATTTAACATTTCTTGGCGTTAATTTACATATCGATACAATGATTCAACACTACAAAGCTAAAGATAAAAATATACAAAAGTTTATTAAATACGGATGTAATATTCATATTTTTTACTGTCGAAAGTATCAATTACTATTTAAGATCCTTTTGGTAAACAAATAGGTGAACATTTTGGTTAACAAAATCCTTTTGGTAAAAAAACATTATTATTGTAATATTCAACAGCTGTAATCTTCGTACTAAGTGAATATAGCAGCTTTCACACAAACTATACATTCTATGACTTTTATTTACTGATAGCATTACGAATGTACAATATGTTTATCTATAATTGGTCAATAAAGCTAAAAATAAATTTGCACCGATGCCCGAGACCGTTTCATGGTGATAACCTGAAGGTTAAAACGACTCGATAAAATAGGCTATTTGATTCAACAAAGTTAATGATTTCAACAAAACTAACACTCTAAAGTAGGGTTAAAAAATTACATTTTAGACAATTTTAATGTTTTGTGAGACTAGTAACATTTTTTCCTGGTCGTTTTTTGTTCTAAATAATTATTATAATATTACAAAAAAAAAAAATTGTAATAAACTAGTGTACAATTATTAAGACATTACAAAAAAAAATTGTAATAAACTAGTGTACTAGATACCTGCGACAATAAAAATACTATACATCATTTCTGTCTTAAAGGCAAGCCAGCCAGTTATTAACCATTGGTACCTATTGCGACAATTTTAAGTACAATTTACTTTATTAAGGAATAATTTTAGTAATAAAAACTATATATATCTATTGTTTAAAGCGCACGTAGATAAGCGGTAAAAAGTCAAAAATGAGAAACAAAGGATATATAATTATAAGAACCCTAAGGATATAAATAAGAACCCTTGGATGGTGTTTCATATAATAATAATAAATTGATCTAGGAAGCTTTTCCGAATAGAAATGAAACTTACGGAATATTTTCCAGGCACATAAATAGGCTGAGAATGCGAAGTGGTCAAATTATTCAAAGCCAACGATCCAGGACTTGCTGATGGTGGAGTTTGTGGAGTTCCCGTTCCGCCCAGCACCCTCATTCTTGGAGACATTTCGTCCCATTCGTGCCTCCTCAGCTCTTCAAGATGGTCTAAAACGTCACCGTAGTGAGTAGAGAATAAATCTGCGTACCGCGATGCCAGGCCCTCTAAGTAGCCACGATCACCATCCTGTAAAAAAAATATTGATTTTTAACCTTATTTAAAATGGTGCACAAAATTTTAATATTATCAACAAAAACAACTATTTACAAATGCGAAGTCTTGAGCATAAATAATGGTCTCATTTTTATCGCTTTGGTAAATTATTAAACACGTAAAGGCGAATAACTTTATATGTAAGAATGTCGACTATCAACAAAGTGATAATTATACCTATTATCTTAGAAACAATTATTATAATTATTTTGCAAAGGTAAAACTGCTTACTATACAAAGTACTTTTAAAAATTAGAAGTGGCCACTGTAACTGGTTTTAAAAGTAACATTCTGCTAATTACATTGCCTATTAAAGCCTCAACTCGAGCAAAGTATAAAAAACCGTAATTATCTGGCGCCTAGAGACCTATTTGATTTCTTCCTTCCACGCAATTTCCGCCAAACTCCAAAAAAGAAAAAAGAAAAAAAAAACAGGAGAGTAATACCAGACAATTAAATACTACGGGTCTAAATTATAGAAGGAAATTTAAATTAGCTATGGCAAAAAGATTTCTTAAATGAGGGTAATTAATTAAAAGTCGCATTGTAAAAGCGTACTAAGTAATTAGGTAGATATAGAATATTCTTTTTAAGAATTTATATTACGAGAGCGTGAAATCATTATATCCAGCAGGTATTTTGAGGTATCAGAAAGGGCGTGAATGGCAGACTAAAGAGGTTTGTTAAGGTCTACCAAAATGAAAAATTATTATAAATAATCAATATTAACTAATTATTGCAGAGTAAAAAGACAAATTATTTTACTTCTGCTTATCAGCTCGTTAAATGCTTTTTGGAAATAATGTTAAAAAACTTTTGCTAACAATTTTTTTAACGCGTTCAGTAATTTTTTCAATTTTTTTTTTTATTTTTATTCATAGATGATTAGTAATAAATTATTTACATATTGTCTATTAGTTGTAAATTGTATATTGTTAGAGTTTAATTCAAAAGATGTTAATACACCCATGACCTAATTTGTCAAAATTATTTTCAATTATTTATGGCAATTATTCATTTCAAATTAGCTTTTTCAATGCTTGAAGCATTAGAATTATATAATGTTGTCGTCATTTTTATAAATCCTTTATTTAATAAGTGACACTCATAAGAAAATGACCTATTCAACTACACCTTAGACACTCAAATAGCATAATTAAGCTGTTTAGCCCTTAAATGACCATTCATGAATGTTCGTTACGCAAAACATTAATTTTTAGACAAAGTTGTCCACCTTTCGACACGCTGCGTCACATTTTCTTTAACAATGTATGTGTTACGTCACGAAAGCTCTACCACCTACCCCTCTTCCTTATTAATAATATAAAAATTCTGATATTTTAAAATATTAAATTTATTTTTAATACTAACATTTAACACCTAACTTCCTAACCACTAGACGATCACGGACAACTGTTCTGGTGTAATGGTAAGAAATTTCCTTTATCACCGGCTGTCACTGGTTTGATTCCCACTCGGAACGGATATTTACGAGTAATTCCGTACAAATTTTTGGTCTGGGTGCTCATCGCTGTAGGTCTCCCCAAAGTCCTTCAAAGAGCACGTAAAGCCGTCTGCCCGGTTTGTTGTTGTATTGTAAACACCTGTGAACGATCGTTACTCTTAGTAGGAAGTTCGGTTCAGTTCAACAAGCATATTTCCGAGAAACATTATCCTTCTGGTTTGGCAGTCGTTTTAAAATATATGCACGTATTGCGTTTTTGAATTTTGATTAACATAAAATAAAATCGCAACTACGAGATAAAAATAGTTTTAGACGTGTTATATTTATATAATGTAAAATTTGAATCATGAATCTGTTTTAATCCTATGTTCTAAGCAAATCGAAAGGCGTTTTATAAGTAAATCGTACTGAGCCTAATTCTTATATAGAAATAAAATTGTGTCCTTTGAGCCATAAAGCGAGAAATTCTCATCGGCAACATCGTAGACCAAGAAATAAAATAAATCTAAGAAGCGTTCATCTCGGTAAATAAAATATTTCATTACGACCAACAAACAAAAACATTGACCTCAGACGAAATTTTCCATTTACTTGAGCAAACATAACCGATACAGCAAGGAACGTCTTAAAAATAATTTTTAATTAATAGTGTAATATAAAATAAAGATAAATATGAATCATTCACTAAATATCTGTCTATTTTGTTATTTGTCAATAGTTAGAGCCAAAACACATAACGGCGTTGCGGCGACGCAACGCTAAAATCGGCGGTTTGCGTTGCGGCGTTGCGGCGCCGCGAAAAAGAGCGTTGTTGTAGGGTAACCAGTTCTTCGTGATTTTTTATTGTGGATATTAATTTAATTATTTTAAATATTATAGTTCACGTGCAATTTGTTAATTATTGTTTGTGAAGTTGTTATTTAGTAGAATGCATAAAAAGTAATCCTTTGTACCGGAAATAATTTTGTGAATCAAGTTTGTATGCTGGTAGAATTTTAAACAACTTTTGTCTCATAAAGCCTAAACAAAATTGAAACAAAGTGATACATAAATTAATATCTTACTATATTAGTTTTATAGATTAAATATAAATAAATAGGTTTTGTCCGCGGCTCCGCTCGCATGGTACAGGCACCAACGGTAGTCGGTACGTAAAGTAGGTACTCTATGTACTATTCTGTACCCCAGAAAACTGGTATGCAGAATTTCATGATGATCGGGATTCAGGTAAATAGTTAAGGCGTAAAAGCGTAACAAACAAAAAAACTCACTTTAGCATTTATCATATGGATGAAATTAGCATAAAATTAATTTACATATTTATAATTTAGGTACATCATACATGTCACTTGTTTGAACCGAGTCTTAAATTAGCTGTAAATCTAATAGTTAAAAGTAACAACATAACAACAATTGAGCTGAACTGTGAGCCGGTTCACAGCTCCGGTTCAAGCATATGGCTCATGAGCTGATCTGCGGTTCATACAAATTCATTGAGATACCCATGTCTAATAAAGACACAAAAAAATAAAATATAAAAATAGACACAAAATGTCAATAAATCATGGTCAACAAGTATGACGTCACAACGCCGGAATTGGCGGTGCCGCGCCGCTAAAATTGGCGGTGACGCCACCGCCGATTTTAGCGTTGCGGCGCCGCAACGCCGTTATGTGTTTCGGCCCTAAAGGTTAGGTAATTAATCAAATGATGATTACATATTTATAACTAATCGTATCACAGCCGCCCAGGAAATACAAAATAGTTGATCAGTACCTACATTGGAAGTGCAGTCAATAGAGTTAAATGAAGATGGCTTCGAACTTTAGACGTACAACAGGATGTTATCCATCAAGCCAAAAAAGAATCAGTAGCTAGCCACTGGAGAAACGTACTTAGAATTCAACCAGTCGCGCGTCGAGTCAAAGATGGCCGAGGGTTTATTTCCATTTTTAAATGAGAGCGGCTGAGAGCTTTGTCGGCTCCGAGTTTGTGCTTCGCGTTTTAAGTGGATTAAATCGCTCTACGCTCGTAAAACCGACAAGTGGTTCAGCTAAGAATTCAAGTAACCGTTCGACTTTTGCATGAGAAAGTGCTCGCGGGGCCTCGCTTCGCACTTACTCTGCGCAATTGGATGCGACCAGAGTTTGTTTGTTTTTTTTTTTTTCGTGGAAATCGTGGCCGATTCACATCTAAGCTTCTGTTGCTTTGTGAATACTCAATGAAAGAAATTCATTAAAGCTATCACACCAATGCAGCTCTTTTAGGATTAAGGACTTCTGTTCTTAAGAGATTATGTTATTTACATTGTATGTCGTTCATTCTTTGGGATTTCCTTTGAATCATTGTTTTTTAAACAATAACTTTGATTTACATTTTAAATACTATATAAACCAATTTTACGTCTAGATATTTATATAGCTTTTGTATATTAAAACATACAGTGAATATATTTTTAGATAGTACAAACAATATATATACTGAAAATATTTACACTGTTATCATAGCGAATGTGACGTTATATATTATTGCACTATACCCTGTACAAGTTAGCATGATCTTTTTGACAGATGTAAATTTTTCTGATCGACATAACTTTGCAATGACGAACATATTATTTTCTTAATTTAAATGATTTTAAAAATTGTAAAAATATTTAAAATATATATATAACACAAAAGTCCCTAAAGATTTAAGCGTCGTCCGAAAGTTTTAAGACTTTTCATTGCTTCAAAGTAAAATTTAAACAGGAACACTGTAAATAATAGACGCTTGTACAATGTTACAACGGTCGAAACAAAAATCCGACCCACCGATGTAACATTGTACAAGCGTCTATTATTTTCAGTGTTCCTATTTAAATTTTACTTTGAAGCAATAAAAAGTCTTAAAATTTTGGGACAACGCTTGAATCTTTCGGGACTTTTGTGTTATATGTATTTTTTTAATATTTTTACAATTTTTAAAATCATTTAAATTAAGAAAATAATATGTTCGTCATTTCAAAGTTATATCTAGCAGAAAATTTACATCTGTCAAAAAGATCAAGCTATCTTGTACAGGGTATAAATAAAATTTATGAGAAAATGTAAGAACGGTACACATGAATGAAACCAAGACAGATTTAGCGAAGGAAGGGGCAGGTGATACCGCACATAAATCCTCTTTGGACGTCGCCTCTGCCCGGCACGCGGAACATTGTCTTATTGTGCTACTGTTTCTTGTTTTGTTCGTCGCCTGCGTTATTTCGGATTTGCGATCTCTGTATAGGGCCAATTCTCTTCTCCGATTTAATCGTTCAGTCTTATTGTACTTGATACGCCGTTGAAGCTTTGAGAGCGCATTCAAGTGTTGTTTTCGTTCTATAAATGTCTGTCGGTTCATATCTAAAATATATTTACATATAATGTGTAGATTATATTATTTATTTTTTAAGGCTAAAAGGCTGAGAGCTTTATCAGACAGTTAAGTCGTTAGTAGTATTTATAATACTACTTTTAAATAGTGGATTGTGAAACCAACGCTTTCCCCTTCGATTTATATAAATTTTGCAACATGCATTATAAAACTAAACATAATATAAGATTTATATGTATAAAATACTTTTCGGTTTTTTATAATAATTATATATTTATAAAAAGTATTAATTAAGATAAATCCTATATAGTACTAAATACTAATAAATATACTAAATAATAATACGTAGATAGTAAAATAAAAGTTTCCGTTGTTACGTTCAAGATAAAAACCTTTGCTCGTATATACGTTTTAACCACGCATTTGAAAATTGAATTTAAAAGCTATCACTTGCGACGCTCAAACTTCAAAGTAGATGCAAATGTTCATAATAATGTCTTTTTAAAGTATCGTTTATTCAATCCTACACAAATATCTATTGTCTATCCCATTGTTTTCTAATTCAAGTAGTTCCGATGTATTCTTAGTTTCTATGTTTTGTTCATGCCTGGAAGCGTGCAGAGCTATTTTAGCTTCGTGATCTCTTAATAGTGTTCGCAATTCCGATTCGACTGCTGAATAAACTTGCCTTACAATGTCGGGAGGAACGACTTTTAGTGCTACGGCGTGATTAGTATTGGCTATAAATTAATTTTACTTGGGCCAACTGAACAGTAATCGTCTAGTATTTTGCCGCATTATCCGAAAGTATTCAATTCACCGACTATCTGGAGAAGCAGTTTTGTAACACGCAAGAATAGAAAGCATTCAATTTATTATTTCTAGTCGATATTTTAGAGGTTTAAAGGTGTAGTCAATTGATTTCTTTCGAAAGTAGATTACATATAGCAAGGTAAATATTTTACTGTCTCCTTAAAATAAATGTTGATTTTACTTCGATGTAACGTATAATTTACACACGGAGTTTCTTTAAGCCCACGCATCGCCACACGTACTTAATTGTCTGATATTATCTTTAAGTGCAATACCGGGAATTTTTTTCGTTTGTTGTTTCTTCACGAAATGTTCTGTACCTTTTTTATATTTATGAGTTTTATGTAATTAATCTAATGTTTTTTTTTAATATATTATATACATAAATCAGTTAATTACGTCATCAATTTAATCTACTAGTTATATACTTTTGTAACCCATGTTGTTTTTAGTAATAAAATAATTCAAATTATATAATAATCCCTATATTAATAAAAAGCTTTTATCCATATAATCATAATGGCTATCAACCTTTTTTTAATTTATTTGTAAGGTACCTTATATTAATAAATCAACGCGATTTGTTACTTAAGGGCATTGATCCTAAAGGCACACAAGTTAATAATGGGACAATTTGGAATGACGTATATTTTCGAAAACTGTGCTGTCACAGCGTGACATTTTAGTTTATTGTTATGGTATTTTAAACAAAAACAGATAAACGATATATTCAGTAAGATTGTTTTAACGAATTCAAACAAGGAGAAGGTTATCGATTCGATTTTATGTTTTTATTTGGCAGTTTTGGTGTACCTATGTTACGCGATATTTGCTGATTGTAGATTCAAAAAAAAAAAAATCAAATTCCTTGCAACTTATAAATTCGGTGACGAGTAGAGTCAATAATATGTAAAATTATTAAGAAGTAACAATTAAACAGTTCACATTTAAGTTCTTTGTTACATGAAATAAGCATTTTTACTCAAAAAAATATTTTTAATTCATTGGGTGCTCTTTTTAAATGAAATTATTATTTACTGATCCTATTCAAAAGTATAATTTTGTCATGTCAAGTAACTTTATACATTGTTAACTGATAAAAAACACGAATCTCATAAATTTATTACAGTGTTATATTTTATTGAACCATAAAATATAATAAACGACGTTGATTTCAACCTACAGCTTTCACATCGTGAAGTCTCATTATGACTCGCGTGCATAAGAATGCAGCATCGTTATCACCTTTCAAATAACGGCACTTTTATTAAACTGATAGTTTTAACGTAATTATAACATCATCTTACTACTATTATAAATACTAAAGTTTGTATGTATGTTTGTTATTCAATCACACCAGAAAGGCCAAAACGGATCTGTAAGAAATTTTGCAGTGAGATTATAGCCTGGAATAGTATAAGGTTACCTTTAGTCCGAAAAAATAAACGGTTCCCGTGTGAAAATAGCAAGGTATTGACATGATTTTTTGTATAGTGGTAGTTTGGTAGTTAGATAATGACACAGGCTAACTTTTATCCCAGAAAAATGCAACATTCCTATGGAATAGCATTACAATATTGCCCCCTATAGGAACCACGTACACGCACTGAACAATACGATACAATCGTTAAGGACTCACGCATAAATAACGAAATTTACACACGAAGTCGCGGACAAGAACTGGTAGATTTATGAATAAACTACATCACTTTATAATTTTATATTTATTAGACTATTAACATTTTAAGTATAAACATTATCAAAACAATAAAGAAGTAAGTTGTAATAACAATAAAGAACTTTATTGTTATATTATATTAAGTGCATTTTTTATGTCAGTACTTATTTTAAAATCCCAATTAATTTTAATAATTTCTCTGAAAGATACTGGAAACATCACAAGCCAAATTTAATATTTGTATAACTACTTTGATGTGTAATATCTTCTCAAAGATGGGTCTGACATTTAATTACAACCCTAAAACTTGGGCCTCACCTGTATAGGTCTTTACGTACACATTAACATTTAGATTGTCAGTGACATGAGTCGTGAATTTTCAACATAAAATTCTTGGATTTAATTTTGTTACAAATTCTGTTTCAACTCATCTTGGTCTCATGCATAATCATTACTCTCAAAGACGAATACAGGACGTCATAATTATCGCATCTCATCTTTTCTATGCTAAAAATTCATAGACGCTTTCAGAATAAATATTTTTTGAGTCAGATATAGCCCTAATGTGTCTGAGGTCTTATTTTTAACCGACTTCAAAAAAGGAGGTTCTCAATTCGACCTTTTTTTTGTATAAACATACATTACGATTATTCCGTCAATTATAAATCGATTTTGATGATTCATTTTGTAATCAGTAGTTCATACTTAAGAGGTGGTCCCATAAAATTTTATCGGAATGAATTTAGAGCTTTTTAAGGAAAATCAACAACAAAAAAACAAAAAAGTTTGTACATGTAGGTATAATCTTGATGTCGATTTTTGTTTTTTAAACCTTTAGTTATATTATTTTATGTTTTTGATATATAAACTTAAAATCTGATAAACATATTTGAAACTAAGTTAGCTATTGCCCGCGACTACATTAGCGTGGAAAATTTTGATGTATATGTGTGAAAATTAAACATACAAATTTAACGAAACCTTTGTTAAATACATAAGCTTCCTGTGCGATACGATTGATATACTATCATACGAGAACCATACATTTTTCTGTAATAAAAAATCGCCTTGAGTTATTCCAGAAAATATGCTCAATTTATGCTCAAATTTCATCAAGATCAGTTCAACTATTCTGACGCGATCAAGCACCTATTTATATAAACTTTAGTATTTATCATAGTATAAAGAGATTTTAAATGGTCTAGGTGTTTGTCTTTTTTGTTCCTTCCATCGTACTGAATGTGGTCATCGATCCCGGTAGTTATCATAAATAACAGATAAAAGTCGTTACTTTTAGGGATATTATCCGCCAACCCAAATAAGAGCAGCATAGTGGATTAAGCTTCAATCCTTCTTCTGGATTGGAAAAGCCTCTTGCCCAGCAGTGGGAGGTTTACAGGATGTTTCAGTTCAGTTCATGCAAACATATTTACAATAAAATATAATTATGCATATCAAATTACCAATATTAATTAATATTTAGCGAGCTAAGAAACTCGTTTAGTGGTGGTTACGTAGAATAGTTAACTATAAAGCGATTAAAATACACGCCGAAAGTTTAAATTTGTGTACCGGACGCGGACTTCAATTAAACTTGTTTTAATGAAACTGGTAAAAGAGAGTAAACTGCCAAGAAGACATGAAAATAATTCAAAAGTTTAGAAATTTATGCCCACTCCTGTTACAAAACTTAAGCGTCTGAAATAGATCGAATATCGCAAATCGAATTTATGAGTACGTATTTTTAATAGTAACGTAAATTACTAAGGTTTCTTAACATTTTTATGAGTTAATAAATAAAAACTAAGACATAAGATTTAATATCCTGTAGAAATTCAATTTCTTTGCCAATGACTAGTTTTACGAGTGTTGTTTTGGAAGCTTCGCTGACGTCAGCGCAGTGTGTCGCTAAATGTTATCGTTTCTATGTTCTAAGCATATGTTAGTGTTCTAAACATACCATTTAAATTCAATGGCAGTTACCCGTGCCTTTACCGCAATGATAGACAATTTATGGTTCTCTTTTATCGCCATTCTTGGACTAAGTTATCCTATATTGTCCGGTTGAGTTATTTTAAGCCTTCGTATTTATACGATGAAATTTAATAATTATTATTTATATTTATATCATTACGTTATTATCTGTATAGAAATATAATTATTATTGTTAATTTTATAGGAATAATTAATACGTCAATTTTTATGAATAATTAATTTAAATGAAATTTAGAAATATATCTTAACATTTATAAGAAAAGATTTATTTGTTTACTGGAATCGATAAAATCTGAAACAATTGAACCCATTTTAATAAATCTGTTACCATTATAAAACTGCATTAACCAGAAGTAACATAGGTATAAATTTTATTTTATTAATAATACAATTTAATTATAAAATGACATTTGTAAAGACGGAAAAAGTGCTACTGAGCTACTGTACTATCGTGCGCTATGGGTCTTCAGTTTATCTAAAAAATGCAAATAAATATACATATACATAGTTATTTCTTATAAATAAGCAACAATAATATATTTTATGATAAAAATAACTTAAAAATTAAAGGTAAAAACTATATCTTATTAAAAAGGTCATCCTAAAGATAAACTTAGCAGATAAATCTTGTCATTTAGTTGTTATTTGGACGCCTTTTTTAATTGTTTAGAAAATATAACAAAAAAAAAACACGTTAATTTATAATATGTACGTCTAAAATCTGTAGCACACAAACGCTCAGTACTCGGCCTCGGTCTGAATCCGATGCAGCAAGCGTCACCGAGGTGGGGAGTGAGGGTAGTGTACGTCCATGAATAAGGTAAATCGCGTGTGTTGCTACCAGAAACCTACATTACATCATAATATATTGTATATAGAAAGGCAATACACTATATACAAAGGAGCTTTGAAGTAATTTTAGCTAACTCTATCACCAAAGTAAATACAATACGATCGTGGCTCACAGCTAGTATATTATATAGTTATTATTTATATTCATATAATAACTTATTCTAAGGAGTTGAAATCAACTACAACAATTTTCCAAATTGCTTTAATTCTACAGTATAACAGGCACGTAGTACAAAAATATACAACTCTTGTTCACTTATAAAAGTATTAGAATAAGTGTCAATAAAACATCGAACAACCATTACGTGAAATAACCAATAAAAAAGGTTGTTGAAATCATAAACTAAAATGCCGCGGCGAATATTGTCGCCTCGAGTTCTATTTTAAAGTAATATCCAGAAAATCGCATTGTGAAAGTACTTCAAGTGAAACGGAAATGTAAAATCTATAAGAAATGTATCGGGGGAAATTGAGTTTTGAAATTCTAGATGATGCACGGAGTATTCTCACGGTAATAAAATTATACGTTAGTCGCATCTCATGTTCTACATTCGGCAGTGATACGATAGACTCGAAGGAATTTCCTTTTAAATTGAAATAGCTTAGCGTAATATAATCTCACAGACAATTTAAAAAAGTACAACTTCAAACTATGCTGTAAAAGGATTTGTTTGTTATAAAATAGCAATAATAATATGGAAATTGCAAAAGTTATAGTTGTTTATATGAGTACAACTCAGTTAACTACTACTGAACTCAGATTATTAATACGTATATGAACAGACAACCGATATGGTGTAGTGGTTCGAGTTACCTTAACGCCGGCCGTCGCAGGTTCAATTCCCGCTCAGAGCAGATCTTTGTATTTGTTTCCGGTCTGCCGGTCTGGGTGTATCTCCTTGTGGATCTCCCCCTCCATGCCTAGGAGAGCTCGTAAAGAAGTCGGTTCCGGTTATCATAAAGACTTGATAGCGACTGTTACTCATAAGAGGGAAATTATACAATATGCATCAACCCGCAGTGAGGCAGCGTGGTGGATTAAACTCCAACCCCTTTCCTATATAGAGAACAGGTAAAGGCCTAGCAGTGGGACATTTACACGCTGATTCAGTTTCAATTCATATAAACAGAAAGGTTAATTCGGTAATATAAATGGATTTCAAGGTTATTCCATAATGTTTAATTGAAAATTTCCAGATGTAAACATATGTACTTGTACTGTTGTACATATCACAAAACTTGTGAAACAATTAGAATAGTTTATTTGGAGTATTTAACATACTTTGTTTAAAAGGGTCTGTTGTTAATGAATGAAAATATTTTCTAGCAAATACTAATACATAGATTGGTTGTGTTAATTACAAGAGAATCACAAAAGGCAACGCGAAGCTCGCGTATGCATGCATATACGAGAGTAAGAATACGTTCCGATAAAATAAATTGGTTTACGGATACATTCCGAAATAGCGATAATAAAACGATAATATACACACAAAAATATTTCCTGGATTTCACAACTTTTTTTTTGTTATTTATTTATATTCGCTTAATAAACGTAAATAAATCACTTAAATTGTATTTAGACAAACTGGTGACGGAATTGACAAGAGTTTCAAGCTTTAATAGAAGGTTAAAAAAGTATACAAAATCGATGTGAGTGGGTACACTTAATCGCATAGTCAATTTAAAGGCGATCAAGTATCGAACTTTTAGCCGCATTAGATTTCCACGTAGTCTCCAAAATCAAACGCCTGTCGAGTTTAATTGAGCTAGCGAGCGGATTGACAATGACGAATTGCTTCTGGGAAGTCACTCGAAGCTGAATTTTGTCATAAACCGAGGTGACATACTTTATTTACATATTCCAATATTCTCAAACGGGTTTGGCTCGTTTAAAAAATGCGTTCAGTAACTACTATGGAATCCATTAGCTTTACATTAAACTATGATTTCGCATGAAAGGGAATACAATTATCAATTTTAATATTTTTATTTTTAATAGCATATATTTAACATTATCTAATACTAGTTATGCTCACGATTTCATACGCATTGAATTTGGAGTAGGTAATATTGTAAGTAAATTATAAAAAATTATAAAGTACATAGTATCTATATATATAAAACGTGAAGCAAAGACTACGAAAATTACGCCGACGGAGGAGTATAAAATTTATCACAGTTAAAGTGGTAAAAGTAAGAGTGGTAAGTAAAAGGTGGCAATTTTGGTATATGATTTCATCGTCGTTGATACCAAGATGTAATGTAGTCTGGACCCAGGTTAACTAGAAAAAATAAGTGGCGATTTCAGGTGAGCAGAAGTGTTTAGATTATAGCTAACAATAAGCTATTGCAGTTACATTCCTGAAAAAGTTATTAAGCAGCAAGTCATCGTAAACTAGTCGACACGTCTTATAGTTAAGTGCCAAGAACAACTAATTTGTAAAGTTAAGAATAAAATTCGTTATCCTGTTCGACACTCAATAATTCATCCGAAAATTCAAATAAAACGCACGATGTTCTAAATTTGAAACGTCCAATCTGTCAACGGTTGAGCGCGTGTGTTGCGCGACGACGAATGGTTGCAAACGATACCGACATCTGTAGTCTATTTTCAGATTTGTCACTGTTGAGACGATTGTCTGCGCCGGAACTTGAAGGGAACCCTTTTTTACTTCTAATCCATTTCAATGAATACTTAAATTACAGTCGCCACTCTCATAGAAGATATGGACATCGCGGTTTCGCCCGCATGGTTTTATGACAATTTAGTATTTTAATTACTGAACGCTGAAACTTTTTTCTTTTGCATTTCTGATCATTAAGATAAGAGTATAAAGTTTTTTTTTTGTAAAAAAAAATGTAGTAGTGTATTTTGACGGACTCTTTTTTTACGTACTATCTAAGAAAAATATATAACCTTACATTTAAGTTACTAACAAGTTTATATTATTTAGGTACAATAGTCACGAAGATTAGTTGGCATTGTTAATTACTTAATCAACGTAGTTAATTAAATCAGCACCAGTAACTATACGCTGTTTGTTATCTTAATGACGAGTTGGTTTGTGTTTGTTTAAATGTCAAAATAGATTGGTGTTTCTAAGTTTTGGTTAATAGTTTAATACAAATTTATTTCATATCATTATAAATTTTATTATTTAATCAGATCAATAAAATCCCGTACTTTATTTATTTTAATAAAAATAGTAAAGATAAAAAATATACAAACAATCTAAAATAATAATATTTTTTTTTTAGTTTTTAGGACTGTAAACTTTAAGTCGTGTGTACAAAATGCATTAAATGAAAATAAGAGAGAGGTTCTCTTAAATTGAAATCAAATAAACCTTGAGCGTGCAAAATACCGTAAAAGGTATCTTAATGTGCAGGACCAGTTTTAATACAGTAAAAAACCAAATAATTTTGGGGCTGTTTTCAGAATGCAATTGCATTAAAAAGAAGGCGTACGCTTCCCATCCCCGCTTATCGTCGTGCTTTGTCCTCCACCATTAAGCTAATTTGAATAGTGTATAGCCTCAAAAAGCTGTTGTTCGATTCCTTTCCATTTATTCCTTCGTTTACCGCTCGTTGAATGTTGCATGGATTGCATTTATATATATACGAAGTATACGACGAGCGCATTGATGGCGGCTTACAACAAACCGCGGCAGACCTTTGAGATTGATTGTGAATCACTCATTACAATTCTCTACATTGATTACCATTTTAAGTTAATGATTATTTGAACACATGAAAACGATTATGATAATCAGTGATTTCTTTTTTTCTCTTCGAAAAAGAGACGAGACGAATAATTTTATTAATATTAGGAAATTCACACAAGACATAAATACATTTAATATATAAACGCTAATAAGTCAGAAATAGGCTTGGAATAGAATAAACTGTTTTCTAAATATATATTTAATATATTAAAATATTAAAAGTTAGCAATTGATATATGCGATAAGATTATGATAGTATTTGACGGCCCTAAATAATCGCTACGAAAAGGTGGGATCAGATAAGCGGCGATCGCAACTGTCATCGGATTAACTAATAGGCATCGTCAAATGGAATACGGCTTTTAAAGTTAAGAAGTTTGAGTCTAAAATAAATAAAGAGGACACTCTCAATGTGACGAATGCCCAAACGACAACGTGGGCGAAGCCTATGATAAACGGCTGCTTCTGTCACAGCAATGATAAATAACTGATTATGTTACACGGCATTTTGCCTTTATAATTAATTGAAAACAGTTATCTTATATGCAATTAGATCCTCGACAGACTTTAATTATGATCCATAAAATTCGAAGCATTTTTCCATTCGCATTAATAAAGTATTATAGCGCAATAATTCGCAAACAAATGAAACATAATACGTACCTCTATAAGTCCAATCCATGGACTTTAATATTATTTTATATATTTTATTTGTATTGCAAGTTCAAAGTGGCTTTCACTTTTTATTGTTTACTTTTCAACCGGTTTCACAGTAATAAATTCCGTGGACTTGAAACGATCGCGCATTCGAGCTTAAAGAAGCTACATTTATATTAGTAGTGGCCATTTGTTATTGTTAAGAATCGAATGAACGTTCTTAATATTTAATGAGTTCAAAGTTTTATTTGGGGCTATATGACTTATAAATAACTTATAGTACGTCTTCAGATCGTAAGATGCTTCACTACGATTAAAAAAAGACTAACAATCAGTGCAAATGATCGCTTACCCCGAAATAGGCGTAGTTATTTTTGTATAGACGACTATAGTAGTTAATTGCCGCATTTTTTCCGCGCCCGACTGCCACGGATTCCGTAATTTGTCTTCCGAGAAATGAGTCGCGTCGTCGAATGCAAGCGACATGTAGATACGGATCGTTTTTTGTAGACACCCCTCGAATCTCGACTGGCGTAAATAATGTTTAGAAGAATACCCTGGGGAAACGTTAGACCAGTAATTACTGTTTTAACTGTTGAGACAGAAACGTCAAACGTAACATATTTTCGGGATAAAATTTCCGCTGACATTTTACCGCTTCTCTTTTTTAAAAACAGATTTAAAACATTTCGAGTGTGAGAGGCAATTGATTAAAAATATATTACGGATATATCACTCGAATAATTGAATTTTTGTTGCGAGCGCATTGCGGTCACATTTCAGGGCGATATAATGTAATCGACTTTGACGTACACAATGCGGTTACACTTTACGATGACTCGAAAGATTTACGTGCGTCGCATGTGCTATTTGTGTATACCTCTCGTTTGCGATAGCCTGACGCAAATTATTTATTATTACGTTTTCCAGGCTTAGCACGGAAAAACTTATTTAACCATCAATAAAAACGGGACAAAAATAATGATGTAACTAGAACAGTTTTATTTATGAAAATGATGGAAAATTATATAAACTATAAGACATTAATCACTATAACCTATGACGTTTTACTGTTATCCAGTAATAATTCACGCGTATCGTACCAGCTTTTATGATGAGATATAACGCTCGACGATGTGTCATTTGAAATTCAATTACATTGTATTTAAATGCTCGCATGTAACTTCATATTCTGGTTAAATTGCGGATGTAGTTAGAGGAGTTCATGAGAGATGTGCAATTAAAATATTCATGAGTCCCTCTTAAATTCCTTTATGGAACGTAAGATTTTTGGGGCTACTTGAAAATGATGCATTATTATTTTCAAGTGGTGGTAGTCTGGCTGTTTGAGGCGTTCTTATCTTAGAATACATTAAGCAGTTATAACACAGTTGATGTAAATACTTAGAATAGTTTGTATTAGTTTTCCGTTGAAAAAGTCATATATTCATATATTATAATAACTTATTAAAAATTATCTGTAGGTACAAATAGAACCAAGATGATTGATGAAATGATTGTTTGTTTATAATTGATAAAATGATGATGATGACATTTTCTTTATTATTGTGAGATTCTTCATATACGTATGTATATTTATATCATATTTTATTTGCTGTTAAATAGTAAACTATTATATTATATATATATATATATATATATATATATATATATATATATATATATATATATTTTAAACATCCTAACCGCTGTTACTATATCGTGTCCTATGCCTAAAGATTGTCTGGAAGAAGTCGCTCTTTTAGCGATGTGATCACCTTTGCACATATTTTATTGTAATATTACTGTTTTCCATGTATTTTGGTGTACAATAAAAAATATCATTCAATGATTCGATGTACGCAAAGATCTACTTCTTTGTAAATCAAGAAACGAACGTAGGTAGGCAATTAAGGCAGGTAGTTCCTTATCTCAAACACTTATGGCTATGGTAGATGGAACTTCCATTACGCTTTTTTTCTTTGATCTCCTTTGAGTTTAAATTATGTATTAATTCTATAACTGAATGCTATTGCGTAGGCAAAGCGAAGAAAAGCAATTTTAACTACAAAGAACTAGATATTTACTGTTTGTAGCCATTAAACTCGGACTGCCATATTGAATTAGATTTACTATTTTATCAGATAATAGTATGATTAATGGTACAATTAATATGAAGTGAATAAGCTTCGAAACATAAATAAACTATTTCAATACGTAATTTAATTCATAAACAACAATTTATCAATGTATAAGGTCGCTTTTAACGGAAAAGGAAAACGTATATATGGGACTCGCAAAACCTAATCATATTTAGTATTGTTACTTTACTAATGTAAGACCTAAAGCTGAACAGGATATTTTGTTTGTTTGAACGAGCTCTTCAGGATAACAGTAAGATTACAAAAAAATAAAATTGTTTTGAATTTAATAACCAGTTAATTGAGAAAAATCTGATATAAAGTTTAGTAAGTAGTAACCGCCAAACTTCTTTTTACTTATATATAGGTACATATAATTTCAATACCACACGATAATATTTGAACAGTCTAATGGTATTGATCTTGAGGATCTTGTTTGTTATATTGTTTATATATATGTTATACTTTTTTGCAATGCGCTTTTTATTCCTCTATTCACGACTTTCGAAGTACTTGTAGTTTTGGCTTTTCCTAGAGGGTGCCAGTAATACGCCACCCAGTCTGTTAATACAACAACATGCTCCTGGTCAATAGGCATATTTCTCAGGAATCAGATATTGCTTGAAGAATAGCTCCTCTTCCCCGTCGTTTAGTATTCACACGCATATTAATACTCTTAGCATTAGGGTGAGGCCAAACGAACGTATTTTTTTAAGTTGTAAGTCGCGTAATTTCGGTCGCAGAAATTCTAACTAGCAAAAATTCTGTTGGGCTGCCAGACGAGCGCATTTTATTCAGTTGCTATCCAATGTTTATAGCGGATGTTTGTGTCGTGCAATAGAACCGTTGCAAATTTTGTAAATTTTGCAATTTTGCAAATTTACTGTCAAAATGATCTCGCATCAACACCGTTTGGTAATGGTAACAGTATACGTACATGGCGTCTATTCTAAAACGCATCCAAATTAAAATAAGTAGTAAAGCTCTTTTATAAACACTGAAAACTATTTGAGTGTTAGTTTTTATTCCCAATGGAATAATCACAATTTTCACTTTTGTATTTTAAAATACTTTATAAATTGCTATAAATAAACATTATAAACTATGTATTAAAAAATAAAATTTTTAAACATATACATACGAACTACATACGTCTGGTAAGACACCTAATAAATAATAAAGAGAAGTGATATATAAAATAACACACTAACAAACCAACATACGAGTATGAACAACTATCATTATTTATTGCGACAGCTGAATTAGAAAACTCGATAAGATTCTGTATTATCTACGTACAGTCCTTACTTAGTTCACCTTAACGTTTTAGATAACGATCAGTGAGAAATAGCATTCGTTAAGGCCGTAAAATATTAGGTAACATAGAAATACCTACAGTACGCGCGCGAGTTCATGTCCATCCTGAGGAATGCGGTAGTTTTGTGACCTATCATAATGTCGATATCGATAATCTCATTTGGTCAACCATAATATCTATTCCATATTTATTGCAAATTTAAGTAAGTAAATATTTATTTATTTATTTATTTTTATTTAATACTTTATTACACACGTTATTAAATAATAGCATTGAAGAAAAAAAATTTACAGTAAATGTGCAATGGCGGCCTTATCATGCTTATGTATTATAAAAGTTTTTTTCTATTTGAAATTGTTGAAGGCGAAGTACTCATGGTTTCGTAAAAAAAAATAATACAATAGCGGTCAATAGTTTTTAGTATCGACAAGCACGCGTCACCGTCAACGGACAACACTCGATTTCGGACGAATTCGGCGAGGCGGGGCGCGCTGCTCCCGCCCTTCACCTCAGGCCCCGATGGACATGAACTCGCGCGCGTACTGTACATGCTTTTGCAATTATTCCGTGGTGGCCAGGAGTTACATTAAACTATATACGATTTAATAATTCTACTATAATTCATAAAATTTTCTTACAGATGTGCGTGAGATGCGAGTATTGAGATGGATGTGTTAAATGGCAACAATGAATAAGGTGTATAATAACTATTCTAACCAACTTTTGAAATAAATATATGTAAAAATGTTAAATAATCATTGTCAACAACTAGAATTTATTTTTAAAATTTTATATATTTTTTTTAATAAACACATTTCCACTTCTACAAAAATAAGCGGAAAGGGAAGATATTTTAATGTTAATACAAACATTTAACCTGTCTAGACCGATATTCATAATGAATAATTATATTAGTTGTCATATGCACAGAGGTTATTGAACTACGTCCCGATTATAAAGATAAAAGTAAACAGATATCTATCTGTCTTAAAATTATAAAGATACAAACAAACAAATGAAGTATCAGCTATGAGGTTTAATTATTTCTAGTAACAAAAACATATCAATACAGAAGTGTCAAGACATCATTATATCATGATGATCGAGTAATAAGAATTTATCAGAAGTCTAATGGGCTGATTCTTCTTTTACACTAACTTAATAATGGTAATTTTAACAATTTTGAAATTCTGCTAATTAAAACGCTACCACCAACATTCATGACTTTCTTTTTAAATGTTACATCAATGTTCATCATCATTATCAGTGTTCCTCACGTAGAAATTCTTGTAGCGTCCTCCTTTTAGTTTAAAAAATCCGTTAGTTAAATAAAAATATCCATATTTTTATTTTATTTATACTTTTATTTAAAATAGTAAAAATGTTAGGTAAATAAACTAAATATGTATCAAGAACATTATATTTTATTGCATCGTTCTATAAGTAGATAAAATAACGTAACAAATAAGAAAAGAAGCCTGAAGAATCTGAATACCTATATGTATCTAAAACGTGTCGATATAAATCCACAAAAAACTTTATTAAATTTGAATAATATTACGTAAATATATATATATAGATGTCAATTTTAGGCTGTTTAACTGCTACTGTTTCAAAAGTTACAGATAAGTGAAATCATAAAAATATTTCGCTATATCTACTTAGCAGTGTGTATGTTTGCGAATACTCGTATAACTTGCGTTTTGTCATTTTCATTTGCAAGAAGCATAACGGAAATGATAACTTAGAATTTTAATGAGAGGATGATCGGTTACATACGAAGCAAATTGTGCTGTAAGGGCGGGTGAGGGCGCACGGCGGGTTATTTTAGTGGACCTATAGGCTCAAAGTCGGTCCTAACCCATGTTAAATGAGGTCCGACTTAGCACCCAAAAATGACACAAATTTCCGTTTTTTCCTCTTTATGACTAAAATCGGACTTAAATGGAGTATAAATTAGCGCCTATAGGCGCTAAGTTGGACTACTGGACTCTAAATCGGTGCTATTTCGGAATACTGGGCTCTAAATCGGTTCTATGTCGCACTTGAGGGTGCTATGTCGGCATGTTATATAACTCGGTGTTATATGTCATAAATTAAAATTAATTAAACATTATTCTACTTTTAGGCAACATATGTATCTAATGGTGAAAACAATATTTAAAAATAAACATATAAATATAGATTATTCTAAAATTAACACATAAAATAAATAGTCTGATCCTACAGACGTTTAATGTTAACATTATTGTTTAGTAATTCGAAAGTGTACACAAATGTTGTAAATAGAACCACTATGGTAATTAAAATCTAATAATTTATTTCCAAATAAACAAAAAATGTGACTGTAATTAATTGAAACTGTATGGTAAAATTATATTTATATACATAAAAATATTATTATAATATTTATTTGAAAAAATAAATAAATACATGAACTTTAGGTATGTGATCTAGTTTTCATAATTATACTTTGGCGTTTTGATCAATAATAATTATAATTTATTATCTTTCACAAAAGCAACATATGACCTAATTCGGTGATCTTCTAAAATTGTACAAGAATTTCTTGGCAGCCTTCGATGTTCGTTTACGTCCTTCGATATACGGCCAAACCGAAGTCAGCGTAAGCCATGCCAAATCTCCTTGAGTTGTTTTGTGAGTGTACTCAATTCAGTCACCAACTTAAGCTTGGATACATGGCAATGGATAAACTTTGCGGTAATAGTTTTATTTGGCCAGTATTACTGTATTACCGCAGTTGTGTAAGCAATAGTAGAGATATATTACATTTGAAATACATTACTGTTATTAAATGGATAAACTAAAATGAGGAATACGTATTTTTTACAACTCAAACACTTTTTTTTATTATTTATTAAAGGAGATCAGAAAGAGTTGTTGTGTAATGAGACCTATCTGAAACATTATGTAAGTTTAATAAAGTTTATTAATATTTATTTATGCGTGTATTTCTATACAAATGTTCCACGTATGCAGAGATTAATTTCTGTTACTCGTTTTTTTTTTTTTTTTAAATTAACAGTTTTGTGGTTTAAACGGTTCGTTTAATCATGATTATGTTCTCTCAATAATATTTCGAGGATAGACGCTATTTTACTGTATAAAAATGGAAAAGTACCCGTTGCCAAATTGCTTCGTTACTTTCCACGCGTCATTTACGAGTAGCGCCGAATAAACTACACTAACAATAAGGAACATTATTAGAGGATTCTATGGAAGAGATAAATTAAATGAATGGATTTATACAACTATAATTGTTTGTACGTATCTTTGCTTCTTTCAGAAAATCTGTTTATTAAGGAGAGTTATATTTTAGGTCATAAAACGTCACGTTGATACCACATATGCATACCTATAGTAAAAATGGTAAAAGGTAAACATTAATAATAATTATTAATTATACAAAAATGTTTTATACATATACTTATTATTTATTAAAAAGATTTATAAGAAACTAATTAAAAAAAAAAAACAGACTATTAGAAACTACAAACTAATATTTTTTTTCCATCTACGCCGAAAGTTCGATTTTCGAAAAAAAAAAAGTATGAGCAACATGTGAAATTGCAAACATGCGGGACAGGATGTGTAAGTACTTTCGTCCCTTGTGAACAAAAAATAATATTTTTTTATGTTTATAAGCCTATTATTTTAAGTAATAATATATTAAATTTTTACCGTGTTTACACACTTAAAAAACCGAATTTATACTGTACTAGCTTCTGCCCGCGCTTCGCCCGCGTGGATGTCGGTTATCGCGACCAAAAAAAAAAGTATCCTACGTTAACTTTACTAGTTTACGTTAAGTTTACTAATACCTCCAAGAATATGTGTACAAAGTTTCATGATGATCGGTTAAGTAGTTTTCACATGAAAACGTAACAAACAAACTTACTTTCGCATTTATAATATTATAAGTATGTATGTCTCCGGAGTTCATCATTACTTGTTAAAACATTACTTGTCATGGTCACAATAAGTTAGTGGGGCCGAAAATACCTTACCTTGAAGATACGACACGTGAACCCTATTTACCTACTGAAGTAAATGACTAACTACGATTGAAGAGAAAGAGAGAGAGAGAGATAGAGAGAATATTTTACCACACCAGGATAACAATTTAGTTTCTATAATCATATAAAAAATTAAATCAGCAAATTCAAGTTCACTACCGGATACACGCATCATTTAGTTTAACCACAAAAAAAAGTAATTTACGAAGCTATCTAAAAATCATCTTTTGAATTAAATGTCGAATATTTACACCTGCTTGTAATGTGACAATTATAAAATTCTTTTAACTACTAGCAATTACCCCACTACAACCCGAAACGGATGTACGGACTATTGCCGTTTCCGTCTAGCTAAGTAAAATGATTTCTATTCCTTCAATAACCTTACATTCGTTAGATACTCGTTCGAGCGTTTCCCGTTTACTCCTTTTGTTTACAGCCAGGTGGTTAATTAAATTTTAAAGGTTTGTCGGGAATAAAACGAATCGATTAAACGCGGACATCAATTGTGAATTTCCTTTTACAACTGGCTTTAATTAAAATTCTGTCGAAATGTTTTATCAACCTTTCGATTTCAATTTGTATTTGGGTTTTTGAGGATCATATAATATAGTAATAAGTAAAAAAAAGTAAGTTTTGTCACTATATACATATTTGATTTGCTATTAAATAAAAGTTCCATTAACAAAAATATACTTAAGTTTAAAAAAATAATACAAATGTTTTTGTTACAAGTTAGATATAAATAATTGTACCTTCGTATTTAGAGTTACGAAAAATAATTAAATAATAAATGTATATATACTTAATTCGTATTACTCAGAAATGTCTAAGCGATAAAAAAAGTTCAACGAAAGCGCGCTAATGTTATTACATTAATACGAGTATTACTGTTTTACTTAAACACTAATGATAATTATGATGAGTTGTGATACGTTATAAAAAAACAGAAATATAATACCTGTTTTATAAAAAAAATCAAAGAACAATTTTATTTTGTAATAATAGTTATATCTGTACAAACAATTCCCAGAAATCAAACAATGAAGTGATTGGCTCATTAAGGCCGGAGGGGAGGAAGTGTGAATCGCATGATCAACAAAAGATGCACCGGAACTTCGTGACATTAACAAGTGTCGATCTATCTTTGAGGAGGGTCGCAGCAAGTTAGCAGATTGTGAACATTGTCCCGACGTGGCAAATTGGCAGTTCATATTAAGCTGACGATTTATTTAAACGCCTATAGTTTGATGTATCATCAACATTCTTTTATTGTTAATACACTGATTATATTAGCAGTGTAGATGAAAATGAAACATTAATTATACGTGTTATTGAAATATACACCAACATATTATTTAATTAAAAAATTCATTACATAATTTTAGACTACTTGCAAGCTACGACCACAGGTGTAATAAATTCGAAGCATTAAGGTTTCAAAATCAATTTAATCAAATGAAAGCCGCAAAAACAATCCATTAAAATTTATTTTAAATCATAATGATTCTACCGTATATTATTTCATTAAAAATTATTACAAGCTATAATTATTATATTAATTTAATGTATGTATGATAAAAATATGCATATTATATTTCGTCATTTTTGATTTGCGCAGTCGGAAAAGATATAAATTTTGAATTTTATTTATCGTGTGAATCCGTGAGGTTCTGGCAAGAATGAGGTGCGTATAAAATACGCATAAATCAAATACGTAATAAACTTACCAAGTAAGAAACGATCGTATATAATTTTTTTTAAATATTCTCTAACAGTTTCATAGTAACTAATAGGATTTTAAGCCTCTAGTTAATCATTAACTTATTTCTTTTCTTATTAACAGAAAAGTAACGAGCTATACTGTATTAACTCGGAAATTTACTTATGATCGATACCTGGGCAACGGCCACTTCTATTAAGTACCTACCTATCATGTAATTCATCATACTTCATCTTTGAAGATTGGCAGATTTCAAGAGTAGTAATCGAATTTTAAACCAGTACAAATAATATTAGGTACAAAAATAATTATAATATATATATATATATATACTAATATTACTAATATAATGTACTTACTTTAATACAGACATAAATCATTATATTACAAACAATGTTACTTAGAAGATATGAAACACATAATATTTTAACAAATTATAGATGTGTTATCAAAGAAATATTAACTATGTTGGTCTTTAAACCAAGTTGGTCTATATGTTAAATACTTATTTTAATAAATACCCTACAGAATAAAAACATAATACAATTCTTGTTAAATTATGTACAAAACTAATATTGTATTAAAATTTTTACTGTAAATACCCCACTGCTGTGTAAAATCCTCTTCTTCTGATAAAAAAAAAAGAAAAATCTTTGTTGTATTTGTACATTTTATTAACTAAATATATCAATCAAAACCCCAAAAGACCTCTCTTTAAATTGAGAAATTACCTCAAGCATCGAAAATTCCTCTGAATATCGCTCAATACTGTCGCCTTTCCGCATATTGGCATAAATTAACACAAAGTGGGCGTGAAATCACAGTGTGGGAACATCGATACGCAATTTGCTGTCAAGTGTTGTGAGTGATTGTGTTTTTAACTTTTTAATATGCGCGTGCATTGATCTATATATAATTTTATAGTTACGTAGTTCAGAAACATATAATGTCATTAATTCTTTTACAATGTTAATTTGTTCATTGAAAGCAAAAGGTTACTTATTTACGTGTATAACTTTCTCACTCACTTGTTATTGGCGATAATAAAAGATTTCTAAAAGCAAAGTCAAGTTTTCTTTTGTCCCTTTGATTGGCATTTGTTATAGTCCCACGCTTAAAGCACAAAGTGTATCAACGAAAACGTATTCTTCTATCTTAATATTTTTCTGGTTTTAACACTTTACGTTTCTTATTTTCTGGATGTGAAATATGTAATTTGACATACTGAACTGAATTAGACGATTTTCATTGGAGTCTACAACTAATGATATCCATTTGCCAATAATAAATAATTGGGTATTCAAGATAACTACAAAAACATATATTGTCTCCTGGCTCGGTGACGAGATCCAACAGTACTAACAACTCACATACACTACAATCCTAGAAATGACTACTACTGTAGACTACTACTACTATAAACCAAGAATATCTGTAGTTTTTTGTGACAAAGAAAATTTCATCACCAGAACAAAAACGATCGATAAAATGAAGACTTAGTATTAAATATATTATGAAAAAAAAGTTCTTAAAGTAATTAGATTAAATCACTACATTTTAGAGTCTTCCGCCGCGTCTGTCTGTTCGCGATAAATCAAAAACGACTGCACGGATTTTCATGCGGTTTTCACCAATAGTAGTGATTCATGAGGAAGGTTTAAGTTACACATACATACCCGGGCGCAGCCGGGGCAGGCAGCTAGTGAATGGTATATAGAAATAGTGTAAAAAGATCCCGATGGCTTGGTTTTTCAGAATACGTACGATAGGGAACGTCAATACATACATACTTTTGTATGTAAACATACAACATTTTCCAATTCATTTATTACCTACTATAAAACATTACTAAAATTACATTAGGTACATAAAAAAGAGAACTAACGTCATTATAGGCAATGCATTTAAACGAATATCATAAAAAATAATGTAACTATTGATTAAATTAAATACCCAACCCCGAAAAATAGAATAACTAACAAGTCTCAACTTACTTTATAACTAACTAAAAACAAGTTTATCTGCTTCAGCAATAACCCTTGTTAAAAACTGTTCAACAATAGAGAAAAAAACTTTTAAAACAATAAGTAACATGGAGCCTTTCAACTAATTCCCACAGAGAATATAATTAGTCTAAACTTTAGTGCCCCGTTTTTGTACACCCGAGTAATCGCGGGACATAAAATATTTTGACATGGCGATAAGAACAAAGGGGCCGAAATTTTAGCTTATCTTATCGGGACAGAGTGTTGTGCCACTAATGACCCGAGACCCACAGTCATTACTTACTTCCGAGTCCCGACAACTTCATTCTGAAAAACGCCTCATTGAATGTTCAAGATTCAATAGATCTTTATTGAAAGTTGGAGGAAGTATTTGAAGGCAATAACCAATATTCTATGGAGCCTGTTGCGAACGTAATGTTGAAGTTGTATAAATCGTTTCTGATTTGATCATAAGATTCATAGTACGTACTACAATAATAATATTATAAGTTTAAGACAAGTATTAAGGGCTACCTTCGGCTGTTTTCTGAATAAGTTTTTTTTTATATATAAAATCTACACACAATTATGTACTTTTTACAAAATAGAATAAATTTGTTTGAATGAGATTATCTTAGGACCTAGCTGGTCCTAAGATACGGACGGATCTGGTATGGATTTATAAAAACTTTTGCATTAAAAAGTCTGTTTATCGAGAAAGGTAAAGAGAGTTAAATAAAATAAAATATCACGCGACGGCTGAAATATGTAAAGAAAGCCTAAAGATATTCTTTCGTCAAGGCTATGGTAAATATTCGCTACCGTGTCTTGATTTAATGTTAACTAAAAACATTAAAATAAAAATAGTATGGAAAAAGATAGTAATAAATTTTTATATTTTTCTTTAAACTAGTGTTAAAGTTTGAATTTTAGAAAAAATCTTGTTTTCAACAAGCAACCCTTCTAATTAAGGTAACCGTGGTTAGTCTAAAAACGTGCATCTATACGGATCAAGCGTACAAGCTTAACACTGACGAATGGGATTAACTCTGCTATAAATGGGATGTCTTCGGGTAGTTCTGAATACTGGTCCAAGTTATAAGTCGGAGCAAGCTCATACTATACTCTATCGCTAAGAAAATTTTACGTTACATATATTTGATACTGCTATATTGAACCCGACTCCAGAACAAAAAGCATAGGATGATATCGTCAGCCCCCGGAACAAAACAAATAAGCAAAAGCGAAATAATAACAAAAATGTAACATTCCCCAACCCGACTGGTCATCGTGGGGAATCAGACCGCCACCCTCCACTTATAAACAAAAGAAAAGACAACAACATAGTAAAAACCTTAAATGTATGTACCTACAATGTAAGATCATTATCATCTAAAGAAAAGTACCTAGAATTGGACTACGCTTTGCAAAACATAAAATGTGATGTTTTAGGACTCTCAGAAGTTCGAAAAATTGGATGTAACATCGAAGAACATCAGAACCACATTCTCTGCTATATTGGACAAACCAAAGGCTTATACGGAGTGGGGTTTTTGATCAAGAAAAAGTATAAAGGAAACATTATTAACTTTAGAGGAATATCTGACAGAGTAGCTCTGCTACAATTAAAATTCGATAGTTTTTTTATATCAATAATTCAAGCCTATGCGCCTACGGAGAGATCATCTGAAGAGGAAATTGATCAATTCTACCAAGACATAGAAACTGCACACTTACTTACTGAAGGAAAAGTTATAGTGATGGGAGACTTCAATGCGAAAATAGGAAGTCCTAATACAAATCACTACCCAGTCTTAGGTCAATATGGTTTTGGAGTCAACAACGATAGAGGAGAGCGCCTTATAAATCACGCCTTTCAATATAAATTATCGATAATGAATACATTTTTTAAGAAAAAAGAAAATCGCAGATGGACGTGGATGTCACCTGACAAAAAAACAAAAAATGAAATTGACTTTATAATGACAAACAACCCGAAACTAATATCAAATATTGAAGTACTAAACATTCAGTTTCCTTCAGACCACAGGCTATTACGAGCAACAGTACGGCTAAATTTCCCAATAAAGAGCAGAAAAGCCTTTGAAACATCACTAACCATTCCAAAAACGGACATCGAAATCAAAAAATACAACGCATATCTAGAAACAAGCATAAATAGCAAAAAAGAAAAAACCAATATTCAAACCTATTACAACTTCCTGGAAGAAAGCATAAAACACAGTCTGAAATCATGTAAAGAAACTAAACAAGAACAACATAAAATATTTAGCGAAGAAACTATACGATTAATTAAAAGACGCACTGAGTTGACACATAAGAAGAACAAAACTAAAGAATTGAAACAAGAACTTAGCAGAATTTATAAAGAGACTAATAGATCGATCAGAAAGGACTACTGCAAACATAGACAAGAAGTCATCACAAGGAACATAATCAATTTTAGAAGTACCAAAAAAGCCTACAAGGAATTGACCACACACAAAACATGGATACAAAAGCTTGAACAAAACTCAGAAGAAACTAAATCAAGAAAAGATGTTGTAAACTATGCAACAAGCTTTTATACAGACCTGTACCGGAAAAGAAATAACAACGAAATCGAAACCGTAGACGAGCATCCAAGCAATAGCATCAAACCAATCGAAAATTCCGAAGTATATGAACATATAAAACGCTTAAAAGTTGAAAAGAGTCCTGGCCCAGATGGGCTTTGCAATGAAGCTCTCAAAATTGGAGCACCAACTTTAACTCAACACTTGTCACAGCTATTCAACATGGTACTAGATACAGAAACCGTTCCAAGTCAATGGTGTAATTCGGACATAATTCTGATTTTCAAAAAGGGCAATCCGCTGGAAATCGGTAACTACAGACCCATAAGCCTTCTGGCGAGCACATATAAACTTTTTTCATCAATACTTCTAAAAAGAATAACACAAGACATTGATAAATTCCAGCCAAAAGAGCAAGCAGGTTTCCGATCCGGATTTAGCACAATAGACCACATACAGAGCCTGGAGCAAGTTATAGAAAAATACCGAGAGTATAACAGACCTCTTTATGTGGCCTTCATAGACTTTTGCAAAGCCTTCGATAGCATCAGCCACTGTTCGATCTGGAACGCATTGCTACATTCAAAAGTGAATCAAAAATATATCAACATCCTAAAATATATTTATAGAAACAGTACGAGCAGGGTAAGGTTGGAAGTCAGAGGAAGTAAAATAAACATTGAACGTGTAGTCAGGCAAGGAGACCCTTTGTCACCAAAGCTTTTTATCGCAGTGCTTGAAAACATATTTCGAAAATTAGATTGGTCTAAAAAAGGAATACTAATCAATGGAAGATATCTAAACCATCTAAGATTCGCTGACGACATAGTCTTATTAGCTGAAACTCCTACGGATCTCGAGGAAATGATGAGGTCGCTGGATAGCGAAAGTTCAAAAATTGGTTTAGAAATGAACGCAAGCAAAACGAAAATAATGACCAACAGCCTAAAAAGACCTATTGTAATAAAAGGAAATAACATAGAATATGTCAGCAGTTATACTTATTTGGGGAAGCAAGTATCATTTAACAAGTCCAATAATGAAGAAGAAGTAACGCGTAGAATCAACATAACCTGGAAAAAATACTGGTCACTAAAAGAAATTTTAAAAGGGAATTATAGTTTGCATTTAAAAAAGACAATTTTTGACACATGTCTCTTACCATGCTTACTGTACGGTTGTCAGACTTGGGTTTACACCAATAAAATTAAACAAAAAATTAAATGTACCCAAACAGCTATGGAAAGGAGCATGTTGAGACTCAGGAAAATTGACAAAATAAAAAATAAATATATCAGACAAAAAACAAAAATAACTGACGCTCTAAAACATGCACTCAAACTTAAATGGAGGTGGGCAGGACATATCGCACGTTGTACAGATAGTAGATGGACCATAGAAACCACACGATGGAAAGGCCCTCAGGGAAAGAGGAATGTTGGCAGACCTGTAAGACGGTGGGCTGACGATATTGTCCAGGTGTCAGGAAATGACTGGACAAATACGGGCAAGGACAGAGATTTGTGGGAAAAGCTGGAGGAGGCCTTCACCCAAAAAGGGGTCCATATTTTAACATAGACTAAGTACATTAATACTAACACTTGAAATGTAATTTAAAAATATGGAATAAAAAGGCTTTTTATTTTTTTTTTTTTTATTTATTTATATTTGATACTCCTTTTTTTTTAATTTTTGCATATTTACTCAAACCATAAAAAATAATACGAAAACAAATGACGGATTTATTGAAATACCTGACAAATAAAAAAAAACTGTCTTGATCTTAAATGCATTCTATTAGACAGTTTTAATTTTACTTAAATAACAAAAGAAATTTTTAGTTACATCGTTTATTGCTTAAAATACAGCGAATTACATAATTAAGTTATGGTCAAATTGTTTTAAGTTTCCAATTGCGGTGAATTGTTTAGGTCCAAAAACTATACTATATTGCTTTCTAAAACGAATTTACTAGGAAAAAGAGGTGGATAACTTTAATTTTCTGATTTCTTTTTCAAATCTATTTTTCCTTATTCAAAGATAAAGAATGTCATAGTCGTAGAATAGTGACGGATCTTGCAGATTTGAAACTTTGCAGGACAGGCGTTTCAAACAGTTATGTTGTTGTTGTTGTATATTTGAAATTTCTGCCCTGTGTGGTTTTGAATTTGTAGGATCCGTCGCTATTCTACGAATATGACGAAACACCAACAAAACATACAACAACAACAACATAGTTGTTTGAAGTGTCTGCCCTGTAAAGTTTTAAATTTGTAAAATCCGTCACTATTCTACGACTATGACGACTGAATTATATACTAAGAAATAAATTTCGCATAGCTTTTCTGCTATTCATTCACATGTGTCATTTAACTTGCACCAAGTCCCAATGGAAGGAAAGTAATCTTAAGAAAACCTAAAAGATTTAAGCAGCCCATCAACGCTGCGATGGTATCCGTTGTAATTATAATAAATAAATAATCTCATAAAAGTAATCTGAGAATGGACGAGACGAACATTTGGAATTTCAAACATAACAATGATATTACTTTTTGATATTTATGTCTTCGTAACGTTTTTTTTTTTTTTTTTATATTTTAGTTTTCGTAACGTTTTGTTTTCTAATATATCGTATGTGTGTAATAAATAGATAAAAACTTCATTTATGTGTGTGTGTTTGTGTCTGTTTTTTTTTTATTTTAATTATAGATAATGTATAGAACCAGCTTTTTTATTTATAACGATGATGAAATTGTTTCGATATAAGTCTAGTAATTATTACAAAAATTAAAAAGTTATTTGTATAAAATTGTTCATAAACAAAGAAATCAAAAAATTTAAACAAATAACTTTTAGCGATATCTGAGTTAGACAAATAAAATAATATTGCTTTGTCTAAAACAAAATTACACAGTTATGAAACGATGTTACTCGATGCAAGCTCTAGGATACTCATACTCGTAAACGTCCGCGAAATCGAAATTCCAGGTAAGAAACACATATTACAGATAGCTTTTCCTCCTGAAAGGATTCCGGGATCCGGCGACGCGAGACAGTTGTCTGACAAGTGATTTATTTCTTTTATCTTTGAGCAGCTGAGATTTTATAAGATAAAGTCCTGTGCAGACATCAGACAAGAACAATTAGAAACGTCAGAAAAATACTTTATTAGCAATAATATTAAAGTAAATTAAAAATGTAATAGGTACTGTACTTTACTGTAAAAATATGTAAATGCAAGGGAATTTTTAAATATTTTATTTTATTAGCTTTGTTTTGCGTAATAGATTCATTAAATTTTTCAATATTAATCAATCAAATTTATTCGAAAATAAATTATTTCGTAAATTAATTTGGTATAATAATAATAATCTTAATTGCACATACTGAGAAAACAACAACATTTTTAATAAACAAAGAATATACAAAGGCGGTGTGATCGCTAGAAGAGCGATATCTTCCAGACAACCTTCGGGTATAGAACTCGTCCTAGTAAAAGCGGTTTAGGTAGAGTACAAAATTACAAACAATTGCTATAAGGATCAAGCGTTATAATGATAAACATACAAAGAGTAAATTATGCCACATAATTCATACAAGAATATCCACTTCCACATCCTCACATACATAGGTACATATACATTAATACACACACATACACATGCTATAATATATAAAATAAATCGAAAATAAAAATACATAAATAAGCGTAGTGAATATAGGGGGGTGTGGGTGAAAGAGCCAGTTTTAAATGGTGTAGAAAAAAAAATGAAATATATCTACTTTAAAAAGAATTGGAAATCGGCTCTATCACGACAGCGTGTCAATGAAAGAGCCCGATACCTATTTTACACAAAACAGTTTTTTCAACAACCAAATTCTATTAATTAACTTTAAAAGAAATTAAAATTAAACTTACATAATTCTATGAAAATTACAATTTTTGAATAGTCTCAATAATAATTTACTTAATCTTAATCAGTAATATTTTCCTCATAAAATCCAGCCTCAAAAAATTAAATAAACCATAGTCTAGTCTCAAAAAACAAACAAATAATATATAAAAATATCACTACATAATAAAAAACAAAGTACTCCGCCGCGTCTATCTGTCTGTCTGTCTGTTCGCGATAAACTAAAAACTACTACACGGACTTTCATACGGTTTTCACCAATAGATAGAGTGATTCATGAGGAAGGTTTAGGTACATATACATGGACAGACGGACGCAGCCGGGGTGGGCCGCTAGTAAAATAGAAAATCATAAACATTCTTGGCAGACGAAATGTATCACTCCATTGTAGCCATAATACTAATGTGTCCACTAATAACTAATAACTAAAAAATAATAGTAACTAAAACTTCTAAAACCCAGAATGAAATTAAATTTTGGATGTCTACTGCTATACGCAGGTCTCCCCTATCATACTTTTATTATTATTTATGTATTTTTACTTACCATTTGTCAAAATAAATACACAAAAATAAAATAAATTAACATAAACATAATAGCCTTAAAATACCTCAAACAACTTAAACAGTGTATGTCAAATATATAGAACATTTGCAACATTCAATTCACACAAAATAATTATTACAAGACAATTACACACAATCACAATTAAATACAAGAAAGTGTAATTTAAATGATATCAACTGAAATGTTTTTCTTTTTAATAATATTGCAACGAGTACATAAAATATATGTAACGAATACCTAAAACGAAAAACGGTAACAACGGTAATGAGAACACGTTTAAATATTAACAGCTATTTCTAAAGCTAATTAAAGATATATTTGAATGGTAGCGTACCATTTCAATAGAAACGAAATAAAAATCTCAAGGCTGTTCATTATATGTATTCACAAATATAACCTAAATCTCGCACAGCAATGCGTATAAAATATAAAGACGCTTGTGCACTAAACACAAGTTATATATTCAATTTTTTGATTATTTTTATGTGTATATAAATTTAATAAGATTTCAATCTTAAAAAAAACCCTAAAATAATAAACATATTTAAGAACTGCAAAGTGGTCATAAAACAATTACGATCGACGAAAAAAAAACAATTACGATCCAATGGACTAGTTATAAATCTTAGAACAAAGTCGTCTTATCATAGAAGTGCCGAAAACTTAAGTGACGAACAGATTTATTATATCAATTAAAGAATTATTCACTCTCATCAACAATTATTATCATTTTATGTAGTTTAATTGTTTAAGCTAAATACTAATTTAATTGATATTTTAAACAAAACTTTAAAAAAAATTAAATAGTTCGTTTATCTGTTGTAACTTTTTATTCGTTATTTTTAGTTTTTATTAAAAAGTAAAAATAACGAATATTTAATAAAGAATATAATATAAGAATATAATATAAGAATATTTTTTTGTTGGAGAAAAAGTTTTGTTGTATTATATCAATCATAAAAAAATATATGATTTTAAGTTTAGATAATCCATACATATGTCACAAAAACTACTGAACCCGATTTTAATAAAAATTATTCCATAAGTTGAAGAAAATGTAAGCAAATAAAAAAAATGGTCGCAATGCGAATATTTTCTGAGAAATTTGTATAGGTAGGTACTAGTAGTATAATATATAATGTACCTATGTATATTTTGGGAATCCCGAACAAATTATCAGAAATTGCAGTTTTAATAATATTACACACAAATCAACATCTTATTTAAGTTGGTTAGGATTTAGGAACCGAAATTAATTAACAAAAATAAAAGATGTATTTAAACCAAAAAAACTTTTTTAACATTAATACTAATACAAAACAGAGTATAAAATATAATGTTACAGAGAACATTCAGAATTAATCTAAATCACATCTGAAAATATCAAAGTAAATATCGTATGAATAAAATATTAATTAAAAAAGTTACAAACCCTCGAACAAGGATCATTTGTCATTCGGTTAATGAATACAAAAAGTCATCTGAATGTCCTCGTTTCCTTCGGTTTTATTTATTTGAAAGTTAATACCGACTAATTCACGGTCGCGTTAAGGCAAACGGTACACAGACAACTTTACGCGCTCAACTTTTTATGTTTTCCCCGTATGGAATTTATTGCATTTGTCACTCATATGGAAGAAGGTAATAAAATTGGACATGTTTATTAACGTAATGAGAATTCAAATTGTTTTGGAGTTTGTTAGCTTATTATCGAACTTTTATATCTTGTTGGGAATATTATCATGTTTTCATTTTCATAGTTAATAGAATGTTATATATAAAACTATTTTAAATAGAATGTTTTTTTTTAAGTAATAACATGCCGTTTATTCTTTAGTTTCCTACAATATTATTTGAAAAACCTTACAGCAATGTCATCAAATAGAAAAATACTATCAAAATCAATAGCAATAGTACACTTTTAGTGAATAGTTCTAGTAAGTGGTATCATGTTGACTCACGTCTCCCCATCTGTTTACTTGCCACAAACCCAGATCGGTAATAAGATGCGACATATGTATTATCTAGATTAAATCCCATAGGAGAAGAGGCTTAGTATAGTTACTCGTACGTCTTATATAACAACTTTCTGAAGGAATTTCTTTTCTTGCGAAAACAATATTATACAGATGCTTATTACAGAAATTCTGTTTTAGTTTTATAAAGCAAATGAAATTACGGTTTGAGAGAAAATTTCATTCGGTTCACAATACCTTTGAGTAAATATTATCAATAGGATACAATCAACTAACTTTTATTCTTTTATATTAGCCTAATTTTAAATTATTTTAATGTGATATTTTATTATCATTTCTTTGATTATCATTTCAAATATCGTTTAATGAAACAAACTCTTATCTTATATCTTTAAACGAGCAATTCATATATATATATATATATATATATATATATATATATATATATATATATATATATATATATAATCTGAATCTCGGAAACGGCTCCAACGATTTTCATGAAATTCAGTATGCAGGGGGTTTCGGGGGCGATAAATCGATCTAGCTAGGATTTATTTTTAGAAAATGTCGTTTTATCCCTTTTTTCAGGCAATTAAAAAATATCGTTAGAATACGAAGGTAAATTTCGCTGTCATTGATAAGTTTATAATAGCTCCGATGTGAACCGGGCGGATTCGAAATAAGAAAACCCCAGGCTCGAATCCAGTCTCCAGGACTATTTTTTTTTAAAGTTACTTCTTTTGTGAGAAAAACTATTATTGGGAGCCCTTTACTAACTGGATGACCGAGCTTTGCTCGGTATTTTATTTTTTTATTTTTTGTTATTCGTGTTTTGTGGAAACTATATTTACATACGAATTACGAACTGATGGTATATGAATAATATTTTTCGATCTTACCGAAATAATAATAAAAAAATATGCACTGGTTATTTAAATAAAAAAATCACGAGTATAATTAAAAACTGTTAGAATATTATTAGAATACGAAGGTAAATTTCGGCATAATCTACAAGGTTATAATAACTTAGGTGGGAAATCAGTATACCTGGGTTCGAATCCCGATGCCTCAAGTCCCACTTTTTTTTTTTGCTTTTTTTTTCAAGTTCCCTCTTTTGTAAAAAAAAGAACTATTATTGAGAGCCCTGTACTACCTGATTTCCGAGTTTTGCTCGGTATTATTATTATTTTTTTTTGTTAATCGTTCTTTTTTTTTGGAAATTATATTTAGATACGATAGAACTGATGGAATATGAATAATATTTTTCGGTCTTACCTATATAATAATATAGTATTTTATGTCACAAGGGGATGAAAGTACTATTTTTTTGACCCTCATATGAAATTGCCGCCCGAGCCGAAGGCGAGGGTAGCAAACATAAGGGGATTGGATGTAGTACATTCGTCCCATGTTGCACATACTTTTTTTTTCCTACCTAGGACGAAAGTTCAGGTTTTGTTCCTGTGAAGCGGGGACAGAAAGTGTCACTTTTGTCCCGCTTCACAGGGACGAAAATCGAACTTTCGGCAGAGGTAGGAAAAAAAGATATAAACTGGTTATTTAAATAAAAATCACGAGAGCATTTAAAAACTGCCAGAATATCATTAGAATAAGAAAGTAAATTTCGCCACCATCTGTAAATTTATAATAGCTCAGGTGGGAAATCGGGCGGTCTCGAAAACGGAAGATTTTTCCTTTTTTTTCAAGTTCCTTTTTTGGTGAGAAAAAATATTATTAGGATCTCTTTTTATTTTTTTATTTATGTAACCAGTGACTATTGTTTTATTATATCGGTAAGATTGAAAATATTATTCATATATTATCACTATGTAATTTGTGTCTAAATATAGTTTAACCGAGCAAAGCTCGGTCATCCAGGTACTAATGATTTATGCGTCACAAAAATTAACACATCAATTTGTTTATATTAATATGTATGTGATTGTGTGTGTGTTGTTGTTGTGTGTGTGTGTGTGTGTGTGTGTGTGTGTGTGTATGTATGTGGTGTGTAAATGTGTATTATATTATTATATTATTAACTATTCTAATTTACTTCACAACTACTTGTATCTACACTTCTTAACCGCTTTTCTTTGTCTTGTCCTATAACCCAAAGGTTGTCTGGAAGAGATCGCTCTTTTAGCGATAAGACCGCCTTTGTACATCTTCTCTAATTGTAATACTTTTGTTCTTTCTATCTTTTATTGGAAAGAATATTATTATTATGATGTTCATCTATCTTATGTTTTATCTATTTGTTTATTAATGTTATGTTTTTATTTTCATCTCTTACAATGAAAAACTGACTACAGACAAATCGTTGTGCGACTATCGGCATTTTCAATGATTTATTACTGGCGCCTTTCCGATCTTGTCAGGACGAAGAATAACATTGATACAACACTTGTATACATTTCACTGCAGCGAAATCCTTTTAACGTTTTGTGCCTGCGAGATGTTCTTGAAATAGAACAACTGTATATTTAACATTACAACATTAAAGGACGTTTTTTAAAATATATCGAAATCATAACTATAATTAACTTTAGATATAAAAACTTTCGAATAAGCTGTTCTTAAATAAATAGGAATAAATGTTTTAAAACCAATTGATTTCATACAACTATAAAGGATAATTTAATATGAAACAAATATTTTTTTAATATTTTCAAGTTAACACGTTTACTTAGACGATCGGTCTCAATTTTCGTCGAATTAAAAAAATCTTGGCAAGAAATCCTCACTGGCGTGGATCCAAATACTCTAATAGGGCAGTTAACAGAGATTCCAAAAAACTATTTTATGCGAAACAGAAAAAAAAAATACAAAAAAGAAAAACGTAATAGTTGAAACATAGGTCTCTTTATTTTCGTTAAACTTTCGATTTTAGCAATATGTTTTATCTGTTATTATTTTTTTCTTTTAATCAAAAGATAAATTTTTCTGTGTTGCTTCGGTTAAACTATCGTCTATAATAAGATAATGCCCAGTGGCTTTGACCGTGCACTTTATATGAATAGAACGGAAGCCATATGTGAGATGTCGTAGAAAATAAAGAAAGTAGCTTTTTCGTAGACCACCGAGCAAGGCGGTGCGGTGCGACTTCAAAGGTAAATCTTAGTACACAGAGACCGTGGAATCATCGTGACCAATACTGAAATATTAATTTAGAACGGGTTAATACAAGAAAGGTATAACAGACATTAATCAGTCATATCAACAACATAAGAATTTTAAAACAAACCAATTTAGTTTGAATAATTTTAAGATTAAAATTGAAGTTTTGCTCTCTATCACTTAATGGTACAGAAGTGCTGATGAAGTTTAGTCGAGTGCACTTACTCATCTTTATGTATAGAGTTTGTGGAATGTTAGAATATAACTATACGTAACTGACATAGTATTGTTGGAATAAAAATATTTTTTTCATTTGAATACAAATTGATTCATTAATATGTAACATATATAATATATTTATGTTTGACACGTTTTGACTTGATACGTGAATACTAATTGATATATGTATACTTTAAAGTAGGATCTATAATTTATGTGTTATGAGTTTATGGAAATATCTTTCTTTCATTTTTATTATTCGCGATCAGTTGAGCTGCGGTTCTTACTCTTAGTTTAGTCTTCAGAAGACCCCTATAATTATTTAACAATTGTCTCATCTGACGCATTAACATCCATTTATATTTAATGTTACGATACTTACATGCTTGAATGTTAAGATCAAAGGAAAATCCATTATAGAGTTTCATTACATTTTCTGAGATAAATTTTCGAAGAGCAGAACGATCCTTTTGAATGTATGGTTTCTTACCTGCAACAAAGAGAAGGATTCTTATTCATACGTCGTTATGAACTTATTACTTTCAAGAAGCAATAAGTAAATGTAAGCTTTTATAATTTATCATATACTTTTTAATCGACTAGTACGCTACAACGTGTTCAATGTTATACTATATATATTATAATAATATACAAGACTGCCAATATTTTTTGAACATGTTAAATATATTTATCTTCATACAAACAAATAAAACATGTCATTTTATACATTTCTAAACGTGTGACAAACGTTCATAATAACGAAACGTCCATAACACTCAACTATCACAACTACTAAGCTATAAACCCACACGTAGGTAGCTACTAAACGTGAACCTCGACAGTCAATTTCCAACTTTATAATCCCGTTCAATATTGGATTCGATTACATTCCGGGCCCGGACTCCCACAAAGATTTTTATGTGCCTTGTCGTTCATACTGTCAGGTTATATTTGTAATGGGGCTTATCTTCAAACTCCGTATTGAATTGTCATTGGTATCGAGATGTGGCCAGGAATGGTTGTGACTCGTCTCTAGACTAGATTTCAAACGTATCCGCCGGTGTTCCATATAAGGTGTCCATATTTAAAACCGCCTGGCGCTCACTTTTTATATCGCTGACTCAATTCATTATAAATTAAAAAAACTCCGACATTATATGAAGTTAGAAAATATTTTTAAAATTCTATTTTTGAACGAGTGTAATAAATAATTTCTGATTGTGTTTCAACCAATAAACCATGCGAAAACTGACGTGTATTGTGTCATTTTGTCAAATAGGTAGCTATAAATAAAATAGTTATTGATTAAATTTTACGTCCGCTTTATTTTGTTTAGTAAAATAATATTTTTGTTCACAAAAATGTAATATTTTTCGCATCAGATTTGCTTCAACGGCGTATGGAAAGAAATTTCGTGCGGTTGTTAGGAGGTATTAACGAATTCATGCTGTAAAATATAACAAAATAAAATGTTGCAGCACGTTATTTGAAATTACTTGGGCCTGACTGAGGTAGTTACGGACCTACGTTATGGATGCAAATTAGCAATTGACTCGCGCAGATATTTTTTTAAATTTTTTGTTGTTTTACAGCGTTGCCAAAACACAACAATTTATTTTAACAAAAATTGGATTATATATATTATATAGGAAGATCGATTAGATTTTTGCATTTGAATAAAAATATACGAAAAAAATATTCTTAAATTTACCATTGAATATACTTTTACTAAATATAATTAACGTTTTAAATATCAATAATTCTTATTATCTACAAAGCAAACGCACCACAAGGCATAAATCAAGTTTTTAAAATCAGGTTTCGATTGCATATGAAGAAGCGTATAAGCGATCATTATCATATGAGATGTTGGTACGTGCAACGAGCAGACAACCGCATGCTATTGAAATGAAACGTGAAATTGCTTTACTGTCATAACGGTTAAATATCAAACAGACTGACTGTTTATTTGAGCATCATTATCGTTCAATGCTTTTGTGATATTAAAAATTGATATGAAAAACGCGACTTAAATTTAAAAAAAAATTCCAGATGTTACAATCGATGTTTGTCGATCTTTATTAATATTATTTAGAGGAAGGATTTATTTGTGTCTTTTTTATATGTAATCGATAAAATTTGAAATTATCGAACCTATTCTAAAACATATTTTTACTTTAGGAAGCTACATCGTCCAGAAGTTATATAAACTATAAAACGTCAGACTGTGGATAATAAAAGCGGAACCGGAATTGTCAATGCGGATGAAAGCGCGAGTATCCTTCAGTTTTAATACGATTATATTTAAAATAATAAAAAATGTATACGAGTAAATATAGAGAATTGTATAATATACCAACATTTTTTTTTTCGAAATTCTTTCAATACTAACAATTTATAAACATTTAATCCAAATAACAAAATAAAGTTTTTCATTATCAAATTATTATAGCACTATCAATAATTTTTGGATTTTAATACATTTTCTTATCATCAAACGCTGGAAGTCCATACGATAATCCAATTTTAAAATTAAACCCTCACAGCCAGAGATTCTCGTACCGGATTTTTAGGGAATTTGGTAATATCCTGCAAATGATTGCATCACTTTTATTTACGAATTTTGACGTATTTTAAAATTAAGAATATGAGAAATATCAAAACTCAAATTCAATTTTGATATATGTGATTTAAATTGCTTAATTTAAACATACAAACACAATTACTTCTAAACATTATATCATTTTATTCATAAACGTATAAAAGACGTAACTATATATCGCTCATTTGGAGCGACAGTGACACAAATGCAAATTAGTTAACTTTACACCAGATCAGAATAAAGATTATTTCATAGTCCAAAAGAAGATTCTGTAGCATTATTACGGCTAATTATTATTTTAAAAATGTTTTATTATAGCTGGATATTGTGGAATTTTCACTGCCAACGCAGATGTTTATGCATAGTATTTTGGCATTAATATCTAAGTCATTTTGTCAGTGTCGCTCCAAATGAGCGATATATTGAATGGATTAAAATTAATATATACATTAAACCTAAGTTTTTAGTCTTATACTTACTTGTGAACGCCATTGGCTAGTCCTCTTAAAAATGTTTATTTATAAAATGAACAGCACTTAAGTAGGTACCAATTATTATTTTCTTCTCGACAAGTTGAATTATTAAATTTTTTACTTGCAAATAATATAACGTTAATTAATGTTTGGCTAATTGGCTAAGGAATTCAGATCTTCATATTAAGATTTCTCTGAAATGCTAATAAATAATTATATGATACGTATTACTATAACTATAAATAATAGCTATTGTGACTCTGTCCTTTAAAAAAAATTACAGTAAGTCTTTCATTTCTTTTTAAAATGTATTATTCTGGTTTTTGATAAATGTTTTAACTTGTATGCAACAAGTTAAAATTTGTTTCCAAAAATGTTATGATCATTTAGGGTTAATCCTTCTGGTTTTCATCATTTAAACGAAGCCTGTTTTCAGGCCGGCGGATGTTCAGCTAAAACAGTAAAAAAAATGTAAAAGGCATCGAGGGAATGCGGAATTGTGCCAAACAAAAGGCGAATGGGACGCATTTAATCCTGTCCGGCCGTCTCGTTTCGACGGCGCGGAAAGAGAAAATTGAATTTATTATCGGTTGTATTTGAGTGACGTGTTATTTCACACGCCAGTAAAGGAAGGAGAAATCCAATCATTTAAGGTGATAGCTCGGATGTAGTGAATGAACTGACTGAAAATGTCTTTCCGATTAATTTCTATTTGCAATATTTCGTATCGGAAATTGATGTAGTTTTAAGTATTTTACATATACGCTTCCATTTCGCATATAATTTTAATTTTAAGAGACATACATTTATAGCTTATGTATTATCTTGTTAATATTAAGTATTAGAATACTTCTAGTGAGTAGGGTAGTCAATATTGTAATAAACAATATTAAAAACAATATATATTAATTGATTAACTTTTAAAAATAGGGAGTAAAATAGGCGGGTTTTATAAAAAGGGCTGTAACTAACCCTATATCGAATTTTAATTGGCCAGGATATGCTTCAATAATGCCAGGAGGGCGATGGTAAAGCACTAACTAAATGTATAGAGACCCTAGCATTAGAACAATTATTTTTTAACCACGATTAACGGGAAACGATTGGGGAAATAATAATTATTATTATTTATTGGGTATTGTATAACATGTTTATTTATAAGTAAAACAAAAGCAAGTTTATATTTGTCTTGCAACCATCACCACAATTTAATATTAATGCAACTTATTTATACTCGATAGCACAATCGAAGTTTTTTTTTAATATTTGTATTTTATTAAATAAAACCATAACAATAACCATAACCACCAAAGTAATTTGAACCCTGTCATAACAAATGTAGAATATTTTAATTTAATATTTTCTTTTGATAAATATATCAAAGTAAATTTATAAACATTAAAGGATATGCTTCTACTAAACTAAAGTATAAACAATAAATTTGTAGGCATGTGCCTACGCACAAAAAAAAACACTGGATGACCCTGACGCTTTCATTCGCATTAACTGACGATGGGTACACAATGTACGCATTTTGGTGGAAATAGTTCACTGTTTCACTCCTTTTATTCAAAATGTGATGTTTTATAACTCGTGCTTAGAGTTCACCGGTTGCTGATAGTTTATCTCGCACATAAGTTAGTGATAGGCATTTTCGGCAGAGGTAAAACGTTATCGGTAAGTCCCTTAGGGTGCCTGTCAAATAATGCGGAGCGAGGCAGGGGAGCGGAGAAACGGAGAAATATTAACCAATAGGTTTGCAGAGTCCTTGTCCACTGAAGCGAAGGGGTGATTTTTTGCAATCCTATTGGTTAATATTTCTTCGTTTCTCCGTTTCGCAGTCTCGCTCCGCTACAATGGACAGGCACCCTTAAGGCCTGTTTTACTTCAACTAATGAACAACAAGTTTTGCCTTCACGGGTTGTGAATAAAAATCTGACACATAAAGACAAGACAAGACATCTTGTAATATCTCGTATACATGGAGTACATTTTTAAAAACTTACAATTAATTCTTGTAAAGTAAAAAAGTTCACCCGCGTTGAAAAAATTTTGAAAGTAAATAAATAAAATTAATATTTTCTTCCTAACACGGACAGAAGAATAACCTTTTTTAAGCCAATAGCACATTTAATTGTCATGTTTTAAGTATTTTATGTGTTAAATGTATGAAAACTAAAATCGCTGATATTTCAGTTCATATCTCTGGCAACAATCGTAATAAAAACACTGTCATTCAATTTGTTATTATAATTAAAATAACTATACAGAAAAAAGTTATATTCAAACAACATACCCGCACCGGTTTTTAATAATTTACATAAAAGTTGTTTAAATGTTAATGAGTTAGTCCGGATTCTGTTCCACGGGACAGGGGTGATGAACTAAATCTCAATAAGGATTTTGCAACATGTGTTCATTCATAATATAAAAAATAAAACATATTTTGACATTTTGTTTATTTGCACTAACAAGAGGCTCAATTCACGACTTCATTTGTGCGGTCATATATTTTTGATTGCGTCCTAATGCGTTATGCGAGCTTTATATTTCTAATCATCAATAAATAATTATAAATATATTTATAATTTACAATAAAATAAAATTATAAAGTATAAAAGGAATTAATATTTTTGTGTTGAAACAAACAGTCAAAACAAACAGAAAAAAAATATTTATATCTTTTTAGTTTTTGTTTATTATTATTGTGCTGTGCAAAAGATTTATTTCTATATCACCGACAGACAACTCAATACTATTTATGTAACGTAGTTTAAAAACTGTTTGTATATTACAAATATTTTGTTAAAATTGTAATTACAATAAATCAGCGAGCGTGCAATAACAGTAAAGCATTATATTAATCTTGTTTATATACATTTTAATTAATCAGCTTAATACATACTGTGTTGTTACATATAAATACAGAAACTCAATTGTTTTTATTGGAGTGAAAGATGAAGCAACAAATAAATAAAGTGAATGAATCTAACGAAGAAATTAGATACATTCTGAAGTTTGATTACAAAAAAGCAAAAATTCATTTTAATCCGCGATAAAAAGAGACGTTTAAAGACCTATTTACGATATCGCCAAAGAACCGAGGACTGACCACAAAAAAGTTTTCACCAACTTGAAAGCTCGATATTTGGGTGCCACACGAGCTCATTAAAAGAAACCTAATTAATTACTCATTTGCGATATTGAAACGTAATTAAAATGAACCATTTTAGAAAAGATTGATCACTGGTGATGAAAAGTGGATCACCTACGACAAGAACATGTGCAAACGATCATAGTCAAAGGGTAGTCAAGCTCCACAGACCGTCATGAAACAGGATTAACACGCAATAAGGTGACTGCCAGCTGTGTATTATGTGGTACGATTTGAAGGGCATCGTTTATTATGAGCTTTTACCGCCGGGTAACACCATCGAGATTTTACACTTTAGAATTATTTGGGTAGTGTTAGATGAACATCAAGAGAGGATTATCATAACTACTTGTTCCATTTTTTTTCCAAGATTTCTACAGAAACGAGATTATGTCACTACCTATAAAATCGCAGCAAGTTATCGAACAGTTATATATGTAAATTGCAAATTTAAGACTATTAAATTTCAAAAGTCTTAAATTGGCATATAATATATAAAGAAACTTTTCTGGACCTAATATATTTGCCAATACAACGTCGACCGAGGGGCCAAAGTCACGAGTAGATCCCTGGTGACCGTAATTAAACAACCATGTTTATTATGATCAACATACTCGTAATATAAGGGTTGAACGTCTTAATTATAAAATATTCAATTAAGATCATTTATATGTATCAGTTTTATATGTTTTAGCAATAATATTAAGTGCGTATTTAAATTTAAAATAGATTAAAATGTCATTAACATTAAAAATTAAAATACATTTTTGGTCACGTTATTCGGGTAAAAAGCAACACTTGGAAAGAAGTGCTTATAAAACACTGTTTAAATAATTGATTGATTTTTAAATAAATATTTCATTCAAAATTGATTTTTTTTATCTTATTTTTATACTATTTTATGTCACAGTATCCGAAAACCGCAGGCGATGTTAAGCATTACGAATAAAAATAATAATAATTAAGTATTACGAATAAAATATTACCGTGATACCAAATTATTGTAATGAACAGCGAACTTCGATGTAGTTGGACACGTCATTTGTGCGACTGTGAAATTATATACATCGAACAATGTTTACAAATCCGGCAAAACTGATCGATTTAATTATTATAGGCATGGTTAATAGTTAAACGATTAAAAAGAAGAACCTACTTTACCTAACCCTTTCTAATCGTATTAGAAACTTTTAAACCGAAATCTATCCAACTCTTCACACATATTTTTGACAATCACTACTCGGTTGTAAGATATCACAATTGCAATTAGTCTCCATTTTGTATTAAGGCTAATATGCTACAGGCATAAAAATACTATGTACAAATACTCGTAAGATCGATAAACGTTATTAGCTTATAACTTACGCTGAAGAAATACTCGAGAGACTATCTACCTACTTTTATACGTATGCAGCGATGATTGTTAATAAATAAGTAATGGCCTACTGGATGCAGCTCAAATTATTTGCGATGATGGATGAGCTGTCAGTAAAGGTTGTTGCCTGTCACGCTTACAAACTTCGGTGGTTGTGTTGCACGAAATGAAAAAGGATTCTGATTACTTTAACAAACCTTAACGTTTCGAATTATGTTAAATTATAACTTCTGCAAATTTGCACGCCGTGACTGATTAGTGATTTGAAAATTTACTGAACACGGATTACTTTTAAATAATATGAGTAAATATAACTTGTTGAAATTGTTAATATATTTTAACATTCTATTAATAAGAATGGTACAAATATTAGTACACGTATATTTAAAATAACAATGTTAATCGAATAATTTTACATACAATTTTTAATAGGTATTCTGTATAATTTACTTCTTAATGTATGATTTAAAAGCTTTTATTACTTCTGTTTAGTAACTTAACTCTATAATAATATAAAACAAAACATTTAATAAGAAAGTGTTATTTATTTTTTAATTTCTTTATATTCATAGTAGTCGCATAGTCTACAACTTAATATTTGTTTTATTTAAAAACAATCCGAAGAAAAAACATCTTCATCTGAAGTAATATTTGAAGAACATTTAAGTTTTGAAGTACAAATAACGTGGTAATTTCAGAAAGTGCTTGTTAAACACCTCTTCATACGAGAACCTTAACATTACTCTTAAGTCCTTTAAATTCGATGACTGTGAACATTATCGTGACTTCAAAAATTAGTCACCATACAGGCAGAGATCGAAATGAATACTTACCGATTTTATGGCTATAAATTTATCGATGCTATCTATATTATTAAAAGCAACGAAATACAATTTCGTTGACAACAACGCTGTTTAATTACTTCAATGGTATGTCTTTACTATTTCTATTGACAATTATGGTCAAATGCCGACAAGAAAACTATTAATAATTTTAACACTAATCATTATTTTTCGTTCTTTTCATACATCTATATTTTCTATTATTGGTAATATATTGTACTTATTATTTATTTATTTGTATATTATTAACATAATATACAAATAAATGCATAGTTATGAATATATTGCAATTTTAATTACGATTTGTCCTGTATAATCACAAAATATTCCATTTTAATATAATAACAGTAATAAACCGCGAAAAGGTGGTATGGACTACTGGGTAAACACTAAAAAATATTCTATTTTTTAAATGGCGTATTTTTAAATTAAAATAATTATATTCGAAAATAATAGCCCGAGGAACTCGTTCGTTTGTTTTATAAATCTATCTTATATTGTTAGACTTGTATAATTATATGTTTATGATTAATCTATATATAAATAAATACACGCAGCAAATACATATAATAGGTATATTTAATATGTTGTAATCGCTGGTTTCATAATTACCTCAGTGAAGTCATTAGTCAGGCTTCGAAGTTATTTTATCCACATAATGAACACCTCGTTGCTTATCTGGGCAACTTTAGCTGACAGGTTAGCAAGTTTTGATTTATTTACTTTAGTTTGTTACACATTTGTTGTGGTGTGGCTGATATGTAAGAAACTGTTCTTTTTATTCAAGTATTTTTATGACACAAACATTATTTACCTGACTTTTGTTGCATTTTAAGGTTAAGTTATGAATAGTGATAACAACTTGCAATGATGGTTAGTAATATTGAGACGTATGTATGTAATAATAAACGCTGTCTGCGATTTAATAATTATGTTCTTCGAGTTACAGTAAACACACCTTACTATAGATGTCTCTCGTGGTGTCACTCGCATTAAACAATATCTTCATTATTTGTCAGAATAGTTGTCGTTCTGAATGGTCACAAAATATTTTATAATCTATAAATATCCCCAATTAAAACGCACACTATTCCCAATAAAATACAAAAAAAAATTTTACCCTACTGCCGAATAGAGATTTTTAGTGTATGTTTACATATAAAACTAATACGTTAAAATAAACAAACTTTTCAGCTTTATAGTATTATTGTTAATATAATGGAGGGATAAAAAAAGTTAAATCCATGGATCCAATGGATCCATGTCTAAAACAAATATGCACCTTGAGCATAGGTTGACCTCGTATGTATTAAAGTACGACCTAGATTCATATCTCGACTATCCAGACTTACACATTCGTGACGAACGTTTAGACTAAATTTTAAACTAATTTCTTAAAATAAAACTGTAATAAGAGACATAAAACATTGAACGGATGAATTATTTTATAATATTCTTATGATAATTTAAAATTTTTAGTTAGGAAATATAATAATTGAACTCGCATATTTCATTAGAATGCCAATTTATTATTATTGAACATATTAATTAATCTTTCCAACGTTTGATTTATCCATTTTATTATAAATTATGTCTACATAATTATGTATTGTTAATCTGAAATAAATTATTATATTATACTAGGTGATTTTTGCGATTTCACCTTTATTTCCTGCGCTACCTTAGATTGCAGCATTGTAATTTACCTACATCTTATAAGGTTCATCCATAAAAAAGCTTACCAATGCAAAAAGATTTGATATAGTATTTCCTGAAATTAACACGTTCAAACAAGCTGATTCTTCCATTTATCATATTAGTATTAATATCCATATAGACAGTATTCATGTAATCAATATTGACATAATATTAGGTATGACAATCATTTGGTCAAACAATCGCGAGTAGGGACAAACAGCGAGGGAATCAATTACAAACAATTTGCTTAAGCCTTAACAATTAAAAGTGAAAAAATATTTGTTATTTTTTGACGAATAATATTTCATCGGCAGGTTTAGCATTTGTTTGATGATTGGCCCGTGGCGCAGATGGCAGTGGCCCTGTTTTCTGCTCCAGGGTTGTGGGTTCGATTTCCGCCCAGAGTCTGGGTGTAATATGTATTTATTTATATATGTATCATTTATACGTATATTTATTTTAAAAAATGTATATCAGTCGGCTGTTACCTAAAACACAGGCATTAAGTTGCCTACCTTAGGAACAGACGACCGTGTGTGTATGTAAACATATTTATTTATTTATTATTTATTTATTTTTTTATATGTTTGACCATCTTGTCACAGTGATCACTGGCGCTAACAGTTTGCTGGTTCAACCACGCTCATGACAAACATTCATTTTGTATCATACATACGTTTGTTGCTTTACGAGTGTTTGTGCTATATTTGTTTCCAGATCCTCATCACAGGGTATCCTAATGTATTAGAAATTGAGTGTGCTATTATAGTTGTTTATAAGACACAATATACTTATATTTACAGCCGTGAAAATTTTTGTAATCATTTAATATTTTCTTTTTACCCAAATAAAAGTAACAATTTTAGTATAAATATGTGTCATTCTAGTATTTATGCTCTGCTCAGCATTTTACAAAAATGTAACCCAACTTTAATCTATCTTATATAGATTATTTTCTAACATAACATGATCTGACTGACTGATTCATTATTGCAGATCCTAAATCAATAAACCTACATAAACGTATGAAATTATATTTCAACAATTTCGGCGATGGCAGCTTTTTACACAGATGAAACTCCATTGCATTATACGAGTACAACTAGTTTCATAATCAGTTTCCACTCCTTAGAGAACTCCTCAGAGGGACCAACAAAAAATTATGTACCGAATTTTGTGAGATTATGCTCACATCTTCATGCCAAATTATGTTGTTTACAGGTTCAAAAATTTCTAATCTTCGCCCACGAAGGAATGAATTATTCCCGGTTCCATATTGTCGCACTATTGCCCGAATTAAGGCACCAATATCGCGTTCATTGACGTCATTCAACACGCTTTTTAACAATAATATCCATAGATATAAGAGATCCATTCAATGACAAGTGAGCAACCTTGGTTCTTGAATTACTAAGGTACTCTTAGAATGTTGAATAACCTGTTAACAATTATCCTCATAACCTAAATAGTATTAATTAATTTAAAACAATTAGAATATTGTTGATAGTTTTGTGTTTCTTCACTGCCTTTTATATTTATGTTGTAGTTCATAATGTAATAATAATAATCTAGTTAGTGTAAGTGTCAATGCTGTTTTAATAAGATGTAAATAAATAAACAAAGTATAAAAATAAAATTACTCGTTACTGGTATACATGTACAAAATGGTAGATTTCTAACTTCAAGTTGAATAATTCCTTATCGCAAATTTATTGTTATTTATTCGTCGATTATTTTCCATTAAATATACAACTTTAACAAACCTTTCACATTATGACGTTGATATCTCAATGTGGTGAGAGTTAACATATGCCGTTGTTTGTGCCGTGGCTACAATTAATGGGAGCATGGCGCAGCGTGTCTGCGTGTACAAAGGAGAAGCCTTGAAAGGGCCCTTAGGCGTTGAAGTGTGCGGGCTTAATGGAGATATGCACGCATCGCAAAAACGCACTATGCGTCGCTAAAAACAACATATATTTTATATAGTTTTTGCAATATTTTATCAGAATCTTTAGATACAAAACGATAAGCTCTAGCCGAAACTACAAGCCAGTCAAAGAAAAACAAATGTAGCAACATCGAGTTACATCGAAAAAACTTCGTATATATGACCACAGCATAAACTTCCTGAATAAAATAGCAATTCTACTGAAATTACTGACCTTCGAATGCTGTCAAAGCAATAAAGCGGGGTAACCAAAACAATAAAACATAAACAATTTACTCGGGCCACACACATCGCGTATTACTGAACTGTAACTGCTACACTAAAGAAATAAAAGTAAATTGTTTTTATTATTTAATTGACGCTATAATATTATTATGGTCGAAGTATTTTACAATCGGCGAATGTTTATTACAATCATTTATTTGAAATTAAGTTAATAAAAATCTCACAAATTAATGTTTTACTAAGAATTATATTGGTCACCGGTCAGGGACCTAGTTCCCGATTTTGCTTCAAAGAAAGAAGAATTCTCAACAGAAAAACATAATAGCATCATTACAGAACTTCAATATATTTCTTTTAAAACCTATTGCTGCGAAAGTTTTTAATATCTGTATTGCGAAAAGAAGATTTTGTTAGTTTGTTTGCAATGCACATCTTTTTATCTCAGCCTAATTATTTCTGTGTTAGACACACGCGAGGCTCGTCTAGGCTAGTATAGCGTACTGATTATTTCCAAGAAGAGTAGTTATATAAAATTCTTATACAACCTAATAATAAAGCACTGTCATATATCCATTAAAAAAAAAACACCTAATAGCTATAATTAAATAAAACAATATATGTTAAACTTAATCCGATTAGCTATTATTGATGAATAAAATTTTTGAGTATAAAAACAACGAAGTTACCATCTAAATTCTCATTTTACAGACCTGACTGACTAACTTTATCCCGAGTTTATAACTATGCCGTCATTTACATATATCAATAGAATCGCTTGAAATGCGACCAGACCACGTCAAGTTGGTGCATTCATTCTTGCAACTAACGATGTGGCACCGCGAACCTATTCGATTTATTCTCCCAATATGGTGAAAGGAACGTTGTCGCCACAAAGCATAACATCGCCCTCACAACCTAATACGCGAGACTAGCAATAGTTTTTCATATGGAATGATGCCTTTTGCGTTATATGTAGGGTTGATTTTTGTATGTTCTTGCCTATAATAACCTTGTATACATACGGTACGTGCTCTGCAAATCAAGTGCCTTGAAGTACGGATGGGAGACGCGTATGAAAAATCGAGACGAGGGCGACAGGATAAGAGGTAAGGATGGGGGTAATATGGAAGGTTTAATCGGAAATGCGTAAGTGCTTTGTCCTTGACGCATAGTCACCTCGCCTCGTACTAAATAAACAATCATGCTGTTATTTGCTGCACATTTTTAACGTTAGTATTATTATCTAATCTGGTTTAATATAATATTTATAAATAATTAAGTATTGATTATTATTAAGTATTAATAAACTTAATTACAGCTTAAAAAACAATTTTTTTCTTTTATATTAATTATAAGAGTAGATTATGAATAATAATTTCATAAAAAATAAACGAACAGAACAAATATGAAAAAAAAAAGAACTTTATTATAGAACTGAAATGGAATACATTTTTTTTTTTGCATAATGTATATCTAAAACAGAAAATAATGAGGTATGCGACATATTTGAGTCATCGGGAGCTAGTTTTTAAATGTATTGCTATTGACCATAAGTTGCTTGGTACTGAGAACCAGTCGTGAAAAGAAGGGCTCGTTTAAGGTGCCAGTCTATTGAAGCGGAGTGAGGCCGCGGAGCGGAGAAACGGAGAAATATTAACCTATAGCCCTTGTCCACTGAAGCGGAGCGGAGATTTTTTGCAATCCTATTGATTAATATTTCTCCGTTTCTCCGCTCCTCAGCCTCGCACCGCTTCAATGGATAAGCACCTATATAGTACCCTACTCAGTATGGACATTAATAGTGATATGCATCTCGGCGAAGAATATTGTCGAGATAGACGGGAGGCGACTCACTTAAGAATTAGCCCGTCACTGATATCGAAGCGAACGCCAGCTGTCAATATGTAATAGTACTGATTGAAGGGGTTGAACCCCAATAATTAAATTGAAACGTTGTAGAAAAACACGTTCTATTTATGTCGCTTAAAGTTGAAATTTAAAGAAATAATATTTATACAGCGATTTTATTACTTGATTGATCACAGCTTTAATGTGTCAGTCGCGTGCAAGAAAAGACTAATGATATTCATGTTGACCCAATAACGTGGACGTTTTGACCTTATTTCCTACTAAAATAAATATAAATCTTATCAAAATCAGATTATAAAAGATATTCGAATTGAAAACATTCATATTAATCAATGAAAATGTTATTTATAAATCACTGTTTTATTTTAACAAATAATTCTTTATCAAGGTGTGTTATGAATTGTTACTTACTTGTGCTTACATTTGCATATACATTAGTTTTGTGTAACTGAGCGTAATATTGTTTAGTAGGGCCGGATGGTATACCTAGGCGTGCGTCACGTGTTGCTTGTCCACAGCCATTTGCATCTCAAAGCAAATCCTAATACTCAATTACTGTGTGTACAGTATTCTTTACACGCTTTAGTGGCGTATTTCATTGTGAACAGCCTAACTTTATGATAGCTTTGTATTTGAATATAGTTTATTTTGGTGTAATTTTAAAAAATCTATACCTACCTATCCAAATGTTTTAACGTTACCCTAGTTTTTAATTGTTTTAAAAAAAGATACAATTGACATTTTTAAGTAGATTTAGAGACAGATTTTTTTTTCTTCAACAATTATCTTCCCAGACTTTTTAGACTAGCATTTTTGCCATGTTCACCGATTTTAAACAAGTTATCACCTATATCAATGGTAAGTAGTACTAACGAGATGACTGCTTCTCTAAGAAGAGGATATAATAAGGTGGGTGGACCATGGAAGGCCACTCTAATGAGTAAACCCTTTTTATTCGTTTATTTACTGGATAAATGAAGGAAACAAATTATTAAGTAATACTTTGTTTTATTGTGTATTAAGTTTTATTAAGCTCTTCCAAATGGCCATGCAAGGGAAAATGGCTCCAAAGAAGGCCAATATTATAAATCAGTCATTCAACTTAAAAATGGAGTTGTAACAATTAATATATCCGCTATTACTAAAACCACATGAGTAAGAAACCGTACAGAGTGAAAGCTTCTAAGGAGCGAGCAAAATTTATACCTATTTTGGTAGGGTTGGCAAAGGAGGATACAATTTAATAAACAATAATTAGTTGTTCAACAAGATGACAAAGTTTATTTTTTCTTTTAATATTTTCAAAAGTAACTTTATCATTTTTCAAGGTATTAAAAAAATTCTTCTATCAAATTTGATCTTTTTTAATGATATTGCGATTAAAAAAAGAAAAAATTGATTCTTTCCTAAATATTTTTAGGACACACACACACACTTTTATATTAAAACACTATTAAAATAACCTTAAAACACTATTTAAATTAATAAATTATCATTAAATGAAAACTCGACGCGCGACGTTGCTGCTGCAGTCCTTGAGTTTAAGCATAGTATAGGCCGGTTTCTCCCGTATGTGACGAGGCGTGTGTGCTGACGCATACACGCGTCTCATGCTTGTAGTAGTGTACCTATCGTGGCGCGCTTGTATGAAGCTTTGCCTCTGTACGATTTATTTACTCATGTGCTAAAACTACATACTAAACTCTTTCATTTCACGAAACAATAAATGCTCAATATATTTTTATCATTTATAAAAAACTCAACGAACATTATTTGAACGCCATCGTATAACTAAGAATGTATTAATGAAAATTATATAAAAACAGTAGTTATGAGTATTATATTGATATTAAATAACTTACCGATGCGTTTTATAGTGAAATTATAAACTTTTTTTTAAACTTATTATGGGTCCGTTTTTTGTAAGGCTACAATGTTCCTAAGAAGACTACACTAAAATAAAAGACACTACAGACTAAGTAGGTATTGTATCTAATTATTACATATAATGGCACATAGTCAGGTTTGTAGTCAGGAATGTACAAAACCAACGATTCTTAAGATTAAAAAACGAAAATAGTTATGAAAAATGTTATGAAAAATGTTAGAAACTAAAAAGGATAATTTTGGATATTTTAATCACAATCTGGGCATAAAAAAATTGCTTTTTTATCTTCTGCACTTTTCTTCATCTATTTTTTCGATCTTTTGCTGTTTTATTGTTGTACTGTTCTTTTTAGCCGTTTTCTTTCTTCTCTTTCTATTTTGTACTGCTTCCATGGCACGTCTTAAACTATCTTCATCCCACGTACTACCTCTTTTTCTAGGTTCTGACTCTGACATTTGTTATATACCGGCAGACGCTTGTATATAAATTTTTCTTGGTAATATATTCAGCCTATAACGGATGGATTGAGTCTGATGCTAACCGATGTCCGATGGATGTTCGACTTTTATTATGAGGTGTAAACAACTCCCACTACTCCCAGTTTCATTAACATTTGTTAATTATTACAAGTAATAATTTTTTATACGGACCCCCCGTATAAAAAATTATCAGCTTATGCTTAAAGAACGAATATTAATCATGAACGAATCACTTTGTATTAAAAGTGCTTACTTATTGTTTAGTGATCCCATAACATTTCCACTTTCAACGTATCGGCTAGTTTATCAGCTTATGTGTTTATAGAACGACTATGACTTACGAACGGACAACGTTGTAATAAAAGGGCTTATTTAGTGATCCTATGACGTCTCCAAATTCAGCGTATCGAATAATCAAAGCTGTGTCGACCACTTACATTGATTTCGTAGAAGTAAACTAAACTAATAAATTAAACATTATAAATGTATGCGTACATAACACATTCATGAAACCTGAAATTATACCTACGTATAAAATCATCTGTTCAATTACCGACTTATTGTTATAATTTTTTTTTTCTTGCTTAAAATATGGTTATTATAACTTATCACAAACTTACTTTATCACATACTTTACCGTTTTTAACATGCCATTTTTTATATTCGTTGCTTTTCATGTTAATTGGTTTAGTTTATTTTCAGACATAACCTTTCCATAAAAGAAATTTAAAGATATACTGAAAATAAAATAATTTTGAAAAAAATTTCTAATTAAATCTGAGTTGAAAAGATGAATAACCCTTATAAATAGAAATATTATAAATATAAATCATTGTTTTATCTTTAACGGTACATATTTATAAATAAAAAGTAAGTGTTCATATGTTCATGATTTGTAGATGTTCCTTGTAAGGCCAATGTATCCTACCTAGCAAGGCAAACCGTCAAATTTTTGATTGGCGTTATAAGGAACCACCGGCTTTCCTAGGAACACTACCAATATTTTAACTTAAATCGAGGTAAAATTGTTATTTTTTTTATAAAAAAATCCCTATACGACAATTCACAGTAAAAAAATATGAGGAAATAATAGGTTATTTATCTAAAAACTTACATAATGCTGTGCGCGCGAATAACGAGTCTACGAAGCATGAGATCGCATTTCCACAATAGCGACGTTAACGGTTCGCCGCCGCGACTGTGATCTTGAGTTTGATGAATCTAGTGTGTATTAAAAAGAATATGCCAATAACTACGACTTTTTAATAGTTGGCCTTCAAAGGAGCGTGGCCTTCCATGGTCCACCCACCTTATGAAATGTTAAAAAATTAAAAAGTAATATTTAAAACTAACTTAATAATTACAAACTTTGTAAGGCATCAAATCAAATTTCGAGAGTTATATATACAAATAGTAATTTCTGTAAAACTGCTGTCCAAAACTGCTGAACAATAGTCAACGACAAGGACTAATTCGTTACTACGATGTTTAAACAGGACAGTCGTCAGTCATATTCAACCTAAAAACTGGTGGTATGTTTCATAGACGCAGATATAAACATGATCAACATTGAAATAAGATGCTAAGGGCCAGTTTCACCAGTTGCTATTAAGTTCCGAATAACCAAACTAGCACTTATTTTGACAGATAATCCATACAATTACCTGTCAAAAAAGTGTCAGTTAGGTTAGCCGTAACTTAATAGCAAGTGGTGAAACTGGGTCTAAATAAAGGTCTGTTTGATTTTTGATACTTGAATCTGAGCATATGTTAAGAGGCCGGCCCAGGCAACGGGGTGAAAACCGCGCTTTTGGCAGGACGCCACGCGTGTGTAAATTATCTAGCTGTAAGAGGTTTGTTTACTTTTGAAATACTAGCCGATTTATGTGGATTGGACTACATTCGCATACAAGGTTTAAAGAATTTATTCTCAAAAAGAAAGATTCACTTACATGAAAATAACATAATAAATGTAACAATACAAATAGTCGCCTTATAAGTAGGTACTTAGTCAACAGAATAGAAGAATATAATTAAGTCGTTTTATATATTTTAATCGCTATAAAAGTGCTACAAGCTTATATAATTTTTTTTTTTACTTAATAGACAATATTTAGTTTCTTTTTCGGTTTCTGTATGAAAACTGTATCATTATTATCAACTAGCGGCCCGCCCCGGCTTCGCACGGGTATTTAACTAAAATTTTAAAAATTATAAATTTATATTTTTTATCACCTACATGCGCCATCTATCGTATAATGGAAGCATATCGTTTTTATTTTTAGTGACATTTAACATAATAGTACTTATATTAATTGAAAATGATGTTAATCTAAAATATTAAAACGATTTCTATTCCTATCCGACATATTTAGTAAACTTTTAAGTTTAACAAAATAATAACTCAAAAGTAAGTTTTGTGAGTTTTTAAGATTCCTTAGACCAGATGGCGTTGGCGGCGTAGGTACCTATATCTATTTTCTTAAATATTTATTTTTAAATTTAATTACAATGAAACAAAAACTAAATTATACTGTGAGTTATTTCAAATTTTTATGTATTAAAGTTATTTACATTGGTTTTTGTACTTTTTACGTGATACGTGCACGACCAAAAACGATAAGAGATGACGCTGATACAAAAAAAAACGCGCTATTAAAATTTATTCTTGATGATATATAGTGTATTAATAAAACGGAGGTTTTAACAGATTTATTATTTGTATAGATTAAACTAATTAAAAGGTACGGCACACCGTAAAACAAATATTCTGTACTTTATTCGAGTATTTAGAAAATTTTGTTGTATCTTCAGCTTATACATATAGGTTTAGAGCTAGAAAGAAGCTCGGAAATCAGATTCAATCAAAAGACGGCAAAAAAAATTTAAAAATTACTCTTTTATTTACCTTACTTCAAAAATGAAACATTGACATTGCGAATACAAAAACTTTGCGTTAGCAACTTATCTTCCTTTTTTGTGTAAAAACTCGCAATTACTCTCAAAATGATATATATTTTTGAGATATGTATAATGTTGTTATAATTACATTGTGATGTCAATGTAAGTAAATATATTGCATAGAAAACATTAATCGGTGGGTTTCAAGCTACCAGGTTATAAATAGCTCAAATAGCTCTTCTTTGTACAGCCCAGCAATACATAACCAATATCAGCAGCGCTACTCCATAGTAGCATTCCGTATGATATAATTCTATAACAGTCGGTTAGTAACTTTCATTACAATAATAATGATTTATTTTTGAGAAAGCCAGTATAAAATATGTTGTGAAAAAATACAATATACTTTTATAAAACATTCTGCCGTTTAAACTGTGAGCAAATACACTACAGCATAAACGTGTATAACTGCGTATTCTGCAAAATCCTCAAAATCCCCGTATGGAATGACAATTGGCAAATTCCAATGAAGCTTTTAATCTAACTTTATTCTTTAACAGCTTATGTAACGTTAAAGACAAATTTGGTACAACAACATTAGGTATATTACTTAAGTTTGTAATGTACCTAATGATAATTATAATGTAGCCATTTCTGAATTGTAAGTGATTTTGCAACCATGACGTATTTATTTCAAACTCAGATTATTTTTACATTCGTTAAGAGTGTGTAATTAAAACTTAGAACGATATAGTTAAATCAAGGAATTTATATACAAACTGGAATGCTCACATGCACTTCAAAACCGTTCCTACACCCGGGATTGCATCTCTTTCTACCATGGATTTAAGGCAACTCTCGTAAGAAAGAGACAAAATACCGGTTGTCAACGAAATGCTCGGAACGATTTTTCACTTTACATGTTATAAGCCAATGTCAACCTTATGTCAAATGTTTCAAGGTGCATATTTGAATATACAATTTTATTAAGTGAGCATTCCAATTATGATAGAAATTTCTTGAGTTAAATTTAATATTATATAGGTACGTCATTTGTGTAATATTTTTGTAAAACTCCTTTATATTTGTTATTAATATTAATAAATTAATCATTGAATTTTCATACTTTGTGTCAAATATATAATAATATGGATTACATGTACTTATAAATTTTTAAAGTAACAAATATTAACTTTTTTATATATTTTTCCTTATAAAGTATATTTTAATGACTCTATAAACAGAAGCAGTTTTCGCATTTAGGGGTCGCTGTTTAATTAAAACTTTGACGGCGAAAAACAAGGATCCAACACTTTATCTACCGTAGGATTTAATCAATTTACTTTTTATACTTCAATGAATGTTTAAAAAAAACTTCATTTTAAGACGTCCAAGCTAAATTTGGTTTTAAAAGACTATCAATTATTTTTATATTAACGAGCATCATTCGATATAAAGCATTCGGAAATGTTTAAAAATAAATTTACTTTCCCTCACTTTTAGTCGACTCTCGGTCCAACTTCACAACTGTGACAATTACGTAGACAACGGATCGAGTGCCGCACCACGGCTGAACCTTTAATTTGTCACGTTCCGTTAAAACTTTCGCATGCAAAAACCTGTAACACAAACCGCGCCCGACAGTTGAAAGAAGCCCTACAGGAGTGAGTTAGCGAAAGTAATTAATCGCGAGCCGGGTGTCTGTCACCATGTCAGACTATCAGCCGGACGCGCACTCTTCTGGAAAATTGGAACTAGCGACTGCTCGGCGAAATAACCAAAGCCCGTGTGCTCGCTACAAATTCTGAGCAACAGTGTGCGTCCGATATCTCGGACTTTTTTTCGTGCTGTCGTTTTGACCTATGAAATATATTTTCGTTTACAAAATATGAATGAAACTAGATTTTTTTTTTTATGTAGAAAAATTTATTATTACGCGATTTTTTTGTCTTTAACTGTATGTAATATATTTTATTTAAAAAAATAAAAATATAAACACGTATAGGTGTACCCATGATCCACATGTTGAGCAAATATTTTAATACTATTAAGTATCGGATTGCGCCTTAAAATTTCCATTTGGGCTTCTTCAGCTGTTGCATAAGAAATGTTTTGTACATAATATGTAGGTGTTACAAAAATAAGTGTTAAAACTTTTTCTAATTTGAAAAACAAAAAGGAGTTAAATATTTTATTTTAAAACAATATATTCAAATAATACTTATTTCTGAATTATATTCGTAATGTTCAATAAGACGATTTTGTTGGTTGCGAGTAGTAAGAATTAAATGAGAATATATCTCCATCGTATTTTTATTCATATAACATTACCGTATCTTTCTTTTCCAGACGGTTTAAGCGTTGATTATTCAGCGGTATCACTGCGGACCATCTGTTTTGTTTATCGGTGGGATTTATGTTCTTATTTATGCAAAAATAAGGTTCTATTTCCAACGAGATGTTCACGAAAAAAGGCCAAAGTCTGAAGACATTATTTTGTCACAATAGTGCGTTCCGCCCACTTCGCGGGCTACAGTAAAACCTCTTTGGTGATGCACTGCTTTGGGGAACGAATAAATTTAAAGGCAGCCGAGACCGCAAGAGTAGTGCACACAATCTTTGTATATAGACATTTGATTTAGAACACCCGAAGGTACAGTGAACGTCCACACAAAAGAATAACGACTATATTATGGCAATTTCACGTAAAATATTACATCTTGTATGCATCTAATATGCTAAAAAGTTAGCGTTTGTTTAAAACTTTAGAAATTTTTAATTTCGGGGAAGCGCAACAAAAATTACATTAACTTATACTTATTATGCAGATCCGACGTATAATTTTGACACTAATCGTATAATTTGTAAAAAGAATATTTGTTGCCATAAATAAATGTTTTTTCATCACCATTTAACCAAAGAAAAACTACCTAAGTTGGGTTTATTAGGGTTGTTTAGGTACAAAACCAAACACGAGACATACGCATTAAAGACAGTAACTAGAACCGCAGTCATAGCGTGAGAAGCACTGTAACCACAGCGCTCGTGGCGTCTCCACAAACCGCAAAGAGTGGGTAATCTTATACACGAAGCTTATCGACACTACCTTTCATGGTCGCTAATATCGTATTACAAACACTGTCTTACGAATGTAATAAAACACTTAAGTACATACAATATAAACCTTACGTCAACTGTATAAGAACTCCATTTTTTCTCAGACAGCAAAGGCTTTTGTGGTTAGCGACGACCGATTCATAGATTGCTTTTTGTCCAAGTTGATCGAATAAGAATAAAAAGCAAGCGTTCGACGTAGGTGGCTATCATGTATCGGATTCTATCTTGTGGAACGTTTGCAAGAATTGAATACTCTTACTTTTTTCTTTTATGACTAAATCCGATATGACTGATGGGATTTCAAAAATAGCCAATTCTGGATTAAAATAGATTACATTTTGAGAACCTTTTTTACAGATAAAGCGAAAAAATAATAGCCTCAGCCTCCTAAATAAAGACAGTAGGTAGGCAAATAAGATTTCTATTAACATTGTTGAAAATTCGTTAAATCTTATTTTAATCAAAGAAATACTCAAATCAATTTAACAAATAAAATTTAAAGGATATTGCAACAACGTGTATAAATTTTTGTAGTCTAAAATTCCGTACTGCCGAATTTGCTTTCAAAGAAAACCTCAATCAGAGAGATTCATAAGAAAGCCGCCTTGGTTTAATATGCACCTCACAATGGTAGGGGAGCGAGTTTTGAAGGAGTTCTTGTGACGGTACTTTATCTTGCCGCAAGCTCCCCTTTTATCGTGGGACGAGAATACGATTAGAAGTCTTAATCTTTAAAGAACTGCTGACGGAGGTGACCGGAATCTAACTTTCATATCTTTTACTCGTCCTACCTGTAGATGTAATTCAACAAAAATAAACTCTTTGGTTTAATTTAAAGTTTTAAAGAACCATTAGTCAATTATTGTGGGGTTTATTAAAAATAAAAGTCCAGAATTAATATTTAAACCGAAAACATAGTGTGGAAATTACTTTTGGTAAACATTTTATGGCTAAACTTTTCCCTGGAGTGTGCTCTTGTTAACAAATTTTTGCGCAACGGTCAAGAGAACAATAGGAGATCAAAGGGATTCCTTCTCGCCAACCAGGGGTGATTTTTGAATGCTAATATTCAGACATTTCATACTTCTGACAACAGAATATTGTTAAAACAAAGTTGTTTTAAACTGATTTCAATTAAAATATTCTATCGGATACATTTTGTTTAAATAGCTCTTTTCTTCATATAGGTACATATTTTCTTTGAATTTTATTAAATTTTAGAAAATTCAATGCATAATCTTCTAAAAAAACGTTAAATTTTATAAAAATTACTAATTTTTCATAGTCTTCTAAATGTTACTAATTAAATGTGTACTTGAAAAACAACTACATATCGTTATTATTACCTATATGTAAAACCGTCATTGTGTCCAGGTTTTAAATCTTAATTGCTTAAAAATGTTTAAATGTTAATGAAGCAGGGTTACTAACCTTTTAAATTAAAAAGGGTTTTGTTAAGCCGGAGAATTTAAAGGTAAGTAATATGTACTTAGAAGTTCCCTAATTCTCGTAACTTTCTGGAAATTTAACCACGTTCGCTCCAGACCGCTTCTGATTAGAGATATTTTTACTCAACTCGCCACTCATTGAGCGTTATATATTAGATTATAATTTCACTGTATATTTTTAAATTTATTTTAAAATACACCAAATTGAGAATTGAAGAACAATAATTTTAGTTTTACAGTAACTTAAAATTTTTAACCTCCAATCAGTAAATTCTAACTAATTATAATTCTAGTCAGTAGTTAATAAGCAGCATGAAGTGACTACAAGGTATTTTAAAATTATTAGTTGCCCGCAATCAGTTTTAACGAAGCTAGTTTTGCAAGCTACCATTGTTAAGACAAAACAAATGGCCGTATCAACTAACCATTATAGTAATGATAGAGAAATAATTTAAACTGCATTAAACTGTCCTTTGAGATACAACAAGTTCGAGATAAAATCGGTAAATCATAAGAGTCAAAAGCGTACCAGTAATTTATACACGTCAGAGATAATAATCTAGAAAATATCTCCTGAAATAGTGAGGTGTAGGCCGAGGCTACATACGACTAACGAAGAATCTAAGTATTTATAGTTAAGATTTTTTTTTTTTGTATTCCCGATTACAAAATTTTATAATAATAATGTTTGTAATGTAAGTGGTCGAAATTGAAATATTGTGATGTAAGTGGTCGAAAAAAATATGTAATGGAAAATATAAAAAATATTATATAAAGAATTGTTAACATTAAATAAGCAAAACTTAAATTAATTTAATAATTCATAAAGACATTTTCTGTCTCTATTTTATAAAAATAAAAAAACAAAGTCTATAAAAGCGATTTTCATAATACCAACACTATTTTTTCTGTTCTCTTATATTTACGCGAATATTACTCATTTAATTGAAAGTCTATATCGGATTTTATCGCGTTTATTTGTTAAAAACTTTACAGTTTAACGATTTTATTAATTAATTAAATTATTTCCCGACGTTTCGGACCCTTTACAGCGTCCATGATACCTTACAGTCCCCCGAGATCATGGACGCTGTAAAGGGTCCGAAACGTCGGGAAATAATTTAATTAATTAATAAAATCGTTAAACTGTAAAGTTTTTAACAAATAAACGCGATAAAATCCGATATAGACTTTCAATTAAATGACTATTTTTTCTCTTAAAAACTGTCATACTATGGATAGATAAAACGTTAATACGGGCGAAGTTTTGAAACGGCTTACCCGTATTCCAAGCAAAAGGCTGGTGTAAAATACGTTACATCGCGAAAACTCAGTACGAAACATTCCACAGGACGATCGATTTGGATTAGGCTTCTGTCCGCCGACCCGACTGAATAAACAATGTGACGACCGCTCTACCCTTTTAACGAACCCCTCACTAGACTCAAAGGAGAATCCACACATATCATTTGGAAGCGTATTCTATGAATGAATTTTAATTCTTTGTGAATACTACATACTCTTTAAATCATCGAAAGATACAATTCTAAAATAGACGTGAAAAGTATTGATAGCGATTATTCCTATAAATTAAATATCTGGCAAAAATTATAAAAGGACTAAAAAATATTTTCACTGTGCCCAAACCAAACTTTTATTTGGAAGCAGTGTTATCCCAAACTATTGACAAAAAATAACTACGTAGTTGGCATAAAAATTATGCAATTGGTTAGCGTTCAAAAATTCGTAGTATATTTTTTATATTAGGTATACCACATCCCTTGTACTGAAAAAGCATTTGTTACGACATCAATATTAATTTAAAAAATAACTGTTTCTAAAGAATGAGCAAATATTGAGATGCTGTATATTGGATATCTTCACTGTCTAACTTCTTTTTTTTAAACATTTTAGACATTATTGTATGTATTAAATACGTTTTCATAATTCAGATAACATAAATTATATTTACAAAACTTTTTTAATATAGACATTTGACTTATACTACATTCAACTAACTTTACTTGGCTTCTGAAGATAGAAAGTAAAAAAAATCTTATATTTCTTTAAAACTTTGTGTAGGTACTTAAAGTTTAATGAAAATATCAATTGAATAAAAATATAACGGAATATTAAGGGTATTCTCTAATTCCTAGCAAGTTAATAATATGTAGTTCTAGTAATAAAGTTTATGGCCTTTTATCATTTGAATGGTGTTACATACCACATGCAGTGTGACATCAAATCAGCATCTTACCTGAAATTAGAAATAAAAACTATATTACATATAATTTAAAGTTAAAAAATAGTAAATAATTGGTATAAATTAATAAAATCCAACTTTATACTTTTATAATCACAGCCATTATCTAAATTTTTTTTTTTTTTTTACGATTTATACATTTTAAAATGTAATTATACATCATAAATAATCATCCAATATATTTATATATCTGACAAGCTGTCATGAAGAAAAGATTAATATAATATATTTTTTTCATCAAAGGGAAAAGTAGGAACACGTTCGAGAATAACGAACGTTTACTAAATATAATGCCAACAAAAATATGAAGCAGTTTAAAGTTATGAGAAGTTCACAACTATACTTGTCGCAAAAGTTTGACCGTTAACAGAATATACGCGTTCATCTATTAGGAAATATTATAGAGTTCCGAGGCTTTGCTACATTCAGTGGCATGTTTATATTCCTATCGCGTGAGTGGGATGCTTCTTACCTGCCCTACATGATTAATTTGTATCCTCCAAAATAAACTTTGAGTTTCAACAAATAAGAGTCAAATTGAAATAACAAAAGGGAAATAGCCACACAAACTTCCTAACAGTTATGCCCGACGTTGATTTGAATTATGTTGTTAGGTAGGCACTATTTTTTTATAAAGGCAATCAGTAAGCAATTGGAGCAATATCAACTTGGGCTTTACGTTCCAAGTTCAATACACATAATTTGTAGTATAATTATTTTCACATTATTTTAAATTCATATACATTTGTACATACTTTTTTGTTGTATGTGTTGTGTATAGGTATAAATATAGAAAATGCTACTGGGAATTATCCATACCTATAGGAAATTCTCAGTATTCTTCTAAAACTTACGTATTTATAATTTATTTACCAAAACTTTAGATATTATCACAAAAATATTTAACGAATATGAAGTGTTTGAATGCTCTAATCTCAGGATCATTACTGAACACATTACTACTAAGCTATAACAAGTTGTACATTATGCTATAACTAAGTAGAAGCGCAGTATTAAGGTCAACAAAGGTTAAACCGCAAGATACGTCCAGTAACATAGGTATATATGTTTAGAAATAAAAGTAGCAAAATTTTCAGTAATCTTGATTTAACGAGTACCTAGTAGAGACACGTTGATTATTATAAGTTAATGTCGATATAGTGAAACGTTAATATCACAAAATAAAATCGTGAATAAATAAGAATAAAGAATGTATATATAATATTTACCTATAATAACAGATAAAATAAATTCAATAAAATAAGGTTATAAAAAACAATACGTCTTTCCAAGTCCCTAATTTGAAATAATGATATAAGCTAAGGATAAATTAGTCATTAGAATCTGATTGAAATATTAGTAATTTGTTTAAGAGAGTTAAGAACGTAAATAAAATCACGTAAATAAAGCCGTTGCAAGGAATAAGCTTCTTTTTCACCACAACGATTTGTTAAAAATGAAGCTCAGAATAGTAAAGCCAATGCCAATCAAACGTATCTAAACCAGTTAGTACGCGTACAATACAATATAAGCGCGCAAAATCCTATACCAGATACGCGGGGACAATAGCCTGCGGTTACGTCACAAAAAACGAAAAATAAACCTTAGTGAACGGTTGAAAACTAAAAGCTAATAGGTTGTAGGTGTATATTGGAAATCGAATTGTTTCGTAAATTTTACAATCAAACTTTGTTTTAAATATGACCTGCATTTTCAGTTTAACACTTTTATCTGATAAATCTATGGCCGGTTTTTATTATTATCCTGTACCCTAAGGAACCTTATTAAAAAAAACTCCTCAATCGATGTCCTTATAGATAGAGAAAATTTTCACAGCATAGGTTTTACTATTACAAAACACGTTAAAATGAAATAATGTTAAAAATGAAAACGGTCTCCGTGCGTGTTTTCAATTCGTTCTTTATCTCGATCTTAACAAACACATATTGTATATAAAGTATCGTAAAATAATATAATATGATGTTGTGGTAATTATCACAATCTAGGTTTTAAATACAAAAAAATAAAGAAAACTATAAATTAGAGCAAATAAAATTGCACCTATAGCTACCTTTTATTTTACAGCTAATGTAAAAGCGCGCCGTCGTCAGTCTGCGATAAGAAAAATCCAATGTTTACGTACACTGTCACGGTTTTTCCATTTCCCTTATTCCGCAATTCCGTCCTATATTGGCATTATAAAGTCGACGTTTTTAGCTCTCATTATAATGAAACTGCCTTACAAAACACGTTTGACCTAAAATATCCATCGAAAGCAGATAACTTAGTTTTGTTTAAATATACCAAGTAAAATTCAGTATATAAACGTAAGCTATTAAAGATTTGTACACAGCGCATGTGCAAACAAATATTTTAAAGTATAGAGCGCCATTTACAAGGTCTTGCCCCTCGTTGTAGTCGATATGAATACTGTACGTGCAGGGCGGTGAGGCTTTGAACTTGGCCTCAAGAGATCGTTGGCCTTTGCATAGATCATTACAGGTGTTGAATTTCTTACGCAACGTGATATTACGTAATTATCCCATTAGGGTTGTATGATATTTCGTACAGTTTAGTTTCACCTGTCAGAGAAAGTATTTTTACATCATCAACACCTATTACCATTTTACCAATCTGCAATGACATTTTAAGCATTTTTTCATAATAGTAAATAATTTAATCACTGTTTGGTATACTTTTGTGTTAATCTCGCAAAATTAAACATTGAGATATCTTATTTTTTAATATTAATTTTTTAACATTAGTCATGTCAATTCAAAGCCAACAAATGCATTGTTTCTACCTACGTACACCTACCACTTGAAATAGGTGTACTTATAACTTAAAAACGTCAAATTAAAAAAAAAATTAACGTGAATTTGATGAAACGGCAAAAGAAGATATTAAACTCGTAATTATATCGTCTAGAATAGATATAAAAAAACACTCAGTTTTAAATCATTCTACATTCTGTTGCATAATTTACATTAAAGGTAAATCAATTCAAAGAATTTTAACGTTGGTCTAACGCTAACGAAGTAACCAGTTTTTACGGATATAGATTAGGTGTTATCTTACGTAATGTACCCACCAATCAAATGTTGTCCGTTGTAAATTCATCAAAGAAACCGATCGCCGCCTGCCTGATAAGAAACACATTCGTCATGGGGTAACCGAATTATCTCTTCAATTTTGACACAGTTGTGTTGGATAAAACAAGATCAAGTCTTAAGCGAACGATTCAAATATTCATTAATGCTTTACTTTCCAAAATTTCATAGTAAAATTCCAGTAAAATGAACTGTTTTTAGAAAAAAATAAATATTTTTATATGTACAAAGATTGCAAGAAGTATACTGTCCTGACCAGGAATGATAAATGTATGATACTGTGTTAGATTTTTAGATGGCTTGTAATTTAAAGAAATTCGATTTTTAAGTTAATTAAATAATATATCCATTCGCATGTGAAGATATTTCATAGGGTTATTTACGAATACAAGAATATATTAGTTAAATATAAATAAAATAACGTTTTGATTAATATTCAACATTTTTGCTATAAATCAGATAAGAAATATGTTCATAATAATTTATACATAAGTATTACAAATGCTCCAAGCATTCTTGCCACCATTCCACACTGACATGATTTGTTGAGAATTATTAAACGTGGAATTGTTAATATTTATCTATTTAAATAATATATTGAATTTTTCATTCTCAATATTGATCATTAGCGGAGAATGCGGTCTTAATTTAAGAAGATTCAAATCCAATACAGCCTATGTGTTAATCTGAGTCTTCAACTATCTACGAATTAACTTTCATCGCAAACAGTTCACTAATACTATCGTGAAATTGTAGCAAATGACCAGCCATTCATCTATCGCCAAAAAAATTTGAGCATGGAGGAATTGATGTATTTGTTGCTGGATTACGTTTATAATATTTTGACTGATTTGCTCAACGCTCTCTCTTTTTACTTACGATCGTTTCTGAACGTGTCATTTTATTTGTTCGACTCTGATTTAGTTCAACAATCTTGTGTAAACTGTTGACTGTGATAACCTACGACCGGTGCGCTACTTATCCATCTCTTTTTTTCGTAGATATTTTTGTAACTGTTGTGTTTATACTACGAGTACGTTAAGTATGAAGAACTAAATGATATCATTTAAAATGTTGATACAATAAAATAATTTAAAATAATATTCAAATTCGTAATAATTTTTTTTTTTTAATAGGAGGCTTATTTGACCAATTTTAATTCGTAGTTTTTAGCAACTAACTACCTCTTTTCTACAGACTCAATAGTACTCTTAATAGTTAGTGTTCGAAAATTGTATTTAATGAATTACATTTAAATTTTATACCTTGGTAAGAAAACCAATTAACATTACTCCCACGCCTATTTATCATATTTTTTACCGAGTAACTTACGGAGTTTTTTACTGATTTTCATTTAGTTATTTTTGATATACAAGTATGTATTAAATTTAAATCTTCCTTTTAACATTAATGCATTAACTTGATGATAACGTAAATGTGGATTACAAATTTGTTTTATGGTTTACACGCAATATGTCACTGTTTCAAGCAAAACTATTTTTAAAATTACACTTCATATTGATATATAAACTTCATATAAATAAACCATTTTTACGCCGTCGTATTTACTTTTCTTTCTATCGACTATACTAAGAACAGAAGTAGACCCAAAATTAATCCTAGTTAAACAACTATTAAGACAACATACCCAAAAGACTGCTCCGTTTACTGTGACTTTTAATATTTTATGACTTGGTATGAAGCGAAAAGGTTTTGCTTTGCCTCTAACACGGTAGTAATTAAGTTTATACAAAATCAATTCATGCAAAACACAATCAAATGTTTTGACAGTTCACAAGACCATCCTTATGGCCTACTGATACTTCTATCTCATACTAGTATGCTTAATACTAAACCTACAAGTGTTGTCAGATGACCGCTTTTGAGACTTTAATCAAAATTGTTAAATTGTAGGTTTACATTTTTCTTGAACTTACTGCACGACTTTTTCTCAATATATAGCTAGTCATTTAACTGCTCTCGTAGATTTAGTGTTACGATGACCTTGTTGAATCCAAACATTCTCTATAAAAATGTTGTTTGCGATTTTAACGTAATTAAATAGTAATAAACTATACTATAATAGTAATTAATTTAAAAATAAAAAAATGTGTGCTATTGGTAATGAATGCAATGGAGATGTGATTATTTTTAAAACTACATGTTTGGTAAGAAATATTTGATAAGAAATAATCGTATCTCAGACAGTTTTTTTTTTCTGATAATAATAATATTAGGGCTTGTTAGCACAAAATATGAAAAAGTGAAAAATTTAATCAAACATACAACTAGTAGTATTTTCAATAGTTACTTAACCCTCACATAGAATAAACGTTTTCCTACAAAAACAATTCGTCAAGACTAAAACGAGCCTACTTTTGTTCGAAAGGAAAAATGTCGGGCCAAACAAGCGAGCAACGAGTTAGGCTGTAACAAAAATCCAACAAAGGGATGATTAACGGTTTTCCACCCTCGAACTCATTCAAACCGTTTCGATATTGAATCTGTTAGACGGAGTAAAAATGAAAGTTTTTCTTTTTCCTAAACTTTGACGTGTTGCCACTTTGTTTGAAAACAAAACAGAAAAAAAACATTACACCTTTGACAATACGCGGTAATAAATTAATCTTGTCAGGGCAAATGTTGTTTATATTTCACGTGTAAGAAAATATATCATATTACACAAGGGAAATAAAACTGATATCACATCGGTATCATTAAATTTTAAATAAATGAAATTTGAATTTGAAGTACAATAATATTATTTAAAGTCAAAGTCAAGTCAAAGTCAAAATATTTTATTCAGCATAAAATTATTACAATTATTCACTGAACGTCATGAGTCTACCACCAGTTCGGAAAGAAGAAGCCTCTGACCTGAGAAGAACTGGCGAAAGAAACTCAGCGGGACTAATATTTTTTTTTTTACGTAATGTTTTTTTTTTTCCAATGTAAATTGAAATTAACAATAATTCTCTGTAAGTTGAAATAGCCTAGTGGCGATCACATCATTACCAAGGCGTACTATCTTCTAGAAAATCGTTTATCGAATAGTATCCTTTAGTACACAAACGTTCTTTCACAATAGAAGCTTTTTGAACGTTTTCTGGGAGCCTGTTGTATAAGCGTATACATTGTTCATAAAAAGAATTACTGACTCGGCGTAAAGTTATAATAACTACCGATTATATAATAAGACGGTGACGGACCATGATTGTAATAAATGATATTTACAAAATGCCAATATTAGGAGGGACTGGATAAATAGAATTAATTCGAAGAATTTTTTAAAGATTTTTTCTGTTTCTCTGTATATTTGTTTTTACAAATCATACCAGAAGAGCCACATGAAGTTAGGTGCAGTTTTAAAAGTCGTGTTTACCTTCTTCTTGGCGGCTTCATCTTTTTAACATTTTATAGCCTGAGTTGCTTGCTTAATAGGCTATTCTAGGTAAAACATGTTTTCTAATAGTGAAATAATTATTAAAAATATATTGTGAGGAAAATTGCATGTTTCGAAAGAAACAAGGCAAGTACTGTATCAGCCTGTAAACCACCCATTGCTGAGCGAAGGTCTCTAGTAGGTATATTCTTTATATACGCCAACATTCAACAACAGTAGCCAAGACGCCTTTGCTTAACAACGTCCCACACGTTTACCGCCTGTTAATGCTTCCTCTTATAATATTAGAAAAGATCAGACTAAAAATAATTCAGTTACAGACATCAAAAATATTTCAATTATTTAAATCGGGATATTTACCGTATTTTTTTATTTTCATTAAAATCTTATATCAAAAATGTTAGGTATTTGGAAAATCTATTTAGAATTGTTATTGGCAACATCTATGTAGAATTAAATTCAATTTACCTTTACTTTTATTAACTTTTCCATTTACACTAACGAGATCTTTGAATCATAAACGACTGTAAAGCAAATATTTATAGAAACAATAATGCTATTCAAATCACTAAGGAATTTCAATAAAATCGATTATTGTTGTTATGAAGATTGTGCTGTTGAATACCAGTGGGACAAGGCACTTTCTTTATACCCTTTGTGTTTACAGCATTAATCCGAAAACTCAATAGACCATAAAGTAAGTGGCTCATCTGTCTTCCGCGGTCGTAAGTTCTCGGGTTGCATTTTTTCTGAATTAAGTATTCAAAATTAGCTCTTCGTATTAAGTTTCGCGATGAAAGCGTAGCAGGTGCTAATTCACCTGGTCAGCATATGCTCGAAACGAGTTACGTTAATTATATTAAAAAGTAACTTCAGATATTAACTTGGTGCGCAATTGCTAACGCATCCACATCAAGTGTTTATTTATTTTGAATCAAATGATGATTAAATTTATAAATATAATCAATAAAAGTTATAAAATGGGTTTTTTTTATTTTATTTTATACAAAAATATTCAATATATATATTTTTTTAATTATTACAATATTCGTACAACTTTCATTCACTAGTCCCAACACTTCCGTAAAGACCTGTAACTATAGTTGTACATAAGATATAATTATATTCAAATAGATACCACGTGATAATATTGCCCGGAATTATGACAATTAAAAACTCTTTCAATAAATTGGTAATTTAATCAACAAGGATTCATTTTTGTGCAGAAAACAAGCTTAAGACAAATTACATCATCTAAAAAGTTAGAGTCTAATCTCTTTAACGTGAAGTAAGTTTTTTTAAATTACTTTTTTTTATTTCATTTTAATTTAACGCTCATAGAGTGTCATTTTTCATAACAATACAGTAAAATAAAAAAAATATATTTTATGGAAAGCTTGAATGATGTTAGCGGTCCCACAACAACGAGATATTATAAGCACAATAAAAGTGACGTACACATCACCCATTACTCTCATATCAACGCCACCTATAACAACGTACGTAAAGTTTACTCATATATTCTATGTTGGTAGTAAAATGTTTCCCCAAAACCAAGATTTGTTTGAAAGACGTCATCGTACCACACACATATTACACAAGTTTCGTGCCGCATAAGCCACCTTACTTATAAATAACAACAAAGGCCTTGCCCTTATAGCGATAAACCTAGTTAATCAGTTGGTTGCACGCGGGCTTGTTTAATGACATAATTAAAAATCACCAGGCTAAGGAAGTTTGTTAGATTTAGTGGATCGGGTATGTCTAAAACGAATATATTATCCCTTATCAGATGAAACCACAGATATTTGAAATAAGGATGAAACTATGACCACACTAAAGCTATGATGACAGTACAAATATAAATATAGAGCTTAGAATATTAAAAAAAAATACAAAAACAAAAAGAAAAACAATACCACATTCTATTCAATTGTGCCATGCCTGTTTTCCAGATCAAAAACATTTCTCAAACACCAATTTTTATGAAATAATACCATAATCAAGATTTGTGTCACAAATATTACATAGACATTAATCTGTTTTCAGTTTTAACTAATTAGAAATTGGACCGTACACTAATGATAGCTTGCCAGGAAACTAGTCGGTACCACACTCAGGAATAGCAAGGTAATGAGTTTTGTTGTTCACCGGTCGCTGTATGATTAAGGCACGCTGCATAGGATATATCATGGTTGGTGCGTGGAACTATAAGATCGATGGGAGTTTCAAACAATTCCATTCACCTATATTAAACTTTGCAAGCGCGGTTTTGGAATACCTCAAAGTGGATTTCGATTGGAGTTAATTTTATGCACTAAAATTACTTATCATAGAGATTACAACAGCCAATGTCATCAGATAAACGAAACAAAACAATACTAGATAAATAAAATAGTTTCGGGCCAGAATAAGGGTCAAATTTTAAAGACAGTAGGTATCACTGAAAAATTTACGGATACATAATTTTCTAACATAAGAAATCCATGCAAAGTTTAATATATGAATTGTAAAAATAAAACTACACGATGAAGTATTTTCAGTAAAATTCCTAATCAATAAATATTTTCAGCAACTAAGACATTATTATTTTATTCCATGAAATTTTTATGCATGGTATTAAAATTACTAGAATCTTAGTTTCTTATAATTTTCCAGTAAAATCATGTCCGCAAACAATTAAGTGAGACTCGAACAGATTGGTTCGGTCCCGAGGCGATCGTTCCCAGCGAGGAATGTTAATTGAACCCTTCGACAGGGTCAACATCGGACACTTACGACGCTGCTATTGCCGGATGGTCATTGGGACAAGTGGTTAAACCATTATGTTGTCGTGTATTCATTAGCAAACGTTTCTTTGATTTGTATTGCAAAGGTAAACGTGAAACAATGTTCTGTGCAAAAATTAAATCTCCAAACAAATAATTTTAATTTTTTTCTTTAACGAAATTTAAAGATTCAATAACACGAACGCATGAAATAAAATAACATAGTTATTCGTGAATAAACTGAAATGTAATGTTCATACTAATACATTTAAAAGTTCAAAATTTTGTATATGTGTTAATGCCGAAAAGCCAATGATTCGCTTACGTTCACGTTCCAGTTGTTTAAACTGTAAAAAACGTAGCATCTTGTTTAAAACTGCAAAGCTAGCCACTTTTCTAAAAGCATCTACACCTATTTTCATTCTACTGGAGCCTGGCGTTCGTGGTGTGCGAAATAAAAACAGAAACTAAAACAAAATCAGCTTCCATGTTTAATTTAGCGGGGGTTGTCGACAAAAAACCTTAGTTGTGTTGAGGGTTTTTGTTGACCGAACGTAACAACGCAGGAATGCATTGTTCCCGTTATTTTGTCCCCGGTTATAAAAAAAGTCTATATTTCGTTTCGTTTCTGACTCACCGAGCTTATTGATATCACTTGAAATAAGAATTTCTATGACTCACGAGATAAGGCTTGATGTGTACAAGCCTAGTAATAAGTAATAAATAATAATCATTGACAAACAACTTAACGGTACTTAAAATAATAAAAAAACACAAAATAATATACTTTTTTCTTTTCTTTACATTTTATACAGAGTTACAAAGAAATATTTAACATCCCAAAACAATAGTACAAAAACGTATTTAAAATTTTTATGGTGTAACAAACGAATGAATATGTAGACTTTTTAAAAAATATTTTTGATTGTTTAATTTAAAATCAACATGAGGTGCATATTATATGAATTAAGAACATGAAATGTGACACTTTTCGTGTTTTCTAATACTTTACATAAAAATATTTCTAAAATACACACAGCCAGGTTTTTTTTAATTCTACGAAACGGCATATACTTGTTGTTGTTGTTGTATAGCTTAAAAAATTGAGTTCATTAAAAATAAAAATAAAATACTCTTTCTATTGCACAAGTTCCTGTGATAACGAATGAAAAGATCAAATTGATATCAAAGGAACTACGGAAAGTTTTGTTTTAAAGCTATATTCATTTGACGACTAGGGGCAATGTGAAAGAGATTTACCTATTCAAAATTTGATAAAAATTATTTCTACCTTAAACTATCTTATCAGAATATTCACATTTAAGTATAATTGTATAATATAGTGACATATTTTATCTTTACACACTTTTGTGCATAAAAAACAGTTATCCTAATAAATTGATGGCCACAGATTTGTATCCACGTAAGCAACTACTTCTAAGCTATTTCACTTTTATATATCATGCTTGGTTAAAAACACAATACAAGAAAAACTGCACGAGTGTAATTGAAAAAGATTCTGAGAGATCCTTTGTAAATCCGTAGTGGGTCGTAGTGGATTACGATCTGTAAATTTTTTCTAAGCAGCGCTGATCAACATATCGATGTATGTAACATAATACATTATGACAGTACATTTACATATTATGTAGAATGTTTATCTATTAACGAATACTATATATAATATACGAACATTATATATAATACTACATTATACGAAGTTATAAACAAAATAACGTTGTCTATGTTATAATATAATGAAGTCTAAAGTTTCATTGTTCGAACGCGCCAATCTCAGTAATTGTTAGTCGTATTTGAATAATTACTTCTACGCCAGCTAGTCTGTTGATTTAAAGATAAAGCCTAAAAATCATCACGTATGACTCACAGGAGTATATCAGTAATCGTAAATGTCAATCAATTCGACGTCGAATATCGAAAGTCAACACGGGTGAAACCACAAGAATCTTCTTACATATACCACAACATAAAAAGGGAAATTATAGTCAATGATGTAAAAAAATAAAAACGCTCTGTTTTTAGAATACGAAGGTAAGTGATTTTAATATTGCAATTTTTTTAGTAAACATTGACATCAGAATTAAATTGAAGATAAAAATTATTGAACAATAATAAGGGTTCATTCTTTACCTAACTTTTATAAATTTTAGGTGTGATTTTATCTCATATTATATTTGACAGAAATCAATTTTCAGTTAAATATTATTAAATACGTTCGGTAATTGGATATTTCTTATCAATATCTGAGACGAACAAATTGGAAAGTCGGAATAAAAAAGGTAAACAATTTACAGGTATGTAATAAATTAAGTGAATCATGGACCCGGTGTACGCCTGACACCCGCTGAGAAGCATCGAGCCTTAGGCGCCTTGCTTGACACGTATAAAAACCTGCCTGTACGTGCATTGCCATCCCACGTTCGCTATTAACTCTGTAACTTTATCGTCTCATTCATAACAATGCGGTACTTAGCCATAAAATCAAGATTATCTTTGACTATGATATATTCACCTTTAAATGTACGTTTCTAACAAACACCTTTCCTAGAAGAATAAAATAATGCATAATTTCTAACAAAATATTTTTTTTTCAAAATACACCAGGCGAACAAGCGCCAAACACCACCAAAAACATAAAATTAAAAAATAAACTTATTACACAAATCACAAAAACAAAAGAGACTATTGATACAAAATAAGTTTACTTATTTTAATGAAAATAAAATTTGTACTTAATAATATAAAAACTAAAATTAAATATTAAATGAAATTCATTCATCAATCAACATAAGATCAAATTCGTAATAGTACTCGTAAATAGACCTGGATTTTAATGTTTTTATAAAAGAAAAAAGTCTGTTTTTGTAAACATGTTTTGAACAGAAAATAGTATGTGAGTCGTAGAGTTCAAAATATTAGTTTTTAAAATTATATTCCGACACTAGCTGTGCCCAACGGTTTCACCCTCGTTAATTTGAGGGAAAAATAGGTACCCGCCTAGTTTGTCGAGTGGTCGCAAGCATTACTGTCAAGCGAGGGGTCTCAGGTTTGATTCTTGTGCGCGTTCAAACAAACAAACAAACAAACAAACTCTTCAGCTTTATAATATTAGTATAGATATACATACTCAGAGTAATACCAATATTTGTTCAACGAAACAAAAGTTATATCATTGTAATAGTTACTCGTAGATACTAATGCGAAAACAGTATCAGTTATAATAATAAATCTTCCGTAATCTGATTATATTTTTGTTTCATTTTTGTTTAAGTTAATCTGAATATCTGGTTATATATCTCATAAAAAATCGTTCTGTTATAAAATATAAAAGTATAAAAGAATGTACTATTTTATAAAATTTTGAGTTACACACGATAAAATTACTTTCAATTTGTTGACTTGAACATTTCAATGACTTAAAATCTTTATAAATAAAAAATAAAAAAAAACGAAAAAAGAAAAACAGTTATCTTTGACCGTGATAAGCAAGCGCATGGGTAATATTTTTATTCTACGAAAAAATTAAGAAACCACAGTCTTGAACATTAATGAAGATAATGATATCTTCGGAAACCCAAAATGTAATTTAAAATGAACAGGTAGGTTGCAATGATTACAGCCGGAAACCTATAATTATTTAAGCGTGCTAGTAATTTTTTCAGTGGTCTGAATCAATATAGAGTTAATATGAAAATAATCGAGTTCGCTTGTCGCTTATTACAAACGGAAATGTAATTTGGATGCGCTTAAATACTAAATTGGAGTAGGTCACTGCAATCACTGAACGGAAATTAATGGAGTACCAAATGAGGAGTAATTTGAAATTCCATGATTAAAATAGCTGCGGGTTCGGGCTTCACTAGTTAGGAACTATATTTGAAATTATTATGTATTCATGTAATTTTATTAACTGAATGATTGATCACGAAAATTGATTCAGTTGCTTATGGAAAAAGCAATTGTAATTTCAAACATATCAGAAAACCACACGTAGATATATACCTACCATTATTAATCGTGACGTGTGTAACATTTATTAGTCCAGGATTGTGACAGCCTTCGTATCATAACGTGTTGAAATTAAATAAAAAAGAATGTTGAATTTAACACACTTCCCTACTATCAAGTAGACGCAATCTTATTATAGTTTTACGAAATAAAAATGATTATTTTTTACATATAAACATATTACAATTGATAACGATAAGAATAAAAAATAATCGCTATATTAATAAGTTAACCAATGTGTTTTATTTATTTCGCTATATCATTTACCTATTTATCATAGTAATAATACATTTTTTTAAATAATATTCCAAATAGTACCTACTCGTAGATATAATGGTGTTAAGCCAGTTATTTAAGTAAATCGTTGCCAATCAATTACGAGAAATCTTTCAATGAACAAAATTACCTTAATTTTATTTTATATTTTATCCAAAAAGGATAAAGGAATTTGTTTTTAAAATAGCCACGTTTTTTCAAGCACACTATTTCATTTAACATACGAATAAATTCCTTGATTTACATAACGCGTTCGTTCTTTTTGTAGCCTTTGAACACAAAACTAAGTTAAAATGCATTCGCCGCATCCGAGATAACAAATGCAAAACATAATGTAGATATTTTTCACACGACGAGAGAACAATAGACAATTAATAAATTTGGAATCCGTTAAAAATTACACTTCATTATTACAATAATTGTAAATATATAACTATTTCCTAATTAGCTAACCGATACTTAAACATGAAAATAAGTTTTCAATTACAAGACAAAAATATACAAATATAAAAAATTCACTGGTGAAAGGATACTTTTAATAAAATATTTGCTTTTCCAAAAAGTTTACTCTTAATTTTTATTTTGAAGTTTTCATATTTCATCTGCCAATAAAATCAATAAACCAAAGTGCCTCTTTGTATAGAATATTTTGAAATTTAGGCACTTGTTTGGAAGGATAGCAAATAAATATGCTCCGAACGATCCATTTGTCGATGAATGACAGATCGGAACATTTTATGTAATCTATTCAATGTTAGCTACAGCTCAATGTTTAGGCTATTGAATCGCCCGACTAAGCCATTTAAGCTAACACAAAGTGTGAAACGATGGTTCAACGTACAATTTTTGGAACATTTATTAATTTCGCTGTTGTTGCCAATTTGTAACGCTCCCCAGGGCGTGCTATTTTACTTTTTTACGAACGTTTTTATTTTCTTTCACTACTTCAACATTTAACACCTATTCAAAAAATCAAAATAAACAATCAATTATTTTCTTTTTGAGTAATATTTAAAATAACGTATTACTTATTTAATATTAAAATGTTAAGAACCTTCAAACTATACTAAATCAGATATTCAATCAGAAGTTATTTTTAACATTAATGGAATCAAGTTAATTTCATTTTCGACGATATAATTTTATACTAAGAACAACATCAAAGTTTAGAAAACCAGTTTAATAAAAACTTTGATCATGTAGGTGTATTACTAATTTTCGTACCTATACATTTTTTTAGATATTTAAGATTTGTTGTGATTATTGATGACACTAGTTTATTTGTAAACCATAAACTACTAAATCTTATTTTAATAATTATTTTACTGTAAAGATATTATTATCTATAATATAAAAATAAGTCGGGTTTTCCTTCCTGACGCTATAATTCCAGAACGCACGAACCGATTTCCACGGTTTTGCATTCGTTGGAAAGGTCTCGGGCTTCGTTATGTTTATAGCAAACAAAATTTAGGAAAATTTTCAACCGAAAAGCAGGAAAACAGGGACATAGCATGTACTACAAACCAATATGGTTTTGCATGGTGGTTTAATCCCCAAACGAAATGTTACAAAAAACGAAGCCATCTGGTGGCGAAACGGAGTTCGTCGGGCTTGCTAGTATTTCATAATAAGATTCACGATAATGATAGAAAGCTGTACTATTCAGAAGAAGTATCCAGCTATATTATGTTATTTCAGTATCTAATAATAAGATTTCATTTCAAAATAACTGCACATATTTGTAAAGTAATTCAGAAGAAAAAGTCTATCAAGCTGTATGAGGTTTTATACGACTTATTAAACAAAGAAAAATATCTGTAATAAGTATTAAATATTTTCGCACGATTGGGCGGTTTATTTTTGGCTTCCAGATTTTTCGGCGTCACCGAAGTGCGGGATACATCTATGGATAAGGTAACCACGCGCTATCTTCTCAGAAAGCAACACTATAGCACTATTTTTATACTTATAAAGGCTTACAAGTAATTGAAAGCTATTATCAAATTACTATGAACTTGTCACATCAGGTGAAACCGCGGGGCACATCTTGTATATGACAACAAATTTGAATCAAACTCGCAAGGTTCCGTACTAACCTATTACATTTAAACAAACCTTTATATCGAGCTATAAACGCCGAACGATGTGATTCGAGTATGGGGACCCACTTTCATTTTTAAATTTATATTATTTTTATTACTTATCGTTATAGTCTAAGCCCTGTGACACTCGGTACACTAGGACGAAGTGCGAAATCATAAAATTACTAATAATGACCATTGGCACCCATAATTCCGGAATTCTAAAAATTAACAACGATAGACCACCTAAGAAACCCAAACAAAGTCTCTTGAAAGTTTATTTTAAAACTCACTTTCTTGGAAGACTCTTGTGTGTTTGATTGAGAACTCATACAAATAATCTTAGGAACACTTAACTAGCTGCTTCTACCCGCAACTACCTACCTACTGTTGCTTTGTTTTGCATGGAACTTAATATTTATTGGGCGAAGACATAATTTATTTTCTCTAATAAAATTAGTCTAGGTTAATATTTTAAAATATAACCTATCGGTCTGTGAAACTACCGTCAAAACCTGGTTCAGCCTTATCGGAAACAAGTCAGAACTGACAATTGTTATGTAATATAATAATAATTTTATTTATTTTTGGATATTAGTACCACATAAACTTTTGTAAGAAATAAGTGAAAATAATATTTTTTTAACATTACAATCAGACACTCTAATTTTATTTATTTGCAAAGATTGTGTGTTCTCTTTGTATTTAATAATTTGGTTTATTCTAAAAATCGGTGATATTAAAGCACCACAATAGTTCCTGTACGCTACGTAAACTCAAAAGGGTGAATAGATCCAGCATTGCACAGAGCCTCTGGGCGAAGTTCAAGAAGGCCAATTATTATTTATTAGCTGGCTTTAGGTACTCCACTGAACTGGGGTGAACTATGCCGAACCGGTTAATTAATTTGCTGACTTTTGCTATTATAGGTATATTACTCCAATAATTTTAAGATATGCATAATGATTACTAATTTCGGCAACTGACAACCTATAAAGGAAACTTGTAACAAGTTGGCGATAAACCAAAGTTACTACATGTGTACAGCGCCTGAAGGTAAATGGATTTAGTATGTATATTTACATTATTATAAAAATATTACCGTTATGGTGTTATATTGACAAGTTACCAGGTTTCCAGTTTTATTCCCGATCACAACTTCGTTAAATGTCTTCTTATAAAAGTATGCTGTAATTAAATAAATAACTTTATATTACGAGTAAAATATCATAATAGGTACAGACATATCTTAACAAGTGTAATTTAAAAATTCCAGGTAGACAAAAATAAGAAAGTCGTAACACATTCGGAAATCAAAGCGTAATTACAAAAGTTACTTTATGTCTTACACGAACGAATTTTTTTTCCTGTAAAACGTGCAACAACCACCTACAAAAACTTTATATACGTTTGTCAGATACGTTTGCTTGACATGATATTTTAATTAATACAACACAATGTACGCACGTAAGAAGTTACACTTCTTTGGCGTAACAGAACAAAAATAGCCGAAGATTTCATCTCATATGTCACAACTCTTTGTTACAAACAAAGGAATGAAAATTAATAAAAACAAGAAAAAATAATAAAAACAACTTTCAATATTATTTGAATTATATTTAAATAAAATGCATAATACACGAGTAGGTGTGTATAACGTGGTGCTATATATTTGATTTAATAAAAATTAAGATTTGAATCACCTTAACTTTACAATCAATGTTAATCTTTAACGACTACGAAAGCAAATCTACCCAAGTAAGCTGACTTTACGTTCGGTCTATGTAACCTGAACAAATATTCAAACGCTTCGAACAAACTTTATCGTCTTGCACCCGACAAACTTCAAATTATGCCCCCTATCTGTCTATCTGTGATAACCTATGTCACCGAAGTTAACACAAAATAAAATTTGTAACTATTAATTAACAATTACAATATTTACATTCTATCGTCAATTAAAGATAGAAAGAAATATTTGTGACACGTAAAACATTATAAAGTACTTTTTAAAAGGTTTAACAACCTATGTCTAAGTCAACAACTACTCTTACGAGGTATAGGTACGATAAAAACATAAATGACAATCTATTTAATGAAGAGCCATATACCAAGACTCAAGTCATATTCTAATAAACCAATAGCTAACAAAATAAAACGTCTTGAAGCAGAGAGAAATAGCGAACAAAATTCATTTAATAAACTTCAATACGTAGAAACGTAATAATACTAGGTGCTAATCTCTGGCAACAAAATTAATTTATCGCCTATGAGCTATCCTACAATAAATTCTACGAGTATATGTAGTGTAACTTCTTCGTTTCGCATTTATAGGAATCTTTTTAAAAATTATGAAAAACAATAAATCCGTCGATCGAAATTTAAATAAACGTTTCTTAACGTTTATGATTAATGACCATACGGGACGCCGTTGTAACACAAAAAGCGAGAAAGCAATGCCGACGGTTTAAATAAAAAACTATTAATTTACTCTCAAAATAAAGGACTTTTCGACATTTCAATATACCGTAATCTATCAAGAATTTATTCAACATTGACTTATGTATATTTTACATTACTGTTATAAAAACGAATGACTCAGAGTCAGTCACTCCGGATTTACATTAATCGTAACTATTTTATAAGCCTATTAGGGTGATAGAAATACTTCAAAAGATTTCTGTACATTAAACTACCCTAAAATGCTTATTTAATAAGTAAGTTTAATAAATGGTTTGCGTGCAATCGTTAAAAAGGAATATAAATAAGAGTGAAAAATAAATAGCTAATGAATACGTCAAGTAACCGACCTTTTTTGAATAAATTGAATAATTAAACATTGATTGGGCTTTACGTAGCTTATCCTATTTGCATAAATCTATTTTGATGAATTCTGAAACTCCGAACCTTTTTAACACGTTTTTATTTTCTTTGCCTGTATTTGGTATTATGTAAAGTAATGGAATATTTTAATTAAGTTTTCGACTACGTACACATATTCAAATACTAATAATTTTCATACTCAATACTTATGTACTGGGTGTGATAATTGTCAATTTTAATAGATTTGTTATTAACAAAATACAATTTTTGTTTCATATTTATTAATATTTAAAACTATGTTGAGTTTTTAAAACTTTTTTTTTTTTTTTTGTTGAAACATTTAAAACCGAAATAGTATGTAGCATAAAAATATCTCTATTTCTTATACTTAAATAAAAGAAAAAATATATTCGTATATTAAATAAAATAAGACTTGAACAATATTGTAGAGTGTAGAGTTAACAGTTTATATTTGAATTCAAACAAATGATATACAATTACTTTTTCTAGGAAATAAAAAAAAAACCAATTTTGTATAATTACTCAATCTCGAGCGTCAATTAAAAAATAGTAACACAGGTAATAGAACTTCGAGTCCAGCTGGAGAGTAAGCTCATGTTTGACTGTCATATAAATTAATAATATAACAACTAAATCGTATCTAATGCTAGGTTTTATATTTAAGCAAGGAGATTTTAAGCACGCATATACATGTAAATTGTTATACAATGCATAATATTATGTTAGGTCAAATCTTGAATACGCCTCTACGGTTTGGAATCCTCAATATAAAAAAATATATTGACTTACCTGAAAATATAAAAAATAAATGTTTCAAAAGATAATAATAGATATTTATTTTTTATAATAGCGCATAGAAATCTATTTTTAAACTTCCTATTAAAGTAATTGATTTAAAAAGTGTATTAAATATTTAAGGATTTTCATTAAATCACAAAAGCATTTGTAGAAACCCTCCTTTTTTATAACTTATTATATAGCGAGAAAGCATTCGTCACGGGAGTAGAAGCATTGAAATTCGATCCATTAGAGGGTGTTAACGTGGATATAATCCGTAGCATCCGTGCACACTCTCTATAACAGAATTAGCAACATAGAGGAAATTATAAATCATAATAGGACATGAAACAGCAACAGATCTGATGCTATTAGAAACTAAAAATAAGATAATTTTCTTGTCACTTTCTAATTAAATAATTTAAAATGCAGCAGGCTTGAGGAATACATAAAACAAATTAACATAACAATGTAAAAAATAGCATGGAGCAAATGATTTGACTTGAGCCATCTGTGAAGATACTGATGGCCATGTGATCATTGCAAAATTGCAATTGTAAAATGATTTTCCAGTAGTGGTAACAGATGGCGGATACAATGCCCGTCAACACGACATTAATATTGGCCTAATAGTCGGAACTGTGATATTGATACTGCAATGGATTTTGTCATGGCTTTGTGAGTAGTTCCGGCCGGTACCGCTCAATGATTGAAAGAGCTATAAAAACGCTTTTGTCTGGTACGGTTTAAAGGAACCAGGTAGACATTAGATGATACACGATAATATTTTATAAATAACGAAAATAATGCGCAGTTGGTTACTGTTTCATTCCTAACATTTTGAACTTGATCATCAAATAAAATAAAACTAGAAAATGACGTATTGAAAATCAAAATGTATAACATCAATTAGACAACGCTAACAAGAGTGATACGTTGCGTAATACGTGTAATTGCGTATTTTTTTTTTTAATAAGATATCAGATATCTAATTATATACCCTCTCTATAATTAATTAATAACAAAATTATTTAATACAAAGTGGAGAAGTGGTAAAATACATTTACCGAAATTTTATTATTATTGTGTAATTCGAGACAAAATAAACTCTTTTGCGAAAAAAACGGGCACTTAAGCAAAGAACTATTTTATAGTTACTATTAGTTTGTTTGACAATTTTAGGTATTGTTATCCTCAGAATTTTATAAATTAATTAGGAAGGAATAGTTTTCATCAGTTTTATCATAACATTTTAATTAAATTATTAAGAAATAATGTTTAAGCTCAAAACACTATGATTGTACCTGATCGCTAAATAAAAATGAAACGCGTTAATTTCTTTGTTTTTCTTGAATACATTAAAAGCAGATAAAAGTTTAGTATTGAGTGTGACCCCCTCTTGCTGAAATCACAGCTTGCATTCGTCTGGGCATGCTAGTGAGTATATCTTTTATGGTTTCTTGGGGAATACGTTCCCACTCCGCGGTAATCACATTCTTTAGCTCTCTGATGGTCTGCGGAGCCGGCTGTACTGATCTCACTCGTCGCTTCAGAACGTCCCAGACATGCTCTATGGGATTGAGGTCCGGACTTCTAGCTGGCCAGTCCAAACGACGAATTCCGACTTCTAGCATATACGCATCCACACCGCCAGACCGGTGGGCGCGAGCGTTGTCGTCCATAAAAATTGAGTTTTCGCCAAGAGCAGTTAAAGCGGGTTGTGCATAAGGAATTAGAACTTCCGTTATGTATCGGTGTCCAGTCAGTGTACCGTTTTCGATGAAGACTAACTCCGTACGATCCATATAATTTATTCCTGCCCAAAACATAACAGAGCCCCCTCCATAAGGTGTGATTTCTTCAAAACATGCCTCTGCAAAGCGTTCTCCTCGTCTACGTACGTCGCCGACGTCGGTCTTCACCATGCAGAAATATCCTGGCTTCATCGGAGAACAATACCCTATCCCAGTCTTCATGAGTCCATGACACACAATATCGAGCGAAGCTAAGCCTGGCAACTTGATGTCCACGGAGTAATTTAGGGCCGCGTGCCGGGCGATGACTGTGTATATTAGCAGCGAGAAGCCTCCTCCTGACCGTCCATAGACTAATTTGCACATTTCTTACTTCTTCGAGGGTGTTCTTGAGGTCCACATAAGAAGATTTGCGATTTCTCAACGCTTGACTAACTAGAAAACGATCATCCCGTGGTTCGGTACATGTCTTTCTGCCAGAACCAGGCCTTCTCTTGACGGAACCGGTCTCTTGATAGCGCTGCCAGGTCCTTTGAACTGTCGACCGACTCACATTTAGCCTCTGAGCCACGAAGCATTGACTGCAACCTTCTTCAAGCAGCGCAATAATTTTGCTCGCTTTTATCACTTTATCTACCATTTTCGAGATTGCTAAACAGCAATAACAATACTTTTAAATGTCAAGGACACCAGATAATTTAATAAAAATTGACAAAAAGTTAATTAGAGTCGATATTAACTATAGGGAATTCGCGCCACAAAATGTAGTTAAAAGTTATTTTCTTTGAAAACCAGGCTCAGTCAAAAATTTGAATTTGGAATGTACTCTTATAAACATTATGGCACTTTTATAACTGGCCAGTAACATGTTCAAATGATTAAAACCTTTTTGGTATTTTATTTTTTTCAGCCAGGAAGAAAATCGAAACCGCCCGTTTTTTTTGCAAATGAGTGTAAAAAAATTACATTACAATAAATTACTGGATTTTATTTTAATATTATGCTTTATGAAATACATTTTAAGTCACCTAACCCCTAAACTCAACAAACAAATGTATTTAATTTTTAATTTATATATACTATAAAATATCTGCATCATCGTAAGCTAATAACTATACCACATCTTGTGTGTTGAACGATAAACTCGAAACAGGTTTCGAAGTCGAAGCTCGAAACCGGTAAAAATCATTACAGGCAATTACTATACACTCATCGCTTACGATTTGATATAGTATACGATAAAACAGTATTAATAATTAAAAAAGAAATGTTTATCGAAATAAACAACAGACCAATTAAGTTGTAAAATGAATGTGAGATGTGGCTAGCTTAAATCACAAAAAATTCACTTATTGTTATAATATGTTTTAGTGACTAAGTGAATTTATTAACGGAATTCATAAAATAACTTCTCGGAAATGCTTAGTGGTAGAGAGATATTAAGTATCGCGTTGTTATCTACCGGTAAATAATTTTACTTTCAATCTTCAATTTCTATGAAGTGTATGAAATACTGACATCCTTTAGAATGGCAGTAAATCATACTGACCATGTCACATTTTTTTTCCTTACAAAACCTCGGAATAACTTATACAAGCTACAATGTATGCATGGCACGGCTACGCCATTACCAAGTTCTCGTTAGCAAAATTATTAGAAACCGGGCATTGTGTAGGATTCAAAACAAAGAAGTTAGCTAGTAAAAAGTAAGAAGTACGCGGTAGATTGCTTGAGTGCTTTGCGTGTTACCCAGGAAGTAAGCTATGGGATAATAGCACGCTTTCTTTTACAGTTTTGTTCACAACGCTGCGAAATTACCTGTATAATTTAGTACTTCCTAAACTTATTGTCATTTTTTAGATAGTATTTAACAGAATATAGAATAAATATATGACGTCACGCGAATGTCGTAGCCCCGAGTGTATAAAGAAAAAAATTTTTTTTGTCAACTGTTTCCAGAAAAAGAACAAAACTCCATTTAGCCATTTATTCTTAGGCATAAATCTCTATTTTAAAAAAAGTGAAATAAAAATGTTAGAATCGTATATCTACAAAAAAAAACTCTCGGCTCTTAAAATAATTTTTTTGTTATACGAGTACCGCACGGGTACAAAATTGAATTGCTTTTTTTTATTTTTATACTTTTATATACATATCATTTCGTTTTAGTGCCGAAAGACTTTTTTTAAGTAGGTATGTATTGTATAATTATTAAATGTATCATCTTCTATTCTGAGAACTTCGACATTTCTGGAAGTTTAAAACAATGAACAAACAACGCAAACTTTTTATATTTTTACCTACATTACATAGGTATTGTTTATTAATTTCTCATGTAAGTGACTGTATGTTTTTAATGTGACATAAATGCTCTTTAAACCTAAACCTAACAATGCAAGTGTACTGAAACGCTGAATTCTAATGTTAACTTTTTTGCGTTAAAAATATAATTTGAAATAATATAATTAAATTTTATGTAAAATTGAGGGTAAGACAAAGTATAATGACATTACATTCTTTTAATATACATTTTAAAAAAGTTATGACGTAAGTAAAGGAATACATTAGGTCTTGCACAATGATACGTAGCGTCAGTACAATGATAACATAATATAAAAGACATTATTTGTATAATCATATATTATTATCATAAGTTACATAAATTAGTATAATGTAAGGCATGTAAGGCATGACTGATATATCTGGCGTGGCTCTTTAAAAACTCCGCCTCCCAACAATAACCGGACTGAATAATATTAATAATATTTTAATTAATGTACCAGGGCCAACCCCTATAATTAATGAGGCCCAAATTGCTTCGATTGTGTATTTATATAATTAAAGTGAATTGTAAGTTAATAGAATATTTTGATGTATTAATAGCGATAATAAGATTAAGAGCAACAAAAATAATAATAGGTAATAATATATTTGTACTAAGTTCTACTCTAGTATCTAAATATCTCTAGATTTTATTAACAACAAAATAGTTAAAAACAAACTTTTAAATTCCAAAAAATATAATAAATTGACCAATGACTCTTTACTTAAATTACCAGTGTTGAAAATTGAAAATCGATTATAAGCATTTCTCAAAAATTTAAAATTAGGTATATTCTTCATTACTGTTATAAAGATTATTTCTTTATTTTATGTGCTACATCTTTTTTTTTTTTAAATTCTATTAGAAATGCATCGTAGAACATATTTTTAAAGTACTTCGAGGTAAAGATTATGCTTGGAATATTATTGTTATTTCGAACAACTTCTCTGACACTCAATTTTTATTATTGTCCATTGTCATGTCTAAAAACGCTGTTTATTTTTGCTTATTTATAAAGGACTCTTGTTTATAATTTACTAGCTTCTGCCCGCGGCTTCGCCCGCGTGGATGTCGGTTATCGCGACCAAAAAAAAGTATCCTATGTTAGTTCTAATACCTCCAAGGCTATGTGTACAAAGTTTCATGATGACTGGTTAAGTATTTTCGCGTGAAAGCGTAACACACAAACTTACTTTCACATTTATAATATTAAGTATGATTCCTTTATTGTAAAAATTTCTAAGCATATTTTATTATAAAAATGTATTAACTTTAGTATGCCACTATTTTTTTAAACAGAAGGGTCATACTCATACTGTCATACTACAAAATTCTAACCTTTTGTTAGTGTCTTCCTAATTTAAAAAAAAATCGTAGCAATTATATTTTAAGTTTTTTATCACAGGTTAAACAAACAAAACGACAACGTACTTGTAGGTTAAAAAATAAATACTTATCTTGTATACATTTCGTTTTGAGCATTATATTGTTTTGATAATTTACACACATTTCTTCTCCTTAACTGAACATCACTTTTATATAACCCAATTAGTCATGTTAACTAAAGGAATTCCTTAACTATTTATTTTTTCGTGATTTTGATTCCATTTACTGGAGCTTTAAGTTCATTACTAAAAGTATCTAGTCTTTTGGAATCTGACAATTATTCTAAATACCTAATACCTTTGTAAAACAGTTTGGTTAATCATGTTTAAAGGTAAGTAAGTCGTAAGATTAGCATCTTACTTATAAATTTTATTGGTATTTACTCTCAAATAACGTAAATGTCTTATTCATAATATCTTTCGTTGTTTAATCTGTACTTTATATATATTGAACACCTAATTATCGCCTAAGGCAACTAAAACAGGCTATGCGATCTATCGCAAATCCCAATTTAGAGCTGGGAGGCACGCGATTACAATCTTCTCACGACAGAGAAGGCGCGCAAACTTCTCATCTCCAGGGAAATCACGCACGCAAGAAACTTTATAGCAACACGTCCGAGAAGTGATCCGCCCGGAGCGGCCGAGATGCTATGCCACACACAAGCCGATCAAAAGAAATAACAAGGCGCGGGCAATGCCTCTACGCGGTTGTCTCACATTTTACTATAACAGAATTAATTATTTGCACTGCATACACTTTTTTTTAATCTCATTTTACACTTTCACCAATCACGAGCTTTAACCGCTAGAAGCAATGCCTTTTGCAACAAATAATAAACACTGACCGTGGTGGAGTATGGCTGGAGACTCAAACGGATGCCGTCTTGAGCAAGGCGCTCACGAAGTAGACGCTTTAGCTGGATTCGCGGTATTTTCACTAATTCGGCCTTTCCTTCCTCATATTCGTCGGCATATTTTGCAGGTTCGATAGCCACTGTTGCTTGCTCTTTACGTGTCTCCTCCTCGCATCGACAAGAATCTCGAGCAGCAGCGGCCTCCTCTAAAGTAAAATAAACAGCTGCTGCACCCTCCTCTCTCAAAATTCTTACTGAGTGCAGCAGCCGTTGTCGATGTGCTGGATTGAGAACACCTATAGCATCCAAATCAGGCTCTCCGACCTGTTTACATATTTCCAAATCGTCATATCCATTGTCTATAAAACTCTCAGAATATTGGCCCAGGTGGAGCGAACGCAACCACTCGACTACGATGTTGCCGGTCGTCGACGAGGCCATGTCGCGTTAAAACGCGGGGCGCATCACAAGGCGTACTCGCGGCGCGGTAGTCGGCGAGAAACTGGCGTCCATGCTCCCCTTTACCCCTCCTTTCCCTCCTCCCTTCACAAGCCGCGGTCGCCGTCCCTAAAAACTACGTGCTTTTGCTTTTTGACATTTTGTAGTATAATCGTTTCAAATGAAAATACATAATACATAATTATATTATGTACATATATATGCTTTCTACATTATTATAAGGAACAATTGAAAAACTTTGTAACGTATACCGTATTCATTTATTTCGTAATTTGATTTAAAATCATCAATTGATTAAAATAAATAAAACGATTTCAATTTCACCTCAAAATGCATAACTTATTTGTTATATTATGTCGACAACTCATTAAAATATATATTTTATAGTATTTCAATGATGGCATTGTAATAAAATGAATAATAACAAGCTTTTCCATTACAGCAATATTTTATTTTACAAAGCTTTTTTATTATTTTGAAACTTGCACAGCTTTTAGATTTTTTTAAGCTTTTTAATTTCTATTTCATGTTCTAGTTTACTTAGACAAAGAAAAACAAGAATCGTAAGGTTTATAGAAAGAACACAACTGGTCTAAATAGTTTATAACCAGCCTTTACTATCGATTTATCTTAGTCTTTGATCTCACTCGCAGTTATTCGATAACATTACAACTGCGTATTATTAATAAATTATAAGTGTATAATTATATGAGCAGAAATACAATTCCACATATTTAAATTAATATCGAAAGTATGTTCTTTATATTTCTTTACTACATATTTTTAAATTAAGATTATTGATGGTTTTCTTTTACTTAATAATAGATTAAATGAATGAACCTGAAAATACTACTTACTACTAGTACTAAATACTTTTATTTTATAAATCTTTTCATTTTATATAAGTAAGCCAGAAAACGCAAGAATTTAACACTTAGGTATTACATTAAATCTAGCGTATTGTCTAAATTTGTTATAAAAGATGTTTATTTTATTTTTGTACCGTTTTAAACTGTCTAAAGATGACGATACTTTCGTTTCACAGTAAAAAATAAGTTCTAAAATGTTAGATGTTACCTTCTGTTTTAACCTATCTAAAATCACAAGTGCCTACATAAATGTACATATGAAACGGTTTACTTGGTTTTCGGTATTCTATGTTAATAATGCTTGATTAGGAATTTTATATACTATGTAAGTATTAAGAAATTTATTTTCTATGTAGATCAAATAAATATAATTATATTATACGTACGAACTATATGGTATGGGTATCAACCAGAAGTATTATTACAATATTATTTATTCTCATCATTACCGACATGTATACAGACCGATTAGTTTATTTTAGTTATATTCATAGTGTAATGTCTTCTTAGTTTGCACTAGTTTAATACTATGGTGCTATAGGAGAAGTAGAAAGTATATTCATTTTTCAAAAAAGAGCTGTTTACGGTATTTGTTACCTTGAAACGAGACATTCTGTTCGAGATTTATTTAGTAAAATAGACAGGTAATATTGCGACTCAGCACACTTACAATAATATTATATACGAGTACATCCGTAGTAATATTGATTACCTTAGAAAAACAGTGACATATATTACTTTTAAATTAGACTAAACAATAAACTTGTTACGCCCAGTATTTTGAAATTTAGTTTTTCGTTCCGGTGGGATAATATTATATGTTATACAATAATTTTTCACAAAATATTTTAAAGATGGCAATAAATAAATTAAAAGTTTGTATTAAGAAGGTACTGTTAGCTGAAGTTTTATTATTCGGTACAAGATTATATAAACGATAAATATGCGTGGGTTAAATAAAAGTAGTTACCTACTAACTGAATTTCTTGCGGTTTCCATTCAGCAAAATTTGCACCGAGTAACTTTACTTCCTAAAATCTTAAATTATTTTAAAAAGACAATTCCAAAGTGTTTTAAAAAGCATACTTGAATAAAGTAAAATTTAATTTTGATTATGCGTATTTTTTCGGAGAAAAATCAAGAGGACATGTATTGTAGTGTAGTATAAACTAGTGTCTTAACATGTAGACAGCTAACCAGAACTGAGAGAAGGTATGGATGGTCACGTTTCAAGTCCTCTCGTTGAAAGAATACTCAGCGACACGATCCGCAGCTCCTTGCCACTTTTATATACCTATAATGACATTACTTCCTATGTCACAATCTTGATATAAGCTTGAACAACAATTTCTGTTTGTTTAATTAAAAATATGATGAGTGCGAAATAGTTAATCGGTATGCAATGGCCAATGACGTCCGCTAAATTGTAAGCGAGTAGTTAGAAAGCTATTCAGGTAAACCTCTAAATATTTTAAATTATTCCCACTTATGCCTAAATGTATATAACTAGCCATCTCTTATCTAATGACTATTATCTAAAAAGTGTGATTAAATATTCATATTTATAAATAAATATAATACCGACTTCTTTTCTATTGTTCGAACCAATGAGGAAGTGTGATTGTATACAAAAAGATACATTTTAAAGAAAAAAGAAAAGATAGGTCAAGTAAAACTATCAAATAACGTAGCCTATAGTATAAGCTGTGAGGATAGAAAGATTTCGTTGACATTTTGGCCTCCCTATCAAAAGTGTACGTTAACCGTATGAAGACCGTTATGATTTTTCATAACCTATTTTGTCCATGGGTTGTTATATATTTTAGCAGATATACTTACGTATAGAATTATATACCTTAAGAATGAATTTTATCCGTCAGCATTTTTTATCCTCATAATATATACTACTAATAATTATAATGGTTGACCATTTAAAAACTGTTGTTTCTCCTTGAAAATTTCATATCAATTTAATATATTTTTATTTTATTTATTTTTAATCTACATATTTATATTTGAGAAACAAACAATACAATAACACACAAATAATAAAATAATAACGAGAAAAAACATAAACCAATCTAGTTTCCACCAATAAATAAAAATAATACACACAAGAAGCATAAAGTAAAAAGTGAGATAACAATAATTAAAATCAGAATTTAAAACAATTAAATACAACATTAAGAACAATTAAAGTAAGTGAATTTTTTTCAAAATCAAAAAGTTTAAAAATTAACATTAAAATTAAAATTGAGAATAAAAAGCAAAGCAATGAATACACAAAACAAATTAACATTCAGTCATTCAATAATTGATTGATGCTACTTTTAAAACTCAAGAATGAAAACATATCTACATTAATAAATTTTTATTGTGCATATTACAGGCACGACGAACAAAAATTTTTTATTTTGGGCAAATTTTGTCTTAGTACAGTGCAAATCGAAAACAGCATTTTTGCGTTTATAAAATGTAGGGATATTAAAATTTAAGCAACCTAATAGGTATGGGCTATCAACAAAATTATTCACCAGCTTAAAAGAAAAATCTTATCTCTCAGAATACGGTGAACTTCCAACAAACTTATTCTAGGCGGACTCTGAGAAGAGTGATAAAATTTATAGTAAACATATTTTATAAATTTAGCTTGTACCTTTTCAATGGAGTCGGTGTATGTTTTATATTGAGGGTTCCAGATTGCCGAACCAAAATCCAATAAAGAGCACACCAGGCTGTTCTATAAAAGAACGAGAAAAAAACAGAAATAAAAAGAATTATAGTTTTTAAACTCCTTACTAACCCTCAATACAAAGCCAAGCATTTGGTAGGCTGTAGCAACAATATCGTACATGTGAAAACCAAATGTTAATTTGTTATCCAGGTAAATACTCAGGTCTCTCAACTCAGAAAAGCTGTCAATAATTTAATTATTCAGATGATAATCATAACAAATCAGTGTTTGTTTACGTGTGAATGTTATAACGCTACACTTTTTAACCTTAAGAGAGAGAAAATTGTCGTTATAATATTTATATAGCCTATTGAGATCTTCTTGCAACAGAAGACAATCCGACAGCTTAGACACTCTCCTAAAAATTTCAAGTCGTCTGCAAATAATAACATGGAAGAGAGCTCAAAATTTTTACAAATATCATTTATAAAAATATTAAAAAGTAACGGATCTAGGTGAGGTGTACGGCCCTGGTGTACACCAGATGAAACAGGAACAAATGATGAACAAAAGCCCTTTATCGTCACTGCCTGACTCCTGTTATGAAGATAAGAGGATAACCACCTAAGTAGGTCACGATTTATACCAACTTGCTCTAGTGTATTAAGAAGGATGTTATGAAATATTTTTTCGAAAACCTTAGAGAAGTCGGTATACACGACGTCCACCTGGCCACCAGCAGCCATAACTTCCTGTAAACGATGAATCAGCTCACACACATTCGTTTCGACTGACCTTTAACAGATGAAACCATGTTGTTCATTAATACCCCGTGTAATGGGAGAGTTATTATTATAAATAATTTTTTCAAACATGTTTGCAACTGTACATTGTACATTTTAGATATCGGCCTATAGTTCTGAACGTTATGTTTATCACCTCACTTAAATATTGGAACCACGAAGGTTTGCTTCCAAACAATAGGCATGGAACCTGAACTCAATGATTTATTAAAAAGAAGAGAAATAGGATGGGCTAAAAAATTTTGGCATTTGATTAAAAGTCTATACCGGATTTTATCGCGTTTGGATTAAACGCGATAAAATCCGGTATAGACTTTTAATCAAATGAGTAAAATTCGCGTAAATATAAGAGAACAGTATTGTGGCATTTCTTTAAATATAGGTGGTATCTTATCGGGACCGTGTCCTTTATTGACTTCCAGTGACTTCAAGTATTTTTTAATAGTTGATACTGACAAGTCTATATGGCCGATATCCAAACTACCAAGAAGTAGTCAGCAAGGTTGGAGGACGAACTCTTACTCTTACTTTTCGTTAAGTATATCATACCAATCAACACTCTCTAAAGTAAAGTTAATGGCGTCATGTCATAGTCTGCATGATGGAACAAACGTATTGAACGTGAAGCTATTTTATTCCGTTTGTATGTAGAGATCATATTTATTTGCAAAGCCGGATGGTGCACATCTTCACTTGTCGGAGGAATACTACATCTATCGACTGTGCAGTCATAATAACTGATTACAAGGTCTAAGAATCGATCATTTTGATTTGAAATTGGATTAAATTGTTTTAAATCATTAAATTTAAGAAAATCATACAAGCTCTTAATTAAATTATTTCCACATCTATAATTATTATTGATGATCATATATCCACTTTCTCTTGACCATGTGGCATCAGTAATATTGAAGTCACTCTTGTGAAATAATTTCGTATAATTCACATTGTACCTCATATATTATATAATAATATCATCCTTATTTATACAGAAAGCGAAGCATTTTCGAATAAGTCATTAAAAATTTAGTAGTAAAATTTAAGTTAAGGTTTTTTGTTTGAAATATATAGGTATTCATAAATGTCTAACAGCAACGGCCCCTAGTAGATTATGGATCCTGTGTCGGAGTCCGGAAAAACACACAACACACAAACACAAATGCCCAGACCACGACAAACATCTGTATGTATGGCTGATACAAGTACATATTTGTCATGTGCGGCCATCAAACTCGCGACCGCTTGTGCATTAGCCACTTGACCACACAAACATTGACCACTGCACCAACGTGTCGACCAAAATACTACATATCTATACAAATAATAAATCTGTTAAAACCTCCGTTTTATTAATACACTATATAATATCATCAAGAAAAATTTTTAATAGCGCGTATTTTTTTGTATCAGCGCCATCTCTTATCATTTTTTTGTGTGCACGTATCACGTAAAAAGTACAAAACCAATGTAAATAACTTTAATACATAAAAATTTAACATAATTCACAGTATGATTTAGTTTTTGTTTCATTGTAGTTAAATTTAAAAATAAATATTTAAGAAAATAGAAATAGGTACCTACGCCGCCAACGCCCTCTGGTCTAAGGTAAGGTACTATTATGTTAAATGTCACTAAATATAAAAACGATATTCTACTATTATACGATAGATGGCGCATGTAGGTGATAAAAAATATAAATTTATAATTTTTAAAATTTTAGCTAAATACCCGTGCGAAGTCGGGGCGGGCCGCTAGTACTTATTAATTATGTATCAAATCGTAAGTAATACACATATAAAACTTTTTGTGTATTTTATGAATGATCCATAATACAAACACTATTTCTAATAATATCAAGACTAGCAACTCGTTCTTTCTTTAAAATCTAAATTTTTATTCGCTACAATGCTCAACTGGAGGCGTTCTTTTCTAAGTTAATTAAATTATTTATATATGAAATATATTTATTGTAATAGTACAAGCATAGTTGGAAGTACTAACCAAGACTAGAAAGCAATGAAATGGTAATCTTGATTTAAGTGCAAACTCTATTCAAGATCCACACGATCTACTTTGCTCTTGAAAATAAAATTGACTATAAAAAGTATATATAAATAAAATATAGACTAGTAAAAAGTAAGGAATAAATAGTCATTCACAACAACATAAAACCTGAAAAATTGATTAATTTCGTAAATTACATCCCAAAATGTCATTGTTCACAAATTCAGATCAAGAAAAGAACTGGTACAAATTCGGATAAACGGCATATGAAATAAAGGCCGGGTAGGGCTCGGCTAATATACCTTTGAAGGCTTCTCAGGCTTTCTTATCGGTGAAAGAATATTGTTATCTCTTTTCCTCAAGGTTGTTTGGGAAATAAAACGACATACCGTTGACACATTTTCAGATATGTAGATACGTTTTGTTAAGCGTGTTTTTTTTTTAAATTTGTGTATTATAATATTTTAAGCATATTTCGTGCGGATGAGGTTATATCGATTAAGTTCGCCTATTGAAATTAAAATAAAATTATTTTTATCATCAAATGGAGAGGACATCCATCCATCTATCCACCTAGAAAATTACCTATTTTCATTCTACTTTGAAAAATTAATACTCGTATTATTTTCATAGTATCTTTTTCTAAAAATAAGTTGTTATTGTAGTTCCGTCGAGGTACAAATATATTTATAACAAACTCAATAGACGATTCACAATATCAGTGACGATTATAGACCAGGAACCTTTTCTAACGTTATATTCGTGTAACAAAGATAGATCTTTATTTATTTATTTATTTATTAATGCTTTATTGCACAAAATATTAATAAATTCTGCAAAAGGTGGGCTTAATGCTAAAAGTATACTCTACCAGTTAACCTTAGGAAGGACAAGAACGAACGTTTGTAGGTGTGCAAAATTGGAAATTGAGAAAATTCATTTTGAAAAAAGGCAAAATAAGGTAATAACATTAGTAGCAGTCGTTATATTAACAATATTTACACAAGCAATTAATACATATAAATACATATATAAATACACACACATATTGTATACACACACAGAAATACATACATACATAATACTTAATAAGCTGACGACCATTATCAAAACACAAATACACAGTGTTTATTGAGTTCATTAGATTAGATCTTTGTCTTCATAATAAGCGTTATTTTATTCTAACTTACTAATTAAATTACTTCTGCATCTCCTATATATCTTCTTCATGTAGCATATTTGCACTATCCATATCCAGATCAAGTTTGTTAATTATTTTATTGTGTTTCAATTAGATTTTTTTACCGTTTAATTTATTAGATATTAATAACTAGCTGCTGCCCGCGACGTCGTCTGTGTGAACGCTATACAGCACAAAAAAATACCTACGATTATACCTTTTAAAACAACATTCATTTACCCGTTTCTTCGTTACATTTCATATCTACAGAAACTGCAGTAACAGAGGGAGACTGTTTTTTGTAAAATTGACCTTCAAAAAGTGCTTATTTTCAGCCTGCTTTGAATAAATGACTTTATGGTGATTCTGCTGAATTAAGTCATAAATTGTGACTGAAACAGATGGAGAAAATAAGGAATACATAATAGGGTAAAAATACATACTTATAGAACTTCTCGATGAACAACATTAGTGGTTTGGCTCTCCGCAGCCAAAATGTAAAGAGAGTCAGGACTGGTGACGCGGGAGCAAGCGACGTACACCTGCTCGTGTGAGAAGCAGCTCGTCCTGAGTTCGACACCAGCTACCCTCAGTATTTGCCTCTGCGACATATTGATGGTCATCGCGAAGCAAACACTCACGGGAAACTGTAAGCACTTGAACTGGAACGGGAAGTGATGAGGTATGAGGGGAATGCGTGGTATAAATGCGTGATAATATGTAGCCTATAATTATGTTGACCCGACTTCTTAATAATATTCTTGCCAAATTTGAAGTAAATCCGTGCAGTACTTTTTGAGTTTATCCCGGACATACATACAGACAAACAGACAAACAGACAAAAATTCTAAAAACTATATTTTTGGCTTCGGTATCGATTGTAGATTATTTTAGGTATTCTTTCCAAAGTAATCTTTCCCCAAGTATTCTTTTAAAAAAATATTCAATGTACAGTTTTGACTTTCCTACCATTTTATTATATGTATAGATGTAATAGAATTATTTTAGTCAGCATTTTCATACGAACGAGTGAAATATGTAAGCATAATATACATACAAGAAGACACTGATATGCCAATATTTGAAAAGTGAAAGAATTGATTATGGTTATATCATTTCCGTTCTGAAGACTTTGACCACAACACACACAGAGTTGTTCTGTGAATAAATAATGATGGACAAACTGGCTGTCAAGCAACCTAGACTAACAACCTCAATCCTCGTCAATACTCTAACAACTTTTGACCTTTCAATACAGAGACGGTCCGGCTCAAAACTGTAGAATGTACTACTGAAAACTCCCCTTCATCCACCATACTCACTAGACCTCATCCAAGTGATGAACATTTTTTTCATGATTCGGGAAACTTTTTACGGTGAAATTTCAAATCCGATGAAGCGGTGTAAAATCCGCTTATTTTATCGATTCCCGTTCCTAATATTTCTACAGCAAACGCAATTAACTTCCATTAAAAATTCCAAATATGGATTCAAATCCAATACAATACGTTAAAAACTTTACTATATCAATAATAATAATAATTGTTTGTTTTCAGTAACAAATAGTACATTTTTTTTGTAGCAAACGTAGGTTTCAATGCAGTCAGCATGTGATGTTGCATACTGCACCTATTTTAATATGAACCTAAAAATTTCCATTAATTTTTAACTATACGTCATTTTATTAATTGTTAGCAGTTGAGTAGCACTCATAATAATACGCACTCTGTAAAATTTTCAAATCTCTACATACTACTATTCAAAAGATACAGCACTATGACAGACGGACTCATGGACAGCGAAGTCCTAGTAATAGACTAATAGAGACTTTAATATATTTGTTATTTAGCACATTTTAATTTGGAATTCCAAAACCAATGAATACCAAATAAATACATCGAATAAAAATAAATTACTAAAAGAATCTATATGTTATTTTAAAACACAAAGCCTTAGCAAATTTTTAAATATGAAATCCTTCTTTTTTTTAAACAATTAGTTTCAAGTGATCTAGCATTCATTTCCCAATCGCAGACATAAAAAATGTTGTTGCTCGAAATCAAATTTTATTTAAAACAGAATTCACGGAACATACCTACTTTAGACCAAGCTATAACGGTCGAGTGTTGCGACAAATTCCACACTAAGAATTCTGATCACACAAAACAAATAGCAGGTTTGCTTGGGCTTAAAAATATATCCTCGAAACATTTTATTAGGTTTTTTTTTGTATATTTATTTTTATATAAACATATAATGTAATTTAAGATCTTGTAAATGTGTCGCTTCAAGCTCCTGTAAGGATAGGATTATAGCTTAATGCACCATGCGTGCACATGCATGAATTCTATTACATGTACATTGAATAAAATTTACTATGTAAATACTACAGTGTGTAGTGAGCAACTTTCCTTACCCAATTTTTCATCGTCAAGCGAGACTTCAATTTGAAGCAAAAGTACATATCTACCTATATTAACGAAAGTATCATGAGGGCTTTCGTGTAATATTAGGCATAATAATTAGCACCAATTTATTATCTTCTTATAATATCATTTTAAGTGTAGCCACACTAAATTATATATATATATATATATATATATCAAATCCAGATTGATTATTATATAAGCATGTTTAATGCGAATTTTAAATTTTTTACCATAGAGCACCGCGCCATCGTCGTATTTTGTTAGTTCAACTATGCGAAGCCATTTTATTTAAAAAAAAAATTCAAGAGATAGCTAATATAATAATAAGATAAGTCTAAAGGATGAAAAATGTTAAATAGATTTTCTCATAAATAAGTTGTGAAAATAAATGCTACGATAAGTACGGTCACTCAGTTTCACAGTATAAGTACCTACGTGTCGTAACCGTTCCAGTGCTTTTCAAATGACACAAGAAATCTTATAAAGGAACTATTCCCGACTACGATATTTCGTTTTACGTCCAATTTCCATACGCGGTGAGCGTGAAGGATTAAATGGGGCAAAAGATTGCGTCGACACGGCCGCCGAAAAGATTTTTAAAGTCTCGTAAAGTACATCTTAGGCCTCGATTTAAAACTTGATTCCTTCTCTTTATCGATATTTTACAGTAAACTGAAAAGCTCTTACATTAAAACGTGCAGGTAGATTGACCTTAATGTAGCATTGAATTCCTAGTAATTGAATTAGTTAAAATATATTTGAGTATTTTATCATCAAAGGCGACATAGCTTTCCCTTGAAGGTTTTTTTTTTTTGAATAACCTACAAAAATTTCTAGAATAGATAAATTTCAAAATAAATACATACATATATACATACGTTTAAAATACACTAATTATAATAAATGAATAAAATGTAATAAACATTCAAGTGAGTGTTTTAAATATTAAAAAGCTGTCTCCTTTATTTTTTATACTGTTCCTAACAAAAACCTCATCACAAACTGGGATAAAACGATTTATCTCCTTGATTTCTCGAGAAAGACGATAATATATTCCTCCCGAAATCAGCGGTGCCCTTAGGATGTGGACAAATGCCCGTCGTCTAGCGTGCTGACACTTTTGCCGGGTTACAAAGCGAATAATGACCTAGTGAGTCTTTCAACTATTTTTGTGTCCATTTGGGTCAATTGGACATTTTGAGCTTTATACGTGTTTCTTGTGAACAGTAAAAAGCTTTTTCTTCTTAACAGTGCTGTACTTATTGTTAAGTAGATAAAGTTACTTAGTAACGTTACCTACCTTTTTTATATGTTACTTCCTAAGCATCGAGAACATAAAATCGAGTTATATAAGTAAATACAGGAACTAAGAAATAGTATTGACGTTAATCGTTATTGTTAACATAAAAATTATTTCAACTTTTTTTTTGTTTCATAAAGATGGCAAACGAAAAGGAAAACTTTGGTAAATAAAGTCTATTCTCAAAAGGCTCAAATAAATGTGCACCCTGGCTCACTGTGAGCGCACTGAAATGACCCGATTATATTTGTGATGTTTCTCTAAATCCACGGTCACGTTTATTTTAATGGAGGCTAAAAAGAAAAGTTTACCTAGCATTGATATAATAACAGAGATGACGTCATTTTTTTTATACAAAGTCTAAGTTGAATTCCAACTTAGACTTTGTATAAAAAAATGATGTCAAAATTTAAGCTTTAAAGATTATAACAATAATTATTTGAACTGAATTGAAATGAATAAAACTGTAAACGTCCCACTGCTGGATCGAAGCTTAATCTCCCACGTTGGTCCACTGCGGGTTGTCGGATATTTTCCTTACCATGAATAACGCTATCAGATTTTTATGATAATAACCGCGACCGACGGCTTTACGTCCTCTTCGAGGGACGATGTGGGAGACCTACGAGAACATACACTTAGACCGGAAACAAATATTGATACAAATCTGCCCCGAGCAGTAATCTAACCTGCGACTGCTGGTTTTAATGTGACTTTTCGCACCACTCCTCTAGAAAGGTTTTCAATAGTCAATTATCATCAATATAAAAAAGTAGCTTATGAAATAATAAAAAAGCATAAAAATTAATAATGTGTATTATTATTGTATAAAACTGTCTTGTCATTGTTTTGATTTTTTTTTAATTTTTTCTTATTTGCGACATATTTAATTTAAACTTACATACTAAAAAATAAAATGTTTAATGAATATATTTGTTTTATTAAAAGCTCAAAGTTCATTTCATTATTAACTAGTAAACTCCAAAGTATATTGAAATAGTTATGTAACTTTGAAAATATATCTGTAAATAAAAGGACATACATATGTTATTAAAAATATTAAGTTTAACTTAGGTATCGCAATAAAAGTAACAAAAAAATTGCAATAATATTCTATTGTAGTTAATGGTATTAACTATTATTAGTATATTTTATTGGTATGAACCAACAGATTTTTAAAATTTTATTTACGTTAAATTTATTCGTATAAAATTATATTTAAATTTGTTTAAAATCAAAATTTGAAATAAATAAATTTTTAGGAAATATTCAAAAATAATTCTTCAGTTATATGTATATATATTTTTACATAGTTAATATAAATTAAATAAAATAACCTACGAAATCAAAGCTTCAAAATAAAAAATGTTTATATGAGATCTTTCGTAATAATTTTCGTGAAAGTTTTACTGGTTCGCAATTTCCGATCAGAAAGATCCGCATCACTATAGAACGGCAATGCGGACAATTCGGGACGTAGACAAATGTGTACAGCTACTCGCCGCGACACGTTCATTGAGCTTTCATTTGGGCAATTTTCGAGTAAATCCCGGCCAATCGGATACTCCGTTGTCTAACTGCTTCTGTAAACTGTATTACTATTTTTCTAGTAGACCTTAAAATAGTAACGACATTTTATAAATAAAATGATAAATAAGAAAATTGAGATTAGGAATTAATAATTCTATAAGGAAATGTATTTAATATTATTTAACAAACACACGGTCATCTGTCCCTAAGATGGGCAAATTAATGCCTGTGTTTTAGATAACAGCGTACGGATAAACATTATTTTAGAATAAATATACATATAAATGAGACATATATAAATAAATATATTACACATAGACTCAGGGTGGGAATCGGACCCACGACCCTGGAGCGGAAAGCAGGTTCACTGCTAACTGCGCTAACGGGCTACTTGTCATTTAAGTACTAGATTATCCTCAAAGACTATTAGATAGATATGGAGATAAAATTTTGTGACAAAACTTTAACGATGTTTACTTTTTGAGGAAAACATATACAGTATACTCTACTACTATCTATTGATCTACAGTCATCTTTATGCTGAGTTTCAAAAAACGTTTTTTCTACTGTTTGATAAGTGAAAACAGAGTATAGTAGTAGTTTTTAATTTTATTTCATTGAACAACTACCTGATCCACACAGTTTTACCCGCTTTGACTAACATAGTGACTGATCTGCTTATAAGTGTCATAGCACGATGTTTTTAGTGACCGCAAGAGAGACAAACATTATTTTTTAATTGTGAATATGCTATCAACTTTATACAACTTACTCAAGATATTACGTGATACGGGAGCAAACATACAGACAGGTTGACAGACAGACAACCAAAAATTCAAAAAATATTTGGGGCTTATATTGCACTTCCTTGGCCTTTAAACAAACTCCAAGTCGCACAGCGAGCAATGGAGAGGGCCATGTTTGGTATTTTTCTGCGAGATCGAATCAGAAATGATGAGATCCGCAGACGAACGAAAGTTGCCGACATAGCCCAACGGTTTGCAAGCTAAAGTTGCAGTGGGCAGGGCACATAGCTCTTAGAACTAACGGCCGCTGGAGCAGAAAGATTCTCGAGTGGATACTACGTACCGGCAAACGCAGCGTCGGACGGCCGTCCGCGAGATGGACAGACGACTTAAGGAAAGTCACTGGAAGCCGTTGGATGGAGGCTGCTTTGAACCGGTCGCTCTGGAGGTCGATGGGGAAGGCCTTTGTTCAGCAGTGGACATCCAATGGCTGATATGATGATGATGATGATGATGATGAACTATCTCAAATGTACAATTATAACCGGTTACAATTTTATTATATGTATAGTGTATGTTTAGTATCAAATTAAAATTACAAGCCCTAATACACGATTCCAGTGTAGATCTGGGTATACTGGTATCAATTATTGAAATAAAAATATAATGTATTTATATAACGAAAAGTAAGAAGTAAATTCGAATTTTAAAAAATTAAAATCTTATGAAACATACATAATATAAATATTAAGTAAATTAGGTAAATGGTAAAAATCAAAACCATCTACTCTGTTCCCAGCACGCGTAACGTCAAATATTTCAAGAAAACCACGAACCCAGTATTAGTGAGTACGATAGCAGACGTTATTTTTCGCGCAAGACACGATGCTTTATCAAACATTGGGAGACTTGAACATGATAATAAGCGTACGTGACCCGAATGCTTTCCCAGAGCGAGAATGCTGGCACATCAAAGAAAAGCGTACAAATTCTCCAACAGTGATAAAAAGTACTCTCGTTATCTCATAAATTTCATCTTTGTATGTGTAAATTCAATCTTTGTTACAATCTTTTAAGAGGCTTTGATTGTTTTGTTTTCTTTTAAGACAAGTTTATATGATTGTATGTATTTCTTGAAATCATTTGTGATACTTGTTTATTGTGAAAAAGTTTTTATATTTCTAACGATTCGTCAAATAACTTTTAAAGAAGCTATAACGACATGACTTAAATATAAGATAGAAAAATATAAATCAGAAATTTCTTATTACAATTATTACAAAAAATTATTATTAATAATTAAAAAAAAAATCAAAAAACCCGACTGCATAAAATACTCTTATTAGAAACTAAAAAGAATAAAACAATTTACTAGCTTTCATTTGATACCCATATTGCTACAGTAAGAAAAAAAATTCAACTCCCCCCCCCCCCCCCTCATTCCGCCATTTGCGGGCGCCATTTAGAAAATTTATATACCCTATGTCACTACTACAATTTAGACAAATCCAACGCCACCTCATATGTCAAAAACCATCCAGCCGTTTGGGCTGTAGGGCGTGCCAAAGAAATGGACATACATACATACATACATACATACACTCGAAAAACATAACCCTCCTTCTGTCGCAGTCGGGTAAAAATTATCCGTTGCCAGCCTTATAACAATAATCTTACCCAATAAATATAATATGCATTGCAACATCCGAAGCTAGTCAAATATAATGAACGGTGCCCGCGTACTCTACGCGCTTAAACTACGAATATCCGTTTCCGTCAATCGAACGTACTCGTACATGTAGTTGTTGATTTCTCATTTTGTGATTTAGATCATTATCTAAATAAAGCCATAGCGCATACGCTAATTCCCTTTACACTTATAGAGTGGTACTCAATGTGGTCTAATTATTATTATTTATTTTTATTATTAAATAAGCTGTTTAGGTTAGAATAGGTTAGCTGTACCTCGCAGCTTTGAACGCAAAAGTGTGTAATAAAAAATACATATTATGTATATTATTTTATCTCACTCACTTCAAATTATAAACTAAAATTGAAAAATACGCTTATAGGCGCACTTTTTTGACCGATTCCATAAAAGGAGATTATCAATTCGACACGTGTGTGTGTAATATTATTGGAAATACAAAATATTCACATACGATGATATATATTAGGGCTTTTAAAGAAATATATATGTTTGTATGTATCTCCCACGTTTTCTCCAAAAGTAGCAATCGGATCGTATTTTCGTATATCATCGTACTTTTATCTGTTTTAATTTATTTAAAATTAGAGAATAGTGAATATTTCATCATTATCATTTCAGTAGTTTTATAATATGGGTAAAAACATGTAAAAAAAAATTATTACTTATTACAAAAAAATCAAAAATATGAAATTAAAAAGAAGTTTAAGAAACTAAACAGGTATAATTATATATATGAAATAAATAAATCTTCAGATTATTTTTTTAAATAACTTTTTATGTGTTTTATAATACAGTAATAACAATAACCTCCATGATTTAATTAAAATTCTATATCAGATTTTATCGCGTTTATTTAAAACTTTACAGTTTAACAATATTCCGGGGACTACCCCGAGATCATGGACGTTGTAAAGGGTCCGAAACGTCGGGAAATAATTTAATATTTGGTTTAACTGTAAAGTTTTAAATAAACGCGATAAAATCCGATATAGACTTTTAATTAAATGAGTAAAATTCGCGTAAATATAAGAGAACAATTTTCATGATGTCAGAACTCCCGTTAATTTGCCTTCCGTCTCTTATCATCATCATCATCATCATCATATCGGCCATTGGATGTCCACTGCTGAACGTAGGCCATCCATACAGACCTCCAGAGCAACTGGTTCGAAGCAGCTTCCATCAACGGCTTCCGGCGACTATCCTCAAGTTACCCGTTCATTTCGCAGACGGTCGTCTGACGCTGCGTTTGCCAGTACGTAGTCTCCACTCGAGAACCTTTCTACTTCATCGGCCGTCAGTTCTACAAGCTATGTGCCCTGCTCATTGCCTTTGTTTGACAACCTTTGTTTGTCTGCGAATCTCATCATTTCTGATTCGATCTCGCAAAAAAATACAGTACAATCTCGATTATCCGAATGAAATAAAACAAGGGTATTCCGTATAATCGAAAATCTGGATAATCGCTTTCAAAGTCAAATCAAACAATAATTAAATTTTAATATTGTTTTATTATGTAAAGGGTTTTACATAGGGCATTTAGACAATACAATATAAAAAAATTACGAGCTAAAGATAATGAATTACATGATAATACCTATGTAATTTAAAATTTTGTTTGGAAATAATTAGTTATTAATTTTTGACCTAATTATTCACATATTTTCATTGCAGCCAAGTCCATGATGCGCTTTAGTTGTAACAACTGCATGGGATTCGATTCATCCTGTCTTTCAAACCATTTAAAAGCAACATCTAGAGCTTCAAAAGCTTCTGCGTGAGATGGTACTTGGCATACATCACCAGTTTCAGTCTCTTCTTCATCTTCTTTCTCGTTACTTTCTGTCTCGTTCTGTTCAAGTCGTCAATAACTTCTTCATCAGTTAAAATTTGGTATCCAGGGTCCTTATTAACGCAGTTCAGCCAATCCTTGATATTCTATTCTCTTCACCAATGCTAAGAATTTTCATTGTTTCTGTCATTTCTTTAAAACCGTCGTGCGGTTTAATTCGATGAAGTATTAAATAATTTATTTCATGTCCTTTTTAATGTTTACGATTCCACGGAGATATAGCAATAATATTTTGAATTTATGTCTTTAAAAAAATGCCAAATCGTTTCTATTTCACTGCTGTCTGCTAACAAATACGACGCAGTAGCTATTTTTCGTATCGTTTATACAAACTTACTTTAAAGTTTCAATAACACTTTGATCCACAGGTTTACAATATCCATGTTTCATTAGGGGGCAAAAACTTTACTGTATACTTCCCATTTTCTCGATTTAGTGTTTCAGCGGAAAGGTGAGTTGGCGCATTATCTAACAACAATAACACATCCTCTTTTCCCGCGTCCTTTTAAAATTTCTTCACCTTGGAATAAATTTATTTTTATAACAAATAAGAAAAACATGCGTGTTCATCTATGCTTTTTGTTGGCTAGCGTAAGTTAAGGGGATTTTGACGTTTTTGAAACAGTGTGGATTTTTTGATTTACCAATAAAAATTAAAAGATGTATATGCCGTACAAGAAAACCAATCTTCGAGCCATCAACGTCACGTGAAGCAAAATAAAAAAAAATGTCATAACAAAGTTGCTATATAAATGTTATGTGTTACCGTTTTCAATTTGTTCCAAACTAATAATTATTTTACATTAATTTGTTATGTGTTGTTTGTATTGTGTGTTATTGACTTTAATTAAAATCATTTCGCTTATATTTCTTTTTAGCCAGCCAGCCAGTACTCTCAAATTTGAAATTATAATGACGATCAAAATGATGTGATGCTAACGCCGTCTTATTTTCCTTTGCGTAATTTATATTTTTACAATCATTTTTTTTTCAAAATTAAAACAATATTGAGTAACGGTGAAAATATAAAGTTACTAATTGGATACTACATGTAAAGGTAAAGAAAGGTAAGGTAATAAAAGAAAAAGGTTTTGTTACTTCATTTATTTTTTATACTAGCTGCTGCCCGCGACGTCGTCTGCGTGAACGCTATACAGCACAAAAAAATACCTACGATTATACCTTTTAAAATAACATTCATTTACCCGTTTCTTCTTTACATTTCATATCTAAAGAAAGTACAGTAACAGAGGGAGACTGTCTTTTGTAAAATTGACTTTCAAAAAGTGCTTATTTTTAGCCTGCTTTAAATAAATGACTTAATGGTGATTCTGCTGAATTAAGTCATAAGTTGTGACTGAAACGGATGGAGAAAATAATAAATAAGGAATACAGAATTTATAGGACTTCTCGATAAACAATATTAGTAGTTTGGCTCTCCGAAGCCAAAATGTAAAGAGAGTCAGGACTGGTGACGCGGGAGCAAGCGACGTACAGCTGCCCGTGTGAAGCAGCTCGTCCTGAGGTCGACACCAGCTATCCTCAGTTTCTGGCCCTGCGACTTATTGATGGTCATCGCGAAGCAAACACTCACGGGAAACTGTACGCGCTTGAACTAGAACGGGAAGTTATGAGGTATGAGGGGAATGCGTGGTATAAATACTGCTTCGCCGACGCCACAACCCGTAAGAATTTCCGCCTCAATGGTGTGTCTGTGGAGCGAGATGACTTTAAGGCGGGTCCCGTTACACAACTTTGGAGGAAATAGGTTAAGGAGAAGCATAAGCATTTCTTATCTTTATGATATATATGGCATGCTTAAATTTCCTCTTTCTTCGTTATTTAGCTCAAATTGCTTACAGCAATAGCGTTCCGTTTTCGAGTTTAAATTTTGTTATACATCTATGCAGTTCTTTTTGAGTTCTGTTTGTTATTACGTACAGAAAAACTCGATGAATTTTATAAGACATAGATGAAGCAGCTTAAAACTTATATAAACACATTTTTTTTAATTGTCTTGCTCATCTTTGAAACGAATTAACGATACAATTTTTATTAAAATGCACAACTCCATCTATGACTTTTAAAAACCACTATTAACCTCACCAACATGATCAAATTTAAATTATTTATATCCAAAAAGGGTTTACACATGTAATTCGAGTTGATGTTTTTGAAATCTCATAGATGGCGCTGCTCTAAAATTGTCTTGATACTACTTATATTCATTTCTTATATTACATTCATTCTTACATTCATTATGTTTATCAGCCTAAGTTACTTATATTTCGTGATTTTTATAGTGTGAAGATAGCTTATAGCATGGTTATTAACATAATAACAACATTCAAATATGCGTCGTTAGATTAGACGCTGTTACAGAATGCGTTGAAGAAATAAAGGTTCACTGCTCGTTCCCCGTAGGTGATAGCGTGATAATATGTAGCCTATGTTATGACCCGACTTCTTAATAATATTCGTGCCAAATTTGAAGTAAATCCATGCAGTACTTTTTGAGTTTATCCCGGACATACATACAGACAAACAGACAAACAGACGAAAATTCTAAAAATTATATTTTTGGCATCGGTATCGATTGTAGATCATACCCCAAGTATTCTTTTAAAAAAATATTCAATGTACAGTTTTGACTTTTCTACCATTTTATTATATGTATAGATATTGTAAATTGTATGTACGACCTTTCATTTATGTTAAACAATTTTTGTAGATGCCTGATGAAGTTCCAATAAAGGATCGAAACGTCGCATGAATTTGCAATTGATGGTTTGATTGGTACCTCATGTCCTCTTCCCTGCTAACTAACAGTATATATAAAGAATGGACGCAATAACAAATAATATTTATAATTAGTATTTTTCGACATTTTTGTCACAATTTTTTTTATTAATTTTTTTTAAAAATGTATCGTTCTACCATTCTTTTGATTTCGTATACTCAAGTCAAATGTGTAGAAAGGTTTGCAACACAAATATTGGCGATAACGAATTTTCATAAAACGCCCTCGGCATTATTTCCTGCTTACACGCGTCTGCGTGTCACCAAATTTTTATGTTTGCGTGTGTAGTGGTTTCTTGTTCCATTAACCCTGTTTGGTCTTATGTGCATATTTACTCGGAATATAGCTTTTATTGCGTTGAAATAAAGCGTAATGAGAAATACACAGCTTTATTGCATTTTATCACGAAATATAACCAGGTGTGGAATGCTTATGTTCGTTCGTATCAGTTTATCATTTGTCAATGGGTTAATATATATACATAATACATTTAACAATCTATGATTGTATCAGTGATTGATGTTTTTCAGTTTAAACTTACTGAAACGACTATGCTGATAATCTTGACATTAAATAATTAATTTAATGTACTTAATTATTGGTAGTAGTACTCTCTAAACAGAGGAATTTCACTAATTTTAAGTGACTATTCACTTTTTATCAATGTGAAAATTGTACTAGGCAGAATTAGTGACTATTTAATCTATGATTATGTGAATATCATAGTCCACTGATTTGATTATTGAATATATGTATGTGTATTAGATAGTATCCATTAACTTGTAATTGAAATTCACTGATATTCAGTGAATACAGCTTCAGTAACGTAATTAATGAAAATTTCACTGATTTATGTTTAGAGAGTAGGAGTACGAACACTTCTATTGCTAGCGTCTCATAATCGAATTAAATTTTTTAATAGTTTATACAGGATACCAGTAATAATATTAATCTCTTTTTTTTTAATATACAGGTTTATTGTCTTTTTTTTCTGTTTTTTTAATAATTAAAAAAAAAAAAAAATAATAAAATAAATTATCTATTTTTTATTAAGCTGAAAACAATAAGATGGCAAACTCATAAGAACATTTTCATAACATTTCTTTTTCCATATTATTTTACAGTGATGATGCATGTCGTGTGTAAGACTTAGTATAGTTTACATGGATGACATTAATTTAGCCAGCACCAGGTGTTGTTTGATCAACCGTGACATAGCGATAACATTTTTAAAGGCCAGGGCGCCTGTTTTGTCTCTTTTACTTGATATAAGAAACAATTTAGGTAATACTTTTAAACGAAATATAATTATTTAAATAGTTTACAGAGAATAGCTGTAATGTAAAATTTTAATAATTCTTCCCAGAAGTATATAGATGGATAGTATGAATAGTAATAGTAATATAAATATATGAAAGAGTAATATATATTTATATAAATATATTTATCTATATTTTTGTATACGTAAGTTTAAAGCATAGCATATAATCGAAAAAAGTAAGGAAAAATTTATTTTACTATATTTTGTAAAAAAATACCAAATACAAAAAATACACACATCAATGTTTTTCAATACCAATATTTTCCTTCACGGATCATTAAATAACTCTTAAAGCACCATCCACCTTCAGGAAGGAGCAGTAAAATGCCTCAACGCCCTCTGGAAAATTACACCATTCGATTAACTGATAGTCATTATTCTCAAATCAATAGTATTTCTAACACGAAATGGGAAACCTTATAAGAAATTGAATCGTAAAAATAAACTCTAAATTTTAAGACACACGGACTGGTGTTGATTGAAAGATATTTCGAAAAGGGGATAGTAAAATTATTTTCTAACAATGAATGCGATCACATAATTTTTACTGAAAAAGCTGTTTTCATTCAGGAAATCGTTATAAGAAAGGTATCGGTAGTCGTTAGGTAATCGATTCTGGTGCGACAAAGTTATTATCAGTGTACTGATATCTAAAATATCCTATCGTTTAAATGAGAATCGTATAACTTATTTACAGGTGACGCCGCGGGCAAGGCTAGTACTTAATAAAATATATGACAATTTCGACAAACATCTGAGGTTTTTTAAGCCTAAAAATTGATTTGTCTGGAATTATTCACGTTCAGAAAAATTCTGCTAAAAACTCGAGCGAGTGAAGCTTGGTCTTCCAGTCTCTTTTTGCTAAAATATTATTTATCAATTTATTTAATACCTTTGTACCTTTTTTAAAATAAATGAAATTAACAATACTAGTGGTCGCCCAGTGGTCGAAATTCGACTAATCTATAATTGACACCATTATCAACATCATAAAAATATGATTGCGCATAACCTGGTGAGCATATGCAGCAGTCATTGGACCTGATCTGTGATACAAATTTTCGATAAACAATTCGTTGCAAGACCGTGTTGACGACAGACTAACAATAAACAAAACTGTGTATATATGTACATTGTACATATGTGTTTGTGTGACGTTTTTGCTTGACGTATTAATATATTGATTATATGTACATGATATGGGTGATGCCTGAAATAATGTTTTGAAAAATATAAAAAATTAAAATAATTTACTTATTTATTGAAAATTAACCAGTTTATGTACGGAGATGGAGTTAAACTTTTAAGGACAAATTATTTTTTTAAAAAAAGTATCTCGTTCAGCAGAGAAGAAAAACCCTATACTATACCATGACTATACCTGTACTTATGTGTAATATTTAATATATAATAAAAATAATAATATATAAAGTAAAATCGTACAACACAAAAAAAACATAATTGTTTATTAATAAAAGAGCTCTACATATTAAGCTTTTGTATATTTTTATCTCTTAAATTTCTTTTCATGACTAAAAATACTTAGACATTTGAAATTAATGTTAATATTAGCAGAAAATTTTATTTTCACTAGAAAATATGCATTTAATTTAAATTATTACTCAAATTCTTTACGGCAAAACTATCAAGATTATTTATTGTGTAAAGGCCCGTCGCGACATGTCACTCGATGAGTAGAGCTTCAGCATAATTATTATTTTTACAAAAAAATCTCTTGCATATATTTTAAGATATTAATTTATCCAACTTTAATTATAATAAATTTAATGAGGTCCAAAAATAGTAATAGCGTTATGTAAAATAATTTCCCATAGCATTTAATTATTAATATTAATTAAAAAATATTATCCAAAAAGTTAACGAAAAAAGACGAAAAATAACGTCAAAATGTCGAATTTTGATACAAAGAACAATCTGAAATAAGACACTATCGTAATAGATGGCGCTGATGGCGCTTTCTGATTTGCAGTGACAATATTCGTATTTACCTATTCACAACAGACCTCTAATTTCAATAATCCATGTTTATTTAGTTGTTCTTGGTAGTCTAATCATCTAATGCGATTGTTGGATATCGGATTGTAGGATTGATATTTTAAGTGAATATTTGACTTAACTGACTTGAATTTTAAATTTCATTATATTTCATTAAAATTTGTTCATTATTTATTGTAATTTGAATAAGTACATCAATGTATTAAAATATTCTCAAATAGTTACATATAGTACAGTAAAATTCATAAATAAATCATATAAATAATCAATAAAGTCATAAAAACACCCCGTCCGTTAAAAAATTCTTCAAATAAACATAGATTCAAAATTTGGCTATGTAATACTATATATATATATATATATATATATATATATATATATATATATATATATATATATCATACTGTAATTTTTAAAGACATATATCTTCGATTAATTTTTATTCTTAAACATAATTATTTTCAGAATTTTTTCTATAATAAGGTATAAACAGATATAAAATTATAATAAATAAAAATACATCTTTTAATGTTATATTTTTTACTTAAATATACGCTTATAAACCAAATTCTTAGTCAAATATGGTATATAAATAAAATTAACTGGTTAAAATCGAATCCAAAGAACAGTTTCAGAGTACTCTAACTGTATATTAGAGTTTACATAATTCAATTTTCTTGATAATGTCCATGACATGTTTGCTTTTAAAGAATCATGAATAACTAGGGAGAATATAAATTACTTTGTCGCATACCTATGGCAAAGTTCAGAAATGGAAATGATATTCATAATAATCAACCGCCTCCAGCATAAGGAACCCTCTGTGTGAAGATATTACGCCGCTTACTCTTTCAAATATAAAGCGTTCCCTCAACCTTTTGCCTTGTTTAATGTATATATGAAATTTAATCAAGAGAATAAATAAGAGTGATATCTTATGAAAGTATTTTCAATCTAAACGCTTAATTAAATACCGCAAATATTATAATAATTTGATTAATATTAAGTTTAGTTTTAAAGAAGTTATTTGGCTAAGCTTTAAGCAATTTAATGTGTAATTTGAAAGATAAGTAAAATGATGATGAAAATAATACGTAAAATAATACGTTAATAACAAAATCAAAATTTTGTTATTTCTATTGTCTATATTAATTTACACTTATGATTTATTCAGTCTACTGATGTAAATGAATTGTACCTTTGAATGTAGAATGGAAAAATACACTACTATATCAGCCGTTAGGTGTCTATTGTTGAAAGTAGGCCTCCACCATGTCACGGTTGCATGCGCGAGCGATCACGTGGCGCCTCACTACGACGATGAGGGCACCGCTGGGTTTAGTGAGTATTCTGACTTCGCAGTCAGCGAGTCCTACATACCCATCGCTTTCGGGCGGCGGGATACCTAAACGCATTTCCCAGCGATAAAAAAAAAGGCCTCCACCATCCTTTCTGAGGTTTGAGGTTTTGCCAATACTCGCCACGCTTGGCAGGTATGGTGGCTAGCGCAGTGTGTTGTGGCAGGATATGGTAACGCTGCTGCCCATCATCATCATCACCATCCTGGTTGGTGTACAACTGTATATTTGTATTCGTATCGTTCATCTCTCCATTCTTCTCTGTCGGTCACTGCACGGTAATATATATAGATATAAATTCTTAAAATAAAATGAGGACGTTATTACATCGGTTCTCGTCGTGACGCCCGGTGGGTAACTGCTCCATAATTACATAAATTAAGATTGAAAAGCATTTCGGAAAAAGTTTTAAGTTGCCTTATTGAATTCTTAATACAATTTCTATACAAAAAAAAGCAGTTCTCTTATATTTACGCGAATTTTACTCATTTGATTAAAAGTCTATATCGGATTTTATCGCGTTTATTTAAAACTTTATATTTTTACAATATTTTAAATTATTTCCGATTAATCGGACACCCACCACCTCAGTCCCCCGAGATCATGGACGCTGTAAAGGGTCCGAAAAGTCGAGAAATAATTTAAAATATTGTAAAAATATAAAGTTTTAAATAAACGCGATAAAATCCGATATAGACTTTTAATCAAATGAAAAAAAAGCAGTTTAATGAATAAAAAAATATATAAAAATGAGAAAGAACTCTCTTCTTTTTATATTCTTATCATCTATACATGTAATAAAAATGTAACCAATCGATGTCTGTACATGAAAGATATTTAGGAAAAACGAAATGTACGGGTCTTTATGAGAGCAATAGAAACCAAAACAATGAAAAACATGAAATACTGAAATTTTAATAACTTCTTTAAATGTTGCATTTGACTTAGTATAAGTAATGACGGGCTTGTTTCCGCAACTCGACGTCACTGTGCGCCTATTTTGCGTGTCAATTAATTGCATTTAACTTATACCAAGTTCATTGTTCATTCGATTGGCATATACATACGTGTCTCAATAGTTCTCCCGAGACATGCAAGTTTCTTCACGATGTTTACTTTTACTATCAACCATAAGATCAATTTTAAAACCAAATTTAACTTTGCTAGCCCATATTTAAGCCTTCAAAAGTGTTCTATGCCAGTGCATGTAGTCTTAGTGTTCTTCTGGGGTACCCAAGTTTCCGTCTTACATACCTACATTGGTATTATCTAAGTGAATCTGACATCTAATATCACCAATATAATTGTGAGACACAGTTTTTTTTAAAGAGCTTATTTTTACTCTCAAATCAATATAACTAAAGATACCTAATTCTAAATTTTACGAGTACGAAGTCGTTATAAGGATATTATCTCGAAGAAAATGAAACATCACGTTTTCTTATAAAAAAGTTTAATACACAGTAGAATATATAATATGTATATTACAAATATCTTATTAAAAAAAAAAAGCCAATAATAGAAAATAATTAGAAAAATAAGTATGTATATATAATTTTTAAACTAAATTCCCTAATTTTTTTGGTAATAGCTTAAACTAAGTTAAATATTTATCAGTAGTAATTTTGACTAATTATTATTATTATGCTTTCATTACCATCGCAAGTGGTAGTGATAGTTTAGGTATATATGAAAGTGCAATATATGTATATTGTTTACATTTTTTTGAGCCATAATTTAATTTAAATATTATCTATATTTCATGATAGAACGTTATTAGTATAACGTAGACCAGCATGATGGTATATCCAGCCATAATGGGGTGCAACGTCCGTGTAAACTACATAAAGTTTAGGGTCACAGAATTTTTGACCGGGTAATATACCACATTTTGATAAGATGCCGCGAAGAAACCAACTGACTATGTGATCAGGTTGCACAGTGGGGATGACTAGTCCACCTCCACTGTCACCGTTCCGAGGACTTATATCTGTAATTAAAAAAAATATATATGTAATTATGATTACTATTACTTCCTACGTCTCTACATTCCCTCAAGCTTTTGGCTTTAGTCATTATCTATGATAAATATAATAATGAAAAAAAAATGTTTATTTAAATAAATAATAAATAAATAATAAATAAATAATAAATATTAACCAACAATCACACCACGTTAACCTAGCCCCGTGCTAAGTTCGTAAGAACTTGTATTACAGGTACTAGGAACGGAAATAAATTTAAGATATAAATACATATATACATAAATACACATCCATGACCCGGTGCAGACATCTATATTCATCATACAGATTATCTGCACTTGGCGGGATTCGAACCAGCGACCGCTGCGTAAACTGGACACCAGTTGCCTGACCACTCGACCAGCCGGTCGTCAAGCCGTCATTTAAATATGATGTCTAAAAATCTATTTTAAAAAATATTTTTGCGTTAATGCGCCTGTCTATTGACGAAGGTTTTATGGATATATACATAACTCTACGACGCATGTAAGTGACAGAGAAAACATAAACGTGGAGAAAATGCATTCAAAATATAGATCTAAAACGATGGTTGTATCAGAATGAACTCCACTAATGTATATTTTGAATTACGGTCTCGGTTTTGAAATGAAACGGCTTCCTATCTGTATATTTCGAGAGAAATTCTTAGTATTATATCCGCAAATCAGCGATGGAATAACGTGACAAATCAAGCTCTACAATCCGCATTTTAATATAGTCCTAATATAATAGTATATCCTCATATAATGTATATATATATATATATATATATATATATATATATATTTCTATGTAGTTGTGAATATTACCAAAATTTTATTTTACTGTTTTTACTTCGACTAAAATATCATAAAATAACATGCTAAATAAAAAAATACTTACCACTGGAAGGACCAAAGCCGGCGCAAAACGTAAATTCGTTAAGTAATTTCGAATACAGTTTGGGTGCATGTGCAATGCAGGTTGTGTCATTCTGTATTAACGTGTCTGCAGATCGAAGGGTGTCTGACAGCACGTTTTGTTCCGTTGCTCCAAATCCAGTTACCTGTTTAAAATAGTTCTAGCTACTTATAAGCATACAAAGAAAATCTATGTGCGTAACATTACGTAATATACCACTTTTCATAGTAACTGTTTTTGTATGTGATATTCTTCAATCGATTCAATGTGATGTTATGAAAATTTGGATAAATTATAAAAATTAAATAATACTAATAAATTAATTTTACATATCTCTCAAGAATATCAATCGTGTATTCGGATCGTCTTTTAAGATTCTCAAACTAATATAGACTTTAATTATTATTTTTTTGTATTTAATATATACAAGGATTCTTATAAATTCATAGGCAAGTGAATAGAACCTATGAATATAAAATATCTTATTACCGATTTATGTAACTTGTAAGTGTGAAAACTGATGCAATAGAAGTTAACCAAAGATACTTGAAAAGTATACAAGTTAATCAAGCGATACTTGAGTGGAAAAAGACAATTCATATACCACACAATAGACCGTCTCAAAACTACTGCTACGACTGAAAGCTCTCCATCACCCACTGTACCTTACCCAAACTACGCCTTGTAGACCTTACGCCAACTAATTTAAATGTTTTTTATGATTTTGGATAAATTTTAATAGGAAGAAAATTCATTAACATAAAAACATATATATTATTACTTATACTTTAGTTAAATTGTGTACTTTTTTCTAAATAATTGTTTCATTGTTTTGCTACACCAAACTTATTAGTCAGTAATTTCATAAGCGAAGATTAAAAAGTAGTTAAATTATTTATTTGCTAAAACCATTTCCTAATTTAAAACATATTTTTTTAAACATAAATAATATTTAATATTTTCCCCTTACATTGTAAAAAAACAAAAACACGTAGAAAGTAAGTAGCTCCAATTAAAATCGTCGCATTTGAATCTACGGAATAAAACCTATTTAGCAGCTTTCATAAAATGTAACTTGTACAGTTTTCATTGTATAGACTATTTAAATGAATGTTTACCACAGCCCGCTTGCCAAAAAGCGTAGTTTTGTCGTACACTGGCCCCCAAATACAAATGGGTTGGACGTATTCACTATAGCGAAGTTTATTTACAACTACAATAGCGAGGTCTGAAGTAGCGTGCTCCGTGCTGTAGCCCGGATGCAGAATTACTCTCTCAGCCTGGAATAAAACAGTATAAAAGACGGATTAATACAAATGTAAGCCAACAATGAAATGAGTCATGTGTTAGATACGGTGCTAACGTTGGAAATAATAGTGTATGGGAGTATCTATTTCTATATACATCGTTCCCGTTCATATCGTCTGATGTTCCTTTTTCTAAAAACTTCTTCTTTCATGAATTTGTGAAGTAAAAAATAAATTTTAATTATACGAATAATATAAATGTAATTAAGGTTTAAATTTTAGAAGATTGTTTATCTTTATTAATATATATATATATATGTCTGTCATACATTTTTATAAATTAAGATAATGTGTTATTGGTTTTAAAAAAAATCGTTTCATTTTATAATATTAGCAACTTACGAGTAATGTTTGTCTTCCGCTTTCATTCATATTTCTAAGATTAGAAATACCAGCTTCAACAATAACTCTCTCTGTTTGTACTAATTTTCCTTCTATGAACATACAATGTCCAGCTGAAAAAAAATATATGGTTTAATTTATAGTAGGAATAGAACTGACTAATTAAAAATTGAATGAATTTAAATGATGAAAATGAATGAAAACTCGAAAAGTTCACTCTAAATTTTAGTTGTAGATTATATAACAAAATCACTCTTTTAAATTAAAGCTTTTGTAAGAATCTCTTAAATGCATCGAGACACAATAGATCACGGAAAGAATTGAACAGCGAAGGTAAACGTCACTACCGGTTAGAATCGCCGTGCTGGATATAATGTTTCCTCCACACTGGTAATTTGCTAGATTAGTATTTGGTCTTCTTATCAATATAGCCACATGCCACGGCCAATCTCCTGACTTAGAATCGGTGCGCATAGAAGTCAATTCACCATGATCTAAGGCTCTTCTACCGCAATAGTGTCGATAATCTGTATCATTAGGTTTTGTCACGTTGAAAGAATCGATTGTTTGAGAAGCCTAAAAATATTTGAAAAAATGTCATGACATAATATATGTTTTATTTTATTTAAAGTTAAATTACTATAATCTAACCACGAAATAAAAACTAATAAATAGAAAATATATATATATATATATATATATATATATATATATATATATATATATATATATATATATATATAATATATATAGTGTTGTGCTCAGTGATGATAGTCATTGAATGGCAATGTATTTTTGAATTCAAATTTTAGTTTTTTAAGTTTTATTTATGTTTTGATTAAGTCAAATTAGAAATCATTTAAGACATACATATATACATATAAATCTCACTAATAAATTTCAAGAACATTAAAGTGCAAAATCATTCCAATATTATGTTTATATTTAATGATTTACTTGATTATTAAAAATATGACTAAAATATTTTATAAATTCAATTAAATTCGTAGTATCGTGTTTTTTTAGACTATAGCAGATCATTTCGTTTAAGTAAAGTAATATTCTATTTTTAACGCAACTTCTCGTAATAAAAATCTTTAAAATCCTACAAAGATAATTAAAATCAAAAAAAAGAAATAACGTTCACCTGACACGAATTACGAAGTAATTACTTTATTTACTGTTGAAAGCACTCTAGGCAGATATTTAATTTTTAATTTTATTTCCTAAGTACTTCTTAAAAATTTAGTCTATACTGTGATACTTTTAGGGTACCAATTAAGCGACAAACACCTTATTTAGTAAAACTTGCTCAGCACTTTTCGAGTTATAAGCATACTTACATAACCACAAATATAAATGTATACATACACTGACAAATTCATGACCCTTCATTTGCTACGACGTAGTCGGATAATAATAAATAAAACACATCGCTGTGATAAATATTTGCCATTTTTAATAGACACAGGAGGATCACAGCGTGGTGAAATAATCTCTAATCATTCTCTTCTGCCTCTATAATAGGAGGAGACCAAAAGTGGGGTATTTATTTTATTATTTTAACTGTTACTGTTACAACATGCACATGAACTAGTAAAGTTAACGTTACCTACGTTGATCTAAAGATCGTATACTTCAGTCCTAGTGCAATATAATAAAACTTTTCCAAGTGATTAACTTTTATTTAAAACTCATGTTGTAAAACAACGGAGATAAATGGAGAAAATCATCGTGAAGTAAACAAACTCTATGGGTCGGATAAAACGTGTATATTCTCCCATCCGTTATGAAGTTGCGTAGTGTATTAAGCTCGATATGCATTACAATGATAAAAGAGGGTTTTCCTTGCCTTAAATTTTATTGATGTATAAATTCTTTCTTCAATTTCGATAGATCTGAAGCTGCTTCTTTTTTATCTCAAGTGTAAAAAAAAGTTTAGCAGTCTCACAAGAACAGCTTTCGTGCTTAAGAAGCGTACTCCTAAATAGACTTCGGTGTTCATGAGCTCTTCTCTTTCCATTACATTATGTAGATAGAATAGAATTGTACCGTAATCGTGTTACGATAATTTTCTTATACTCCGAGGTAATGGAACAGGTTGTCAATTTACCGAACTAGCTGGTAAGTGAACGGCAATACAGTTTTTGTCACGACCGTAGTGCTTATCTTCTGGTGTACCTCACTTATCGATTGACGATGCAAAGTAAAAAGAAGGCAAAATAATACGAGTATGCAAAGTTATTGCTTAGGACATCATTTTTACTTCCAAAAGATCATGATAGACAATAGCAGTGATAATAGATAGACTTGAGAGGCCAATAATTATTGGCCTCTCAATTTAATTATTATTATTTCTCAAGTTATTATTTGACTGACCCGTTGGCGCAGTTTGCAGTGTTCCTGTTTTCTGTTGCTCCAAGAATATATATCCATATATATATATATTATATATATATTATTTATATGTATATTTATTTAAAAAAAATGTATATCAGTCGGCTGTTACCTATAACACAGGCATTAAGTTGCCTACCTTAGGAGCAGACGACCGTGTGACATATTTATTTATTATATAAGGCACAAAACATTGTATCTCATATATTTGTAGTATCATAACAATTGTAAATGATTTTGAAAAAATACTTAAATTTAATCATTATTGCCTTCGAGGAGCGAATACTTCAAATGAATATTCATTCATTTATTATAGAAAGTTGATTAACATTAGATTTCTACGACAGGAATTTTTTTGATGCTAGATGTACTGTATTTCGTTGTGTCCGATCACACGCAGAGAATGGTGCAACGCGTGGCAGTGGCGTTATTGTAGCTATTCGGAAGGAACTGTAACCATTGCTTCTTATTTGTCCAGGGACATCGCCTGCTTGTATATTTGGATTGTCTGAGTATATTTGGATTGTATATGTATATTTGGATATAATAATAATAATTATTATATATTATATTTGGATATAAATTCCATTATATAACAACTATGAAAAATATCTTAACATGGGTTGCGTCTATATACCCCATGGTCCCGGCTATCGTGCCGATCTGAATTACTTCTTTGACAAGAAGTAATATAATAACCGACCATACGAATGATTTATTCTTGATAACGAGTGACTTTAATGTTTCTGATGCCATTCGGACTAGCTGTGATTTAATAGCATCATCCAATAAAGTACCATTAAATAAAAATAGTAATTATGTAACTGAATTATTAAGTGAATTCTTTAATTTTACTGGCCTAAATCAATCTAATGTTGTATGTAATATTAAAAAAACGTATTTTAGATTTAATTATGAGTAATGTTAATTGTAAAACTGAAGATGTGCATCATAGAGCTACAGAAATAGATTTCTGCTGTTGATTTGACGTCGCTTTCAAAATCAGCTCCTTTTAACACATTTAATTTCGCTGCTGCTGATTTTGACTCTATTAATACACAATTAAAAGATATTGATTGGCATACGATTTCGTTCGATTCGTCTGACGTTGAAACTCGTGTGAAATTTTTTTGTCATTTTAAATGATTTTAATAATTAAATTTGTTTTTTTCCAATGTGGCACAATAAATCTCTCAAGAAACTTGTAAATGAGAAAAATAAATATCACAAAAAATGTGAGATATATAAAAATCCCCTTGATTATGAATAATAATAATAATAATAATAATAATGATTTATTTTCCATCACAATCAGGCTGGTACAATAAATCTGCTACTTAATTAAGATCTTATTATTAATATGAAAACTTGATTAGTGAGGAACTGGTGCCCAAAAAAGGTATACAATACCTGTACTATAGGTCACCAGGTCCCCCCCACGGATTCGAATACATGATCAGATGTTCCGAACTAAGTAAATGGAAACAAACGTCATAGGTGATGGGCATGAATAATATTAGTATACAATTAAAGTTAAATGTTAACTAGGTTAATTATACCAATAACAATAATTACAAAAACAAAACTAAAGTAAACTAAAGAAAACTTAGGTAAGTCAGCTGATTAAGGAATAAGGAGTTTTTCAGTTTCAACATAGGTGAATGATTTGAGCCAATTGGTAATGGTGAATTTACATTTGAGTCTAGGAAGGTGATAAATAGGTATTCGAGAGTTAATTCTGTTATACAAAAAGTTCCCGAGGTAATAGTAGTGTTTCCGAGCTAGAGTGGTGGAAACCTTGACGGTGGAACATACTTTACCTTTTCGTCTCTTGTCTTGGTTAAGTCTGGGGTCATATGGAAGCTCAGCATGCTTTTTCATCAAAACACGCGTTATAAACAGTTGTCTCACAGATAAAACGTCCCAAAGTCTATAAAGTTCGACGGTTGGATATCTAAAAGGAAGAGAAGCTGCCGTCTTGAGGATTGCTCGCTGGGCTCTCTCCAAATTAATAAGGGTAGATTTATTTGAACCTCCCCATGCTGTAATGCAGTATGATATCAGGGATTGGCAGAGCGCATAGTAGATTGATTTAATAGTTACTCGATCCGCTGCATGTCTCAAAGATTTAAAGATATAAATTAGCTTTCTTAGCTTGGTCACGAGAGATAAGACATGGGGTTTGAAGGTGAGTCTGTAGTCTATAGTAACTCCCAAATATCTAATATCATCCACTCTCTCTAGTACTGGACAAACGCAGTTAATACGCGATACTGGGTCGCAAACGTGAGCTTGAATGGAGCCAGATGACGGCAAACCTTTTTTAGATGCAGAGAAGGTCATGTATTTAGTTTTAGTGGCATTGAGCGTAAGGATATTATTTTTTAACCATGCGGATATCTTATCAAAACCACGTTGGGCAGCATCAAACACAATCTCCCACGTACTTCCGCCAAACAGAAGAGCAGTGTCATCAGCGAAGGAAATAATTTTTCCTTGCGGGATTTGCATTTGACACAGCTCATTTATGTAGACTAGAAACAGCGTGGGACCGAGAATGCTGCCCTGCGGAACTCCGTAGGAGATGGGTAGAAGATCACTGGTTGTCTGACCAAGCTTAACACACTGTCTTCGGTTCCGTAAGTAGTCCTTAAATAGTTGAAGAGATACGCCTCTCACACCATATGCTTCCAATTTGTCAATTAGCAAAGGGATATCAACCGTATCAAATGCCTTGGCAAGGTCCAAGAAGACTGCAAGTAGTTTTTGCTTACACTCCATGCCAGCCATTAATGTATTAGTCATTTCAATGACTGCATCCTCTGTAGATTTACCAACACGAAATCCAAATTGAGAACCAGAAATAATATTGTTGGACTCGAGAAAAGAAACTAATCTTTTATTCATAAGTTTCTCTAAAATTTTGGAAAGCACTGGCAAGATCGAAATGGGCCTGTAGTTACTGACGCTGGATTCATCACCTCCCTTGTGGATTGGCTTGATAATAGATATTTTAAATTGCTCAGGAAAACAGCCAGTGCTTAGTGCAACATTACAGAGATGGGTGATGGGTGCAGCAAGCAAATTACAATTGCGCCTTATCAGCCAGGCAGGGATGTTATCGGCTCCAGCGGCACAGTCATCCTTCAGTGACATGGTAATCGCTTGTACTTCTTTAGTGTCAGTGGGTAAGAGTAAAAGAGAATTAGAATTCAGCGGGTAAGTTTGTTTATTTGGAGAGGATGTGGCACTCGGCTGTACAAGTTTCTCGGCCAGTGTTTTTCCAACTTCGGAAAAGTATTTGTTGACATGGTTTGCATTACTTACTGGGTCGTCACCGGAAATAAGGTTCAAAGATTTGTCAGCCTTATTGCAAGTATAAGCAAGGTCTCTTACTGCTTTCCAGAGCTTCTTCTTATCAGAACTAACTTCTTGAAATAGAGATCGTTCATATTGCCTTTTGAGTTTATGGAGTAGGTCAGTACAGAAATTCCTATATCTTTTATATGTACACTTTAAGATATCGTTGTCAGGAGCCTGTTTAACTTTCTTATTAAGATTATCGCGGTTTCTTAGACAGCGTAGCAGACCAGGTGTGACCCATGGTTTGGCTATCCTTTTGCGCTTTGGCACTGTAATCTTTCTTGTGTTGAAGTCCAAAGCACTTTGAAGAGCATTAACGATACACTTAGCTATCTCATTAACGTCATTCATAATATATAAGGAACTAAAGTCAAAGTCATTTAAGAAATCGCTGGCTCCACCACGATCAACGATTTTTCTGCTACACAGACCATGGTAATGATTACCGGACTTCACATTGATGCTTAAGGCCACACACTCATGATCAGTAATAGCAGATTCAATGACAAGGCAGTAGGATAATTCTTTTGATTTTATCATGGCGTGATCCAAGCATGTACGACCGTGGGTAGGTATATTATGGGCAGGTAAAATACCGTGGCTGGCAAGTAGGTCCAAATATTCGTTGTGCCTGTTGTCAGACGAATGAGGCGAAATATCAATATTAATATCACCCATGATAATAATATTTTTAAATTGAGACAGATTTCTGAGAAGTAAATCTAAAGAGTTTATAAAATTACATATATTTTTGTGGCTTGGTGGGCGGTAGATGGCAATGATACAGGTAGTTGAGTCCATTTTTAATATTAAGCAGTTAGCGTCACTAAGAGATGGTTCTTCTAGTAGCGGATTTAGAAAAGATTTATAGTATAGAACGACTCCTTCATTTTGTGTGAGGTTATTAAGAGTATGAGTTGAGCTGTACCCATCTAGAACTGGAATTGGCTTGGGGTCATGCAACCAACATTCAGTAAGGATAACAATATCCCAGTCAATGTGAGATCTAAGGAGAAGCGTATAGAAGTTATCAAAGTTACGAGTAATACTTCTTATATTTTGCGATATAATAGACAGGCTACCTTTGTCTTTAGAAACAAATTTATTTATGTTATCAACGTCACAGTTAATAGCCTTAGCAATTTCAAATAACTCCAGCTCGGTAGATATAATATCATTTTTTCTATTTAGTGTCGCCATTTAAGCGTAGTAATAATAATAAACAAAGAAGTAATGTAATGTAAGTTGGTGGCCATAAGGACTGATTATTAATTTTTAAGCACCCATTCAACCTCTGTAAAAAGTTCTTCAAATTTAATATGCAAAATTTATAGAAAGAAAATGAGAGTAGATAGTAATTAGTGACGGACTGGCCAAAATTTATTATTATTATTTGCAGTATGGCACAAAAATGTAAATTAAATAGGGATCCATAATCAGCTGACCCATACAAACAGCATTTCAAGTATGAAAAAAACGCAAATGATATAAAATATGAATTAAAAAAGCATTGATTTAAAAAACAAAAACGAAGATATATGATAAGGTATAATGCATAGAAGTTGATTGAAACTATTGTTAACAGTGATTTCGTTCTTACAATATATTTTGTATGTATTTTGTGTGATAGATGTGTGATTTGAGTGAGTGTGTGAGTAATAGTCTTAAAAAATATAACAACACATTTAGACGAAAATATACTAAACGACATATAAGCAATTAACATAATATTACTAGTTGAATGACAATAATAATTGATGAAAGGATAAATAAATAGAAGGAGTCAGGATTTCTTCTCGAGATCAGACAAGCATTTTTCTGAATCGATTATAATTGGCTTACCGGATGCATCCATTCGCAATAGTATTCTTGCATTGGAGTGCCAGCAAGAATAATTGTGTTTCTTGGCGAATTGGCGGGTTTGAAACATTAGTTTTCTTTGCGCCGGCCCAAGGTGTTCTTCAATATAAATAGGTTTCTTTGCTCCTGGCAGTCCGATGACTTGAGTGTTAAGCTTCTCCGGAACTAGTTTTTCTTTATTGAATTTTCTTATTCTAGTTAACAGCTCATTTCTTGAATTAACACACGTAAATTCGGCGACAATGGGTCTTAGAACTCCCGGTTTACCTGGTAACCGATATATGTCTCGGATATCTCTTGAATCTATAGTCATTTCCACAGTTTTACCAATAGTGGAAAGAATCGATGACAAGTTGTCGAATTTTTCGTTATTTGAGATTGGGATATTTCGTATCTCTATGGTTGAATCTCTAGTATGAAATTGAATATTTTTAATCTGTGATTCCATTTTATTTATTGTATTAGTAGTCTCTTTTTGGTAATTTTCGATATTTTTGATTTTAGTAGATGTCTCTTCCTGAATATTATTGATAAACTCCATTCCCTTTTCAATTTCGGCATTTGTCTTCCTCATTTCCCTGCATTCATTTTTTAAATGTGTGACTTCAGAAACAAGCTTGGATAACGTGTCATCTAAGGAGCTTTTCCATTCATTTAGGCGCCGGTCCTGATCTTCTTTCCAGTTTGATAACATGTTCAAGAGATCCATTCTCAAGTCACCAGTGTTAGAAGCGAAACTAGTGGATGCATTGGGCGAACAAGTCTCCATTCTCAGGCGTTTGCTTCGTGTAATGATATTCGTATCATTTTTGGTAAAACAACTCGCACTCGTTGTAGGCGTCGAAAGATCAGATTCAGAGCGGGAACTGGACTTCATAGAAGAGTTGAGTGGGGGTGAGCGTTGGATATTGAGCATGATTCTGATTTAAATTAAAATCAAGATATCAATCTAGGTAAGTAATAATAGCTATTCGCCTAAGCTATCTGTCTGTAGCAGTCGTGGAATCCTTATTAGATTTCGTAACGAATCTCAATCGTCGCAGTTACGCTTGTGTCATCTGCCGAATGCGTTGTAAAATTTCAACGCGCCGTCACTCAAGCGTTTGGTGTAGAGGACGACAACAGCGCACGCACCAACACTTCCGGTAACCCAGGTTCAAATCCACGAGTATTCACACAGCTAAAATTCCTATTTTTAATTTGTAAATTAAATTTCTCTCAGCACTCAACACAGTGGACACGTCCAAACGCTTCCGCGATCCGAGGGGGAGGGGATGAATGTCATAAAGTGTTAAGAAAATGTGCCAAGGTTATGAAAATTCAATGTTTCACCGATTATATTAGATACTCTACTCTAATACCTTCGTTTGGTCATATATAAAAACAAGTACCTGGATTACCGAGCTTTGCTCGGTTAAATCATATTTAGATATGTATATTACATACTGATCAAACATAAATAATATTTTCGATCTTACCGACATAATAGTAAAATAAAAGGAACTGGTTATTTAAATAAAAAATGAGCTCTCAATAATAGTTTTTCTCACAAAAGAAGAAACTTGAAAAAAAAAGGAAAAAGGAAAGGTACTCTAATAACTTCGTTTGGTCATATATAAAAACAAGTACCTAGATTACCGAGCTTTGCTCGGTTAAATCATATTTAGATATGTATATTACATACTGATCAAACATAAATAATATTTTCGATCTTACCGACATAATAGTAAAATAATAGGAACTGCTTATTTAAATAAAAAATGAGTTCTCAATAATAGTTTTTCTCACAAAAGAAGAAACTTGAAAAAAAAAGGCAAAAGGAAAGGTCTGTAGACACCTGGTTTCGAACTCGGGTTTTTTTGATTTCGAATCCGCCGAGTCCCATCCGAGCTATTATAAGCTTATGAATGACAGCGAAATTTACCTTCGTATTCTAATGATATTTTTTAATTGCGTGAAAAAAGGGGTAAAACGACATTTTCTAAAAATAAATCCTAGCTATATTGATTTATCGCCCCCGAAACCATGCATACTAAATTTCATCAAAATCGTTGGCGCCGTTTCCGAGATTCAGATTATATATATACAAGAATTGCTCGTTTAAAGATATAAGATAAAAGCCTCTAAGAGATTTCCACGGGTTATGACTTACAAAGGAATTATGACGTCAGATGAACAGTAGATATGTGATTTATTTAATGAGCATTTCTATTCCGTTTTTTAAGAAACCACTAGGTAACTCAACTGTACACCTAAAGTCAGCTGAAAACACAGTCATTGAAATATGCTCACTAGATATATATTTTTTTTTTGGATTTAGTATACAAAAAGCTAGAGTAAGCAAAGGTGTTGGTCCTGACTGTGTGCATCCTTTACTTATCAGTCAATGTTCTAGTGTACTAACTTTCCCAATTACTTTTATTTTTAAAAGATCTTTGGGCGACGGACATTTATACCAAAAGGTAATGTAACACAAGATATTGTTAATTACCGCCCTATATCTAAGTTATGTCAGTTTTGTATAATACTTGAAAAGATCATAGCAGCTAAGCTAAGATATTTCATGCAGTACGACGTGTGCTTTCCACAAACCAGCACGGTTTTTACAAGGGTCGGGGCGTTGAAAGTAATTTATTATCATTTACTGAAATAGTGGCTGAAGCCACGGATCGGAATCCTCAAGTCGATCCTATTTACACTGATTTTGCTAAAGCATTTGATAAAATCTGTTACAATACTTTACTAAAAAATCATAGTCAGGCTTTTGTATTGTCGGGTCTGTGTTCTCGGTATGAGGAAGAGAGAGAATATATTTCTCTGGAGTTCCACAAGGTTTGCATTTAGGTCCGCTATTATTTACCTTGTTAGTTAATGATCTTTCTAACTCCATGAATAACTCCAGTGTATATATGATGATAACCACGATTCAGATCTTTTACAGCGGGATCTTAATAGTTTTGTTGATTATTGCAATAACAATAATGTCTTCCTTAATATAGACAAGTGTTTTACAATAACCTATACACGTAAAAAATACCATCCAGAAAAAATACAAGTTATACAAAATTACTAAAAACTACCCAAGCTGTCGGGTCTTGCTGTAACGCGAGACTGTATTAGTTAGACTGTAAAGAAGTATTCGTAAAAAGGATTTATTTACAATCTCTAAAAGTAGGATATGCTACACTGCTAATAGTTTCATACGCAGTTCATGCAAATTGTAAAATAATAGATTAGGTTTTTTTTTTATGGGCTTTTATCTTAAGCATACCCTAATGCTTATTATCTCTACGAAACGAAAAGAGGATCATTGATGGTGTACAACCATATTAACCACCGACTTATTGTTAGCTGCATCAGACGATATGGATATATTTGGTATGAGCAAAAATATGTTTGAAAGAGATCTAATTAGAATAGTAAATTAATAAATATTTTTCTTTTTGATATCTAACAATATAACTTTACTAGCTTTATGTTTTTAATTTGTTGTGTATTAATTCAGGGAACTATAGGTTTAAAATTATTATCATATATGTATTTTTTACATTGTATAAAATATGCAATGAAAGGTTGTACAGGATAAATTTATTTTATTTAATAATGGATTTCATGTTTATCGTTTTAATTATATATCAACGTCTTAATTAATTTTTATGTTATTTTTTTATTACTTTCAAAGTTCAATTATTACTATTTTAATTTTCAGAAAATAATATTTAAATTTATTTAAATTTAATGAAAGATATTGATTTAATTTTAATGAAAGTTATTAAATTTAATTTCCTTAGGTACATTGTCGTCATTTCACCCCTGTAATAGAAATCATCTGTACATACATCTATACATATAATAAATCTGTTAAAGACTCCATTTTATAATATGATCAAGAATAAATTTTACAAGCGCGATTTATTTTCAATCAGCGCCATCTCTTATAACGTTTTTTCTTGTACGCGTATTACGTAAAAAGTACAAAACCAATGTAAATAACTTTAATACATAAAAATTTTACATAACTCAGAGTAACATTTAGTTTTTATTTCATTGTAATTAAATTTAAAAATAAATATTTAAGAAAATACAAATAGGTACCTACTTGCAACGCCATCTATTAACAGCTGGTCTAACGAATCTTAAAAACTCACAAAACTTATTTTTGATTTATTATTTTGTTAAACTTAAAAGTTTACTAAATATGTCGGATAGGAATAGAAATCGTTTTAATATTTTAGATAAACATCATTTTCAATTAATATATTATTATGTTAAATTATATTAAATGTCACTAAACATATCTACTATTCTACATTCTATAGATGGCGCAGTATACATAACATAATTTTTTGAATCGCGCTGTCCAAAACTTCGGCCAAAAGAATAACCCTCGCCCGTATTTAAAGAAACGCTTTTTTGCATTTAATACCTTAGTGTACTAAGGTCTTGGTTGTTTGTTTGTTGTTAAAATATTCGGTCGTTTTAAAGTTGGATGGTTATAGCTATTTAAGTTGTAATCTTAATATATAAAAGCGAAAGGTCACTAATCACGATATCTCTGGAACTATAAGACCTAGAGACTTGAAATTTGGTAAAAATATCCCTTTTGCCGAGTAGAGATCATCTGAGAACGAAGTTTACGAAATTCTACTCCTAAGAGGGTGAAAAATGGGGGCAAAGTTTGTATGGGACAATGTGGTTCCTTGGTCCAATCTACTTCAAATTTTGCATAAATATTCTTTAACAGAATTAATTGAAGACGTGTTTCGTATTTTATCATAATTTATCCCCTAACGTTACGGTGTTAAAAGGGGGTTGTATCTTATAAAAAACATTTTCCAGTATCGACGCAGGTGTAGGTGATAAAAAATATAAATTTATAATTTTTGAAATTTTAGTTAAATAGCCGTGCGAAGTCAGGGCGGGCCGCTAGTCCATACTATGTTAACGCTTGACATCCCATTAATATACCTACGTTCAACAAGATATTATTCTAACGCACGTATAAGTCGCGGAATGATCTCCCTCCTGAGGCTTTCCCGGAGCACAATAATATGGGTTTTAAACGTTAAGGTTAATAACACATCAGCGACTTTCCTTATGTTTCTATACAGGGCAGTGACCACTTACACATGAACCATAGTGCATTGACTCGTTTGTCCCTTTGTCATTTTTTAAAGTTTTGTATATTGCTAATAAAACTCAACACTAACTTCGTTGTATAAAAAACAATAAATTTATTTTCAAACAATGATTTTTAATAGAAAACGTTCTATTCGACTCTTTGAAATCCAAATCGTTTGGAAAACGTTCAAAATTACATTGTTTATTTCATTTAAAAAAGTGATTATAATAATTACATAAAAATCGTCATACCTTAACATAGTCATTACAAAGCTCCATTTCATTAAGTCTAAAATTAGAGACAATGGGAACTTCTAGTGATGTTGTTCCATTTATTGATAAATAGATAAAATATTTCTTGGGAACATTTTTCAGCTTAAATATGAAATCATGAGATTTCTTTTTAATAACAACTGTGCTATTGTGGGAAACCTGAAAAAAATATGCTTAATTTGTGGTGATCAGGTACTAGACGTTTTATATGGTTTACCTCTGTTGTCATTTATGGCTCCAAAAGTCGTGGTATGATGCTTAAAAAACACTTTTGTAACCTACCAATGTGACTGTTATGTTGTTGTGAATTGGTAAAATCGATTAGTAGCTTCAAAGTTTATCGATTACAAACAAACAAATCTTTCCTTTATCCATATTTTCAATATATATATATTCTATCTATACTTATGAGATAATTTGTTAACTTAAATTAATAACTCTTTATACACGACATTAAAATAAATACCATTGAGGTGATTTTATTTTAGAAAAAGATGTTATATTTTAAATATTATCAGTCAAATTCAGCATAATATAATGTACTGCTAATAGAGGCTAGTACGTCATTATAAATCTTTAATACTAAGAAATAGTAAGATATTATAAGAAATAATTTTAAAAAAAAATCAATCAGTATCAATATTTGTTACCCCGCGAAGTAACATCTGTTTTTCGAAACCAATTTCGATTTCTACGTCCACCAGCTTATGGTAATATTCCAGGTCTATTTCTCCGCGCCACAATAAATCCGTTATTTTGTCGAAATGTATCACAGCAAGTTCGCACGGTCGATATCTTGTTAAAACTGGTCCCGTGAGCGCCATAGAATGCACTTGCAAAACGCATAACGATAAAAGTAAATAAAGCGTTTCCATTTTGGTTGATCTATTTTGTAATATACGAAAATTGTGATCAGTCAAAAAACTTTATTATAATATTAACACTTTGTAAGTAACACGCACGAGAGCTCTTATCATGTATTGAAGTTATAGAGAGTGTTTCTTTTACTGTACGATAATCGATTTTTATATATAAATAATAAGTGCAACAATGAACTGTTCTAGTCTGAAATTGACGTTAAAAGAGCACACGAACTCCTTTTAAGTGAAAGTTTTCAGTGACTCATTAAGGTTATATCTTATTGAATAGAATGCATGTTGTCATAGTTAATATGGTTATGATATTTAATTATGTTACCGTTGTATTAATTAGTCATAATAACATAATAATAGAATTGAGTAAACGTAAACACCGTTTGTGATCTGATTACCCACTAGCCTAAACGTGTACTCATTGTGCACATTTTTTACATTTGTTTGAAACAAAATGATACAATATGTATATACTATTAGATCATTGAACGTAATTAATCTATATATTGTATTAATACGTGAAACAAAAACTTTGTACCACTTTTTACGAAAATTACGCTGATGGAGAAGTTAGAAATTTGGCACTGTTAAAGTTTATATGGAGAAGAAGTGCAGAATGCTATTTTTTATAATAATGCTCAAAAATACACTAAATTAATTTAAAAAAAAACTATACACACTACGGCACATACACATATGTATAATGTACATATATACACAAATTTTGTTTATTGTTAAAGTCTATTATATATATTTGTATTACAGATCAGGTCCAATAACTGCTGCATATGCTCACCATGTTATGATTTTCTATGATGTTGACAACGCTGTCAATTATAGATCAGGTCGAATTTCGACCACTGGGCGACCACTAGTTTATATTAATAGCTATTATTATATATTATAGTATACTCGTAGTATTATAACTATTGTATAAAATTATTAATTACTTCGAATTTTTATTAATAAATAAATATAAAATATTTAAAAATAAATTGTTATGATACATAATTTTATCTACAGGTTATCTGACTGGCCTGGTAGCGCAATTGGCAAAGCTCCAGGATTGTGGGTTCGATTCCTGTCCCGAGTCTAGATGTAATATTTATATATGTATTCTATATATATAATAAATATATATATAAACCGTTCTGGTGTAGTGGTGCGTGTAATCGCCTTATCACCAGCGGTCGCGGTTTCGATTCCCGCTCGGGTTAGATATTTGTACTTGTACAAATATACATTTCCGGTCTGAGACGTAAAACTGTCGTCGTAAGAAGGCTGATCAAAAGAAATGAATCATCCTGTAAATACGTTTTGCTACGTAATGTGTGACCTGTTATTTTTGAACTTTACTCTTATCTATACAGAAAAATGTTGAGTTATTATTGTGAATAATATGTGACATATTAGCGTGTTGTCGTTGTTGTCTCTAAAAGCGTATATAATATTTCAAACGCTGGTTTCATTATCATAACATAGCTTCCTTTGTTGACGTGTTTGACAAAAGTACATACATATTACATATATATAACTATACTTTCATATTTTAAGGTTAAATTAAAAACAAATGCGTAGTCCGTTTGTCAAAGCATACCAACCATGCCAATTAGGGTAAAAAAATGAACATAAAATTTTTAAGAATCCCAAGTACGCATAACATTTTACTTTGGCTTATACAAAGCTTGAGAAACTATGTTTGTAAACACCAACATTCTGTGGATGTAATTAATGTTAGGTGAGTCTCTTTTATATTAATCTATACATATAAAATGCTTTGTCCTGAATGACTGACTGACTGACTGATGGATCAACGCACAGCCTAAGCCGCTGATCGTTAAGACCCGGAACTTGGAGGGTGTGTTCTTTGTATGACGTAGGAATCCGATAAGAAAGAATTTTCCGAAATTCTACCCCTTAGAGGGTGAAAAAGGGGGCAAAGTTTGTATGGGACAACGTGATTCCTTGGTCCAATTTACTTCAAATTTTGCATAAATATTCTTTGACAGAATTGGTGGCGAAACCTTCGTGTTCTAATGATATTCTAGCAGTTTTTAATTCCACTCTTGATTTTTTATTTAAATAACCAGTTCATATTTTTTATTATTGTGTCAGTAATATCGACAAATATTATTCATATTTCATTACTTGTAATTCGTATCTAAATAAAATTTCCAAAAAACACGATTTACCAAAAAAAAAATCGAGCAAAGCTCGGTCATCCAGATAGTAAAGGGCTCCCAATAATATTTTTTTGCACAAAAGAAGGAACTTGAAAAAAAACAAGTAAAAAAAGTCGGACTGAAGACGTCTGGAATATAACCCGGGTCTTCTGATTTCCGGAGTGCCCGATTTCCCACCTGAGCTATTATAACCTTGTAGATAGTGGCGAAATTTACCTTTGTATTCAAATGATATTTTTTTTCCAAAAACACAGATAAAACGACATTTTCTGAAAGTGAATCCTAGCTAAATCGATTTATCGCTCCCGAAACCCCCTGCACACTAAATTTCATGAAAATCGTTGGAGCCGTTTCCGAGATATATTTATATACAAGAATTGCTCGTTTAAAGGTATTAGATAGATATATAGATGAAGGTGATACCGCTCTGATATATAGAGATATAGCTCAGCGAGTTAGCCGTACAACTAGTATTTAATATTTTTTTTCCCGAAAAAAAAAAAGCATACATTAATACAGTAAGCTAAATTCTTATTTATATATTAACAAAAACATATGAAGATTTGAGCTATTTATACTTTACTCAAATAAAAATAAGTCAATAGTCAAGAAACTGTTTTTATTTCCTATATAAACAATATGTAAAACAAGCTGAAGTGAAAGAAGTACCATTTTCTAGTTGTGATCAAAGCCTTATTCTTTCTTTCTTGAAAACAAACGATCCTGTTCTTTCTTATATGACAAAGACGAAACTTTCTCAAGTCGACGTCTGGAAATATTTCTCTTGTATAACTTTAATCTCAACTGAGCATCCGACTTCAAGCGTACTTCTAATCTTCTCTGTAATTATAGCATTCAATCAAATGTATTGTTGTAAATTATATGAAAGTGAATTTAATATAACTTTATAAGAAAACAGTTTTCTTATTTTTTAAAGATTTGCCTCTGCAACACTACTCAGATAATAAAGATAATAATTTATAATAAATATTAATTTAGTATCCAGTATAAAATTAATTTATAGATTATTGCGTATTAAAATTTTAGGCAAGTTTGAGTATAGTGTGTCAACGTATCTTTTGATGATTGTCAAATAAATTTATATATTAACTAAACTTGTAGTTATTTCAGGAAATTTCTGATTCATTCAATTTCAACAATAGATTGATATTGGTACAAAACAAATTTTAGCGAAAGTCAATTGTTAGAAAGAAAACGAACGATAGATATCGTTTCGTCGAATGATATAATGACCCTATTGTAGCGTGGAACCCTCTAAAGGTGTCGATAGATATATAATGACTAGATAAGTCAAAGATTATATTTCAATATTCTAAAATAAATAATTCTAATAAATTTTAGAATAAAACTTGTTTGAAGTGTGAGTTGGACTAGCACATGAAAAGTTCTATACAACTATTATTAATACTATAATATATTAAATAATGCTAAATTATTTGTAAGATCGAGCCAGAAACTGCAAAATTTATTGGGAACAAGTCGCCTTAAACTTGAACTGTTTTTTACTTTAATGTAACTGTATTAGTTCCCAAAGAAAAAATTGTATGAAAATTTTATTTTTTTGCCTATTATGGTAGATTTATTTTTTCGTTTGTGTAAACACGGAATAATTCAGTTTTTGTCAACATTATTTTTTTGTCAATTTTTATCTCGCAAATTATATCCTTGGCCGTGATCGGAGATGAAAGCCTATAACGATAAATTGAAAAGTATCATATAAGTCGGTTAATCACAAAACCATACCATCATTAGCAGCACCTTTGACCGTAAGCGGATAAACCCATGTTAATATGAATACGTCAAATTTGAAGAATACAAATTAATCTTGTCATCCGTCACAACACAATCTTGTTATACATCGTCATACATCAGTGTCGTAAGTCGAAAGTCTTCGACCAATGTGTGTTACCAGTGATGACATACGGATCTGAGCCAAGTCGCACAGCGAGCATATTTCTCTGCAATATCGAATCCGAAATTATAAGATCCGTATACGAACGATGGTTGCCAACATAGCCCAGCAGTTTTGAAATCTGAAGTGGCATTGGGCAGTGCACAACAATAAGCTGTTTGTGAAGGAATTTCATTGTCGTAGGAAGACAGCGTTCATACACAAGCCACACATGAGATTGTCTAAAAATTTCTGAAATATAATTATTGAATAATTTGACTGGAATAAACCATTGAGTGGGTACTTATCTTTCCAGGCCTGGAACTTTTAAGTGTTTTTTTTTTAATTTGCAACTTTTTCTCAAGGAAATTACAAATCGAGCAGTAGTCTAACGACTTCTGTACCAGAGGCCTACTATTTATGTACTTATTTATTAAATACTTTTATATTTTTACGTTTAATCGTAAAAATGTTTGATTTTGTCCATATATAAACAAGTATATTTAAGAACAAACTATTCAGTTTACTTTATGATCAGCTAGGGATATTTAATAAGCTAATATTAATTTTAATTATCATGTTATTACAAAATGTTAACGTTTATTTCGTTTACTTGAGCATAAACATTAGTCGTTTCTTAGAAAAACGGGGGGGATGTTTATTGGTCTCTTCATTTCTAGACAATTTATTGAGATATTACTCCAATTAAGTGATGCTCTGAGAATGTCCCTAATAGATATTTTATGTCTAATACACTTCAACAGATGGCAAACAAGCGCGAGACGTTTAACGAGTCTTAATTGGTGTTATTAGTGACACTTTATCCGCACCAACTTTGACCTGTTTTTGTCTCCATATAGATTGCTTATTTTTTATCTTCTTCTTAAATTCTTAGTCACATATATGATATTAGTAAATGATTCTATTTATAATTTTTATGAAAAAAAGATTAATTTGTTTTCCTTTCAATAATACGGTTTATTTTTATTTGTACTCGTACGTGTGTGTGCGATTACATAATTTTACAATTTTTTTTCGCTTACCTCGTTATAACTTATCATACAATATTGTTAACTAAAGGAAGTTTTTATCACTTGTTTTTAAAGTAACGTAATTTAAAAAGGTAAAGTCAATTTAAAGGTTAACCTTGAATAAACTTAACTTCCTCTATATAGAGAACAGGCCTTTGCCCAGCTATGGGACGATTACCGGCTGATTCAGTTCAGTTTAGTATAAGGTAAAATTTTATTTCATTATTGCTACATTTTTTACTAAAGTATTAACTTTAATTTGTTATGTAGTTTCGTTCTTTCATAATTATCTTTATTATGTCCAGGCCCACAAAACCATACAGAAGACAAAGGGCAAGATGATATAATTGCTAATGATCTTAAAATGTATTCGACTAATCCCTTTGAATGTCGACGGGTTTCACCACTTCTATTACGATCACTTTTACTTATAAAACTATTTACGCATTTTAATTAAAGGACTTAAGGCGGGTATGTGGGATTTGCTGGAACAAACAAAACATGTCAGAATTGCTATTAAAAGTTCCTGTTGCCCTCACCTTTATAGTTGAATTCTATCACAAAATTACCGAGAAAGTATTCGTTTAAGCATCTTCAACCAGAAACGGATATTTCTTTTCTGAAGATGCTTAATAATATAATCGTATTTATACATAAATATGAACAAGTACATTCGTTCATATTGTATTCGTAAACATATCAAAATTATTACAATAAAACCAATTTGCACATAGTTCACAATGCTTTTATCGGCTCATCATCATTGTTGAAATGCAAACTGTATTGGTTTCATTTTACAAAGTATTCCATTATCGCAAAGGATGCTGTCGGATATCCAATTCCAATCTGCCTAATGAACAGACATGGAGATAAATCACAAACACCATAATTACAAAGGTAAAAGTAGATGTACATATAAACAAGGGGTAGCTTCGTGTGGCCATTTGTTATTTATTGTCAATTTGTGTCCGACTCTGCGACCGTTCGTTAGCGCCACGGTAATAAACTTATTAAAAATGCCTTCGCTCACACCATTAGGTAACGGTTTAAATTTCTTTATTTTTGGATATTATAAGTCGGAATGGGATAGTTAGGATTTGTAGAATTTTGTCTTTTGAATTTTGCACATCTAAATATTTTTGATAGAAGTGTATATGTATAATTTACGAAATAAATAAATAAAAACCTCATAAATTTTGTTTGTTTTTTTTTTAGTTTCATTGCATATTTTAATAATAATATAATAATAATTTTTAACGTTAAAAAAGACAATTTTTTATTTATTTATACTCGTATATATAACTTATTTTACGCTAATCTGGGTTCTGCTGGTACGAATTCAGGAATTATTTCTTACAACAAAACGCCTGTTTATCGGGAAAGGCGATAAGACATTAGGCCACAACAATCGATGATATATAATCGATGGCTACAACGCATAAAAGAATTTAACATAATGAAGAATAAATCCACGCAGGTCGTCTAGTTATTGATATAAATTTTAAATAGTTGTGGTAAAAAATATTCCATCTAACAAATAGGTTACGGTGTAATTATATGAAAGCCTTTGTTCATTTAGTTGGGATACTTTCACGACTAGCAATTATGCGTTTGTGTTAAGGCAGTTAGTAAAATTACTATTTTTAACCCTAGTCGTAATCTATCTTATTACTTAACGAGATACATATACTATTTGTTGAAAAATGTGCTCTTAAAAACTACAATATTTTAGATTAGATCTTTGCTTTTCCTCTACAGTCTACATATATTCTTTTATTTATTTTTTTCTTTTTTTATCAAGTTAGGTACTCCTGCTGACATCAAATACAACAACAAAATAAGTAATCATATCTTTTAACTGTCAATATGTAATAGCAGTAGTTTTTTTACTGTATTTGGCAGCTGACAACTTCGATGTAAAGACGAAAGATGATAGGTACTTTTAATTCTTGATGAATTGATTCTTATTGTATTTTATATTTTTAATATCTCCTGTAATGATTCTCAAGAAAAGTTCAGGTTCAAAAATGTAAAAATCCATCTCCTTTTTTTACAATTCATTTTTTTTTCTAATATGTTTTAATTCTTAATTAATATTTCAATAATTTATAATTAAAAGTCTATATCGGATTTTATCGCGTTTATTTAAAACTTTACAGTTTAACGATATTTTAAATTATATCCCGAGATCATGGACGCTGTAAAGGGTCCGAAACGTCGGGAAATAATTTAAAATATCGTTAAACTATAAAGTTTTAAATAAACGCGATAAAATCCGATATAGACTTTTAATTATGAATAAAATTCACGTAAATATAAGAGAATAGTATTTCATTAATTTGTTTAAATTTCAGAAATCGTATGATATACGCATAATAACATGACGTCATAATTCGAAGGCACTAAACAGACTGTAAAAATATATATTTATATGGTTTATCTAGATAATATGAAGTGGTTAATAATCAACCCATTGGATGGCATGGTTATTATTGTTGTCAGAAAATTTAGTTCACTTAACTTTTCTACCACTACTACCTACTGCGACTACGCAGACTCATTTGGACCAACTTTGACGCACACAAAAATGACTCAACAAACTAAGTTATTATTGCATAAGTTTGATCATACATTCATTAATGGAGAAATAAACTAGCTTCTAGTAAAATGCTCATACCTAAAAGATAGTTTCATCTTTCTTGGCTTCAAGTTTCTTTCATCCAAATCCTCGATCACGTAGTGACAATCAATTCTTTTGATATAAGTCTTGCCAAACGATGAAATAGTCAGTCTATTGAAGTCCGTCGTTATACAATAACTATTTATTTCTTTGAAAATTTCTATAATTTTATGTTTAATAACCAATATACTGTATAATACATTAATTTGCATATTTTTATGTAATTTTATTTTTCGAAAACCGTTCTAGTGTAGTGGTGCGAGTAGTTACTTTAAGGCGGGCGGTTGCGATCTCGATTTCCGATCAAGGCAGATATTTGTATTTATTCCTGGTCTGAGTATAATGTCCGTTTGGGTCTCCACCGTACCTCGGAAGGCGCGCAAAGCTGTTGGTCCCGGTTGTATTCAAAGACACTTAATAATAATCGTTACTTATGATATGAATATTATCCGCGAACCCGCAATGGAGCAGCGTGGTGGATTAAGCTCCAATCCTTCTCTTATATGGATAAGTTGCCTTTGCCCAGCAGTGGGACTTTTACAGGCTGATTCATATCATATCACATCAATCACTTATATTTCGACAATCTACAAGTATCTTGATATTTGCACTATCCCTATATTTACTACTAAATTCCTCTTGTCTATAAAGGTTGTAAGAAGATTGCTTAAAACAATGATCATGTCATGTTTGCATTTCAACCGTTTCTGCTTTACTTTTTTGTTTATAATTTATAAATACATGATGAATTATAATCTATAGGTACATAGATATACATTTTTAGAATTTTTCGATGAAAATTATTATAGGGAACTAAAAAAACTCTAATTATATACATTTCTATCATTTTTATAAATTTCTGTCTGTCATTCTGTTTGTTTGTTTGTTTGAACACGTATCACAGCAAAAGTACTAAGTGTAGGTTAAAAAACCAACATGAAAATCATAAAACATATCCTAAGTTAACACTTAATTTTTATTTTATTTTATGAAGAGATATTATTGTAATTTGGATATTGTATCTTGAATGACGACTTTAGAAGCGAAGAATAGGTCAGTTAATAAACTTAAATGTGATCCAAAAATTGTAATAACGTTGAGAAAAATAATGTTTTATAGCATTTAATTAATAATAATTGATATTCATACTCAAAACTCAAACTATAGTTATTATCTTCAATCGCTTACATTAACTACACACTAAAGTAAAACTTATGTACAGGTGAAGCCAAGGGCACAGCTAATAAAAATAAAGATTGATATAATCATCTTACAGTGTATTATTGCGTGGCTATGTAATTAAATTGATGGTTTATTTATTATTTTATATGAAAAAAAATTATAAACACGCTTTATAGTTAGTTCTTTTTGTATCAAAAAACATTAATCAATTCAAAAAATTCAACGTATTTTTTAAATTGATTACCTATTATGTATACTCAAATAATATCTTACCTGATAGCATAAAAATGCTATGATCGTATGCAATAAAATTAAAGTAAAAAGGCAAATTCCAAATCAAACAAAAACAAATAAACAATTTCGTTAACTGTAGTTATCATTTGTAGAGACAATCAAAATGTCGCATTCATAACTTTCTTCATAACTGTGTTAATAAAATTTAATAAAACATAAATTTGTCTATAAATGGAAAAAATGTCTTACAATAACTACTTGAGTAAAGGAGTATAATAGAACTAACTTTTCTCTCAAATGGTTTTTGCTATTCCGATAACTCTATCCGTAAACATTGTCGTTGTTAGAGCGTAGAATTCTATTTACAAATGTTTCCTACGGCGCGTTTTCAAGAGATTAAACTTAAGATGGGTAATATTTTTCAGTCGCTAGAGTTGGAAACTTTCCTTTGTCGTGTACGGAGTAAGCAAAGGGTGCCGTTTATCTAACGAGAGGCTGTTGAAGAAGTTTATTAATGTCAATGTCTACGTACGTAGTATGGAGTTTTGAAATGTATTCATAAAGTTATAACGTTTCATCAAAGAAACTCTCAAACTGGCAATATGAAAACGGATTGCGTAGTTATCTTTAAATATAAAAAGATGAATGTAGTTAATTCTAATATACTTGATATTAAATTTATTTCTACCTATTCTTCTAAAATTCTCAATTTCAATTGATTAACATAGATCGATGTTGACATAGAAAATAATGGTATATTAAAATTAATTTATAAAGCACGTATACATATTAATATAGCTCATTGTGGATTTAAAAATGTGCTAAATAAAATGAATATAAAATATTATTATACAATTTTACTTGTAGATTTCCGTATAAATCCTTTAATTTTGGTCAAATCTGGTACATTAATCAACCGTATCGGGCGATTCCGCAATACCGAGTAGATACGTGATTTATTGGCTCGAAGCCGGAAAGGCACCGTCTACCACCTGTCTGGTTCTGTGACTTGTAGCTACAGACTAAATAGAATAGAAACGAAATCAAGCTGTTTAATGTTCTTCTGGTCAATAATTGCATTCTTAATTTTGATATTTAACTTAGAATATATGAAGCTCATATTTTTTTTAAAAAATATCTTTTATCAAAATAGAATAATATAAACTTCGATAATATTAACAAACATTAAATATTTAAATATGGCGAAGTTTTATTAATATAGAACATCATATATAACTTTTAAAGTGAATAAAAGCCACGCTCTTTCATGACCATTCGCACTTCAATAACGTTAAATTAAAAAATAAATGTACAGTTTTTTTTTTGCGAAATTCATCAGCGCACCATTACGTTTCGTTCGCTATGCAGCAGAATGGAAGTAAAACAATAATGCAATGTCTTAAAGCATTGGGCTGTAACTATCTCTCTCTCTCTTTCTCTCTGTAATAAAGAAAATGTATTTTTAAGTTGTCGCCGTCGCGTCTTCGCTAGAGTTCGCTCAATTAAGTGCGAATCTGATGACGCACTACAAAAAGTAATTAATAACTTAAGTGCTTATAAGAACCGAATAATTTCGTAGAAAATCTTATTCACTGAAATGTTATTCGTCTATTTTAGTTAAAATTATTACAATGAAATTAATGATTAATGAATCTAGATTGCAGTTATTTGATTTTATGATTGTAAAAGCATTAGATCCTATCTTTCAACAAAATTTTTTGGTACTATTCTGTACTACAAGATTTCTAATTCATACAATAAAAAAGTAACCGGCCGATGTCTGTACGTAATTAATTATTTTTAGAGTTTAAGGCTTTCTGTCTGTCTGTCTGTTTGTATGTTTGTTCTTGCATTACACAAAATAAAAGTGGTGGGCGAGGTATGCAGCCGCACACTCGAGCTTTTTGGGGGGCGTACAATTGGGGCATAAAAGGGGCATAATTTCATCATAGGAGCAATTTTCATGTCCTAGTGCTGACCTTTTTTTACGCATAGTCTAGAAGTGTAAACATCGGGACGGAGGTCACGGTACCCTTTATTTTAGTAATACATATTTGCTGGAGGTGGATACATCGGTATCTTTTTTTTTTCGCGTGCACTTTCGACACAGGATAATTATGGATACCAAAAATCGATAATTGCCATTGCCACACTTTCCGATTTCGCCTTAGGCCGGCCCTGTCTATAAGTTGAGTTATTACTTCACAAACAGTTCTAATAACATTATTAATAAAATACTATAATAATCTGGATGAAAAATTTGCAATAAAAAAATTATCTGTCAGTCTGAACATCGTGCTATGACACATATAAACATACATAATTACGAGTATCTATCTTTACGCGACTATTTATATTACAATAATTAAATAATAATATGTATCTACAAAATTATTAAATATTACGTAAATCCACATACGAGTACGTATATCGAGCGAGAATGTTAATTAAGTTGAAAGCAAATACAGACTGTCAAAGAGCAAATAGGTTTAATTAATAGAGCACGGCCGCGTCTTAGAATTAACGGGATCTTGTCATTCGCAAGCAGTGAAATGCTCCAGGGCTATTTAACAGGAAGCCCATAATGCGAACGACCAAAGGTCTCCTAGCTTTTTGAAAGCCGTTTCGTATTTTAGAGAATGCTTGCTATAACGAAACAATTATATTTTGGTCATTTTTTAAAGATTCGTTGTTATAATTAACATTGTTTTCAATATTACATAATATTGTAAATAAAATTCATGCCTTTATCATCAAGCAATATCAGAGTCTGCACCAGGGTCAGACTCCCTGTAAATAGTAATAAGGCGCTTAAAAATATGAATTTATTAAAGATATATTTTTTCAATATAAAAAAAAATAAATATATTTTCCGTAAAAGAAAAGTATTGTCTATGAATAAACCTCAAAAGAGTTCAATTTTGTAAGAAAAGAAAAAGAAAACTGTTCACTTTATTCTATCATGAACGACATCTATCACTAAATACGAGGACTTGAAAAGAAATAACTTTTTATGTGAAAGGATTCTAAGCGAAGGATGTCCTTTGGCCTTGCGAAAATACACCCAATGCAATTACCGTTTCCCATTGCCAAGGGCATTTCACGAGTTATTTTCACACTTCACTCACCTGCTATGAATAGGCGAATTAATTGGTAGCAACAAGGCGACTTTATTCGTTCATTCATAGCATTGTGTGTATTATACTTACAGATCCCGCGTTGACAGCGAACATCTATTGTTGGCGAATCATTGTGCAAAGCAGGGCCTCCATCGCAACCACTAGACTAGACAACGGGATAAATAAATTTATCTACATATATACATTATTAATTTTAATTCGGATAGTTAAAAATAATTGATTGATAATATACTAATTATAAAGAATGAAAACATTCTCAAATAATAAATCAATAATTTTTATATGCTAATTATGTATTAATATAATATATACTTAGCTGACGCTGATATGATATGGTTAATAGAAATCTGATCGCCGATAGAAATCTCTGGTTGATAGACATCTTAACTAAACAAATAAAAGTCGGTTTAACAACAAAGTTTTTTAGCACTAAATGTCTTTAAAAACCGTCTTGTCTACGGTGGTTAGTTAAAATATCATGAAAAACTTGCTTGTGTCAGAATAAATTCCGATAATCTAACAACCTACAGTGCTTTAGTCGTTCTCTTTAAAGAAAGACAAAGCTTTTGCTTTGCTACGGCTGGGCCGTCGAGCAGTTAGGCCTCGTTCCCACTACGCCGGACGCCGGATTGGTGAAATTGCCGGAAAGGCTAGTGGCCATGAAGCTGTTCACATTTATCCGGTTCCGGTAAAAAAACACCGGATCCGTTGTTTTGCGTGTATTACACTGTGTTACATTAATAATACAGTGCAATGCATATCATTGTTGTCTCAAGTAGGTAAAGCATTCGTTAATATAAACAGAGTGAATGGTGAGTTACTATCAATCTTAAGGAGAATACTCGGTACATGATTCTCATTCGAATTATGTAAAAAGATAACATAAATATTAATAAACTTCGAAGTAAATTTACTCAACAGTTATCTAATTATTTACGCGTCCTCTGGACACCATAGCAGCTAGCTGCACTGTCGACACAAAACAGGTAGTTTACCTATGTCCAAACGCCGCCACGTGTTAACAGGGTAGCAGGCTACTTTTGATAAACAAGCATGATCCAATCCCCCTTAATACTTTAATCCTGGCTTAGGATATGCAAAAATAAATACTAAGATATTTTACTCGTTTAAACAATAAATTTGTTGACTAGGTAAATGATGTGAACTTTGGCAATTTTTAGATGTGAACAAGCACAGTATAACACCCAGTGTTGCCAACTTAGTGGATTTTCCACTAGATCTGGTGGTTTAGACACCCCTTTTGGCGGGAAAAATATGGTTTTAGTGGCTAGTGGATTTTTTAGTGGTTTGGGTTTTTTCCAGTTAGTGGTAAGCTTCGTAGCTTACCACTAAAATGATCTCTTCTAGGCTTTCTTGTTGTGTAGACAACACCGACCGAATTCAAGCCTATCGACTGTCAAGAATTTCCCGAAAATTGTTTATGAATTTCTTAAATGAGTATGAACTGATGAATATGAACTTTATTTGTACTTTAACTGGGTTGTTTTTTTTTATTCGAGTCTCAAGCCTGTTAGCTGTCGGGAATTCCCCGAAAATTAAGTATGAATTTCTTGAATGAACATGAACTTTATATGTACTTAGGCTTAGTTTGATTTGATTCGAATGACGTAGTTGTTATTTATTTACTCAGACTTACTCAGTTTGTTCAGTGAAGTATACAGTTCGCTATCGTTCTCTAATCTGTGAATAATACTTACTTCTCAATCTTGCTTTAATCTGTTTTAAACTGTTTATCACTGTACAATTATTTTTGAAATATTTTTAAATAGTATTTAATAATGCCCACGCCACAGTGCACCCAAAAGTTTCGAGATTGTTGGTTAAGTGACCCATGATTAAAGGATTGGTTGCAAGTTGTGGAAAGCAATGGTGGTCCAGTAGCTAAGTGCAAGTTGTGTGGTACGTTATTAAGGAATCATTATGGAGATTTAAAGAATCATGGATTCTTTAAATCTCCATCTCATCTCATGGAATTCTTGTACGAATTATATTGTTTCTTGTAGTACGTAACTTAAATACTTAATTATTTTATTTCATGATAATAATTACGTTTTTGTTGTTTTATTTTCAAACTAAGTTTAGGTAGGTAACCGTTGTCTTTGGGTTTTCTAGTGGAATTCTGGTGGTTTGAGAGGCCGCTAAGTTTTAGTGGTTTCTGGTGGTTTACACGGCCTCATTTGGTGGGTTGGTAAAAATAAAGTTGGCAACACTGATAACACCTATGCACGCGCCGCCAGCATGACTGGAAAAGTGTCCACGCTTCATTTATTTGAATTGAAATTTATGGAAATTTTGTCAAAAATTAAGTACTTATTTTTTTGACATAATTCGAATGAGAATCATGTACCGAGTATTCTCCTTAAATATTGATAGTAATTCACCAGTCATGCTGTAAATACTATCTTTTATCTTTTTCTACTACTAAAACCGAAAATTCATTCCACTATATCAATGCTATGTATTACTAAAAAGTCTAAACCGAAGCAGAATATAAAAACTGTAGTAGGTAGTATATAAAAATAAATGAAATATTAATAATGTTCACCCGCTTTACCAACGTTGCTTCATAACATATTACAGTTACAAGTTTTTCTTTACAAAATTTATGATAAATAGTTTTGTGTTAAAGTTTTAACATTAGTTATGACTCACAAAGAAATATAACCAGTATTAATGTTGTACTATGAAAAACTGTACTAAACTAGTCGCTGCAAGGTTTTGTTATAGCCGTTTACATTCTAGCTATACTCTTACAATGTTCTAAACCTATTCCATTTTAACAACTTTAAGCATGACCAAGAAAGTGATTCTGAGAAAGCCGTAATGCTAATCTTTGGAACTATTCCAAACTAATATTCCATTTTCTTAGTAAAAAAAATAAAAATGTTTAGTATCGTAGACAGTAAACATATTGGTAGTTACAAAGCCTTTACTATGTTATCCTGTTTCGTCATTAAATGTGGTGCTTTGAAATTTTTGTGAGCTGGTTACTACAAAAACGTTTTATAAATAAAACCACAAATAAACTGTTCCGTTTTATTTAAAAATATCGTATTTTTGAATCAATTTATTACTTTTAATTCCTAAAACTGTCACTGTTAAATCAATATAGCTGTTAATTATGAAACAGTAGTTGTTCATAATATTAAACACAGAACCAACAAGTGGCTGTCAGTTTAATTTTAATAAGCTTTCGAGTCCGAATTAACCAACTAAGTTGAATGCAAAACGCTATTCAAAGCAGTTTTACTTTTATATTTGTACATTAAACTGTGTTATGAATTACTTATAAGCGCTTATCGCGTTATGAAATCGACGTACTTCTACAATATACAAAACTACCTGTCATAATTTTATTGATTGTATTTGAAGCAGGTATTGGGCTATTGGCTAGGTGAGCAGAGTGATTCGGGGCGTAACGATTGCATGCGCGAGCGATCCCGTGGCGTCTTACTACGACAATAGGAGCTTTGTTTTAGTGGGTTTTAGTGGGTATTCTGACTTCGCAGTCAGCGAGTCCCACATACCCGTCGTCTTCATGCGGCGGGATGCCTAAACGCATTTCCCAGCGATAAGAAAAGGTATAGAGTGACTTGTCAAACAACACGATCACAGAGTTGCTGTGGCATGAATGCGAATTATGGTCGGACATAAATACATATGTAATACATATAAAAATCTAATTTGATATACCTCAAAAATTTAAATCAGTAACTATAATAATGTTTTTTTCTTTTTTGTAATTGGACGTAATGTTTTTTTTTTTTTTTTGATTTGTTGTCCTGTTATAAAAATATTAGTAGTATAACACAGGGCCACAAAAAAGTGCTCTGTACCATTGACCAGACCTCTAGGTAGGTAGTTATGTATTTCGATGCGCTGAATCCGAATTTGAGAATAAAACGCATAATATAAATAAAACATATAATATAATTATTTTAGAATAAAATATATAAGCTCAAACACAAATTAAATAATAAATAAATAAACGTCTCACACACATTATATATATATAAATTTAAAAAAAAACCTGTTTTGAATAACATACATATCCTATTAAACGTTTTTTTTATCATTTAGCCTTCTTTGGATGCCCGACAGATATAAAACCATTAAAATTTATACTGAAATTCAGAAAATCTACAATTTATATTCATCTACAAAATATTCTATGACGTCTCAATTTTTTTACAACTTTAATACGTTTCAGATGTTAGGAACGACACAAATCCATTCTAATCAAATGTGTTTTACTAATAAATTGTTGTTGAATTATTGTTATATTCAACAATCTTTTGGTATTGGAAACATACGCTTGTTCTTTAAATTCTGGTTTTCAATTGTCTGGTGTTTTATCATAAATTGCGCTCAAGTCTCAACTAATTCTAATTTTTGATATTTTTTTATAGAAAAAGAAAATAAAACTGTACACTCATAATAAAACTGAAACCGTTCCGATTCTGTACATTGAAGATATTTTGATAATTTTTCTTTTTCGCAGGGCTCCTGTATAGACGTAAAACATATTATAAACATATTTAATAAAATGAAAGAAAAAAAAGCCCAAACTGATTTCAAGTGGCAGCAGATATATACGCCAAAAAAATTAATAATAGTGTCGTGTAGTGTGTATATAAGTAATGTGTACAATTTATAAAATTAGACATAAGATGTTTATTTATATACGATTATATATATAAGTTTTTTTTTCTAAAACCTCGATCATGAGGGTCGGAGCCTGTTTTATCTATTTACTCTTTCATACCAGTTTTATCTTGTATTCTTCTCGCACTTTCTTACTGCATACTATGTCTTTCTTGCATACATCCTTTTCACTCACTGGGTGGGTTCTCACTAATCTACAGGCTAATTTATTTCTAATTTTGTAGGGCAAGGTAAACGAGACAATTATATTATTATTTTTTTTGTTTTTTTACATTATTTTTCTTAAGGCTATTCAGCAATATTATGTTCTTATAATTTAAACTTTAAATTAATATATAATTTTTAATAAAAAAACAATTACACTTTTCTATCTATTTTCAAATTTTATAATTCAAAATTATTATCTTATAACTAATTTACTCAAAAAAATAATATGTCTATATATATATGTATATATATAATATATACGTCCTAGTTTACTAGGCAGTAAAGGCTAGGACAAGGCATGTAAAGGCAACGTAAAGCTAGTAACAGTCTTAGGACTGCTGATCTGAAAACTAATGTAAAGCACAAGCGGATAAGCACTATAAATTGTAATATAATAACAAAAAGGCACGGGCAACTAAGAGCCTGTGGATGTGTTGTATAAAATCAAAATAAGTAAAACAAAGGTTTTTGTCGGAAATTTCCCATGCTACAATTATCCACCATCACATATACACCATTTTTCTTTTCTTATAAAATAAAGATTAATTCACGAACTGCTTTTTGCGACCTTTGACATCCCATAAAAATACAGCGTCACTCAAAGTGACGCGGACTTTTCAGTTTCGTTAGAACACCGAAATTAGTCCATATAAAAGGGAATTCCATGATCGAAACGAAGTAAAATAATAACAAATTGAAAATAACAATAAACGCTGGTTTATTGAAATTAAATAATTTTATAAAAAGTATTCAAGTTTACTGAATAGTTATCAAGTTTTGTTATCGTCAGCCCATTATTGGTCAGTAATAAATTCTCTTTTTATTGAAAGAAAAAAGTTCCCCTTAAGGAAATTTTGAAATAGATGTGGAAATCGTCTGTCTTTATACATGTCCATTGTCCATTTGTAACTTGATTTGTTATTTTCCTTTATTGTTATGGGAATTTTATCTTTTGCATAAAACGCTTGAATAAGAACTTCCTTGCGAATAAAATTGCTTCGAATTTTAGGTAAATTTTGTTGATAAAAATGGATTTGAGATAATTACTTAGAAATTGTCACACAATTTAGTAAATATGAAAACTATTGTTATTTACTGAAAAGTATATATGAAACAATACTTTTTTTCTTATTATTGTAACGAAAACATACTATAAATATTTATGAATGTCAAATAATTGTGTTAGAAAACAAAAATATAATTAAGTAATACCTATTTAAAGTTCTTGTAATTGATCATTAAACCTAAAATCCTTAAATAATAATTTTGTTCCAACAGTAATTTTGTATACGACTCGATATTAGTATATCTATATAAGTTTTAAGTAATAAAAGTAAAATGAACGTTGAATCAGAAACATTCCGATACATTTACATTCACAATTTCCTCTTATTCAAATCTTACACAGCTCCATTTCATCCGATGACAAAATGCATTACCTGCACGAAATCAAACCGGAAAATATTCCTGTCGATGGCAATAAAAACACTTGGCTGTATGCAAACGAAATGCAGCGATTCGAAAAATATTGGAATCCGTCCAATAAGTTCTGGTAATGAAAACAAGTTTACAGCGGAGGTACCCAAGAAGTTGGTCGTTTTCCTACGAAATCTCAGTACGTTTTACGATCGAGACAATAGATGGTTGCCGATGCTCGTGTTGGCAGAGGGCCGGGGCGGCGATGCGTATAACTCATTTTACGCTTCATGTCATCAACCCGATCAGCTTCGTATTGTGAATCAATCGGTTCGAAACTTAAGTCGACGATCGCACTCATGTGGTGTGAGTATTGACGAGATATTGAGAATGTTGAAAATTATGTAGAATTGTTATAAATATATTACGAAATTATTTTGTCAAATAATAATTGTTAAATATAATTCTACTGTAGTACAAAATATATTCATATATGAGCGATGTCAACAATATTATATTAATGTTTAAAACTTATATACTTATACAGTTAAAAAAACATTACTCCTCTGTTTTGCCAGTCATATAAAATAGCATAATTTTTCGTTAATATATTAAATATTTAAAAAAAAACTCTAATATTCCACACGAAGGTAAGAGAAAGATAATTCATTGCACATACGAAAAGCTTTCGAAACTTTCAGAAAAGTTAAACAACATTAAACTTTTCGAAGTCATAAGTGCGGAAAATATTGTAAGAGACTCTTTCATTTTGAAACATTGATAACAAGGGGAACTACCTATCCGATTCATACTAATACGTTCTTTTGTTCACTTTACTTGAAGAAACAAACTGGCAAGCTACTGGATAAGCTGTTGTTGGTAATGTATAAATTTAAAAGCCTAGTGTAGATATTTGATATAGTGTAATAAATATTGTCCATACATAAAAATATTTAAAATAATAAATATTTGTGATAACTACGTGGTTACTACGTGACGACCGTTCTGGTGTAGTAGTGCGAGTACTCGCTTCAGCGCCGCGCGCCGGGCGGTCGCGGGTTCGATTCCTGTTCGGGACTGAAATTTGTACAAATATTTGTTTCCGGTCTGGTGTATGTCCTTGTGGGTCTCCCCACTGTGCCTCGGAGAGCACGTGAAGATGTCGGTCCTGGTTGTTATCATAGACACGTTATCATGATAACGATTGTTATTCATGATAGGGAAATTATCCACCAACCTGCAGTGGAGCAGCGTGGTGGATTAAGCTCTAATCCTTCTTCTATATGGAGAAGAGGCCTTCGCGCAGAAGTAGGTTGTTTACATGCTGATACAGTACAGTACAATAAATATATATAACACAATACAACGTGGTAGCATAGTGAACCCTTAATAATAATACTTTAAAGAAATTTTAAAAATCTGAATTTTAAAACTTTAATCAAAATATTTTTAATCTAAAGTTTTATGACATAATTAAATAATATTATACGATAATGTATGAAAATGTGCAGTAACACAACATAGAATCTTTCCTGAAAAATAATAGGAAAAATCACAACACGAAATGAGGTATTCATCTAATACAGAGGTCTTAGAGATCAGAGAATATGTTGAAATGTGTGAATATGGGTTAAGAGGCCCAAGATGGCGCGGGACAAAAAAGGGACAGGACGTACAAAGGCGAACCTTATTAAGGATAAGGCAAAAATGATGAATGGCTTAGGGTTCATATTCAGATGAATATATTATAAGCTCCTGAAAAATAGAAACCATTTCGATGGCCATTATTAAAAGTCGGCATTCAATTCGATGAACACGTAGAAGTGTATGTTAATTAAAATTTTAAGAAATAATTATTAATAACCAGTATTGTTACTAAATAATTAAAAATATTTTTTTCACGCTATGATACACTGACACAACCTTAAGAATATTTTTAACGTGATGTTAATTACTGGCAACTAATTATAGAAAAATAACTATACTCCGTTGAAAACTTTTGACAAAAGCTTCTTTGGGGAGAAAATGTAAAGAAAACTAATGTATGAGGGCGACGATGGGATGTGACGGAGGGATCTGATACGATTCATTAGTGTAATGACGTGTTAATGTTTAATGATGTTTTGATTGACCTCATCCAAGTGTCATATAGCCTTGAGCTAGCCTTTGACAAGACCTTTGACTCGTCTAAGACAGCTTATGACTGACACTTTTATACACGAACCTTAACAACGTCTTAAAACCGTTTTAGTTGATTTTATTGTTTTAAGCACACATTAGGATCTATTTATGTTTTATGTTGCATTTGAATTAATATCTTAATCATTCTTTTCAATTCTGTTATTCTTTGTTTGTGTACTTGTGTGTCTTCGCCAAATATGGATCAATTAATTTGATGATCCTTTTTTAATGAGGAGAGTTAAGGTAGTCGCATTTAAATCCGTTATTATTATTAAAAAATATATAAAAAATAAAAATAATATAGAAATATTAATATAATAAAAATATTATATATATTTGGGGAATATGTACGGGAAATCGTTTTAATTTAGTACCACAATATTCCGAAAGAAATGCATTAATTGTATAATAGCTTTTACCCGCGGCTTCGTTCAATTTTTTTTTTATATTTCGTAAAAAATATATTTTTTAAGAAAAAGTATCCTATGTTACTTCTTTTACAAGTTTTACAAAGTTTCATGATGGTCGGCTAAGTAGTTTTCGCGTGAAAGCGTAACAAACAAACTAACATTCACATTTATAATATTATTAGTATTATTAGGGATATGTTAAAACTTGATTAGTAGAACCAGTAGTACACATGTAAACACCACACCGTGTGGTAATCAAAAAAGCTTCTCCTAGCTCATAAAAAGAATTTTATGAGCCGAACCTAAAATAGCCTGGTAGGTCATCTCAGGTCATAAAATTATTTCGTTTCATTACGCAAGATGGCCTATCAGGTAATTTTTACGTTAATCACTATTATGTAGTCGTATTTTAACACATACAAATAAACCTAAGAATTCTGTCACATTAAAAATTAATGTGTTTTAAACTGCGATAAAAATAATTTAAACATCTTAAATAGATCACTAATGACATAAAATATAAATAAATATATTGATTTTTGAAAATTGAAAAGACACATACCTACTGTATTTAAAAAAAAAATCCATTTAGAGTTTCATTTCGTTTCTCATTTTATAGTTCAGCGTTTACAAAAGGAAAAATCCATTATTCCAGCTGTCTGAACAAAGGCAATTAAGTATGGTAGCTGCGGCTGTAACATATCCAATACACATTCATACACGTACATATACAGAAAAAATACAATCAATTAAATATACTTATCACCGTAAGAATCGTACAGTCTCGTTGTCCATAAAGGAATAAGAATGCGATATCGTTACTTAACCAGCAAAACTGACTTCGAATCCTTTAATTTACTTTTATCCGCAACAGAGTTGTGCCCAGAAGTCAAATAACAATGGTATTAATAAGTTTTGCGCCCTCCAATAATTCGAAACGGTATACACATATATACAGCTGTGCCCCGCGGTTTCACCCGCGATAATTAGAAGGAAAACATATTTAAATATTTTTAAACAATTACTCTAAGAGTAGGTACCCGCCTCGTTGGTCGAGTGGTCGCAAGCGTTACTGCCGAGCAAGGGGTCTCAGGTTTGATTCCTGGGTCGTTCTCCGAGTTATTGAGTTTTTCTATTTTTCAAAAATTTTCAGTAAAAAAGTGATGTTATATTTACTTTAAAAGTGGAACTATAGTTAGAAAATGTCTCGAGAAGAGAAATAATAAAGGACACAACGGAAGCTATCAAAAAAGATTATTTGTTCCCGTTTTTTGTAACATTTCTTATTATTGCTCAACCCCTATTGATCGTAGCGTGATGTTATATGGCCTTTAGCCTTCCTAGGTAAATGGGCTATCCAACACAAAAAAAAATTTTTAATTCGAACCAGTAGTTCCTGAGATTAGCGCGTTCAAACAAACTCTTTAGCTTTATAATATTAGTATAGATATCATCGTAACTCAAATTATATTTATGAATAGTAGTATAACTTTAGGTAATTCCATGAAATGCCTTTAACTGGACTGTTGTATAATGGACACGTATTAAAGTGCATAAGTTAGTTACTGCAGAAACTTGGTCGCGAGTGACTTAGCTCGGATCCGCGCTCTATTCGAAAACGGTACCAGCGTTAGTGGTCGTCGTCATTGTGCTTTCACGAAAAGGAAACTTAAGTAAATTTTTCTTGCCATTTTCTCGCGCAATTATGCATTACTCTGCTTCGCTTACCGCTACCCGCTCATCTGTCGCTTTGAATGTCACTATGATCTATTAATACTTTGGAGAAACTTCGTCATCCGCTAAAGTTTAAGTAAATGTGAGTGCTTTTTATTTATAGTATTGAGAACGTTCAACCGAATTAGGATTTTAAGTGTCTTAAAGAAATAACCATTGCTGTTATCTTCGAAATGCAAACTTTAGGACAATTTGAAAATTTCAAAACATGTAAAATATTGTTTTTTACTTATCGTAGATAATTAATTATATTGATCATGAAACACTTCTATACTTTAAAAGAATTCAAACTCATTTTCATTAAGCATGCAACCTCCTTGCCTTTTAATAGAAATTGCATCATAAATAACAGAATACTATTAAAATCTCCTAGCATAAATTAACTTTTAATACACAAGCAACTTAAATATTACAAGAAGTAAATGCAGTAGTATGAAGAAAAATAAAAATAATTTATATATATATATATATATATATATACATATAATAAGGTAAAAATACAGTAAATTAGTCTTAAAATTTTCCTTCGAAAAGAACAGACAGCTAAAAATTATTCTGTACGGAACCCCTCCTAGGGAGCTGAAAGGGTTCAAACCTCAAGGGAGGTGTCGAATCATTCAAACGAACTTACTAACACGCTCCCCAGAGTTTTATGCACTTGTTAATATTCGGTGCAATTCACCAACTTTATGCGTTTTTAATTTTAAATAATCATATAAAAACACATCTTCATAAGAAAATTTTCATGCTGAAATATATTTTATTAAATTGTTTTAATAAACATTTTTACTTTAATTTTGTTTCAGTTTAAAAGATAAAATTTAAGCAGTAAATTTGAAATTTAAATATAGTTAGGCTAAATTTAAGCAAAAAAGATTTTGTAATAGTAAGTCATTTGAACTAATCAATATACCTACAAAACTTACAAAAAAGAACGTTCAAGATTTTCAAGCATTATTATTAAACGTTACATGCGATTTATTTTTCTAACAAAACAATTCATCGCTGGTCTCTTTTAAATTAAAACAAAATATTAATCCAGCGTACTTCGTGAATATTACAAAACTGCAATTTCCGTATCAACGCGTTATAAATACGTAATGCATCATCCCATTCTATGTTTACATAAAGTGCAGGTACCTACAAGTAACTACATATATGTATGCCTGAAATATTAATAATTGATAGAAATAAATTACTTAACGTATTTAACTTACGTTACTCCGGTTATTATGTTATGTAGATTTGTAATACCAATTTGTATGATAATATTAATATTATATTATTCATTCAGTATATTATATTACTGTATTACAGGAATTATTGATTGTATTTACGGAAATATACATATATATTTACAATGATAAATTAACTTCATAATAATTTATTAATTTATAAAACAAAATTCATTTATATTTTTAATAAAATGAATACAAATTTCTATAATAAAATTAATTGATTAATGTAATTGATTAAACATAAACTAGAATATCCTCATAAAGCTCAATCGGAAGATCGCTTTTCCATTCAGATGTATAGAACTCGGTATCGGCAAAAGCATAATTCTCCGCTCTGAAATATTTATATCATGGTCTGTAGTGGTGCTAGGAAGCTACGTCGTAACCCTGCTAACAAAATACGATACGACAACTATATTTACATTAAAACGAGTGTTGCTCGTTCTAAACCACATAATATGGTTTTTTTGTCAATTTTTTATGTATAACAATTTAAAATTGCTCCGTATAAAGCTGAATAAACCACCTTAATTTTTTATCACTTCATAATTTAGTGCTAAATATAACGCTTATCGAAAAACAAGCAATCATTATTTCCGTAAAAAAGGTAAATAGTCGTAGGTAAGGTAAAACTATTAAACTGCGACAAATATTTTTTTGAATTGTCGTAAAGTATAACCGTTGTATGTCGTATCGTAGTCGTCACGTACACGTAAATGAATCGTAGTTATACCGAAATCTACAGTGTTAAGACTAGCTCTCGAGTTATGGAAATAGCTTTGGCTTGCGTTGAACACCAATTGTTATAGCTCTACCCATATATTAAAGCTATTGCTTAATAATATGCTTTACTTTATTGCCCATCCAAGTACCTTAATATCGACTCTAAATTGACAGTATCACTTTAATAAAGCTATTTTTAATATTAAGTGATATTTCAGTAATCCTTTTTTATATTAATATTGATTAGTTATAAGCAATAAAAATAGAAATTGTAAGATTAAATTTCTTGTACAAAAATTTAAACGAATACAAATATAAATAAAATTCTACCTCTTATATGAATATTCAACATACTTAATACAACAACTTCGTGGAAATAGAACTGCAAGAGAATATTCTGGAAACCACAGAGCGCCTCCCTCTACGTGACAACAAGAGACGTTGCGGTCTTCAAAAGGATTTGCGCTTAGCAGTCTGAAAACATGGAAATTAATATGCCTGTTTATGCCCGTATTCTGTTTTTATTTATTGTTTATTGTTGTATACGTGTTAGTACAAAATATGTACAGTATAATTTTAATCGACCGTACAATGTAGTTTAAATAGAGTTTTCATTTTAAGTTAGTATGATCCGTTAACTCTATATTATTATAAGTCAACGTATTTTTTTAAATAATTATCTACAACTTTTAAACGTTCAACAAAGTAAAGAACAATAAATTCTTAAACAATGACCAAATATAAAAATAAAATAAAAACTAGTACAACGTATTTTATTCATGATTCATCTAGCTCTACAGTGAACAAAAGTTTCGCAGTAAGTAAAAGAGCGCTTCTGTTAAAGGAAGCCTTAAAACTAACGCCGACTTCAAGGTATCTTTTCCGTCTGTTACCGTCAAAAAATCAATACTCTACTTAACCATGTATTTGCATAAATTTCGCGTCCCATATTACGTATAAAACACAGCTTGTCAACCTTACCGGCTATTACCCTGTTTATATAACGAAGAATGTTATAACATTTTTATAGTAAGAGACGAGTCATAAAGAGGGTTTAGTATACCTACCAACATTGCCATAGAGCTTCGCTTCGATGATACTCGTACCTTTGCTTATATGACTTAACTTTAATAAATCGTCTCTCGTATACCCTCGCGATTAAACGTATTTTTAGGTCAACTATACCTTTATTATCGCAGATTTTGCTAAGCTGTTACAATTAACGTCGTTATAAATCAAAACTGGAATCAATTGGAGTTTTGCGTAAAATAATATTTTTAACTACGTAAAGGTTTTAAAAATCTTTTGTATTTATCATTTTAATTTTATGAACGATATTGCTTTATTCATATAAAGACACACGGTTTATCCTAAAACTGTCAGATAGCTTCTGATTTTATTAGGAAACGGAGTTAACTATAAAATAAATAGCGTTTACAAAACAAAATTTAGACTCTTATAATAATACCTTTACTTAATAAAATAAGCCTTTTACGTAATAAAAATAAAACAATTACTCTATTTCTTTTACGTGTTATGTTACTTTAAGTTAATTCTATAAAATGATATCAACGAAGAATATCTTTTGCATGTCTATTGTATGTTACGCGATTGATATATTACGTCACCATTTCGCGCTTTTTGTCCCAGTTCGTCTGTTGTCTGTAGACTATTATACACTATTATCATATTACGAATCCTTTTTAAATCCTGAATACTTAAACATTCAATCAAATATACATATGTATATTTGACCGAATTATACCGAATATATTAACACTAGACAACTCAGGCAGCTGATAGACATACCTTTATAATTACTATTCCGCTTCTTTGACGTAATGTAACATTTTATAGCCTACATTATATTATTAACCGTATTACTAGATCAGTAGATCATGAGCTTAGACGCATCAAACAATGAGTCAAAGAAATAATTTCAATAGCTTTATTTTGTATCGGTTCTAATTTATCTCATATAATCTATCACAAACAAAACGCGTAATAAGAATAAATAATAATTATTTATTTTGAGATAGACGAACTTTTTTAATTCGATTCAATAAATAAAATATATTTTTATTGTTTAATTAATAATAAAATTTCGTGTAATAACAATGAATAAATTACTCCTAACATAACTTGATATATGGAATCTCATTTCTTTTATTAGGATGATGTTTACCACGAACTGACATTGCGTGTAATTATAATTTACAATATTCTGAAGTAAATCCCTCTTCCCGTAGGGGCTCGGGAGCGAACAGTATACTAAATTACTATAATGGATCCATTTGGCAAGCCGCTAAGTAGGCCGCCGAGTTAATGTATGAAAACCGATCGAAAGCTTCATGAAAGTTTGTCGAGGGACAAGAGTATCGGTATTCGGAAATAAACTATAACAATAGTATTAACAACAAACGACGGATTTTGTGGATATTAACTTATTGGACAAAAATGTACTTTATACTTATATAGACACAAGTAGGTATATACGAGTAATATAATTTATAGGTTATTGAATATCAAAAGAGGTAAAGCTTTTAATGCGTTATTTGTAATTTCATACTATATATCAGTACACATATAAGTAGGTAGTAACAAAGCATATTTATATTATAAAATAAAAAGTGAAAATTATTCTTAAACAGAACAAAATGGTCGTTTAAAAAATTTGTACGAAAATATACAAATGCATTAACAAGAGACAGGTATCAAAAGCAGTTTCCAAAAATAATTAAAAGATGTCTGAATGTATATTTTTATTTTTATTTTAAAAAAAAAGTAAATAAAGTTCGGGTCGGTAACGAACAGAAAGTAACAAAGTCTATGCCTGTTGCTCGACCCGAATAATTTCTTTAACACGATCACAAGAGTTCAAAGCGAACAGCGGTGCATACAATTTCTGTGTAGGTAAAAGAATTGTTTCCCTGTTCATTATGAATGTCTTTATAATGACACTCTGTTATTTACCTTCACGTCTATAGTCTGTCGCACTTTTAAAATTTTCAAACATTTTAGTTATTTTAGTTAATTTTTTACTTATTTTTCTTTTCTTTTTTTTAAATTTGTATTACAATAATTAGTAGTGAATCGTTTACTTAAAATTTCAAGTATCTTCCTATTACGGTTCCAAGATACTGTAATGAAGACGATTAAGGAAGGACTGATGACCATTAGAATGCTCAGACAATGGAGTTTCAGTATCATGGTTCCGTTGGATACCCTTCGGGTTTGGAATCTTAAAAATAAATAAAATTCAATCAAGTTCCTGAAGAAAAATTTTAGCAATATAACACGCAAAGAACACGTGTCTTTATTTTTTATCTGAGGTTTTTTCGTAGTGTATGGCCTTGTGAGTTTCCCCACCGTGCCTCGGAGAGCATGTAAAGCCAGCGGTAGCGGTTGTTATCATATACATCTGATAACGATCATTGCTCATGGCGGGAAATTATCTGCCAACCGTTCTCCCATATGGAGAAGAGGCCTTTGCCCAGTTGTGGGCCGTTTACAGGCTGATTAAGTTGAATTCAGTTTTTCGCAGCGTATACGTGAATTAATAATTACACAATACATATGTATATATATCGTACTCGTGAATAGTTGTAATACCAGGTTCCAATATAATCAACTGAACTAATCCACTTTCCTGAATGACTATTGACGGCTCATAGCACCTATCGCATGCTATTTGGTAAATTACTATGAACATATCGAATACTTGTAGCCATCGAATAATTTGTTTTTGATTATTGAATATTAGTAAGTTTCGATGTAAATGTTTTTAAACGTTCTTAAATACACGATATTTACGATCAATGTACATTATTATTATACTTAGCTTATAGTTTATAGAATAACAGAAACGACAAGACGGCACTTTAATACCTACATAAATTAACTTTCTACATTTTGTTCTTTAAAGTTTAGTGACAATACACGAGTACTAAGGTATTTTATTAAGTGTCAAGCCATAAATATTATTATATTGCTGTCCAAATGAACGGAATATTTAATAATGCGTCAGTTTTTTTAAATTTATTTATATTATGGCTATTGGTAGGTATATTATATATTACACTATTTCAAAACATATACACGGGTCAAAATTATAACAGGTATTTATATCTTTATTACTGAACGAACATAATATAATAAATATTTGTTGTTGTTTCTTTTACACTATTTAGACATTTTAAGTTTTAAGTATTATTTATTTTTTTAAAGTAGATTAGGTTAGTTTCCCTTATATATTTCTAGTCAATGTTGGTAATACCTAGACGTATCACTTGGAATAATACCTGTGTTAGTCAATCTTTTGTTAATGTTTAGTGATAAGGTGATGATGTAACTATTTGAATAAACATATTTGGTACACTTTATTTAAAAAATATTATAATTAATTAAATGACACACGTATTTTGTAATTAATAATTTTGTAAGTATAAAAACAAATTTACAAAAAAGTTAATTTACGTAAACAAAAAAAAAAGTTCAACATTAAAGTCTTTTTGCTGCTTAATATGAACAAAACAAGCTTGTTAAAAATACATATATCACAGAGAACATAATATTTAATGACATCCTTAATAAAATTTTAAATAAAACTCAGAAACGTTCTTTTAGGCGAAATAAAACCAAGTAAAAGTATACCTGGCTATCATTAAAATACACAATTACATTACAATTCTTTTTCTCTTTGTTACTGTCATAAAAATTTTACATTAGTTTATACAAATTAAAGCACAGCGAAAAGTCACAAAGGTTTAAATTATGTGCATACACACACACACGAACACACACACACACACACACAAATATATATACATATAGCGATAATTCATTTTTTTTAATGCTTCGTCATTCAAAATGTCTATACTCGTAAAAATAGATTACTTAGACCAACCAGAAAGCTCAATCAAGCAGCTATCGGAGTCTTACCTACTACGTTTTTGAAATTCTTAAATAAATGTAAATATTAATTCAGCATATTCATGAACAAAACTTATCTATATTTTAAAACAAGGATTCAAATGCTAATCCCCAGCTTTCCATTTTGTTTTTTTTTTTGTTTTTTTTTTTTCTTCAAACGCAACTTTCTTTCAAATGTTTTTCTTTTCTGAATTCTACGAACTTCCAAACAGGATTAAACCATGATAATAAGGGAATTTGTTGCTGGATTGATATAGTCGTGTACTGTACTGTTGATGTGTTGCCCTTAGATGTCTCACTTCCTAATAAAAATTTCTTTTTCAATCGAAGAGACTATATTCTTTTATTGAAAAGAATGGAGATGTCGTTTTTTTTAAAACTGTAAATGACCAAGTATTCCCGGCGTAATAATAAGCTTGTGCGGATCACCGGCGCGTCTTTTTGTATATGACAAATGCTTATTGTATTAATATTTTTTCTGCTATTCGTTTTAGAAGATATTATATATCGAGTTGATAGAATTAGTGATATGTCTATATTCATTATGTTGCCCTCTTCCTCTCGTTCTCCTCTATCGAAAACACGTATTTTAGAATTTATTATTAATCAAGAAAAAAATTGAGTTAAATTACTTTTGACAGTAATTAATATTATAATAATTAACATAAATTCAATACATTTTGTTTTAAGTAATTTAATTCAGTAAGAACGAAGTATATTATTCAGTATATCATTTTTCGAGCTAAGCGTTATCATCAGGGAAGTAAAATTAATAATATTTTTTTTTAGACTGTATGAATTTCTAAATTTTAATTCGCTATCGATATTTTTTATATCATAACCTCTACTTCTGTTACTTTTTTGTTAACATTTCAAAGATAAAGCAAAGATTAGTTTTTATTTTTTTATTTTTATATTAATGAATCTTGAAAGTACGTAACTAGAAGTAGTATCATCCAGAGTCTAAAACTTCAAATTTAGCGGACCTCAGACAAAAAAATATTTATATTAATTTAAAAGGACTTCAATTATAACAAAATCTATAAATATTTCGAAATTTTATAATAATACATATTTACAATGCAAAACTTTAATTATTATTACCATTGACATAAGTTTTCCAGCAGAAATCGCTGTTCTATATATGTCTATATATCAATGATGACGTAAGTTACGGAAGTACTACATCCGAATAGTGCATGACCGTGCATTAAATTAGTATGAAACATTCCAGTGCAGTCCGACTGCCACCTTCTCTAATATACGATGATCAATTTTGAACCGAAACTAAGTTGTGTGTACCATTCTAATTAATATATTGATAACGTATTGATAACGTTTTCGTATTATTATAGACGTATTAAGTAAACTAAAAGTCAAAATAGCAATTTACCATTAAAATAAATCACAGATCACTAATTTTTATCTAATTCTGTCCGGTCGAGTTTCTTCAGAAATCGCTCTTTTTTTACGATGTTAATTTTTGTGCTTAAAAAAGTGTTTAATAATACGAAAGTAAAATGATCTACTACTAACAGAATATTAGGCGTGTCATAACCAAAATTTTTTGAAAAAAAAAGTTTCTTGTCTTCTTATCTTATATTTTTTAGCCTGTGCGACTGGGTTTTCGTTTCACTCAAATTAGCCTGCCCTTAATTATTTGCTATGCAAAATTTCTATTTTGGATAAAACAAGCAAGTAGAGACAATATTTTTCATAAGTTTAACACCCACTTCGTCCTTGATTGTATCATTCTCTCTTGACAAAATTCCAACATTGAAAAAATGTTTCGACAATGTGTATGAAATATATTCACTCATAGTTATTGTTCGGATTAATTTATTGATGCCGAAATATATGCACACCGGCATATTTAGCGGAACACAAAAAAGGCCCATAATTAAAAAAATATGGTTTTATTTTAAAATCTACTTACTACACTTCTTTTGTTATTTAAAGTTTCATTTGTTTTACTTAAAATGAGATCACATTAAGAACAGATTTTGCGAGTAAAGGCTATTTGTGAAAAATGGTACATTTTTGAACTTTTCATGTAACCAGGAAAAGTGAAAATTAATATTAAAATAACAATTAATTAAGTTAGAAAAATGGTGATTAATATCGCGTATTTCCTCCACGTGCTCTTATTAAAGTTTCTACCCGTCTAGGCATACTGAGAATGATGTTATCGATGGTCTCCTGGGATAGTCTCCGCCATTCCTCAACTACGGCGATTCGCAGTTCACCCACGTTGGCAGGAGCTTGAATTCTGGACTTAACTTTTCTTTTCAGCAAATCCCAAACGTGCTGTATTGAGCCTGTGATCTTGTATGCGGCTGCCGTTTGGGCACCGGCCGTGGACAAGCTCGGTATCCGCAAGCAGCTGAACGTGGTCCAGCGAGGCTTCGCGCAGAAACTTTGCAAGGCATACCGGACTACCTCCCTGAACTCGGCATTGTTGCTGGCTGGGATACTCCCTCTCGACCTACGTGTCCGCGAAGCCGCGGCTTTATACGAGGCGAGGAGGGGGGTGATTGGGGATCGGGAGGTGGAGCGGATGTCCTCGGCTCTGCGGTCTTCGCACCCCGCCTGCCATATCGACCTAGAATTCAAGTGCCTGGTTGACCAGGAGCAATTTTCTGCCAATAGTAATACGACTACAACATCTTCACGGACGGCAGCAAGATTGAGGGCAAGGTGGGGGCGGCGTTGTCCGTATGGACCGGCGCCGCCGAAACCAAAACCCTCAAGCTCTCTTGCTTTGCCGTCCTACTGTACGGTATACCAGGCGGAACTCTTCTCGATATGCCGGGTGGCGCGGATGGCCGCGGACCGCTTGGCCGGATCGGTCGGGTTATATTCCAACTCGTCATCGGCACTTCTCACTGTTCAAAATCCGAAAGCCCTCCATCCCCTGGCCGTAGAGGCGCGGGGACATCTGCAGAGGGCTTTGCTCCAGGACAAACATATAAGTTTGTTCTGGATTAAAGGACATGCAGGACTAGAGGGGAATGAGCGTGCCGACCATCTGGCCAAGGAAGCTGCGCTGAAGTTGAAACGCGCTTTTGACTACTACAGCTGCCCGATATCATTCATCAAGCGTAGCATCCAGATCCATGGAACCAGCGGTATCGTAGTGGTGAAACGGCGGGCGTCACCAGGGTCTTCTTCCCTGAAGCGATAGCCACACACAAGATTATAGGTAAAATAAAGGTAGACAGTTTTGTCACCCAGGTATTGACGGGGCATGGAGGATTTTCCGAGTACTTGCACCGTTTCAAGTGCAAGAAGAGTCCGTCGTGCGCGACCCTGAGTGTTCTGAATCTGTCCTCCACGTCCTCCTGGACTGCCCTATATATGGCCTTGAGAGGTTCAATCTTGAATGTCAGATTGGTGTTAAATTGCACAAAAATACTTTGTCGGAAATTGTCGATAGCTTCGAGTCGATTAGCTGTTCCTGCAGTTTTGCAGTAAAATCTGTAAATTGGTAAATATTAGTAATAAAACTTAGGTAAACTATGTTGTATCTTTATAGTGTGTATAAAAATAGTAACATAGAAATAGTGGTAATAATAAAGTAGGAACTTGCTGTACTTAGTTTTAGTTATTTCTGTATTAATTGTCATATAAAAAAGGTAAAAAATTTTGTTATTAGTAAATAAGTTAATGTTATTTCAATAAGGTCAGTAGTTTAAGAATTAGTTAATAGTAATAAAAGATTGTACCTCTTAGATATAAGTTTAAAAACTGTAAAATAAATTAGTAGAATTAGTTATAAATAGTAGCATAAGAAAAACACTGTAAAGTGATAAAATATTGTAAAAAGAAGTTATAGTATATAATTATGTTCAAAATTGTAATATTTAAAATATGTAAAGGAAAAGACAAAAGAAAGAAAATCTGTAATAAATAAAACCACGCCCCATTGGGGGACAATTTGATAGTTAAGGGGGGCAATTTAAAAATGGACTCGACATGACTTTAACCCTTTCGCTTTGGATTATTTAAATGCAATGCTATACCTTGTCCAACCGTTTATTATCTTTTTGACAGCTTACATCTATAAATTTCAGTTTTTTTTTTTTTTCATTATATGTTTTGAAATTTTACTTACGATGTTTTGATAACAATTTCATAGTGATTTCTTCCTAAAACTTATCATTTATATTTCTTAAGGAAACTAAACCATTTTAAAGGTTAAAAATTATGCATGGGGGCATAAAAAATTTTGAAATGTTAAGGTGGGGCATGGCCTAAAAAAGGTTGGGAAACACTGATCTAGATTATTATAGCCTTAAGGAATAGTAGATTTTGATTTGTTGGGTAAAAAAAAATACCCATGAAATGAATGTGTATGTTGAAAGATGAAAATGGTACGTAGTATGGAAGGATGAATAAAAGCGTGAATGTATGACAAAGAGGACTAGTTTTAAATTCTTAAAATTGTAAAAAAAGGACTCCGAACCAGACTCTCGGAGGTTTAGTATAAAAAAAAGTGCTCTATTGGGTTCATATCCGGTGATCTCGCCGGCCACTCCATAACAGTGATATTCATATCATTAAGATAAGCTTGAGTTACCCGAGCATTATCCTGCATAAAAACAAAATCGTCACCGATATATGGGGCAAACGGTACGACATTTTCTTCTAAAACTTCTCTGATATAGCGGTCTGCAGTCAGTCTGTCAATTACTACCAAGTCTGTGCGAGCTCCCAAACAAATGCCCGCCCAAACCATTATTGATCCACCACCGTATGCAACTGTAGTTTCAAAATTTGTCTGAATGTATCGTTCTCCTTTGCGTCTGTATATTCTTTGTCTGCCGTCAATTTGATTTAAGAGAATTCTGCACTCATCACGAAACAATACCTTACTCCATTGGTCCGCGTTCCAAAGTCGATGTTCCTGAGCAAAAGTTAACCTGTTTCTACGGTGATTTACCTCGAGCCTTGGAGCCTTGGCGGGCACAAATGAACCCAAACCAGCTTCTTCGAACCTTCTTCGTACCGTACGCTCACTTACGGTTACACCCTGCACTGCTTCTAACTCATGTCAGGCTTCTACGGCCGTCAAACGGGGGTTCCTACGTACATAAAGCCGAATAAAACGATCATCCCTACTCGAAGTGCGTCTTTTTCTGCTTTGTCCTGCTCTTCTCACATAAGTACCGGTCTCCCTGAACTCTTGGATACTGCGATGGATCGTTGAAACTGGTCGACGAAGATCTCTGGACATTACTCTGTAGATTTGACTATTTCTTCGCATTTTGAGTGCCCTGGTAATCTCCGTTGGGGCTAAGTCAGGCATAATTCAATCCTCAACTCCAAAAAGATACGCGATAAAAAAAACTAACAAAAAAAACAGTATTTCAATGAAATTTTAAATCAAACTCAGAAGGAAGAAATACTCGAAGTTCGTTCCAGATAAGGTGTATTTGAATAAAATTAAAATAATTGCATAAAATGTGATGTTCAGTTGTTTCCTTAATTTGAAATTATTTCTTTTTAAATTAAATGACGTATAAACCAGCCAGCAACCTTATATGATACTGATATCAAACCTTTTTTTTTTTGTGTTCCGCTAAATATGCTCGTGTGTGTATGTACAAGTTTGATGCTTTTCTTTCTCTTCGTTTGAAAAAATCTTGATTCAGACAAATCCAATTCTCGATTGCTTATTTTAAATAATCCGAAACGTCTTGAAAAAAATTCTAAATTGTTCTTCACAAATATGAGAGGATATAAACATATAGCTTGCATTCTAGCCCCGCTTCCAATTAGTTTTAGAGATTTAATGGTTGGAAGTCTCAGACTACTCACTACCATCATTTTTTATTTTATGACTTATCAAAATCAGTCAGCCCATCTTTGGGTTCCGTAAAGATATTTAGGTTAAAAGGTTGACAGAATTATGTCCTAATTGCATATGATTGATATTTTTCAGCTAGATATATTGAGATAATATGATCAACAAAAGCTAGCTAAATAAATCTGGCCCAACCGTGTATCGTACTCGATTTTCTCCACTTGCGAGCAGGAATTCATATTTTCTCGATTCTGCTGACCTTGGCAACTTTTGGTCCACACCATACTTACTTTCAAAAAAGTAAAGATGGTCTTAACAAGGATGGATGAGTGCATGATATATGCATAACTTTTAACCGTCTCTCTTAAGACCCAGAATAAGTGTTTTCAAACAAAAAAATTATCTCTCTATATTATAATTTTAGTATAGTTAAAACTCTTTATGACTAAAAATGTTGTAATTTTTAAAATTATATATCAATGTATTCTAAAACGTCAAATTATAAGAACTAAGACAAAATCTAAATAATTTCAAACATCAATGTACGCTTATGTTATAATTATATTTATTTTATTTATCTTTACTTTTAAAAAATTTCGATTATTTTATCGTAATAAAATAATCCAACGGGGATTTGCCGAACAGTAAGCTAGGGCTATTTATTTATTCAATGAATTGTAAACGCCGTCGGAGTGGGAACACTGACGTCTGCATTGTGATGCGTTCAATTAGCAAACGTTAAGAGTCAGATAATTGGTTACCGTAGCGTTTTTTGTAACAATTCAATTGTTTTCCAATTAACACTTTCCTTAATGAATGTCCCCTCGAATTGTATTCATATTTGAGTGCTGCAATAGAATTTTATTTAGATAGCTATCATTATTAAGTTTGTACAATAAAGTATATCGGTGTTAAAATATAACATAAATAGACAACTTTAAAATAAATGCTATTTTGAAAGTACGTAACTAGAAGTAGTATCATCAAACAAACTTCACACCAAACTTCACACTTGGCGGACCTCAGACAAAAAAGAAGTTATTTATGAAATTATTCTTTAAGTTGACCTCTCATATTAATAGCTTTAAATAAAATCTTGCTACAGTGTTTTTGACATAATGCTTCTTCTTCACGACTCTCTTGTTCTTTGCACAAAAATTCTGTGAGAATGCAACATGATGATAATTTTATCTTGTCTAATGATGGAGTGGAAGACAGTCAGTAGAACTTTTGCGAGCTTAAGTGAGATCTTTTGTGAGTTTTGACGAATCCCATACAATAATACGTTTGATCGTGAATGCTTGATGACGAAATTAGGAAGTAGATAGTTATATATATATAATATTTTAACAGTCACTTTTTGGTCGGTTTCGAAAACACCCAAAGTTGGTGACGAGGATTTGACGATGAAATTAGGAATTGAAAAACTTATTATTTATTACTATTAATCAAGTCAAACTTAATATTTATAAATCGAAAAAGTACAAAACAATAAAATTTATAAATAAATTTAACAGAAAGTTAGGCCGACAAAAATTCAAAACTCTGACAATAGTGTAAAATTAAATAAATACTTCTTTATCTCAGACATAATGCTTACAACACAAAGTTTTTTTTTTTCAAATCGTCCCATATTTTAATTTAAGTATAGCACGATTTTAAACTTTTTTTTCTCTTTATTATTGTTATAAAATTTGATATAATTTTATAGATATTAAAGCACAGAGAAAAAGCACTAAGGTTTCAGTTGTGTACCTACAATATTGTAACGGAACGTTACATGACTTTGTGTTTTTACATACTAATAAATAATTGTTTTATCTATATTATTTTAACTTTAAGCATATTTCTAACATCAAATCTTTATTTGCAAAATTAATTTACTAACAATATGTACAAATTTTAGTTACTAATATTATAGTTTATACATTTACATTTTGGTACCTATCGATATCTACTTATGTACATATCGTTAGGTATTATTATTTTTAATATTATTAGGTATTATTTATTATTATCTTATCAATAATATATATCTTCCTAAGGAAAGTTAAGGCGAACGTTCGACTTGTTTTCGATACAAAATTTAATAGTAAGAATAATTAAATAATAAAGTATGAGTAGATTGTCGCCGATTGTACTCATCGAACATAACAATAACCGGTTGATCGACTCGAGCGTTGCCGAGGCGGCGGCGCGGCATTCATTCGACGCTAGCATACGAGGCTGTTTCTACATACTTAATTTGAAATTTTAAACTGTGTCTGACCACCACGAGCCGCCGATTACTATAATATCTTTTTATTTATTTTATTAATCTTTATTGGCGTAAATACGTTAATAATATTAACTGGATCCTAAATCATCTAGTTTTAAGTATATTGGAGAAGTCCCCGTCCTAGGGTAAGTTTTATTAGCACACCTATATATTTGCTTTAAACCATTTAATTTGTAAATGCTTTGTTTGCTTTAAATAATAATTACCGAGCTATTCTTGCTATTATTTGGGTGAATATTTTATGATTTAAATAGCTATTTTCTTTTTTTGCCTACCTTCAACTTGCTTATCGTAATTTAAAAATTCTTTGTTTTTGCAATGAGAAACATTTGTTATTAAATTAAGTGATGTTTGCTGTAATTGTTCTTTTTAAATTGTAATTTAAGTTCTGTCACCCTGCCACGACAATTCCGCTACCACAGTAGGTGGCGGGCGCTCCTCTTGGGGCATCGTGGTGGGGCCTCCATATGGGTGTGAGGATGTTTGACTAAGGCGGAGGTTGTGCTTTCCAGGGACCCTGCTCCGCATCTGCTGCTTTCACCGATTGGACGCGGAGTCACTCGCCTACGTTCCACAGTTTGTCCCACGCCTTCGTTCCACAATTGCCAGGGGAGTAGCCCTACATTCCCTAATGCCTAGTTCGCACTACGCCAGTATTTTAGACGAGTGGCTTGTTATTTAGTGGCTAAACTACGCGCTACTGCCCAAAAATCGTTCGGATTACGGTCGAGTACAGTACATAAGTGAGTGGTGCTGTGCAAGATGAACATGCTGCAACGCAATAAAGTGAATAAATTGATTAAGCTAATCGTAACGTCGTAAAGTCGTGTAATTAATAAAAAGAAGCTATGGGTACGAAAATAGATCGATAGACGAGATAAACTAGGAGCTACTAATTGTCTTATCAAGGAATTAGCATTGGAAGATCCCAAAAAATACTTCGATAGTTTAAGAACATCGAAAGTTATGTGAATTTTCTGTTAATGAAAATACACTCTCAAAATTTAGCGTAAAGATAACCTTTTAAAAAATGCGATTCCTGCAATTACAAAATTACAAGCAGTTCTATACTTTCTTGCTACTGGATGTAGTTTAAAGGAAGTTTGTAAAGCAATCTATTAATCATTGATGGAATTTATCAAATTATAAATAAGATTAAATAACTATAACATATTTATTATGAAAAATTTTATTAGTAAGATATATAATAATATAATAATAATAATAAATAAAAAAAATTGTTTACAACATTTTTAGTTACAACTTTTGTTATGTGTTTTGTTCCTATCACTCTGATTAGCAACATTAGCGTTCTTCATTGCTGTTAAAATTAACTCTGATTTAATTGTAACATTACTCTACATTTCATTATTCTTTATATGGCCAGATGGAAACCTGGATGGATGGATGGAAACCTGATGTCAGTCCCAGCGACTGAATTTTTTGTGTCCTTTAATTTTTTAACTTCTGCGAGTAGGTTGATCTAAAAAAGATTGGATCTCGTTAAGTAAAATTATGATTATTATTCATAAATGTCTAATGTTGTAAAAGAATAGAATAATTTAAAAACTAAATTAAATATAATACAACCTAAACTTCTATACTTCTTATTTATTTCATTTTTTATAATTAATTATTATTTCATTTTTTATAATTCTCAATAAACAAGACTTGTACTGAATTATTTTTAATAAATATCTTTCCAGAACTATATAATTAAATAAAATACAAATTAAACTTCTATACTTCTTAGCTATTTCATTTTTTATAATTAATTTTGTTAAGCATACACAATTTTCAAGTACCTATAAATGTAATTCTCAATAAACAAACAAGACATGTAGTAAATTATTTTTAATAAATAAATATGTTTCCAGAACTATATAATTAAATAAAATACAAATTGAACTTCTATACTTCTTAGTTATTTCATTTTTTATAATTAATTGTTGAGTATACACAATTTTCAAGTATATAATATTTTAATGTAATTCCCAATAAACAAACAAGACATGTAGTGAATTATTTTGAATAAATAAATATCTTTTATATGTTATAACACTTATAACAATTAACAATTTAACAATTATTGATATGTACCATTAATTGCACTGAGAGGTCAATACCACATAGGTATAGGAAATAATTATTATGTGGTCACATACAAACCATCTACCAAAAACAATGAATTAATATTTTTTAATTAATATAAAATAGATCGTACGAATAAAACTTATCTTCCAATAATAATCGTATGAATAACAAAAAAGAAATATTCGTACGATAATCGTATGAATAGATACTTCCAAAAACAATATAAGTAATAATAATTAAGATCTTATTGTAACATAGTAATAAATATGCTTTATTGTTAAATAAATATGCATTTGAAATATAATTATAAAATTATGCACTAACCTGATGTTTTTTATTTTCAATTTAATTTCATTTTCACCAAATCCTGGTGTATGAAGTATGATGTAATTCATTTGTTTGTTTTTATAATGCGGGGACTTAATATTCCACAAAGCATTCATGTTCTACATATTTGCAAACAAATTTTAAAGTTGTTTCTTCGCTCCAGCGAAACGACATTGTTGCGGCAACGAATGAAATAATAAACTCGACTAATTCGACACGTTCGTACTTGTTTAGTCGGTGATCCAGAGAGCGCGGACGCGTGGTGGGAGGTGCTACTCGCCCGATAAAAATAGAATGAAATGGATCGACTCGACTTAACAACTTACTAACCTACTCGACTAAATTTTTGGTGTTCAGACACGTTTAGCTACTAAATAATTCGACACTCGACTAAAATACTGGCGTAGTGCGAACTAGGCATAAGCGACGGAATCATAAGTAGGCAATATACCACGCCCATATACATAAATTCGTGTCTCACCTACCGGCTTTAATTGTTTTTTTTATTATTTTTGTACTTATTTGTAATAAAAAAAAAATTAATAATTTAACACCGACTTATTATTCGCCTGTTAAACGTAGGTGTTACAATATATTAGGTCTATTATAACTAATTTATTATTACACTAAGATTATTTATAACTACGAGTATTCTACAATCAGTATGTAATAACTAGACCTAGGAATAAAATTTGTGTGTGTGTGTGTGTTCTTATGTACGCACATAAGAAGTTGTATTTCCTTGGTGTAACAGAACAAAAATAGCTAAACATTTCATCCCGTATGCCACAACTCTTTGTTTTATAAAAGGAATTATAAATTAATAAATAAACTATTTTTCAAATAATAATTCAATTATAATGATTTATAATGTAAACAAATAAAAAGAATACATACCGACAATTAACCTCAAATTTATAAATTCACTTAAAAAGATTTTTTTTGGATTAAAGTCACTTTTATCACTAATTTTTACAATGGCCTATCATTCACCACAATATATAATTTAAACTCACATACACACATGTATATATTTTATGAATAAATATATTTTTTTACCTCCACTGATATAAAACACGTGTTGTAGATTTATAAATATGTTTCCCACATATTACACACTACTTTGAATACAGTTATGATTTTTCACGGAAAAGTTTCCGAGTGACAGCTATCAGTTAACTTCATCGTGTCGCTTTTTGGCTGTCGGTGTGCGCGAGCATCGCAAAAATTTTACTCTCATAATTTTTTCCAAACGTGCCAAAAGATATATAACTACAAAAAGAAAGAAAAAAACACCTAGTTGTAAATTGTAGGTAATAATTTTCTAGTTTTGGTTTATTATCGACTAAGAACTAGGAAAGTCCTGCAAAATTCGCGGACAGTCGCGTGCTTAAATTCGTTCAGTAAATTGGTTTATACTCACACATTTCCATTAAACCAAGCCTGCTTTAAAATAGTGTGTTTTGCATCAATTTTCATGATAAAAAGAGGCCTATGCCCAGTTATAATCGAGATCCTCTCTCTAATCGTCCTATCATTTCTAATATCACGATTAATTTGATATAAACTTGATCACTCTCTCCAAACTAGCACTCAGTGAAGTACAAATTAGGGGAGCTATTACAGTTTATCGGCTTCTAAAAATATTATTAAATAGAAAATCAACTTAACCGCCTACCTCTTCCGTCTTCTTCATCTAGGAAAAGGGTTGAAACTTAATCGACACGCTCCTCCACTTAGGGTAGGTGGATAATAAGCACACCAAGGAAGAAATTAAATACATCAAGTATTTTAGCTATTATAAATATTTCAACATTGAAGTTAAATTATTGTTCTCAAATAAACGTCGCTTGTTTTTTTTTTTTAGTGTACGATCAACATCGCCACCCTCAAATCGTACAAATTGTTATTTCAAGTGTTGAATAGGATTTTTCTAAGAAAATAGGAAAATTATATTCCTTTTGAAGTGACTGTTCCTCAACTGCACCCCGCATAGCGCTAATTCTATCCCTCCGTCCTTTGAACTGCTCAAGTCAATCGAAAAGTCGATCCCTTGGTTAAACATCACAAATGAAAAGCGTCTATTGGGGAATGTTTTAAGTAATTGAAGAAACTGAAAGTGTTTTTCGATTCGTAATTGAACAAAGAACAAAATTTGGATTTTATCGCTGTTATTACATTTATTTAATTTCGCTTCATCCATCGTCGAATAAATTAATTGATTGTTTCAGTCGTTTTTGTTATATTTTCATTACTTTCAATTTGTTTTTACTTTGATATTAATAATTTGAGAAGAAGAATTTGAATAGAGAATGTATTTTCAAACTGAATGGCCTTGATTTATTCTAATAGTACTATTTTTAAAACAGAATATTTAAGTAAATAAATAGACAAATAGTTTGAATTAATAATAGCAAAATAATTTCATATAATTTTTTTTTAATGTAATAATAATATCACTCTTTATTGCACACCACTGTGAAAAGAACCATAGTCATAACAATTGAAGAAAGATGTACAAAGGCGATCTTATCGCTAGTAGAGCGATTTCTTCCAGACAACTTTTGGGTATAGGACACAGTATAGTAAAAGCGGATAATGAAGTGTACAAAGTATTTGACGTTATAATGATAAACGTAAAAACATTAAAACAAAACACTACAATTAATTTACTCATACTATATAGTGTATACTGGAATAAAAATAAATAAATAGTGAAATATATAGCATAGTTAATACATAAATATTACGTAATAATACATAAATATTATATAAACATATATACTATACGTACGTAAATTATATAAATATAAAGGAGATTATGGCGTATTTAGAGACAAATACTGTGCTTTAAGATATTTTTTCAAACAACAGTATGATTGTTATGATGTATGAGTTAGAATAAAATGAAGAAGTATGAGAAGGAGTTTTAAGAATCAAATTAGAGTCAGACTTAACGAAACGATGATAAACTCATGAACTTATGATGAGTATCACAAAGAAACTAGAAGCGTTATTTGAGGTAAAGAGGTGTGTCTGGGTGGAAAAGTACAGAATATACCTAATAGCGAGAATATGTGAGTATTCCTGCGAAATGTAATATTATCATAATTAATTAGAACATATTTATAAAATTATAAATTTTATAAATAAATATTAATAAAATAATAATAAGTAATAATAATAATAAAATTATTATTTTCATATATAAATATTAAAAGTTCAATGAATAAATAAATCATTGTGTAACGTAGCATCATTTCATCATTACGATAGTATTGTTTTATAGTACCAAGTAATATATTTACATTGATGTAGGAATTTATATAATTATTATTATACGTGTTGAGCAATATTTAACATTAAAATACGTAATTTGTTTCAATTTATATTAACTGTATTTCGTCCTATAGCTTATTTAAAATTGGAATAAAATAAATATCTCTTTTGATATTTAAAATGCACTAAACTTTTCTTACAACAAAGAATTAAGAAGCGCATACCAATCACCCCAAGCAGGGTTGAATATTGGCAAGTCAATCGGAATAATATCTTTTGTTAACATCACGATAAGAATATTATTTTTACGCTTCAGTTGTTTGGAAGATTGGTAGTACATCTGCGTTGGAAGTTAACTTCTTTATTTTCGTATAGTATAAAATAAAACCAGTTTTAATATCAAATCTATATAATAGACTATTCGTCGAAAATAATGTGATTTCCTAAAACCAGTTACATAGTATATTTACTTTTCGAAAATAGAAAAGGCAGGGGCGGTTTTCTATCAACAAAGAAAGCGCGTCAATTGATTATTCACAGTATCACCGCTGCCTATGAACATCTAGATTACCAGAGGAACCATAAATACATTACGAAAGAACAAACGGGAGTAGGAAGTAGCTAAAGATGTGGAAGGGTAAGTCTATTCGTTTTACTTTCTAAGTCACCATACAAACGAAATATTGCTATAATAGCTAATTCATGTCGAATTTCTGCTTGAATATAGTATGTCAATAGCCGATACAAATTTTTTATATTTGAAAAAAAAGTTATTTTTATATTTACCGAAAGCTAAATTTAATGATTTTAATAAATAAAATTACTTTAACTTATGTAACTTGAAAAGTACCTCGGGAATTTCTTTCAGAGTATAACACGTTGGGCAACAAAACCTTAATCATATAATATAACAGTACAGATACGATGCTACAAGCCTAACACCAGAATACCGCAAAGTCAATTTCCGTAAAATTATATTCATCCTTAAGCCACTTCTGTATACAGCTACCAACATAATAACAGTAAAACGCTGACGAGATAGCAGAGAATCTAAACCGACTAACTTATCTCAAACAGTAGGATCAGATAGCGAATTCTCAACCTTATTTCCTACATACTGAAGGATTTACCGCGAAATTTAGGATTATACTAACGATATTTGTTACTTTGACACGACTCACAAGTTACATTTGTGCGGATAAACTTTTTACAACTTTGAAGATTGTAATAAAGTCGATAAAGCCTATATGTGTTGTAAAGTCGAGTTCGTTAAGTAATCAAGTATTTGAAGTTTTGATGCGTTTTTCGTACTTGCGACGACCTATTTCTCAATAACTTAACGAGAGTAAAAAGAATCATTCACAGGTTAGTAGCTGCAAAGTAAATAATTAGTGGTATGGATAACGAGTTTCATTATAAATCATTTTTTTAACTAGACGTATGTTCGTTTTACTAGACAAATTCAATTTCAGGCCAACTTATTTTTCATATGAATCGTGATTTTATGATTTTGATAAACTGATGGTTAAATATCGACTCCAGTTAACTATTACACTGGAATTTTTTTTTTTGGAATTGGAAAAAACACTTCCACATTGCGAACCGCAAAAGCTAGACTGCCCAATACTATACGGGTATTTTGACAGAATCCTTAAAATATAATAAAATAATAGTTACAATGTTTTTTTTACAGGGTCAACATGTGATGGTTTTGGTTGCAGTATGGTGAAATGTTCATAAAAATCTACAGAAAACCAGATACAATTTAGTAAATACAAATTTTAAAATATGTCGTTTTATACTTTCCCATTAAATACACAAGGTATGGTGTAAATAGTAGATTTTTTAAGGTAAGTAAAACATACAAAACAATAGTCTTATTGTGAGCTATAAAGTTTAGTAAGCCACGTTGTCTCGTCGTCTTTAGGGACTATGTACAGAATGCGGAAACGAACGGACAGTGCTTGGGGACTTCTAAATAAAACGTTAGCAACATATAGACGGTATGGGACAAAACTAATGGCAGTACGTACTACGTACGTTTTTATATCAAGCAAAGTTTGTTCTTAATGTTTCACTAAGGATGAAAAAATATATACAAATTGAAAACACTTTTCAATATTGTACCTTTGTTTGATCGATATAAAAATTATTTTTTTAAATTAATTTATAAAAACTCTTAATTTCAATACTACAAGAATTTTATGTTAATAAATTCGCAAAATACTTTAGTGTTTATATAATTACTACGATATAAATATTACTTCAAATCAAAAAGAAAAAAAGAGTTTGTGATTGAAGTAATGGTGTATTTGTATGATTAAAAAATATAGATATCCTAAATACGATAAAAAATATTTGTATTGTATTTCTTATCAGTTTTAGAAACTTTTTTTATATTTTCATGTATTTAGTTCTATCAATAATTACAAATTTAAATTTATTTATCATCATCATATTAGTCATTTGATGTCCTGCTGGACCTATTTATTTTGAATTTATTAATTTGAGCTGAACACGTATATTCCGACTTAAAGATAAACACATACATTCATACTAAAAACATAACATTTATTAAGTTTAATTAGATCAAAAATAATATGTTATATAATAATTATTATTGAAGCAATATAAAACAAAGAGTCATTATTTTACTCTTACGATCCGCATTGTGGAGCATACTAATGTCGCTGTAAGGGTTACTCTGCAACAAGTTTAAGCCCTCCCGGGACAACCAAGTTACGTCTAATTTGCGCTGGGCTCTTCCCAAAAACCTATTTAATTTGAACAAAAGAGCCCCTTCAAATTCCACTGTTCATTTAAACAAGGATAGTTGGTCACGCGTACTTAGCAAGGAAACGTAGATTCTAGAAACGACTCAGTACTGACGATACCACTGATTTAAAATCTCAGCACAAATTTTAAACTCACCATATATCAAAATCAATCTTTGTAAAATTATTATTATGCAATAAATTATATTGTTTATCTTAGATGGCGTGGGCTCACAATAAAATCGTTTATTATTTGACAAAGTGTATTAGTACTAGGAAAAGTAAATACTATCTTGACAATAGTTGTTAGCTAGCAAAATATTCTCTACGATTGTGTTTTAGCAAATACATTACTTCTAGCTCATTAAAACCAAGTTTTTTTTTTAAATTATAATTTGAAAGAAGTGTGCTGCCAATATCCATTATGTTGTACATTTGAAAATTTTCATTAAATTAATTATACAACAATCATGACCATTTAAAAAGGTTTTTTACTTATATGTTTGAGTTAAAATTCAAAATGAGAGCAAACATCGTTCGGCAAATCGTTTGAATTTATGATAGCCAAAAAATTCCGGTTGAAAAAATAATATATCGGGTTGTTTGCCCAAATGTAAAAGCAAATAAACTTTATTAGAACAACATAGAAACACGTATGCAGCTAATGCAGGAATAAAACTTCGGAACTTTACTGCTTGTTTGTCTCATCTAGTTACTTAACGGACTGTTTGTTATCTTTATACTCTTGCGGTCAAGTCCCGAGTAATTGCTCGTTAACCCACGAAACTTATAAATTACGAATTACATGAAGAATAACAGACGCTGTGAAAGTGTCTTTCTATACTTTCATTTTATAACAAGCTGTATCCGCAACTTCGTTCGTGATTATATATTTTAGCCTTCATTACCTTTTCCAAGGAACCGTACTAAATTTCAGTATAAAAAGCATCCTGTGTTCTAGCCAGTAGTATAGATTCAATTCATGCTCAGTTCTATTGAAATCCATTTAGTAGTTTCGGCGTGATGCGCGGCCAAGATACAGACAGACATACAGACAAAAAAGAAAAAAAAATACACTTTTTACGTACAAATAATTTCCAAAATATATTCAATGTACACAATTGGACCTTTTAAAGTTTAATAATAAATTTAGATAATTTATTAGAATTGACTAAAATTATAAATCGTAAAATGAGTGTACAATAAAAAACTGTTTATTTATTTGTAAAATTTTGACTAGATAAAGCAGCGGTAACAACTGGTTTTTGCGCAATACGAGTATATCGTAGATTCAATCACCGTTCATAAAAAATATTTGATTACTTATGACATGTCTGTGCGGTGATGTTATATAGATTTTTATCCTAGTCCAGTACAACCAAATTGTTAAAATTAAACCAAAAGATCATCGTAGTAGTGGTAGCATAACTTGCCTAACATAATAAAATAATACTAACATAATAAATAAATTTGTATATGATGTTTGATTACATTAAATTTTCGTACAATCATGATAAGCAATATTCTCGAATAGATGCTTCTAATAAACTGGAGTAGGTATGTTGTTGTTGAATACCAATCCTATTGATTAACAGATAACAGTTTTAAATTCTTTAATAACGCCACTGTGTATTTGTATACATTCATACAGCAATTAGTGTTATCACCATTTTTACACCGGATTTTGACTTACATAGCAAATAAAACAAATTCAAGAGGACAAGAACATTGCTAAATCCAACAAAAGTAACGAAGAGTAATCAGCTTAAGTTTGGAAAATTCCCAAATCTCTAACTCCGAGTTGTAACAACATCTCATTTAGGTACTCATGGTCTAAATCAATTACGTAATTTTTTTTTCTTTTTTTTTTTCTTTTCGATTAACTAACTGAATATGATGTTAAGAAACACTAATACTACAACTACTTAATAGCGATGATGATGGTTTGAACTGCATTAATCGTAAACCGATCCTTCCCTATTTTATTATTCCTATCAAATTACAATATAAATGATGGAAATCACATAAATTTTATTTTTTGTGTTGATGCCAATACAAATACTACTTTGAATATAATATAAACGGTCCTTACATTATTACATTTGAGTAATAATTTAAAAAACTGGTGACATCCTTATTACTGTTAAATTAAAAGTAATTGACTGATTTCATTTGTGCTTGCTCAGGCACGTCAGAGTATTAGAGTTCAAGATTCCTTTTCTAAGTAGTTTTCAATGAGTGCTGGCGTTCCATGAGGTGGACAAATTTTATTAACTTCATTATTACTTTATATAATTCAAATATACATACAATATACAACTACAGATCTTTCTTCTACCGCTTCTTACATTACTTGTAGTTAACTAACGTAAGAAGAAGTGATTTTTAATTCGATAATATTATTTCTCAATATTGTTGATTAAAGGCAAAAATTATAATATTATAATTATAAAAATTCAGAGTACTTTTTCAATGATTTTTTCTAGGCTGTATATAATTTTTCAAATACATTTTTTTTTAGTCAAAGATGTGACGTAAATTCAAAGGATAAAGGATTGTAACTTTTATCTAACTTTTCCTAAGCTAATAGTAGTATTTTTAAGTTTGTAATAAATATAATCTTAGGATTTCTCCCCATACTTTACGTACCGTAAAATGGGGTCAATAGAAACATTTTTGGACTTTGAGTCAGATTTTCGCAATGCTTCAGACTTTAATACACGAAAACATTATGTTGGAGTATGAGTTAATACTGGTATTACATTTACTAACTAGTAAAAATTGTTTCTATGCTACAAATATTCCATGAAATCCAAAAATATAGGTCTTTTCTATTTAGCCTGGATGTGGGGTCAAAGAAAACGGCATAAGGGGTTAATAGAAAAAAATGCTAGGGCTGCTACTGTTTCGAAAATATGTGAGGTATAATTAATAACGATAGAAACACACTATCTTAGGTAAGCTGTCCGATTGTGAAATCGATAATGGATGGGGAAAACCGAATATGTGAAATGAAACAATATTTTGAGTACCTCTTGACATTATTATATTTTGCACTTTGGTGTTCAAATCACAGTTGTTATAATTATAAGGAACTTTAATGTATTACAATAGTTATCTCTTATACCTATATCTACTATTTAATCAAATTAAAGTTTAATCAGTTCTTGACATGAGATCCTTTTAATTTATATGACATCTTCATTCATTAAATCTTGGAGAATATCAGCATCACAAGTGTAGTACGACGATCGCCGTGCAGGCGCGTACGTACCTCGCACACTGCTTGTGCTAGGTTGATCAATACTCTTAACATAAGAATGTGGAGATATTTTTCGGTATTCATTTAAATTAACTTGTATCTTTCCTCTCGAAGTACTACTTGTCGATATAATTTCGTCAGTGAGGATGTTTACTTTATTATTTGTACTTTCTTCGTTTATTATTGGTGTTAAATTATCTTGGTCTTCTGTACTTGTAAACTTATCGGCTATCACAATTTCATTTCTATCATACAAAATGTAATCTCCAATAGTAATGGACATCGCCTCTATCTCTTCATTAGATAAACAATATATTTCTGTATTTTTTATCTTATTTAAACAGTCTGCATGATCAATTTTTTCTTGACATACATCAACCTTCTTTTCTTCATTTTCCTTACCTTTATTTCCTTTTGATTTTTTTCCCTTACCTTTGCCTTTTTCTAATTTTTTTTCTCTTTTATCATCAACGTTCCGAAAGCCTTTTTTATGAATTTCATCATCATACACTTCTTTTTCGTCATGAATCACTTCTTTATCATTTACACTCTTTGTCATTTTTCCAATTCCTTTGGCTTTTCCTTTTACAGTTTCTGGTTCTTCTTCAGTGTCTTCGTAATCCTCAGAAGAACCAACGCTCCTTCCTGGTATAACTTCTAATTTTCTTTTTCTTTTCGGTTCCTTTATATTAATTGACCCATACCGCATCTCTTTGAGAATGTCTAGTACTGATTTTTCTACTTCATTTTCTCTTCCTTTAACATCTATTTCTTCCGGCAGTCTACTCAAAACTTGATTTGCGATAGGATTGATCCCTGTTTTTCTAAAACCAGACATAATATTTTGTTCGGAATTTTCGGAGAGGTCGTCCATGAGCTTTTTTAATAGCTTTGGAAAACAGCCCTTAGGCAGAGATGCTTGGGACTTTCCGTCTGTTTTTTTCCATTTAAGGAGGATGTTACGCCAGGCTATCTTCATCGGACGAAATAATGCAACATCCAATGGCTGGGTTAGATGGGTACTATTAGCAGGAAGAAATACGAATGATATGTCTTGTTCATGACATAACTTTATTACGTCTAACGACAAGTGTGATGACAAATTATCCCCAATAAGGACTTTTTTCCCTTGTTTATGTCTAAAATAAGGCAAGACAATTGATTTGACCCAATCTTCGAAAATATTTCCGTCAAACCACCCACTTTGGGAGCGGTTATATCTCGTTCCCGGTGGTCCATTCTCACACCACGTATCGTACAAATTTTGGGCCTTATATACCACATATGGTGGCAATAGCTCTCCTTCAGCGGTAGCTGCCATCATTATTGATATAGAGGACTTAGAATGGTTCACTACCCTTTCTGGGTACTTGGTTCCACGTTTTGTTAAAAATTTTTTGCGACCAGGATCGTCAGTTAAATTAGTTTCGTCGTAATTTATTATATTATGTGCCTCAACATTTTGTAATGAACGTTCTAATTCATTAAAATAGTTTTTTATCGACATTGGCGTGACTGCTGCCCTATTATTTTTAATATTTTGGCTGTTTCTTTGGGATATTTGGTCATTATGTCTCTTAAGAAAACTTCTAACAAAGTCGGGACCAGGCAAATTATCATTAAATTTTAAAACTGTCCTGCCTACTTTATCAAGATAATGCTTAACAAGGAATCGCAAGTCTAAAGAATCCAAAGGGTAACCCCAGTCAGCACATATATTTATATATTTTATTATCATTTCTTCGGTCTCCTCCGATAAGACAGTCTGACCTCCATGCCTTTTCATAGTTCTAGTAGCGTGCCTATACAATACTGACTTGTCTATTTTAAATTTGTCAGCTATGTATTTCAGAGATTTATTTCCAGATTTATACGCTTGTACTGCTTCTTCTATTAGATTCACATCATATTTATTATACCTTTTTCCCCTTGGATCAGCTTTGTATATGCGCGGCATGTTGGCTATTGTTTACCTGAAATTAAGTATAAAGTTGAGTTTTTGTATTTATCGAAATAAAGGGCGAATATCTCTATGTAACTGTCATAGGAAATTAAATATCACGTAAATATAAATTTGATATTAGTAAAATCCTGACTGTAAAATTATTTTCTAAATGTATAAGTTAAATATAATACACGGCATAAAGTCAACTAAACGCGTTTAAATATTTTGATTTATGTTACAAGTACTTCAACAACAGATTATAAACTTGTGTCAACCCTAAAAATGGGTTTTCTATCGACCCCCCAGTCGTTTCTATTAAAACATTATCGTCTCTATCAACCCCATACTACGTTTCTATTGACCCCATATGACGTGTCTTTTCGCCCCTTTCGCGTGTCTATTAACCTCAAAAATTATAAAATTTTACACATAAAATATATTTCATCGATAATAGTAAATATAAACTGTAATTGTACTAACCGATACACAAAACTCGTTCCTGATGAATCATAGAATCGTAAAATCAGCCTTTGAACAGTAAACACAATGGTTATCAAAAAGATATTAAGAAACTTTTGTAGAGCACAAATTTACGCACTTCGACCAGTGACATTCAAACGTTTTTTTATTTAACTTTACCTAACTTCACGTTAAATCAGGTATTACCAGTTTATAAAAAAAATGTTGTTCTTTAAAAAACACAAACAAAACAGCAGATTTACGTACGCCACTCATTGGATATAATGGTATAAAAACTTTCCTGGTTTTGTGTCTATTCACCCCGTGATTTCTATTGACCCCATTTTACGGTATATGTATATATTAAAAATATTTTTAACACAAAATACACAATTAAAATTATGAATGCTTGCAAGATTTGATTCCGCGACTATCAGTTCAGTTACAGTTGTTCTTGCCGCTAAGTGAATTTAATGAACGAACATAAAATACTTATAAAAAAACTGTTAAATATTTTTTTATAAAAATTTTACCTAAAATATGTTAATCATATTATACGAAACTATTTATCGCCGTCACATCGAAGTGTGTATAACGACGCCATCTACCTATGTACATGTGAATATATTTATGTTGCAGCCAATTAATTGAAATAGACGTTAAATCAGACAGCTAGCCTTTTCATTAAACAAACGTAGTAAATCAAACTCCGCGAGTGGCGTGTGGTATAAAGAGCGAGTGGTACCACGTTCAACTGTAGTAGGGATTTAGCAGGGTCTGCATATCCATCAGACGGCCGTCAGCAGAGTCGCGGAGCAAGCTCACGCGTTCCCGTGGCTCAGCACTGCGACGGAGAGACGGAGTACCGTGTGGTTTTAGTGGGTATACTGCCAGTCTTGGTGGGAGTCCCACATAACCCGGACGTTCCCCAGCGGTCGGGTATGCATAACGCATTTCCACACGTTAAAAAAATAATAATAAGGGAGCGTTAAATTATTACGTAACTGCAAGCAATTTTTGAAGATATTTTATATATATCAGTCCTACCTTAAGAACAGACTACCGTGTGTGTATGTTAAACATATTTATTTCTATTATTAAAAACAATAAGAACATGTTTTGTCATAATTATTTTTTTTTTAAACTACATTTACGTAAGCATTCAGCTGTTTAAATAATTCATTTATTTATTCACTATGGTACACAAAACAGAATACAATCAATAAACTTTTACATAATATTGATCGTTAATAATTTTAAGAGCTGAATTATATTCCTAAAGTACTGCATACTTCATGATTTTAAACAATATAACATAATATAATAAAATTAAAATTTATATCAAGTAATTTAATTGTACACCTATTCTACCTATTTAACATGTCGCGTTTAGAACGTGTTCTCGAAATCTATCATCAGCGTCATGTTTAGAACGTGTTCGTACTCGAAATCTATCTCGAAAGTTATCCGCCAACCTGCAGTAGATAAATTTGGTGGAATAAACTTCGACCTTTTTGCTGTTGTGGACAAGAAGATTTTTCCAGTAGTAAGACGTGGCAGCCTGTTTTAGTTCAATTGTATACGTTATTGTTTATGAATTACTCAGTTCATAGAAAATATCCAAAGTATTACACATCATTTAGAATTTAAATTTGATTCATTGTGAGATTTAGTTTGATCGTGTTTCTCTAGATGTTCACGAAAAATTATATATTTATTTATAGTCATGAAATCTATCAAATTAAATTCACGTAGATTTTATATTGATATGTATCATAAGTGTCCGTTCAATTGATATACGTATTATATCATAGAATCTGGATGTCAGACTAAATAAATTGGCCTCAAATTATTCAAGATTATATATTTTGTTATGAAGTATAATAATTTAAATTATTAAATCTATGAATTAATACAAAGAATGACTAATTGAACTTTCTGCATTTTATTCTGACAAGACAGTAACAGATGCGAGGTCTTGCATACCACGTATCGCTTCAAACAATTTGAATGATATAGCAGACAGGCAGTTACTGGTGATGATAGTGCTTATATGTAGAAAAAATAAAGTCGGTTTAAGGACGATAATTTTTCGTGATAATGTCATAAGAAAACATTAATAAAAATTGCATACTTTTATGAATTGAATTGAATTATTATTAGAGTTATCATTATTTTATATAATACAAAGAATTAGTTAATTCAATTAATTGTATTTTTTTTTTCGAGAAATTAACATTTATTTGCACTCGTTAATTCAAATGTTTTATTACTTAAATTATACAGATTAATTAGAAGTAACAATGTGTTATTAATAATTTATTTGCAACTTATATAAATGTGTGGTATTTAAGATCCTCCAATCTGCGTTATTGTTTTCCATTCACAAACCGAACGCTTAGGCCGATCGTGCCTCTCTATCGCTTGTTTCGCGCTCTAGCTCGCGAAACGTGACAATAGTTCGTGTGCTGCAGCCGGCATTCATCGATTTACAAGACGTTGTCACGTCAAAAAGTGGTAGGAGAATGTGGTGACCATATCAATTGTAATTACGATAGTCATATCTGGTCCGAAGTGATATCTCTTTCGAAATCGATATCCAAAGTCTCCCGAAATATAATAAGTAGTGATGAGGTCTTGAGGTACGGTGAGTAAAATCACATAAGCGATGAGTAGCGAGAGGTAAATGCTCTTCGACCAAGACTCTAGATGACAAGAGGAAATATTGAATGTTTTGTTACAATAGGAAGCGAAATATAGTGCATGAAAATTTTCAATCTTTCCTGATATTGAATTAGACTGCACGAAACAAAGATTATACAGATAAAGTTTGACTTATCATTTTAAAAGCCAGTTTAGCCGAAGTGGAAACTTTTGTTGAATATTCGGTCCCTGAGTAATTCACAGATATATAGTATAACTGTATCTGAGACAAATCAAAAGTCAGTTATCATAGATAAACAAGCATACTCGTAGTAGAATTAACCTAAATTTATAAGAATGCGAGCCTAGGTTATGAGTGAGCATCTACAGCGTCTAGATTGTTACACGCTGTAGATGATAGTAGATGATAGTATGCTAGTAGATGATAAACAAACTCAATTAACAGACCACCAAATATAACCACCGAAATAGAAACAGTTAGACAATATGCCTCTGACGGAATGGCGTTTGTTTAATGAAAGAACTAGCCATTTAAATGAACGGCTACTAACCAGTTGACTGCGACTTATACAGTTAAAACCTGTTTTTGTTTGTGTGCGTTGATCACGCGCGACGATGTGGCCAGGAATAATGGGCCAATTCAATTTAGCCGCGTAATAACCTCCGAATTATTTTGTCCTCAAACAATTTTCGTCGGCGGTATCAATTAAAATAACAATGAAACAAAATTACACTTAATATATGCCAAATTAGTATTCATAGAATTTCTTCTTTTTTGTAAATATTCTTATTGCTTTTCGCAAATCGTATTAATTGATAGCGTATCCATAGCATTCATTATATTTCATTCAAAAACACTTTTTACTATAAAATCAGAAATTTTCATAAAACATCAAAGCAGACCGACTTAATTTAATGAAATAATTAATAAGTCTTCGCTATATTCTTTGAAACATAAATTTAAAAAAAAAACTCAAATCGTTTTATAAGACTCCTTTTAAATATTTTAGTGCTAATAACTTTAGTAAATATTTTATAAAACAATGAAAAAAAAATCCTTTAATAAAATCCTTATAAAGAGGATTATTATTCCATAAAATATTTAATGAAATAAATTATATAATATACGTATATACTATACGCTGATTTACTAAACTATTGGTGATAATCATAATATATCATCCGATACTTACAGACTGCCAATGACATCCGCTCTGGTGTGCGTAGTGGTGCGACTCTGCCTTATCGCCGGCAGTCGTGGGTTCACAATTATTTGTTAATGGTGTGGATGCACGTCCATGTGGGTCTTCCCACCGTGCCTTAGAGAGCAAGTAAAGCCGTCGTTCCAGGTTATTATCATAGATATCTGATCCACCTGAGCCATCGTAACTTACTGTAGGGAAAATATCCGCCAATCCGCAGTGGAGCAGCGTAGGGAATTAAGCTCTAACTCTTCTCCTAGATGAAGAAGAAGCCTTTGCCCAGCAGTGGGACTTTTACAAGCTGATTCAGTTCAGTTCAGACTGTCAGTAAAATAAAACAATTTAATAAGAAACATATATGTATAAGCTATTTAATAGGCGTTTTTGTTTAAAACTATGTTACTTATATTTGTATCTAATAAAAGTCCGCGATAATATTTTATACATTACGCTACATTAAATGCAATATTAATATATTCCATGTTTATATTTGTCACAGTAACCATAAAATGGCCATTACTTCGTTCGATGATCCAATAAATTACCCTATATATTTGTTTAGTCTGACCGATGTAACATAACCCTTTTGTTTTATAGCATAACACACGCATAACATATTTCTACTTTAAACTACAACGTACGAACGTGATATCATTCTATTTGAATAGATAAAACATACTTTGTACTATTTTGTTTAAGTGTAGTAATAATGTATAATTATATTTTTACCCGACTGCGACAGAAGGAGGGTTATGTTTTTCGAGTGTATGTATGTGTATGTGTGTGTGTGTGTGTGTGCGTGCGTGCGTGCGTGCGTACGTGCGTGCGTGCGTTTCTTACTGTAGCAATATGGGTATCAAATGAAAGCTAGTAAATTGTTTTATTATTTTTAGTTTATAATAAGAGTATTTTACGCAGTCGGGTTTTTTGATTTTTTTAATTAAGCATACTTGTCTTTACTAAGTAACGACGACCGTTCGGCGTAGTGTTGCGAGTAGTCGCCTCAACGAGGGCCTCAATTCCCGCTCGGGGCAGATATTTGTACTTGTGATAAATATTTGTTTCCGGTCTGGATGGATGTCCTTGTGGGTTTCCCCACCGCGCCTTGGAGAGCACCTAAAGCCGTCGGTCCCGGTTGTTATCATGGACACCTGGTAATGATCGTTACTCATGGTAGGAGGTAATATTATCCGCCAATCCGCAGTGGAGCAGCGTGATGGATTAAGCTCTAATCCTTCTTCTATATGGAGAAGAGGCCTTCACTCAGAAATGAGTTATTTACAGGCTGATAGAGTACAGTACAGTTACTAACTGTACTGCTAATAGGCTTTATCAGCAGGAGATAAAATAGGACCTTAAGTCCTATTTCACCTCATCTAACAAAGTACAACTTTATTTGACAGGATGCGAATATAAATATCTCAGACAGATAAAGTGGAGTTTCGATGGCGAAAAAAAAATGTTTATATAATTATCGTAAGCTTGTATCTGTTGGATACCTTGATATATTAAACAGCTTTATCAGCAACCGGTGGAACTGGCCCCAAATATGTATATCAATTGAATAAAATCAAAATCAAAAGAATTATATTCATTTATTTTTTCAAATTAATAAAAAATTTTAATACTTAAAATAACATTAATAGGCTAAAAATTGCGGACAGAAGTATCTTTATATACAAAATACAATATTATAGGGCTAAGTTATTAAAATTAATTTTAAAATGTGTCTACTGATCCGAAATTATAAAAAGTTACAATTAAAAAATATAAAAACCAGATTAATTAAGTCTACTCTAGACAAACCTCAGCCTTGTTTTAACCAGACATGAAAGACAATTTCAACAAACGATAGCCGTAAGGCGGGTACGTGGCGGTCTTTTGTTGTTACACAAATAAGCCTCATTGTGTTCGAGGGCTCCCCATCATTACGGCTCGCTTCATTACTTGCTTGCGAACGTGTCAATCTTATAGTAGACTGCGATGTCGCCTCCATCTCTATCCACATCATATGATCATCCTCACAGGGGACATTATATCGTAAATTTTGATGATGGAAGGGCTCTATGCAACATCGTCTTGAGACCGACCGCTCTTTCACATATTCCGGTGCTATACTTGAGAATGGATCATGTTGGTATGTCATATTCAATATATTATTACTTCACAGTAATATTAACCAACATTTTATAACTTGACACGTGAACTTATAAAGAAATCTTTAAATAATATAATAACGTTTACTATCTATTTATATTTGAATCAAGAGAAACTTAGAGAATGAGAAAAATGTTTTCAACAAATAATTTGCTTTTTCTTGATATTGTGTACGTAACTGTCGTTGTATACATGTGTGATGTGATAGTTTACTCGTAAATTAACACTATTGGGTAAAAGTTTATGTACCCGTCACTATAACTTCAAGAAGAGGATTTGAACCTAACTTCAAATCAGATTCCTTCTAGCAGAAGGTTTTCTGATAATTTACACACGTTACACACGTTATTAGAAAAAAGAAATTCGTTTATCGTTTTATATTTATCATTCATTGAAAGGTTCATTATTTTGTCACGCTCTCAGTTTTAAAAGAGCACTTCAAGCATGATACGCTTTGTAATAAATATAAAGTGATTTATATCAAAAGTGACCTTACTTTCATAATTTGAAAATTATCATGTATGTGATTCTTATATAATCACATTATTATATAATAATGTATAAAATAGTACCCAATTTTATCATCCGCCGACTCGCACCGAAATGAAATGAAATGTAACAAAAATATTTATTTCGTCATAAGGTGAATTTACACACGTAACGAATGTCAAAAAAATTCCATTTAAAATAAATACGTCAAATTATTACAAGTTAATGTCTCGGTAGACATAATATTACTATTATATCATCGGCTTTATTAAATGTTACAATAAATAATTTAATCTAATGTCCCTAGTGTTGGCCGAGAGGGAAAAAAAAGCCGGAGGAAAAAAAACTCTCATTGTCAGTAGTGAATCCCGTTCTCCTTCATAGGAAGAAATAGCTTTGTCCAGCAGTCATACATGTTCATGTTGTTAAAATACAGTATAAATAATGTCAATATATTCTTAGCAATATAAAGCAAAGCTTCGTTAAAATGAGCCGCTGCATTTTTGTTTCTCTACAACGTTGAAATTATTGAACCTTTTTAGGTGAAACTCGATATGATGATAGGACTGTTCATATTTTACTATCTAAGTAAAAGATGTCCGTTCCTGTGTGTTTAACACAGACTATGTACTGATTATTCCAATATTTCTATGGGACCAGGAATTTTGGTAAGCAAAACTACGAGGCCCAGTTTATTATTTTATAAACGTATTTATACGTTAAAATTAGAACGTGTCTGAAGGGGTCTACAAATCTTTCAAAGGGTAGCGGTTTCTGCGGTCTCGCGACATGCGGGTATTATCCGATCTCTTTGAATATTAACTATTACACTAGACACAAAGCTTTTGTCTTTTCTCTGTAATTATTACTAATTAAAACTGAATACTCCTTTAAATGTGTAAACAAACTATCTATGTTCATAATCCTTACAAATAATTGTAACGTCATATCATATTATCAGTATCAGTTATAATTAATTATTTTCTCTCAAATAAATACTCAATCCTATTTCAGCATCACCATCATCTTGCAATCCTACAATGCAAACCTTAAAATTGTGAACATTCTTAACTAACTAAAAACTTATATCTATATATATATAGGAGACTTTCTATAGATATAGTCACTCATCACGATATCTCTGGAACTATGAGATCTAAAAACTTGAAATTTGGAAGGAATATTCCTTTTGCCGATTAGAGGTCAGCTAAGAACGGATTTTACGAAATTCTACCTCTAAGGGGATAAAAAAGGGAGGCAAAGTTTGTATATAGGTTAAAAGGGGGTAGAAAGTTATTTTTATATAAATACTCCTTAGTGCTTTTTTTAATTACATTTTATTTTGACAAATGGTTGACAACTCAATCCGTCTAATATATTTTCTAGTATTGACGCAGGTGTAGGTGATATCTTTTTTGGGTGCTCCTGATGGAACAGGCAAGACGTAACAAAATTGAGTTGTAAATATACCGTGTGATTGATTTATTGTAAAATAGTGTCTAATATAATATTTTTTACTTCAATGTTGGTGTTGTGTTAAGTCAAGGGTTTTAAACTAAATGACTCATCAGCAACGCATCTGTAGTTCACAATGATACTGATATAGAAGACACCGAAGTGAACTTGGAAACATTTTTGAATTATACGGCATTAACAACCCAATGAGTTCAGATTGGCACCACGGACTAATGTTGGAACAAGATCAGAAAAAAATCTTATGAATCATGTACCCATTTAACTTTATCTTACACTAAAACTAAGAAGGAAGAAATAAAAGCTGTTTTGGACTATTATTAAATATAAATATATGTTTGATATACACACACGATCGTCTGTTCCTAAGGTAGGCAACTTAATGCCTGTGTTTTCGGTAATAGCCGACTGATATAGATTTTTTATAAATATACATATAAATAAAGAAAAAAATAGATATTATACCCAGACTTGAGGCGGGAATCGAACCCACGATCCTGGAGCAGAAAGCAGGGTCACTACCAACTGTGCCGAGTCAATTAAAATTTAAAAAATAATTACTTGCGGGTTTATTCAAATCTAAGAGACTAAATCGTATTGACTTGTGGTGTAATTATACATACATTACAACGAACGAAGCATTGATAACCGTTCTGGTGTAGTGGTGCAAGTAGTCACCTTAACGCCTCGCCTCAATGGCGGTGGTCATGTGTTCGATTCCCGCTCGACGCAGATATTTGTATTTGTGCCAATATTTGTTTCAGGTCTGGGTGTATAGTGGGTTTCCCCACCATGCCCCGGATATTACGCAAAGCCGTCGGTCCCGTTTGTTGTCATGGATGCCTTATAATAATTTTTACTTATAGTAGGGATATTATCCGCTAACCCGCAGTGGAGCAGCGTAGTGGATTAAGCTCCAAGGCTTCTTCTATATGGAAAAAAGGCCTTCGCTCAGCAGTGGGTTATTTATAGGATGATACAATACACTACAGCACAGGAGCATTTGTGGCCTGCAGTGACGAAACTGAGCCTTACCATAAATATAAGAGTCCATCTAAGGGAGATGTTACTGCCGGAGAGTTCTCAGACCTGTTGCTTAAAAAAGGAAATGGTGATTTCCGGGAACGATATAATAATATAATGTATGAGTGTATATGAGTATGTATTTACCATAAACAAATCTTAAGGTCAAACTCTTACTGTAGCAGGAGTATGCTTAAGCGAAAACTACTTCTCTCACAGTCAGTTGTATGTGGCATATTCCAGAATAGCCTGGTAATTCTAGCACTCCGAACGAAAAACAAAAAATATTGTTTATAAAGAAATACTACGGAAGGTGTAGTATTTCGATTTCGTTGTAAGAAGATAATACCCCCGTGTAACTTTCTCCAGATCAAAAGCAGAGCTTCTTCATCATAAAACATAACCAATTTCATTTTTATTTTAATGTTTAATTAACTTTAAATTGCTACTCTATAGTAAAAATTTGTTATATTTTATAAGTATTCAAATATTTTTACATTACAATTTATATGTTATAACAAAATTAATAAAGTAAAAAAAAAACAAATAAAAATCCTATTATAACCATTTTCGACTTCTACGCGGACGAAGTTGCGCGCAGGTGTAGGTGATAAAAAATATAAATTTATATTTTTCGAAATTTTAGTTAAATACCCGTGCGAAGCCGGGGCGGGCCGCTATTTACTGTATATCGGAATATTGGTAGACATTTTAATACGCCCGATGAAAATAAATTAATACAACAAATATAAGTTATCATTAACTCCGTGTCTTATATATTACGATCTAACAATGTTCACATAATACATATATTTTTTAAATCTTTATTTGATTTTAAAACGTAACTTTAATAAGATGAAGTATCCATCACAGTGTACCTATCCATAGAGTCATATATAATGGCTAAGGGTCACAAAAAATCTACCTTTCCCATTCGCTGGTACAATTTTCAAATAAAGATAAAAAAAAAAAATTTTTGGCTTGTTGAAGCCAACATTGGCTTTTATAATATAATATAGTTTCTAAAATCTAACGACATTTCAGGCTCATACAAAAGAGCTATGGTCCTACCCCAATTTTTTAATAATTTTTGTTCGCATGTGTAGTATTTATTTTAATATTAGTGATAAATGCTTAGATATGGAACCAAATTTATAATTTCTACCAAATAGCATTATTGAAAGGAAAGTGAAATGAAGTATTTAAAAAAAATGTACTCATTTATTTCACGTGTGTTACGATTTAGTTTATTTTTAGGTAGTTTTCTCATTTGAAACAGTAATATCGTCTTTAGTGATTTGTTTACGTGAAGGTGGCAAAGTGCGCCTAGCGGGCAAGTGCACCTACCACAAATATCTCGAAAACTACCGATTGGATACTACTAGTGGCACCTTATATCGATGCTACAAACTAAATTATAGTTCTTAGTGAAAGTCACTGATGGCTCTAGTCATTTGAGTTTAAGATATGCGCCATTTTATTTTCACTGATATTCAAAGTGGTGAGGAGAGATGACTATGGGGTGATCATCTTCGTAAATCTCAAGAAATTGAGTTTTTACCGATATACGAGTGAGGTGAGTGCAAAATTTAAATAATTTTCTTTAAGATTCTGGCTTTATTTCACTCATATCTAGTAAAATTTATATAGTTTTTACAAGTTAAATATTCTTACCCCAAATTTATATAGTTGGGAAAGTGCGCCATACTGACTTTTTATATGGCGCACTTCGCCGCAATCCAGAGGTTAGTTAACTTTTTTAAAACGTGTCTTTGTTACAAGTCTTTATTTAACTTGCAATGTTTGTATGCTTGTTTGTATGGTCGGGTCAATTCAAATCTTTTTTTTTATTTAAATTTTGTAGGTAATGTAGTACCTACATTGATGGTTTTGATTTGATATAAAGTTTATATTGTGCATTTTCCATTTACAGAGCACAATGTGTATTATCAATTAAAAAACTGCAGGCTGTAGAGGCAGTATTAGGCAAAAGATTTAGACACGGAAAGAGCTTATAGAAAAGATCCAAACAACTGCGAATGAAATACGAGCGGAGGTAGATAATAATATGGTCAGCCGCTCAACACGGCATATTGTATTAAGAACAAAAATATGTTGCCCATGTCGGGCCGGGATGGGAACCCGGTCCTGCTAGACACGGCGTCGTCGGGACTGTTCAGAGGTGAGCCAGACAATCCCCAATGAGGACAAGTCTGGCCTTTTCGCCAAGGCCAGCCTGTCGCTGGACGGATGCCTGTTGCCTGCAGATCCGGGACCCTCCAATTAAAGCAGCTAAAGGCTCCCAAGGGTTTAGTATGGTATTGCACTCCCAAAGTGCCGAGTCCGACATGGGTCTAGGAATGCCTATCTGGGCGTCCTGGATATCATCCGTAAATGGATTCCCCTGCGTCACAAAAAAAAGGTATTCCTATCGTAAATAAAAGAAAAAATATACTTGACACTCGATTATCAATATTTAGAAAAAAGGTTCATAGCCTCTGACTTAAGATTGTATGGCGCATTTAGCCGAAATTTGGTTTTAAATACATAGATTATTCTAGAATGTGGCTATGAAAAAAAAATGTCACTCGTTTTGTTGCTTGTTTTCTTATAATAATATAAGGCTCTTTTTTTCTAATGTTTTATTATTGCGTTTTATTAACACATGGCGCACTTCCCCGATTTGTCGGCAAAGTGCGCCTGGTCAGACTGTTTTCAAATTTTATGCTAAAATTCATTAATTTGATTTCAGATTCTAATGAGACGACATTGGTTGTTGTTGCAAAACATCACAGATCCTTATAATACCATGAGTTAGTGTCACTCGTGAACTTAAACACAAGTAATATTGCACCAAAGTCAACTATGAAAAAAGTATGGCGCACTTTGCCCCCGTCACCTTATAACATTTTTCAAAATAATAAACGTCATTTAACAGAAAACTATCGTATTTTTGTTAAAAAATTCATAACACACTTTGTTATATGTGTTTGTGTTGTATGTTACCTTTTGAGTGGATGTTTTGTAGTTGGATTTTAATAAAATTTCAAAAGTGATTTTGCAAGGTAAGTAATTATATGGGTGTTAATAGTGCATGCGGTTTTGAAATATACATAAATATTATTAAAATATGTTGATTTTCCTTTATTTGTATTATACATATTTACAACTAATACATAACTTAATGTGTTACAAATTCACGTGTGGCGTGTACAGGCAAGATATAACAAATTGTCTTTTATTAGTCAATTTACAACAAATATTAAATACATCAGAGGGGAGGACAACGTAGTCGCAGACGCGATGTCCCGAGTTGACGCAATCTCACTTGAGCAGGAATATGAAGCTCTTGCCAAGTCTCAAGAGGAAGACAAGGAATTGACGCAATTACTGCGTGGCAATTCCAGCCTGAAGCTTTCCAAAGTAAGCGTACCTGGTACTGGCGTTTCCTTGTTCTGCGACTGCTCGACTGGCAAGCCTCGTCCCTTGGTCCCATTCGATCTGCGACGCGTTATTTTCAATAAGCTGCATAGTTTGAGCCATCCTGGCATTCAAGCCACGACGCGTCTTGTAGCTGAACGCTACGTTTGGCCGTCCATGAACAAGGATTGCAGAGAGTGGACTCGTACCTGTGACGCGTGTCAGCGCGCTAAGGTCACGAGACATAATACTGTTCCTCTTGGTAATTTCTCAACCCCCTCAGGTCGTTTCATGCATGTCCATATTGACATCATTGGTCCCCTGCCTCACTGCAAAGGATATCGATATTGCTTAACTGCAATCGATAGGATGTCCAGGTGGCCTGAAGTTTGGCCCATGCAAACTATTACGGCTGAGGAGGTTGCCGACACTTTAGTTAGAGATTGGATCTCTCGCTTCGGCGTTCCATCCATCATTACCACCGATCAGGGTACTCAATTCGAGTCCGACCTGTTCAGACGGTTGTTGCAGAATTTCGCCACGAAGCGCATCAGAACATCTTACCAGCCTCAAGCTTTTTTTTTTTTTTTAATTTTTTTTTTTATCGCAGGGGAATCCCTTTTACGGATGATATCCAGGACCTATGTCGGACTCGGCACTTTGGGAGTGCAATACCGTGCTAAACCCCTGCGGGAGCCTTCAGCCGCTTTAATTGGAGGGTCCCGGATCTGCAGGCAACAGGATCCCTCCAGCGACAGGCTGGCCTCGGCGAAAAGGCCAGACTTCTCCTCCATGGGGTACTACCCTCAAGCTAATGGCATGATTGAGCGCGTTCATCGTCAGCTAAAAGCATCCATCATGTGCCATGGTGGCGAGTGGCTTAGTGCTCTGCCTCTTGTTCTATTGGGGATGCGTTCCTGTTTTAAGGAAGATCTCAAATCTTCTGTTGCTGCGATGCTTTATGGTGAAACTTTGCGTCTCCCTGGCGAACTTTTGGTTCTCTCGCTTTCATCGGGGCCAAATACTAGCCCTGCTGATTTTGTCGTATCGTTGAAGCGACATATGTCTAATATTCGACCTGTCTGTCCTTCTCGGCACGGCGATCTAACCACCTTCATTTTTAAGGATCTCGCAACATCGTCTCATGTCTATTTGCGGAAAGATGCTGTTCGCCGTGCCTTGCAACCGCCATATTCTGGTCCCTATCAAATTATTGAGAGGGCCTCTGATGGCAAAACCGTGACTCTTTACATTCGAGGCAGGAAAACTGATGTTAGTGTTGATCGCGTAAAGCCTGCGTTCATTGAACGGTCAGAGAATGTTCGTGATGTACCTAGTCTTACCGACTGCGCCAACCTTAACTGCAGAACTTCCATCGCCTACTACTCAGCCGGTTCGAAAAGCTGCACTTACGCCGCCTTCTGTTCCCCCTCTTCCTCCAAAAAGTTCTAATGTTCCGCCATATACCACACGGTCTGGTAGAAGTGTTAAATTTAAGGTTTTTAGAGACTAACTTGTCTCTCTCCGTGGGGGGGTGGTGTGGCGTGTACAGGCAAGATATAAAAAACTATAGCTTAAGTTTGGAACAAATTTATATATGTCATGTGTCAGAAATTTGATATATATGTCGATTAATTTGTAAGAATAGATCGGTTGTAAAATAGAGTTGTAAATATATTATTGCAAGGAAATACAACGTAATTTACTTATTTGAGGATTTTATTTAACCACCTGACCAACACTCGCACTACACCAGCCCGGTGCCTTTCACTTCCAAACACGTGAGTGATGGTACAATTTTGGTGAGCCTCATCCACGTGTGAATTTAATAAAATGGGCTTAGCGCTCTCTGTTAGAATATTCTAAGACTACGTCGTGATTTTTTACTTTATGAAGCTGAAATAAATATCCCAAAATAAACTGCAAATTTACCGCTAGATGGCACTGCACAAATTGACACAACGAAGTAATATAATTTAGCGCTAGATGGCACTGCACAATTTGATACAACGAAGTAATATAATTTAGCGCTAGATGGCACTGCACAATTTGACACAACGAAGTAATATAATGTACCGCTAGATGTCGCTTTTCAGGATAATCTAAATTTTGAAAAAATTGCAATTACTTATTCAGAATGGTAAACTAACAGTTGATTAAAAACTTTTAACAAGTTAGTGTATTTATTAAATAACTAATAGTGTAATAACGTTATAATACTATCATTATATTAACGTTAGGTATATTAAATTTTAATCGTACTTGTGAAACTAAAAATGTGTAACAAAGAACTCATATAATAAACGTCCCATAGGCGACCACTGTAACACAATAACAGAACTGCGCCCGTATTTATTCAAAGGTATTCTTCGTCATAAAACTAGGGATGGTAATTCTTCTAAAAAAAGATCGATTTTTAAATCGATTCGAATCGCAACATAATAAATCGATTCTTAAAAAAATCGAGGTCTAAAAGATCGATTTCTCGAACGTCGATTTTTTTTTTCAAAATTGAATTGTACCTAAAATATAAATAAAAATTTATATGAAAAACCACAGTCACCACAATAAATGGTTACTAGACAATACAGCATTGTAAAGTCGATATCTCCTGAGGATGCTCCGGTGTCGGAGCGAAACGTGCGTCGAGAGTAGTGTTAGAGTCTTGTGTGGTGGTGCATGTGAATGGTGGTGGTATTGCTTGCTTGGGAACTTGGCTTTCTTGCTTGGTTGGGAAGGTGAGCGGTGCTTAGCTTTTAATTACATGTTTGACCATACAGATTCTGCTGTTGGCGGATTATAGCAAAATAATTTTAACCTTTTCTTGCTAATCATGAACTTCCGCAAAGTAACGCCTTAGTTTAGCACATGAAACAAAATCTGTTCTTTTTTATATAAAATATATATTTGAACATACCATCAAGCGTTTAGGATAATCAAATATAAATTGGTGCTTTTTATAATTATAAAAATGCTTTTAGCATTAACCTCGCCTTTTGTATACATACATGTTTTGTACATGTTCAAGTAGCTGTGAACTTTTTATCAGTTTCTTTAACTGCTCTTAAGCTAAAAAAAAATATTTTATGGTTCCCTATTAAAGCATAAAAAATCGAATGTTGATTATCGAGGGTGAAATATCGATTCACTGGATCGATTCAGTACTAAAGATCGATCTAAAAAATCGATCTTTTTGGCTCGAGAAATCGATTCTTCGATTAATCGATCTTAGATCGCCATCCCTACATAAAACATAAATTATAACGAGGGTCAGTACACAATTGCTGCTTTTTGTTAGACCAATCCAAACAACGAAGAAAATTTCGTTATTTCTTCTAAGAGAAATCATTTAGAATGGGTGCTGTGTATGTTTTCATTAGTATGAAGAAGGTAATATTTATTTTCATGTTTGTTAGTAATTTCAATGGTCCAGTTTATGAGATTAGTTCAGGTCTGCTTGAAGATAGAAACTAAAGTTCAGAGATTGTCTACTTTCAACAATCGTAAATTTGGTTACTGAGAAGTGAGAATGATTATTCGTAACAGCAAAAATGAATCATTCTCACATTTATGTCATTTATAATATAAAAATAAGTCGGGTTTTCCTTCCTGACGCTATAATTCCAGAACGCACTAACCGATTTCCATGGTTTTGCATTCGTTGGAAAGGTCTCGGGCTCCGTGAGGTTTATAGTAAACAAATTTCAGGAAAAATTTCAACAGAAAAGCAGGAAAACAATACGGTACTACAAACCAATATGGTTTTGCATGGTGGTAGAGCAGATGGCGCCAGTACGTGGTGTGAGTATCCCTCACGAAAATAAGTACGTTTCATTTTAAGTAGATGCCGATGTTCGTTCATCTTTTAATCCCCAAACGAAATGTTACAAAAAACGAAGCCATCTGGTGGCGAAACGGAGTTCGCCGGGTTTGCTAGTACCGGTATAAAAAATTTGCATTTTTGTTGAAACTAGTATCAAGATCAATTTTTTGTCTTCTTGACAAGTAAAGAAATTTTATCGATGACTTTTATTTGAGGAAGTTTTTATTGAATATTTGCTAAGTAAAATATATATACAATGTACAAAGATTAAAAAATTATTAATTTTTTATGGAGCATATTTTTTGTGTATAAATTTAACAAAGAAAAGAAAACAAACTTTCAACATTATCATGATGGATTTTATTTTTCTGTGACAACGATAGATTACAATTTGTAGAAGTAACCGCACACTGTTAAAATACATTTAATATAATATTGTATTTTTTGCAACAGATAAATTTAACGAAAAATATATTTACCATGGCTGAATTTATTGTACCTATTAGCTACAAACTTAATTCATCAGAATATCAGGCTCAATATGAGCTATCACAAATTTCGACCGTCGGTCCATCCTACTGATAATTGACAAGGTCAAGGCGAATTTAAAACTCAACATTTTATCATCAAAAACTTTTATTCAATATGCATCCAATTTAACTTATATCACAGTAGGAAAAGACCGGGCGATAACCTGAAATTACACTGCCAAAGCATGCAAGTAACGTAACTTTTATAAAGTAGGTCATATAGTTCTCAGTGAAGAAATTGTTTATAATACCAGATTGATTGAATCAGTGTACATTAGAATTTTAATGTTACGTTACATAGATTAATTTGAACAATGTTTCAGTCTCGCTCACAACTCAAATGCTAGATATAAAATACTGCATTCAATAATGAGGTTTATCAATCACTTTCACGAGTTGTTAAGTTAACATACGCGTGTATGAATAGGATATATTTAATGACACAATTTGATCGATATTGTATTACAGAAACGACCATGTCTAGAATAAGTTAATGACCTATGAAATGCCCTAATTAATTAAAATTACATACAAGGCATCTTCTTCTATCATAATTATTGGATTTTCGTCACTATTATGCGCGACCGCATTTTCCTAATTCCATTCGTAACTTTAAATTAAAAATTAAACTAATTAATTTGACTATCACTCATAATTCAACATTCAAATATCAAAATAACAAAACAACACTCAAAGTTCCATGTTCTAATACTTATTAATACATCTAGGCTCAAAATCACAATGAAGTGTTGAATGAAATAAGGTTATCGTTGGTTTTAAGAAAAAATTGGTCGATTAGATATGTGTAGATATAGCGGACAAAAGCCCTTGATACGATGCTTACTACTTATGTTCAATTACAGATATGATTTTGAAGTTACTAAGATATGAATTAATAAATTACAACCATAGAACGCTTGGTTGAAGTCTATTTTAAAGCAGCTTAGAAGGTCCCGCTTCCGTACACATGTTTTCTGAGAAACGATTAGTACACGTATATTTCCTTGAGTTGAGGCTTGAGTTCAGGCGGGATTGTGTACACTTCCTGTTCAGGCTTCTTTTTCACAAGTCGCTTCCAACGACCGCCGATGTTCTTGCGTAGACTGCGAAAACTCGCCCGCTCGTTACCAATCGGCTGCATCAAGTTGTCCTGTAAAGAGTAGATAATTATAGAAGATTAGTTTCTTAGTCAGTAATGTTTTTTAAAACGCTTTGTTTTTATTTGAGTCAAAATTGCTTCTGCATATCTACAAATACAGACAAAGTATATATTGATTTGTTTAATATCTAGCTCGACCTAAAATAAAAACTTTTTCCGTTAACGACCCCAATGCACTAGTGCATTTGCACCGACTTAATCCATTGTGTAACTGGAAGTCCTGCTACAAGTTATTTTAATTCGCTGTTGCTAACGAAACGTTGAAAGAAGGTCGTCCCGTCGAACGTTAAATATTATTATTAACAAGTAGGTACGCGGAAATATTTGTAACTGTCATTTTAACGAATGTTCCATCCGTACGATAACGATACGTTTTAGGTAGCTGAATTAAATCTTCTAAAATAACGAATGTTTCGTGACCAGTTAAGTTTAGCTGTTGTTCTAATTCATTTATTTTTATCTGAACATGCTTACGAAGCAAAACATTGAGGATACTAATATAAGACAAGCCTTGAATTCAAAGTCATATTAGCATTCACAACACTTCCTGGTACATTTACAGTACGGGTGGTCATGTTTTTGTACTGCGAATGTTTGCTAATAAATTGCAATAAGCGACCTATAATCGAACTGTAAAAATAACAATTAGACCGTGATATTAAGGTTAAAGCATTTACGAGACGGTAATTTTAAGACAGCTCTTTGCATTAGCCTCCTTTGTTCGTTTAAGAAGGTCGAACAGTTACAACATGTTCGCCTTGCACAGCTTTCTACTCGGCAAGCGTGTCCCGACATTTAAATTTATTTTGCACTTATAATAGATCGTCATGCAACAACCAACTCTCTCTCACTTGGTGGGGAAGCAGTTCGAACCAGTCACGTTTTCTTTCTATTATAAGTTTTCGAAACTATGATATTACATACCTACATTATGTTCATAATGAACTAGAAAGTTGCTAATTCTGACGCCTGTTTGGACGTTGTAAGATTTAGGTCAAGAATAACAAACAGATGCTACTGGTTTAGTTCTAATTTGAAGTAAACTTCGCATCAGCGTATCTATTATTAAACATAATATTTTAACAAATATAACTTCGTATTTAGATATTTTTTTCAGTATTGTTAAGTTTTTACTAACCTGATCATGAGAATAGACGTAAGGCGGAGGCAGCGGTGGTGGGAACTGCCACAAGGGCTGCTGACGAAAGGCAAGAGGCTCAGGCTGTGCTTGCGGCGCGGTCTGGAGCACGGCTTCGGCTGGGTGCACCGAAGCAGAGTGTTCCTCGCGCTTCCGCAGTTTGCTGTGGACGATACGAAGCGCCATCATAGTTCCGTTGTTCCCAACCATGGTAACGAAAGGTCCTTCGGTGCAAGAACTACTAAACACACTGGGTTGGATCACAGGTAATAAGTTCCAGTCGGGCAGTCACAACATAATTATTCAGTTCACAATTTCACTCACAGCCGTATTGCGGTCTAATCGACGCATGTAACTAATAACTAATTTAAATAAATTATCACAAATATTTTGTAAGTAGAGCTATTGCACATATCACTGCTCGTAGGAACGCGCGGTAGACCGCGTTACGCGAGCTTCTGCTGCGCGGTGACTAGAATGTTATCGTGAAGATTGGCCGGCAGGTGCCTAGCAAAGCGCTCGCTCGTGCCAAACGACCTCTACGGAGTACTCCATGCGTCTGAGTTAAAGTGGAGGGGCGCGTATGGCTTTTATATGCTCGCATCTGACGCGGCGCAAGGGAGGAAGGGGGCGGGAGAGGAGCAGAGTTTTGACGATGTGGCCGTTTTCCGTGAAAAACTACGAACGGTTGCGATACAATCGGTCTCTCGCATATTATCGTCATGGTAATGACGCTTCCAATGGCCTAACCGTTGGTTTGTCCCGCTTGCTCAAGCTGCACGATAAATTTAATCATAACTTTTTATTATTACGACCAAATTACGACTGTGATTTGAAATCGAAACATTTTGAAACATATTATTTATTATATTTAACATTGACACATGAATAAAATCTCAAGTTGGTGGTAAGATATCCAAATATTTCTCTCAATTAGCAAAACTAACCTAACTAATAACTAGTTAGTATAAACATATTATATATTATAGTAAATTTTCAGATAATTATGTCATTGAAGTCATGGCAAAGTTAGTGTAATAAACAGTGAACACGCCCTCATACTTCAGTTATTGCAGCAGATAACAGCAGGCCCGTATTGATTTCACTGATAATAACAAATCTGAGGGATACGACATTTCACCATCAACCGCGTTCAAAGTCCATAAAATACAAATGCACATTTAACGCACAGCTGGATCTATGGATAACGTAAACGCAATAACTAAAAACATTGCATCTCTTTCTAACAAATATGTATTTACGTTAATAAAAGAGAAGGTTCGTATATAGTACTTCAACTTAAAAAGACAAAGTAGGGCTACAGGGCAAGGGAGATCGAGGAAGGGGCATTGCCCTGAGTCCGTTCCTAACATAAGTAAGCCTTCGGGCTTTGACTCCAATGTGGGATAAAAACACAGGTAGTAAGCCGGTATTAGCTGTTACCCTTGGGCTGCGTCTAGAGGATACCGTCAATGTCAGTAACTTCGTCCATTCATTCCTGGATTTTTACAATTTAATTTAGTGTTCGACATCGTAAACATTTCAAATAAAACTGCACTTCAAAATTTAAGAAGATGACCAGTTAGTGACAGTTGGGAGTACTTTTAATATCTAGGTCGTGATAAACTAAAAACAAAACAATTTCAATGATTTACATATAAGTACATAAAAACTATTTTTTTAATTAAAAAAAATATAAACAATTAAGTATATATTTAAATTTGATCATAACTATTCATTTGAATTTCAATCGTGCAGCGATATTGGAGCTTTTCTTTCATATTTATTTTTGGGCAGGGGCAAAATTAGGTTCGCAAAACTATAAATTTACTTAGTTTGTAAAGTTTTTAGTTATTGATATAATATCGAAACACTAGGGATAGTTCAGGGATATAGATATATGATTGTTATTGTTGACGTCAATCCATGATGAGAGTTAATAGGGCATATTTTTAATATGAACTAAAGCGTATCAAGAGCTTGTTAAACAGAGTAATAGATCCGATGATTGCGATCAATGGGCATTTAATAGAACATAATAATTCTCTAGATTTATCTTTATTAGTATTTTATGTCGATTTTATCGTTAGGTCAATAAAAGACCTTCTGTCTGAAGGGTGACGTAACAATAAAAAAAAGGTAGATAATATTTTGTTTTAAAATAAAAGTTGCCTTTAGTCGACGCGATGTTCGATATCGCCTTGTAAACGGTAATTATTATTTATTGTAGGTACATCTTTATTCTTTTTTTGATAAATTTACTTTACTATTAATACTTACTTAATATATATTATATAACTTATGCAATGTAAACTAAAAGTAATGTACCTATGAATGTATGCACTCGTTTTAGCATTTGAGAATATCGCCCAAGACTATAAACGCATCGTCGGAACTGCAAAATCGATTTTTTTTTATTGATATCATAAAAAGTTCCTAAATAACCAAGTCTAACATCAGCTGAAAAGAAAAATATTATTTTATGCATAGTTCTTTAATCACTTAATTTATAAATGTCGGTATTTTAAAAAAATATGTAAAAAGACGCATGCAATTTACACTTTGCATCGCTCTCCTGTAAAGTTTTTTTTTTTTTTCATATCCGACATTTTTAATAGTCATGGGCGATATTATTTTTCAAGATGATATTATACTATTAATGAAATAATTTAAGTATCTCGTTGTCATAGGTTTGCCTCACACACTCTTCAAGTACAGTGGACAATCATGAAACTTATTTTAATTACCGAATAATTTATAATAACAAATACTATACCTACATACAAATGAGAGTTTAGCGATTCAAATAATACGTGATAAATTTAACTTGGCAAATTTTTATCTCTTGGCCTCCATCGTTTCTCAGACGTTGCAAAACGTTCCACTGTAACGTTTGTTTACAGACAACCTGTATTTACGAACGTATGGTAAGTAAAACAGTTATATAAATGTTGGAAGAAAGTCATCAACTCTTCATACACGCGTATATGCCTATTATAACGTACTGATGTACGTGTTTGAGTTGCAGTAACAATACAGAAATGCACGGCCAACACGCGAAGCACAATCTATTAGCTGAGTATAGTATATCTATTCCAATAAGACTCGTATAAAGCTAAAGAGTTTGCTTGTTTAATTGATAGTTTGATTTGTTTATCTATTATGTTAGATATCAAAATCAAAATCAAAATCAAAATATCTTTATTCAGCATAAAATTATTACAATTATTTACTGAACGTCATGAGTCTACTACCAGTTCGGAAAGAAGAAGCCTCTGACCTGAGAAGAACTGGCGAAAGAAACTCAGCGGGACTAAATATTTTTTAATGTAATGTTTTTTTTTTCAAAGTAAATTGTAATTAACAATAATTATCTATAAATTGAAATAGCCTGGAGGCGATCACATCATTCCCAAGGCGTACTGTCGTCTAGAAAATCGTTGATAGAATAATATCCTTTCAAACGTTCTTTCACAATTTTTTTAAATTTGGCAATAGAAGCTTTTTGAACGTTTTCTGGGAGCCTGTTGTATAAGCGTATACATTGTCCATAAAAAGAATTACTGACCCGGCGTAAGCGAGTTACAGGCATTAAAAGTTTGTGTTTGTGCCTAGTATTAATGCTATGCATGTCGCAATTCCTGGGAAATTCGTGTATATTTTTATGGACATACATAACATTTTCGTACACATATTGAGAAGCAACAGTCAATATTTTTATTTCTTTAAATTTATCTCTTAATGATATTCTAGGACCTAAACTATAAATTGCACGAATAGCTCTTTTCTGCAGGACAAAAATCGTATTAACGGTAGCTGCATTTCCCCATAATAAGATTCCATAGGACATAATACTATGAAAATAACTAAAATATACTACGCGAGCTGTATCTACGTCAGTAAGCAGTCTAATTTTTTTTTTACCGCGAACGCTGCAGAGCTGAGCCTATTCGCTAACCCTTCAATATGGATGTCCAACTGAAATTTCGAATCTATAATTATACCTAGGAATTTAGTGGACTTAACCGGTTTTGACATTTCTCCTCCTAATTCAACACCATTATCAACAAGTTTAACATTGGGTGTCGTGAATTTTATTAATTTTGTTTTTTTGTTATTTAATAGTAAATTATTCGAGTCAAACCAATAGACAACCTTTAAGAGAGCATCGTTTACATCGTCATACATAGGTAAATTACGTTTTACCTTAAAAATAAGTGAAGTGTCATCAGCGAACAATACTATCTCATGTTTGTTCTATACAAAAAATGGCAGAGCATTTATGTAAATAAGGAAAAGAAATGGGCCAAGAATAGAGCCTTGTGGAACCCCCATATGTAGAGGAGCCCCAGGAGATCTCTTACCATTTACATCAACCCTCTGTATCCTATTACTCAAATAGGAATTCAGGTGGCTGAGTGCCTTATTTCTAATCCCATAATGATGCAGTTTCCTGATCAACGTCTCGTGATGCACACAATCAAAGGCCTTAGATAAGTCACAGAATATCCCAAGAGCATCCTGCGACTTCTCCCATGCCTCAAAAACGTTTTTAATTAGCTCAACACTAACATCTGCTGTGGAGCGACCTTTTGTAAAACCAAACTGTTTCTTATGTAGTAGATTGTGTGCATTAAAATGTGATAACATTTGCCCGAGTATGATTTTTTCAAAAATTTTACTAAATGTTGGGAGTACTGAAATCGGTCTAAAATTGTTAGGGTCTAGGGTACAGGATTACATATTGTATGATATATAGGGGATAGCGTTCCTAATCTGAAATTACTGCTACCAACACTACTACTAATACTCCTACTACTACAACTTACTAGAAAGAGCGGTGGTACGGGGTACCTGTGTAATGTCGACTAATGTAGCGAATATCAAAACTCAACGTAGACGAAACCGTCAAGTTATTTAGTACTAGCTTTCGCTCGAGGCTTCGACCGCATGGATGTCGGTTATCGCGACCAAAAAAAAGTATCCTATAAGTAACATAATACCTCCAAGAATATGTGTACAAAGTTTCATGATGATCGGTTAAGTAGTTTTCGCGTGAAAGCGTAACTAACAAACTTACATTTCACATTTATAACATAGGTAGGGATGACTAACTAATGACTAACTGACTATTACAATAGATTTTTTTAAATTACTTAGGGACTTATTCAAAGAATTCCCGCTGGATTATACCTTTGTTAAAACTTACTGATACTAAATAATAAAACACAATAAAACGTTGCTAATGTTTCCTTCGCGTATTGTCTTAACCTAACGTAGGTAAGTCAGGTTACAAAGGAAGCCTATTCTATTATATAGAAAAATGTTATCACTAGTATCTTTTAAAATAGTTATGATACTTATTATAAAGAGTTTCTTTTTAGCGTGATTATTTTATTCGTTGTACAACAGTCAATTACCAATTATAATTATTGTAAGCATATTTTCTGCAACCAAGGGTAACAAAGTTTTTAATTTTATCGAATAAGGAAAAGCTCAATTATTATTTCAAAGTCCATGCATTTCAAAATCGACTTTTATAAGTATCCCGACAATATGATGAAACGAAATTCGATACATAGTGCCTTTTATCCTTTTCCTAACTTTAGAAGGCATTGTACGAATTGACATGACCTTGCTCTTTCTTGCGGTCAACGATCAGTTCCTGTTATACTCGTAAATAGATGTAAACTTTTTGTACAAGTATCACTGATTTGTACTACGGTAGGTATTGTTAGATTTTAAATCAATCACGTCTAAAGTAGTTCGACGTGATATTAAAATAAACTGTCTAAATTACTTTATATTATTTGTCCAATGTGAACATTCACAAGCGATATGTATATGCTGCGAAGAATTACCTTGACCAGGTTTCAACCTTGATGACAGTTGGTATGACAGAAAACGAGTTTCTCTGCATATAGTGACATATTGAATGCAGTTTATTGAAGTTCAATTAGGCATTTAGCCTAATTGAGTTTTATATATAGGTATCTTATAGACCTAATACGAATATTGTACAATGATAATATGAGTAATTAGTATGCTTTTTTTAATCTAAACAAAATTACCCGCGCTCGAAGGGGTTGTGTTTGTTTCTCCCACAGAGGCAGATAATGGTCTTGTCGACAGACAGAACGATCAGAGAATTGTGCTCCAGGACCACACCAACTTCGCAATTTTCCCCTTTACACTTCATCGCCTCAAAGGCGATCGGAGCGAAGAGCATCGAAAGGCGGGTACACGGCACAGGCACTTGACACACAGCTCAGCTGGGCGGAAAGGCGCCAACGTTTGGCGCTCGACACGTTTTGGCGCAGACTGCCGGTCAGCCGGCAGTTTTCCTGCCGCCCGCGGCGATACTACGACGACTATTTGTCAGCCGTCGGTACCAGCACCACGCCTCGCTCACCGCAACGGTGGGTGGCGACTGAAGCACGCACCTCTCCCGTTACCTTATTGCTATGTTATGGGGACTCGACCTCGCACTGTGAAAGCCCTCCGATAACATTTAGCAAAGTCATATTTGAATCAGTACATTCGATTTTATTACGAATTCGTAAAAGTATCACGTATCGCGTTACTGATTATAATATCTATATTTTTTTAAATGTGAATTATAATATTGTTTGTTTGTTCTGTAAACATGAAAACGAAAAATAAACACTATTTTATTAATAAACAGTTTAAACTAATTTTTTAGTATAAATGCATACGAAATAGCTTAATTATTGTTTATCTTTACAAGTAAATTAAATTATATAAAACATAAAATTAAGGAATAAACTATAGCTGATATTTAGACAAAGTATGTTTTTTTGGATTCATTCCAATTTCCTTAGCATCCAATGAGGCAATTATTTTCGTTTTGCTCAAACACAGTTAAAATACAAATAAATTATATTCTAACTTAATAGACAATAAAAACAATATTTTTTTCTAGTTCTGATAATGGCAGATTTTTATAACAACTGCTAGAAATCCGCGCGATTCTGCTTACGTTAATTTTTACTTATCCAGCTGTATGGCGATTTTGTTTCCTAATATGTTCCTTAAAAGAAAACTCTACCTCAGTTCTAAATGAATATCGAAGTAGGTATGTATATAATAGTGAGTCACTACAGTGAGTCGTCAGCCGACAGGGAGTTAGCAACAGGGGTTGTTATTCCCGCAAGTAATGATCACGTACCTACCTGCTGTTAACTATGTACATAATATGTAACTACTACACTGTGTTTGCCTTTTATAATAATTAAATTAATAATTAAAACTAATTTTGCAATTCATAATTGAAAATATACTAGTGTTAATTCCAGTGTCCCGTTGTAAAATTGAAATAAAATCATAGTTTTTTTCTTCATAGTTTTTTTTCTTTTCAGTTTAAATGTGAAAATACGTGTAGAAGTAGAAATCAATTTTAATTTAGTTATGTAACTGATAATTTGAAATACTGCCATTACATAATTACGTATCTTTATAACTAGGTATGTATATAAAAATATATTTGACGAAATTTTATTGAAACTTTATCCTTTGACTTGTACTATTTATTATAATTTTTAATATACATTTACATAAAATAAAACAGTTCTTACGCCAAGTTTAAAAAACTAGCAGAAATTACACAAAATTGAAATTGAATATATATAAAGCGCGGTCGATGACAGAAATAGTAATTTAACAAATACAATACTTAAGTAATTTTAACGTTTTTAATATCACAAACCCGTTTATATACAGTAGGTATGTACATCTTTGTCGTGAAATAAATGTTAATGTATCTGCAGTATTCCGAAATACCGTTAGGCGGCGATTTGCGATTTAAAACATTGAACAAAAACGTTAGAAATAAAATTCACAGCTATTACCGCTAAACTACGATGTCCAGACGAGAAAAATTGGCATGTATCCAATACCCGGTAGACCTTGGTGGTTCTATTGTTGTATAACATGCTTTAATTACTTGTAATCTACTGTACGTGTAGACCATTTACAATTTTAAATGGACATATAATAACGATGGGAATGCTTTGTCCTTGATGACAATTAAAACAAATGATACTTAAAGTAATCTCGAATTTCTTGTCTAAATATCTATCGTGATGTAAAATTATATATAAAGAGTAAAGACGCATTTGGTTCTGATTAACATATAAGATTTTACTAAAACAAAATCTAATAAATTTTTAAAATTGATAAACATTGTAAAAATTATAAATTTAAAAGATTTATTTCGCGATTTTTTGTAAGGCATAAAAATCATATTTTTTTAATAACTTCATATTAAAGTTAAATTAAATACGGTCGGTTTTGTAATTGAAATGTCTATGTTGGTACGATTAAATTATCAATACAAGTATAAAACAAGAAAGAGACATCTTTAACTCATTATAAATAAGTTATTTTATTTTTGACTGTAAATAAAGATAAATTTATTTTTTATAATTTAAAAATATCTGACAACTTAAACTGATTTAGACAAAACATTTGCAAGGCAACACATAAGCATTTATCAACTAATATACCTACAAGACGCCATTACTGTTCTACCATTGCAAATAATATTCTACATATTATACCGTTTTCCTCAAAAACGTTTTTATATTTGTGGGTTAGGCTTTCTGATTTTTAAATAGATGTAAAAAATTTAATTATTAATATAATTAAAAACTCGGTACTTACATTGTTTTCACTACTCGTCGGAATGTACGTTTAATAATAATAAGGAGCATCTTCGCTTTACAACTGTCTAGTATATATTATTAAAAAAATATATGGACAGGTAAATCAATATAAATCACTAAATATAACTGTTACGATTATGTCAATTATAAAACAAATGAAGACGGCCGATACTGGTTCTTGAATGTGAAAAGATGGCTACTCGCTGTGCATAGATTATATTATAAATTACTCGAATGTACCTTCAAATCAAAATATTATCAAAAGATTTTAATTATCTTATACGTATACATTTTTGTAATGTTATAAATACAAGTGATATTGAGGTCTTAATTAAAAATGACATATTAAAATATCAATAATATCTTATCATGCTAATTATCTATATATTTTCCTAATATTATAAAAAGGAAAAATAAGATTTGTTTTTCTGTTTGTTGTAATATATTTGTATTATTTAAAAAATACTGAAACGATTTTATTAATTTCTTAATTCATTCTGTCATTGCTGCTTGTTTCTCCCGTGAAACAGCTTGGCTGTGTTTCGGAGAAAAGGGCAAGACAGGCAGTGTAATTACTGGCACCGAGACTAACAACTTATGTCTCTGGATAGGCAACACATAAATGAGTTACCTGGGCTAGTTCCAGGTAAACTAGTTTATGTTCCTGGGCGACGTCAACCACTTACCATCAGGTGGAACGTCTGCCAGTTTGCCTATCCAACTAACATTAAAAAAAATGGTTTAATGGCTTTATTAATTTCATCAACATTAGAAAGTTACGATAACTATCTTAAAGTCACGTTACGAGTACAAAGCATACCATTAGCCATAACATTTAACGCGAGTGAAACAAAATGTGACGCCTAGTAAAATATAGTCGGCAAATATCTTACTTTTTTTAATTAATTGAAATGATATCTTCTTCGACGGTTTTTATTTACGTCTTATTACTCAACATAAATAAGCAATTTAATGTTACTTATTCTTTGTTATTTTTTTTAATCTAAAATAGGAATAGAAACCAAATAGTTTGAAGTAAAAATGACTAGCAATGTTCGCTTACAAATCCTTGGCTATAAGCATCTGAGTCGGCCGCTCTATTGCCTTGAGCTCATGATTAGTCGAATTGTCTGAAATGCGAAGCGGGTTCTGCCACGGCAATTACATCATCGGACAGATGTTGGGTAATTGTCATAGGAATAGGACACGTAATCAATAGTTATTGATACGGAACTATTTAATCCCACAAAAAACAAGATGATTGTCTAATCAAAATATTTTGGTTATGAATTAAAATGGAAACGGAAAATGAATTTATATATTTATTTAATTATTTCAAAATATGAAGTGCTTAATGGATTGAATGAGGAGACACGTGTGAAATTACATTATCGGCTGAGAATGCAACGGATTTTGACAGAGAGCCAAAAGTAATAAAATTTCGTATACAAATTAATTTTTCAATAAGCATAGACCAACAGTGGTTGGAATATAAGTAGTATATTTTAAATAACCCATACCTTCCAACGACCGTGACTAACAATTTAAATGACCTGTAATTTTATTAATCTCTGATAATTTCGCACGGTTGAATGAACATTTTTTTAACGTTGTTACCTATACTTACTTTAAAATTTCCACTAAGTTAATTATAAACTCTTACGATTTTTTTTATTGAATAAAATCTTTTATTTAAAATATTATATAAAAATCTATAGAATCTCCCCATATTCTATTCGTAGTTGTGACCTCGAACGAATTATTCTAGACATGATTGCCAAATGTAACGAACTCATATAACCGTTGATGAATTTGAAATCTCACTCTGCTTTTACTTTGATCAAAACTAATGCAAAGCTTTTTAGTTTAATGCATGTACCACATTCAGCTCGCATCTAGCGGAGTACCTACATCTAAATTGATCAAGTATTTCTTAATTTTCTATTTTGAACCAAATGAAGTGTGCTTAGCATTCTTCGTTGAATTAAAGACAATATATAAAATAAAAAGATTATGATAATTTTACCCGGGTACTGCGTACTGACCCATTTCCACGTACGCGTAGGTGAACTCGTAAAACTAAAGTGATACTTCATACAAAACTTTTATGGCATTTTTATGACGGTTTACGATCTTACAATTGGAATTATATCTACGGTATGGTCATAATAGATTTTATATGCAAGATTTGTTTAATTTGTATGAATTTTTATTTCTAAAAATTAGTCTTTTTTAAATATATTATAAGGAATTACAAAGGTTAAAATAAGTATGTTTTAATCCGGTTACTGCTGTCTTAAAATTGACCGTGGAACTTATTATTTCTGGGCATTTCGTTTTAAGTGTGAACCACCCATTGTTTATAAGAACGTTATTATGATGTCAAGAAAAAACAAACATTATCCTGTACTCACTTGATTGTGAGAGCCAGCAGCACAATTATGAGCCCAACGAGGGCCATGGCAATCACTACACCTCCGATCATGTAATTCGCATCATTCGGGGCATCTGAAACAAAGAAATTGCAGTCTTATTCCTTTAATATACAATATAATATCAAATGTCGACATGAAAATACTAAGGATGAGTGAGGTTAATACATGAATAAGAAAATAAACAATGAATACTGTGGTTTATATTAGAAAACGTCTACATAGAATTAATTATATTTTAACAAAAAAAAAAAAGCTTGTTTAAATATGTTATTACAGAGAAGCATGCCTGAGTACATAAATATACATATAATAACATACCACGTTACTAAGGTTTGTATAGAATTTCACTTTTTCTAAAGCGTACATATTGAAGTGGTTTACATACTGAAATGAATTTATACAATAAGATAATATACGTCATGTAAAAGACCTTTAAATTAATTTGTTAAATTGTTTATAGAGTAACATTAACGTGAATTTATAATTATTATTATTTACTTGTGTCACGTTATGAATGTTAAATTGTTATTTACAGTGTACCTGCACTGTAAATAACAATTTAACAATTAAAGTAAAACAATGTAAGGGTATGTAGGTAGTAGGGCGGTCTTAATCTTGCAAGAGCAGCTAGGCAGTTATTTTTTTTCTAGTCACGCCGGAAAACTATACGTAAGTAAACCAAACACCCATGTAGGGCGTGTTTTTCCCGTGTTTTTTGGGCTAAAATGGTCACATGCCAAAGTGAAAAATAAGATAACTTGGTATATAAAACACTGATTCATTGAAAGTCGCGGATTCATTAACGTTTTTCGATGCAAGCCCAATTGGAGACGATCCGATTTTATGATTTCTCTATTTCGACGAGTCGCAGTGATGTTTTCAATTCAAATAGGCTATAAACATCTTCAATGAACGAGCAACCGGACGAAAAATCGCGATAATAGGTAATTCCTCGTTCAAGCAAACAAACACTTAAGCATATAAAGGTATTAGTAGAAACAAATTTGATCCATAATATACATATATGTAATTATATAGCCTTTGTATACATATAACGTACGCAAACCGCTTTATACCAGTTGTTAGTTGTGGTACGTACCACTTTGCACCAATTGTACCGCATTTTATCCTCGAGCCGCGAACGAATCGATAGAATCACAAAATCGATGCTTGTGCGGGACACGTTATACTTACCAATTATATTGTAATTTGTTACGATTCAGATATTCAACATTATAAGCCAATAATATTATTTAGATGAAATAATCGATTTTAATATAAATAATTACTTTTTTAACTACAGTAACCAGAAGCTGTGTAGGTTATTAAATATTACTCTATGACTCATAAAAGAGGAAAAGTAAGTATAAGAAACTACCTACTTAAAGACTTTCAAGGTGATCTTCACAAATATTTCTAATATTTTATATTTAAAATTAGTAAATTTAACAATATGTCTTTATTTTGTGAAAAAAGGTCAAAAGATAAATTTAATACTTGTTTTACTACCTCAATAAAAAAATACGGTTGAATTCGATTCGAATTTATTATTTTCTTAATTATTCTTATTTCAAGTAGGTTAGTACATTGTCTACAAATTACAGTTATTAACAATGTTATCAACTTTAAAACAATGTAAAAAATATTTTATATATATAATATAACAAAGTATATAGTGGTAGTATTATAGTATAATGAAAGATAACTGTTAGCTTCTTATTCGATTATAAAACTATTTCATAATACTTCAAGATAATACAGATATACGGTATAATATGTAATAGCGTTGTGGTTGCCTCGGTATACTCGTACTACTGTTATAATAAAATAATCGACATAATTAAATGTCGTATGGTATGTTAACATTGAGAAAATCCGTGATTATTACAATTGTTAGGTAGTTTTATTTTTTTGAATAAAATAAAATAATTATAAAATAATTAACACGCACTGTAAAGTTTGTTAATTCTAAACCGTATTTTAGTTTTTTGGAGATTTTCGAGATTACAAAAGAAATTAAACTAATCGGATATTATTATATAATTATATATACGACAACAAAAACTAAGTAACTCGTATCACTCTATATCTAAGTCAGTACCTAAGCTTGTAAATAAATACATATTGTAATTAATAATCTCCACAACACAAGATAATTAATTGGTTAAATAAACATACGTAATCGAGTAATTCCATTAGAATTAATTTATTTTGTAAGATCTACTTGCGTCATAAATATACGAGTATTTAAAACGAGGAAAAGAATAATATAAATTGGATAATTTCAATAACGTTTTATTATCTGTCCTAAACATCCTGTAAGGTTTAACCCACGATCTAGTATAAGACCGTGGTTTATCCCTCTCCGGGTTTTGACACCCATCAGATTATATGAAATTAGTGATTACTTTTCTGTTTTTATGAATCCTAGCAATATATATATAGTATAATATATCATACATCGATGATCTTAGCAAAATCTAAATAAATAATCTAAATAGATATTTATTTATAAAAATATCAGTTAAGTATATTATTTTCGAAGTTTATAAATTACGAACAAGCAAATCTTTTTTTTTTTAAATTAGTATAGACTTTAAATAATTTATTATAATCAATAACCTTTAATAATTATAGGGAAAAAGAAAAAAAAAGACTAATTTATTTATTTATTCAAAACAAAAGATTTAAGAGACTTTTCGACTTAACGTTTACTTTGTAGCATTCTAGAAATCTATACAAAAATAATTAAAGATTAAAATTGTGGTTGTTTGTTTGTTTTTTTCATTAAAATCATCTAAGATTTGTTTATATTATATTATAATTTAATCTATCTCATCAAATTAGACATTTTCGGCAATAGCTTCACCCCTATGACTCAAATTTTATAATTATAGCCTATAAAATTATAGAAAAAAAAAAAAACTCCCGTGTATTTTGAGATTTGTGCTTTTAATCGAATAATAAAATAAATTCCTCAGTTTTATTATACCACAGTAGCGCATAAATTATGTTCACCTTTCGTCAAATTCAAATAATCTGTGACTTTACTGTAATAGAATGTTAGATATATTATTATCACCAGAATATGTTTTTTTTTTTTTTTGGGATTTTATGACCTGGTATCTACAACCTTTAGGTCAACTCTTATTATTCATATATACGTAATAATACGCCTCTGAGCATATTTCATTAAATTGTTTTAATTGTATTCTTTATGTATTTGTAGATGTGCTTGTAAGTATGTTCGTCTTGTAATAATTGTTTTAATGGCGGCGGGCGGGACAATAAATCACACTTATTTTCAACATCACTAAGTTCACTGGCCAACACTAGTCTGTCAATCAAAAATTTTTGACAATCGAAAATAATGTGCTCCACAGTTCCATCACTTGAATTACAATGTGAACAAGTTTTATTCGCAATAATGCCGAGTCGAGCAAGGTGTGACGGTGCAGTACTATGACCAAAACGCAATCTATTTATGATAGTAATAAAGTCTCGAGTAGCATCTTGTATACGATGATACCAAGGTCTTGCAGGTAAGCTTTCTTGTATGCTTCCATACCATTTTCCTTTCGTATCTTGATCTTTCTTCCACATTTCTAGCCACAACTTTTGAATATTCTGGTCAATACATTGCAAGTAATCAGACATAGGAACATACATTGTATTTCTAACATCAACAGCATTAACTCCTTCATATGCAGTTTTATCAGCCATTTCATTGCCAGAGATACCTTTGTGGGAAGGCACCCATAGAAAGAAAATTTGAATATTTTTATTGTGGTATTGGTAAATTATTTGTTTAATGAAATAAAGGATATAATTAGACTTGTATTTAACTGTGAGGGTAGATAAAGCTTTTATCAAACTCAAGGAATCAGAAATTATTAAAAAATATTTGATGTTATTGATTTCGCGAATACGCATTAATGCCTGATACACCGCATATGCCTCTGCCGTAAATATAGAGCAGGGTTCATGCAGAATAAAACTTGAAGAAAATTTTGCTTGTGGATCATATAGAGCAGCATGTACATAATCACTTGCTTTGCTCCCGTCAGTGTAGATAACATAGTACATTGTATTTTCCTCCAAAAATTGAAGCATTTCCGAATTATTGTTTATTGTCTGTTGGACTACATTAATTGGATGTGAAATACACTGATAAGAGAAAGAGTAACATGGCCATGGAAACTGTTTTCTAATTTTAAAAAAGCTATTGTCTATTTCCAGAAGTATGTCGGACAGTGTTGGAGAATTACCGCATAATAGACCTTGTGCTGTTGTTAATGATCTTCTTGGTGTTCTATCTATATAAGGTACAATTTTATTTATTATTTGAGTGTTGTTTGATGCTATTAGTTTGAGACAGTATCTTTCAGCAAGTAAGATTCGCCTCAAAATCAAAGGCATCACTTTTGTCTCAACTTCCATGGCCCTTATGGGAGTTGAGCACATAGCACCAGATATTATTCTTAAAGCCTTATTCTGCAATATGTCTAATTTATTTACATGAGAACTATTCATATAAGCGAGGGAGCTATAATCTAAATGACTTCTAACAATACTTTTATACAATATTGACAATATTTTAGGGTCTGCACCCCATGTTACGCCACAAAGTGATCTGATAACATTTAGTCCTGTGTGAGCATTTTTGGATATGTATTTAATATGTTCTTCAAAAGTTAGTTTTGGGTCCAATATTATTCCTAAAAACTTCTTTGAAGTGACTCTATTTATAATTTCATTGTTGTAAATAATATTTGTATTTGAGGTTTCATTGCCAAAAAACATAACACTACTTTTAGAGGGGTTAATTTTTAAATGTAAACGATCATTATAATATTGTAATAGTTGAAATAAGGATTTGTTCATATTATCTATTGCAATCTCTAAGTTGTAATTACTGCTGTAAAAAACAATGTCATCAGCAAATTGTAAAATATTTACATTCCTATTATTTACATATTTACAAATTTCACTTGTGTATATATTGTATAGTAATGGTGATAGTGTGGCACCCTGCATTGTGCCTTTTGAGGCACATTTGGGTCCATATAAAATATTGTTATGCCTAGCATAGATTGTTCTGTTGTTCAAAAAATTAAAAATCCACTTACATAAGTGCCCGGGCACACCCAACCTAGACATGATTTGAACTAGTATACCAGGATCAACACTGTCAAAAGCACTTTGAACGTCTAGAAATACGCAAACAGTGTTTAATTTTCTATGTTTTGCATTTTTCAGGTCAGAGATTAAAGAGGTGAAACTGTCTGCACTACTACGCCCTCTACGGAAGCCATATTGTATATGTGGAATGAAACACTTGGATTCAACATACCAGTCAAGACGGACTTTCACCATATTTTCGAATATTTTACCAAGACAGGATGACAAGGAAATTGGTCTATAAGAACTAGCAAGCTCAGGAGATTTGTCGGGCTTAAGTATTGGGACAACACACTGTGTTTTCCATGACTGTGGAATAGATTTATTACGCCAAAGCAAATTGAGGATGCTAAGAAACAACTTTTGGGCAGATACATCTAAGTTTTTAATTACGATGTAAGGATAATCATCTAAGCCAGGAGTCGTATTTCGTCTGGAGTGCAAGCTTGTTAAAAATTCAGACCATGAAAATGGATCCAGTAAAAATTTAGAATTTGGGTTATGATTGTTGATTTCAAAAAGAATGTTCAGTTGATCTACTTCAATTAAGTTGCTATTATCTGATAATTTATCTAAGAGTGGAGATATAAACTCATTTGTATATGATTTATTCTTAGGTCTTATGCCTTTAAACATTTTTAATAAATTCCAAATTTTACTTATGTGAGTATTTCTATTAAAAGTGTTACATAAATTATTCCATCCAATTTTTTTCTGTTCTAAAATTGTTCTCTTTTTCTGGGCATCTTTTCTTTTGTAATTAATATAATTTTCAATAGTAGGCTCTTTTCTATATAGTTTTAGTGCATTATATGAAGCAATAACACTTTGTTCACATATACTATTCCACCAGGGAGATGGTGGCCTGCTTATGAAAGTGTTTGTTTTAGTGAGCTTTGGAATTGACATTTCTTTAAGAGTATCTAAATGAAAACAGAAATTATTATAGGTTGAAATAGGATCATGTGATTGAAGTATGAAATCATTAAACATTGTTTTTGAAAGAGCTGTGTATGTTGCCCAGTCAGCTTTTTTATATATAAACCTATCTACAGGGGAATTAAGATGATATTTATCTATACGTAATGAAATCTCTGTTATTGTTGGATAATGGTAACTTCCCATTGTATCATCATGTACAGACCAATCACATAGTGGTGCGAGGCTGCCACTGATGAAGCTTACATCAATGGCAGAAGCAGTTTGTTTAGGGCGATTTATAGTTGTAGGTCTACCATCATTTAAAATACACAAATCTAAGTCATCAATTAAATTAAATAACTCCTGACCTCTACCTTTCGTTGACTGACAACCAAATGCAATATGATGAGCATTAAAGTCACCACTCATAAATATGGGTTTTGGTAGATCATTAATAATGTAGCGGAGTCTATTAATTCTAATACGCCCATTTGAAGGTGGACAGTATACACAGAGAATTGTTAAACTACTATGTCCTGTTGATACAGATACAGCAACTGTTTGAATGTCTTCATAAAATATGGTATTTAATGTATTATACTTAAGGTATGGTTTTATCAGTATTGCAACTCCATTATGTGCATTATTTGAATTTTTGTTGTAAATATTATATCCTGGTATTTTAAAATTATTATCTTTGAACCATGTCTCATTAAGAAGGCAAATATCAATATTTTTTTGTTTTAAAAATTGGATTAATAAAGGTTTTTTACTATTTGCACTTTGAATGTTATACTGCGCAATACGTAACTTGGATTGTGTAGAACTAGGCCCTACACAATCCATTATGTTAAGTTTTTTATTAATGCATCTTTAATAGTTTTAAGATTAGTGGGTGTACTGTCATCTTTATTGGCTAATTCCACCAACGTCTGTACTAGGGCCATAAGTACATCGTTGTCGGAAATTATTTGACTTTTAAGGTCTTTAGAATGGACTATTTTAACTTTATTTACATCTTGTACAGACTTATTTGCAGAGATATTTACAGACTTATTTACACTAACATTACTATTTACAGGTTGTGATTTTGGTGATGGGAGTGGAGGGAAATCTTTTTCATTGGTGGTGACTTGTTTTGTAAAGGCGACACTTGCATAAGATATGTTGTTTTTCTTTTCAATAATCTTCTTTGTTTTAATAGGACATAATCTAGATATCGCAAGATGAGGTCCACTGCAATTTATGCAGCTGATTTCTGTTGGTTTATCACATTCCTTATACAAGTGCTCACCTCCGCAAATACTACATCTTTGTTTACCATTACAAACTTTTGCTGAATGATTAAATTTAAAACACCTATAACACTGTAGTAATGGTGGAATGTATTCGAAAACTCTGTACGAGAATAGATCATATTGTACATTATTAGGCAGTACATTAGATAAAAAGGTGATGCTTACAGTCTGCAATGGAATGCGCTCTTGTCCTACTTTCTTTGAAAACCTTCTTATTGCCACTATTTCATAAATTGAAGAAAGTCTTGTGTAAAGTTCTTTGTTAGATATATTCGCTGGAACAAATCTAATGATGCCAGTTTTTTCAATTTGCGCTGCCGGTATGAACGCCTTCATATTATATTTTGTGAGGAAAGTGGTGTTATTAATAAAGTTATTGGCCGTATTATATTGCTTGAAAATAACTGCTATTTTATTTGCATTCACCCTCTGAATACCTGTCACACCTTTTACATCCATTGCGAAAATATGGTTTAAGTATATAGGGCTCTTGTTGCCCAATCTATCATCGTTTGTGGATTCCACATACACTTTAAAGTCTGTGTTGATTGAGTTTTCCGGATATAGTCTTTTATAATTTGGTTTATAATAAGGTAGATAAGCATCTCGCTCATCGCCGCAGCCCGATGGTCCAGAGCCTACGCCTACGCCTCCTTCATCCGTAGGCCGTGACCGTTTTTTTGAGGCGGGCGGGTGAGACCCGCCCCCCTCGTTTACCTCCATTGCTATTGTGCTTTTCAGCAGCTAATAGCAATATTTTAATTCACTTTAATTATAAAAAATCACTTTTTATAAGAAAAATTTAAAATTAAAGTTGAAAGTCAACCGCGCTTTTTCAAGGTTCCCGCCAGAATCCACCAGAATATGTAATTATCATAAACAGATAATATTAAATTATATTTTAAGTATTTTTTAAACATAATAAAAAAAAATCCTTTCTTTTTGAAAATTAAATAATTACGTTATAAAATCCTTACATACGACCCTGAGAATTGTAGATATAATACCTACATTTAGCTTAGCTGGTAGGTATATCTGTGTTGTCTATTTTTAAAGGTAAAATATTAAATTCCCACTACTTAACAGTTTATAATCAATAAACGCGTTGTAAGCTGTATTGATTTCCGTAACTCTATACTTAAAACCTAAGATAATGTTCGTAGCTTAGTAAGCGCATTTGTGAATGATGTAATTTGCTGGGTAACTTCTACACTTGCAATTATTATAAAGCAATTCTAATATCATTAAAGACTCAATAATTAAGGCCTTGGCCAATGAAAAATTGAATCACATGAGTTTTTTTTTTTTAAAGTAATAGTAGTAATCGTGGTATATTCCACGATTACGTATCAGTTTTTTTTATGCTCCAGATGTCGAGAAACTTTTTTTATTTAAATAAGCACTTTATTTAAGTGTTTTTATTATAATATAATAATTATTCATAAGCGATTATTCTATCTCGATACTTAAATATTATGTAATTATTTTGTTACATTTCTTGTAATAGATGCGATACTTTTATTGCCTTGTATTAGGTATAGACAATTGTTATATAATATTCTTGTCACGCAGACAATAGACATTTTATATAAACCTTTATTTTTATTTTTTTGTGAAAAATTACATTGTAAGTTACATGCCTTAGGATGATAGCAGTTTTATTAAAGATTAAGATTTTCTATATGAAAGTCGTGTTAAAAATTGAATAAAAGACAATGATATGTCAAATAATAAACGTTTTATTTAAATTTAGTAAAAATTAATTTAAAAGAGTCACGGGCATTTTTGGTATGAAACTTAAGACTAACGACTATTAATCCTATATTAATTAGTATGCACATGTGTCACAGCCTTATTATTGGCGCCGTCTAGCCTTTAAATATGCTAGATTAACGTTTTTATCATTCCACGTGTAACCTTTTTCCACAAAAGGCTCAATAGTCTCACCGCGACTACTGACAACGCGGTTTCTACATAAATGTACACTTAAACTATACAATAAAGCGCTTTATTTGCGCTTCTTTATTTCATCTAATAAAGTTATCAAGCTCAAATAAACGCGACTAAGACTAAACGCGATAGGATTGCAGCTCTAGATCATGTACCGCTATAATGAAACATGAATATTTCTAGAATTACATAAATTATATAATAACTTGTTATACTTCAGGAAGTAAAGTTGATTATGGTCGATATTTTTAACATTTAATGAAATTTAATTAATTATACCCATATAAATAAAAAAGCAAAAAATTAAATTAAATTTTTAAATATATCTCAAATAAACATTACCAAGGCATACTTATTTAAAATGTAAACTTAATTTTTTTTAATTGTATTAGATAGTTTGTTAAATAAACTATATATATAAAACCTTGTAAAATAAACTTGAAAATTAAATACAAATAATAAAATATCATCTGACTATGTCACACTGTCGTTATCTCGCTATACAGCTGCGCGTGACATTTTTTAGTGCTTTCAAGCAATTTAGCAGTGAAATCCGGTTCGAAGCACGTTTGTATCACGAGCCTCTACAACTTACTGTTGAATGCTATTGCGTCAGTGTTACAGATTCCTCACAATCGCAAAACATTCGAGTTTCAAAAACAATGTGACATTTTTAACGCTAATTACAAGTATACACGAGCATACGGTGTCTGTACGCCAAGTAAAATAGATACACAAATAAAGACATTTATTGGATAACCCTAAAGGATAAAAGGGGATGTCAAAGACAAAAGCATAAAAGCATTTTATCTATATATACCTTTCTTCGATTAATCGTTCTCAATAAGGATTTTTTTAAATATGTATATATGTATTTCTTAAAAATACGTTACATCAAGCTATAAAAAGTAAAAAAAAAAAAATTTATGCCAGTGTAAACTACGCTATACAAATATATAACTGATTCAGTTACACGAAACCGTTAATGTAATCAACTTGAATACAAGCGAAAGTGATTTCCTCTCGAGTGAAAGAGATTACTCTTTAGTGTTTGACCATAAAGCGTTGAATTTATATTCTGTAACGGAAGGGAGATACGAATAAAAAAATAATCTAACAATATTTAATGTAATTGGCTTATTGTTAGTATATATTCTAGAAAAAAAATATTTGAAAATAAATCTTTAATATCTGTAGAAAATTAATATAAAAAGGTCGTGTAATCGTGTTGAATACGAATGCTTTATTAAAATTCTTCATTAATAAAGAATCTCTACTATATAGGTACATCTATAAATATAATAAAATGGTAAGAAAGTCAAAACTTGAATATATTATTTAAAAGAATACTTTTAATATATATATTTTTTAATAATACTTATACCAAAGATAGGTAGACAGTAAATGTAAAGAAGAAACGGGTAAATGAATGTTATTTCTAAAGGTATAATCGTAGGTATTTTTGGTGCTGTATAGAGTTCACGCAGACAACGTCGCGGGCAGCAGCTAGTACACCATATAGGTATATGGTATATGGTGGATAATGGTGGATCTAGGAGTAACGATATTAGAGTTTGTATAAAGTTAACTGGTAGAGTACATGGGTTAGATTTCACCTTCCGCTTTTTCAAATTTTTATATTAATTTATTTTAAAAATAAATTGACAGCTAGCGAGATTTTATTCGATATGGTTACTGCTCAAACGCAAAATAGGCGCACAGTAGACGTCGAGTTGCGGATACAAGCCCGTGAATACATATATGGTTACTGCTCTGTTCTTATAAGTACACTTTATTAAGTCCCAGTTTGACATTTTATAGCATGTAGTCCTTATCAATACATTTTCAACTCATACTGTCAACATTTATAATATTAGCAGTGATAAGATGTATTAGAAAGTTACGTTATACTTACTAATAATAAGTATGTTTACTTAGTAATTAGTCTTCTCTTAGTTCATTCATAATGTTTTACTGTATTTTGTTCTTTCGTTTAAAATTATATTCAATATGTAGTTATATTTGTCTGTAAGAGATAAGACTATGAAGTCGTGTAAACCTACTTATATACGATTTTTCTCTCATTCACACGTAGGTACGTATGTAGTTTTTTTTTTATTTTTTATTATTTAACCTCAGATTTTTTTATTTATTTATATAAAAACTATCATATATTATAGTAATCGATATGAGTATGTAATCTTATCAATAATAACGTAGAAATATTATTATGACATAATTTTTCTAGTACAGATTTTATAATCGGGCAAAGGAAATTATAGTGATTCAATTACTCAATTATATAATAAAAGTATTCATTGAAATTATTAATAATATTATATCCGCTATAATATATAAATTAACACTTCAGTATCTGCAAGTAATTTATATAGACAGTTGAGTAATTCATAGAGATCGTGGGTCACACAGACCGGATATTACTTATGCCGACTACACAAACTATTGTTATTATATATAAATAAACATATATACATTTAATTAGAATGTATGTCTTATTATTCACGCCTTTACCGTAAAAATGAAGTTTGTTTGTACTTATGAGTGACTTAATCTCGCGCGCTATAATTATAGCTATCCCATTTAATAAAACCAAACCGGTTAATAGGCTCTGAAACGCTATGTTACTTCTAGGAACTAAGAAGTGAAGATTAAGATCGATTAACTCCACAGAGGCAGTATAAAATTAAATAGCAATGCTATTGAAACTTATACGTCTATTTATAGATATATTATGATATAATTATTTTGATGTAGATATATTAATCCCACGTAACTGATGTGAACGTTAAAGTGGTTATTTAAACTACTTTCACTATTATCCTATGGCGCATGATTTCTTTTGACGGAAGAGTGGTCCCATTAAAGAGAAAGCCACGAACAGTTCTTAGAATCGGGTTGAAATAAAAGCTATCATAGTCGATAGGGATATAAAAATTAAGCTTAATTATATCATTAATAAATTTCTTTGTTTCTTTACATACTTAAGGAAATAATTGATATTATTAAGAACTAGATATAGAAATTATTATTACTTTTTTCAAAATAAATTTTATATCGTTGTAGGTAATGTCTTGTCCATTCTTTTAGTATTTAATTATATTAATAAAACTGTAGCACGAATTGTTATCTTTACTCACTATACTATATAATATACTTTAAGCTGTGTAATTAATAGTAGTTAACATAATTATAAAAACTTTTGACGAAGAACTTTTAATGCCATCAAAAACATAACTTGTAAAAAATCCAAGTCTCGCAACTCAGTTCTTCTACCGTAAAAAGTTGTGAGATCCATGTATTACCAAGTCGGCTAATTTATTCAATCCCTACTTAAGGGTTCTTCTGTCTTAAGCTATTACGTAATTAGCTAACCTAACAACATATTATAGTGACCATATCAATATTAAAAATCTTTTATGTTTTAAATAGATAGATTGACTTGGCAATCGCACTAAACAATCTAATTTAATACAATACTCGTATGCATTACTTGTGAGATACATTGTGTTTTCATGCGATTGCCAAGTCAATATATCTATTTAAAATATTAAAAATTTTTAATATTGATATGGTCACTATAATATGTTTTTAGGTTAGCTAATTACGTAATAGCTTAAGACAGAAGAACCCTTAAGTAGGGATTGAATAAATTAGCCGACTTGGTAATACATGGATCTCACAACTTTTTACGGTAGAAGAACTGAGTTGCGAGACTTGGATTTTTTACAAGTTATGTTTTTGATGGCATCTCATTTCTTTTTGTAGATAGTCCTACTTGTTTTCCTTTCCAGTGTCTTCTACTTCTTGAATACCAACAATGAATTTTCTTAAAACCTACGCTCTGTCTTATGATCTTTTCTTATTTTTGTAGACAATCTTCCTCTTTTTCTTTTCCGGTACTACTTCTTGAGTTTCAGCTATTACTGGTATAGATAGTACTGATACGCAAAAGTTTTTTGTTTCTTGCAGGAATACGATTACAGATATAAATACGATTAATAAAATTTAAAAATAAAAAATCTTTTATTTGATCGTCATGTCATACATATTGTGATATCAAGTTGACAATTTAAGATACTTGACAAGAGAGATAAATGAAGTATGTTTAGCCAGAAACAGTTTTATCAGATTGCTGTCGATTTTTTACACCTAATTCTCCTCAAAAATAAACTTTAAAAAAATATTTAAAAAAGTGTATGTGTACTTATATACGCACGTAAGAAGTTATACTTACAATAAATTCATGCTCTGAGTTAACAGTTAGTGCGCGCCATGTATTATAAGACCCTGATAACCCTACCTTGCAGCTCCATTATCAGATCAGACCCTGGTAATCATCTAAAAACAAATTTCTCGTCAAGACGATTCAAACGAGCCTGAACTCGATGTGGTTGTGTCGTTTCATTACAAAGTTCCTATGACGACATTCCAGCTCCATCACCAGACCCTGGTTAATATTGAAAGATAAACTCCTCGTCAAGACGATTCAAAAGAGCCTGAACTCGATGTAGTTGTGTCGTTTCATTGCGAAGTTCATATGGCCACCTTCCAGCTCCATCATCAGACCCTGGTTACCATCTTGCACTGAAGTACTCGTCAAGACGAATCAAACGAGCCCATACTGGATAGATTTATGTCATTTATTTAATGAGTTTCTATGGCCATCTTCCAGCTCCATCATCAGACCCTGGTTACTATATAGCACCAAACTACTCGTCAAGACGCATCAAACGAGCCTATATTCGATGTGATTATGTCGTTTAGTTACTGAGTTCCTATGGCCATCTTCCAGCTCCATCATCGGACCCTGGTTTCCATTGAAAAGCAAACTACTCTTCAAGACGATTCAAACGAGCCCAAACTCGATGAGGTTTTGTCGTTTCATTGCGAAGCATCTATGGCCACCTTCCAGTTCCATTATCAGGTCGGACCCTGGTAACCATCTAAAAACAAAGTACTCGTCAAGACGAATTAAACAAGCGGAAACTCGATGGGGTTGCGTCATTTAATTACAGAGTTCCTATGACCAGATTCCAGATCCATCACCAGACCCTAGTTAACATTGAAATACAAACTTCTCGTCAAGACGATTTAAACGACCCAGAACGCAATTCGGTTGTGTCGTTTCATTGCGAAGTTTCTATGGCCACCTCCCAGCTCCATTATCAGGTCAGACCCTGGTAACCATCTAAAAACAAACTACTCGTCAAGACAAATCAAACATGCCGAAACTCGATGGGGTTGCGTCGTTTCATTACGGAGTTCCTATGACCATATTCCAGCTACATCACCAGACCCTAGTTAACATTGAAATACAAACTTCTCGTCAAGACGATTTAAACGACCCAGAACGCAATTCGGTTGTGTCGTTTCATTGCGAAGTTTCTATGGCCACCTCCCAGCTCCATTATCAGGTCAGACCCTGGTAACCATCTAAAAACAAACTACTCGTCAAGACAAATCAAACATGCCGAAACTCGATGGGGTTGCGTCGTTTCATTACGGAGTTCCTATGACCATATTCCAGCTACATCACCAGACCCTAGTTTACATTGAATGACAAACTACTCGTCAAGACGATTCAAACGAGCCCGAACTCGATGTGGTTGTGTCGTTTCATTGCGAAGTTCTTATGGCCACTTTCCAGCTCCATTATCAGGTCAGACCCTGGTAACCATTTAAGAACAAAGTACTCGTCAAGACGAATCAAATGAGCCGAAACTAGATAGGGTTGCGTCGTTTCATTACAGAGCTCCTATGACCACATTCCAGCTCCATCACCAGACCCTAGTTAACATTGAAAGACAAACTACTCGTCAAGATGATTCAAACGAACCCGAACTCGATGAGGTTGTGTCGTTTCATTGCGAAGTTCCTATGGCCACCTTCCAGCTCCATCATCCGATCAGACCTCGGTAACCATTTAAAAATAAAGTAGTCGTCAAGACGAATCAAACGAGCCGAAACTCGTTGAGGTTGCGTTGTTTTATTACATAGCATTGCATTATCACACGGTTATTATTATTATTTTGGATCAAATTTAATTTGCAAGATTTGATGACAAACATCGGGACAGGTGAAACTAAATAAAATCTTGTTGAGCTGACACATCAGACCAATGAAGTAAGTTAGTGTAATTGCGCGGCGCCTACTAGTTAACTTCATGTTGTCGGTTTTATTATTTTTGTCACTGTGTGCGCGCGTATCGTAAAAAATTACTCTCATCAAGAAGTATAACTTCAAAATACAAAAGTTATTTTGAGTAGTACTTATTTTATTAGTACTTATTATTTCTTTTTTTTTTCCAATTTTGTCTACTTTAATTCTTTTCGAGATTTTGGTAAAATTTCATAAGACATGTACCATTCATGCTTTTTCATTCCGTTGACCATTTTAAAAGTTATTTACTTTTATTTACATTGATTCATCCACTGCATATGTAACTTTGTAATCCTATATATTTATATGAGATTACAAAGTTATTTATGCAGTTGGTGTATCTAGAAAACTGGACCGAAATTGCACAATATTTGAATTTTTCCTTGGTTTATATACTAAACACTAATGATATTCTAAATTTGAAGCTTCTATGTCTGCTAGAAGTGCCTTAGAGTTTTGATGATCGGTCAGTCAGTGAGTGACAAAATTAGAAACTTTGACTAATTATAATTCTTAAACTACTGGTTCAAATTGAATGAAATTTGAAATATACCATGTTTATACAATCCCTGCTTGGGTATTGAAAATTCAGACTTCTAGTTTTATCCGCAACGAAGTTATAGGGGGTCGAAAATGGCCTGAGTTGCTTCGAGAAAAGGATAGTACGGCCGTGCCACTTTTTTTTTTTGCTCGACTTGGCGGAGGCACTGCCGTGCCTCCAGATGTATGTTTAGTTTTTACGCTTAAGTTAAGCCTTGACTAATATAATACATATTATTATTAATTTTTAAGCAGTGTCAAAAGTACACCATGAGATTCACTATTACTAGTCAATCATCTTAATGCCGACTGTTTTGTTTACATACTTATACCAATGACTTATGCACAGACTATTAATAATATCTATCGCTCTAAGTTTCAATAAAAGTGTGATATTAGGGGAAAACAAAGTTTCTAAAAGAAATGACCTGCTTCGCTTTACTAATTTTGATCTGGATCTATGGCATTAAATTATTTCTATAACCAACCTCAATTCACGAGCTAGATTTAAAAAGAAATAAACAATGAAAATCTAGTGCACACGAGTAAATCAAGAGACACACTTTTGTTATCTAGTTTTTATAAAATTCTCATTTATTTTATAAAATAATTTAAGAATTTTAAATCAGTGTCTTGAACATACTCTCTAATAGCGTGAGTGTGATTCAATGCAGTTTCATTGCATATATTAGATTATTTTCTAAATAAAACCAGAAGTAAAATAAGGGGGAGGAACGAACGGCAAGGAACGCGTACCCTTTAGGATTAAAATAGATCGTACGTTAAACTTGTTAACTGTATCGTATTCAAATAGGTACTGAAGAGAACAGTCATGGATTCCCGGTTAATGTACAAGTAAGGCTGTTTTCTTTTTATTAAGAAAATGTCTGTTTTAATAAAATCTAATGTCTTCATGAAACGGTTCAAAGTACAGTCATCTAATCACACTAATTAATTTTAAATTAGTGTCGTTATTAAATATCTAAATTATAATTGTATTTATAAATTATTTGGAAAGAGAATAAAAAAATTAAATTAAATTTATATAAAAATTAAATTATATTAAGTTTTAAGTAAAATTTTTAAGCGCGTCGTTGTGATCAAAGCTGAAATATAATTGCAAATGTTACTAGGTAATTGAAATTTTATAAATATATTACATAACACATATGCACATATGTGTCCACATTATTATAATTACATTCGGATAAGAGTTTCCAACTACCAACTCGTATATATACATATAATTATGTGTGTGATAAATTTCATTTGATCGTAACCTTTCACGTGGTATAACAACAACAATTACGATAAGACTGCCTGTATATAAGTAATTTGACTTACCATTATCATTAAGTAATACCGAATAGCAAATATATTTCTATTACTGACTGTAGTTGTGGCAGGTCATATATCGGCCAAACTAAACGAACAATATCGTGTCGCATCAATGAACATATCAAGGCTGTCACAAAAATGAACCCCAAAAATCGGCTATAGCTCAACATCTGCTGGAATCAGGTCCTAATCACTGGATTGAACTACACAAGCCACAGGTTTTATCATCAGAGCGTCATCATTTCCCTCGACTAATAAAGGAAGCAATTGAAATTAAAAAATATCCAAATTTCAATAGGGAAGACGGTTTCAGAATGCCGAGTATGTGGAATCCGGTGATTAGTTTGTGTGAAAATGTGTCACGGTATCGGTGCTCAGAGTCCAAAAAAGACACTGTTAGTATAGTGTGCCGTAGTGAACACGTGCGTCCGTGTGCCGAAACTAGTCGACCACAACGAAGAAGAAAGAGGGTAGACAGATTTTTCTGATTTGCCACCATCCACCATCTCTGTACGTCAGTCTCCCCGTGATCATGGCGATTGAAACATTGCCGAAATATAGGGAACTCAACAAAGTTATAAACGCGGTAAGCACCCGTACAAATATAAATTTAAATATGAATAGTGATCGCGTTAGTTTAAAACAATATATATTTCTATTAATACTGTACTCTTCTTAAAAGTAATCATAAATATTGTTATAATACTCTGTCTTTAGTCTGGATTGTCTGAAAGAATTCGCTACTTAGCGATAAGACAGCCTTTGTACATTAAAAATACTTTGTATATTTAAGTTTTATGTGTGTAATGGAAAGTGGTGTACAATAAAGTATGTTCTATCTATATTCCTTCTATTACTCAAAAAAGTTAGACAATGACGGTATCATCCGCTAAAAGTTTTGATTTCTTTGACGATTATTAGATTATAGGTAATATCCTAAGTCTTAGCGTAAAGTATGATATATCTCTTTAAATTAAAATAATTTCTAACGAAAAAAAAAACATTGACTTGCAGATTCTATGATTAAGGTCTAAAAATTACTAAGGAACTAAGGAACAATACAGCCATTATTTGCTCTACTATTTTATTATAAATAGATTAACTAGAATTTTTAAGGATAAGATTTAAATAATATATCGATACCGGAAATTTCAATTGTCGTAAACGACAAAATACGAGTTTTCAGTAGAGCCAATAAACAAAAATAATAATTGTTTTTGTCTAATATCTTTTTCAAACAAAGTACTAGGTATATATTTTCTTGTTCTATCCGTATCAATTAACAAAATAAACAAAAATTTAATATTGACGAAAATGAGAGTCCTTTACGGCCCACAAAAATTGAACTGAAGTACTTTAGAGCCACGAAAAATTGGTTACTATAAAGTCAGATCTGTAGTAAAGGACTAATCTTAATCATCAATGGGTAGTACAAGTCATTTCAATCAGAGACTAAGGGGGTAAAAGGAACAAAAAAACTAAAGATCTGGTTAGAAATTCCTATAATAGGTAGTAAAATTAAGTGAAATAAAAGGTTTTATTATTATTATTTTTTTATTAATCAAAATACTCAGTAACAAAATAAACAGAAATGTTATCCTAATAGGAACTCAAAATGTGATGCTATTTTTTTATTTAAATAGAAAGTAACAATTCCGATGTTGACAAAAAGTTCAATGCAAAAATGAGGATTATGGCCTCATAAATAATTAAAACATGACTGTAAAGTCTAAAGCGTAAGCTACCTATTGAAAATTATTTTTACGATACATCATAAATAGTAAAAAAAATCGAGCTAGAGACGTTGAAAATCCAGGTCGTAATAGGCTTTTTTTAAGAGATAGATTTTTTTAAAATATATTAATCGATAGAGCTCGTGACGCTGATTCCAAATATATATATATATATATATATATAACTCATTTTTGGTAAAATGTCCTTTACGACAATTGAAATTTCCGGTATCGATATTATCTCACGAGATACTTATATAAAATTAAATCTCACGAGATAATATTTCTCAATTTTATATAAAATATTTCAAATATAAGCAATATATGTTAAAAGTTAATGACTAAATTGCATGACTGGAACTATTATACGGTAGTTACATGAATAGATAAAACAAAAATTATACCGTTTGTGTTTCTGTTACAAGTCTAAGGTCAGGGTTTCAACTTTAAGATTGAATACATTTATATTATATAATTTAAAATTACACACTCTTCATCTAACCTTTTACTATGCTTTCTTGTGTATTTGTGGTGTGCAATAAAGTATAAATAAATAAATAAATATTCAAGGAACTACATAGTTGTATCTTTTTCTAGTATTTAATAAATAACAATTAAAAAATCTGTATGGTTGAACAATTTTTGTTAAAAAACAATGCTCGATAAAAACTGAAATTCTTTTACCTACTTAGATTAAAGATGGATGAACTGAGGTTAGCCGACTAATCGACTTTCATGCTAGTCGGTTTCAAAAATATCGGACAACTTGCTAACATTGCTGCTTTGTTAAAAAAATTGTTTTATATGTTCTATGTTAATTTTTATTGTTAATTACAAATGAGTCTGACGGCCGGCTGGTCGAGTGGTCAGGCAACTGGACACTTTACGCAGCGGTCGCGGGTTCGAATCTCGCCAGGTGCAGATAATTTGTATGACGAATATAGATGTCTGCACCGGGTCATGGATGTGTATTTATGTATATATGTATTTATATCTTAAATTTATTTCCGTTCCTAGTACCCGTAACACAAGTTCTTACGAACTTAGCACGGGGCTAGGTTAACGTGGTGTGATTGTTAAAAAAAAAAAAAAAAAAAAATTGTGTGTGTCAGCTCCGACGCACGACTGGAGTTTACTCCTTAAGTACGATTGTCTAAACATACGCAAAAAGAGTTTATCCAACTGAAAATAAGATTAATACCATATGAAAGGGTAAATTAACAAATTAATGAAAATAATATACATATATAAATATATATTTATTCATTTTATATACATTTATTATAACTAATCGGCGAAATATTTTACATTAAACTTTTCACAATAGTCAATTTCAGATGTGCACAAATATTTCATTAGGAATGTTGATAAATTATGTAATTATTATTATCTGACAATTATCATTTATTTTTTAAATATTATTTTTCAATATTAATTAGAGCAACATTACTTTCGCACCGCACCATAGGTGCGCGCGCACCGAAAAAGTAACGAGGTCATTCATCAGTAGATTTTACATCTCATATTTTTCTCATACCGGGCGCCTTATATATGAAAATCGATTCTTAAGGAGTAAACTCCAATAAACTCCAATAAAGTCCAAAAAAAAAAGTTTTATAATATGATTAAAAAAGGAATAAAAGTTAAGGCGTTAAAAGTGCCTATACATTTTTTAGTAAAATAAGATAAAAAAGATGTTTGAAAACAGCGATTTATAACAACTTATACATATATAAATATGAGTGAAATAGATATAATTTTATGTAAATAATGAGATGGAATTGATATTCGTTTGAAAGAAACTGTAAATGATATATTTTATCGTCCATATCATTGCAAATGCGTTAATACTAGGTATACATACTGTACAAAAGTAATAACATAACAAGTAATAAATATAATAAAAAAACTAAAGTCAATTTCTAATTAGGTCAAATAAGATTTTTTTCTCCCATATAAAACTAAAATTAAATAATTTAATTTGATTAATGAATTCGTATTTGAAAAATCTTATCTGTATCTGTAATACCAAGTGTAAGTTACAACACACTACAAGTTTAAGAAAATGTTTTGGAACTTGAGTGGATGAATAAAAAGTATTTTTATTAACGATCGAAAATTTGAACTATATATATAAATATATAGAGAGAATGTCAACTTATTATTACTTTATACTTAGTAGGAATTGAAAAAAAATCTACGTCACTCTAATAAGACTAATGTAACTCTAGTCCTTGAACGTCTTTTGTAGAGAACGTCTAATTAACTAAATCTTAGAACATCTAATGTAACTCTAGTTCTTGAAGTCCTTGAACGTCTTATCCATAATCAATTAAATAACTTCCTAACCAAAAATATCCTTTTGAATCCTTTACAATCTGGCTTCCGTCCCGGACATAGTACGACTACTGCTTTGATCAAAATAACCGATGACATCAGGTTAGGAATGGATAACCAGCAGGTGACGGTGCTGACATTATTAGATTTTAGTAATGCTTTTAGCACTGTAGACTTTGATATCCTTCTTGCTGTTTTGAATTCTCTTAACATATCTCCAAATGTTATTGACTGGTTTCATTCATACTTGCATGGGCGACGGCAACGCGTGGGAGTTCAAGATTCTTTTTCTGATTGGTCTCCTATAGTTGCTGGCGTTCCTCAGGGTGGCGTGTTGTCTCCTCTCCTGTTTTCCATTTTTATGAATTCTATTTCTTCTCATATAACTTCTCTCTACCACTTGTATGCGGACGACCTTCAAATTTATACCCAAACTAAAATCTCGGATCTACCTCGCACTATAAATTTCGTTAATAATAACCTTAATAATATATCAAAGTGGTCAAGATCTTTTGGATTGCAAATTAATCCTAATAAGACTCAAGTTTTAATTATTGGTAGTCCTAAATTAATTTCACGAATTTCCTTCTCTGAACTACCCACTGTGCACTTCGACGGTGTTGACATACCATACAGTAGCAAAGCTAAAAACTTAGGAATTATATTCGACCAACATCTGTCCTGGGATCCACAGGTAAGTGAGGTAAGTAAAAAACTGTTTGCAGCTGTCAGTTCTCTCCGAAGATTGCGAAATTTTTTACCCATTCCTACCAAAATTTTGTTAGCACAATCACTCTTATTACCGGTTCTCGACTACGCCGATGCATGTTATCTTGACTTAAAAGAGGAGCATCTTAATAAACTTGAGCGTCTTCAAAATCTTTGCATTCGATTCATATTTGGTCTTCGTAAATATGATCATGTTTCCGAATTTCGTAAAAAACTCAAGTGGCTCCCAATCCGATTTCGCAGGGATACTCATATTCTTCAACTTCTGTACTGTATTCTGTTCAATCCATCAACTCCACCATATTTAAAAGAGCATTTTCAGTTTCTAGGTTGTTCTCATAATCACACTCTTCGATCAGAAGAAAATTTAGTATTAAAAATTCCTCCCCATTCGACATCATTTTATACAAAGTCTTTTACTGTTCAATCCATACGTTTATGTAATTCTTTACCTCTCGAAGCGAGACGTGCACAAACTCTCACGTCATTTAAAAATAAAATAAAAGAATATTATCTAACTCTATAGCTTTGTTTCAGAATATATTAAAGTATATGTATATGCGTATGTATGTAGAAATATGGCTATTTGTGTATGTGTATGTATGTATTTGTATGTGTGTATTTGTATTTATGTCTATATATTTAATGTGTATGTGTATATATTTGTATTTGTGTATGTATATGCATGTATGTATCTATTATATTGTGGATATGTTTTGTACACCCCTACCGTTCTATTTATATCCTATCTACCTAAGGTTGCCTGGAAGAGATTGCTGCTTTAGCAATAAGGCCGCCTCTTGTACATTTCTCTTATAATTTTACTGTGTATTTGTAAAAAAAAAACTTTTTTTGGTGTACAATAAAGAGTACTTGTTGTTGTTGTTGTTGTAACTCTAGTATCGTAGAAAATCTGTAATTGTATTATATATTATGATGTGTAAAGTCTTTCTTGCGTTTATGAATCATAAAACGAGATGAGCCCACAACCTAACCACTATATTTTATCATATATTCAACATCTGGCGGAAAGAAGTGCGTTTGTGTATTTTTAGCGTGTCCATACTACATACTGTATCCGTTTCCTTTAAACAAAATTTATATTACCTGTATAAAGAAGTGTTTGTTGCTTAAAGCTTGTCATGGTAAGGTTTAATATGTAAATATATTAAGAGTTTATAAATATTATCCACGAAAAACTCCTTAAATCTGTCAGTCAAACCGAAGGTGTATTAAAATATTTTTTTACCAAGGTTGTTTGGACCAAATCTTTACTAAACGATAATACGATTATAAGTTATTTTTATTTTTATTCTGTCTAGTTTACTGGTTTTAAGACGTTCGTAATTAAAAATAATGCAATTAGTGATTAATAAAATATATTCCAAATAACTCGAAAGCCACTAATGCAAATCAAAATAGAATCAATTAAATTTTTTAAATAACCAAAATATTAAATGTTAAATATAAAATATCGTGACATTTAGTTGCAGCTTGCATATAAATTCCGTTATAAGGTTATATATCTGGTTCTCCAATATACTTGATTCGATTTCCGTTACCGTCAAGGGCCCGTCTGGCGCCGTCCTGACGCGTTCGAACGGTAATGAGGACAACTACAGCGGATGTGAAAACTACATCAAGCGTGAAGCTAATGGTTCGAAAATTAACCCTAATAGTAATAATATTTATTCTCTAGACCAGAGTTCCGCAAAGTACTTACGTTCCATGTCACACCGGTGGACTGTGGTCGTAATAGATGCCGAATAATGGCACATTGACAACCGGTCTAGTGTAGTTGTGCAAGTAGTAATTCAACGCCGGCGATCCCGGGTTTGTTTCCCGCTCCGGACAGATTATTGTATTTGCACAAAGATTTGTTTCTGATCGGGTTCTTATGTGTCTTCGCACCGTGCCTCGCAAATCACGTTAAGCTGTTACTCATGGTAGGGAAAAATATCCACCAACCCGCAGTGGAGCAGCGTGGTGTATTAAGCTCCAACTCTTCTTCAATATGGAGAAGAGTCCTTTGCCCAATGTCGTTAGACGTCAAGTAGTGTCAGGCTGATTTAGTTCAGTTCAATGGCATAATTTTTCGGAATAATAAGGATCTCTCAGTTATATTTCGTATGGCAGTAAAACTGGTACGAAATAAATAGACTTGTCAAAATAATTATTCTATGAAGATGAAATCTACGATATTAGCTATAATAACTAATTGAAATGATTTTTAACGCTCCTTTTTATTTTAAAGATGTACTTTATCGCGCTCGAGAACACTGCTATAGACGACTCACTCTGATTCACGTGCGCTATATTTCAATACCAGTCATATTTATGAATATTAAAATAATAATATAGCTTTGCCCATATGAACTGTGGAACCAAGTTTTATAGATTATCGTAAATAGATTTTTAAAATTGGATAGTAGATGTTGAGATTTGGGCCGTACAGACAAACAAACTTTATTATATTAATATAGATAAATCGACGTAACAGTGTCAGTATGTATGAATTAATTCCATATTCTTGGAACTATCAATCGTTCTGACCGTTAGTATTTACATGAAAAATAACCACTGAATTGCTTTCAGAACGACATGACTGTATTACTTCTCGATTTAGCAATAATTTGATATATGTATTTCGAATACTTTAAATAAAGCAGATTGTAGGCATTTTTATTCTATATATTTAGTAATTTTCCAGTTTATGATAAAATGTTATTTGTTTACAGTTTATATGGATGTTTACTTATCGTAATGTTGTACGTTTGTAGTAACTACTAATTGGCCCTGAAGAATTATTTATTTACAAACAGGTCTATTTCTATATTTTCTATATCTAGCAATAAGCGAGCATGTCTTGTATATGGCATTGTGTTGCATATAATTAGGATATGAATAATAATATTATTTATCATTTTTGTTTAAATTAGTATCGGATGTAGTTTATTATTATTTTTTAAATATTATTTTAGTTCTATTTACTTTATATTTTTATCAACAGATATAAAAGGTGACGACTTCATATCATATAATTCATTTAAATTTTATTATGTATTTTATAAATACAATATGTTTTCTAGCAAGGATTATTTTGTATAACTTCAAAATTAATTAACCCACGCGATTTATGTAAAATATTCTATATATTCTAGTTATTTGATTAATTGTTTACTTATACTAATGAACTCGGTAATAATTGTAATATATGTAAAGCATTTCTAGACTTTGTGGTTGGCGGAAACAGCATACCAACGTAGCGTAAAAACCAAGATAAATATTAAGTCCAGACGTATCATATTAAGTAAATAATTTTATAGAGTAAATAATATTCATATATTAAAAATATTAATGTCTTTGATACGTTTTATTAGAAGACGCGCCTAAGAATTAAATCAAATGATTGGTAAACACACAAAGGTACGTTAGAACACATTTAATGTTAGAATGTTTGTGTTAGATTTTATTTTTGTGTAGTTAAGTTATAACTTATATATATCTCAGTAAAAATCTCTTAGTAAAAGTAGTAAACTCTCTCTAAAAAAATAACAGAAGATAAAAACAAAAGAAGTTTCTTTTATGAAGATAAACTTTTAACAACGGTCGAAATAAAAAAGACGCCGAGAACAATAGAAATAACATCCATAAACACGTTTTCAAATAACTAGAAACAATAAAGTAACATATTTTATTACTATGACTGGACTAAGTGGCATACAATACTTAAGTTAATTTCAAAAACTTTATAGATTACTATATAGACGAGTATATCTTCCCCGCGGATCTCTTATAATATATTTCACGGAACCACGACTAATTTATAATAACATAGAATTCAAAAATCGCCGGGTCTAAATAATTACTGGATTTATTGTAAATAAATTTCTCACTTATCCGCTTTATTACCTAACATACGTGTATAAATAAGGAAAATTCTAATTTAACTGAAAAACACAATTATATCGCCGTTTACACATAATTTTTTTTATATAAATATATGTAATGACTCCTGTTCTGCAAATAATAATTTTTCATACTGTTCTCTTATATTTACGCGAATTGTTAAATTGTAATTTGAAATAAACGCGATAAAATCCGTTTTTAGACTTTTAATTAAATAGTTTTTCAATTGTATATAACCGACTGTTTTTGTACGCTCTTATTTGTAATATGTAAAAACCAACTTTAGAGATCGGTACTCTGGAAAAACCAAACAGAAGTGCTACAAACGTTGTGGAACCGATCTTGTACAAAAATATCAAAGACTTCTATGTATACTACATAGAAGTCTTTGAAAAATATAACTTTATTCGAAATGTTACCTATTCAATAATATTCGTATTTACTTAGTGTATGTCTTGTGTTTCCAGATGGTCTAGTCACTAGTGGATAGATGTGATCGGTGGTCAAGATCCTAACTTCAAAAACCTCATCAAAGGTCTTACTAACAAAATAAAATATCGATAGAAATTGTTTGTTTTGGAATTAATTCCGATACGTGTAGCATTCAACAATTCACAGTAGATCGGCTCACTGGATTAATTTACAATCTTTATATGTATAATAGAAAAGGCTTTCGCTCAGTTATGAGGGTTTTCACACTTCAGCACAGTATGCATTGTCATTCATTGCATATCGTCAGATATTATTTATTGGCGATAAAAACTTTTCTTTAAAGAAATAATCTTAACTGAACTTTTAAATATATTGTAAAGTTTCTTAAAGTTAAACAGATTTCATAATCTCTATTATATTTGCTGAACTCATTTTCACATATAAATTATAAATATATATAATTATCAGGGCTGGATTTAGGGGAGGGCAACCGGAGCTACAGCCCCGGGAGTCGGGACGTCCGAAAAAAGAGGGGCCTCCATAACAGAGATTTCGGAAAAAAATTAAAATTCAGACTAGTAAACAACTTATCGATACTAAATTATTTATTGAAAAACTCTACTGAAAAAGATTAATCATTTTATTTGGAAAATAATTTGGGGCCAAGGGGCCTCCACTCCTTTGTTGCCACGAGGCCTCCAGACCTTTAAATCCGGCTCTGATAATTATGACCGATATAGATATGATAAATATATTGCAGATTATTCAGAACAAAAGCACTTTTTTTCCGAAGTGTACCTTATATAAGGGTTTTGAAATAAAACGTGTCAAAATAATCAGTGCATGACTTATCCATCCAGAGGCGAATAGTGCAAGGAATGGTTACGATATGCCGCTTACGACAACGTTGAGTTTAGGTTTCCCAATATATGTTGTTATATAGTAACACTTTTAGAGAACAAAGTGACTCATAAATAAAATAATTTTGCTAGCATATAATGCTGTAATGATTTAATAACTACTTAAACGAATACTTTAGTAACAACTTTTTATGTTAGACAAATTTTAGCATTATTTTTAAAATTAAAATGTGTTAATTTTTTAGTTACTAACAAAAGTAATCATCATTTATCAAAATGTTGCTAAATGAGTCATATCTGTGATAACAATCTATCACGCTTTTAAAAATAAGGTTAATAGGAATTCCCCTTAAATTTTACGCGTAGTAGGTAATAGATAATGTTTTAAAATAAACCTGCAAGTTCGTAGATGTAATGGCTACCTTAGTGAGAGATACACACTTACTGAAAATAGACAAAATGAATATATAATTTTAAGTTACTTCAACTAGACCATTCTGACCATTCAATACAAAATAGCGCTGACGAGCGCTACGATTATATTTTAAACTAAAATTGTTAAAAATTATAGCGCTGTTTCATTGCTGGAGTTACTAAGTCAAGTGTGCCAAGGTAGGGCCGCGCCACTCAATTACACTGTGGCGTACATACATAAATAGACAAATTTTTCATTGCGAGCCTTATTACAAGTGACTTAAGAGCTATAGTTACAAGTTTCATATTCGCTTATCATTGAGTAGTAAGTCGTTCAAAATTTCAAACTATAAATAAGATTAAAGTTTGTATTTCGATAGAATGTTTTTTTGAATTTTTTGAATCTTCTGAATGTTTATTTGTTACTTCTGGTAAAATCTTTATCAAAAGTCAGTATTATTTTTATTGTTGTTAGAAAGTCATAATCTGCAAATTACGATGTTATAAAAAATTAAAAAATATTTTAATTTTATTAAATTTAGCTCTATGTAATAAAAGTAAGTTGTAAAAGTTATAGGTGTTACCATTAGTTATAAGCTACCAGTTGTTAACCAAACCTCTTTAGAATCCCTGTTGATTTTTATCAATTAATCAAATTAAATATTACAAAAAATAATTAAAAGATACACAGAGATACACACAACAAGAAAAAAAGATAACACACACAGTGGTGGTCGTTATTCCTTTTTAAAATTGGGTGGTTCTACGAAACTCGCATAGTTTCATATTGCTTTTTTATATTTTAAATATTATGCAGCCGTGTCCTTGTAATCATTTTATTTTAATTCTATGAGTTTTATTGCTTAGCTTTTGTTTTATAAAGGTCGCATTCATCGTGACCGTCTGTTAATGTTATAACATTTCATTAGTCATAAGTCATAACCATATTAAAAGGTCAAACGAAATAAACAACCTATCATTTTTCATACATTTCAAAGTTTCTAAGTATTAATTAATAAAATAATCATTGGTATACCTACTAATTTTTGTATTTAATTATCCCTATTAAACATTTATTTACCAGTTAGCAACTTATCTTTTATTTCTCATTATTTAAATTGTATATCCTTTATTAACTGTATAACAAATTATAAATAAGTACACTGACTTTTAATAAAGTTCATTAAATAGGTACCACTTATCAGCTTTATATTTGTTATATTAAACGATAATAGCTATCTTCATTGGAAAAGTCTACTGCGCAAAAAAAAGATTAATACTGACATTAGAGGCAGATTTTATAAAATATTTTATCAACTTACATTATTAAAAAGCAAATTAATTAAAATTATACTGTAAGAATATTCTGTTTCCTATGGAAATATATTTAGGATATATCAATATGGATATGTCGAAACATACTATGTAGTTATGTACTTAATTATGGCACATTCAACTCCTTTCTTCTAAAATTTTTAAAATTTAAAATACAAAAATTTTAGTAAAATCTATTTAATTTGTGTTTCAAAAATGTTAAGGTTTTGTCTTCATGTTTTTGTCTTTGGAGTTATACTATTAAAACCATCATTTATTAAGTATAAATTAAAATTTTAGTAATTCCAATTCTACTTAAGTTTTAGTAAGCATCGAAAATTTTATTTAATCTTATATATAATGGCGCTAGTGACTGGGTAAAACAATTTAAAGATTTCTTGAAAAGATAAACGAGAAATATATTTTTTTGAGTTATCAAGTGTTTCTATAATTATAATAAAGGACTATTTATAAAGTATAATTATATTTATAAAATATAACTGTTGGTTGATACCATTTAATTTAACAAGAACTTATTATCTTATTGTTAGTATTAAAATATTGTACCACAATATAATTTTATAAATAGGTATTGATAATAAAAATCCCCTGCTATTTTCAAATGGGTAAAGGAAAAATGATAAAAAAATCATAATAAAGTTTATTCACATATTACCTACGCTATATAACGGTATTATTTAAAAGGAAACTATGTAGGAAACTAGTATGTACCAAATATAGGTTACGTTTGATATAATAATACAAAAATTATAACATACATATTATTTAAAAATAGAATCTTTAATATTACTCAGTCGGAAACAAAAAATTGTGACTGAAACGGTAGGTACGCCATTGATAATAATTAATTACTAGGAAACACTATAGCGCTTGCACGCGTCTGTGGTGTGATCGTTCACCCGACACGTGATCTCGTAACAGCCATATAGTAAGTTGCTAACTCGCCATCGAAGTCTACAACAGGGTGAAGCATGAAATTGACCTTTGTTATGACATGAAATGTATACTTACGATGGTATCATGTCTCAAGATTATCTATGAATGACCTCCTTGTGCCTCGTTTGTAACATCAGCGTTGATATTCGGTTCAAGATATTAGGTACATTTGATATATCTAGAGTTCTAAACTTATGAAAGTTGGAGAAAATTGGACCAATTGGAGATATATGAATATGATTCAAAATATAAGACTACGATATACTTTTATTACATAACGGTTAAATTTAATTTATATACGCTTAGGCCATTACAAAAGTTTAAAACTTTGAATATAAATGTTTCATTATGATTAGGTAGTAATATTTTCCTGATGCGAATTACGATAAAAACGTTATTTAGCTGGATTTATTTTTAGGGTATATGCTCGAGGAGTTTTATAATTATAAATTTAATTACAATTAAACATTTATTATAATTAAATAATAATAATATTTTAAAATCATTAAAAAAACTTATAATTAAATATTTATTCAGTGCACGTTTAGTGATATTTGTATGATACAAAATTTAATTCAACTTTTCATCAGTAGGTACATTACACTTAATATTATAACAAGTGTAACATGTACTGAAAAAAAAACAAAAATACATAAAGAAATCCAACGGTTTTTCAGATACCTAAAAATGTGGAAATGAGGAAAAAATTTAAAGCATCGTTAAATGTCAAGGAAAAAGTCTTATTTTTTAATTTCGACAATTTATTCGAAGAATACTAAATAAATAAAATAAAATATTATATAAAAAATACAAAATTCATGATAATTTCCGTGTAACTTATTTTTATCATAATTATACTGTTTTATTACTATTTACATATACGGAATTTCGCAACAGAAGTTTGTTACGTAATAGAGATAACTAATTAACAAGTAAAAATGTTGAGTATTTGTCACAATTTTTATGACATAAATAATTAATTAATTATTTTAATCATAACAATTTCTATATTGTGAATTTTGACTGTGTATGTACTTTTCATATCTATTTGCAACACAAATAAAAAGCTTGGACGTCTATCGATAGAAATAACTTAAAAATTTTGCCATCTTTAATCTTTATTTTAAGGTTTATTTTAAAGTTAACATATATAGCGAAAACCGATTTTATGAATTTATTTGGTAACATTTAATTTTTATTTAATAATCTTAAATCCAAACGATTGTAAAATCTTTACCAGTTGTGGAAACATTTAGTCCCAGAATTCAGCTTATGTAGGTATGGATTTCTACGAACCGGTTATAAGTATAAAATTTTGCAACGTTCAAATTTACATTTGTAATGAAATGAATCACACCAATAAATGCTTTATCTCTTTCTCTCATAATATAAAATATTTTTATTTGACGGTGACGGAAAATTAAACTTTACCCAACGGTGATTAAACTCCTATAACATCAATATATCATTAATGTGACTCACATTAAGTTCAAGCTAAATTACTATAAATAATAACAATTTATACTTTAGCACATTTTTAGTAACATAACATCTTTAAGGAGTTTCCCACTGAAGAACGTATATTTTATAGATACATCAAAATGCCATTATCATCCAGGTTGAAATATAGGAATATCATAAAAAAGATAAATTACTTAGATTAATACGTTTACTTTATCTATTGAGTTCATATTCACATGCACTAGTTCTAAAAATAGATCCGTTAGATCAGTGTTCGGCTTAATCTTATCGTTAATCAAAATGTATCTAAAAACAGAGACAGATTATACACTTGATAAATATAATTCCTCTTTTGAAAATTTCTGTAACCAAAAAGAAAATAGGTACTGAATATATCTAATATATAAAATTCTCGTGTCACGGTGTACGTATTTGCACTACTCTGAAACGGCTCGACCGATTCTTATGAAATCTTGTGTGTATATTCAGTAGGTCTGAGAATAGGACGTAAACTATTTTTTATACCTCTAAGTGATAAGGGTGGTTCGGTTCACCTTAAAAAAAAAAAAAAAATTTAGACAATTTTTTTTAAATATGATTTGGCGTCAAAAACTATTTACAACATTAAATTTTCACCCTTCTACAACCAACCCCTATTTTTTAATAGCGATATTAGTACTTTAATAATTTTCTACTCTCGGCCGGCGGCGGCCGATAATAATTGATCCTACTATCAATGGTAACACTCTCCTACCCTTACTATTTTTGTTGCATCTACCAAATTGGCCTGTGGATCAGTTCCAATGAAACTGTGTGGCGTATCTTTGGTTTCCAAATTTATGAACGGGATCCAGTAGTTACTCATTTAGTCGTCCATTTTGAAAACGGCTAACGCGTTATTCACGAAAGAGACAGTACATGGTGCAACGATCTAACGATAACATTCAGCAACGCTATGTACAATGAAGCATGATTGTTTTCGAGGATCTTTACATTGTCATTGCTGATTTACCACTCAGTCATTTCTGTATGCATTCGCCAAATCGAAGTGCATCTGATCTAATGAATACAGAAGTAAATCGTGAAGTTAGTTATGTTTTATTTGACTACCAAAATATTCACTAGAAATAATTTATATGGCAAAACAACCTTTGCCGGGTCAGCTAGTTTTTTTTATAAAATAGATGTAAGGTACATTTATCAGAACAAGTAAAATCAATAGTTTCATATGTAATCAAACACCATATTAAGAAACATTTTTATGTAATGTGCATTGAAAATATTATTGTTTACGGCATTGTGATTTGTGACTCACTCATTTGCAGTAGTTTAATTGTGATAAAAACTATTGATATTAGTGGCTGAATAAGAAAATAAGCAGCACTACATAATACATTTGACGTAAACTTCTTAGTAACTACAAACTGTATGTATGAAATATCGTCGTTATCGTTACTTTAATAGTAGTTCATCCCAAGTTTATACCTTGTTAAATTATCTGATCTCAATTATTTGCATTTATTAGAAAGCTTTTTCTAGTCCGTATCTATAAAACCGGAAGAAACAGAAATTCTTTTAAAAAATCTCTACTTAAAAACTAGACGTATTATCGTGAGTACTATAAAAAAGCAATTACAGTAAATTTAGTACAGTATCTTTGTAATTTTCTTAAAAACTAGTGAAATCGTTTTTAAGTAACTGTATAAGATATAATAACTTATATTATAAAGCCCAAGAGTTTGAGCAAGTTTAGAGGATTACAGGATTAAAATGCTGTGGACCTATTGTACCTCACGTCCTGACTTACGTAATAAAAACAATTTTGACAAACAATGTCAAACAAATCATTGAACTTATTAAACAAAAAAAAAAAAACTAATAAAAAAATATATCTGCAAAAAATTGTTTTTAAGTTTTACACTGTAAATATGTAAATGTGTGTGTATTGTAAATGTGTGTTGATAACATTGTAAAATAAACGAATTTTATTCAACTTAAAGAATTTAAGAAAAAGAAATAAAAGTCTCAGAATTAGGTCATCTGCTGAGTCTTAAATGTTTTCTTGTACTGAGATTGGAATAACTGGCACTTAATTTTATTTTTTGAAATGAAGAAAATATCGTTTAAATATTTGTATGAAAATTTGTTGCTTTTCTATTTAAAGATATGACTGATATGCCTCAATGTTATTTAAGAATAGAAATCTTATCATTTTCCAATACATTGTTTATTGCTACAATATGATAAGAAATATTCGCATAATAACTTAGTGTTTGATTTTGAATATCGGTCATTATTACGACCTCAATTAGCTCGAAGAAATTTATCTCGATAGAAATTATATATGTTTATTTGATATGAACACACTCCATTTTATAGTATTATTTATGAATTAATATAGCCAGACTGTGAACATAAAGATGTCATCTAGTTTCCGTGAAGATGGTTAGTGGAATTATTGTTTATGTTCAAAATAAAAATACTAATTTTTAACAAAAACTATCGTGGAGAAGCTGCTACCAACCAAAAATATTATATAGGTATAATAAAGTTTGATAGTATCTAATTTAAAATAATTATAACAAGTGCGTGTCGGACTCGCCCTTGAAGGGTTCTGTAGCAGCAAGTAACATCATAATAATAAAAGCTCTTGTAGTTCCTTGTAACTTTAATCAATGTTTTAATAAAAGTGTATTTTTTTTTTAAAAAACTACATACTAGATCTCGTTCAAACCAATTTTCGGTGGAAGTTTGCATAGTAATGTACGTCATATATATTTTTTTTAGTTTTATCATTCTCTTATTTTAGAAATTACAGGGGGGACACATTTTACCACTTTGGAAGTGTCTCTCTCGCAAACTATTCAGTTTAGAAAAAAATTATTTTAGAAACCTCAATATCATTTTTGAACACCTATCTATAGACCCCAGACGTATGGGTTTGAAAAAAAAATTTTGAGTTTCAGTTCTAAGTATGGGGAACCCCCAAAATTTATTGAATTTTTCTATTTTTGTGTGAAAATCTTAATGCGGTTCACGGAATACATCTACTTACCAAGTTTTAACAGTATAGCTTTTATAGTTTCAGAAAAAAGTGGCTGTGACATACGGACGGACAGACAGACAAACATGACGAATCCATAAGGATTCCGTTTTTGTCTGCGGAACCCTAAAAAGAACATTCAAACACTGACTAAGAGAATGTCATTTACCAATATTATGAATAAAACTTCGGATTTTTTTGTCTTGATACGTAATTTATAGTTGTTGTAGAGTTCTTTTTATTATTATATATTTCAAAACTCGTTTACTTTTTTTCTTACACTTATTTTATTTTAAAATTTGAATTTAATCTATTACGAGTGTACGTACAAGGAATAGGAGGTATTTTATATAACAAAGACATGCATCTTTGTCTAAATCCAATAGAGAATCACTTGAAGAAACCGATGGTTGGATAAAATTAAAGTATTATACCTTTTCTCCTCCAGATTTTTTTTCGACTCATACAACAAAATTTTAACTAAGCAAATTTTTCCCAAAAAGCCAAAACAAAATAACTTTTGGGTTAAAAAATAAAACACTTTCGGTATTTACATAGTAATACAACAGTATTTTTTTTTTAATGGTATGAAAATGAATGAACAAAAAAGCATAAATATATTTCAACTATTATATCTGATGTTTATCAAGTAGTACGCAAAATTGACGACCGTTCTGGTGTAGTGGTGCGACTAGTTGGCAACTACTAGTTGCCACAATGCCGCGCGCAGGGGCGGTTGCGGGTTCGATTCCCGCTCCGGACAGATATTTGTATTTGTACAAATATTTTTTTCCGCCCTGGGTGTCCTTGTGAGTCTCCGGTCTCCCCACCGTGCCTCGGAGAGCACGTAGAGCCGTCGGTCCCGGTTGTTATCATAGACACCTGATATCGATCGTTACCCTTTATAAGGAAATTATCCGCCAACCCGCAGTGGAGCAGCGTAATGGATTAAGCTCCTACCATGGAGAAGAGGCCTTCGCTCAGCAGTGGGTGGTTTACAGACAGATACAGTACAGTATACCTACAGTACGCAAAATTACCAAAGTCAGATATTATACGAGTAATGATGAAATATAAGTACCTAATTGTATAATTAATTCATAATAAAATTAAATATAAACTCATATTAGTTTAAAACGAGTTAATTTAAGGTTATATACATATAGAGAAATTTTTTTTTTATTAAAATTGAAATAAAACGTTGTTCGTGTCACACTGGAGAAATAATTTATTGGCTGTGGAACGGAATGGACGTGAAACCAAACGGAACACTAACACACGGACACCAACAAGAAATCTCAAGTATTTTCACAAACTCGCTTGCTTCCTCGTGTATCGAAACGAAACTTACGTTGCATTCCTTTCTGCGGCGGAGATAATTAATCTTAAGATTGTTAAAATCATAATAAATATCTTCATAGTAACAAACTCGTCGACATTTGAGACAAAATATTATTAATTTTTTTTTATCTATTGAGTAATACAAGAGCATCGTTCTATCAAGACGTTGAGGCACAAAAACGTCAAGGGCAACAGTCGGGTCCAGAATCTTGACCCCGTAACGGACGCAACGAACCTCGTTGTTGCCACGCGTTCTGAGTATTTCTTTACCTGATTTCTTTTTCATTATCTCTAGAACTTATGTATATTATTATTTCTTTAAACTATTCATCCTAATTTTGTAAAGAGCAAATATTCGTTTGTATTCGATAAACGATTGAACATTCCTGATTATTCCACCATTAGAAAGGTATCAGAATGGGGAACAAAATTCACCGCTGATGGAACCGCTGTGGACTTCTTCAGTGTTGACGATTAGGATACTCACGAAGTTTTAGTTGTACCTAGTATTAATTATAGTATAGTAAGTAGTATAAACTATTTTTATTAATGTATAAAAATTTAAGTAAATAAAATAAATTATATAAAAGCAGTAAGTGCTTAAAAGTTACTCATTCCCTATTTTTGTGCTTAGGGAACTTTTTTTTTTTATTAACATAGAATATACTTCAAGAAAAATAAATTAATACAAAGTTATGAGTAGAAGAAATTGCATTAAAAAAACCGTTAATGAATAATACAATTATTAAAGTAGCTATTAAATTTTTTTACATAACTTCGTCATGCTTTGTTGGTTTGAGCTAAGGGTACATACCTACCTACCTAGAAAATGTTCAGGGACTTACGTCTTATTGGTTTCTTTATAACGAGTATTAAGATGAAATAGATAATGTCGGACAAAAGGTCTTCCGAAAGCTTAATATATACCAACTTAAAACGTTAACAAAACGTCCAATCTGTAATTTTGCCCACGTATAAGACATTCGTGCTCGAAGTGCAACTACGAGAAAAAATTTATAGATTATACACTATATCTAAAAATAAATTGTATCAGTGTTGACAGTTGTGTGGCTTAAAGTTTGATTCGCTTTGGGTAAACTATCGCATTTAAGTCAGACTCATTGTCGCGTCAAATAAGTATATAAATTGAAATTTTAGGAACCTTAATACAAACCAAACAAGTCTAGATAATAACACAAAAAAGCGTTAATCATTTATCCATTATTGCTTTATCTTCAAAGAATCTCGCAAAGAAATTTTAAAGCAACATATCAAAGATCGAGAAATAATTTGAATAAATAGTAAACATTTGAGACTATCGACGGGTGAAATGTTTTCTTATGTATTTGAGAAATAACGCGTTGTTTACTTTTTGGTTCCAATTTGATAGAATATAGTTGAACCGAAGCCAAATGTACATTTTGCAAAATGGTGTAATAATAACCCAGACATTGCTATACATTCCTACTGGTACAATATAGTTAGTGTCGCAGTCTGGCCGTTAGTCACATGACGAAAACGTGAATACGCTGAAAGGACATGCCTCCCTGACGGTAATATAAATGAAAATACAAATCTGACAAATATAATAAAACCAGATGTAACAATAGAAATGTACATATTATTGTACTCGATTGCTACAGCTTGTAACGTCCATCTCCTGGGCAAAAGAAAACCGTTGCAACGCTACTACTCCTGCATGTTGGCGGATAACATGTTGTAAAGTTTCGTTAAAAATATGCAAGTTTGTGTCATCATTGTTCATGTCATTATTTACTGCTGCAATTTTAAAGACCTTAGCGTTGAAAATTCAGCGGTGCTGAACTGAATTAGAACCTAGAATCGTCTGGTATTTATTCACGTGATCTATGCAGCTGATCAGCACCAGAAATTATTATATATTCTGTACGTCATACGCGTACATATTCAACAGTTCAATTATAACGTGCGCAGTAAATCGTTCAGTACACTCCCTCGAGAAGACCATTTATCAATTGGAGTTGTAATTCATGTTATACATTATTTTTATTGCGCAATATTATCTTTATTACAAAGGGAAACCATCATCTATATATATTCAAATAGACCTGACGTCAGACCACCGAAGTCTAACCTAAAAAGAAATGGGTCAATACATCACTTTCGCTAAACTTACGTCAAACGTACACTAAAAAGTACGGTTATGCAATGCGAAAACTAGTTTTTTTATGTGTAAATAATCTATAAAACCTTTTATTGGCCAGCTTATTAAACTATGTTAAATAAAACTTTTTTTTTGTTTGTTTAATAATTGTTCTAAGTAGAATATTTTAATAATTGAATTTCCAAAAGCAAAACTGTATTTTCGGCGACCCCATTTGTGAGATTTATTATTATAGGTATGTAACTGAATACAGCATACGTGTTCCCAAACTAAAGTTCCGAGAAGAAATGAATGAGAGCGAATGAAGAGCATATTTATTTTTATTTTATTTTTTCAAGTCGCAAAATAACTCTGATCTGACTGTGTGGTCTACAAAAACTATAATAGGTGGTTTCTGTTAAAATCTTAATATTCGATAAAGATAATGATATACTCAATGATATTCAAATAAACTTACTAGAACATCATTGGATATACTTGATAATATGATAACATTTAAAATACATACGCAATCCGTGACACTGCGTATTATATTCTAAATAATAAAATATACATATATTATTATATAGATATGAGTTTTGTCTTACGGTCATGACTTTAAGGTAAGAATAGATCCCAATAATAAATATGTATATCAATATTACACCTATTTTATTTAGGTTTTTTTTTTAGTAACGGTACAAATTATATATATACTTATTTACCGTTGACGAATATTATAACTTAAGATGTTTCGCGTTTCTATACTAGTATGATACCAATAAAAGACATTTACAGTTTTTGGCGGAGCACATTTTACATTTAAGATATTATGATCACCACATGATTTGAAGATAAAATTTTAAACCTATCTATGGTATTTTCTTTCTTTCAATACTTATTGTTTTTATGTCCTTTCAAATAATATTTCAGTATCGTATTAGCTATAATATACTGCGTCGGCAAAGATGTGCCGAACATTATTTTCGTTTATCTTATATCCTTTTACCACACCTATTATCTGAAAGAAGTCTTTCTTTTAGCGATAAGACTAACGATTGTATACTATTCCTTTGTTTATTTTTTTATATATTGTTTGATGTACAATGAAGTAATTTTCATTCTTTCATTCATTAGGTATATTTGTTGGTGCTTTTAGGTTAGACTTAAAAGTTTATTCATAATATATGTAGTAGTAATTAATGAGACCGTATAGTGATTACAATTCAAGCATCGAATGTTAGAGAGGTGGGTACCTACGAGTAAAAACGTAATCTGTAACGATGTCGGATGTCTGATCAGTTCAAACAACATAAAGGCTTAAAAATAAATGTTGTGTTTCTTTTTTTTTTTTACAAAACAATGATTTATTGATGAGAACTTACATGTAATTCGTCAGCCTAATGATTCATTATTCAAATTCGTAACTGTATATCGTAAGAAAGTAGAAAAAACTGTTTAGTTTTAAAAAAGTAATGTGGTTTTGTCTTTTACTGGTCAATCTTGTGATATCAAACGAACGTTCAAGTATCTAAGCAAAAATATTTTAGCATCATTTTTTATATATTACTTCCTAAATTAATTATTTTCGTCTGTTGATCTACATATAATTAACATATTATACTCATTTCACACAAATTCAATATTATTTATTCAAGTTTCGAATATTATTACAAGTCTGAGTTTCAACAGTACATATTTTAATATATTAAAAGGATCAAGAATGTTGTTTTTATGACATTTGTCTCGGTGTAGAAATATATTATTTAAAAAACCTGTGACATCTAAATCTGTACTTCGAGGTGTGATACCACTAAACGAAATTAACAACATGAAAAAAACTGCTTTTGCGTTAGTAAAATGTTATCGATCAAACATTAATAATATCTAATATTGTACATGAATATTGATGTTTCCAATAATGCTAGCGCGCTGTGTTATGTAATATGCTTCAAACTTTTAAAGATAAGGTAAATAACTGTGCGTGTAAGAACAGGTCAAAAACCGTTTTTTACATAAAATTTGAGTTGAATATGTTACTATTTAAATAAATATCCTAATAAAAAATATAACTGGTTATCATTTTTATTTTTGTTGATTTTGATTATAATCGAACAACAAAGCGATAATTGCGTTTGGGAAACGACTGACACGTCAATGTCACACAAACTAAACACGCACATAATTATAACGCCGCGCACCAAGATAATAGTGAACTGTGATGTCTATAAAATTTGTAATTTTCCATGATTTTCTTATCGAAAAAAATAGAACAATAGTTTCTTGTATAACAAAAATTTTGAGCGAGGATTTTTTTTTTTAAATATCTACTCAAAACTAAATAGTGTATTCTAAAAAGTTTATATTATGATATTCAATCAAGTAAATAAATAAAATATATTCAGCATTTAAATTTATAATATCGCATGGAAACAGCTAGTTTAACATTTACAAATGAACATATTGTTATCGTATATTTTTATTAAGAATATTGTTCGCTTAGTTGTAATAACTAGTGTTGTTTAAATATATTTTTTTCACTCAACAGTTGAACAAATTTATTTGACGAAAAGACGTAACGTTTTTGTCTTGAAACGTTTAAACAGCCGTAGCCGGTTTAAAATAAATGGAAGGCCGTACCTACACTACGCTATATCAATCAATCATCGGAGTATTAAAGAGCGATATATCAATTTCTTTTGAGGTAAATTATATATTTATTTTTTTAATATGAAAACCAATTATACCGAATTTATTCAAAACTCGTCAATAATGGTTTCGATTATAACAATTTAACATCATAAGGTAAGTTACGATTGTCTTTATAACTATTGAAAGATTCACGATGACAGTACATAATTATGAGGTTTGTTTTATAGTAAATTCGTGACATAGTGTTAGCTTCGCGTCATAAGCGAAAATAGTACTTATTTCAATAGATATGGAAACTATAAAGGCGTGAAATTAATCGACGACATTTCATTTACACGTGATGGTTGTTATAATAATAATACCCACTTGAATAGAAATCCTTGCGAGATGAATTGGTGATAATTCTATAGTACTCTATTATAGTATCTCTCTAGTACCTACATAAAGGAAACTAACTATTAGAAACAATAGAAAATTGTTACGAAAAAGAAAAATTAGAGCAATGTTACCTAATAAAAGACAAGTTATTTTAGAGATTTTTAATATTTGATACTAACATTCGTAATAGATTATCCGTAATTTATAATAAATGGATTTACATCTCTTAGAACACACAACTTATATTTTTACTATTTAATGTAATGTTAATCTAGATATGGCAAGCGTACAACCAAGTATATAGCAGATACCTACTTTCACTTCTAAGAAATTATTTTCTAATATCTCATGAGTTTCCTCTATTCATAAGGAAGTTTGCATCAATTTCTATTTTATTTCCATCAAGCTGATAAATGTTGAACGTAGGTAGGTACAACATTACATAATGGAAATAAGAAATTTCTAGAATTTTAAAGAATACGATAGAAGTACTAGCTCTTAATGTTTGATTAATATTACTATGTTATATTAATACGATAACTGTACATTAATTAAACGTAAGTTACAATAGAAAACAGTTCGATCGGAATAATATAAATAATCGACCCTCTTCTAGTAAAATAAATGACATAAAATTACACGTTTAATTTACGAAGACCAATAAACGACTTTAAAATATCTTAAAGAGTGTATTCGCAGTCTTTCTGGTTTTAACATAAAAGTAATTACTTTTATGTTCCGAGTACATTTTTGTTTTCATATATAAACCAATAATTTCAAATGGAAAGCGTCTTCACGATTGACTACCTCCTTTAATATAATGAATTGGGAGAGATTTTTTTTGTTTTTTGCTTGAAAGCACGAATCGTGAAATCAACGGAGACTATTTGAAAAAATCGACGGCAGACGGATAAAAGTTTTTTTAAATATTATAAATCGCAAAACTTTTTGTAGCGCTAACTAGACTAACTAATAAGCGTTGTATATTAAGAAACAAAATACTGTGCCTCTATTTTTTTTAAATATTTTTTAACCAACTTTAAAAAACTCAACAAAGGATAAATATATGTACCTACTATTTGGAAGTCGGACTGGTAAATCATACTACATATTTATTGAGGACGATTTATAAAACATTCCATTACAGCCAATTTGGCAGGTGTCAAGCGGGGGAAATTGCACGAGAGATGTAACATACAGACAGAGTATTATACATAATTCATTTCCGAACTTTAATTCAATACATCATTTTAAAAATAAAGTATTAAAATAACAATTTTTGTTTACGAGTCTCGGAACAGACAGTCTGGCAACATGTCTGATATCTATATATAACATAGTAAAGGGGAAGAGGTTATATGTTTGTTTGTTTGTTTGTTTTTTTCTTTTGTTTTTTTGAACGCGCTAATTACGGGTTTACATAAGGGCTTTGAAAAAATATTTTTACGTTACCAAAGATGAGATGTTTCATAAGGTATGTTTATTGTTGTAGGTAGACTTTCTGACCTGTTTTAAAAACAGTCTAACTAACATGGGTGAAATTGCATAGGACATCTAGTCATTCTACTTCATTTTTAATCATAAATGTTGCCCATGATCACGCGATCTCTTTGATATTTCCAGATATTTTTTTTTATAAAATGACATGTTTTGACGGCGTTTTCGCAGATGGTGCATTGGTGGAACTTATAATTTTTTAAACTGCTTTTTTTCTCATATATACTTATATGATGGAATTTATGCTGTACGTTTCAAAGCGTATAATGAAGATTGGATTTTTTAATAATCGTAGCAATTTAGAGAGAAAAAATTTTGGTTAAATTATCTGGAAACCTGGAAAATTTGAGAAAAACTATTTTTTTATGTATAGTATATACTATGTAGACCTGTACTGGTATAAATATAATGTGACAATCTGTAGGTTGAGCTGAATCTGATTTTATTGAATTAAGATATATTTTATAATTACTACTGCTTTAAAATAATATTAAAAAACTGTAACTTCTTTATGTCAAACATCATTACTTCAACAAGAAATAGAATTTTGTACATGTTTATATCATTATTACACAAAAAAAAAAAAATATTAAAGAGGAAATAATACAATTAAAAAAATTGCTCTTCGAAATCATGTCATTGTTGTTTTTTATATAGAACTGACGCTAGCCAATTTCGTGACTACATTATTATCTGGTTTATAAATAGTGATGTAATATAAATACCTGGCTATATAATTAGCCAACAGCTAAAACAATTTAGGTATTGTTATACTATATATAATATTGAGCTTAAATAACTTTTAGATTGTCTGAGAAAACAATAGTTATAAACATCGAAAGCATAAAAAAATATATATAAATAGCTGAAGCTTACAAGTAAAAAACTACGAGTAAAACTTTCCCCTTGTTTTCAATGATAGCCTTGATAGCGTCACCAGGTGAATTTATCCCTTTTTAAAATTAAGCAATATTTATAAAACAATCGTTACTAACAATAAGGGGTCGAGTGCTTTTAATACCTAAACAAGTTTCGTAATAAGATAGTTAACGGATAAATGTCAATCCTGCCGGACCAGGTTTGCGGAAGCTGGTCGAGGATTAGAAAATACGAATATAATTGTATGTAGATGTTTGTTCCTTGCAATTACACACCGTCCAATCTTATGCCATTCGACTTTTTACTATTTATAAACTTCCGCGGCATTTCGCAGATTAGAATTAGATATTGGCAGTGCTTTATATTATATTCTAGAATATTCTGATCGTTTCAATATAAAATATTTTCAACCTTCATACTGAAATAAAATCGTTTGACATATGCTTACAACGTCATTACTGTATAATCTAAATCTTGCTTGTTTCTTCCGTGAAACAGCTTTGCTGTGTTTCGGAAAGAAGGGCAAGACAGGCAGTGTAATTACTGGCACCGAGACTTAACATCATATGTCTCAGGATACATAAATGAGTTGGCTGGGCTAGTTCCAGGTAAACTAGTTTATGTTCACGGGCGACGTCGACCACTTACCATCAGGTGGCACGTCTGCCAGTTTGCCTATCCAACTAACTTAAAAAAAAAATAGCGTTGATGTTAGATTAACTTCACGATTAGGAATATAATTGTGTCCCGTAACTAAGGATTACCTATACGAAAATTACATTTTAGATATTTATGGGATAGATAGATTTTATAAAATTTTGGATTATTTATGAAATTAATTGGAGTTAATTTGCGATACGTCACACTTTTAATGGAATAAAACTCCGAAAACGCAAAAAAATATATATAATAATAATAATTACATACAGACACGAAACGAGTGAAAAACTAAAAAAAATCACTAATTGTCGGGTACCGTAAAAATTAAACTATAAACCTCAATATAAAAGAAATTAAGATAAGATAAAAATCTATTTAATTAAAAATATTTAATTAGAATGAACCAAATGGCGCTTTCTTGGATAAGTGTAGAAAAACTCCCTTAGTGTAACGGGCACAATAAAATTTAATATAAAATTTATTTACGATATTAAGTCCAGTGAGTTTGTTCACCTGCATGTTTGTGTGTTTCCGTTGGGTTCAATGACTCGCAATAAAGCGGTCCTCTCATTTATACCGTGGTACGGCCTGACGGCATTTGGGGCGTCTGGGACACGTCTAAATTTGTTTACTATTTTATTATTTCTTGCATTTTAATTTGTGAACTAACTTATTCAATAATATTTTTTTTTACGATTTAGTAGGTATAAAATTTGAAATATAGGTATTTAAATTAAGTTACAACACTAAAACTCGACTTCTAGACTGTGTATCAAAATAAAAATACACCAGATTTTAAGCTAACTCTCTGGAAAAGTAGCTGTGAAAACAAAGTTGAATCAGGAAACTATACATTCAGTCAAATAATCAAATAAAATCCTTTATATTTGTTTTTTCTAAATATTAAATATTTTATTGTATATTCAAATGTTTTTAATAAAAGCTATATAACACTTGGTATTAGATATTGTGGAACAATAGACTACTTAAAATAAAATAATATATATTTTTTAATATTAACTCGTTCTGCTTATAAATAAGCGTTATTTATTTTGATTCTCTATCTAAATTGTTGATACGGGTCAATATTAAACGGGTATTTGTGATACAAATATACTCATTAATTGAATTATTAAATTAAAATACTCATTAATTGAAATATTAATTGTTTTTTTTTTCAACTTTTTTCACAAGACACTTTTTAACATACTTGTTAAAATTATTTGTATTATAGGACCTGACCTTAATAAGTAAACTTAATTAGGCACACGCATATACTTCTGAATCGCAGCGTGACATCAGTTACACAATCGTCGTAATATTTCATATAAACGGTTAGACGAGCCCAAATGTCAGCATTGACGTCAGAGGGGCGGCATCGGTACTAAATATAGGTAATCCTTTACTATGAGCAAGGGTATAAATGACTGATGATGCGTTACGATAGATAATGCTTACATAAAGGTCGACCCCAGTGGACGGTGAACGTACCTAGGTTTATCTAACGATAAAAATATTCCTAGAAAATGATAAAACCCTAATTTTAGTTAACCGTGATTAATTTCCATAGAATTGAGATGACATTCTTTAAGCTTATATGTATATATACATCTATACTAATATAATAAAGCTGAACAGTTTATTTGTTTGTTTGTTTGAACGCGCTAATCTCAGGAACTACTTGGTTCGAATTGAAAAATTATTTTTGTGTTGGATAGCCCATTTATCGAGGAAGGCTATATAGGCTATAGAACATCACGCTACGACCAATAGGGGCTGAGCAATAATAAGAAATGTTATGTACAGAAACGGGAATAAATAATCATTTTTGAGAACTTTCGTTGCGTCCTTTATTATTTCTCTTCTCAAGACATTTTTTAACTATAGTTCCACTTTTAAAGTAAATATAACATCACTCTTTTACCGAGAATTTTCGAAAAATAAAAACACTCAATAATATGTTGAACGACTCTGAAACCTCAGACCCTTTGCACGGCAGTAACGCTTGCGACCACTCGACCAACGAGCCGGGTATATCTACTCTTATTGTTAGAGTAATTATTTTAAAATATTTAAGTACGTTTTTCCTCAGTTTAACGCAGGTGAAACCGCGGGGTACAGCTAGTTTGCAATATAAATAAAGAGTAACTTTAACTATTTTACGAGTACGAGCTCGTAAGCATGAAAGTAGTCATGGTTTAAAATAAAAGTATTAGAAAGACCAGTACGATTTTATATAGAAATATATTATTTTGTACTATTTTACCACACAATAAATGTTATGAGATAAGAATCGCAGAAATATAACTCAACACGAAAATCGCTTTATTTAAAACATCAAAGTGCATGTAAAACGTATATACAGTATCGTAGCTGACCTTAATTGCTTCAGTGTTTCACATAATGTCGCAATACGATTAGAATATGCACTTCTATGCGTTCTAAAAGAAATCAGATCAAAATAACCATTGGCAGAGACTAGAGAGGTTCTGACGTCAAACAACCCGATCCTTAACTGCACTCGGGCCCTTCGACGCACGTGTGACCTACTTACATATTTATTAACGATAAACTCGCAGTCGGATTGATGCCAGTACTTTTAATTTAATTCAATTTTAATTTTATAAGAATATAGGGAAGAAATCCATTCATTTTGATATAACTAGTCATAACATAATCTAAATGATTATATTTTTTAATTATAAAGTTTATTTATTTGTCAACTGTCTGTAACGTGTGTTTCTTTCTTATTAGCTATCAAGAAAATAAAATTAATTAATTAAAAATGAATGAACTTTAACTCTTCGTACTAACGTTTTATTATCTAATTAAATAAATACACAAAATTTTTTAGCTAATAAAGGAGAAAATGGACGTTATCTAAATGTTTATACTTTACCTAGTAACTTTTTCAAAGTTAAGTACTAAAAAGTAACATTAACAATACATCTATTATATTATATATATGTATTTGATTGCCAAAGTGAGTATGAGTTTCTATGTAGATAAGTAGGTAATTCAGTTTTTTTCGAATGCTAGCAGATAAATATATATTGTGTTGAATTTAATGTTACCAACGTAACCAAAATGATTAAAGCTTTGTGTATAATTATAATTAATATATAGGACTATAAAATCTACCTTAAAAACGTCTGCGTATTTTGGGCGCAAGCCACGGTTTCCCGCAATGTACGTTTGAATAATCGTTTGTTTTTGATTGTAGTACATTAAAATATATTTTATTGGAATGATATTGAACCTAAGCATTAGGGAACAAGAGTTAATTTTAAATATAACTCGTTTAATGATCCAAGATAATAGTCATGTTTAATGATTTTGGAGGATAACGTTCGTTTCTATCTTCGCAAATCAAGCGCACCGTTTCAAAGAAACCGGCGTCTGCTTTGTGTCTATTCCGTCAATGTTTGAATATTGCGCATTTCGATTAGTCATTGTTTAACAATAAGATATACCTTCGCGGTAGTTATATTTTAATTGGAACATCATGATTTGTATATAACAAATTAGCCTATTCAAATAATAACTTAATTGTTAATAAATTATATATGCTAAAACAATAAATCCGGTAATCCGGTAATCCGATAAAATAAATTATAAATATATAATTTTTTTTCTTGGGACTTCGTATCTTTTCATTAAGAAATAGTTTGAACGAAATGTTTAAGTTTAATGACAATTTTATAGTAATCATTCAGATGTTGTAAATTACCTAAAAATTATATAGTAATAAATATTTTTGATTAAATAAGGAAAAATTCATTTTATGAACTGAAAGTGAATGAATTTAGCGGAAATGAACAGCGGGACTGACAATTTAAAAGTTTGACTGTCCTGCCCTAACTGGGAACTAAATGTTAATAACATATAAATAAAAATATTACAACCTAAAATGGGTTCATTTTGACGTCGTAATATATATTACAATATAATACAATACAAAAATATCATATTATCGACTGCTTTTTACAAAGAAAATACGCAGTAGTTAGTGACGGTGTCAAGGTAAGGTGGCCAATGACGTATTGTGACGTCACGCACCATATCGATCTGCCTATAAATATACCTTCAGAAACGTTGTTAATAATATTTGTAACTTGATATTTATGTATATAAATTACATTTTCTTACATTGCAAAAGTCTTTAAAAATTATATTAGGTATATAAAAAAAGTGTTAATTAATTATATTTTTTTGTTTTAATTTTAATGTTTCGAGCCTCACGTGATTAATGGAAGATCCCTAATTTCATAAACAGTAAGCAAATTACGTCATGAGTATCTGTCGTATGTAATTGTGAGTTGCACGACGTATTGTAGACGAATTTCTCGTGATTCCTAACGTAACGTATTAAGTACCATTTTCTCTTGACAAACTGTCTCTACAACTCAAAGCAATTGCGTCTCAACTTGCTCTGCGTGAGTCTTTCTCGTGACAGTCTATGACATTGTTGGTGGAGTGACATCCTACGCAATACGTTTTTAGCGTCACCGTATAAAATATCAGTATATTTCCTAATTCTCTTTTTGTTTTATTTGTCTGACCGTGGATTAAAATAAAGTTTACTAAACTTTTTCCTGGCATGCTGTTGTTTTTTAAGTAGACATCTATTCAATAAATATAGCATTCACTTTTTTCATACTCTTTCGATGTTCAATAATAAATAGATAATTGTACTAATATTATAAGGAATAGTTCGTTTATGTGTCTGTTTGAATGCGTTAATCTTAGGATATGAAGGTACGATTAAAAAAAATAATTAAACAAGTGCGAGTCGGACTCGCCCATGAAGGGTTCCGTAGCAGCAAGTAACATCATATAAAAATTCTTGTAGCTCGTTGTAACTTTGATCGATGTTTTAAAAATATTGTATTTTTTTATAAAAAAAAACTACTTACTAGATCTCATTCAAACCAATTTTCGTGGGAAGTTTGCATGGTAATGTACAACGTATATATTTTTTAGTTTTATCATTCTCTTATTTTAGAAGTTACAGGGAGGGGACACATATTTTACCACTTTGGAAGTGTCTCTCGCGCAAACTATTCAGTTTAAAAAAAATGATATTAGAAACCTCAATATCATTTTACCCCACCCCACACGTATGGGTTTGATGAAAAAAAAGTTTTGAGTTTTTAGTTCTAAGTATGGGGAACCCCCAAAATTTATTGTTTTTTTTTTTCTATTTTTGTGTGAAAATCTTAATGCGGTTTACAGTATACATCTACTTACCAAGTTTCAACAGTATAATTCTTATAGTTTCGGAAAAAAGTGTCTGGACGGACGGACAGACAGACAGACATGACGAATCCATAATCCATAAAATCATTTATACCATTTGGCTACGGAACCCTAAAAAATAATGTCTGAGAAGGCAAATGCCTTATGGACGAGGGGCTATAGATATAATTTTATATAATTCACGACATCTTTATAGCTATATATTTTATAGCGTAATTATACTAGAAACAAATTAATTATTATTATTAACAACATATTACTTTTCTCATATATACCTTTATAAGCAGTATTTCATACATAGCCATAAATTTACTTATAATATAAAATTATTAATATAAAGTTATAAAAAAAAAGTTAATAAGTAAATATAAAGTTATTATTTAAACCTCTGAAAAACATAACGTGCCTGCGTAAACCATCTACCAAAGTTTTGTTCAAAAATCGCTTAGAATTGTCTTTGTATACCTATTTAGCATGTAAATGGAACTCGATTGTTTCTGGGCCAACTAACTTATCAATAATCATTTTCATGGAAAATCCGACAATAATGCAATTCGTTCCTCTTCGACGGCAAAACAGCGTCCTTTAACGTACAGTATTGTATTTAGAATATGCTAATACACATTCGTAACACATACGTAGATATTTATAGTAATAATATATGAAGTAATAATAATTATATGAAATAAATAACTTGAAATAAATTACAAGCAAACCGTGCAGAATAACTAAGAAAAACGATAATACGTTTACAATTTTCAATAAGGTTTTAGTGTGAGTTATATTTTATAATAATCAAAAAAAAACGTTATACTTTATTATTATTTTACAGCTTTGGTAATATATAGGTACAAGTACGTCGCATGTTTAAAAGACGTGTTACATATTATGATTTCACTAGTTATTAATTTTGGACAACATTATATTTTTTTTATTTGTACTAGTTGTGCCATCATGGGTAATGTCTACTTTACAGAAGATAGGTTAATATATTATATAAAGATACAACAAATACGACTATAAAAATGTATATTTGTACGATAACAATTTATAATAACCCTGTTGTAAACAATATATTCTTAAAAATAACTTTTATTTGAACTGAATCAGCCTGTAAACAACCCACTGCTAAGCATAGGCCTCTTCTTCATATAGACGGGTTGGAGGTTAAACCATCACGCTGCTCCACTGCGGGTTGGAGGATAATTTCTCTACCATGAGTAATGGTCGTTATCAGGTCTTATATCAACCGGGACCGACGGATTTACGTGCTCTCCGAGGTACAGTGGTACGGTACAAGAACACATCTAAACCAGAAACAAATATTTGTACAAAAACAAATATCTGCCCGACTTTACGAGTAATTTAATTTTTTTTTAAATAATATACAAAAATACAAACAAATCTGTATGCTAATGTTTTCTTTATCGTAAATTATAAATACGTAAAACATTATCATACTACATTTTTTTTATTATAAATTTTGTAATATTATTTAAAACATAAATATTTTTTAAATTTTACTTTAAAAGACTTGAGGAAATATTTTATCGTGTTAGCAAATAAACATACTAACATTCGCAATTCATTACGGGTTTTCTTCCTGGTCAGCTCTAGTACGACCTTGTTCAATGTTTAGCTACGTTGACTGAATATGTAATAAATATAATATGCATTGAGATAATTACTGCTAAAGCGCTATCAACATATTGACGAGACAGCAAATTTCTATGAAATGGCTCCGTCTTATGTGGGTGTGGTGTATTTTCCTTCCTCGTTAAGCGTGCCATTATTTGTTTGGAAAATGCTAAAATATTTTCGGAATTAGCACAGATATTATCATTATAGATATATGTAATCCATGCTCTTTATACATGGCTTTTAAACTGTTTTTTTTTTTCAGTCTGTATTTTTTATTTTCGCTTAATAAATAATTATTTAAATTTAATATTGAAAATAAAATATTAATCCAAGGCAAAAAATCACATCGTATTGTTAGTTTGCCAAACTTATTATTTCTAATATATTTTATTAATTTTATTTAATTTCATTCGTTACATTACATTATGTAGGGGAGAGTTGGATAATACCGCGCGTTTGATAATTCCACGCCCTAGCATATTTCAAAAACTAAATGCTAATTGCGCTTTCCAGTCCTTAAAAATCACAGTCCGAGTCCTCTACCCCTCCCCGTGCACGACGCTAATTTACTCGGAGCAGCGATTAAGACACATCGTGTCTTACAAGTTTTTACTCTCGTTCCTTATGATTTCGCGGGCATTTTTGACAAGAGGTAAGCTATTCTATATTTGTATTGTAACACATTGATTACTTTTATTTTAATCCTAACATATTATAGGATTAATGACTAGATTGATTTTAATACACAATTAACTTGACTGTATTATTTTGAGGTTATAAAATGAAATAACAGAGTTTGTCAATTCCGCGCCCAGGGCGTGTACGAGTGAAGACCACGTACCGGCAAGCACAGAGTCGGACGGCCATCCACGAGATGAACAGACGACTTAAAGAGAGTCGCCGGAAGTCGTTGGATGGAGGCTGCTTTGAACCGGAGTCGATGGGGGGAGGCCTACGTTCAGCAGTGGACATCCAATGGCCGATATGGTTATGATAATTAATCTAGTCGTAAAATAATAATTATATCTAGGTATAGAAAGGAGTCTATACTTCTTTTTCTACGAACGAGTTTATTCAACGTAGCATTTTTTTTTTAATTCTAAGTTTACTGATAGAAATTCACGAAATTATTATGGGCACGGTTTTATCAAACCTTGGCACGATATTATCAGACCAGTCTGATAATACCACGCTTTCCTGTTTTTTTATTATTTTGCAATAATAAATTTTTGTTTATTTTTTGAAATATTTTGCCGTGATGTATGCGTAGCTAAATAAATTCTGTACTATTTACTGCATTTTTGAATATATATATCGAACCTTCTCCGAATTATAGGTCCAAGTTCTTAGAGGCTCGGTAATATCCAACTCTCCCCTAATACATATTTTATATTAGACATTTTCCGTATGTTACCGTTTCTGTGAGTACAAAGTAAAACTAAAACGTTACTAGCAAATTTTGTTTATTTAACATTAAAACAGATATTTTCTTAACAGTGCTACAGCAATAACAGTTCAAAATAACTTTTAGCAACACGAAAACCCGAGAGTTGATGTTATCACCACTTCAAGTAAAAAATAGCTCAATAAATACAACAAAATTACCTTTCGTAAAAGTTTGTCTGTGCGTATATTCGTTCTTCTGTTGCGCATATTCCGCCAGTTCTTTTTTCGTCTTGTACAAACAATCAAGACGATTTTAATGATTACATTGTACAATATTTGTGTGTGTAGAACATTTATAGATACCATACGTTTTTCGACGAATGAACTGATGTTTGAATTTTTCATTTGAAATGATAAAAATTATGTCGATAAGTCATACAAGACTCGTATGTAATCAATATATTAATTATGCAGGCGTTAGTTTTTGTGCAATAATTAACGCGCTATTCGAACCAGCATATTAAACCAAACGCAGATGGACCACCGGCATTAGGGTGCCTGTCCATTGAAGCGGAGCGAGCGGCGGAGCGGAGGAACGGAGAAATATTAACCAATAGGATTGCAGAGCCCTTGTCCACTGAAGCGAAGGGGTGATTTTTTGCAATCCTATTAATACAACATTATATTAATGCAACCTAATAATTGTGATCAAATACGGTCGTCGGATAGCTGTTAACAATAGTCGGTGACCAAAAACGGTTGCTGAATACAACGAAATAGACCCAATATTAACTCGGCATTAGTTTGTTTTCCACCCATATATAAGTTTAAGTTAAAATACTATATTTAGTCTACATTAATTTTATTTAAAACTGTTAATTAAGTTTAGAAAATAATAAATTGATGAAATTAAACATGCACAAACAACATTTTTTTTTTTGTTAAAAATAAGTTACCTCCTTCTATAAAACTCTTGTTACATATTTAAAAAAACATAGTTACTAGGTATAGTATAGTAACTATAAGTATAATTGATATCTTTTGGTACAGTTTCTGTACCATACAAATTTGACGCTAGACCTAGTTTTAACTGTGCATGTTTATATTAAATAATATTATTTTTCTAAAAGTATATAAATTAATTTTTAACGCATTTTTCGTGTAATATTAATTGGCTGTGACATCAAACAAATTGCGTCGTAGCAAAAACAAAAATAACCAGCAAACAAAACAATGTACTGGTAACCTTAAATAATAGAAACTAGTCTAGTTTTTAATCCGTTAAACATAAAGCTTAAAATGCAGAATCATTAAAACGTTTGACGTACGTATCTCATTCACAGAATTAATTGCGACCATCAATTTATCGCAGGAACTATTAAATTAAAAACGTTAAACGGTGAGTTTTATGTCATTGATCCGACAAAGAATAGTTATGAATTGTATGTGGACCATATCATTTTACAACATAATTGTACAATTGTTCCAGTCAGTAGGTATGTAGATAGTCGTGGTTTTGAATTCAGAGTACGACAGCTGAGTTTTCCTCAAAAAGTAAGTAAAAGTAAAAGATGTTTACTTGTTTTAAAAGTATATATGACCTAAGTAGTCGTTAAGAAATTTGATAAAACTTATTTTTATTCTTTTTCCAAACATTCTTCGTCAACCTTCCGTTTCATCATACAACGAGGTAGCTGCTCCAAGCCTTTAAAAACTTTTCGCGACTGTCGTTCATATTCTTCATCAAATCACTTCATTTTTGAAGTGTTATTACAACTACTACTATACAAGAAGAGAGAAAGACAATTTGTTTTACAGATTATTTAAGTCAAAGAGGCTTTGGATTTCGAATAGCAGCTATTCATTGAATCAAACCAATAAATTTTTCTTATTATTGACATTTAAGAAAAAAATAAACATGTCTTTGAAATATTTGTGTCTTAAAATAAAACCACAAAACTTTTAACGCTAATTATATTTTCCATCTCATAAAAGTCATTTAAACTGTCATTGTTTAATGAGCAAACTGAAACAGATATTTTTAAAAGAGAATCGCAAAAAACAGTTCATATATTATACATAAAAATATCTATAAGATAGTAATATGGCGAGACTTGGTATAAAAATCGTCCTTGGATACTATAAATAAATTACAATACAGCAAAATAATGAGATTATATACACGCGTATTTAATTTCATTTGTTCATTTATATAAGATATTGTAAAAGTTTTCTTTTTCAGTTTTATTTATTATATTATAATTATGACAAAAAAAAAATCGTAACGGCGCTTTTATCCGCCCACCTACCTTTATATAAAATTAACATTGTTTTTTACACATTTTAACAATGTTCCACTGTTGGGAAATGGCAAGTAAGATATGAAGATGAAGAGTGGAAACTTAATCCGCTACGCTGCTCCACTGCCGATTGGTGGATGTGGTAACGTGTGTTAACTCGGAATACGTTTCGAAACATGTAGATTTCTCACGACGGTTTTTTTGCACTACTGAGCGAAATACAAATTTTTAAGAAAAAAATAGTGCTGTATTATCAGTGGTGCTCATATTTGAACCTGCAACCAGAATCGATTTATGTGTTCTATCCTTTTTGCCACCTCGAACCTCTTATAATTATTATTATCATAAAACAAATAACAATTATTTAATTCCATATTTATTATTTATTTATATATTTATTTTATTTTATGGGTTTAATGAACTAATACACAATGTTCACATAAACCCTTTGTTTACACTACAATAAAAGAATTATTTTCCTTTATGTCCAGGATAATTTCATGTAGGAATTGGAGCCCAGCCAAAAACTTATTATATGGAAGTCTTTAGCGAGTGCTTCTTTGTATCTATATTTACAGTATTAAACCATATTAAAGTTTAAAAGAAAAATTGTATTTTAGTATTTATCATTGGTCAAATAAATAAAAAGATTTTAATTGAAAATAATAAAAAGAAATTATTTTGTTTCTGTAAGCTTGACGCACGTATCATGTATGTCTAACGAGAGCAAAGAAAAGGTAACATAATAAATACCTCTAATAATAATAAGGTACCTCTAGTAGCGGACCCGACAGACGTTGTCCTGTACACACGTTTTAAATATGAAAATTTACTCAATGCGAACTATAGGAACAAACTAGAAGTAAAATAAAATATTTTTGAATATTTGACACCGCGATCGCAGCACTTTCTGCCGGATAACATCACAAAATCAACAAAAATTTATATATAAAAAAAAATTAAGTAAAAAAACATTTTTTAGCCGAATTGTGAATTCTCGAATCCACTTCAGTTTTCTGCTCTATTACTAACCTATAAAATGTAATATTTCGCCCTGACTTTTCAGTGTCCGCCACTATTTCAAGTTTTCTTACTAATATAGGTAACTCATATTTAATATATTCAGTATTATTATTTTAATCTTGATGTATTAAATTTATGTATTGCCGATAGTTTGTATTTACTTGGCTATTAAATATCAAACGAATCTTAAGTCTCAGGTGAACAGAAATAGGAATATAGCGAAATATAATATTCATTTTATTACAATGAATTAGCTAGACGGCAATCAAGAAACAGTCAAACTAATTTCGTATATATATTTTCTGATCAAATGCCAAGAGCAATATGAATATAAACTAACGGGTTATTCTATTATAGATTCGAAGTTTCGCGAAGGAAAGTTGAGATGAAAGTATATACATTGATATATATCTACTAAATAGAAGTTTATGCGCCAAGTATAATTATTTAAAAAAAAAAAGTTGTGTAATCAAATCTCAGATAGAGCCTAATGCCTAATACTAATTACCTATATTAATTAATAGTATTATAGTTAGTGCCTAATGCCTAATAGTAAATTATTATTGAGGACGTAGTTATCTGGTGAGAAAGAACTTTGTTAACAAATACTTACTTTCGATTATCAATAAACAGTAAGAACTGTCGTTTCTTTCTCTTCTCAAATTTTACTCTTCAATTTCATACTTTAGTAAAAATACGAAATATCTGGACATCAAGATTTATCCATTCGACTGACACCTGCTTCCCGCTCTAGGGTCGTGGGTTCGATTCTGGCCCCAAATCTGGGTATGATATTTATTTATATGTTTGTATAAGGGACCAGTCTTTTGGATCTCTGATAAAAATGGGCGTCCCACAGGGATCAATTCTAGGCCCATTTATTTTAGTATGTTGTATGTGTAAGTTATCTGTGATATTATATTATTTGCTGACGAATCATCACTTATTTTAAAAGTTGATAGAAAAAAAATTAATACATGCTTACTATTGCGTCACAGTATATTTATAATAATATATATATTGTATATTCATAAAAATATTGAGTACTTTGACAGAAATAGTCACCATAATAAAACACGAGAGGGAACAATAAAATTGTAACGCCAAGTTTCAAAGTAAACGTTTTTTTAATGGGCCAATGTACATGCATATATAATAAAATCCCAAAAAAGATTTTACAATTGCCAATTAATAAATTTAAAGTTTATAGTAAAAAATCTTTAATAGCCAAAGCCACTTTTTTAATTAATAGTAAAAGCTACTCTGTATAAGATTAAATAAATTACAAGGATGTGGATTTAGTAGCACGGTCTTTCATACAGAACATATGACTAAAATAATGTTTCAATTGTATGTGATGTAATGTATTGACGGTTTAAAAAAAAATAACTGTTGAGTTTCTTTCCGACTCTTCTCAGTAGAATCTTTATACCGAATCGGTGATAGCTTCACATTAACTATAAATAATTTATTTCAAATGTTACAGAAGCCTACTTTATTATCATAATTTTTTTTATTTGATTTATTAAAAAATTATATACAAATTTGTAAATAAGTCAACTACGTACGGCATATCTAAATTAAGTACAGGCATTAAGTTGAATACCTCAGGAACAAACGACCGTGTGTGTATATTAAACATATTTCAATATTTATTTATTTACTAAGAAATAATTAAATTATTCCATACAACAACACATTAACATTATTGGACAGCTCTTTTACATTGTTTTATTAAAACGAAATAAACACAGAGTATGTTAATTTATTATATGATAAAATATGAGTAGGTGACACTCAGTTGTTTCTACCCATATAGGTATAAAGTAATTATGACTATTTTACGAGTATCTTATTTAAGAAGAGCACTGTTATAAATTTCCATGATAATTTAACTAAATTTAAATAGGAATTTTTTTACGCACGACTATTTTGGTATACAGAACTCATTGCTGTAATTTTACTACACAACTAACAACAACTCGGTTTCAAAATATTACAAATCATCTATCGCAAAATTACTTATCAGTTGTTATATACCTGTTTAGTAATATTACTATACCTTATTTGTAATTTTACTAAACAGAACATATTCAATAAATCTAGTAATGTTACTACACAACTTGTACCAATTTAGTTTATACAATATGTGCCAAAAAAAATTGTCTGATGACAAAAAGTCAATTAGAATTAGAGTATTAAATTCTAATCGAAATTTAAAAAAATGCGTACGTAGTTTTTATTAACACATAGATACGATCTTTTCTATTTTTGATTGTCTCTTGCTTGTTATATCTTCTTGTTTAATATTATCAATATTGAAAATAATAATAAAAAAACTGAGGAATTTCTTTTACTAATACATATAATTCAATAATTAGTGTAGACCAAATGAACAAACAGGTGTATTGGAAGATTGCTTTAAAAATATTATTATTTATTATTTATTTATTAATTCGTTTCTTATTCTCTGTGCTCTGTCCTATGCCCAAAGGTTGTCTGGAAGAGATCGCTCTTAGCGATAAGACCGCCTTTGTACATCTTTCTTTGTACATATCAATTTTGTTTTGTTGTATATGGTGTACAATAAAGAGTATTTAATTTAATTAATTTAATTAATATAATTATGCATGTCAAAAATTTTTAAGCATGTATTAAAAATATACCAAATTTTATATTTAAAACTACAATACTTATAGATACACATAACAAATTTTGATTAGTCATTTTATTACCAATCGTACTGAGATTAATTTTCAAGTGTGTATCGAAATTTAACAAATTTTTAATTCAAAATTACAATGAAGAATTGTAAAAAAAAAACAGAAATGTAAACAAAAGTCGTAAAATAAATAATAATGTTTACGACATTGGAATATATGACATCTTTAACAATTAGATTCATTAGAGTTAGGATTTTTTTTACTATCGATTACCGATTTAAACTAGTTTGTACGTCGATTTATTTCAAATATTTTTTCCTACAATTTACAATATTTAAGTGAACACTGACTGATTATAGATATATAAATATTTATTATTTGTAAACAAAATTTATTTTAAAAAAAATCAAAAACTGTTATGCATATTGCATGATATTTTTACTTAAAAACCAAAAAGGGTTTTTTTTTTTTAAATTTTATTAAAAAAAATAATGATAATTAAATAATGGAAAAGCAATGTTTAAAAAAAATCTTGTCAGGATATAAAAGTGTGTACCACAATTGTAATTTCGCTCGTCGTTTGAAGGACTATCGTTGCGAGTTCACCGTCACCAATTACCCTTATGAACCTTAATTGAAACGCATGCTAGTAATAAAACAGTGTCATGCAATAATACTAATCATGAAATAATGTTACAGACAGTATTATTCAATGTATTCAATGTTTTTATATATCGTTAAGCTGCGACGTCGTTCATATTTAAATATCACTTAAAAATTCAATTTTTTTATTACGCTCTTCGTTCAGGTATTCGTCAAATACTCTGAGAAACCATTTATATTCATTGTGAATAAATTTCACGCCTATTATCGTCAGTTTCGCATACAAGGCTTTTAAAAATGAAAAAAAAAAAACACATAACTATACATATTAAGTATACTTAATAAAAAAAATTGTTTGTCTGTCAATTGACGTAAAAACTAGTAATAAGATAGCGTCATCAGTTTATTGTTGAAACATCTGATCAATATGGCTTTGATACGTAAGTCTAGGTGTAACTATACTATATAGTCCAGTCATTTAAGCTTAAATTAGGTAAGAATCTCGGAATTCGAGATACCCAGCTGTAAGTCTGTAAATACTTGTATATTGACACCCTAAAAGTTTTCTCAAAACCTACATATGGTAGGGTGTAAGCAACTATTAAATTTCAAGGTCAAAGGTCACAAAAATCGGTTTTTTGCGCTTTTTTTGGAAATATCTCATTTCCTATGGTTTTTTTGCTATTTATATTTATTATCAATATTGTAGAATACAAAATTCTCTACAAATTTTGTTTAAAAAATTTTTTTATACGGTGAACCGTTTTCGAGATAGAGGGCGGAGAGCGCGCGGTCATCATTAAGTGGCTGTGACACAACTTCTGCGCTTTTTAAAAAGGGAAAAGAATCATTTTTAAAAGTTTTTGAGAAACTGACAAATCTGGATGAACTAACTGCAGCATTTGAGGAAGAAAATTATTCGGCCTAGAGATTATTAGAGGGTGGAACTCAAACCTTATTGGCAGTCTATAATGCTCCGAAATCTGTGAAAAGTCTCGATCATCTTCGTTATATGCATTACGTCAAGTCTACAAAACTTAATAAACCTGTGCAGCTTTCAAATATTCCACCAACAAGTGCAGCTGCTCATCAACATTTCAACCGTGTTTATTAACAAGTTCAAACTTGGTTAGGACATGATTTGGAACCCCAAGTATGGGGTTGGGTAATGCGAAACGATTTTCTGGAGCCTATCATGACAATTTTACCACCTGCTCCAGAAGATTAGTTAAATACAATTTTCTGCAACTGCAAGAGTGGTTGTGGTTCGCGATGCGGATGCAGGAAAGCGGGCTTGCAATGCTCTTTAGCTTGTGGCCAATGTAATGGGCAAGCTTCTCTCAATGCTCTACCATATCAGAGCGACATTAACGAAGATGGAACCTTTGACCCCGAAATCATGGAAGAACTTGAGACAAATGTCGTTGAAGACGATAATGAAGACCAGTTTGAAATTTACCAGCAGCCAGAAGACGACGATGAAGAGGAAGAAGATGATTAAAATTATAAATTGTAGTTTTTGTACCCTTTATTTCATTTTTTTACTTTCAATAAAAATAAATGTATTGAATGATATTTTTTAATAAAAAGATTAATTAATAATTTATTTGTTTTTTTTTTTCATCATGTAAGAAGTTATTACTATTAATTAGGTTAAAATTCAAATATAATTCCTATATTTTCATTAACAATTCTGCAATTACATGGGCAGGTAAGTGTTGTTAAATAAATTAATACTGAATAAAAAGTGGAAAGGTTAGGAAAAAAATGATAAAATATAATATAATAGTTATAATATAATATAATATAATAGTAGTTAATAAAAATTGACAAATATTTATAATCATTAATTTCTTGATAGTTCATCAACTATATATGGCGCGTTTCGACCGGAGGCACCGGTTGACCTGAAGTGATGCTGTGACCGCGCGCTCTCCGCCCTCTATCTCGAAAACGGATCATCGTATAAAAATTTTTTGTAAACAAAATTTGTAGAGAATATTGTATTCTACAATATTGATAAAAATATAAATAGCAAAAAACCCATGGGAAATGAGATATTTCCAAAAAAAGCGCAAAAAACCGATTTTTGTGACCTTGGACCTTGAAATTTAATAGTTGCTTACACCCTACAATATGTAGGTTTTGAGACAACTTTTAGGGTGTCAATATACAAGTATTTACAGACTTACAGCTGGGTATCTCGAATTCCGAGGTGAACTTACTAAAATGACTGGACTAATAGGAGATTCAAAACTCAGAAGGTCAATATACGAGAAATAACAGGCAGTAAGATATTATGTACATATATTACTATGTTTATTTTTTTTACTTTGTATAAAACAACTTATTTAAACAACTTGTTATTCAAGAAATATAATTGATATTTTAATATTTATGTCGTTATTAGCACCTACTCGGTGCTCTCGCTGATATAACTCAATTGATTACTTAGTTTCTTATGTAACTGTGTTTTTTTATTCTAATTCGTAAACACTCCAGAATTAAAAAAAAAAATAACATTTATTTGTCAATATGAGTAATCAAAGCTATGTAATAAAGTATAGCAAAAAAAGAAAGGCAGCAAATTGTAAACAAAATTTATATAAAAAAAAATCAAAAACGCGTTATTCATATTGAATAATTAATTATTTTCCTTAGAAACTAAGAAAAAGGGTTTGCCTACTTTTATTTATTTTTGTTCGTTTAATTAAGAATTATGAAATGTTATAAAAACGCGAAAAAAAACCTTGACAATAATAATATTCTTCACTTCCTAAATATTCTTTAATTTTGAAATTATTCGAGAATATTCAAATTAAGAAAAAGAGAACAATGGAAATTAATTGAGTGACGTAATAAAATTCTACCTTTGTATTAACTTTATAAATAACTTTGAAAAACGACTAAAATAAGAAATGTCACGTATAATAATACGATCGCGGAAAATGTTTTTCTGTCCATTCTGTTTCTTTTCAATGTAATCTATTAGGTACTTACTACAATTTATTAATGGCTTTTTCTATAATTAGAATCCACACCAAAATACTTCATCGTAAATTGAAATAACTAATAAAAAAATGATATAAAAATATTCAATATAAACCAATTCGTTACAAGACGTCGAAACGCGAAACCAGTTTGAAACTCGTTACAAAATCATTTTCAATTCTCAAAGTATATGATTGACAGACAAGTTGTCTAATGTTTCATGTTATATAAGCAGTATACCAACTGTCCAAATAAAATCGCCACATCTCAGATAGAACAAATTTTTCAATAAACTGTTATGAAAATTGTTGAAAGATCGTTCCCTGGATAAAAGCAGCAGATAACATACAAGTATGTTATACCTACGCAGTATTAGAATCTTTATGTAGAAAAGATAATTCATATTTTCATAATAAAATACTATTATTTGCAATTGTTTAGCACAGATTAAATTGAGATATTACTAAGATTAAAGTTTCGCACTATTTATTTATTCGTACGTAATCATATAATAATTTTATAATAAATAATAATATAATATTCGTGTTTTGTCTGTTCGTAAAATATTTTAATAGTTCAATCAGAATACAAGTATGCTTAATTAAAAAAATCAAAAAACCCGACTGCGTAAAATACTCTTATTAGAAACTAAAAAGAATAAAACAATTTACTAGCTTTCATTTGATACCCATATTGCTATAGTAAGAAAAAAAAATCAACTCCCCCCCTCATTCCGCCATTTGCGGGCGCCATTTTGAAAATTTATATAGCCTATGTCACTACTACAATTTAGACAAATCCAACGACACCTCATATGTCAAAAACCGTCCAGCCGTTTGGGCTGTAGGGCGTGCCAAAGAAATGGACATACATACATACATACATACATACATACATACATACATACATACATACTTACATACATACATACATACACTCGAAAAACATAACCCTCCTTCTGTCGCAGTCGGGTAAAAAATTCGCTGTTCTTTTGAATTGCCTAGCTGTCCTCTGTGTATGCACTGATTCACTATTTAAATAAATCTGGTTGCATAACAGTTTTATATTTGTGTTAATTTTAATTATTACTTGCTAGAATTCCGAAAGTATTTTTAATTATCTCGTCAATACACCAAATATTCCGTTTTCCTCAAGAAGTCGCAGATTCTTATTTATACCTGGATATCAATTTAAAGCTTTACTGTTTATTGCTATGTGGGAGATGATAATTATTAAATCACTAAATCATATAAATACAAAACAATGCACCTAAATTCTTGTCACAATGTTTTTTAGAAACTGCAGATATTGTACCTTTTAAAATTGAATCTTGTCACCATCGGTGCTATGACCTATATCTGGTGATTGCCGTAGCAATGTCTCCAGTAATACAGTGCTATCTGCTATAAATTATGATAGTTCTTCAGGCGCCTGTCCAATAAAGCGGAGCGAGGCAGCGGAGCGGAGAAACGGAGAAATATTAACAAATAGGACTCCCATCCACTACAGTGGACAAGGGCTCTGCAATCCTATTGGTTAATATTTGTCCGTTTCTCCGCTCCGCAGCCTCGTTCCACTTCAATGGACAGGCACCCTAATCTTTTGCATTGTGACATTGTGTACCTAAATAAACGTTGAAAGTTCTATTGCATTTATTATGTTTAAAACTCATAATTATTAGGTATTGATTATTAATATTGTTCATTAAATTGTATAAGACATTATTTAACTTTATATTACTGCCATATTTTACCATATTTGTTATAACATTTAAATGCATTATTTCTATATTTCTCTCTAAATTAACTTTCACCGTCCTACAAATTATTATAACTTAGTTAAATTAGTATTTTAGTTCCTTGGGATAATTTTTGTACCAAATTATAAAATATTGTGTTTTGTAAAGATTACATTCAAAATAATGTTGTTTTTAGAATACAATATGCGTCGGTTATTTTCAATGATTGATAGATTCAATAGCCGTCGAATGTTTATATTCGATTAGGGCCTAATCTTTTAAAAACAAGATAATTCAAAGTTTATTTATAAACATTATATTAAAGTTTAAAGTATGACGGTATCGAAACAAAATAATAACTGTTTTCTATCAAAAATATCATAAAATCAATACATAATAAATTATAATTCTACATTTGATTTATCTCTTATCTTATGAGTAATGTAACGGAAAGATTACAAGTAGTCGTATTAATAAAGATAAGTTTACGTTCTAACAGCTAAATATCATCTCTTGAATAATTTCTAAAATTAATATATTACTCAAGTTAACTGAAGTAGAAGTGTGAAGTAGATGCGTCATCTTGGTGCTTCATGATAAAAATACATAATAACATTTAAAAGAATTATAAAAAACCTATGAACTATCCACTTTTTGAAAACTATACTTCTATAAATTATAATTACATAGTATTAATTTTATGTTGTACAGTTTTTATAGGTACATTTAATATACGTTAACCGATATCAATATTTGAAAAACAAATACCTATAATATGATAGATTTGTATTACTTCTCGTATGTATGGTTCACTGAATGTTCGTAATACGTCTAGTTTTTGAGGTACGGGATTTAAAACTAGTAACTACACATTGCTTTAAACATGAGGTGAAATAAGTATACCTACTAAAGATTTAGACACATATTATTCTATATAGGATTTTTTTACATATCTTTAGCTAATTTACTATACATAAGCTTTTCTCTACATTTTATGCATAATATATACATTAATTATAAATATAAATCTTACAGAATAAATATGATGAATGATAAATAATTAATTAATGTAAATATTTATAACAAAAAAATATCTGTTATGCGTCACCTTAACAAACAATAATAATACATAATTGAAACTAAATGATGTTCACTTACCAACATGTGATAGTCCGGTGAGGTCCGATTCTGCAATCAATTAAAAAAATGCGTGAAAATAATGCTAATGAATGCGTGCCCACAATAAAAAAATAGCATTAAATAATTATTATGTTAAATGATACTTTTTAACATAATCATGGAATGTAAAAACGTGACAATGACAGTTGAAGTATATACATATATATACAGATACCATATTACATGTAACGAAAACAAACCCTTGAAATTTAATTTAAATAAATACAATGTAGAATTAAGCAAACGAATAAGCATAAATAGCATTTTAGCAATACAGCACCACGTCCCCATTTGTTAACTATAAGAAAAGGCCCAGCAAAATCCAAACCTACTGTTTTAAATGGAAAGTCTGGCGTGATGCGTTGCGATGGTAAAGTACCCATCAGAGGTTGCATGGTCTTTTCTTGAAGTCGTCTGCACGGCGAGCTAAATTCCTTTTCTTATAGTTAACAAATGGGGACGTGGTGCTGTATTGCCGAAATGCTATTTATGCTTATTCGTTTGCTTACAATATAAGTGCGTGCATCTTGAAGCGGTTACTGAACTGTCTAAGGATGTATTCATTATGACATTTCATCGTTTCGTGTCAAGGAGAGGCAAGCCAACTGAAGTGTTCTGCGACAGTGGTCGTAATCTTACCGCAGGAGCAAAAGAAATTAATACATTTTTTAAGGTAAATGCTAATTCTTTATCTGATTTTGCAAGTGAGGATGGAATCAAATTTTTATACTCTCCTACTTACACTCCTCACTTTGGTGGTATTTTTGAAGCGGGTGTAAAATCTGTCAAATTTCACGTTAAGCGCGTTACGGGGAACACTCATTTAACGTACGAAGAATTATCTACTTTTTTCACACAAGTAGAGGCTATATTGAACAGTCGTCCTCTCTGTCCCTTATCATCTTTTCCTGACAATTTCCTTTGTCTAACGCCCGGGCACTTTCTTATTGGTCGTGCTCTCACCTCAATACCATCACCAGCTCTGAAGTACCGAAGATTCAATAACTTACAACGATATGACAGACTACAGCAGATTCACCAACATTTTTGTGCGGCGTTGGCAGCACGAGTATATTGCGGAATTGCAGGAACGTCATAAACTAATTCCGCCAATCCAAAGGTGGGGAGATTTGGTTGTCATCCGGGAAGACAACGTTCCACCATTACACTGGAAACTTGGACGAATTTCCAGATTATTTTATGGACCTGAAGACTCCATAGCCAGAGTTGTCGATGTAGACCTCGAGAAAGCATGCAGCGACTACCTTCCCCTTGAGTGTCACCTTTTAGTTTACCAACTGCCCAACGCCTCTCACGTTTTGTTACGTAATTTCTCACCGGTGATAATTTAATATACGTTAATCAACATGTAGTTGACAGGTGCACTTCCCGTAATAGTGCCCGTGTCGAAAAAAAGTTGATATGGGCAATATAGCCATGGCGACCATTACTTGACACGGGCGCTTGCGGTTATTGCGGTTAGTTTATAATCTCTTGTCAACTAGTAGTTGACACGGGCAGTTGAGCGGTTGGTGCGCTTTTGTTTACTACCTACAGAAGAAGAATTAGCCAGTTGAAACCCTTACGCCTTTCAACGGGGGAGGATGTTAACGCCTGTGAAATTCAAATAGCAATCATTGCCATTTTAGTACTACCTAACGTAAAATTATATTTTATACCTGACTCTAAATTATTATTCTCTTCGTTTAAAACATTCGACATCTCTATGTGTCTTGCTATAAAAATTCATCAATATCACTGTAAAAGGGAGAATATACATTTCAATTGCATTTAACGGGAGTTTAATTTGCGTTCTGCGCGAACATCTGGCCACTTTGAAGAACCACTTTACCTTTTAAGGTCAAGTGGTTCTTCAAAAGAAAAACTATGATTATATATTTACATCAGGTATAATGTAAATTTTAATGGGAAATATTTTGCTACGCAATAATATCAAATATCTCCACAATATAAGCGGATGTGAGAAGAGTAATTAAACGGTTACGGAAATCAGTGCCGGTAGGAAATGAAGAATACATTGTATTTAAACGTGACATTGTCTTCAGACCTTCGAACTACCTGTGCACAGGATACCTGTGGAATTACCTGTATATACAGAAATTACTTGTGTTTATTTACAGTTTTTTAAAACATAACTAGTCTCAGAGTATTGATTGGAAAGAATCAAAAAAAAAAAAAAGAATTGATTTTTAAAAAGTACAAAACAGTATTTTTTTTTAAATAAAAATACTTAGAATGTGTATGTAAGCCCGGTCTGCTATTTATTAGTTCTTTTTATTTAATAATTTAATATATTTTTTGTATAAAAAGTACCTACATATATTGAAAAATAAAAAGTAGATACCAGCGTAACAGTAGTGCAGCATTTTTTATTTACTTACAACCATTGAACAGTTTTGTCGATATTTCTAAGGGACAACCTAGGTAGTACATACTTTAAATGGAAACAATGAATTGATGATTGATCCAGTGTGCATAATTCATTGTCTGGACAACAATCGAAGAAATCGATGTAAATGCATAAAAATGCAATATAGCTACGTGTAATTTTTTGAGTTTCCTTCCCTAAGACACCAACATCATATCCCAATTTAGTAAAAAATAATCTCTATATGTATCGCTGAACGTACAAAAATAAACATAAAGACGAACATAAAGCCTTCTCTTTATTTAAGTTAGATAATTTAAAATACGCTTACAATTAGTTAAAATAACATGTTTCTTTCTATAGGAACACATGATACAGCTCTTTGACAGACAGAGGGACGGAGGGACGGAAATTTGGAATGGGGTAAAAGGGTTTTAGTCCAGTCATTATAGTAAGTTCACCTCGGAATTCGAGATACCCAGCTGTAAGTCTGTAAATACTTGTATATTGACACCCTAAAAGTTGTCTCAAAACCTACATATGGTAGTGTGTAAGCAACTATTAAATTTCAAGGTCAAAGTTCACAAAAATCGTTTTTTTGCGCTTTCTTTGGAAATATCTCATTTTCTATGGGTTTTTTGCTATTTATATTTATTACCAATATTGTAGAATACAAAATTCTCTACAAATTTTGTTTAAAAATTTTTTTTATACGGTGAACCGTTTTCGAGATAGAGGGCGGAGAGCGCGCGGTCACAGCATCACTTCAGGTCAACCGGTGTCTCCGGTCGAAAACGCGCCATATATAGTTGATGAACTATCGATAAATCAATGATTATAAACATTAGTCAATTTTTATTAACTATTATATTATATTTTATCATTTTTTTCCTAACCTATCCACTATTTATTCAGTATTAATTTATTTAACAACACTTACCTGCCCATGTAATTGCAGAATTGTTAATGAAAATATAAGAATTATATTTGAATTTTAACCTAATTAATAGTAATAACTTCTTACATGATGAAAAAAAAATATGAATTAATCTTTTTATTAAAAAATATCATTCAATACATTTATTTTTATTGAAAGTAAAAAAATGGAATAAAGGGTACAAAAAATACAATTTATAATTTTCATCATCTTCTTCCTCTTCATCGTCGTCTTCTGGCTGCTGGTAAATTTCAAACTGGTCGTCATTATCGTCTTCAACGACATTTGTCTCCAGTTCTTCCATGATTTCGGGGTCAAGTTTCCATCTTCGTTAATGTCGCTCTGATATGGTAGAGCATTGAGACAAACTTGCCCATTACATTGGCCACAAGCTAAAGAGCATTGCAAGCCCGCTTTCCTGCATCTGCATCGCGAACCACAACCACTCTTGCAGTTGCAGAAAATTGTATTTAGCAAATCTTCTGGAGCAGGTGGTAAAATTTTCATGATAGGCTCTAGAAAATCGTTTCGCATTGCCCAACCCCATACTTGGGGTTCCAAATGATATCCTAACCAAGTTTGAACTTGATAATATACACGGTAGGAAAGTTGATGAGCAGCTGCACTTGTTGGTGGAATATTTGAAAGCTGCACAGGTTTATTAAGTTTGGTAGACTTGACGTAATGCATATAACGAAGTTAAGTTTTTCTCTTAATTATTTTTTAATTTTAGTTAACGGTTATCAGTATTATTAAATAGATATAGATTTAATGCATGAAGAAAATGATAAAATAGAATATAATAGTTAATAAAAATTGACAAATATTTATAATCATTGATTTATCGATAGTTCATCAACTATATGTATATGGCGCGTTTTCGACAGGAGGCACCGGTTGACCTGAAGTGATGCTGTGACCGCGCGCTCTCCGCCCTCTATCTCGAAAACGGTTCAGCGTATAAAAAATTTTTTTAAACAAAATTTGTAGAGAATTTTGTATTCTATAACATTGATAATAAATATAAATAGCAAAAAACCCATAGGAAATGAGATATTTCCAAAGAAAGCGCAAAAAACCGATTTTTGTGACCTTTGACCTTGAAATTTAATAGTTGCTTACACCCTATTATATGTAGGTTTTGAGACAACTTTTAGGGTGTCAATATACAAGTATTTACAGACTTACAGCTGGGTATCTCGAATTCCGAGATTCTTACCGAATTTAAGCTTAAATGACTGGACTATTTCGATAACACTTATTATGTCTGGAACTATTACGGATTAATCTTCGTTTCTTGTAGGGTTTCAGGTAACGAGCTCTACTATGAGTTAACTCGTACGCAAACAAATAAAATTTACGTCAAAGAGGTCGCAAAAACAAAATAATTATCTTTTTTAAAAATACAATAATCACTCCAAGTCGCTATAGAAGTACCGCGTAGACACAGAAGTATGACGTAAATATCTGTAACAACAAATAGATATCGTATTGTACAAAACATCACCCCATCGTGTTTTTAAAAACATTGCGTTTTATATGTCACCAAAAACATCTGGCTTGAACTGTGATAACTGACGTTAAAAGAGAATTTTCCTTTCTGCTTCTCATATAGAGTAATAGATGAACTCGAATTATAACATTAATAATGATAAGGTTATTATTATTCTCATTGACGTCAGAGTATTTATCCACACGCACCCACAATACGATAGAAAAATATTTTTGTCTGTATCGCACGTACTTGTGCGATTACACAGCAATCAAGAAAGAAGAAGCAAGAAAAAGTAATACGAGTTTATCGATCAATCGAGCGCCTTGTATTGTACTACAAAAAAGTTTATTCAATGAATTTTTTTTTGTTTTTTTTTTAAGAGTTAAGACTAGTATTGTCATTTATTTTATTACATAACGGTAATTATTAATTATTAATCGTTGTTTATATTATATATTGTACATAGTATGCCACAATGTAAAAAAAAATCGTCGATAAAAAAATAAATTTTCTATATATACATCCACTTTAGATATTAAATTGTAGTCTTTAACGTTTCTGTATATTTTTAACTGAACAAAAACTGGGGTGAATGATCCGACGCGAGGGCCGGTGGCGAACTTAGGGTACACTAGCAGTTAAAACATGTGCGCCGTCCAAGGAGGCCTTTGGCGCTTCTGCACAAGATTTAAAAATAAATTCAGAATACAAAATTTTGTTCTTGTATGCTAGTTTTTACTGTTTTATTTAATTTTTAGGTATTTTGTATAAAGATAATTTAGGAATTTGATATACTTTTATATTTAATAGGAATAATATAACATCTTTTTTTTTTTGTTCAATTTCGCTTTCTTTTATAAACATTGGAAACTTTGTAGGTGTGAGTGTAGTAGCAATAGGACGTGCTCTTCAATACCCTACAGTAAATAATATAATGCAATACATTACAGAATTTCACGTCCTACATGTTTTGATAACGCTATCGGAAGGAGGTTTCCATGTTTTATCATATTTATTTTTATTTAAATGTCAAGGGTCTCAGAGATTAGTTGCTGAAAATAGCGCGACATTGTTATTAACTATTATAATCGTGCCCCCTGTGAATCGTGGTTACATAAATATTTGTTTCGTAAAATAATCAGACACAGACTTACTTTTACTGGCACTTAGTCATTTTAGCCATCACAAGCGTCCAATTTTCAATACACTTTTTGTGTTACAAAGTTTATCAATTTATGTACCATTTTAATAATAAATCTGAGTAAAAAAATCCTTTTAAAATATAAATAGTTTAAAGTACGATTCCATTTGTTTATTTTGATTTTATATCAATAAAATCCTGTTAATGATATAATGTAGCTAGTCGTAATAAGATTATCGAAAGTCAGAGGTTAAACCCAGTTGGGTACGAAGTGGGTAGTTTATTTTATAGACGGAACAGTGGACTTTACAATAACAATAATAGTGGGAAATTGAGTATTGTTTCTAAAACATTGTCTACACGTGTTTCAATATTATGTTACCTACACGAATGTTAAGTGGTTACAACTTTTATATGATTCGATTTTTTGTATATATAATATATATATATATATATATATATATATATATATATATATATATATATATATATATATATATATATATATATATATGGGAAAACCGTATAAAATAAAGTCGCTTTCCGTCTCTATCGTCTCGTTCAGTTTCCTTATTCTATTCCACGCATCGGATTTTGAAATAGTTTTACTATTATTAAGTTATTAAGATAATTAATATAAGAGATACATTAAATTATCCAATAGAGAGTTTTAGTTATTCAAAAAGCCGCTATAGAAAATATATATGTCCTATGGTTAAGTTATTAACTAAGAAATTTTTTTATCTTTAAAATACTTGTTTCAAAGATTAAAATTGTCTTTACATTAATTTAAAACGATCGCCCCATACGCAAAATAATTTAATAAGAGCAATATATTTAATAGGTTTGTAGCTACTCCATTACTGAAGTACATTTGGACCTAACTGGTTGTAGAAAATACCGTACTCGAATGTGAATGTGTTGTAACATTTCTATGGGTTTCCAGACAAACATTAACGTGGTATTACAAAACACTGAACAATAGGTATAGCAGAGTAGTGTTTACTAGAGCGATAAACCTGAAACCTTGCAAGAGAAATGTATCAATTTTCGTATAATGATCCACAAAATTTGAGTGAAATACAGATTTCGCTAACATAAAGTGGATATTGCGTCAATATTTCCGTGAATAATTTAAGTACCTATTTACGTAATGCTTTTAGTTGAATAAAAAAGAACGTTTATAAAATTAGCTAGTCGTCAGCTGACGTATTACTGGTAGACATTACGTCATAAATAACAATTAATTACTTATTTAAATACTCTTTAGCTTTTATAACTAGGTCTTATTGCTTAAAATATGAGTTCCAAAAGCTTTTAAAATTTACTTGCAGGAAATAGTACTAATTATTAATGAAACGGTTTAATTACCTACTAACTAATAAGTTATAATTTCCATTTATCCATGTTATTAAATTCGAAAATTTATTTAAAATGCTATTAAGACAAGATTTCTTGTATTAGAACATAGTGAGTGGCGTCATCTAACTTGTAATATTAACACTATATTTTATATCCACAAGTGCCATCTATTGCACGTTATTGTAACGATTTTAGATACTATGTTGATAGTAGCGACATCTTATGTTAACATTTAATACTTCATAATTAAGTTTTTGCAATAATGTTGTCACAAGGTATTTTAAGTGTATTTTACAAGATGGCGCTAGTAGTATTATCTGTTCACCGTGTCTAGTTACATCTAGATGGCTCTGAATTCGTTAACGAATATTTTTTAATATATTTACGGACCAAAGTTATTCACTGATTCGGAGACATCATTGTAGTAAAATAAGATAAACTTTTTTGTTATTATCATTTAAAAAAAATAATTACAAAATATATTACTTACCAGTATCGTTGAGTAAGCCATGAATATCTGTCGTCGACCGGTCGGCCGACATTGCTGCAAAAAACAAGAAATAAATTTTAAATAAAACGCTTCGTTAATGGACTGGTTTTTTATTTTTTATTTTTACGATTGCATATTTTTATTTTAAGCTTTTCCACTATGATATTGAGAGTATAGAGCTGCATTTTACAAACAGCAATTACGTTTTCTTTCACAGTTCGGTAAATCTGTTTAATTCGTAAAGGTCGTGAAGTGTGTGGAGTTTATTATTTAATGTAGATATTTTATTGCTCGTAAATTTACGCGCGACATCAGTCATACTAACCCTTAATATCTCAGGGTCGTACCAGTCTATCGCCGAGTTGCACGAAACATATTTTAAATTTAAGTGTTTATTAAACTAATTTAATCACAAGAATTGTGATTATCTGTTGCACGAAACCTACATCTGATTAAGTTAACAAAAAAATTTAGTTTAATTAAAGACCTATCAAACGGATGATTAATTCCAACAGCTTTAAATTAATCATAAGATCAACTAATTTTAAGATTAATTGCAACTTAACTAACGGAAAGTTAGCGACGGTTTCGTGCAACTCGCCATATAACGGCTATCGGTATATTTATATATCTTGAGGACCACTCTGGGCTTGAGCCATAAGCTTACCATCTTACGTACGCAATAGGTTCAACATACAGCAATATTAGACTGACTAGACTGGCGGATATTATGAACCATTGAACAATTTGTTACGTTTTCGTTAATTCAGGATTTGCTGTAGTGTAGTGCTGTATTGTTTTACTGATTAGTGATTACGGCAGAAATTTTATGGGAACAAACGATAGTAAACTGTATTCCGACCTATTCCCACCATACTGCACAAAACTTTGTATACTTTTAAACTTATTTATACCATAGTACCAAGTATATCTTATATCTTTAAACGAGCAATTCTTGTATATATATATATAATCGGAATCTCGGAAACGGCTCCAACGATTTTCATGAAATTTAGTATGCAGGGGGTTTCGGGGGCGATAAATCGATCTAGCTAGGATTTATTTTCAGAAAATGTTGTTTTATCCCTTTTTTTACACAATTAAAAAATACCATTAGAATACGAAGGTAAATTTCGCTGTCATTGACAAGCTTCTATTAGCGCAGATAGGAATCGGGCGGATTCGAAACCAGAAAACCTGAGTTCGAATCCAGGATTCTACAGACCAATCTTTTTTTCATTTTTTTTTTTTTTTAATTAAGAGCTCTTTTTATTTTTTATTTTAATAACCAGTTCCTATTATTTTACTAATATGTCGGTAAGATCGAAAATATTATTTATATTTCATCTGTATATAATGTATCTAAATATAATTTAACCGAGCAAAGCTCGGTCATCCAGGTACTATATATGTATATACAGAATGAATGGTGAGTTACTATCAATATTTTTAAGGAGAATACTCGGTACATGATTCTCATTCAATTCAATTATGTAAAAAGAAAGGTTAAATATATTAATAAACTTCTAAGTAACGTTACTCAACAGTTATCTAATATTTACGCTAGCTGCACTGTCGAAACAAAACAGGTAGTTACCTACGTCTAAACGCCGCCACGTGTTAACAGGGTAGCAGGCTACCTTGGATACATAAATATGGTCCAATCCCCCTTAATACTTTATTCCTGGCTTAGGATAGGCAAAAATACTAAGATATTTTACTCGTTTAAACAATAAATTTTTTGACAAGGTAAATGATGTGAACTTTGGCAATTTTTCGATGTGAACAAGCGGCACAGTTTAACACCTGTGCACGCACCGACGGCATGACTGGAAAAGTGTCCACGCTTCATTTATTTGAATTAAAATTTATGAAAATTTGGTCAAAAATTAAGTACCTTCCTACTTTTTTTTTTACATAATTCGAATAAAAATCGTACCGAGTTTTCTCCTTAAATATTTATAGTTATATATATTGGTGGTCTGAAAACAATGGAAATAAATGACGAGTAGGTAATTAGTCTCATGTCTTAGAAAATTATGACTAAATTATACAACCTCTAGATTCAATTACGTGTATCTGTTTGTCCATTATATAATCAATTCCGTCGTAACCGCGGTCGGTTTACGGATGGCGAAGGTCGGTGCAAACTGAGCGTGACCGCGAGTGACACGGCTGTTCTGACAGTGATGAGAGTCGTGTGCTCTATTCCGAGGAACTATATTGTATAGGCTCCTAAGCGAATTGTCGTTACCATTTCACTAATATTATAAATCAGAAAGTTACTCGATCTATTTTCCTGCCGTGGTTACATTTGTGACGGAACAGCTATTTGAAACTAAATAATAATAGCTAAGACCCAAGATAAGGATACATTTCTATTCTATTATTTCTTTAGGTTAGGGCCACATCAGTGATAATAACATGCATCTATTAATTTGTTAAATATTACAGGTAAATGAGTAGTTTTGAAGTTCTGTTATTCGTATATAAGCCAATACTAAAACAAACAGCCAGAGTGTTACACTTAATTTTAATTTGTCCCTTTTTTCTTATGATTGTGCATTGCTAAAACATTTATTGACTGTTTTACCAGCAATTAAATAATTACTACTTTTTATTATATAGTAAATGTAAAATAATTGATTAAGAGGGCATTTGAAAGGATGTGTGGTATTTGTATTTGAGAGGGCTTATACTAGAGGCAGGGTTGGCATTTTTTTAAACAATTGTTTAAAACAAGTATTTTAAACAGTGTTTAAAACACATAGAAAAGAGTATATGTGTTTAAAACGTGTGTTTAAAACGTTTTTTAAAACAATTTGTTTTAAACGTGTTTTAAACACGCATAAAAAACACTAGGTAAAGTTTTTTTTTCTTTTTTCCTAATTTTTTGGTTGATATTATCTATGAAGCTGGCAGCTCTGATTTCTATTACTGGCCTTACTTTTACGAAACATAAAAATAAGGGTTGGCTCGTGTGTTCGGATGGACGAAACTTGAAAGTGTGTGATACGTGCGTGTGCGTGTGGGTTAGCAAGTAGATGCGATTGTTTGTTGGACATTTCTTATTAGAGATAGAAAATTTTCACAGAGAATCGATTCTTGATTCAGACTCCAATATTTTTTTTCGATTCTCAAAATCGAAGTGTGTAAGAATCAATTTTTAATCGATTATTGCGTTTCAAATTGAGTACTAAATATGGATGTTTTTGAAAAAAATAAGTATTGATATTTCTGTTAATATAATTTTAATAAGCTTTTAAACAAGCTCCAAGTCGCATAGCGTGCAAAGGAGATAGGGCTATACTTAATACTTCTCTGCGAGATCGAATCAGAAATGATGAGATCCGCAGACGAATGACATAGCCCAACGGATTTGTAAGCTGAAGTTGCAGTGGGCAGGGCACATAGCTCGTAGAACTGACGGCCGATGGAGCAGAAAGGTTCTCTAGGAGAGACCATGTACCGGCAAGCGCAGCGTCGGACGGCCGTTCGCAAGATGGTTAGGCGACTTGAAGAAAGTCGCCGGAAGCGTTGGATGGAGGCTGGTTTGAACCGGTCGCTCTGGAGGTCAATGGGGGAGGCCTACCGCAGCCTACGCCTTCAGCAGTGGACATCCAATGGATATGATGAATATATCGTTGCATCGGATTGATAGTTTACAATAATTTTATTTTCTATACTTGCGTTGGTAATCTACTTACATGCCTAAAAAAAGGACATTTATTCTACGCAGCTATTTTAATCTACGCACTCTCCTAAAAAAGGTCAATTGGTATCAAATATTACCTGGTCGATCCAGAATCGATTCTTAATAATCGATTATTTCAAGACAAAAGTTGATTCTCGAATAGAATCGGAATCGACTTTGCCATTCCGATTTTTTGTTCGAATTACGTTAGAAATTGTTTTTTAACTAGGATATTGTATATAGTTTACTAATGTTGTGTGTTAATCAATTAAAAATAATGACAGGACGTAAAAAGAATCCGCTTTGGCGACATTTTAGTATTGTATTTGCTGGAGATGGTGAAAAAATAGCACATTAGGTATCGAACTTTGTATGGGAGATCGAAAACGAAACTTCATTTGCGAGGGTATGCTTTTTGGGGAAAGTTTTTCAGTATGACAAGCAGATTATGAGGTTAAATATAAATAAATATGAACCAACAATCACACCACGTTAACCTAGCCCCGTGCTAAGTTCTCAAGAACTTGTGTTACAGGTACTAGGAACGGAAAATAAATTTAAGAAATTTATATAAATACATATATACATAAATACACATCCATGACCCGGTGCAGATATCTTTATTCGTCATACAAATTATCTGCACCTGGCGGGATTCGAACCCGCGACCGCTGCGTAAAATGTCCAGTTGCCTGACCACTCGACCAGCCGGCCGTCAAAATATCATCGATTGCCCAGATTCACTGAGTATAATAGAGTAGATTTGATATGGCTGTTTTACTAATAAGATATACATACTATATTTAATAATTAATTTAAAACAATGTTTTAAACATGTTTAAAATATGTTTTAAACAGCTGCATAAAAAACATCTTAAATTTTTGTTTAAAACAATGGTTTTTTTTTAATATTCTGTTTTAAACAGGATGTTTTGTTCTTTTAAAAAAAAACTGTTTTTTTTCCCAACCCTGGTTGTTAATAAATCAAAATAATACAAGATTTGCTGCTGGTAGTTATTTGTTTATAAAAATACTTGTTATACTAATTGTATCATAAAAATGAATTATTCCAAAACCAGTCATTATACATTTGTATCTACTTATATTTTCCTTATCTTTATTACATATGTTATTTTACGGACTTATATACATACATAGATAGCTTACAAGGCTCGACTTGGACATTTTGTACTCTGTAGAACTTTTTAAATCGTTTTTTCAAAAAAATCATTTTATAATCCATTTATAACAAAAATGTAATTAATTCACTAGAACTAAAAGAAACTAAAATATCAGTAGGTGTTAAGCAATTACACTTTAATTTAATTTTTAAATAAAACTAGATTAGACGTCGATAGTCGTTACAGGTTGTCTTATAACTCGACTAGTTTACATGTACCTATCTACTTAGTGTTTCGTAACAACTTAAACTTACTTTATTCATACTGGAACTATCTCTAGCTGTGCATAGTCTGGCCATAAATACTGTTACAATTAAAAATAAACAAAATATTACATTTAAATTTGGAATCTGTCATTTTTATTTGATTGTTCATTATGTTTTCTCATTTTCGCGCATGCAAATTAAGTGGGGTGATAAAGAGAACCGAATCGCTGTGATTGCATTACACAAACTCTCCATACGCTTGGTGTTAGTCAAATGTTTGTGTATGGGGCTATGGATAGGTACAATGAAACCTCCTCTGTTTGTGACAGAAAAAGATCTGGCCGTCCACGTAGTGTTCGTACGAAAAGGCGATCAAAGCAGTAAGGGAAATAATTCGAAGAAATCCTATCCAAAAGCAAAAGATTTTATCACGGGAGATGAAGATAGTACCTAGAACCATGTCGTTTATTTTAAAAGATGCCTTAGTATAGACTTGCAGCCTATAAGAGACGCACTGGTCATTTCTTAAGTGATAATTTTAAAAAGAATAGAGCGGTAAAAATAAAACAATTACTTAAGCGGTACGCAAAGGAAATAATTCGAAGAAATCCTATCCAAAAGCAAAAGATTTTATCACGGGAGATGAAGATAGTACCTAGAACCATGTCGTGTATTTTAAAAGATGTTTTAGTATAGACTTGCAGCCTATAAGAGACGCACTGGTCATTTCTTAAGTGATAATTTTAAAAAGAATAGAGCGGTAAAAATAAAACAATTACTTAAGCGGTACGCAATGGAAGGTCACAGAAAAATTTTGTTCACGGATGAGAAAGTTTTTACAATTGAGCAATATTTTAACAAACAAAATGACCGTATTTATGCTTAAAGCTCTAAGGAAGCTTTCCAATTAGTCAACAAAGAACAACGTAGGCATTATCCGACTTCAGTGATGGTTTGGTGGGGTGTTAGCTATGAAGGAGTGACTGAGCCATATTTATGTGAAAAGGTATCAAAACATCGGCACAAGTGTATCAAGATACCATTCTCGTGAAGGTCGTTAAGCCCCTTAACAACACCATGTTCAATAACCAAGAATGGTCCTTTCAGCAAGACTCGGCGCCGGATCATAAAGCTCGAATCACCCAATCTTACTTAGAAACCAGCGTTCCGGACTTTATCAGAGCTGAAGACTGGCCGTCATCTAGTCCCGATCTTAATCCACTGGATGTTTTAGAGAGCATGGCTTGCTCTAAATGCCATGATAATTTGGAGTCCCTAAAACAATCCATACAATTGGCAGTGAAGAATTTTCCCATGGCCTTAATTTTTAAATAAATATACTCATTCGCTTCATAATATTATTATACACTAGTAAAAACCTCTTGATTTATGAGAGATTATAAACAATGTTTTCAGTAAGCCAGCCGCCCTAAACAGTTAGTATGATAAAAAATATTATTTAACCAGACGTCATCACGTAAATTGCATATTATATTCATTGACATTTACTGTTACGGTTAAACTTCTGTTAGTCGTAACCAAGGAATTTATATCATAAAACTGGAACGCTCACTTAATAAAATTGTATATTCAATCACCTTGAAATAACTGACATAAAGTTGACATTTGTTTCCAACACGTAAAGTGAAAAATCGTTCCAATCATTTCGTTGACTACTGGTCTTTGTCTGTGACTTTTGTCTCTGTCTTACGAGTTGCCTTGAATCCATGGTAGAATGCAATATGCAATCCATCTCTTAGGAACGTTTTTTGAGTGCACGTGTGCATTCCAGTTTGTACATAAATTCCTTGGTCGTAACATAATGTTTTATATATTAAATATATCCTTCCTCAACAAATATATTTACAAAATTTAATATTTGTGTAACGCAAAAATATTTTTTAATCATCTTTGTTTGAACACAATTTGGTTCTCAATCATAGTGACGTTGGTCATTTTAATAGATTATGTTTAAACTGTCTCTGTAAAAAATCTGATTTTTATCATAGTATATATTTACAGCGACTTTTTGTATACATTAAAATTTTAACAATGGACTTTAAACATTGCAAAAAAAGTCAGAACACGTAAAAGATAATTTCCGAATACGATTGTCAACGTCACGTGCACGCAGCTTTAGTGAGCGATGTAGAAATGTTAGAAACATAAATAAAGATTTACAATACATGGCTCTTGGTCAATTAGAGGATATGTTCCATGTTTCCGTTGACCGTTAGACTTTTAGTTACTAGACTTTTCTACAATTGTTTAGGTTATATTTTTATGTATAAAAACATTTCTATATTGAATTGAATAGACCACAAATTTTAACCAGATGCGTTAATTAACTTTTATAAATGCTGGGATTGATTCTATTTCTAAAGACTTGAGATGCAAAGAAGTTGAGTTACATATATTTTTTAGATATATTTAGGGCGAACTGGTTTTTGATTCTTTTAATAATAGATAAATATACACATAATATTATGTTTTGCTCAATAAAGCCTTATCAACATATATATTTAGTTTTAACTGAATTCAAAATTATTTTAATAAATGTGTAATGTAAAAGTATTACGTGTATTTATTCATCCAACTTCAATTATATATTACTTGTAATAAACAAATAAGTTCTTTAGATGCCTTATTTAGACGAATCAATTTCTTACAAATCTCGTCTTAGTTTTTATAGTGAACTAGCTGCACCCTCGCGATTTCACGTGCTTTGATGTCTATTCATACTGTTCCACTACTAGCGTGTGATAGCTTTTAGATTATTATACTTCTGGATAGAACTACACTACACTAGATCTGAGCCGTCTTTAACTATCCTACTGGAGGCAATGCGCACTTACAAAAAATAGGCCGCTGGGCACTTTCGGATGACGAGGCGCCTATACCTATTATTAACAGTTGGTAATTATACTTTGATTGCAAAAGATTTAAATCTTTGTTTGATTGTACTGAAATAGACATATATATATACCCAAAATCTGTTTCAGTTACTGATCTGACAAGAACTAAAAGGCTTAATTAATGGACTCTGGGCATATACGAGTATTCAGAGTACCCCATGGATAAAATTCCAATAATGAAAGAATTGATAAAACCTGTTGCCAAGTATTTATCATAAACAAAGGAAAAATTTTCTTTTCGTAACGTTAATATACATTTAATTAAATAATAATATTTCAGATTAGAAAATGAATTAAAACAGATACCTTAAATACATCTTTAATAACAATAACTTCTTCTCATGTTCTCATGGTTATACGATTAAAATATAATTGAATATAAATTATTTCACAAAATATATATAATAACGTTGTTTTTCATTTCCGTTACCGCAGCGAAGCCTTTCAATTTAAGTCACAATTTACAGCAACTAATTTGTCATTCATTAATACAAAGGAAAACAGTTATTTAAAAGATGAACAAAGATGTTCACACGAGGAAGCCATAAATAGCATATTTTTTTCTCAACACGAGTGTGTAATCTTTTTTCTTGATCTTTGATCTTATAAACGAATAACAAAAAAAAAAAAAAGATGTAGGTACTGTTAAAATAAAATAAATAAAGCATCGCTCTTTGTGAATTATATTATCTTTAAAAAAAAATTTGGTGTTTTAAAAATTAATTTAATTATTTAAGCATTTTCTTGTTGAAGATAACTTTCATCGGGGCGAGAGTAATGACGGAAGTAACTCTTGCTTGCATTAAAAATGCTTATGTATATTTACAGATTTTTCCAGTACATATTTCAAAAAATACTTATATTTTATCGCATTATATTGTTTGAATTCCTTTCATAGTGGTAAACCGCAGAGTAACCGCAATCATAAGAAATTATGTAATATATAATTATCAATATTTGTCATTTTATACTAATACCAAGGAATTTATATACAAACTGGAATGCGCACGTCCACTCAAAAAACGTTCCTAAGAGAGGGATTGCATCTCTTTCTACCATAGAATTAAGGCAACTTGTGAGAAAGAGACAAAATACCAGAAGTCAAGGAAATGCTCGGAATGATTTTTTCACTTTACATGTTGGAAACATATGTCAACCTTATGTCAGTTATTTCAAGGTGCATATATGAATATACAGAGAGCGTTCCAGTTATGATATAAATTCCTTGGCTAATACACACTTATTATATATAAAGAAGACAGAACATTGTCTGGTACAAATGTATAATTATAAATAATCAACCTGACTGACGGTTTTGGTTGTTCAACCTGACATATACATCAATATCAATATTATCTGGCTTTCACCAAATCAATGAGTTTTAATTGCTTATTACTGTTGACAAGAAGCAATTCTCGGAAAATATATTTTTTAATCGTAATTTCATGTTTATGGTGCATAATAAATGTTTAATTCAGATTAAATAAAAACTTGTTCAAATACGCCATATACCTACCACATAAAAAATAGAAAAAATTTCCAATAACAAGTACTCATTATTTTATGCGATACTTGAGATATATCGACCTTCAATTTTACATTAGCTGTTTTGATCTTTTACATAGTTATAGGTAAATAACGTTATCTCGAAAATGAATTCAAAAATAATTTTAAATTTTAAAAGCCTTAAAATATTAAATTATCTATATTTATATATTATGTTTCTTCCTTTATTTTTGTAGTAAACTTTGTAAAATTTACTTCTCTCATTTAAGTATTTCTGTTAGAGATTACCTATCGCAATGAGTTGGTGTGGAGGAAGTATTCATTTATTTATCTGAGTTGATGGCTTTCAGTAGTTCCAAAATAGCACGGATGATTTCGCCAATGTCACTTAGAATGAAGAGTACAGCAGCTAGCGTTTAAATAAATTCTGTCTATACCTGTTTTAGCGTTATAGTTTTTGTATGAGTCCAATAACACCAAATCTATATCTATACAAATAATAAATCTGTTAAAACCTCCGTTTTATTAATACACTATATATCATCAAGAATAAATTTTAATAGCGCGATTTAATTTCAATCAGCGTCATCTCTTATCATTTTTTGTTCGTGCACGTATCACGTAAAAAGTACAAAACCAATGTAAATAACTTTAATACATAAAAATTATACATAACTCACAGTATAATTTAGTTTTTGTTTCATTGTAATTAAATTTAAAAATAAATATTTTAGAAAATAGAAATACGCCTACGCGACATAGACGCCATTTGGTCTAACGAATCTTAAAACTCACAAAACTTATTTTTGAGTTAGTATTTTGTTATACTTAAAAGTTTACTAAATATGTCGGATAGGAATAGAAATCGTTTTAATATTTTAGATTAACATCATTTTCAATTAATATAGGTACTATTATGTTAAATGTCACTAAATATAAAAACGATATTCTACCATTATACGATAGATGGCGCATGTAGGTGATAAAAAATATAAATTTATAATTTTTTAAATTTTAGTTAAATACCCGTGCGAAGCCGGGGCGGGCCGCTAGTATAAAATAAATAAACAACATAAATACGTCATACATTACTAAGAACGTTTGTTAAAAAGAGATGTAACTCGCTTGTCAATAACTGTACAATATATCATGTAACTTTAACAGCTTGTAAATTTTTCACAACTAGGAACGCCTTTCACATAATTATGAAAAGGAATGCTGATAAACCTCCACATTGCTCTGCTGCGGTTTCGCTGAATAGACTCAAGAACCACATCAGATTGTTACAGATAAAAAATCTAGCCGATGGATCTTTTTATAATACTACTGCTTCGCAATGCAAACAAAAAACTAAAATATAACCGAGATAATATACTAAGATATATCGCCCCGATTAGAAAAAAAGAATGATGGGTCAGTTATTATGCCATGCCTAGGAATAAAACTATACTTCCACACCCAAAAACATTTTTACTGGCCGGTAGATTATACTTGTACCTAATATAAAAAGTGTAGGTACTTTGTTATAAATTGTACTGTAAGGATTCATTTATACGTTTTTCTTTAAGCTTACAATGTTTATTTTTTATTATTTAAATAATTATAACAGTTATTTTAAAAATGTTTGAAATAATCGCGTACACGTTTTAGGAACTCGATTTACATTTTCCTGTTATTTCTATAAAGTAATAAATCGAAGGAATTGTTTATTCGCATTTGAAACTACTCGAGTAATAGATCATTATCACCGTCATCATTATAAACCTTGAACTTGATGGTATAAAAACCCCCCGCCAACATTTCCATGTGGAAATTGTTTGCCAACACAATAAACGATACGTTATAGTGAGGCTTCGATATCATTATCTTGTCACGCATTGCTGATTTAAAAAATTAAAACAATTTTATATTTGTTTTTTTTTTTAGTTTTATTTTAAACAAATTTATAAATGAAAGATTACATTATTATTAATAGACAAAAAGATTAATAAATAGTTTTTTTTGTTTGTTAATTGCAATTTTAAGAGTTAAATTTAACATATTTTACTATAGATTATAATTATTGTCTATTTTTTTTTTTGAATAATAAGACATACTCTTAGAAAAGGAGTGTGTTAAGTATTTGGAGTGTACTTTTTTCTTATTGCGTTTAATTTATTCTAGTTTCTGATCAAATATAATTCGTTTTATACCTAAATGTTATAGTGATAACAAAGCCCCAAAAAATATTGGTCATATTTTGATATTGATAACGTTTTGATTATAAGGTCGGGGAGAAAGTTTCTTCATGTTTTATATATTTTTAAAGTTTAATTATAATATATACACTCATTTGCAAAAAAAACGGGCGGTTTCGATTTTCTTCCTGGCTGAAAAAAATAAAATACCAAAAAGGTTTTAATCATTTGAACATGTTACTGGCCAGTTATAAAAGTGCCATAATGTTTATAAGAGTACATTCCAAATTCAAATTTTTGACTGAGCCTGGTTTTCAAAGAAAATAACTTTTAACTACATTTTGTGGCGCGAATTCCCTATAGTTAATATCGACTCTAATTAACTTTTTGTCAATTTTTATTAAATTATCTGGTATCCTTGACATTTAAAAGTATTGTTATTGCTGTTTAGCAATCTCGAAAATGGTAGATAAAGTGATAAAAGCGAGCAAAATTATTGCGCTGCTTGAAGAAGGTTGCAGTCAATGCTTCGTGGCTCAGAGGCTAAATGTGAGTCGGTCGACAGTTCAAAGGACCTGGCAGCGCTATCAAGAGACCGGTTCCGTCAAGAGAAGGCCTGGTTCTGGCAGAAAGACATGTACCGAACCACGGGATGATCGTTTTCTAGTTAGTCAAGCGTTGAGAAATCGCAAATCTTCTTATGTGGACCTCAAGAACACCCTCGAAGAAGTAAGAAATGTGCAAATTAGTCTATGGACGGTCAGGAGGAGGCTTCTCGCTGCTAATATACACAGTCATTGCCCGGCACGCGGCCCTAAATTACTCCGTGGACAACGAGTTGCCAGGCTTAGCTTCGCTCGAAATTGTGTGTCATGGACTCATGAAGACTGGGATAGGGTATTGTTCTCCGATGAAGCCAGGATATCTCTGCATGGTGAAGACCGACGTCGGCGAGTGCTACGTAGACGAGGAGAACGCTTTGCAGAGGCATGTTTTGAAGAAATCACACCTTATGGACGGGGCTCTGTTATGTTTTGGGCAGGAATAAATTCTATGGATCGTACGGAGTTAGTCTTCATCGAAAACGGTACACTGACTGGACACCGATACATAACGGAAGTTCTAATTCCTTATGCACAACCTGCTTTAACCGCTCTTGGCGAAAACTCAATTTTTATGGACGACAACGCTCACGCCCACCGGTCTGAAGGTGTGGATGCGTATATGCTAGAAGTCGGAATTCGTCGTTTGGACTGGCCAGCTAGAAGTCCGGACCTCAATCCCATAGAGCATGTCTTGGACGTTCTGAAGCGACGAGTGAGATCAGTGCAGCCGGCTCCGCAGACCATCAGAGAGCTAAAGAATGTGATTACCGCGGAGTGGGAACGTATTCCCCAAGAAACCATAAAAGATATACTCACTAGCATGCCCAGACGAATGCAAGCTGTGATTTCAGCAAGAGGGGGTCACACTCAATACCAAACTTTTATCTGCTTTTAATGTATTCAAGAAAAACAAAGAAATTAACGCGTTTCATTTTTATTTAGCGAGCAGGTACAATCATAGTGTTTTGAGCTTAAACATTATTTCTTAATAATCTAATTAAAATGTTATGTTAAAACTGATGAAAACTATTCCTTCCTAATTAATTTATAAAATTCTGAGGATAACAATACCTAAAATTGTCAAACAAACTAATAGTAACTATAAAATAGTTCTTTGCTTAAGTGCCCGTTTTTTTTGCAAAAGAGTATATGTGCCATTTTGTAGGATAACTTGTTCTCATCTTATAGGTAGTGACAAAAACCCGTCCCTGTACAATTCTTAAGATAATTAATGATTTTAAAAAAATGTTACACATAGTTTTAACAATCCTCTCTTGATGTTAACCTTTTTTTTTACGCGGGGAAAATCCATTATGGATACCACTCCGGCGCGGGGGCACCGAAATGGTTATGCCCGACTGCCGCGGGCTAAAAACCCCACGTGTGAGCAGTCATCCGCCTGGGTGGGGCGAGATGGGGTCGCGCTAGCATTCACCACCTCTCTTGATGTTAACCGATGAGACCGAAACAGGTGAAAATCTAAGGGTGCAAGGTCAGGACTATATGGTGATCACATCATCACCTTATTGCGTATTAATCCAGGCTTCGCTACAGTCTGTAGAGCTTGACCATGATCTTGATCATGATCTCTTTTGCACATTCTTGTCGTAGGTGATCCGCTTTTCATCATCAGTGATCAATATTATCAAAAATGGTTCAGTTTTATTACGTTTGAACAGAAAATCGCAAATTAGTAGATACACTATTCATTAGGTTTCTTTAGTGACCTCGTGTGGCACCCAAGTATCGAGCTTTTTCGTATAGGCTGGCTTTTTCAAAAAGGTCAAAACTATTTTGTAGTCAATCCTCAGTTTCTCGGCTATGTCGTAACTAATATGCCGATCTTGCTCCACTTTTTCAAATATGGCATCAACTTTATCCGTATGAGGGCGACCAGAACGAGCTGCATCTTTGGCATCAAAATTCCCAGAGTGAAAACGTCATAAACGTCACTGCGCCATAACGTGACAAAACGTAAATTTTTTTCGCGGCTTGAGTCGTATTTTTTTGAAATAAAACGATTTTTTTTCGATAATGTATCGATTTTTTTTTGGTTAGATTCACTAATTTTGACGGACAGAAAAGCAATTGAAAAACGGCGAGACAATGTTTTTTTTTACTTTTTATTTTTCTTCTTCTTAATGTCCTATTTTATATTTATTGATGTTAAAACCAACCAGATACAAACAGTACAACCGAAGAGATTTTTCTTCAATTTTATACACAAAAAATACGAAAACACTATTTCCTCGGCCAATATAATAGACTTCATAATGTAAAGTACGTAGTAATCAAAAGTGATTCATTCTACTACCACTATACCAAAAAGTAGAAATAAAAAAAAGTTATTCAAGAATCAGTTTTAGAACCTAATACCTAAAAATTAATTAATAATTTTCTTTATATTCAAACACTTTTTATTCTGAAATGTGTCCTTTTCTTATATATTTTAATTATTTGTTTTATTTTTGGTGTAAATTTTGCGAATGCATTATGTAACAAAGTAACGAAAGTTTTATAGGATGTTCTTTTATAATTAACGAGTTTCGATAAAATACACCTGATTGCCGATAATTGAAGTATCCGATGCAGTTATGTAAAAAAATAAATGTTTGTATTAAAAAAAAATCAAAGCGATAAAATATTAGTAATAAATATCATTTTAAATCGGACATGACGCCGACGAGGAAGGAATTCGGAAAAAACACAAATCGGAAGTACTTCAAAACAAACAATTCAGAGGTCAATTATGACGATTTATATTCAAGTCAGTTCCCTGGCCGTGTTGCCAAATAGAGAAGTGTCACCGACAATAACACCCTGTGAGGTCAGTACCATTGTGTTCGATATATACAATATACACGCATTAAGCTATGTGTTATTTAATAATTGCGCTCTTTTTTCTGGTCTAGTAATTCTAATAAAATTATTAGATCAGGCTCCATTATTATTATTATGTCCAAGTCAGTGTTATCGATGTAAGGTTAATAATATTGCCTATTGTTGTAAAATGTTTTTACAATTACTTTTAATTATATTTTTTCACATATAGTGGAGTACTATTGGTTTTGGCGTTCATATTTAAAGTTATGTTTATCAAAATTTTAGATGTGTTCAGGTATCCTAGTCAGTAATAATTAACTGATGACCTTGAATCGGTCTTCTTAGATAACTTAAAATGACAGATAATTCTGTTAAATAGAAGTTTTTGATGGAAATGTTCTAACGCAATCGGTCGACGCTATTTAAAATTTCAATCCTTATCCGTCTGTCTCTGTCATACAGATCACGAGTAAAAAAAGTATGAACACGCATGACATATGACGACATGACATACACTTACAATTTATTTACAACATATTATACACGGGCGAGCGAATCGGTAACAAAGATATATTTTTTTGAAGCTCTAGCACCATTCACATAAGACATGAAAGATGCTACGTAGTGTCTTTAGAGGCACAATGACAATACTTTTACACTTACCTCTGAAATGCTTATATATAACCAAATTAAACGTGAAAACTTTGAATTTCAAGGTGATAGTGATATGGGAGTAATTATTATTAAATTGCTAAAAAGCTCCTCATATCAAAGAGTTCACACAAACAACCAAAGAACTTCAGCTTTAAAATTATACAGGTTTTTATAAGTCACAATAGAAACTGACTTGTTTTGGTAACGATCCATAGATGTATAAGTTAACCATTTGTCCAAAGCGTAAAAAAATAGGAAAAACATTATCAGCAAAAGAGGTAAAATAATAGTAGAAAGAAGAAGGATAGAAATAATTTTTAATTTTTTTTTTAAATATTTGCTTGACAATACAATGTTATGTAAATAAAATAATTATTATACTCAAGTACGTCATTAAATCAGAAACAATAATATTAAAAAAGTGTAAAATTGTTGAATCAAATAATAAAATACGCACAAGGCTATTCATAGGGAAAATTGTGTACTTACAAGAAATACGTTCTCGCACTAAATGACATTAGCGGCATAAACTCGTAAATGAAAGAAGTCCATGAAAATTTAAATAAACCCTATTAGGATTGTGTCATACCAAAATTTTACAATGGTTACCATATGGTGGTATGAATATATACTGCTGGTGTGAAATGAGTAAGTTATAGATAATAGGTCTAATAATAGGTAATACGTAACCATATCATACTATATCATTAGACAGACAACAAGGAAAAACTCGCGGAGAGTTACTAGTTTATAGTATTACAAAGGAGTATGGAGTGTTATTATGTTATTAAAAGAAATAAAATAATGAAACAAGCGCCCCATATCATATATTCATAGTATATAAATTGTTCATATGATTTATTACAAATATGTTTGTGACTTTAAACCCATTGAGCTGGCTGGGTTTCGAAAGGGCTTGGATCACCGTGGACCACTCACACATAGGAAAATAATTTTAAAGATCGTATAATACGAGTATAGTCGGCTTGTATACCTAGCGTATATGGACAGCACGTTGAGGTGACCAAAGTTGGAAATGGGCGGGTCGTATCTGTGGATTTACCGATAGTGGATGGATTCAACGTATGCTAGAGTGGAGACCGCTTTTAGACAAGCCCAGAGTAGAACGCTCAGTATCACAATAGACGGACGATTTAAAGAAGGACGTGGATGCTCAGGACTGAAATGGTCTTAAAGGAATCCTATATCCATCAGTGGACTGCGATTAATTGACATTATAATAATACTAGAACACTCTAGTTTTTCCAGGGTCAGAAAAAAGATTAGCGTAGTTCATTTTTGCCTTCCTTTAGCTACGCTAATGCTATCATTATATTTCGCTTCGCTTCAGCTTATCGTAGTCCACTTCTGGACATAGGCCTGCCCAAGCTCGCGTCAAACACCCCAGTTTTCCGCAATCCTCATCTAGCCTCCGCCGGCGACCTTGCGTAAGTCGTCGGTCCAGCGGGCCGGAAGACGCCCCACACTGCGTTTGCCGATACGCTTTATCCATTCCAGGACCAGTCCACTGCCCCTTTAACTTGCTGTTTCTACGGACTATGGCGGTTACTTTGGTTCTCTCGCGGATAATCTCATTTCTGATTTTATCCTTGAGAGAGACTCCAAGCATATCCCGTTCCATAGCACGTTGATTGAACGTTTTTGTGTATTAATCTCGTCGTCAGTATCCACGTAATTATGTTTACTTATGTTTAAAGAGTGGAATGCTAATAAAGGTCAATGCTTCATACTGCAATTAACTTTGTATTCACAGTTAATATATATTTTTTTCATTTTTAGGATTTAAAATATATTAAGTTGTGAAGTATTATGATTAAATAAAATTGTGATTTTTTCCTATTTTTAGTGAACACAACACTTTTTTGCTAATGCTACTTCTATAACAACACGTTACTAAAAACTTAAAACATTTATTCATATTATTTCCGAATGCACGTGTCAGTCGAGTCATAATGTAGTTATGTATAAACATACCCATTTTTTTCTAATAATATTGATAACAGAGTATAAGAAAAACGTGACCATGCAGATATAAATGTCTCCTAAAAACGTTTAACTAATTATCTAAGTCACTTGAAAAATAAAATAATATGAAAATGTGATATGAAAATTTAGATTTTAAAAATATTCTTTTGAATTTATAAAACATCTCAAACAAATTTTTTTCCCATTTTGTGCAAATAATACATATAAAAAAGCAAATATAATTAATTAAAAAAAAAAAAAAAAAAATAACTAATAAGACAGTGAAGTTATATTCATATTATTTTGGCTAATGCTTTCCCATTAGGGTTTAAGCTTAGCTTTTTCTTTCATATAGTTAAAGTTAATACAGCGTTTTAACGTACATATATAGTCTAATATCTTTTAAGTTAGAAATGCCAGTTTACATCATTACGTCACATTTATTTTACCTATCCTGTTCACAATCTGCTTATTAGTATGAATACATAAATTTAGTACCTCTTAGTAGTCTCTTTTTTAGTACATCTTCCTTTTTCATTAATTTGAAAGCCATACAATAATTTATGATGTTATTTTGTTTTAGTCAGTTTTAAAGTAACGGGTCGCCAGGTTGACCGTTTAGTGTAAATTCAGACATGACGGAAACTTTGAAACAACAACAAATGCTCTTGTTATAAGTAGATGCTTGAGAGAATAATTAACTTTCACAATAAAATTTTCTTCAAAGTTTAGTATTCATTGGTTTAAGAACACAATAAGTTTGACAAAGATTTAATATCTATCTCACTCACTCTCTCACTCGTCTTCCATACCACTGTACTTTACACTAAAGTCTCACTCATCATGTTTGAGTTAGATGTAAAGAGTCATCAATTTTGATTACTAGATTTACTAAAACTTGCCTGCCTATATATAATAGGTGTATCGTTCGCTTCACGTCAATTTGCTGGTAAGTAATTTATTTAAAACCTAAAAAAAATACCAAATTATTAGTTTATCTTAAAAAATGTTTCAATATCTAAATAATAACTTAAAAAATTCTGTTAAATAATCGCTTCTAAGATTAGTTGAATTTAACTAGTTCATCTGTTTGTAAATACTGTAAATACCTGTGTTGTAAATATAAATAATATTTTCATCTATTAATAACTTATATAATTAACAAAAAAAAAAAGAGTTGAATAATACGTTTGTTTTCTCAATACGTAAATTTTGAGAATTACTAAATTTGATTGAAAATGTTTTTTTGAACAGTAACCAGTAAATCTTTAATTCAATGCAAGGAATACCACGAGAAACGTCTAATTTAAAAGTGTCAATACGGTTATATAAGATCGTGATAACTCATCACAACACGCAACAGGAGAAACTGATAGTTGTTAATAATATTTTCCACATCGTTTATTACACGCTCAAGGGTGACAGAATGGTGACAGACTAACAATTTCGATCAGTTTTTAGCTGACATACTGGTATATTGACAGGGCTTACATGACAGGGCTTAATTTACCTCAATATAATAATGAGTTGTTTGAATATGTGTACTCGATAAGTTATAAAAAATCTTAGTAACATATGCTTAATTACATGAGTCTAAATATTCACTAATGCATACTATTTAAAAAAAATTAAGTTTATGTTGATGTAATAAAAGATCTTATAATAAAAGTCTAGTTACTTGTATTATTGGGATTGAAATCATTGATAGTAGGATAAGTGACATGTTTTTTAAAGATAAATGTTTGTAGTACTAAAAATTCAATTGCGTATACTTTTATGGGTTATTTTTAGATCGTTTATAACAGGCACTTGCAAATAAATAATCGAAATATAGAATTTCGATATTTGATTGATAAACATTTATGATAACTTCTTCACTCTTATGACTACTATTTATATAATATGTATTTTCCGACGGTTCTAGAATCCATAGTGTACAGTAAAACCATTTATTGTTTTGTTGCACTGCTTGTCATGTTTTTCTAAATGTAAGTATATTTTTTCCTTAAATAAATAATATTTGCAATAACTTATACTCGTTCGGGAGAAAATCCTACATATACTTACAAAGTAAAAAATATTGTCTCTCTACAATCTTAGTATAGATTATACAGTTTTTTAAGTTCAATTCTTAAATTCATTTCAGTAAAATCTAGTCAACATTTGGCGTGACTTCTGTCCAAACGCACATTTCTATAGATGTAAATCAAAATGTATAAACACCCAGAACGAGGTAAAGAATCATACATCTCTACACATTTTATCTTATTTAGTGTCATAGAAATGCGTAAATGTGATTTGCATTTACTTAATTTGGATTTGTATCTCTGGCTTACTTTATTAGTACGACTACAGTAAATTCTTATGCAAGCAAAATGCGTGGATGTTTTGATAAATTTATCAGCATCTTGTATGGATTTCCACTTAACACGAACAACATTTTACAATCACGAGACAGACATACTCGTATGTATAACCTGTTCTTTAGCAATGGGAATATTTTCAATAATGTAGACGTAATTTATTTATTCTCGTACGTCAATTAATATCGTAACATGACGTCAAATATTCATTACTAGTATCATAAGTAGAAAGAAGTACTAGTAAGTATATGTATTAAGAGAAATGTCAGTTCTTACAGTAATTTTTTTCAGTTATCGTTTATTTAAAAATTGTATATAAGTTGAGTAGTAAAATTATCTTACATAGTAAAGTTTTACTAAGATATTTTTTACTATCGCGTACTAATGTCGGCAAAAACAGTCTAATTACTGTCGCGAATATAATGAATTGTGCAAATTGTGAATTGTGTGAAATATATTCTTTGATGCCTTAAGTTCAAGAGAAAGGTTTGCCAATCAACAAAGTTGTACTTTAATAAGCAATTGTTGTTTATATTTTTTCCTATTTCTTGTTTATGGTTTTAATCGATTTAAAAAAAATTAATAAAATATTAAATTTGTAATTTATTTAAACAGTAATTTTTATAAAAGACAGTAACTTTTTTAATGTTGTGTACCTCTTTAACTATTACATATACGAATATCTGATACATATTTTTTAAACTGTATATGTATAAATGTATGACATATGTGATGTTGATGTACCCTAATAAAATAAAATAAAATAATTACTTTGTAGACATGTTCTACTTTTCTTGTCTAAAATATATTTTTATATCTGTTCTTAGTTCGAAATGTTTTTTTTTTTAATCTTCACAGATATAAATATAAATATATAATCTACGGTAGATACTATACTTTTTTTATATACTGTAATTTAGAACACGTTTTAGTTATCGTTTTAACAAGTCGACTGCAATATACAAATACATTATAATTTTCGTAAAAATAACATATATTCGTATGTATAAAACACCAATTTCCCTCAACGGCTCCTACTACTTAATATGAAATTTTAATTTCATTTAATTTAATTTAATATTTGACAAGCCAAGATCAATAATATTACAAACAGTACAATAACACATAAAAACATAAATAACAATAAGATAAAACACAAAACAATCTAGTTTCCATATAATAGATACATACAAGAAGCAGAAATTGAGCTAACAATAATTATTTATGATCAGAATATAAAACAATTAAATACAACATTAAGAACCATTAAATTCAGTTAATAGGATATACTTTAAAACCTGATGATTTTTCTTTTTATTTTGATATTTCATAAATAAAATTTCATAAAAAGATATATTAAAAGAAATAAATAGATATATTATGTTGTATGCTCAAGCAAATAAGACAATTACAAAACATGTCTTTAACATACTTATCCAAAATAAGCATTTTAAATATATTCAGATATAATTTATTTTATGTTATACTTATTTTATTAGTATACTAGCGACCCGCCCCGGCTCCGCACGGGTGTAATGCTAATATTAAATATACTACAGAATGTCTTTGTATACAACGTTCACAGTCTTTTTGTCATTAGACAATACAAACATGTTTTCTTTAAAAATTACTCTTGAAGGAATAAAGGCCCGCGCCATCGCCCCCCGGCCGGTACCGCCGCAATCGCTATGTCCGCGCATTTTAAATCTGTAATATCTTCGAAAATATTCATTTAAATTACATGCTGTAAAATGTTATATTGATCTATATTAAATGCACAATGTATTTAACGTACTTAGTTGGATAAGGATTAATGCTGTATTGCTTAAAATCGTTTAAATGTAAATAAACCATTATTTCTCGTAATAAGTAAAGGATAAAAAATGGTTATTGTGGGTTATCCCTAAGAGATAGACATATACCATTGCGGAATTTTTAGTAGACCTCTTTATGTTCTACAATACTTTAGTAGATTATTTTGATCTATATCGTAGGGTTCAGCCAGCGTTTGCAATGTAAGCGCAAAAAACGTTTACTTACAACATCACATTAGAAACTTCTAAAATTATCAGTGTTTGTCTACTATATTATGTATGTTATTTACATATAAACCTTCCTCTTAAATCACTCTATCTATTAAAAACTTCTGCATCAAAATCCGTTGAGTAATTTTAAAGATCTAAGCATACATAGGGACGGAGCGGGAAACGACTTTGTTTTATACTATGTAGTGATATATATATAGTATTTATAGTATATAGCTGTAATGACATGGAATTTACTATATCGTTGTCCCCACCGAATAATCCCGTAAGGCGCTCTTACGGGTTTCTTGCTTTTATGTTAAATTTGGCACCTACACCTTGTGATTTTTTTTCAGATTTTTACTAATGTCCTTTACGAAGATAATTTTGTTATACCGGCTTTTTCCATTACTTTACACAGACGATATTTTACACGAAAAATACCTTAATGCACATTGAGTTAATATTTTGAAGTAGCTCAAATGGTAAAATATTATAGCAATATTATTCGCGGGAGAAATATTTACCCAGTAAAATCGTAAGAGCGAATACGATATTATTCTTGCTGTTACTTGATATTTTGGTATTTTTTTTTTATAAATTTTCACAGTGACAGTAATTGTATAAAATACTTTACGAAAAAGCAAGTTACAATACATTACCAGTAACAAACTTTTCTGCTTAGACACGAAAATAATCGTAAAAAAACTAACGTGTTACAGCAGTTGATGGAAGTTTAAGTAAAAATAAATTCGTAATACAATCTTACTGATAAAGGTCTCTATATTATTTCACACAAATAGGATCGTAAAGGACATTACTGTGAAAGGTGTGTGCTTTTAATTTCCGTAATAATTTTGTTTCTTAATAACTCTAGTAACTGCATGAATAAATTAAAGTAAATTATATACAATAATAGCAAAACTAAATAGCTTTGTTTTGGTATATAAATTATTTTTGTAGATTAAAAATATTTAAAGTTATTAAAGAAATAAGGTTTTTTGCTTCTCCTGAAAAATTTGTTTTTTGCTGTTACGGGTTTATTCGGTGGGTGCGACGATATACTTACACGGCTATTGCGCAGCGGAAGACTGTATTTTTTACCATGTTAATGCATCGTCAAAATATCCGAAAACATTTTAATAAATATGTAATATAAATATGTAGACAATAAGAAATGTGATAACCAAATACTGTACCTAAATTACAAAATATTCGTCCTTTATATTAAGTACCCTTTACCCGCTTACTTTGAATATTACGAACAATCATCATCATCATCATCATATCAGCCATCGGATGTTCACTGCTAAACGTAGACCTCCCAATCGACCTTCAGAGCGACTGGTTCAAAGCAGCGTCTATCCAATGGCTTCCGGCGGCTCTCCGCAAGTCGTCTGTTCATCTCGCGAACGGCCGTCCAACGCTGCGCTTGCCGGTACGTGTTCTATACTCGAGAACCTTTCTGCTCCATCGGCCGTCAGTTCTATGAGCTATGTTCCCTGCCCACAGGCACTTCAGCTTGCAAATCCGTTGGGTTATGTTGGCAACCTTAATTCGTTTGCGGATCTTGTAATTTCTGTTTCGATCTCGCAGAGAAATACCAAGCATAGCTCTTTCCTTTACACGCTGTGCGACTTGGAGCTTGTTTAAAAGGCCCATAGTCAGAGATCACGTATAGTAGAGTCATGTGTCACGAACAATGATCTTCTTTATTGCGTATTTAGTTCGATGAGCAATTTATTTATAACGTGTGAGTAGATTATATGTCAAGTTTATTTATTCACTTCATTACATTATTTCAACTTGATAGTTAAAAGACGCTATTATATGGTATAATTCAAAAAATCTTGTTGTTAATTTATTTATATATTTTGAATGAAATGTTAAAAAAAAATCTATCAGTCTCTGATATTATTTTATTGCGTACTAGCTGTACCCGAGACTTCGTTTGCGATGACACATTTTGACTTTCATCCACTCTCCCAAGGGAATCGTACCGTAACCGTAGTGTATGGATTCAAATAATGCGAGGTTTCATTCAAAATTTTTAGCATGATGCGTGGCCAAGATACAGATCAGATAGACACATATAAATATGTTTATCTTAGATGATGTACAAGAATGAAAAACATTACTGTACTCTTGGCTTCAATGTCTTTTAAGAATATTAAATACTAGCGGCCCGCCCCGGCTTCGCACGGGTATTTAACTAAAATTTTAAAAATTATAAATTTATATTTTTTATCACCTACATGCGCCATCTATCGTATAATAGTAGAATATCGTTTTTATATTTAGTGACATTTAACATAATAGTACCTATATTAATTGAAAATTATGTTTATCTAAAATATTAAAACGATTTCTATTCCTATCCGACATATTTAGTAAACTTTTAAGTTTAGCAAAATAATAACTCAAAAATAAGTTTTGTGAGTTTTTAAGATTCCTTAGACCAGATGGCGTTGGCGGCGTAGGTACCTATTTCTATTTTCTTAAATATTTATTTTTAAATTTAATTACAAAGAAACAAAAACTAAATTATACTGTGAGTTATGTTTAATTTTTATGTATTAAAGTTATTTACATTGGTTTTGTACTTTTTACGTGATACGTGACCACAGAAAAACACGATAAGAGATGGCGCTGATACAAAAAAAACGCGCTATTGAAATTTATTCTTGATGATATATAGTGTATTAATAAAACGGAGGTTTTAACAGATTTATTATTTGTATAGATTTAAAATACCTTCAATATAGAGAATTGAACTTTTTACAGTTTTGTTATAAATATCTATAGATGTTCCGATGGACAGAACAATAATAATTAAAATGATACCATTTGTATATTATAGTAATATGTGTAATGTTATTTTCTCAGCGAGGTATAAATTGTTTTCAAATTCAATCGTAGGAGTCCACTGGCGATAGGCGGGCTTATTTATTTTTTGACCAGAGAATCGATCGAGATTTGTATGAGTTATCTGTAAATAATTATTTATTAATCATTGTTACATTAATTTGTTTTTACTCAGTAATGCAAATCACTTATTAATTATATCATCAATCATAAATTGGAATCTAACCAGTAATTTCTTTGATTCGTGACTTGAAACCGTGTTTTTAATATCAAGTGTACACCGTTTTAATATAAATATGTTTTTCTTAGATGAATATATAAAAGATAATTCTCAATATTTTATATAAAATTAATTTTAAAATTAGTACATAACAAATAGTTATTTTTATTAATATTTATTTTAATTTCTCTCTAAGATCTTCTTTGATAAACATTAATTAATAAAGTTGCCTGAGTAAAGGTACTCGTAACTAACTACACAATACTAGTACAAAAATACAATTAAATAAGTAACGAAATACAATCAAACAGACAACTCACCATTCTGGCATTATTAGATTTTAGCAATGCCTTTAACATGGTTGATTTTGACATCATATTGAGTTTGTTCCGTTCTCTTAACATTTCTCCATCAGCAATCGACTGGTTTCATAATTACCTTCGGGGCCGCCGGCAGCGCATTCGATTTGAAGAGTCCTTCTCATCGTGGTGCGATGTCCATGCCGGTGTTCCTCAAGGAGGCGTGTTGTCACCTTTGCTCTTTTCTATCTTCATTAATACAATAACTCATTGCATTTCTTCTCCCTATCACATGTATGCAGATGATGTTCAAATTTACGCACCATCGTCCCTTGAAAGTATCTCTAATGCTGTTTCTTGTATCAATAAAGACTTAGAGACAATTTTACAGTGGAGTAACTCCTACGGTTTGAAGGTAAATCCTAACAAATCACAATCCATCATCATAGGTAGTCAAAATATTATTTCAAGAGTTGTTTGGGCAGACTTACCGCCAATTTTATTTGATGGTGTCATAATACCGTATAGCAAAACTGTAAAAGATCTTGGGATATACCTTGATAGCACTTTATCTTGGACAGAACAGCTAAGAGTATTGAGTAAGAAGACATTTGCAACCATGAATTCCTTGCGACGATTGCGTTCTTTTCTTCCAACTGCCACCAAGATTACGCTAGCAAATACACTCCTTCTTCCTATTCTTGACTATGCTGACGCAAGCTATATTAATATTACTGAAGAACAGCTAAATAAACTTGAGCGTCTTCAAAACATGTCAATCCGGTTCATATTTGGCTTACGCAAATATGACCATGTGTCTCAATATCGCACTCAACTCAAGTGGCTACCTATCCGTCTTCGCCGGAATCTACACATACTCTCACTTTTGTATTGCATCCTATTTAATCCAAATAGTCCTTCGTATTTAAAAGAGAAATTTGTTTTTTTGGAAGAAAATAGAACTAATGTAAGATCATGTCGTCGACTTCTTCTCAAGATACCAACACACACATCTAAATTTTACAAAAAATCTTTCACGGTTCACTCCATCTTATTATGGAATTCATTACCTTTACGCATAAGAGAATCTCAGACACTTCAAATTTTTAAAAATCACCTTAAACATTTTTATTTAACTAATGCAGATTAACTGTGCGGTATCTTTTTTTTTTTTTATTGAATTACAGTATATATTTCTATTATATCGTATATTCTTATTTTTTTATTATTATTTCTAATTATATTTATTTTGTGTTATTTGATATATTTATGCACCACCCTCCATTTTACTCCGGCTATGTTTCAATTCCTCACAACGTAAGGTTGTCTGGAAGAGATTGCTTATTAGCAATAAGACCGCCTTATTGTGCAATAATATTTAAGCATATATCTCTGTAATTTTGTTTCAACAGTGGTGTACAATAAAGAATTATAAATAAAAAATAAAAAAAAAATAACGCAAAAACTTTTTTGTGTTGGGTCTATAACACTAATAGTTGATTCACTTTTATAAACATGCGGGTATTGTACAATATGCTTCTTATTTCTAGCAATTTTAAATAATGTAGAAAGTTATAAAATAATCATTTGATACTGTTTTTTTTTCACAAAACCATGGATCTGTACTTCACTGGGTGGTGTATTGATTTGAATACGAACCGTAGAAGAGATAATATCAAAATGGGAAAAAATCTACACTTATTAAAAATTAAAAAAAAATGAATTAGAGCTGTGATCAAGTACCGTTGTTTGAAAAAAAAATCTACCAAAGACATAAACAACGACTTGGTGAAAACACACGCATGTTGCGCAAGAAGTTTAAGCTCTGCAGAACATCCACTGAAAATTAACATCGCGAGTAATGCCCATCGACGTCTCTCACTGAAGACTGAAAAATCGAAAATGTTGTGGCAGATCGAAAGTGACCATCAGGCATATAGCTTAGAACACAGGGATCTCATATGGCAGCGATTCTTACAAAATTAATATGCACTGATAAACGTTTTTGCCCGTTGGATACCGAGAATATTAACCAACGAACAATAAAACAAACGAGTCGAGATTTCTAGAGCGAGTTCCAAGCCGATCAGGAATTATTTTGTCACTTTTTGTAACCATAGACGAGATTTTTAGATCTACTATTTTGATCTTGAAACAAAATACAGTCTATGACTTGGAAACGAGCCTCCTCACCGACACCAAAGGAATTCAAAGTGTCTTATTCAAGTTGTTAAAAATTACGAAAACCTTTAGCACTTGTATAGGAATGGAGTTTGGTGTGGATAAAGGTGCTGTCATTCATGTAGAAAGGGGTAAATTTACTTCATCAGAAAATACGTAATTTACCAATTTTTTGTTTCTCAGATCTCTTAACGAGGGTGAAATCTACAAATATATAATATTGTTGGTTCTATAAAGCTTTAACACACCCCGATGTAGATCAGTCCAGCTCTGTATCCTGGTTACAATACGGTAACCTCTTTAGAGAGACCGTAGGTTTCATCTGTGCAATTAGGGATGAACGTATTAAGACGAATAACTACCAAAAACATTATGAAAGATGGAACTCCCGACATATGCCGAGCGTGTCATCGCCCAGAAGAATCCATACCACATGTTGTTTCTGGGTGTAGTCGTCTTGCTAACAGTGAATATTTGCACAGACATAACCAAGTAGCCAGGATTATCCACCAACAACTTGTGCTTCGATACGGCCTCGTAGAAAATGAGATACCTTACTATAGGTACAACAAAAACGCCATTTCTTAAAAATAGTCATGCTTTGCTCTACTGGGATCGGTCTATTGTCGCTAACAGGTTTATAACCGCCAATAATCCTGATATAGTGGTAGTAGACCGATCAGCGCGTTATGCAATTATTGTTGAAATTACAGTTCCACATGATGATAATCTCGTGAAAGCAGAAAAAGAAAAATTAAGAAAATATTTGGACCTTGCCCACGAGATTACCCGCATGTGGAATATGGACTCAACAATAATTGTTCCTATTTTCCTGTCGGTCAATGGCTTATTAGCGAAGAGTTTCGACCAACACCTTAAGAAACTCTCCAAAGCTGTTTGGATCAAGGGTCGGATACAAAAGGTATGTTGTTGACACTGTTGTTTGAGAAGTTGCTTGAGACGGCACGTATTGTGAGGAGGTTCCTCAGCTTGGAGCCCCAACTCCTAAACTACCGCTGGCCTGGGCCTCAACCTGCCACTGAAGTAGAACTATTTTTTTAAATATTTTTAAATATTTTTATTTTTGTTATGTGAATTTATTTAAAAATGTATACACTATACAGTAAGTTAAATTTTGAAATAAAAGAATAAATTCAGGATAAATCACTAATAGTAATATTGTTATAATAAAATAATTATTAATCTTATTTTGTCACGATATATATATTTTTAATCCTTCCACGAGTAATTTATCAAACGGCAATGGCCTTATACAAAAGGTTTGGATTGTCAGAGTGTTGTTGATAAGAGAACAAGGATACCGCGATTGATAAGAAAACAATAGCGTCTCATCTAGTAACTTACTTTTACAAGTGTGGGGTATTTAAAATAATACAAGCGGTTTAAATTATTATGAAGCGCAAAGCGAGGAAGCATTTATTTGCGTCATATAAGACCCATCAAAATGTACACTCAAGTTATAAAATGAATTATAAGGAAACAATATGATAAACATTAACAATAAAGTGTAGTATTTTACAAAAAAAGACATTAGTTTTTATTCTATAGCAGAGCTGTATATTGCTGAGTTTTGATTTGAAAATGAAATGTATCAGTAATTACAGACATAAGGGCATTCAGAAAGAAATCGTAAGGTTACCTGTATTAACAATTAAAAAGGATAAGCTGTGTAATATTTACGTGTTTTTGATTATTTACAATCAATAGTTGCAAGTCGCTGTTTGCCACATGTATAACCGCACACCACCCTATTCAACGTCGTTGGATTGTCCAATGAATAATTATGATGATTGTCTTGTATATATACCTATGTCAGTCACAATATAATTTAATATAAATGTAACAATATAATTTAATAGAAATAAATATATTTATATTAACAAAAATCTCTTAACTTCCAAAGGTGAAATTTATCCATAAAATTTATGTACCTACCCATATTTTAAATAAGTACCTACGCATACTAATGTTATCATTATTACAAAAAGGAGAATCATTAAAGTCGGTTCTCAATTCATGTAAAAAATATAGACTTAACATGATCAAAATTATATTAAATAAAAAAAATGACAAAAATTTAAATAATATATTCTTGTAACTAAAACAAATGAAACAAACACAGCGTCTAAGAAAAGTTAGAAACAGGAGATCCACTTCATTTTCATAAAGTTTATTAAATAAAATGTTATATCTTCAGGTGTTATAATATAATGTCTTTTATTTCTATATTTTTTACCAAAGCCCCAAATCCGCATATATATACATACATACACACATACATACATGCATGCATGCATGCATACATACATGCGTACATACATATATACATACATACATAATATATAACAACAATTAGTTAAAATTGTATTTTTTTTATAATTTTTTCTAATTTAGTAATGTGGATAGAATACTTTAAAAAGAAAAAAATATTTGTCCTAGTCATGTCAAAAACAAATGTTATTAAAATTACATTTACTTGTAGATTTAAATAGTTTACTCAATGCCAATAGCAGATTCTTATGAAAGCATAAAATAGATTTTTACTGACGTCACAGCGGGATTTGAATAATTGAAGGGTTGTTCCCTTCAGACGTGGGGGAAATGTGAATAGAAAATAATACCGGTACGTTCGTGTACTTTACGTAAACTTGTATAGTACGGAAAATTAAAAAAAAATTCTTATGCATTACCTATCAAGTAACACAATTTACTAATTAATTCATATATCCTCATACCTCTCACAACGATCTCACAAAAAAAAAAAAAAACAATTTCCCTAAAATTTTGTATAAAGTATAATTTCTTTATTTCCTCTTAATACGAGTAGGTTCATGTAATGTGTTAGTTAAAGTCTCTTCTCATTATACTTATCGCACTTTACGTATAATAAATAACAACTTTAGAATAAATTGTATACTTTTAATAGATATTTTATTACCTATGTATTTTACTTTATTTGTATTTTATACAACAAAAGCGGTAATCATACTATCAACAGAGAATAATGAAAACCATATTTAATACATAAATTGTAATATGTTCGCCTGAATATATTTTTATTTCCATGTTCACATTATATAAATGCGATACCTAGATATCTTCGTCATTTGTGAATCGATATTGAATTTTTATTTTGTTTGAAACGTCGACTCATAAATTTATTAGTTATTTTTTTATATAAAAGTTTTATTTATAAAGCCTGACATATGATCTACTATTAAATATTAATTACCACGGCATCAAACTGAAATTAACATAACACGGTAACATTCCAATTACCAATGATTGCATTATTTGAAAATGAGATTAAAAGTCTAAAGTTTTATTAAAGGTTTTAAAAACAAAGAGATTGCAGACAGATAAATTCATTATAAAACATTTGAAAAATAAAATTAAGTGCTGTTACCACAATTAGGTTTTTTGTATTAGTTTGATGAAATAGTTGCAAATTATTACAACATATTTGTACAAGTAGATGATTTAAAATGTCTATGTTATCTTATATCTTTAAACGAGCAATTCTTGTATATATATATATATATAATCTGAATCTCGGAAACGGCTCCAACGATTTTCATGAAATTTAGTATGCAGGGGGTTTTGGGGGCGATAAATCGATCTAGCTAGGATTTATTTTTAGAAAATGTCGTTTTATCCCTTTTTTTACGCAATTAAAAAATATCATTAGAATACGAAGGTAAATTTCGTTGTCATTGATAAGCATATAGTAGCTCGGATGGGAATCGGGCGGATTCGAAATCAGAAAACTCGGGTTCGAATCCAGGTGTCTACAGACCAATTTTTTTTCCTTTTTTTTTCAAGTTTCTTTTTTTGTGAGAAAAACTATTATTCTCTCCTAGAGAGCTCTTTTTATTTTTTAATTTTTATTTAAATAACCACTTCCTATTATTTTACTATTATGTCGGTAAGATCGAAAATATTATTTATGTTTCATCAGTACGTAATGTATCTAAATATAATTTAACCGAGCAAGGCTCGGTCTTCCAGGTACTATAGTAATAATTCTTAACTAAATCTTTTATATAAGACCACTAAAACGGAATCAGTGCCATATCATGAAATCACCGACTAAAAAAGTCGGTACGTGTCTAATTTATAATCTTCAGCCTTTTGTTTTGTTACTATTGATATGAGTATAATTTTTTTTTATACATTTAAGTTTACAAAATAATATAATAAACATAAGTAATTACTGTAATTGGATTTTGAGAAAGGGGACTAAGTTTCGACAAATGTTAAATTCTTGGTTAGTTAAAATAAATGAAAAAATCAAAAATATTATTTCTTACTTTATTTTATAACTTAATTCTTAAGTTATTCACTATGATTTTTACTTTTGTTTGAATCAAAGATAAAATTAAAAAGCTTAAAAAATATCCTGGTAATTCGTATTAGCTACGATTTGCGATAGTCAATAAACTCTTAAAGTACTGAATCGGCTTAAAAATCATGATTTTACTTATATTAGTTACCATTAGAAAGCTACTCGTACATAATCCATAAGTAACATATAATTATGATGAAATATAATGCAGGTGAAACCTTTGCGGGACGTCTGAAATCTGAATGATTATATTTTTATTTATAAAGGCGACAATCTATCAAAATATATAGATATAGATAGACTATTTATCAAAAAATAATTTTTAGTTATTAAATGAGATAGGCGAATTGTTACGAATGTTAAACTGTTATGCATTTAGCAAATTAAGTAGCTTATCTTTTCAAGTTCGTCTATAAAGTTTTGGGTATTTTCTGAAGGTTAAATTTATTTTTATATTATATATTCTTATTGAGATCATACGCTTTGTACACACTTATAATTAAGAGATATGTAAGGTAAGGTAAATAAAAACGTATTTAATAATCATTAAATTAAAAAAATACAAACGAAATATATCATTTGCGTGTCAATTCAATATATTAATTATATATTTTTCGTAGACTTAGATATATATCAAGGATATTAAACTTTTATACTTCGAATAAAAAACATTTTTAATCTTAGAAATTAAACCATAGTTTTTTTCTTTAGTCCGTTTCAATGACACGACCTTCGCCCTTCGTGTGCTTTTTGGCAAATTGGCTATTTGTTAGCGAAATAGTCACTCCACCTTAACCTTTATTTTGTAAAGTTTATTTCTGATCTGACCTCAAAAGCTTTCGTTAGCATTCTTAATTATAATTATTCCTCTAATATATTAAAATATATTAATAAATCTTAGTCTTAATGTATGTAATATTATACACTTTGTGAAATAATAATTGACATTATTCTATTATAGTTTTGACAAAATTAAGTTATAATTTTCAGCATTTATCTAAAATCGACCAAATATTCATTTAGTAATAGTGTGATGTCAGAGAAGAATAGTCCCGACGTCTTTCTTATCGAGGTGTCGTAAAAAGCGACTAATGTCATAGTGGTGCGAACAACTGCATACCAACCAGGATGGTGATGGACAGCAGTGTCACCATATCCTGCCATAATACATGCGCCTGCCAAGCGTGGCGAGGATTGGCAATCACACCCCGAGATGATAAGGGAGGCCTACGTTCAGCAGTGGACACACAACGGCTGATGTGGTGGTGGATTTTTCATTCTACCCTCAAAAGTTTAAAAACATTAACATCAGCAGGCCGAATTAGGGGTGTGCGATAATTATCGATAATTCGTAACTACTCGATAATTTTTCATTCGATAATTAACGATAACTATCGATAAGTTTTCATTCGATAATTATCGATAATTTTTTGCAATCCGATAATTATCGATAATTTTTTGCCATTCGATAATTATCGATGATATTGTGGTATTCGATAATTATCGATAATTGGTTTTGGATCCGATAAATATGGTACGGCGGAGGACCTTTTTTTTTTAGGTATTCGGATAGGGTATGGAGGATAATGTCGATATTGGACGGCGGATGACCTTTTTTTTTTAGGTATTCGGATAGGGTATGGAGGATAATGTCGATATTGGAAGGCGGATGACCTTTTTTTGTTGTAGGTATTCGGATAGGGTACGGAGGAAAATGTCCACACTTTTGTTTATCGATAACTGTCCGGAAATATCGATAATTTTTTTTCGATAATTATCGATAAGTGTTCATTCGATAATTATCGATAACTATCGATAACACAATACGATAATTTTTTCCCATGAACACCCCTAGGCTGAATCAATCAACATAATAATAAACGCTAATTACAAATTAATATTTATTTATTATATTATTAAACAAAATATAATATTTACTTTCACTAAACTTATTTCAGACTAGCGGCCCGCCCCGGCTTCGCACGGGTCTTTAACTAAAATTTTAAAAATTATACTATTATTTTTTTATCACCTACACCTGCGTCGATACTGGAAAATATTTTATAATAGACGGATTGAGTGACAGATTTATATATACATACATACAATCATACATACGTACATACATACATACATATATATGTATATAGATAGTACGGATGAAACATTTGAACTGTTTTTTTTTATTAATTATTTTCTCATTGATGAATACCATATTTTAATAAGTATTATTCCCAATGAAGACAAATCCAAAAACACAAAAATCATAAAAATCGTTCCACTCGTTCTCGAGTTATAAACGGTGTAACTAACACGACTATATATATATATATATATATATATATATATATATATATATATATATATATATAAATATGTATAAAAATATATAATGTAAATATTATATTATACTAATAAAATATAATATTTACTTTCACTAAACTTATTTCAGACTAGCGGCCCGCCCCGGCTTCGCACGGGTCTTTAACTAAAATTTTAAAAATTATACTATTATTTTTTTTATCACCTACACCTGCGTCGATACTGGAAAATATTTTATAATAGACGGATTGAGTGACAGATTTATATATACATACATACAATCATACATACGTACATACATACATACATACATATATATGTATATAGATAGTACGGATGAAACATTTGAACTGTTTTTTTTTATTAATTATTTTCTCATTGATGAATACCATATTTTAATAAGTATTATTCCCAATGAAGACAAATCCAAAAACACAAGAATCATAAAAATCGTTCCACTCGTTCTCGAGTTATAAACGGTGTAACTAACACGACTATATATATATATATATATATATATATATATAGATTACAACTTAAATAGCTATAACCATCCAACTTTGTACAATCAACAAACAAATAACGACCAAATATTTTAAATTTTAACAACGAACAAACAATCAAGACCGTAGTACCCTAAAGTATATAATTATATACAAAAAAGAAAAACAGATTCTTAAATACGGGCGAGTGTCATTCTTTTGGCCGAAGTTTTGGTCAGCGCGATTCAGAAAATTATATTTTGTATACTGCGCCATCTATCGTATAATTGTAGAATATCGTTTTTATATTTAGTGACATTTAACATAATTAATATTTAACATAATAGTATATAAATTGAAAATGATGTTTATCTAAAATATTAAAACGATTTCTATTCCTATCCGACATATTTAGTAAACTTTTAAGTTTAACAAAATAATAACTCAAATATAAGTTTTGTGAGTTTTAAGGATTCCTTAGACCAGATGGCGTTGGCGGCGTAGGTACCTTTTTCTATTTTCTTAAATATTTATTTTTAAATTTAATTACAATGAAACAAAAACTAAATTATACTGTGAATTATTTCTAATTTTTATGTATTAAAGTTATTAACATTGGTTTTGTACTTTTTACGTGATACGTGATCAGAGAAAAACACGATAAGAGATGGCGCTGATACAAAAAAATACGCGCTATTGAAATTTATTCTTGATGATATATAGTGTATTAATAAAACGGAGGTTTTAACAGATTTATTATTTGTATAGAAGAGAGTAAGTAGCACACAATTCTTTTTACATTGAGAGAAAACTTAATCTAACGATTAATTTAACATAAGAGAGTAATTTAATTTATTTCAGAAATCTTAATTATAAAACACTTCGAGTATATCGTGATATCTTATACATTGTTATAATGATCAAATGTCATTACAGTAGAGATATCTCTTTAATATCTCAGATAATAATGAAGCATGTTTATAGACACTGTGATACCGTGCTCTTGTGATTTTTAACTATTTGTTTAGTTGTTGTGTAGTCGTTTCCTTTTCTAAATATCAAGAAATTATTTTAGATTATATTATATCGTGTACTAAGATATAAATATATATATACTCGTATATGTAAAGAAAATCACGAGTGTCGCCTCTTTTCTTACATTTTTTTTCAGGGCTGACGTTTGTAAAGTAGAATTTCATTTAATGATTTAAAATTTTATTATTGTAAAAACACTATATTTTACAGAACTGAAATAGGGCCTTTAAATCTTGTTTCTTTTATTTTTATAGAGAAACGCACTTACGTCTTTATTTCAATATTCCAATAGAAACTAAGTATAACACTATTATATATATTTATAATACTATATTGCATACATCATATGTAAATTATTGTTATATTAAATTTATTTAAACAAATGTGCAATGACGGTATTATTACTAAAAGCGATTAATTAAAGGCAATCATGAATAAACATTTTATAAATAAATACACTGCAGATGCATTATAATACTCATCCCACTACAATACTTTTTATAAAATATAAACAAACGTGTACATACACTATATAAAGTAAGTTACAAACATATAATCATAATCTTATAGTAAGACACTAATTAAAAAAGCTTTTTTTAAATTTTTTAGTTTAAGAATATTCAATTTCGCTTACGTAGATACTATATAATTTTCTTCTATCAAATACTAAAGAGAAAACACAATAGTAGGTACATACCTTTATTCTTAGCATCTTAAATAAAGGATCTAGTAATTGGCTTACCTGTAAAGAAAATTGTCATAGTTAAAGTAGATAATAAATTTAAAACTAAGATATTTTTTATATCATCGTACTTTCTTGCAGGTAATTATATTCGTAGAACATTTACAATCGTAAAATCTAAAAGTAAAAATTAACACGAACGTCGAATAACTGTGGAATACTTTACTTAAAAGACTCCTTTGAATTTAAAGAACAGAAAGGACTTAAGGTTTTAAATAAACTACGAGTTTGTACTGTCCTTAGTGGTATTGTATAGTATGTTTAATGATTTGGTAATTTTATATAATAGCTGTGGTTCATACACCTACTTGAAAAGACACGGCTTTCACTATCATTTTGGCCAAACTATGGGTCAATGTACGTAATTTTTTCTCATAAAAATGTCATTACTCTTTGATGTAATGAATAGTGTATTTTTTCTACTGTTAAATTTTTTTTTATATAGACCTATAAGAAAGAGTTCTCATAATTAGATTTAAAAAAATATGATAAATTTATACCAATTTTCTCTATATGATAAGTGTAAAGGGAAATAATTTATAATCGATAAGCTCTGAAACTAAAGAACCTGAAAATGAATTGAATGATATTATTTTATGTATCCAGAAGTAACATGAATAAATAAATGAATCAACCATCACCGTATAGGAGAAGGATTAGATCCTAATCCATCACGCTGCTCCTATGCGAGTCGGCGGATAATTTTCCTTACCATGAGTAACAATTACTATCAGATGTCTATGATAGCAACCGGGACCAATGGTTTTATAGTCCTCACTTTTTACCCGACTGCGACAGAAGGAGAGTTATGTTTTTCGAGTGTATGTATGTATGTATGTTTGTATGTATGTATGTCCATTTCTTTGGCACGCCCTACAGCCCAAACGGCTGGACGGTTTTTGACATATGAGGTGTCGTTGAATTTGTCTAAATTGTAGTAGTGACATAGGCTACATAAATTTTCAAAATGGCGCCCGGAAATGGCGGAATGAGGGGGGGGGAGTTAAATTTTTTTTTCTTACTGTAGCAATATGGGTATCAAATGAAAGCTAGTAAATTGTTTTATTCTTTTTAGTTTATAATAAGAGTATTTTACGCAATCGGGTTTTTTCATTTTTTTAATTAAGCATACTTGTTCCAAGCCGTCTTAGGCTCACAAGAACATCTACCCAGCGTTAAGGCTACTAATACACGAGAACTGCAGCTGTCGTTGGCCCAAAAGAAATATAAGCTATAACATCACATATATACATATATTATGATATAAAAAGTCATAGTAGCGATGGAGTATGAATAAATCCTTTTCTTTAATATGACGAGAATCAAAATAGAACAAGCTTAAAACCCCGACAGACATCTAGTACGAATAATAATACACAACAAATTAAACTTAAAAAAATTACAAATTCAACTTTAAAAAATTAAAACGAAATCTTAAGCTGTATAATACCTTGAATTGTGATATTGTAATTATGATATTATTAGCCTTTTTAACATTTTTAATAATAAAAACTACTGCAAAGACAACAAGGAAAATATGCTTGTTCCACGTTCTTTCCTAAGGACGCAAACCATGATTGCAAAAGTTACTTCGCAACGTTATGAAGCTGGTTAAAAATAACTAAAACCTGTAATACCTTTTTATAGAATTCATTATATGTACACTTAAATCTACATTTTAATAGGATGCAAAAATATTAATGGTTCGAGTTCGATTGTGCTGCGATGAATTTCACGCAGAACTTATAAACTGTTAAAGATCATCAAGTCACTTTATATGTATATGGCTTAAATAGAAAATAGGGAGGAATATTTCTTTATTTTTTTATTTTAATTATATCAGTATAAAAATTATGAAATGTTACAAATTGCTCATTCAAATATAAGCATTATATAACTGACCATTCATTCTATTTATATAATAAGGATTTATCTTTATATTGAATGGGCTAATTGTATTATGTAAAAAAATCTACACTAACTGAATTGTATGGACCTACGTACGCGAGATAAAATCGTATCAGATTTTATTATATTTAATAACTGCAAATTAGTAGTTAAACTCACAGAATTCATTAAGCGGTATTCATTGTTTCGATTGGGGTATGTTATAATTGTATAAAAAGAAAGAAAAAATGTCTATTTCTAGAAATAATTTTACTAAAAGAATAAAATGTAATAAAATCGTGATTAATAACGTAGTATGATCGGTGCCCGCCACATGCTAGAAAGGTCAATGTTAACGGCTTTTGAACTATGTACCTGGTATTTAGTAAGTCTATACATTTTTACATATTATTTGAACAGACTCCTAATATTAATAAAAAAGCAATAAACAGCAATGTTTTTTCATAATTAACAGTATTATTCATTAACTACAACATTTGTACTTTGTAAGACAATGGTAACTAAATAAACCTACTATATATCTACGGAAATACAATATTTTAATATATGTTTAACTTTAGAAAATAATATAAGGTACCTATTAAAAAAATACCTATTAAAATAATATTCATAAAAAAAAACAATACGTCATAATTTATTACGAAGTTGAGTACAAATTAATATTTAAAAGCTTACTAGAATAATCATAAAAACGATAGTTTTACAATCGTATTCAAATACATGTAACTGTAACCTTATAATAATACTATAAAGTAGTGTATTACAAAATTTGTTTGAACACACTATCTCGTATTCTTCCTGGCCTTTTTTATTACATGTTTTTGCGTTACAGAGCCTTTTATAAGCAGCTAACGAACAGAGCAAAACAAATATAAACACAAGTCAAACCGAGCGTGTCTTCTAGTGAAGTACATGTCATATTATATGAACTAAAACAATATATTGTAATTTTATCTATATCTAACAGATAAAAAGTTGTAAATTTTTTTGTATTGGGTTTGTTAAGAAAGATTTAGTTGAGGAGTTGAAATTTTTACTTACAAAAACATATATAAATACGAAACTAAACATAGCATTTTAGTAATTATATAAATAAGAAAAAAAAACTTTTATTGTATATATTTTATATTATATATTATTTTTTATTTAAACGTGCTACAGTGTTTAATGTTTTGATTTCAAAAGAAGTTGTGCAAAAATATTATTTATCTTAGAAATAATAGATAAGAACAAGTAATCGTTTCATGTAAATTGCAACAGTGAGGTCTGTTTGTCATGCATCGGACATTGATGGAAACATATAATTATATCGTATGGGTACAGTTAATTACGTAATTTAACTATTTATAGCGATATTATGGATATAATCGAGTGCTAACAGATTAAAGATAAAATAATAATATTATATTAAGTTCATTATTGAAATATATTCGTGTTATAGTAGTAAATAATATTGTAACTTAAAAAAAAAACATCCTTATGATTAAATTTAAAATAATCAGTAACAAGAATGAAACATTTATTTTTGAAACTTTTTCCGGATATTTGCAGTACGACTATACCTTTTTTTTAAAATATTGTTTGCTAAAATTTTACTTCGGATTCCAATAGCGCCTGCTTTATATATCTATTGTCAATTATTGTCTATATTAACTACTCGTCTTGACGAGTACTTTGTTTTTAGATGGTTTCCAGGGTCTGTCAGGATTTTATTATAAGTTCTTACGTGCATACATAAGTACACACGCACTTTTTAGTCGTAAACCTCACTAAACCATTTAATGTAAAAAAAATTGGAAAAAAGTATACATACACAATTTTTTAAATCTATGGACATGCATCTACATTGTACTCCGTTTGTCTGTGGCACTCTCTTTGGTTCCTGCTTCGATAAGGGCAACGGCCACGGTAACGTCTCCGTTATAATTCATTGCATTGAAATAATCAATTATATACTCTTTTGCAAAAAAAACGGGCACTTAAGCAAAGAACTATTTTATAGTTACTATTAGTTTGTTTGACAATTTTAGGTGTTGTTATCCTCAGAATTTTATAAATTAATTAGGAAGGAATAGTTTTCATCAGTTTTATCATAACATTTTAATTAAATTACTAAGAAATAATGTTTAAGCTCAAAACACTATGATTGTACCTGCTCGCTAAATAAAAATGAGACGCGTTAATTTCTTTGTTTTTCTTGAATACATTAAAAGCAGATAAAAGTTTAGTATTGAGTGTGACCCCCTCTTGCTGAAATCACAGCTTGCATTCGTCTGGGCATGCTAGTGAGTATATCTTTTATGGTTTCTTGGGGAATACGTTCCCACTCCGCGGTAATCACATTCTTTAGCTCTCTGATGGTCTGCGGAGCCGGCTGCACTGATCTCACTCGTCGCTTCAGAACGTCCCAGACATGCTCTATGGGATTGAGGTCCGGACTTCTAGCTGGCCAGTCCAAACGACGAATTCCGACTTCTAGCATATACGCATCCACACCGCCAGACCGGTGGGCGCGAGCGTTGTCGTCCATAAAAATTGAGTTTTCGCCAAGAGCGGTTAAAGCGGGTTGTGCATAAGGACAACCCGAAAAATTAGAACTTCCGTTATGTATCGGTGTCCAGTCAGTGTACCGTTTTCGATGAAGACTAACTCCGTACGATCCATAGAATTTATTCCTGCCCAAAACATAACAGAGCCCCCTCCATAAGGTGTGATTTCTTCAAAACATGCCTCTGCAAAGCGTTCTCCTCGTCTACGTAGCACTCGCCGACGTCGGTCTTCACCATGCAGAGATATCCTGGCTTCATCGGAGAACAATACCCTATCTCAGTCTTCATGAGTCCATGACACACAATTTCGAGCGAAGCTAAGCCTGGCAACTCGATGTCCACGGAGTAATTTAGGGCCGCGTGCCGGGCGATGACTGTGTATATTAGCAGCGAGAAGCCTCCTCCTGACCGTCCATAGACTAATTTGCACATTTCTTACTTCTTCGAGGGTGTTCTTGAGGTCCACATAAGAAGATTTGCGATTTCTCAACGCTTGACTAACTAGAAAACGATCATCCCGTGGTTCGGTACATGTCTTTCTGCCAGAACCAGGCCTTCTCTTGACGGAACCGGTCTCTTGATAGCGCTGCCAGGTCCTTTGAACTGTCGACCGACTCACATTTAGCCTCTGAGCCACGAAGCATTGACTGCAACCTTCTTCAAGCAGCGCAATAATTTTGCTCGCTTTTATCACTTTATCTATCATTTTCGAGATTGCTAAACAGCAATAACAATACTTTTAAATGTCAAGGACACCAGATAATTTAATAAAAATTGACAAAAATTAATTAGAGTCGATATTAACTATAGGGAATTCGCGCCACAAAATGTAGTTAAAAGTTATTTTCTTTGAAAACCAGGCTCAGTCAAAAATTTGAATTTGGAATGTACTCTTATAGACATTATGGCACTTTTATAACTGGCCAGTAACATGTTCAAATGATTAAAACCTTTTTGGTATTTTATTTTTTTCAGCCAGGAAGAAAATCGAAACCGCCCGTTTTTTTTGCAAATGAGTGTATATAATACGTGTCAATCCAAAGAGAGAAAGTGAACGTTTTACGTGCACGAAAATAATTAATTGTTATTATATGGACTAAATCTATATATTATGTAACGGGTAACGGTTTTATAATAATAAGTTAGTAAATATACAAGTATTGAAACTCATTGCATGATATACATCATGAGACGTGTAGTTTACCATAAAAGACGATTACAAGAATAATTATTTAAAAACAAAATCTATATGACATTAAAACTTTAAAAGTAAGTCTTAAGCGGGATTAATAAACTCGTCCAGTTGCAACTGAAATAAATGTGCGTACAAGTTCTTTATACTAGTTCACACACGCAAAAGTTGATATATTCAACTAGTAATGCATCACTATGTAATATTTAAGTATTCTATAAGGTAAAGGTAAAGTATTAAAATAATTAAAATTGATGCGTCATACTACGATATACGAATAATTATTTAATTTTAGATGCTTTTATGAGGAATAAATTTGTTAAATACAATTTTTTATTTATTACTTTTATTTCACAATTTGACTAGCTTTTCTGTATACTTTTAATATACTCGTAAATAAAACTTATACGTAAAATGACAAATGAGTAAAAATAGTAGTGGATAAAAAAAAATCAATATGTTTTTGAATAGATAATTATATGATATATTTTTTGTGGTTATTGGTGTATTACAGTTCTAAAAACAGAGCGTTTTGACGGACAGACCGTCAGCACTGTCTTAGTTATAATGACCCCATGGCATCCTTCGAGTAGGTATCTTTGATAGGGTTGTTACATTACATTGTGATTACGAGTATAATGAAGAAGTAATTTAGGTACGATTTAATAAACAAGTGCGATGACATTTTTTCTTATAGCAATTCATACCAGTCAGTCAACTTAAGGCTAAGGTTGTTTACGATAATAACGCAAAATTATTATATAATAGAGGACCTTTTTGGACATAAAATATTTCCGTAAACATCGATCTAAGATGTGATGACGGAAGATAAAGTAATTTTACAGTTAGTAATTATATGTTCACGTGGGAGTCCGATTCGTAATTTATCAGTTTTTTTTTTTACTTTCAAAGCTCTTATTCAGATAATTTTCGATACATGTATTGAGATGATGTTATTTAAGCAATGGAATTATTGTATTATACACGTACTACGTTTAAGTATTGTGTATAGAACACTATATTATAGTTGCTATATTTACTCAATGAAAAACATTAGACTTATACATTATGACCATAGTTGGAAAAAAAGTTAAAAAAAAAAGAACAAAACATCCTGTTTAAAACAAAATATAAAAAGACATGTTCTAAACAAATATTTATTATGTTTTTCATGCAGCTGTTTAAAACAATGTTTTAAATTCATTAATAAGTATGTATGTTAGTATGTACATTACTTATTAGTAAAACAGCCATATTAAATCTACTCTATTTTACTGAGTTAATCTGGGACAATCGATGATATTTTAACCACATGATCTGCTAGTCATACTGAACAACTTTCTCCAAGAAATATACCCTCGTAAATGAAGTTTCTTTTTCGATTTCCCATACAAAGTTCGATACCAACTGTGCCATTTTGTCACCACCTCCATCATTAAAATCACTAAAATGTTGCCAAAGCGGATCCTTTTTTCGTCCTGTTATCATTTTAATAGTTTATCCTTAGTAAGCTATATACAATATCCTAGTTAAAAAACAATTTCTAACGTAGTTTCAACAAGAAACGTCCAAAAAAACAATCTCCTCTACTTACTAACCCACACGCACATGCACGTCGCACAAACTCTCATGTCTCGTCTATCCGTACACACGAGCCCCCCCTTATTTTTTTGTTTAGGGAAATTAAGGCCAGTAATAGAAATTAGAGTTTCCAGCTTCATAGATAATATCTACCAAAAAATTAGGATGCGTTCAATTAATCACTACACGTAAAAAAAAAGAAAAAAAAACACTAATGTTTTTTATCCGTGTTTTACACGTTTAAAACAAATTGTTTTAAAACACGTTTTAAACGTGTACCTACACATTTTACTTAGTGTTTTAAACACTGTTATACAAAACAAAAAAGAGAAAGAACGTTTATTTTTTCACTTTTTTTAGTTCGTCTTTGAATTTCTAGACCTTCTCCCTAACAAATTATCAGGTGGTTAAACAGCGGATTTAATTTGTCACCCTACCTTCGAGTGCCCTTCATGAGAGTGTACCTATATGAAGTACCCTCTACTCAATGGTAGGTGCCTAAATAATGATTTTGTATAGTCGTAAGTTTTTGCTATTTTATACCTTATTTAAATTTGTTCTAATAACAAAAACTATTTCCTTTGAATTATAAATAAAGTACAAAAAATATTATCAGTTGAGTAAAACATACCTTAATTTTTAGAATTTTGATTCATTATTGACATTAAAGTATGTACCATTTTGCAAGTTTTTCTGTAGTATTATGAAGAAGACATAGAAAGGAGATTGGTCGATGTAATCTACACAAAGTTTTTACTATATTTCGTAAAACCAACAAAAATACTTTGATTACATTAGTTCTATAGTCAATAAGGAGAGTAATAAATGATAAAATAGATTAATGCTTTTAAACATTTTTAATAATTAGGAACTAAAACTGTAATATTAATAAATTTTAATAAAATAAATTAATGTGAAAATGTTAAACCTTATAAAATTGTCTTTTATATTAAGTAAAAATTTATTATAGATTTAAATTATTGGAATTAATTTCTTTAGATCAAATGAACTATCACCTACTTCATAACTCATTAATACATAGTAAAATATGACCCACAAATTAATAAATTCGTAGGCAAGCTGCCAAAACGCATGAGCTTCAAATTAATATTTTAAAAACGTTTCTTTTCTCTTTATTGTTATATAATGACGTCAAAGTCGAGTGTTAACATGCCGTTTATGTGAACACAATACAATGTCTGGTAGCTCGTCCGAATTCCGTAACAGTTCAATAATCACGCTTAGGAGTTAAAATGTTCATACACATAATTATATGTTTACGCTTCGTAAATATAATATTTTGTTTTATATTGTATCTATGTTGGAATATTGTTGAGTAAATAGTTACTATATTATAACTAACCATCAAATTGTAAACTATCCCTGATTTTTTAAAACAAAAAGCTCCGCCCTTATGGAAATAAACGCTTTTTTACTGAAAATTCCGAAATTTTAGACAATAATTGACTTTTTTAGAATTTCTCAGCATTTTTCGGAGTTTTTTTATTAATGATAAGACTTTCAGTGTCGTTTCAGATAAATCTCTAATTTTTTTTTCTCTAATTTTAAGGGCGATTTGGTATGGTTGTTAACCGTTAAGCTAGGCTTAAGTTAAGTTAAGTTAGGCTCTTTAAGACAGCTTGTAACAGTTTGTCCAAGAAGAAAATGAAATAGAAGATATATGTTTGGTACCAGGTCACAATTAACATTTTTTTACAATAACAGTGACACCGATATAATCGAGAATTGTTACATTTTTTTTTTAAATCTATCAAAATTATTTAACGTTATGGTTGTAAGCAAAAATAAAAACTAGCTGTGCCCGCGGCGTTTTACATACCTACATAAGTTTTACTTTAGTATGAAGTTGTGTAAGTTATTTTTTAATGTATTAACTAACCCCGACTTAGAAAGCGCCGTCAATGCCATCTAGTATTATAATGTCGAACTTCAAACTGTTTAGTAATCTGGTTACTATAGTCAGACAGCCAGACTGACAGATTTCTAAAAAAGATAGAAATGTATGTGTATATAATTAGTGTTTTTAGACTCGTACAAATTTTTTTGTCAAAAAATTCTGAAAAAACAACAGACACGTGATTGTTACAATTTTATTATACTCGTATAAGTTGATAAATATAATTAAATTGATTTAAGCACTATAAATTAATGTCATCCATGGCTTTATAATATAGTAATTGTTTTCAAGGTGAAAATATTAAAACATATCCGTACCAAAGAAAACACTTATAAATACATACATATACGGATTTATTCAGTAAAAAATATCATAAACACGTTTCAAATTCTAAAGCCAGTTTAAGTGTTAAATTCACACGACATTTTTGCGATACTATATACAATGTAGATTTATGTAACTAAAATTTAAGTATAGAATATACATTACTTAAGCACGTATTTACCTATTTTCCAACCGACGCTTTTAATTACTACGTTATCATTGGACATGAATCACTGAAAAATAACTACGTTCGACGGCTTAAACAAACACCGTGTATCTATTGTAAACATTATGAATGATTTTAGGAAGTGGTTTTTAATGTATTGCTCTTATCCAAGGTTAAGGGCATTTATTGAATGAGCAAAACCAGTAAACATATCAAGAAATATAAAACAAATGTCCGGATTAAAAAACGTAGATGTTAAATGGTTTTTGATGATTGAAACGTAGGTGTGAAAACATAATTATACAAGTTTATTTTTGACTTCTTAGTTATTTTGTCTGTTTCTTAATAAAATATATTATAGTTTTAGAAAACCTAGGTTTATATTTCAAGTACATATCGACTGTCCCTATGTACAGTATCGAAACTGAAAATTTGCGATTTTTTTTTATTGCACTAAGAAACTCCTTTTTATATATGTTTTCATACAAAAAAAAAGAGAATAAGCTAAAAAATACATATTAAACCACATTTTCACGATTATAATATCGATACTTAACAAATAAATGACAATTTTACACAAAATTAACTTAAAAGTGCTCTCCTGTAAAGTACCTTTTTTCAGTTTCGATAGTATACGTAGGGACAGTCGATATATATGAATTTTTATCAATAAAAATTAAAATATTGCATACATTTAAAATACATTAATATACATATGATAAATATGTCGACATAATTATTGCATAAATCATGAAAGTGTGGAGTAATGGTAGCAAATATGGGCAGCATTTTCTTCTCTTTGAGGCAAAATATTAACCAGCTCTCCTGTCACCAGTGGAGACTATAAGGCTCACAGTAAAATTCTAGAAGGCTTAAATTTTTAGTACAGCTTCTCAAATATAAAAAGATCTCAAGTGTTTCGACTGAAAAATTTCATTTTGTCATTTTGTCATCGATCATTCATTGGATTGGATTCGAGATCTTTGGACAAAAGTATCCAGCGTTGAAAACCTTCTCCATAACTTTTAATTATCACGATACAGTGGAAGCCAGAAATCTAGCTTCACAGTCTATGGGCTTCTTTCTCGCACCTTAGAATCACAATAACCATAAGTTTTTCTGAGCTACTTTCCTCATGCGTAGTAAGAATATATTCAGGATGCATTAATTGTGGTTATTGCGGCTTTTCTACTAGTCTTTTCTTTGACGCGATTGCGTATAGATACGCCGAGCATAGCGCTTTCCGCCACTCACAAACTCACTCACTTTTCAGAACCAAAAATAATCGTAATGATATAAAAATGAATATGTTTTCAGGAATACACGGGTTTTGGAAGAGAAGATCATCATCATCATCGCGGCGGTTTCCAGAACACGCCCGTCCGACTTTCATTTGATGATTTACTTTTTTCTTTACTAAGTATATAAGTATTCTATGATTTTATACAAAAAATAGTATAAAATCATAGAAATTAAAATAAAATATGCTATTAAGCAGTTTTACAGTGATTAAGAGTTAGTTATAAAATTGATAATTGGGTACATTTGTAGAATAGCAACTATCGAATTGCATCGACCTACGTTTGTTGTCTACATTACGTTATCTTTAGTCATTTCGATTGTCAAATGTCAAGTCATACATTAGCGTCTTGCTGCGTTGGGGTGTTTTTTCGTTGTTTCTTTTTGTTACTGAATATCTTTTGTTTTTTGTTTCTTTAGACTTCTCGTCTTCAAAATCTTTTGATCGACTTGGTTTTGCATACGTACCAATTTTTTGTGGTTATTTATATTTAAAATGTCATGACGACGTTTGTGTATATGTCATTGTCAAAAGGGATGCCAAGTTGTAGCGATTTTATTTCGCAAATTAAAACTACCTTGTAAATAGTGCCTTTCATGAGAAATAAATAAAAAAATATATTTACTTTTTCATAACTCTGAACATTTTAAAATAGTGTACAAATACCCAGCTCAGGTTCCATATAAATTTGAAACAACCCGTTTCAAGTTATAAAGTAGAAGAGGCAATTAAACGAATTAGAAATAATCAAAAAGATTAATTTAGATGCTATAATATGTATTGTATATGTATTGTACTGTAAAAAACTATTTTAGTCTTTATTATCATTATTTAAAAAAAATGCTGCAATCTTTTATAAATTTATCTGATAAAAATTATTATATAAAAAGTTATTGAGTTAAGTGGAAGGTGCTACGAAAATTAAAATACCCTTAGTAACACATTCATACAATCAATTGTCATCATCATTATATTTATTAATTTTAATTTTTTAATTTATATGCACGCATAATTATTTGTCTAATTTTACATTAAAAAACCGTTTGTGTTTAAGTATTTTTTGTACGAAATGCTAACAACGGATTGGACTATCATGTACTCATTTCGTTTTGTCATTTCAACTTGGTGTAAAAAGATAAATCGCGTTCGGACGATTTTGATTTTTATGATGATGATAATAAAATCTTATTTTAATAACTACATCTCAGCTGGACATTGGCCTCCTAATTAGTTCCATGCCACCGGATCCTACGTTTCATGACCGAAACACTATGAAAAATATTTTTGTATATTTACGTAATACGTATAAGCATACACCGCTTAAGGAAATAAAATAAGTAGCTTTGATATTTAAGATTAATCTTGAAAATTTGATTACTATAACAATTAATAGAATATGCATAAATCGTATCAAATAAGTACAAGAAATTTTCCTTTAATATGACTATATTTTTTTTTCATTAAATGTCAAATATATAACATTGATATTTGCAGTTTACAGTTTAAAGAGTAGGATAGCACGTAGTAAAGCAACTTATAAATTATATATAGGTATGTACTTGGCATTTTATTCACAAAATATTTATATACAGCGTTACCAATATATTATATTAATAAGTAAACAAAAGGGTCATTCACCTGACTATTGACAGCTGAAAGATGTCGAGATTATTACATTTTAAATAATAAATTAATTAAATATTCGATTTTATTAATTTAATCAGTAATTAAGGTAAGGAAATCTAAGAAAGAGATATAAGAGTATATCTCTACACTATATCTTTAGATTTATTAATTATATTTAAAGTTAAAAAAAATGTAAATAATTTTTAAAAATTTAAAATAACTATTCGATGTGAGTTGTGACAGAATAATCATGAATAAAACTTAAAAAAGTAATTAATTAATCATATTAAGAATGATTCGTTTCGAAAACAGCAACAGTTGTTTAATTTTCTTGTTATTGTTGTATTTTTACGAGTTATTATTTATTAAGGGATACAAGTGTTCCCGAGATAAGCGTGTTGAAATAAATAAAATCTTTATTATTTTAATAGACGTGACTAATTTTTAAATAGTATATAAATAACCAATAAGTTTTGCTATCTTACCACACTAGCCATTGGATGTCCACTGCTGAACATAGGCTTCTGCATCATCTCTGGGGAGCCGCCAATACTCGCCATGCTTGGCAGGCGGGTTGGCAAGAGCCGAGAGCAATGTGTTGTGGCAGGATATAGTGACGCTAATGCCCATCACCATCCTGGTTGGAGTACAATTGTTCGCATCACTATAGCCTTGGTTGTCTTTGACGACACCTCGGCAAAAAGAGGTCGGGATTATTCTTCTCAGCCTGTCACCGCACGGCACATTGCTATCTTACTATATAGGTAATAATTATACAAAATACAGAACATATTTCGTATGACTCATTAAAGTGTAATTGTAGGTTTAGTTGTAATGTTTAATTTCCACTTTAAAGGCATTTTTGTGAATACCCGTAATAGTAATAAACTTGTAATGATAAGATTTTTGTTAGTCTTTTGTAATATGTTACTTATGAAAACGGTTGTGTTCCTAATTAAAAAAGCAAAAAATAATAAGCTATTTTCAAAGATATTTAAAATGACCTTCAATTAATATCCGATTATTAACATGAGCTGTCTTGAACTTTTGATAGTTTATCACGTCACGTGAGACGGTTTTATAGATATTATAATAGGTTGCGTCTTGCCTAATGTAAAAAATTATTATGTGTTCATTATTTACAATTTAATATAAATGGAAATTCTTTATTTGTAATTAATAAAATAATAACTTAAGGAAATTTTTGTTTTAATAGCTAATTGATTGTGTATCCTTGCATTAACCGTATTACGAGAAGTGAAAATGATTTGTCATGTTATAAGTAATACTTGGAACTATTAATTAAGATTCTACTTATATTAATTTTTTAAATAAATATTTTTATTTTATTTTAATTATTTATATTATTAAATATTCATATACTTCTAAAATATTAAACGTAATTAATATATTAATATAAAATTCCGGTAAATTTATCTCTTTATCTATATATTTTAAGGTCTGGTTTAAATTATAAATATCTATCAGATATGCAAATACATTGAATGTTGTTCGTATATAAGAGACATACAATAATGACCTTTACACCTGTCGCATGATTCATAGCCGCTGGTTCAAGTTCAACAAATAAGTGGTTTGTTCAATAGAAACCTTCCTGTTTATCCTTACGGACATGGCCCATAACAGATGTAATAAATAAACACACGATTATATGACTTATTAACAATACCATTAAAGATAGAAATCGAATAAGATCCAGTGCCGTCACTTTATAGGGCCTTGTCGCATCCTTCCGATGCTAGTCACGTATCGAATTATAGCAATCAACGAATTATTCGATTCAATATACATTAATAAATAAATGAAATGACTAAGCCTATAAATTATTTAATTTTCTTCCAATTTCAAGAGTAAAGTGATCGATTTATTTTGAAATCGAATATAGTATTATTTGTATTCGTGATACAAAATAGATATTACGAAATAAGCGAGCCGAATAGTTAGCTCAAGGAAGTGATTGGTTCCTTAGCTTAGTCGAGACATAAACTCGAGGAAGGAAAGTCGAAATTATTTTAGCAAGGCTCTAAAATAACGCGGAAGTCATTTTATAAAATTTTTAAGCACATTACGATAAGACTTCTTGGAAATTTCCTTAACATGTCAGTTATGAAAATATAAACACTTTGTAATCCATCACGATTAGTTGACTTGAGTAAATTCGCAAACGCTATTAGTGCAAATAGGGCCAGTGTCCACACGCACCACTCTAGATATAAAGAAGTAACTGACGAGTTAATGATAAGAGACTTTATTCTTGTTTGCTTGGTTAATTGTAATTTCATGGCTACATAAATTATTTTTGTTATTCTACGATTGAAGTTTTGTGAGCGTACGAAATAATTTATTTTATCTTTGATATAGTAGATGTAAAGTAGACAATGAAATTTTTACGACTGTATCTTTATAACGAATGTCGTCAACAATTCATTACGATGTCTTTATTCAATTAAGTCGTACGAGACAGTGATGTACAGGTACATGGTAAGGATACGATTATTTTTTCCGTGTAAGTTTGTCTCTATATGTAGATACATATTATAATAATACAATATTTTAATTCTATAATTATGTATAGTTTTCTAGTTATATGTTATTGTCATGACCAATATAATATCCAACATAAAATTGTGTGTGACGTCAATAAAATATATTGAAAAATAAGTTAACTATTAATATTAATGAAACTAGTATAATATTTAAGTTTGTAAAAAAAAACTAGGGCTATAACTACGAAAGTAATATAAAATAATTATTATTTTATTGATATTCTAATGGACGTATATATAGATACGAGTTTATTAGTTAGTTTAGTGGTTAGAGTTAACGATACCTATATACTAAAATTTTCTACTATTTCCTTAGTTACTGGTTATGGCTCTAATTCTTTTATAAAACATTCTTCTCTAAATTATTAGTCTTGCAAGAATGTGATGAATTGATTTATATCTGTATAGACAAATATTTATGATTAAAGAAGAAATATTAAGTCTAGAAAGGAAAGAAGTAAGATATTTTGTTGAATGCAGGTCCAACCGATAAGAGTTAATTGCTTCAATTAAAAAGAAAATGTAAAAAAAATACTACTATTTACTTTTTAAATTATTCATACTTAGATATTGTCACTGAGAAATATAAAAAGTATTCTAAAGTAGTGTGTGAGCTAGAATCTTTAATAGTATGACCAAAGTTAGAGTTATTTCTGTCTTTAAAAGAAGTTTAGCTAAATTTTAATAACATAACACTTTTTTTACAAACAATAACCAGTTGTGCATTTTAAATATAATAATTTCGATTAATCAAATTAGTAATTTGAAATATTATTTTGTACATCGTGATTATTTTTTATTTATTTATCGTAAAATTGATTCATTGCCGACTAACATATCGTTACTAAGATAATAGCGTTACTACCGACTGGGGTTATTATACTGTATGTCGTACTTTTGCCTAAACCATTTTTTTTTTTTTTTTCTTTTTTTTTTTTTTTTTTTTTTTTTTTTTTTTACGCAGGGGAATCCATTTACGGATGATATCCAGGATGCCCGGGTCGGCAGTTCTAGACCTATGTCGGACTCGGCACTGTGGGAGTGCAATACCGTACTAAACCCCTGCGGGAGCCTTCAGCCGCTTTAATTGGAGGGTCCCGGATCTGCAGGCAACAGGATCCCTCCAGCGACAGGCTGGCCTTGGCGAAAAAGCCAGACTTCTCCTCCATGGGGACTGTCCGGCTAACCTCTGAACAGTCCCGACGACGCCGTGTCTAGCAGGACCGGGTTCCCATCCCGGCCCGACACGGGCACAAGGGCGTTACAGGAGGCGCATTAAGTAGCGCCTCCTACGCACCCCCATTCGTCGCCCGCGGATGGAGGCCACGTCGGCGGCCTCCTCTCTCATCCGCTCGTCGGCCTCCTTCTGGGACATTACTGTCTCGCAGAAGGAGACCATCGCCTTCCAGGACTCGTCGTCGCCGAGCATCGCGGTGATGACGCTCGGGAGCGACAAGTCCCCTCCGATGACCGACGTCAGACCTTGACGCAGCACCGCCCATCTCGGGCACACCTCGAGGGTGTGCTGGGCAGAGTCCACAATCGTGACACTCAGTCGTCGGCTCCCTTTGGGCCGTCCGACACAGGTAGTCACCAAAGCAACCGTGCCCGGTGAGAATCTGTGTCAGACGGAAGGACGACGCATCCACCGCTCAAGGACCGGGCGAATGGCAGCCGTTACGCGTGTGCCATATGGCTGCACCGCCAGGTCCTCCCCCCACCTCCGCATTAGCGCTTCCTGCCCTATCCGACGCACACGTAGGATCCCGTCCAACGTGGGGTTCTCACCAAGAGCCCTCCTACCCGAGACGTATGAGTAGGTCTCGGCAAGAACCTCCGCCACGAGCTCCCACGGGGGGTCGCTGGCTAGAGCAGTAGCTGCAGCCCACGATACCGTACGGTACCCCCGAATCACCCTCACCGCGATTGTTCGCTGCGCAGCGCGACTTTTGCCTAAACCATGTAATTATAATCTAAAAATTTAATACATCACAGCTACACTCCTGTAAGTCGAAGCGTGATGTTTTATAAATGGTTTGTTCGTCTGTATGTATTTGTTTATTGTACATTCACCGATATCTTTAAATAAATAAATAAACGTCTCACACTCAACGGCCCCCAGTAGGATGTGAATCCTGTGTCGGGGATCCGGAAACACCCATAATACACAAGCACAAACACGTCCAGACCACGACAAATATCTGTATGGCCTATACAAATAATTGTCATGTGCCGGGATCGAACCCGCGACCGCTAGCGCATCAGCCAGTTGCTGTGACCACTGCGCCAACGCGTCGTCATTCGTCTTTGTCAACTACTAACTAATTTTAAAAGGCCTTCTTTGTAAATGACCTCACTAAATCCAGAGCAAAAATATATATTTACTATAATTTATTGTAAAATTAAAATGAATTTTTGAAAAGCCGACTTTCAAAAAATATACAATGTCCAAATTTTGTTTGTGCACATTATTACAAAATAATATCTTGTTATTTTTAGAGTTTTTGATGTTGTTCACAAAATTTTATGAATACGATAGATTTTTAAATGTATATTTTTTAATGAAACTAATACATTAATGTCAAAACATACATAATTTACTTCCGCGTGAATCAGATTTTTATAAGTTATATAATTAAATCTTCATAAATTAATGTCGACCCACCGAATTAAATTTAAATAATAGGCAGATAAAACATGTATGAGTTACCTCATAATGGATTTCATTTTAATACAATAAACGGTAACCAGTTTTAACTGAAAAACGTCGAACATATAATAGTAATAGTAGTAAATAAGTCATACGAATAAGAAAATGACAATAATGATTCATTTAAAAATTATTACCGTAGTGGTGCGAGTGGTCGCCTCAACGCCGGCGGTCGCGGTTACGATTCCCTCTCGGGAAGATATTTGTATTTGTACAAATATTTGTTTCCGGTCTGGGTATATGTTCTTGTGGGTTTCCCCACCGTGCCTCGGAGAGCATGTAAAGCCTTCGTCCGGTTGTTATCATGGACACCTGGTAATGATCGTTACTCATGGTAGGAATATTAGCCGCCAACCTGCGGGTTGTACGAGCGGCGGCGGCGGCACGAGCAGCGTGGTGGATTAAGCTCCAACCCTTCTATATGGAGAGAGAGAGGTCTTCGCTCAGTAGTGGGTTGCTTACAGGCTGATACAGTACAGTATAGTATCTAATACTCAAATATTTATCATTATATTTTAGAGTACTTTAAATAAAAAACTGACTCAGAAGGACCAATGAGAATGAACACTATATTTAGGTTCGCATTTTGAAAAAAAAAAGCTCACTATGAATCAAAGCGGTGGATTAAGATTTCGATAATTCTTGTTACAGAGAGCTTTGTTCAGAAGCAGTTCATTGGCGGATATTTTTTCATACTTGCTTTATAGTTTATACTCTGTGCAGAATCATCCTTAAAATGAAAATTAAAAATAAGAAACATTAATTTGAAGTATGAAGATTAATCGACCATATCGACTTGTTTGTAACGAGTGCTCAATTTTAATATATGTATTGTGTATACTGTAGTATATTATTATTATGGACGACTTAAGAAAAAATATTAGTATGATAAAATATACATTATATTTTATAAGGTTTTCTGATTTTTGCTGAGCTTTGTGGGTAAATGGGAGAGGCAGTTACGCATGTAAAGTCAAGGTTATTTGTTAAATGGGATCGTCGGTGGTGATATCACTTAGGCTATGTTTTTAGTACATGAAAATAGATCAGGGCGAATATGTCAAATTTACTTCATATACACATCATCATTCATTTCACTTCATATTTCTCTTCTTTCTACCAAATGACTTTTGTGTGTATCGTTAATATTAATGAATTATATACACCATTATTTGCATTATTATCGTAACTTTTGAAAAACATAGGAATAAATATTTTCTCTACATGCTTATTGAAGTCTTAGATTTAAATAGATAAAATTGTAACTGTATAAGGTCACATACGCACACACACTAACATATTATATATATGTCGTGGCCATATCGCAGAATTGACCAAATCATGAAATGCTCGAGAATATGTTATGTTAATATGTTAGGTTAAGTTAGACTTTTTTTTATCATTGATCTTGCTGAGGCACATTGTGATGTGGCTATACCTTGTCCAACCGTTTATTATCTTTTTGACATTTCGACATTAGTTACACCCTCACACGTTACTGATTCGATTTGAAATAATAATCGATATTATTAAGGAAGAACTTTCAATCGATTTAATGAAATATTTTTATTTTAAATATTAATTATGCGTTTCTTAGTTTTTTTTAACGCGTGCATAGTTAGCAGTCGTCAAAAAATAAATAAACGAATGAACAGATTCATTGTTCTTTACTCTTGATTTGAACTTAATTTTAAAGATTTCAACTTAATTCCTTGCAAATAATCAATGTTGCAGTTATAGATACTAGTTTTATTTCCTTTTTTTTTAAATTAATTTTACAGAAACAATACTTATATAAAGTCAAATTATTTTTATCATATGATCGATGTATTTCAAGAACTGTTTTATAGTCTGTGGTTGTTTGTTATGCACAGGGTACTTCACTACCCATCTATAAAGTACGACATTACTGTAGTGTGTAGTACATTATTCCGAAAAAAAAAACGCTAATTTATAGACGTAAGCTGTCAAAAAGATAATAAACGGTTGGACAAGGTATAATGGTCAATGAAACATTACATGAAATGTGACCAGTTCATGAAATTCTCGAGCATTTCATGATTTGGTCAATACTACGATATGGCCACGACATATACATAGCTTGTCGTTAAAAACTGTTGGTATCGCAACTCGCCTTATCGTCATCGTATACAGTCTAGTCTGACAACCGATAAATACAGACAGACAAATAATGGTATCTTGGATCAAGACTTTAGACAGCGAAACATTTTTTTTTGCGATGTCGATAGTTTTTCACCTATTTCTTAGCACTTTTCCTTTTTTGACATTTAAGTTATTTTTTTTAGCATAACATGTCTGTACTGTTCTCTTATATTTACGCGAATGTTACTCATTTAATTAAAAGTCTAGACCGGATTTTATCGCGTTATCGGTGGGTGTCCGAATAATATTCGGAAAAATTTAGGATTATTATATTAAATATTACATTGGGCTCTGTAGTAGCCAATTGATATTATTCTCAAACTATCATATGATGTAACAATTAATTCATTATTCGGACACCCAACACCTCAGTCCCCCGAGACCATGGATGCTGTAAAGGTCCGAAACATCTGGTAATAATTTAAAAAAAAAATCATAAAACTGTAAAGTTTTTTGTAAATAAACGCGATAAAATCCGGTCTAGACTTTTAATTAAATGAATAACATGTCTGTTATTAGAGTGAAAACGACAAGTGATACGACATCCTTTGTGTTATTTCGATCCTTTTTATCTTCTCTCGAATATAGTGACAAGGTCAGTGAGTAGCTGTCGATTGCGATCGTAAGTATTTAATTCGTACAAGGCTAAAGAAGTCTAACGTTGTTTATAGCAAAAGCCTCTTTCATCTGTATCGAGTTAGGTAAATCTGAGATCGTTATTGCAGTTCAATGCTTAAGGTAAAAAAATTGTATGTGTAAAATATAGCGTTAAAGTATAATTTAATATAGACGTTTATTGATATAAATTCATTAGCTAAATGTTATTTCCGAATACATATTTTCCTTAATTCTGAATAGAATAAGTGAAGTGATTACGTAGTAAGAAAATATAAATAGATTATATTATTTACCTCAAATTTGTATAATAAATTCTTAGAAATATTTTATAATAGATAAAAATACAAAACATATTTATATTTGTATTGAGGTGGTTTACTACATATATTATTTGTACGGCCTTAATTTTTACAACAGAGAGAGAAGGAGGGAGAGGAATGGGGTAATTTAATTTTTTAATCAAGTTCAATTGGTTAAATTTTGATTTTTTTTTTTGTGAATGAGCCTTGTTTGAGATTCGAAATAAATAGTAATAAAATGGGCAAAAAAATCTTGTTTATTCATAACTCATGTCATTTATCTATATTTAAGTCGTATTCATTTTAATATATTTAGTAAACAATAATCACCTGTTTTTATGATAGAGACAAAAACGTTTAAGAATATTTGTAAATCACATACATACGTAAGTATTTTTTACTTATCAATTATAAATTCCTTATTCCTAATTCGAGTTTAAGGTGTTCAATATTCTCAAATAATTTTTATCAAATTGATTTCACATATAACGACTTGATTACAAACACAAGGCAGCAAAGGCTGTGAGAATACCCATGTTTTATCACGTAGGGGCGCACTCGTGTGAAGTAGTAATTGACTACTTTCCTTTATTCTTGGTTTTAAGAACATCTTAAATGATAAGGGAATCATTTTTATATTTGCAGCAGGGTATTGGTTAAATAAAAACTCAGTTTGTACATATATATATTGAATAATGTATTATTAATTATATGAAATTTAATATATGAAAATATACATAAAAATAACCTAATTTTAGTTATTAAAAAAAATATAAATATCAATTATTAATGTTGGATATTATAAATTAGCCAAAATTATAAACGATCGTATTTTTTTGTACGTCTTTTAAAAACATTCCTAGTTAAGTTTTATTTATTATTACTAGAGATTACTGATGATATTCGTTTACCTCTGTATAATCTATCCGTATGTATCTAAATTCTAATAGTAACTTTATATTTCATATTATTCTCCCAATGAGCTTGCTATAAGAATTTTTAACCTCGCAATTCTCACTAGTAACAAGAATGAGTAGCTAGTCTTATCAAATTTACCCAACAACAATCAATACTTAATTGAGCTAAATGTATATTATCTACTTAATAAGATTCTAGCACGTATTGACTGACAGATAACATAAAACGTAAAAAAATAAAAGAAACAATTTCTAGAGCCCTGATACACAAAAGTTTCTGACTTAACTAAAAGGAAAGATTGGGTTTTTCTTTTTAAAACTTTTAAAGAATTATTTACATTTATTTTAAATGTAAACAAAGTAATCGAAATAAAAAACAAAATAAGACAAAAATATTTAAGTATTTTTAAAATTAAAACTATTAAAGACATACGTATAATTTTTACTATTTTTACAAAAGTTACTTGTAAAAGCCATAATTTTTGAACTTGGAAATACATAAGTTAGTATTTAGACATCTAAATCTGTCAAAAACCTTATTGTCTACAAAAATAATTATAAATTATACAAAAACAGAGTTTTTAAATCTGAAATACTTATTAAAACAAAAGATAATTATAACATTTTACGAGTTTCTTTGACAAATTTTAAAGTTAATGGAAAAATTATCGAGTAAATGTATTTCATTTTTGTAGACACATCACTCTCATAATAACACCTTTGACAAACAAACTAAGGAAGTTATTAAATATTGAGTTATATTATTTAGATTTATAATATCCGCATATATGCCTTATTTACCATGTAATTAACCAACTATAACGACTAGGCAACGTTCTATAATTAGATTACATATCTAACAATTAGCTTAAATATTCCAGTTATAGATACAAAACTCTTAGTGTAAATACTTCAAACAATCTTATGACGAATTTGAGATATTTAGGGTAAATATTGTACTATATTATAACTTTAAAACGCCTATATAAGATGTGAGCGAATAAGTGTTGAGAGGAAATGTGTTGCAATTAATGCAATATACTTCATTAATCTATAAGAGAAAAAAAAATGCGAACTTATATTAAAAAATTGCATCCAACCGACAGGAATAAAATAATAAGTGTTACAGTAACATAACATCCTGATTATTATTACATTTTTACTTTCGTGATCTCTACATTTTTAAAAGCGCAGTATAGTAGTTATAGTAGGAAGGTAACTTCCACGTTAATGATCATCTGACACAGAAAAATAAGATCTTACTAAATAAGGCGAGAGACCTAGCACGCAAAAAGAATTATAAGTATTTTTTTTTAATAGTTGTAATGGAATAGGCGTTTGTCTTCCTTCTCACCTGATGGAAAGTGTAGATGAAGACGAAGGTGGTACACGCCTATCCAAAAGAAACCTGTTCACTCTACTCTTAAAGGCTCCAGAGTTAAACCTATCTGGAAAAATAGACCGAGGCAGGTCGTTCCAAATCTTGGCGACTCTCACCAAAAACGAGCTGCCGAACCATATATACCATATAAGCAAGTATATTTGGGTTAAACATTGTAATTTTTTTCCGCAAACTATATTTACTTATTTATATTGTAATTGATTCTTCTTTTTCCATTTTAGTATTGTATTCATTTACCATATCATATCATATCCCTTGGTTTTAGATCTTATTCTTAAGCTTCACGTTTGCATGAAATTATGTGTTAAAAGTAATAGTTTGTTACTTTTTAAGATAATCGTGTGCCATTTATTGTATTATTTAGTGTAATTGTTTATATGCGAATGCATCTAAATGGTGACTTGTTATTTTCATTATTATTAATTATTCTTTTGTTCACTGTTTGCTTTCCTAATAAAATAAAATAAAATATTTAATTATATGCAGTATAGTTTACTTTTTATTATATAAATTCTACAAGACACTAAATTATTATAAATGTTACAATTATTTGTTTAAAATGTGAATAAACAGTACCTTTTTTTTAATTTTTTTTTTTATACGTAGAACAAAACTATTATTGCCTGAAATTCATAATTAAAACTGACAGTATCTATTTAAACTTACCGGTTTCGACAGGAATAACATCTGTTGTCAGCTGGACAGCAACTGACGCCTCATACGTATCGACCTCCAGTTTTCCTTACCACCAACAGCACTATCACAGAACTCACAGGCGCACTCTCATCGCAACGTCTTTATTTACAATTCGATTTTCTTTTTTATTCACACTTTTTTATCTCGACGATGAACAAAACAGTTCCACGTCGGATCTTAATTTTCCTCTTCCGACAGTTTAACTGTTTTTTCACGTCGGAACGATATAATTACGTACGATAGATATTTTAGTTTATAACGTTATTTTAAAGTTTATGACACTGTTTATGTATTAACAGTAAGTATATGACACTGTTTATTTATTATTATATATGATATGATTTGAGATGCTCTTAATTAATTAGGAAATTTATAATTAACGCCAGTTTTTATGGTCCTATAGGAAGATATACATTAAACAAATTATTAATTTTAATATTAATGTGAAAAGAAATAAATATTTGAAAAGAGATACATAGTTTTTCTTCAAACAATCCATGTTTACCCGTCGATTTGTTAAAAATATGACTAAAAATAAATTTCAATGTCTAAAACTATCATTAACTTAAGATTAAATAATGTTCAACTAGGTATTTGAAACCACAGCAAATTATCAATTTTAGCCGTTGGTACTAAATTTTGCAACCCGTGCAATGTCACATGATTACTCTCGGCATCACATGGGAGCATTAAAACGCCAAATTAATTTAATTCAAGGTGGTTTGTTTATGTAAAAATATCATCCATCACATTATATCACTGAATAGCGTAACAAATATTGGTGTCAAGTTTTATGTTTATGTGTTAATTTGACATTTGTTTATGGTATATTATTGTTTCTGAGAATCTGGTACGATAATAAACCTACTAATGCCTCCGAGTCTTTATACCTCGTAAAAACGCTATGACTTAACGGCTTATTACGTTCAAGTTCACATCATCAATAACTAATGCAGCGAGCCGCGAACGCACTGACAGCACGTGACCGGCAGAAATCATTGTCGTCCTCTCCTTGATGTGATAAAAATATGAAGTGAAGTTCTTTCGAGTATTATGAATCATGGAAAATTATCCTCAATAAACGGAGCAAGGGTAAGTTCGTTCCGCTTCAACCCGACATTTGTTTCACATACTTTAACTAACTCTATTTTATTCTAGTAGACAGTTTAATTAAATCGTCGTTTCCGCCAGTATTTTTGAATTTAACACTATTTATGTTATATTTATAATTTACGTACTCGCCACTTCACTTACATATCCGTAAGAATAATCCTATAAATAACGTCAAATCACGAAGTTTTAGCATTTATTTAAATTTGTATGAATATTTATGAAGTTAAACAAACGGTCAGCGATACGGAAATCTCAGCTACGAAAAACTAAACTCGCGACGTTTCGTAAAATTTTTCGCGGGAACTACCGAGGAAATGTGAAGAGCATCCTACACCGAGAGCGCGATAAGGGTTTTGTTTTATCACTTTCTTCGCTATTGCTCGGATTTTACTTCTCATTCTAGAGCGATGTAAAAAGTAAAGCAAACGATAAGACACAACACGTATTTGATTGCCTATAAATGAGTATGTGTGTACCTGAGCAGGTACGGCCGCGCGTGCGGTTAGCGCGGTGTTCGTCACACGAATGCCGCTTTGCGTCTCGACTATTGTTTACAGCACTAATTACATTTTCATTTCGATCGAATTTGCCGGTCGAAGGCTCTGTTGGAAAATCTGGTTGGTGTCCAGTACGAGACGCGTATTGCTATTGGACTACTGATAAGTAATAACTATATAAATATTGTACTTTGAAATAATGTTAAGTTTTGTATATTAACTTTGTATAGCAAATAATAATAGAAACAATTTGCCTTTAAGTTGGTTGGAAGGTTTTTAATGTTAATTTATTTTTAAATATATATTTAGGTATAATAACAATTTTATTTCATTAAACCTTTTCAAAGGAACATTGATGTTATGTAGAGACCATTTGGATATACGAGAACATACAAGAGACATGTAACTTCTTACATTAGCACAGAAGTCTATATAACTCATAATGATGAAGTAATTAGTAAAGGCTTATATAATAATTTATCAAATCAATTAATATTTAGTGCGGACTTAAAAATAAAAATATGTAAATTAATGTACCTACAACGGGTACAAAAATATTTTTACGTAGAAAATGCACAGTATAATTAAATATTACCTTGTCACCATTTTTTAAATTCGTGTCGTGATAACTTTATCATAAAATTTAATTGAATGTGTGGAATTTAAATAAAGGCAATTCTTATTGAGGTGTTCGAACGTCTTTACGATCGAAAATTCAAAACGGTAATATACAACTGCAGAACCTGGATATCAATTATATAGAAGATAACAAACACCACCTTACGTTTATCACCATCTTACATAATGAGTACATTGGCATAGATAGCTCTCTGTTTTGTTATCTTAGTAATTTTTAGTGAATTTATATCGTTTTGAATTACGCATGACACGTACGTATAGTTAAATTCTTGAATTCGATGACTTATAGATTTCTCGTAATTAAAATGATTTCCATAATAATAACTGACTTTTCTTCTTTTTTTGTACGAGACCTATTTTTGACATTTTGATTAAAAAAATCATGCATCGATCATATCGTCATATAAAAAATCGAGGACATGGCGTGACATATAGAGAAGGAAATAAATACATTTAATTGTGAACCATCTCATTTTTATAAATATATAAATTAATAAACAAAATGGTTTTTAGATAAAATATTGTACAAATATTAGTTGTTAATAAATTTATATTTTGTCTACTTGTTCGGTGTACAGTTGGGGTTTTCATAGTATTTTTCCAATGTATTTATAAGTTAAAATATTAAATCGCATGTCACGATGTAGCAACTATAAAGATCTTTATGTTTATAAGCGTTCCTTTGTATATTTAACTCAACTGAAACAGCCCTTAAACGTCTCACTTCTGGGCAAAGACTTCCTCCCATTAAAGGAGTAGGGTTGAAGCTTAAGGCCGGATCCACACTACAGTGCTGGTCTCGGTTCGTTCTCGGTCCGATCTCGATCCGGTAAAATATTGTTACACAAGAAACAATGAGAGTATTCATACTATCCGTGCCAGTCAAGGTCCGATCAAGTCACGCTCCAGCAACGATTCGTCATACAAAACATTTCACCGGATTGAGATCGGACCGAGAACGAATCGAGACCAGCACTGTAATGTGGATCGGGCCTAATCTGTCACGCTGCTCCCCTGCGGATTGGCGGATATTTTTCCTAACAGGTTGTGTCAATTGTTATTAGGAGTTTATTATAACGGACAACCCACAAAAGGACTAACACCCTGAACGCAAACAAATTTTTGTACTAAAACAAATATTCGCTCCGATGGAATTTTGTCACCACTATACCTTAGTGGTCGTTTTAATATATTAATTTCCGTTAAAACTATTTACGAAGATAGTAATTATTGTATCACTGTCACTGTACATTTAGTTATCTAAATTTTTTAAACATTAATATTTTAAATTAGTTCAATTTTGGTAATAGTTATAGTGACTATATAATATACATAATTACACATTAAGTAGCAGTAAGATTTAGCAAAATTTATATTTGGAAGTCGATCCCTTCTGACTAATGGTGTACACTGAGTCATAGACATCAACACTCATTTGCTTTTAATAGGACGAGAGTAATTTAGCCGACGGAAACAAAAAGAAGTAGAGACGATTTATTATTTAATTGTATATCGTATAAAGTGCTCATCATCATCAGTCATAAATAAATTAATAAGTCACTGATGTTATTTACTCATATCTAAACATATAATATTATAATATAATTTTATTAACTTTCACATAAATATTATAAAGTTAAACAAATCTATTATTATTTTTTAATTATCTCAATTAGAAATTATTTAACATTTTGTTTATAGATCTAATTATAATTTTAATTCTTAAAAATATTTGAATAAAAATGTATCAAAAATCACGATATTCTCTCACACTTTATCTTAATTGAGTTTTGTTTCCTTTTTCTTATTTCACTGACATTTATGCAGGGATTTTTGGTCTATGATTGACAGTGGCAATGGTGGACTGATAATAATAATAATATTATATTTATACGTAATTGTAATAGGTTAATATTATAGGTAAAATGAAAAGTCATACCTAGTATGAAGCAAGCGGAAATACCAGATTTAATAAATCAATATGCATTTGGTATTTTTCATTTATTATTTTTTAGTAACACTTTTCCTTAAAAATTATGTCGATGTAATTAATATTTATAATAAATTCTTGGCCACACTGAAGGTCTTACTTGTGTTCATTGTAAGTATCTCAGAATATATATATACGCTCTTTATACATTTTTGAACTTCGCCAATAAAATACATTATTGTTTTCTCTACCACGTGCTGGTTATCAGCCAACAACAAATTTTATGTAAAAAAAAAACTTAATTCCACAAAAACTTCGAATATATTATGCACAGAAAAAAATAATATCCTCACACTCTCACATATCTCATATAAATAGGATATTACTTACATTACTTTTCATATCTGCTACCTCACCTTGGATATTCTGACTCTATTCTCTATTATCAATAAAGACGGAAAAGCTAAAATAGACACACAATTAGAGGCATGATCGTCAAAATGATTTCAGTCAAAAAATATTAGAAATAACTATTGAGACTCTCATTAAAATAACCGACGGTTATTGTAAAAACCGTAAGATTAGAGTTAGTTAATCGTCTCCATTCCCTACAATATCAAGGGATGAAATTTCATTATAATTTATCTGATTTCATTACATTATAATGTTAATCAAAGAAATTGATAATTAAACTTATTTAATAGAGTTGGTAAACGAGAATATATGAAAAGGACATTTTTCTGAATTCCCAAAGGGGTGTGAGCAGAAAGTCGTTGTTTATGAAGCGAGGAGAAAGTGAGTCACCTCAACTCACTATTACCACAAAAAAGTTAGAGCTTTTTATTTGTAATTATTTCGAAAAAAGATGATTTTCGGTAGTACATAACGGATTGTCATGTTTATAGACCAGGTCGATAATTTTATAAACCAAAAAATAGTAGGATGAAACCCATTAGAAAAAGAAACAAAATATATCAAAAATGAAAGCAAAATAATTTCGATCAGAGGTGGGGAAGTGGGAAAAAACTTTTCGATAGCTATTCTATAAAGATGTTAAAAAACAAAGGTCCCAGATGAGATCCTTGAGGCACGCCCGGGGACACAAGAACGAATGAGGACAGTCATGGCTTAGCTCGTCTCCTATTGTGAAGGTATGATGAGAACCATCGAAAAAGGACACCATGTATATCAGTCAGCTCCAGGTTATTTAATAAAAGATTATGAAATATCTTGTCGAAGGTCTTAGAGGAATCTGTATACACGACGTCTACTCAATGACCAGCATCCATAGCGGTGATCACACGATGAAGAAACTCGCCAAATTTGTTTCAACTGATATCTTATTAATAAAACCAACATGATTGAATTCATCTATCAGAATAGGCCTTAAGATTGGAAACATATGATCGTAAATTGTTTTTCAAATATTTTCGCTATTGTGAACAATTTTGAAATATTTAGGTTTGTAGTTCCGTACATCATGTTTATCACCTCATTTATTAATCGGTACCACACGAACATTCGAACAGAAGACAATTTTCAGAATAGAGTTTGTTTTCGGTACTGTTTCTGTTCTGTATTCAACAAGAATAGGAAACGATTGACAATTAAAATTCGTAAAATTATATAATGACAAATGTTTAGAATAATAACTATTGTTTTGCTGTATCATATCAATAGAATATACATTCAGAGCCAGTGGTAGCATAATTTTTGATTTTGATTTTGTTTTTATTTTTTAATTTAATTGAAAGTCTATATCGGATTTTGTCCGAATATTATTCGGACACCCACCACCTCAGTCCCCCGAGATCATGGACGCTGTAAAGGGTCCGAAACGTCGGCAAATAATTTAATTAATTAATAAAATCGTTAAACTGTAAAGTTTTTAACAAATAAACGCGATAAAATCCGATATAGACTTTCAATTAAATGAGTAATATTCGCGTAAATATAAGAGAACAGTTTATTTTTTAATTTTGTTGTGTCTAAAGAAAACATTGTGCAAAGTTTCTCCTAATTTGTGACATCAGAATTAGCAACAATTTGTATAATTTACTTATATATATTACTTCAGATGATGTCATAAATTTAGTAATTTAATATTCTAAATGTTATAATGGATAATACTACGCATACAAGTGCTAAGTATTATTAGAGCCTTATGTTTTGCGTGTCACTTTAATTGTCAGTTGCTCATACATGTTGGTTAAAGTTGTGACTAACGTTATAATATTTTTATTATAATTCCTAAGGGCCAAAACACATAACGGCGTTGCGGCGCCGCAACGCTAAAATCGGCGGTGGCGTCACCGCCAATTTTAGCGGCGCGGCACCGCCAATTCCGGCGTTGTGACGTCATACTTGTTGACCATGATTTATTGACATTTTGTGTCTATTTTTATATTTTATTTTTTTGTGTCTTTATTAGACATGGGTATCTCAATGAATTTTATGAACTGCAGATAAGCTCATGAGCCATATGCTTGAACCGGAGCTGTGAAACGGCTCACAGTTCAGCTCAATTGTTGTTATAGGTATTGTTACTTTTAACCACTTTTAACTATTACATTTACAGCTAATTTATGACTCGGTTCAAACAAGTGACATGTATGATGTACCTAAATTATAAATATGTACATTAATTTTATGCTAATTTCATCCATATGATAAATTCTAAAGTGAGTTTTTTTGTTTGTTACGCTTTTATGCCTTAACTATTAACCTGAATCCCGATCATCGTGAAATTCTGCATACCAGTTTTCTGGGGTACAGAAAAGTACATAGAGTACCTACTTTACGTACCGACTACCGTTGGTGCCTGTACCATGCGAGCGGAGCCGCGGACGAAAGCTATTTGTTTATATTTAATCTATGAAACTAATATAAATGTAAGATATTAATTTATGTATCACTATGTTTAAATTTTGTTTAGGCTTTATGAGACAAAAGTTGTTTAAAATCCTACCAGCATAAAAAAATTGATTCACAAAATTATTTCGGGTACAAAGGATTACTTTTTATGCATTCTACTAAATAACAACTTCAAATATTAACAAATTTCACGTGAACTATAATATTTAAAATAATTAAATTAATATCCACAATAAAAAATCACGAAGAACTGGTTACCCTACAACAACGCTCTTTTTCGCGGCGCCGCAACGCCGCAACGCAAACTGCCGATTTTAGCGTTGCGTCGACGCAACGCCGTTATGTGTTTTGGCTCTAAAGGTATATAGGTATAGGCTATAGGTTGTATAGCGGTGCAAAAAGCAATTTTTAACTTTTCTCAGAATGTTGAATGTCTCTCAAAATGTTACTAGTTACTACTATGGGAGTAATGTTTTTTAGTAGTTAAATTTCTAATAACGTAATATTTAAAACACACAAATATAGTATATATATATATATATATATATACTATATATATGTGTGTGTGTGTGTGTAGAAGAAAATTGTAAATGTAACGTGTCTGGCTTTTTCAGAATTTTTTGAAGAAAATTTTTGTAGGGGTCTAAGCAATTCAAACATTAGATATTAGGAAATTTGTATTTTTCGACAAAAAGAGACTTATGGTAGAAGTAGATTTTACCGGGAGCATTTGCCCGGTGAAGGTTAACACTACAGACTAAGTGGAAATCCAAATAAAAACTACTCCTTCATTCATGGACTTTCTTTTTAACGTCTGGCTTTGATGACTTCACTACAACTAGAAGGAAGCTCCAGAGATTCCACCAGTTCCTGCACAGACCAGTCCACTGGTACGCCTTTAACCAACACCATTCTAGTAATATTACATATTGGTACAATTGTCTTATAATTCAGTCTAGGACAGTTCTAGGACAGGGTTAATAAGAAAAGAGTTGGCTGTCTGAGCAAAGAAAAATTCGACACCAATTTTATCGCTACCAATATCCTTCACATCCTAATTAATAATGCATTTGATCTCGTGAGTATGAAGAAATTGGCCAAAAATAGCCTGTATGGTTATATCCGCAGCTGGGTATAAAGAGGACCTGTGTCATCTTCTGTATAGCTCTAAGGGGTTATTAGATGAGTGTATATTGTTTAAATAGATGGGACAGCGGTTAAATAATCTGCGATGGTTAATTATTGATGAAGGGTTTGATGTTGAGGGGTCATCAACTGCCAGACGTATACGAGAACTTTAAGAACCATCAAGATCGGGAGAATCCAGGGGTCGATCTAACTCCGCTATACTCAAACTGCGGCCCGCCGGGCTTTTGTTGTTGGTCCGCCTGAAGTTACTTTATTGTAAACCAATTTAAATTTCGCGCCTATTAGAGAACGGGCGTTCGGTTCGAAAATGTGTGCTGAAATAATTTTTGTTTGCGGCCTGCAACACCGTGACTGAAACGTGTTTGTGGCTCCAATAAAAATAAGGTTGAGTGTAGCTGATCTAAGTCCATCTTAAAGACTTAAAGATTAAAACTAAATTAAAAATCCTAAAATATACAAAAGAAAGATTTTTTTATTTTATTTTTTTTTATTTTCATTTACCGGACCTTAAGGATGTTAAATAAAAGTATTAAAACCAATTACCAAATATTTTTAATGCAAAAGTAATATAAAATCATGGTTTAAAAATACAGAAAAACATCAAAATCTCTTTAAAACATGTGTTAACCACAGCTACCGCAAGCGAAATTCAGGTTTAATGTTACATACCTTTTAGAGTTAGATTTGACACATGAGATTACTTAAATTGTTGTTAGCTAAATTTTAATGAATGATATTTTTAACAGTAATCGTATGTTTCAGAAAATCGTCAGAAGTCACGTTAAGGTGAAGCTCAGAAATGATATGATAATTTGTAAATTATTAACGTAATATTATTATTAATTATTTTGTTTCAATTGGTAGCTTTAAGTTGTAACCATTGTAATAATAGTAAGCTTAGAAGAAATATTATCGCTATATAATAAAAAATAAAAAAATAAAATAAAATCAGTACAATAAAATTTAGCAATTCAGTTATTATTTATGGATATCAACATAGTCTTCACGAATTTCGACATCATGAAACAAATCAGAAAATTAATATACCAAAAACATTTAATTTTTTATACATATTACAATTTTAATCAAAATCAGTCTTAAGTCAATTTAAAAAACTGTTTTTTTTTTTTTTTTGTATTTTAATACGTTTGAGACAAAAAAAAATTAACTAATTCTGCCGGCGGCTTTGCCTGTACAAAATGTTTCCTTTACTCAACATCTACTACTACTATGGTACGGTAATAACAAACCACGATTCAGAAAACGCCATCTATTAAAATAGTGTCGTACTTTACACCATTTTTGAAAATCAAAAATGGTAAAGATGAGTAAAAAAATTTATACAATTTAATTAATAATTAATATTCATATTCAAAACTCAGATAATAAAAAAAAAAAAAAAAAAAACGAAAAATAACATCAAAATGTCGGATTGCGATTTAAATTTACTTAAAGTATTCTTAATGTTATTTTTTTCCGTTATAACGACTGATGAATAGACAGACAGTGCATTCGAATTCTTCTTCAGTTTCTTTTCTTCTCTCTTTCTCTTTATTATAGTATAAATTAATATCAAATGCATGTCTCAAGTTAATGGTAGTTCTTAACATAGACCATTGGCCCCTTTAAAGTTGGTGACTTATGGTTTTTCAATAGTTCTTTTGAAGTATACCAAAAATAGATTTTCATTAAATGATTCCGCTTTATTTTTCTTTTTCTATAATATAAACAGATCATAAGCTAAAGTATAGCGTCCGATTGTCGCGTGCGATTTCTCAGGCAATAAATTTTCCGTTATTAATTTTGCATCATTATCAAAATTTCGAATAATCTCGTCGCTGGTAAGTTCAATATCAGATTGATATAAACTCTATCTATTTTAATTACAACCGATCTTTCTATCCTTGCGTTATAAAAATTGTATACGTTACACGAGAGGGAGATGTTACATCACACGAATTTTATTCCATTAACAAAGATGCGGGTTGCAATGTAACACTACCCTTCCTAGTGACGTAATATATCATATATGTTCATACTGGCTCAAAATGTTCAAAAATTTGCAAAGACTACTTAGCTATTTATTAGCGATTAAAGAAAACCCTTTTTCTAGTAAATTAAGAATTACCATAATTTAAAGGATTAGATAGGCTTGACTTTCATGTTATCAAAAAGGTTTACAAGTTACTTTAATATGGACCCCAGGCTAGTCCGGTATTTTAGGTACTAAATTTATAATTTTAGTCATGATCTGTGTGCTCTAGTGAGAATTTATTGTAGATGTTATGGAATTTGTTCTATACTTAATCAAAATCCGTCAAGGGCATTACGCTGTTATTCAGCCTGTTTTACCATGACGCCCTTGGTTTTTTTTTCCATAGAGATGCAGACCACTGGGTTACATATACATTTGTCGTTTGCGCCTTGGACACTCATGTACTCTAATACGTTTAACTAAGATTAGTCTACGCTACCACTATGTGAACGTGGCCTCGACTCAGGCTCAGTAAGTATCCCATATCCTTTTTAAATGTCCAACACTACTGTATCCTGACGATGTCATTCCACGTCCTGTAAATATTGAACGTTTGTTGATGCTTGTGTTAAGTTCTTTTGTCCTTTTTATGAATATTAATCGAAATCAAATTAAATTGTATTTCTTAGGATTGTTCTAACATAGTGTAGATATACATAGATTTCTAACAATATTTGGGTATGTTTATCATAATTCAAATGTTTGTGTTATTCTAGTTTAAGGGTCAACCATACAATTTCAACTATTTCTGCAATCTTCAAAATTTTATTAAAGTTTTGATTTCGACTGCAAAGAACAATCTCTTTATTTGAATTATCTATATATTAATACGTAAAGCAAAAACTTTTTACCCCTTTTTACGAAAATTACGCGGGCTGAGAAGTATGAAATTTGGCACAGTTAAAGTTTATATGGAGAAGAAGTGCAGAATGCTAATATCTATATATTAATACGTGAAGCAAAAACTTTTTAACATTTTTACGAAAATTACGCAGATGGAGAAGTATGAAATTTGGCACACTGTGCAGAATGCTAATATTTTGTATAATAATGCTCAAAAAATACATTAAATTCATTAAAAAAAAAACACTACACACACAACGGCATATACACATATCTACGTACAATCAGTGCCGGATTAAGGTAACTTAATGCCCTAAGCAATCTTGCCCTGTGGGCTCCCCTATCCTTAAGTGAACTACAAAGAATTAATTGAAAAAAAATGTGAATACGTATCGTAGGTAGAATATGTATGTGTTGTTCCTTTTGCCCTTATCGCATCTAGGTGGGGTCGACACAACATGATTTCGCATGTTGTCCTAAAATTAGGCTATATATCTAGACCGGCCGCCGACTTGACGTCAAATCACCTCAGGAACATTTTACACAGCCAACATAATATGTTTTCGTCACATTTGATCGTTGATGGGAATCGAACACACGACCCCCGGCAGGGTCACTACAAACTACGCCAACGGGCTCCCCATAATATGTATATAATAGCATATATATGAAGGACGAAAAAGATATGTAGGTAGAGTAGGAATAGAGTAATTCATCATCATCTTCATCATCAATATCGGCCATTGGATGTCCACCTCACCTTCGCTATCACTTCCAGCGACTTTCCTCAAGTCGTCTGTCCATCTCGCGGACGGCCGTCCGACGCTGCGTTTGCTTGTACGTGGTCTCCACTTGAGAATCTTTCTGCTCCATCGGCCGTCAGTTATACGAGCTATGTGCCCTGCCCACTGCCACTAAAGCATGCAAATCCGTTGGTCTATGTCGGCAATCTTCGTTCGGCTGCGGATCTCATCAGTTCTGGTTCAATCTCGCAGAGAAATACCAAGCATAGCCGTCTCCATTGCACGCTCTGCGACTTGGAGCTTGTTTAAAATGCCCAAAGTCAGTGACCACGTCTCAGATCTGTATGTCATAACTGGTAACACACATTGGTCGAAGACTTTAAACTTCAGGCACTGAGGTATGACGGATAAAAAGACATTTTTTAACTTCCCGAACGTTGCCCATCCGAGGTGGATTTGACGATTGACCTCTCTCTCGAAGTTGGACCTACCATGTTGGACATTTTGTCCTAGGTAGATGTACTTGTGAACAACTTCGAGAGAGAATCTCCAAGCGATATCAGAGTGGGCACGACATGGACATTCGACATGATTTTTGTCAATTGGACAAGATGTCCATATTCATTTTAAGGCCCACCCGTCGGGATCACTGAGTATAATGTCGAGGTGTCCCAGGGATTCCACCATAAGCACGTTATCGTGAGCAAATCGAAGGTCCAAGATCCACAAACGCCAAGCACAATGGCCGATTATACTTATCTCTTTTCTCTATAATCTGCCACAGCGTATGTATGTAGTCTATGGTACTATAGCCTTTTCGGAAACCGGCTTGTTCGGAAGGTTCAGCCTTCCGAAGTCATCAAACTTGCCCGTCAGACGATTCGTAATCACCCTAGAGAACAGCTTATAAACGTGGCTCAGAATCGAAATGGACCTGTAATTCTTCAACAAGATGGTATCACCCTTCTTGAAGAAGAGCATTACCACGCTTCCGTTCCAGGCCTGCGGGGTTATGCCCTCGAGCAAGATGACATTAAAGAGCCTCTAAAACTTTAAGTATCGGTGTTCCACCCGCTTTCAAAAGCTCAGACGTAATACCGTCCTCACCCGATGCCTTATTGTTTTTAAGCTGTCCCGGAGCCATACTAATCTCATGCATGCTGATGTCCGGGACATCTTCGAAATAATGTCGGGTAATCTCTGCTATTGGATCTTCAGCCGAACTGCAAACAGGTTGGTTGGCCGAGGTATACAACTGTCCGAAAAACTTCTCGACCTCTCTCAATATCTCAGCTCTGGTCAACGCTGTACCTCCATCCTCAGTTTTCAGCGTCGACAACCAGCTTTGACCAACAGATGAATCCCTTAAGAACACTTTGGAGCCCCGATTCCGCTCTATCGTATCTTTAATACGTTTTATATTAAAACACACGCATATCATGCCTCAGAGATTTCCAAATCTATTTGTTGATCCGCTTATATGCTATAGAGTAATTAATTAATTATTATTAGAAACAAAAACATTTTTATTGATTTATTAAATGCGAATTGCGATTTTTTTGGACATTAAATTCGTGGTAAATATTTTTTCAGTCTAAGGTTTTAAGCATATTGGATTCGATATATGTATACTAAAGACAATGCATCTAATCTTTTTTGACCCATTGTCGTTCTTTTTTAATTTTTTATAATTTTTAGTTTTGAAAAAGATCTTTCTGAGAATTTTGAAATTGCTTTATCTTTAGTGTGCTCGTTTTTTTTTCTCGGTCGTCTCTGGTGCCCCCAAGACGGGATGCCCTAAGCAATTGCTTAAATAGCTTATAAGCTTATCCGGCACTGCGTACAATGACATATACACACAAATTTTGTGCAAAGTTTGTTGTCAACACGGTCTTAAATACAGGTCTTGCAACGAATTTCTTATTGAAATTTATTATAACAAATCAGGTCCAATGACTGCTCCATATGCCAACCATGCTATGCGCAATCATATTTTTATGACGTTGACAATGCTGTCAATTATAAATTAGGTCGAATTTCGACTACTGGGCAACCACTAGTATTATATAACTGCGTGACCTGCAATCAAATTTTAAAGGAATAAGAGACAAAAATATAAAAATTCGACTAAAACAAATTAATATCATTAATAGACCATTTATTGAAACAGAATTATAGACTAAAATATCACGCTACAACTTAGTTAACATTTGAAATTTATTACGAATAGAAACGCGACATAAATGTGGTACCTACAATACGTATAAATATACGAATTATATAAGTCTGAGCGATTTCATACGCTAGAAAATTTTGTACTATTGGACTTTGATTGATGAACTTCACATCCATAGTACCGTCCATCAAACATAATTATCTCCAAATGTCAACACTTTTATAATGCAAGTCATTGTTATATAATTTTAGATGCTATTTTACTCCGGATTGATTCGGAGTGATGTTAATATCGTATATAAAATTAGTATAAAAACCAGTACTAGTCTTGAAGACGCGGCACCCACTTTCCAAATAGTTTGCCATCCTGGTGGTACATTAAGAGTTACCGAACTCTAAATGTAATGCATAGCAAAAAGTAATATTCAGTCGCATAACATGTCGACCGTGAAAAATATTCTTGAAAAAGCAACATATTATCAGTAATTAATTTAAATTACTAAGCACTAGGTGAGAGATATTAAACTTGAATATTTTAAAATACTAATATTTTAACTAACTTGTAGTTTACTTCAATACTTATAAGGTGTTGAATATAACAATTATGACAAGTACTTAAAACTAAGGTCATGAATTATTGTACCAATGACTCCCCTTCAAATAAAACACTACAATAAACGACGAACGCGTTTTCCTAACGGCATAATAGTTTTAAAGGCCTTACGTGCTGAACATAATTATGTTAGATTTATTGTTATTTTAGGTGAATTAAATCTGTAAAGTTATTGTAAGCAATCAATTTATTAACTTGGGTCTTCATTAACTAATGACAGTAATGTTCTATAATATTCAGAACGTCCTTCAAGCTACTTAGCTATTGATATACGTACATAGATTGAGATATAAAGGTCATTACTTAATTTTTAATTAATCAGTCTAGTTTAACTGCATGCAGCCTTTAAATTATTGCCGTTACTTAGTCAACAGAATGTATGTATTTCTTAGAACATCCATTACATTTGCTTGTTTTTGCGAAATACAGAATGAATATTTTTACATATATTAAATATTAATATTGATATGGTCCGCGTGTGTCTATTAACATAACCAAACATCGGAAAGCTCCTTATTGTAAATATTCTAAAAAATAATATTTAAAGGAAATTAATTTTTAAGCATTTTGAGTACTATATTTTACGACTTTAAAATAAAAAAAAGTTCCCAGTGTTAGGGGTAGTTACACGACAAGCTAGGGATCGTAGTATGGATTTAAATCATGCTAAGTTAAATGGAAATCCATTTAGTAGTTTCGGCGTGATGCACAACCTAGATACAGACAGACATTCAGACATAAATGAAAAAAAAATAACAATGTTGATTTCAGTATCTATTTTAGAGTGCACTCCAAAAACTTTTAAATATCTTTAATTAACAGAACTTTGCCTGCTATAGTTTTATTAAAGTACAGATTATTACTTATTATTTAATAATAATAAATATTTAGTCATTTATAGTTACTTCAAAAGTTGTTTAAATAAAAACGTCAGATAGTGATATATTTACATACGTACATACATATACATATATAACACTGATACGTAGATAAACTACATATAATCAGAATCAACCACTTTAGTTCAAAAACATGAATTTCTAAGTAGTAAATCACGAATTTTCCTTAACGCATGACGTAAATTGATCAGATGGAGATGGAGTATTTACGAACAATTCAAGTCACGCTTTACATTGTATGATACATGATAAATGGATAATGGAGATAATAAACAAAAATGTTCTTATCCGTTGAACGAGTTTCAATCAATATATTTCATAACAATTTGTTTAAAACAAATTATTTTATTTAACTTCCACACGCATAATGGAACTTTTTTAATATTATCAGTTCTTAATATTAATTAAGAGTTTTCGTTATCATGAATTGAGAACCTGTAGAATATTGTTGAGAATCTAAAAATGCGATCAGATACCATGGTAGGACATGCCTACACTATTAAAATATTATAAACTTATATGAGTCGAACATTGGTGTTTAAGATTATATTGTCCGTTGCATGACAGCAAACTCTATATTTAAACAATAATTCAGTACAACTACTTACGTAAGTAAATTCATGGCAACGTCATAGCTGTATGTACCTGAAAAAAAATTAAATTTTCATTTATATATATTTTTGATATAACTTAATATAATTATATGTAATAAGGCGCAAGTCGGCGAGTCTGCGCACCAACATATATTTTTTTAAGAATAATAAGTATAATATAATATTAAGGTTACAATAAGCTTTTATTCAGCTATATATATATATATATATATATATATATATATATATATATATATATATATATATATATATATATATATATATATATATTAATTTAATATTAATATTTTAAGCTATATATATATATATATATAATTACAATGGAAAACCCAAACTAATTATTTACAGACAATTTTGGTACAAATCACGTCCGCGTGGAATAGTGCCAAGAATACTGGCAGCATTTCCCCGATAAATCTCAATCCGATTCTCTAGGCAAAAAATGCACCAGCATTCCTGTCAACAGTGGAGGCGTGAGGTCAATTCTTTTTTTGCACTGCTATGTACCCTAAGTGTTAAATAATTTTATTGGTCAAAATATTTACGACGTTTTATAAGTACGGTGTGTATTTAATGAAATTACTAAGTTATACTTTACAAAATATTTATATTACACATTATCACCACACAAAATCGTGATTCACATTTTTTTTTATTTATTACGTATATAATATAAATGTATTGTGTGTGATATTAGCAATAATATGCGAGATTCTTAAATTATACTGAAAGATAAGTAAAACTTAATGTGGGTACTTTTTTATTGTGTCCATTTATGTGTTTATATTAAGCTTATATTTCTGTCCTTGCTCCACCTTCAAGACGCAATTTTATTAATTCAATCTATCTTGAATTAGCTTAATGTAATTTTTATTACTATGAGATAACTCGATAAGTTTTTAGGAAAGATAAAAACATACAAGATGTTAACAATCTTTATTTTGAATTTTTTCATAATACACTCCTTCATTCTCTAAGCAAAGTTCCATACGCCTAAACCAACTATTAAAACACTTATGCCAGTCTTGATCCGATAGATCCGGAATTGCAACTTCGTAGGCGGCCACGGCCCCTTCTGCACACGAAAAAATTTCCCTTTTAATTTTTCCTTTACTAAACGGGAATGTAAAGAAATCACAGGTAGCTAAATCAGGACTTTGCGGTAGATGGGGCAAGGTTTCAACACCGGATTCTTCAAGAAACGCCTTTATTCTCCGGAACGTATGGGATGAAGCGTTGTCGTGATGCAGCATGAGTACCCGAAGCCCAGCCTTTTGTCTCCTCTCTCGCAGAGCTTTGAAAACTTTCGACAATGCTACTGTTGTATAACATTCCAAGTTAACATATCTATAATTTTCTAACATTGTTATCGACACATGCCCGTTGCGACAAAAAAAAGTAGACACCATTTTTTACCCACGGTATGAGGTTTTTGCAGTGTCGGCAACTTTCCTTCTAAAAAGATCCATACTGACGAATGTCTCTTGGTTTCCGGATCATATTGAGAAATCCACATTTCGTCGCCTGTGATGATTTATGAAACTCGTTCCGTTTTTAACCCGCATGACGAGAGACATTAGACGCATTTCGCATCACCAATCCACACGGGCTTATTTTTCAGTGTCTGAGAGTAAACGCGGGATCTAACGACAACAAAGCTACCTCACTCCAAGATTCTGGTGCAAAATAATGTTAATGTTCTCCGAACTAACGCTAATAATTTTCACGATGTCCGAGTAAGTAATTCGTGGGTCTTCTCGCGCCCATCATTTCAGTAATCCACACAATTTCTGCAGTTACTGCGGTTTGTGGACGACATCTTGACTATGATCATCTTCGAGGTTTGTTTTACCACTTTTTTAAATTGACTGAAAGATCTAAAAACTATTGCTCGACATATGTAGACTACCCTAACGCTGATTGTAATCGTTGAATGCTAAGTTATTCAGTTAATCCAAATTTAAAATCATAACATATCATAGCGCGCAAATATTTGTGGTTAAGCTCCATCATTGCAAAGAAAAACGCGGGAACCATCGTACTTAAATGACTCATCATCATCATAATTTTTTTAAACCAGCAACCTGGCTACTTGCTTTCTATTTTTAATAAATTAGCTTTTTAAAAATATATAATACAGATGCGTTCCATTTTTAAATTACGAGTATCTCAAAACTTATCGAGTGACGTACGTATTTTTTTTATCTTCGGGATGGTTTTCATAAGAAATCACTATTAAGTGAACTCTCGAATCCTTATTGTTTTCATTATTGTATAACCTATATATATAAGTTTGTAGATATAAAAATTTAAGTAGTACCTATTGCCCTTAATCGTTAATAATTAGTTTAAATATATCACTGGATTTTCAGTATTATAGGTACTCAGTGACAATTTATCGTTCGACTGTTATATTACCCTTGTTACAGCAGAATTTAAAATAATCAAGGTCGTAATAAAAACATTGCGTAAATAAATTTAATTTTACTGGCCCGTGGCGCAGTTGGCAGTGGCCCTGTTTTCTGCTCCAGGGTTGTGGGTTCGATTCCCACCCCGAGTCTGGGTGTATTATGTATTTATTGATATATGTATTATTTATATGTGTATTTGTTTAAAAAAATGTATATCTGAAACACAGGCATTAAGTTGCCTACCTTAGGGACAGACGACCGTGTGTGTATGTTAAACATATTTATAAAAAATAAAAAAAAATTAACTGACTTTTTGCACTGCTATATGTTACACGTAAATACTAAAAACTTTAACATGTATTTTTGTATGTATAATTCGTCATGATAAGCAAAGATGGATAAGAAACCTGACTGGCCCTTTGACGTAGCTAGTAGCCGGAGTTTAACATATTAAACATATTAAAAACTGAATAAATGAATCGTAAATAAACATATCAGATACAAAACTTGTAAAGCAACTCTACATCTTAAAAACCTTATTTCATATACAATTTTATTATATTCTAAGAAGAAACAAAATAGATCAATATGAATTGCAGGAATCTGACAAAAATAAGTAAATAAATCATAATACAAAACTACTGCATTGGGTTTTCTATTTTAATTGATCCGCGAATTTGTTACAATCTAACAGAAATAAAAAGTTCCATACTCCTATGACAACCTTGGAACATATTAATGTTCCTTCACAATCAGTCCTAAAAAATAAAGACACGGTATAGATAATACAAGTACAGTAAATACTTTTATTATTATATTAAAATAAAACAACGAAATAAAATAATTATTAAATAAGAATAAAATTTAATTTTTTTTCTAAAATATTGTAATTTTTTAAGTTTTTGTGATGATCAACTCATCTCACAGCCCTAATATTTCCAATCAAAAAGGCGCAAACATAAATTTTAAAACAAAGGCCTTTATATTTTACGTCGTTTGAACTGTTCTACATAAACTACCGCTGCAAACGATGCCTTTGATTGGGTATGGGAGGAAGTAGGCATATAGACACAACTGGCATGCCACATTAATAATCTGCCCAGTTTTCAAGATACTAATGTCATACCGTAGAATCTGTTGCCATAATTCATAAATAATAATATCATTAAGCGCATGACGATAAGAGAGACGATATGCATTTTAAGCGTGACAGACTTGTTTTCTTGACTGCTAAAGTCAACAAGATCTGCATAAGATCAATTAACAGCGTGAGAGTAGCATGATCCAAGATTGGTAAATAGGAGGGTACGAAATAAATAACCAGATTCCTACTCAGAAATAGCGAATAGGTAAGCGCGATCTACGACAAAAGGTAATTGACTCAAAGTCGACGATGAATGCTATTAGGGCCGAAACACATAACTGCGTTGCGTCGACGCAACGCTAAAATCGGCAGACGTGAAATTTGTTAATATTTAAAGTTGTTATTTAAGTAGAATGCATAAAAAATAATCCTTTGTAACGGAAAGATTTTTGAAAATCATTTTTTTTATACTGGTAGGATTTTAAACAAATTTTGTCTTATAAAGCCTAAACAAGATTTAAATAAAGTAATACATAAATTAATATCTTACATTTATATTCGTTTTATAGATTAAATATAAATAAATAGCTTTCGTCCGCGGCTCCGCTCGCATGGTACAGGCACCAACGGTAGTCGGTACGTAAAGTAGGTACTCTATGTCCTTTTATGTACCCCAGACAACTGGTATGCAGAATTTCATGATGATCGGGATTCAGTTTAATTGTTAAGGCGTAAAAGAGTAACAAACAAAGAAACTCACTTTAGCATTTATCATATGCATGAAATTAGCATTCCCCTATAATTGTGTAAGATAGAAAAAATATCACTATAATAACTTTTCGAAACGCTGCTTTATTACATATTTATAATTTAGGTACATCATACATGTCATTTGTTTGAACCGAGTCATAAATTAGCTCTAAATCTAATAGTTAAAAGTGGTTAAAAGTAACAATATAACAACAATTGAGCTGAACTGTGAGCCGGTTCATAGCTCTGGTTCAAGCATATGGCTCATGAGCTTTTCTGCGGTTCATACAAATTCATTGAGTTACCCATGTCTAATAGACACAAAAAAATAAAAATATAAAAATAGACACAAAATGTCAATAAATCATTGTCAACAAGTATGACGTCATAACGCCGGAATCTTCGGTGCTCGCCTGAGCGCTGCGTCGTCGCAACGCGGTTATGTGTTTCGGCCCTTACGGAGTATGTTTCACACTTTTATTTTTCATTCAGTTTCTTACAGCAGAAAATTTTTACTGATAGGTATCTGAGGCGTATCTGAGGCATATTACTGACCAAATAGTTTCGACCTCCGCCGAAAATGACACATGACTCCAGAGGTTATTTTATATTTACAAAATCATGTAATTTTATTATATTGTGTTTTTGTATGTATATACATCAATTTACGTGAGGTTTATGCCGAATTACTTTTTTTTTTGCGTGAAAGGGTATAGGTACCTACTATCTAAGTGGTACTATAGAGGTTGGTAATCTGATAATGAAACATGGAAGTATTCGAGGTAAGTCTTCAATGATTAATATGTCAAAAGTGATACAAGGCTGTTGTTGTTGTTAGTTACTGCTTTGCAAATTTATTATTTACACGACAAATTATCGGGTAATAAATCAGACTGGGTATTACAATAAAACATAATAAATATTACGTGCTTAAACACTTAGAGACTCAGACTACGTGTATGAGTATAAACAAAAAATCGATGTGTACTTTTTAGAGCTTTTTGAAGCTTTTATAAAAACTAATTTTCAGATCTTATAAAGCTCAATTTACGGTACGATAAAAGTAAAAGTGATACACGGTAAAAGACTTAATTTTGAAATAGAATTTTTGTTAGAGGAGCATTTAAAAATGTTTTCCTTCATGTTTTTTTTTTATATCATCTTCATACAATTAAATGTGTAACGTATAGTTAATTTGTAATTTAAAGCTATCCGTTGATAAAAAAAAATTGAAACAGAAATACATAGAAATAATGTATGGAAAATTAAATTTTAAATAAACATTCTTTTTTTTATATTCTCTTGTAACGTCAGTAGACTTACGTTTTTGTTGTATTAGCTGTGCGATATACAAAAATAAAATTTGATCCGTATACTTTTATCTTCAATGGAGCGCAAACGAAATATAGTAAATTACTTGTATTTCGTTAACTCAGTTGTGTAACTTCGTTAACCGTTAACTAGTACATGAACACTTAACTGTGGTCACAGTTCAATTGTTACACGAACAAACACATACGTAATGTAAATATGCAATAGCAATTATGATAATATTCCCGCGACACATCTATATTGTGGATGGGTAATAAAGTAGAATATATAAATATGAAATAAGAAATGCGGGGAAAATAACTGGCGTTGATCGTATATTGAATATTAATATGTTAAAATATGCTTATTATAATGAAAGAGGTAACGTCATTATAAAAAGTACGGTGAAAGAATATGTGTGGTTACGATTACTATAATTATTATGATTTTGTACCCGTCCGTTTTCAACAACCTATCTGTATTTATATTTCACATTATGTATTTGGTTTGCTCAATACATAATTTTGACACACTCTTTAAACACATTATGTCAGAAATATCAATATCTGTATTATCTATATTTAAAAAATATAAACATTACAGAAATTGATGCCATGTTTTAACCGGAATGAAATTATTATTCTGTTGTTAAAGTGACATTGAGTAACCAACGAACAAACATACATAAGTGTAAACTCTCACATTCTTAATTAGTAATGTTTTGCTTACAATTTTCCTTAATATTTAGGTTATAATAATTTCCACTTTAAATGACACGAGTCATAATAACTTACATGTTTACCTTTGTAACATAAAAAAAAATATTTAAATCATATTACCTATACAAAAACAACTCAAACAAATCAAAAATTTGTCAAAGAAGCTGAACTTAGTACTGAAACTCATGTAATATGCATATTTTTATGTTTATATAAATACTACCTATAAATATACCTTTCTTACTTACACGTATTGTTCCGTGAACGCGCAAACGTCTTAACGAGATTGACCTAGGATACTGTTCGGAAGTGGTCGATTTTATGTCATTTTCCTCTTGACTCGTTGAAGGCACGAGACGTCAAAATTATTTAACTAGATGAGTGAGGGGCTGCGTAAAAGTGTTTTAGATTGCAAAACAAATCATTTAATTGAATAATAGTCGATTGTATTTTATTTATTCTTCTAATCAATTAATATATTCATAAAAATGATAGAAATTAAAAAAATTCATCGAAAAGAAATCTTACTGTGTTTTTTTACAAACATATATTCAATTAAATAATAGTTCAATGAATTGCTCTGTATGTAAATTACAACTAATTATAACGCTTATAATAATTATAAAATGCTTTCAATTATGACTCTTAATAGCATAAATAATACCTGCCCTATGATGTCAACTTTAACACTTTAATCAAACTAACAAACGGAACAACCTTGCAACATTTCCTTCCGGATATGTATATTTTCTTCTAATTTGCATAACGAGTTTTATAGACATAAACATTGATTCGATTTGCAATTTAATATAATGCAATGCAAAAGCGTCATACGCTTTCAAGACACGCGATGTTAATATTAATAAGTATAATTAACTTAACGTGTACTTTATTAAAGATGAGATGGGACTGTGTGGAATTGCGTTACGTAATTTTTATCAGAATTAATTATTTAATAAATGCGTCAAATGAATTGTTAGCTATTTCATATAAGTATTGGTAATACATTTAAAAAGCAGGGATAAATTCGGTATAGGTACGTTGCTCCAAAAAGTTTTCATCTTGACGATCACGTGACTCTTCTAATAACTTTAATCCTTGAACCTTTCGAACGTTCGAGGCAGTTAGTCGTCGGCCGCGCCCAAGGCAAGTACAACAAATATCAAGTCGCTCTTTGCTTACAAATGTTAAAGGTAGTTATCGTAACAATGTAACATAGGAATGGTTAACCTCAATGGGTAAACCTTAAACCAGGCAATGTCTTAATTATGGTCAACGCTCTCTGTAATATACTAATTATATGTAATATTAGTAAGTAGTTATTCGAAATCTATATAATGTAATTTCATAAACGCCACACAAAACACCCATTATCTTATCTTATCTTATAAATAAATAAACGTAAATAAACGTCTCACACTCAACGGCCCCCAGTAGGATGTGAATCCTGTGTCGGGGGTCCGGAAACACACACAATTACACAAGCACAAATGTCCCAGACCACGAAAAACATCTGTATGGTCTATACAAATATTTATCATGTGCGGGGATCGAACCCGCGACCGTCAGTGCATCAGCATTCATATACATACGTTACACATTTTTTATTGTAATCGAAAAAATGATACATTTAGATGAATTGTGTGTATGAAAAGCGTATTGATACACACATCGCACAATCTAGCATGCTACTGGTAGCATGATACTAAACAAAAATGAATAGGTACCTTAGCTTAACAATTGCTGTGTCTAAATTTTAAGGAACCTAAACTAATATTTGACGTCCAGCAAGTAATTAAAACGAACATATGTCAACTAATGGTTAATAGTGAGTAAATACGTCAATATAAACCGTATACCGGTCTTATGTCGGACCTCTGGGCTCAAAGTCAGTCCTAACCTATGTTAAATTAGGTTCGACTTAGCTCCCAAAAACATAAATTTCCGTTTTTCCACTTTACGACTTAAATCGGACCTAAATGGAATAAAAATTAGTGCCTATAGGCGCTAATTTGGATTACTGGGCTCTAAATCGGTTTTATTTCAGACTCCTGGGCTAGAGCCCAGGAGTCGCTTCTATGTCGGATTGAGGGAGCTATATCGGCTTTATATTTCGACTCGGGACGGTTGTCACAATTTCTCGTTTAAGAAAACGTATAAAATTTTACGTAAAACGAACTATGTAACTCATTTGTATTATATGTGATATATAAAATAGTTTATGGTATTTCCCTACTCTAGAATATTATCAGCTTCATTTATTGAATCAAGAAGTACCTGCACTGTATGAGTTAGCTGCGAATGGATATTTTATAACATCATTATGTTTCATTTGGTTGGATGGATGTTTGTAGCAATTTTACACAATACTTTGTAACCGGATCGCGGTGATCGGTGGCATAAAGAGTTGCAGATACAAATTAAAACATTGGATACTTTTTTATCGAAATTACAACCAGGTAAAAGAGAATATGTAAGAATTGAAATTTGAAAAACGCAGGCAGTGTGTACAATGTATTTTGATTGTAAGACTTCGAAAGTCCTTATACGTAAATAATCAGTTTACTGACTTCAGCAAAGGATGTTCTAAATTGGGGTACGAATGGAAATGGCCGTAGTATTAGCATCCGCAGATTTCTCTAATTCTTAATGTCCGCTTCCCGCGACTTTTTGTGGGTCAATTTTTTGTTATTAGGTTCTATAAATATCAAATTAAGATGACTCCTTCTACGTAGTGGTACCGAATGGGACATTTTGGTAACAGTTCAAGTTAAAGGAGTTCGATCTTGCTTAAAAGAGATGACTTATTTGATAATTTGAATTTAATTTGACGATTGTTTATTAGTAGATCTGGTAAACTGGCTTTACAGTGGACATTTTTGACGTTTTTTTTTTTTGTGATTGTAAAAAATTAAAAATAAAAATAAAGTTTTATCTGTTGGATACCGTCATACGTCAAATAGCTTTATCAGAAATCGGTGAAACAGGCCCTTAGACTGTTGCCACCGTAACAAAAGAAACGAAATTGTTATATCAGTCAAGTTACACAGAAGATTAGAAAAAAACTTATATTCTACAGTTCGTTATAACTGACTTTTGACTCGTATGAAATGATATGATATTATTTTGAAAAAACGAGGATTTTTAAATAGGAATTAAAATTAAAACATATTCTATAATAAGACGATTAAAACTCCGTTTAATCCAACTAAGAGCTACTGTACAACTACTGTATAATAAATTACCAGATAATGTCAAATCTTCCCGAAGCATGGGTAGCTTTAAAAGTAAACTAAAATATTTCGTTCTCGATCAAGTACATATTTAAAAGTATGATTTAAAAAAAAAAAAAAAAAAAAAAGAAAAAAAAAAACTAAATAAATAAATAAATAAACAAATAAAAAATAATAATAATAATAAATATATAAATAACATAATAATGATAAATAAATAACGATAATAATAATAAAAAAGTTTATATTTGTTTATATATTTAAATTAAAATAAATAGTTAAATACGCAACAACAATGCCACATCTAGTTTCTGTCGATACACATCCATGTTTTATGAGTATTATTTCTGCTTTGTAAACGGCACCGATGATATTGTTTTTAGTTAAAAAATTTAATAACTACCGGCTGTTATTTTTACATTGTATAGCTTAAGTCGCTTTCTACCCTAATTTGTATTGTTATTGTTAATAGTATACCTCAGTAAGCGAATTGTTATTCTAATGAGAAATAAAGCATCTTTAACCATAAGAGCTAAATTTTACAGTACTAGCCAAGATTAATATAATAATAGTGATTGTAAATTAATATAAAGACTACTTATGTATAAATATTACTATTTTAATTACAGAAATAACTTAAAAAACGGCAAGTAATTTAAATTTTGTTTTTTAATTTATTTAATTCGAAGTCAATTACCCAGTCTCACCGCAGCATAAAAATGTAATAAGTTCCTTTGTAACATGTATTTTATTGTTTGCAGTAGGTTTTTATTTTCTTATAAATTGAATACAAAAATAAAATAAAGAAATCTTAAAAATCATCTAGGTACTAAGGTAAATTTTTCCTTATTTTGAAAGAATAAAAATAATTTTCAAGAAAATACACTTATTTGAGTAATATTCTGAAATAATTTATTTATGTTATTAATTTTAAAAATTTTAATGTATGTTATATTCTTGCCATTCCCTTTTGGTCTATTTGTGAATATCTAACCGCAAATTTGCTGTGCTTCCGTTTCTATAAGCGAAAATTTATCAGGCGGTCTATGCGACCGTCTTAACAAGAATGGACTCTTTAAAACCCCCTACTAATTTAGTATTTCAATTACAAAACTAAACCACAACATTCCAAGTTTTTAAAGATTTTAGCAAAACAAAATGAAATGATTTAACTCCAATCGAACTCTTCAAAACACTAACTAGACAAATCTCACGGTTTCAATTGCATTTAAATCTTGAATAATTTACTTCTATTATGTCAGCACTGACTATAAGGGCAACCAATTAAGAAAATGACATAAAGGAAAAGGTGAAGTTGAAAAAAAGCAGACGAAAGAGTCACTCGAGTCCTGTACCGAAAGAGTGAATAAGATTACGAGTGTAGCAAGGATGTTTTATAGCATAGTATAAAAAAAAAAACTTTATATTCGATTAATTCTTATAATTTCATTTTCATCACTTTCGATAAAGAACAGTAAAAATAAAAGATTGAACCATATTAATTCATCCGATTAACTTTCGTATTACATAATCCGTGAGTAACGTCTTATAATAATAACAGTTCACTTAAAAATAATTTTATTCCTTTCTTCTTTCTAATTAAAATGTATCTTTAGTCACAACAGATCGAGAAAAATAAAAATAATTACATCATAATCTGTTCCTAATTATAAAGCCATTGCATTTTTAATTATTTTTTTTTAATTTATTTTATAAATATACATAATTAATTGAATAGTTTGAATCATTTTTTATATTATGATATTCTTAACAACTCACTTCTTGCGCTTCATCGTAATCATCATCATACGTATATTATATGTATATTATTTCTAAAAGGTGTTTTTTCCTGGAGAGCCTAGATATTTTTAAATACTTAACCAAAGTTAATAAGACATATACCATTTTAAAGCTTATGTCCCCTGCTTTTGACGAAAAATATATATAAAAAAATTTCATTAAAGAATTTAATTTAAAATAATATTATTAATAACGATACAAGCGCTATCTGTTGACTGTGTATTGAACTATATGTACACTACAACAACAAGAAATATATGTAACTAATATCACAGCTATGACCTTATTTACAATTCATGCGAGTGTTTTTGATCTATCACGCAAATTAATAAATATCGACGCAGATACATAATTCTATAAAGCATTAACGTTTTGAATTACGAGTACTAAGAACGATATAAATTAATACTGGTGAATTGATTAATGTTCTTAATAAAATTAACGTATTCAAATAGGTAAGTATTTCTAATTTCAATAACATTGACATGCATCATTGGTGATGATTAAACGAATATTTATATTTATATAAATGACTACAATATTGTGCGAAATTTTCGCACGGGTCATACTAATGCACTGTTTAAATATTATACAGTTTATTACCATCGTAAATATTTTTAATATATTATAAATAAATAAGACGTCTTTTCTACTACAAAATTATTTTTACTGTACAGCGGTGGCTATTATATATTATTTATAAATAGGAATTCAGTTAAAAAGTGTCAACATAATATTTAAACTCTGTTGATGTATTAAATATTCATAAGATACTGTGTTGCATGTTGATTAATATTTTTAGTAAAATTATTTATCATTAAAAGCATTAAATATTAACTTAAAGTTAAAAATATATTCAATTTGTAATGATTAATTTTTAATTTTTAAATTAATACTAAATAATATAATAGTGAGGTACTTATATTCATAAATAAAAGCAGAGAATTTTAATATATTTTCTGTCGTTAAATATATAATGTAACTTGCCGGGTAATTATTTTCAGGTAAAACCAAAAAGGACGCAATCAGTAGAGTTCTGTATTTACAGAATCACAGCTAAATAAATTATTAGTATCATTAGGTACCTATATGAATGTGTGTATGTATATAAATAACATCTAGAAATAGAATTAAAAGGGAGTATACCTATATGTAAGTTGATATCAAAACATCGACATGGATATACGATTCGAATCTTAAATATCAAATTTTTACAGGTTTTTATTATTTGTTTTTTAGGTAATTTTTTACCAAAAAAACAAACCAATGTTAGCAAATAAGATACGTCTCTCGATTCGTTCGTATTTATTGCAATTTTATTCACAAATTAATAGGTAAGAATTAAACTTAGCGTAGCTTAAGACTAATTTATCGAACAATAGTTTTAATTTATATTTTGATTTATAATTTTATTTTTTAAAGTATTTTAATTATTTAAAAAAAAAACAATTATTTTAAATAAAGTACATACATACATATGTAGCAAGCATGTTTATTTTATATTTTAAATATAATATAAATACTTTGAAAGCGAAGATTTATGATTATAATATAAATAAAAATAAATAGTTAATAATGAAAACAAAAAGAAAAAGAAAAATATTTTTTAACTTTGATGCTTTTATCTTTTAAGTTCGTTCACGATATGGTCAAAATAGTTGGGAGTCTACCATCACTTGACGTATTAGCATTGGAAATGCGAGAGCGTGCCTAGTTTACATTGAGCAATAGGATAGGTCAGACATGAGCGTTGATTCAATAGGGTATAAATAACATACATACATTGTATGTGCCATAAACTGAATAACAAATGCTACAATTATTCCAATGGACTACTAAAACAATAGTTGAACGACTTTTTAGACATATTTAATTAACAAGTATTACAAATTATCTATATTCTATTTTATTATTGTAAATGTTATATGTTTTCATATTAAAGTAAGGAGCTCTTTAATAAAAAACAACGAAAAACTTATATAATTAATGATAAATAAATAAGTTTAACATAATTATACCTACACACAAACGACTGTTCCTAATGTAGGCAAGTTAATGTCTGTGTTTTAACGTAATAGCTGACTGATATACCTACTATTTTTTGTAATATAGATACATATAAATAATACATATATAAATAAATATATATTAAACCGAGACTCGGGGCGGGAATCGAACCCACAACCCTGGAGCAGAAAGCAGGGTCACTGCCAATTGCGCCAACGAGCCGGTCAATAATAGATATTATAAAATTCGATAGAATAACGACATCCTACTGTATCTACTAGTACTTACGTAAATATTTTACGAGTGTTTTATTTTCCTATTAAACAAAAGTGCACATAATTATAATCTCCATCCTCTAATAAAATCTACTATTTTTCAAAAAATATGAGATACCTTGACTCATCCTATGAGTAAGTTAGTCATATAATAAACAATGTCCAGTTTGAGCGTACAAATCTTAAGGTTTCATCTTATTCTCATCATTACCTATGTTGAAATTTGTCCCTCATATTATCAAATCCGATGATGATGTTTCGGTGTTTGGCAACTAGGTATTATACTTTTAAAATACCTATACAAAATTATAATACCTACGTATTTTACGACCAACATAATTATTTTTTCTAAATTAATGTTACCTTTTTAAAATAAAAACACACTAAAATAGTTTTATACATTTCATTATTTCAATATATTTTCAATAGTTATATCTTAAAATACACTCAGCATAAAACTATGGTAATTTTTATGCAGTATCAAATTAATTGTAAAATCGAATTGCAATGATATTGCTATAGGCGCTTAGAAATTGTTTCACTGAAGACCATTTATATTATTAATCTTAATATATGAAATTAGTAAATTCAAATTAAATTACACTAACTACATAATAAGATACAAGCGTACAAGGACAAGACCATATAAACTGCTTATTTATCAAATTCGAATTATAAAAGATTTATTACATATACTCGTATAATAATAACAAAATAAAAATAAAAAACAATAGGCACCTTTTATTTATTAATTTTAAACAAAAAACACTCGACTAATATGTCGGTCAGTTTTAACTACCGACCCAGTGTCTCCAAGTATGAACATGTGGATTACGAGGACTCGGCAAATTTCACTGCAACATGGCCGACATAAGCATGTCGGATGGAACAAGTTCGCAATGTTAAACCCTAAGAGGCCTAAGACAAAATATTTCGCGAGCCGCTGGAGACCGAACCGGTGAAAGTGATTACGCAATTCTTGATGACTTGCAACAAGATTCAATAAGTGACTATTTCGCATATTACAAGAGTTGAAACAAACAGTGAACAAACATAACAAATTAAGTACGATTATATAATATAGACGTCTATCGCGGATTTACTTGGGTATTTGAGAAGAGGATACTGATTTACTGCAATGAGTCGTAGCGTGATATTTTATGTCCTATATTACTTCTGGATCATTTTTCTCACTATTCCACGCGGACAGAATTAATACCACTACTATGTGTAAATAATTAGTTTTAATATTTTGCATTGTAAATATTTATAATATTGTAAAATAAACGTTACTTAATGTTACTTTATTTATTATAGTATCAAGCAACTTTCCAATTCAAATTCATTTTTTTATTTAATATAGGCTTATAAAGGATCTACATTAAACATAATGTCCTGATCCATATTTTGCGCTTATGGGAATGGAATTCAATAATATAATATTATTATAAATTACAAATTTAAATATTAATCATTGAGAATAATTCCTGATAATTGAGTTAACATAACGATAACTATTTCTCTATTTTTTTAACAAACTATAATAAATTAAAAGTTGATAGTAATATCACAAGGGATTGAAATCGGACCTAAAGTCTCAAAAGCGTATTTATTATAAGCTATCGAGGTTGAATGTGTTTCTACCGAAAAATACAATTATTGTATTTTATACTTATTATTATCGAATTTTATTTGAACGAGTATCAGATTAAAAGGTCACCACAGCGAGGTAAGCGCATGGCTATAAAGAAGATATTGTTGAAATTTATATTGTATCAAGATCATATACTTTACAAACAGGATTCGTTTTCCCAAATGAATATATTCGATTAGGTACATTTAGAACACAATATCGCTTTTAAATAAATACTATATGCATTTTCTATTAAAAATACTCTGAATGTTCTATCAATTACTAAAACTCAATACGAGTAGCATAAAATTATTACCACAACAATACTTAATACAACATTATGTAAATCTATACTTATAAAATTTGAGAAGAAAGATTTTTTTTCATGTACTACAGGATCTATTTAATATTTTTTTCATTATAAGAAATCTATAGTTGCATCAAGTTACACATTTTAAAATTTGGTTGTATTATTATTATAACAACCGTTCTGGTGTAGTGGTCCGAATAGTCAAAATAAAACTCACACATTGCAGCCCAAATGGTCCCGTACAGTTCGGTATCAGAGGAACTTCCTCCCACGGACCATTCGGCTGTGGAATGAACTCCCTGCCGAGGTTTTCCCACAGGACTACAGTATGGGGTCTTTCAAGAGGGGAGTAAATAGGTTTTTGGAGGGTCGGTAACGCGCATGTGATGCCCCTGGTGTTGCAGGCGTCCATAGGCTACGGTAACCGCTTACCATCAGGCAGGCCGTATGCTTGATTGCCACCGTCGTGGTATAAAAAAAAGTCACCTCAACACCGGCGGTCGCCGGTTCGATTCCCGCTTAGAGCAGATATTTGTATATGTACAAATATTTGTTTCTGATCTCGGTGTATGTCCTTGTGGATCTGACCACCCGCGTCTCTCGGAGAGCGCTTAAAGCTGTTGGTCCCGGTCGTTATCTGACATAAAAAATCATAAAAAAGAAAGCAGGTGCATCAGGAGTTTTCAAAGTGAGAAGCAGATTTTTTATATTTAATTTAGTAACGGCAGTAGGCAACTAAAGAGGAAAAATGCAGATTTAACGCGTTGAGATCTAAGTTTTTCGAGATATTTTGACGAGGTTTACGAAACTCCTAGCAATTTAAGAAAATTCCAGACTTTCAAACCAGACTTCCAGACTTTTAAGAAGTTCATAAAAAAACTTTTTATTTATGATTATAACTAATTTCAACAATAAAACTTATAGCAGAAATTTTTTTGTCATTCATTATTATTATTCAAATAATAAATGTATGAATTTTATATTCTACTACTTATATTGATTAAAAAAATGTGTGCTATCGATACTCGGTTACTGGTTCAAACTTTTAAGAAAAACCAAACACTAACTTATTAACAAATTTTGTGTTTCATAGCACTTGAAAATAATGTTCGATACGCAATTAATAAGCACTTTGATAAATACGAGTACAAATATTCATGTTTGAATTATTTTTGAAGAGTTCCGCCATGTTGTAGAAGAATGTCTATATTGGTTCGAAAACTGTAAGCCAGATTGTGGAAGTAACAAACATATAGTATAATATTTTGTCTTTTGTCTACAATGTAATGTAAGAAAATATAATTGCAAGGCTATCATTACAAAAATAGACTATCCTATGTTTGTTAAAACTCTTTCTGAATCAGACTTTAGTTGTGTTTATGATTCTTCTGACCCTAACATAGCTGCCACCTTGATAATTAAAATTATTACTGACGCCTTAACTCGTTACTCGAAACAAATAACTGTCTCTAAACGAAAACGCACAATTAAAAATTGGCTGACTCCAGGTTTGCTGCGATGTATCAGGCATCGTGATAAATTACACATCAAATCTAAACGTGATCCTAACAACACTATTTTACAACTAATATACACAAGATATCGTAATTTTTGCAATAACTTAATAAAGAAACTAAAAACTGCTTATGAGAAAAATGAGTTTCTAAGAAATAAAAATAATCCTAAAGGTACATGGAAAATTATAAACAAAATTTCTTGCTTCAAGCAATCTTCACCTCTCCCTACCGCTTTACTAAATTTAACTAATAATCCACATGAATCTGTAAATATTGTTAATAAATATTTTGCTGAAATTGGTGAAAACTATGCAAAACAAATTTTAAGTAGGCAAAATAATAAACCAATCACAAACAAAACATGTAATCCATTGAATAATAATTTTTCAAGTTCAATGGTATTAAATAATACTGACTTTGACGAAGTTCAGGCTATCATTGCGAACCTTAAAGTTGATTCGGCTTCTGGCATTGATGGCATATCTACCCAAATAATTAAAATTGGCTGTAATAGTCTCATCTCTCCTCTTACATACATGTATAACTTATGCTTTTCAACAGGAATCTTTCCTGATTGTCTAAAGAAAGCTCTTGTCCATCCCATCTATAAATCAGGTGACAGGGAGAACATTAGTAATTATAGACCAATTTCGGTACTTACTATAATTTCAAAAAATTTAGAAAAACTTATAAACAAGAGACTTGTAAACTATCTACAACAACGTAAAATTATTTCAGACAATCAATTTGGCTTTATTAAAAATAGATCCACAGAAGATGCTACAATTTTGCTTACTGAAACAATAACTAAACATATTGAAGACAAATCAAAAGTCATTGGTGTGTTTCTTGATTTATCCAAGGCATTTGATACTGTATCTATACAAATATTGCTTTCTAAATTGGAAACAATTGGAGTACGAGGTATTGTATTGGACATTTTTCGTTCATATCTATCGTCTCGTACTCAGTGTGTGAAAATTGACCAATTTATTAGTAACTATGCCCCCATTTCATTTGGCGTTCCGCAAGGGAGTGTTCTAGGTCCCACTCTATTTCTTATATATGTAAATAATCTCATTAACAAAAAAATGCAAAACTGTAAAATTATTGCCTATGCTGACGATACAGCATTAATTGTTCATGGACGGGATTGGAATGAGGTGAAATATTATGCAGAAAATGCAATTAAAGAGGTAATGTTTTGGCTTAACACTAATCTTTTAACTCTCAACCTAGCAAAGACAAAATACTTAACTTTCACTTGCCGATCCAACTCTCTACCACCACCTCAATTTTCTATTATAGCACACTCGTGTAATTTTCGAGCTGTTTGTGAGTGTCCCAACATACCACACGCTTCGTATATTAAATACCTAGGTCTAATATTAGACTGTCACCTTAACTGGACACTTCATATTAATAGCATAACCAATCGTATTCGTAATTTAATTCCAATATTTCGAAAACTCAAAAGTTCTGCAGATCAAGAGACGTTACTCAATGTATATAATGCTCTTGCAAAAAGTATTATACAGTATTGCATTGTCGTTTGGGGTGGCATTGGTAAAAATGCTTTAATTCCTTTGGAACGTGCTAATAGAGCCTTATTAAAAGTTATGCTTGGGAAACCAAGGCTGTACAGTACTGATTTACTCTATAGAGAGTGCTCAGCTCTAACTGTAAGACAACTTTACATTGTAGCTGTTGTTCTCCGCAAGCACAAAAGTATTGTCTTTAAGCCTATTCCTAATCGCTATGCACATATGGTTTGCGACACAGCTTCTTATAGAACGACTTTTGCTCGTCATCAATACTACATTATGAGTAGCTACTTATACAATAAGGTTAATAAACTTAAAAATATCTATTCACTACCTGTAAACAAATGTAAATATGTGGTAAAAAATTGGATTAGGAACTTTAATTATGTGGAAACAGAAAATATTCTTCAAATCTAAATTTCAAACGCACAAATTTGTACAAATTATGTGAAATTCATATAAAATAAACTATTATTGGACATAAAAACTGACAACTATGACACAGTTTATACTAGTATAGCTGTCAACGATAACCTCTTTTATATATTTGAATACTATGTTTAATTTTACTTGTAAAGAATGATTTGTACTTATAATATGTCAATAAATTATTATTAATAAATTATTATTATTATTAAATAAATTATTATTATAATAATAATTATTATAATATATATATACATAGCGCAATATCGATATTACGTTTCCATTTTTTTTTTTAATTAATACAATTTAAAAAAATGGAAACACATGTATTTAACGTACAATGTTAGTGTGATAAAAAGAAAAACTAATATAACAGATTATAGGAACGATTACAATGTGTTAAATCTTATTTTACGTTGTTTCGTAAAATAATTCACACGATATTTTTCTAAAGCTTTTCCTCCACTTTCGTTTAAATAAAATTACGATGTCTATTAATAAGTAATGGAATTGTTTCATATTTCTCATGTCAGCTAATACTTAGCGAAGATTGATCAGTTGCAATTCATCGTAATGTATACAATTTTCTACAAGGAAGTATTGTTGTTTCATACAAAATAAATGCAAAATATATAGCATTATTAACGTAAACTCGATAGATATGATCCCAAATCAAAAACTTCGAATATTCATTGTATATTTTGTACGAAAAACCGACTTAGATAGCCCTAATATTTATATAATAATACAGAGGGTTGTATAACTAAACCCGTTTTAATGTTGATTTATTATTTTTATTCAAAGAAATGTTAGTGTTTTACCTTTTAAAGTGTTGTAGTGTTCAAATTCGCATGAAGTATTTGTCTCTTGAAAGTAAAGAATTAACTAGGTAAAATAACTTTTTTGAATAACTATTCAGGAAATGGGAAGTTACTGACATAGATTATTTATTTATCTGCTAGATAAATAAATAATCTTCTAGGATATTTATCGTAATTGGTTATAATTAACAAACGTTTTCACAAAGGAAAATAACGTCAATAATAGGTACCCCATTTATTTATTCTTATGGATAGAATTTTTTTCTACACAATTAATACGACGCGAACTTTGAGATGTGAGACTAACATATTTAAAAAAAATCTGATACCAAAGTCTGTTAAAGGTGGCATAAACCGTTATTTTTGCACAAAAACCGTAATTTTGGCATCACTAATAATGATAATTTGCAAAAACCAGTTCTCCGATACGAATGAAACCTGTTTATAATTTTATGTGAAAGCAAGATCCAATACCTTATACTATTCGCCATGACTTTATATTCACCTTTAAATTCACAGCGTCTAATTTGAATTTGATTGCGTTATCACAAATTAGCATCTTCTTTTATTATATTTATTGTTTCATTTTAAATTTGAATTTGATTAATTTTATCAAGTATGTATTGTGAAATAAGTATTATATTAAGCTTTTATCTCTTATATTAAGCTTTTAACTCCGTTTCGCCACCAGATGGCTTCGTTTTTTGTAGTACATGCTATGTATCAGAGATGGCGCTGTATGTGAAAAATGATTTTCCCTGTTTTCCTGCTTTTCTGTTGAAATTTTTCCTGAATTTTGTTTGCTATAAACCTCACGGAGCCCGAGACCTTTCCAACGAATGCAAAACCGTGGAAATCGGTTCGTGCGTTCTGGAATTATGGCGTCAGGAAGGAAAACCTGACTTATTTTTATATTATAGATTATGGAGGACAAAAATAAATGTTAATTTCGTACACACACATACACACAAGCACACGCACACGCACACGCACACTTCCACGCCCACGCACTCGCACACGTACACGCACACGCACACGCACACGTACACGCACAGGCACACGCACACACACACACACATACACACACATATATAAATATGTAGCTGTGACATGTAACTACTTCACTCCTTTAACGCAATTTTGTAATTTAAATCGATAATACCTATATAATCAAAGGACTGAAAACGTTAATTGGAATTTATAAGTAATTACAATCATAATAATGTCTTAATTTCTTTTAACAAGGGCAAGAGAACAAAAGCTCATGGTCCCTTATAATGATTGCGTAAAATAGTCGATATTATGAGCTTAAAAGCTTGTTGTTATGTTGATAATGCTGAAGTTTTGTTTGTTCTCTATCCACATTAAAATCTGTAAATAACATATTATTTTTAATTTATAAAAATGTACATTACATTATAATTTATAGGTACGTATTTTGTTGAAACAAGCATGCAAGTTATATAGAATTATGGATACCAAAGCTAATATTCTACAACGGAAGATTATATATACATAATTATGTTTGGACGTACCAATTTCGGACTCTTCTAATTTTATTAAATAATAAATTGTTGTTTACATAGAAGTAAACATAAACAAAGGTAAAACCACATCTAGTCTTATATACATACGTTAAAAATCATTTAAGTCGGCGAGCGCATCATTTACGATTAGAAAAATTCACCGGATAACTGACAAATTCGGAAAAAATAAGTGCGTTTTTCTCATGATATATATGGATAATATATGGAACGATTGAAAATCTGTCGAGTTAGTTGATAAGTAAATAAAAACATTAAAAGTTTTAAAGTTCAACATAATTTCGAGATTGAATCAATTATACAATTGCACAAAGTCGGCATTTCGGAAATTCGCAAATTATCCAATTTATGTCGAATTGACGGTTCCACTTTTCGGTCTGCCCCTGGATATGGACGATAAACTACAATTGAGCAAGACTTCACAAAACCATAATTACAGTAGGTATCGAAGCAACGAATTCATTTGACATCTTATTTTTAAACTGATATCCCGTCCGACTTCCCACAAGTGCAAATTACATTATAGGATAGACGGTAGCTTTGACGTTCCATCTTTTATAAAATTGAAGTTACGCGTAATTTTTAAACTGCTATACTCTCTAAAATATTCATTACAGAGTAATTTTAGTTTCCATAAAATTTGCAAGTTAATTATTATTTGTTATTATATTATTTCTGAGTAGGTACGTATGAATATTAAATTGCGATTATTAACTTTGCACATAACTTCAATTTTTTATTCAAGGTATAAAAATAATAATGTTTATTATTGTGAGTTAACTTTAAGAGATATAGGACTCATCCCTAAACTTTTTCTATATAGTCAATGCTATGTTTGACTATTTTTTGTATTTCTTTGCATTTATCTAGGGTCAAGTGTAAATTATGTAAGAATTAAAAAATCTATCTTGATCATCAGAACATTAAATTATTTTTATTTACCAAATCTTACCGAATTAAGATGTACATAAAAACTTTTTTCTAAATAAGATAATAATAAATTAGAAATGTCTTTATTAGAAAGGTATTGATTTAGAAAATTATTGTTGGGTCTAAAGAAACATGAACTATACACATTTCAATATTTTTTTGAGATTGTTGAAGAACGATACTCTCATAATAGATGGCGCTGATGGCGCTATCTGAATCGCAGTTCACTTACACAACTAAACTCTTTTGCAAAAAAAAAACGGGCACTTAAGCAAAGAACTATTTTATAGTTACTATTAGTTTGTTTGACATTTTTAAGTTTTGTTATCCTCAGAATTTTATAAATTAATTAGGAAGGAATAGTTTTCATCAGTTTTATCATAACATTTTAATTAAATTATTAAGAAATAATGTTTAAGCTCAAAACACTATGATTGTACCTGCTCGCTAAATAAAAATGAAACGCGTTAATTTCTTTGTTTTTCTTGAATACATTAAAAGCAGATAAAAGTTTAGTATTGAGTGTGACCCCCTCTTGCTGAAATCACAGCTTGCATACGTCTGGGCATGCTAGTGAGTATATCTTTTATGGTTTCTTGGGGAATACGTTCCCACTCCGCGGTAATCACATTCTTTAGCTCTCTGATGGTCTGCGGAGCCGGCTGCACTGATCTCACTCGTCGCTTCAGAACGCCCAGACATGCTCTATGGGATTGAGGTCCGGACTTCTAGCTGGCCAGTCCAAACGACGAATTCCGACTTCTAGCATATACGCATCCACACCGCCAGACCGGTGGGCGCGAGCGTTGTCGTCCATAAAAATTGAGTTTTCGCCAAGAGCGGTTAAAGCAGGTTGTGCATAAGGAATTAGAACTTCCGTTATGTATCGGTGTCCAGTCAGTGTACCGTTTTCGATGAAGACTAACTCCGTACGATCCATAGAATTTATTCCTGCCCAAAACATAACAGAGCCCCCTCACAGGTGTGATTTCTTCAAAACATGCCTCTGCAAAGCGTTCTCCTCGTCTACGTAGCACTCGCCGACGTCGGTCTTCACCATGCAGAGATATCCTGGCTTCATCGGAGAACAATACCCTATCCCAGTCTTCATGAGTCCATGACACACAATTTCGAGCGAAGCTAAGCCTGGCAACTCGATGTCCACGGAGTAATTTAGGGCCGCGTGCCGGGCGATGACTGTGTATATTAGCAGCGAGAAGCCTCCTCCTGACCGTCCATAGACTAATTTGCACATTTCTTACTTCTTCGAGGGTGTTCTTGAGGTCCACATAAGAAGATTTGCGATTTCTCAACGCTTGACTAACTAGAAAACGATCATCCCGTGGTTCGGTACATGTCTTTCTGCCAGAACCAGGCCTTCTCTTGACGGAACCGGTCTCTTGATAGCGCTGCCAGGTCCTTTGAACTGTCGACCGACTCATATTTAGCCTCTGAGCCACGAAGCATTGACTGCAACCTTCTTCAAGCAGCGCAATAATTTTGCTTGCTTTTATCACTTTATCTACCATTTTCGAGATTGCTAAACAGCAATAACAATACTTTTAAATGTCAAGGACACCAGATAATTTAATAAAAATTGACAAAAAGTTAATTAGAGTCGATATTAACTATAGGGAATTCGCGCCACAAAATGTAGTTAAAAGTTATTTTCTTTGAAAACCAGGCTCAGTCAAAAATTTGAATTTGGAATGTACTCTTATAAACATTATGGCACTTTTATAACTGGCCAGTAACATGTTCAAATGATTAAAACCTTTTTGGTATCTTATTTTTTTCAGCCAGGAAGAAATTCGAAACCGCCCGTTTTTTTTGCAAATGAGTGTACAATAGGTACATACTAAAGTAAGACAGTATGTGCAGGCGACGCATCACTGCAGGCACAACTAGAATGTAAAAAAAAGTATTCACGAATTATATAACAGTCAATTATTAGTAAAACAAAATTTTTAAATTTTTGTTGGAAAAATATTTCAATAATGCTGCAGCTACATGTCCCTTTAACGCCGTAAATATGATTAATCGCCACATCACGTAGGTGTAGCTACGACTTATCTTGATAATTAACAACGCCATTAATCATGGTATTAGTTATTAATTGTCATTGGAAACTAATACTGATCTAGTGTAACCATTGCCTTTCACGCGATATTTTATGCGGTATTTTTACAATTTAATTACTCGAATATTGGACGTTAGGCATTAACCTTAGTATAATAGCAGCATGAGTCAAGATATTTTGAATTGGAACAATGAACGTTTCGTTGCATTTGCTGTTATCAGTAAACACCACAGCAGCATGCATTATAAATGAACATTTAACAAAATTTTATATATCTCATGAACCTCCGATTGTTTCTTATCATCAAATTACGTTTTGTTTGAAAAATTAACACACAAAATAATTTATTTTAATAATACATTGATGACAATTATTTTTGAATAAATAAAAAATATAACCACGACCGCTAAATATGATACCTAAACCGAGACCTTTAATTGAAGCTAGAATAAAAAATGGTAGTATATTTACAATAATTTTATAGCAAAATATAAGTAAATAATATTTATTGTACTAATAAATATATAACATCCTTAAAAATGAAAATATAAGAAAAAAATATAATATATTTGAAAAGTAATATAATTATTATATATCATTGCAGGGTAATTATCTTCAGTTGGCGAAATGAAAGGTTTTACAAAATATTAGTTTCATATGTTCGTCCAATGATATTATTATAATAAGCGATGTCACGAGCACAGCTGCGCATATTTGGACAAGGTAGCAATAGCATAAGTAGCAATGAAATCAGCTCATTTAAATATGTATATAATTACCGACATATTGTCTAAACTACATTGTTTGCATTTACTACTTTCAAGCACATCAACTTGCCTTGACCCAAAATATAACCACTAACTTGATATGAACGCCTTGAACTAAAGATTTATAAATAATAAACTTATCAGAGGAGACCCTGTAAACAAATTGTTTTTGCCGTTACGTGATATAAATAAAAAGTATTATTTTAGTAATTAACCTTATCTTATATATCTGTATTCTTTTACACTGCGCTTATACTTTGTCATATGTTTTTATTTATTTATCTCTTACATACATTTATTGAGAATAAGTAATACTTGAAAGTTAATACCTGCATAATCTGTCAGTTATTGAAAATAATCATTAATATTTGCATACTTAAAATTTTCGTTTTGCTTTTGTTTTGGTATATTGCAGAAAGGGATTTTGGTATGGCAGTTTTACCTTCTTCCGGCAGCGTGGCAGCAATTCCGGACAATGCGACTGCTACGGCGATTAGGGATGATATCGAGGTACGGCGATATCACGATTAGGGATGAAAACGATACATCGATTTTTCTCAAACACCGATATATCGTTCATAAACATCAATGTTAATGAATGATATATCGATATGTTAATAACATCGATCTAATAAAAGATATCACCTACACCTGCTTCGATACTGGAAATTAAATATAATATAATAATCGATACTTATTTTATAATTGACGGAATGAGTAGTCAAACATATGTCAAAATAAAATGTAATCCTTGAATGTAATTTAAATAAATCCTGTAATGTAATTTTTTTTGCTTGCTTTTGAAGCACTAAGGAGTATTGATATCAACTTCGAAGCAAATAACTTTCTATCCACTTTTAACCCCGTTAGGGGATACATTTCTATAAAATACGAAACACGTCTTCAATCAATTCTGTTAAAGAATATTTATGCAAAATTTAAAGTAGATTTGACCAAGGAATCACGTTGTCCCATAGAAACGTTGCCCCCCTTTTTCACCTCCTTAGGGGTAGAATTTCGGAAAGTTGTTCTTAGTGGATACCTATGTCATACAAAGAACACACCCTTCAAGTTTCAAGTATCTACTAGTAGGCTGTGCGTTGATCCGTCAGTCAGTCAGTCGGTCAGTCATTCAGGACAAAACATTTTGTATGTATATTTAGATTATGTATGTATGTATATTAAAACTGCAGAGTTTGTTTGAACGCGCTTATCTCATGAACTACTGGTTCGAATTGAAAAATTCTTATTGTGTTAAATAGTCCATTTACCGAGGAATGCTATAGTCTATATAACATCACGCTATGACGAATAGTAGCTAAGCAATAATAAGAAACTTTACATAAACGGGAAAAAATATTCTTTTTGGAGAGCTTCCGTTGCGTCCTTATAGTAGTAGCGCTTGCGATCACTCGACCAACGAGGCGAGCACTCTTAAAGTAATGATTTAAAAATATTTCAGTATGGTTTTTCCTCAAATTAACGCGGATAAAACCGCGGAGCACAGCTAGTTATAATATATTATAACTAAAATAAAACTGAATAAATCCCTCTAATATCTCCTCTAACGCTTGTATGGAGATGAAAAAAATCGTTTTAGTATAATATCTTAAATTATCTATATCTATACTAATAATAAATCTGTTAAAACCTCCGTTTCATTAATACACTATATATATCATCAAGAATAATTTTTAATAACGCGCTTTTATTTCAATCAGCGCCATCTCTTATCGTTTGAGTGCACGTATCAAGTACAAAACCAATGTAAATAACTTTAATACATAAAAATTATACATAACTCACAGTATAATTTAGTTTTTATTTCATTGTAATTAAATTTAAAAATAAATATTTAAGAAAATAGAAATACGCCTACGCGACATAGATGCCATCTGGTCTAAGGAATCTTAAAAACTCACAAAACTTATTTTTGAGTTATTATTTTGTTAAACTTAAAAGTTTACTAAATATGTCGGATAGGAATAGAAATCTTTTTAATATTTTAGATAAACATCATTTTCAATTAATATACTATTTATTTCAATTAATATATTATTAATTATGTTAAATGTCACTAAATATAAAAACGATATTCTACCATTATACGATAGATGACGCAGATAATTTTCTGAATTACGCTGACCAAAACTTCGGCCAAAAGAATGACACTCGCCCGTATTTAAACATGTGAGCCGTCACGGGACGCCTGGCAGATGTGAAACATCGACATTATTTTGTAAAAGTAATATGCAGAAAAGAACATATTGTGATAGGAACTAAATATGTCATAATGATAAAATAAAATATTACGATTTTTTTCCAGATAACGATGACTATTTATTGAATAAACATTTATTTTCATTAAATACAAAATTTTACGAATTTATTTCAAATCGTGACTACTTAATTCGTTTAATCAGTGACTTCGATTGCGCATGGCGACGCGTCGCCACACCGCACACACTACTGCATATAGACTGTATATATATACCATCGTATAGCGTGGCGTCGCCACGGCATACGTCGCCACGCCAGAAATCGGTTTTACGTGCGGCTATAGATGTTTCACATCAAAAACTGTTTTTCTTTTTTCATTTAATTAAATACTTTAGGGTACTACGGTCTTGATTGTTTAAATTTTTAAAATTTTAGTTAAATACCCTAAAGTATTTAATATATATTATAATATATTGATTATATTATATTATATAATATAATATAATCAATTAATCAATACATTATTAGAGTCGATGGCATGATTGCAAAGCCTCACTTAGTATAGAATTGTGCGATGAACTTACTTGCATTCTGTTCATATATTTTCACACTTTTGAATTATATTTTTAGTTTTAGTTTTAGTTTTAATATTTATAATCTGTAAGATTTGGGAGATAGGTATATTCACTTCTAAAAGAGTCAAACGAGTATTTATTCCTATACAATACAGTCAGCGTATCCGCTGACTAATATTTCTTTAGAATCAGATTATTTATACAAAATTTTCATACTATTTTTTACTATATACGATCTCGTTGCTAAGCGGGTGCTTTTTTAATATCTACTTACAAATAACTGTTTACTGGGAAGCAAATATAGGAGGTTATGAACCTTTTTTTAACAGCACTCCAAAACTGCCACTTGTATCGAGTCTATAAAAACATTCTGCTAAATGTATGTATAAATATTTAATGGGTCAATAAACTTTACTTTTCATAATTATCATTTACGCTAGCGTCATAAGTATAATGTATTTAAAATATATTATGGTGTAATGACGAAATCAATTTATTCATCAACACTTAGAAAAAAAAGATATAATAATAATTTATGGAAATTTACATAATTTCAAAAAATTTGATTAATCTTTAATGGTTGCCGTTGAAGCCATCGATGTTGTGATTTGGCTATGTTGTCTGTATAATATTTTTTGTTTCGTGTTTTTGATTTACAAGTCGTCTCACCTTTTTTTTACCAAACTATTAACCATCAGCCATGGAAATTGCTTATGATAAGGTAATATTTCTATTATTAATGTAATAACTCTAAGCATATTTATGTAATACCTCTAATTAATTTATGAGTTATTCAACTAATATATCGTCGTATCCTACGAATAAAGGCGTAATTGCAAACTGACAACTTTACAGGAGAAGGTTTTTTGTGTTTTATTTAAACATTACGAGACATTTTTGAGTTGTTAACATTTGAAGTGTTGATAAACTGTTCGGGGGTTGTTGAACTGAACTGAACTGTAAAATAAAATCTTAAATATGACTTTATTGTCAATATTTCTGTCAAATTTGTCCCTTATGTCTTTATTCTTCGGAATAAAATGTGAAAACTTGGAACTAATAAACAATTTCAGGCAAATACTGGCAAATAATATTCGGTGTTTTGCTTCTCCCGATTCATAGATGAATTATTTAGTCAACTATCGTTCATATTCATATCGATGCTTTATCATTTACTATTATTCTCAATTTAAGGAACAAAGTATCGACACACATATTAAAAACAATTTGTTTGAGTAATTGCTTTTCAATTACCGAGTTTAATATTTTACATAAAAATGAAAAACTACCGAGAAATTTCTGCATATATATGACTGTATGTCAAGGCGTAACGAATGAGTTAACGAAATACCTAAAATGTAAATACGTTTTGTTTTGCCATAGCACAATGATTTCGTAAATTGTTAAATATGAACGCAAATAACTTCGAAATGGTATTTGTTCGAAACCATTATTAAAATTTTATACACAGTGTGTTATAAAATAATTATAATAAACATTACAGCGTGGTCACGATAATAATATCTTTCTCGATATAATATGAAAAAATAATAAATGGTCATTACGTAGAATACGTACTAAATACGTAATATTAAAGAAATATCTGTATTTTGTACATCTAATGGGCGACTCTTTCTCCTGTTAAGAGCTAAACTGCGGATAGACGAAACGACCCGTAGTCTCAGAATTTCAAATTTCTATAATGACAATGAAAGTGTGCATAAAAATATAACATGTGTGTTTAAGAAAGGAAATTTTATTATAGTGCGAAAACAAATATAACAATAAAAATTATATTTAAACGTAGTATTAGTTAAAAATAATGATAAAAAATTAACACATAATTATGTAACGAACGCAAAGAACTTCGTTAAAGTCGATTTTGTAATCTCTATATATATTTATACCTAAATATTATCATGCAAACTACGAAGCTCTTATTATTTATACCATGTGATTATTTACGATAATAAACGAACAGGAAATAAAGATCGATGATGATTGACGCTTGTTTTTTTTTTATTCTTACGTTCTTTTTTTATTTAGTTTAAGAACAGATATAAAATGTGCCGCTTTATGTTTTGCCATATCAAGCCAATTATTTCTAATAAATTTTAAAATTGGATACATCGACCGTTTGACCTATTATTTATATATTTATTTCATTATCAACACCACTTTCTTTCTTAAAAAACATAAATTATGATATAGCACATGTTACACACATAAATATACAAATTAAGCTAAAAGAATATGTCATAAATATTTGATTTTACTACGGCTCAGATGTAGTGTACGTAGTTTAATAGGTAGCACAAGCAAACTTGAAAAGAAAAAGAAAAGGTTTTCAAATAACCTTGCACGCAACTAAACGCGTCCGCGCCTGCTTGTGAGCAGCTCTTTTAATAGCTACATTTTGTACTCGATCTTTTATCGCCAGGTGCACTTAAAACTAAAAAGTTTATTATGCTTATGTAAAAAAAAAAATAATAACTTGTCAAAATATTCCTTCTCAGCTTAAAAGTCGAATATTTTTATCAAGCTTAGATCTTATTTTATTAACTACTTTAAAATGCAAATTTTTAATTAATACCTATACATGTAACCTGTAATTTATTATAAAACATTCGAATATTTGCAAGTGATATGAGAATTTTTATAGGATTATACGAAATACGACTATAAAAATGATATATTTCATTTTATTACCAATAAAAAGCTAAAAGCATATATCTATTATTTATTAATGACGCAAATATGAAAAGAGCCCGTTTAACTTGGCTCCCACTTTCCGAAATGTACCTGTTCCAGTCACTAACCATCTTGAACTTCTCGGTATAGACTTATCGTCCAAACTCAATTTTGGAAACTATATCGAGTCCAGGGCTAAGACTGCTTCAAAAAAACTGGGCATCCTCTCCAAGATCCGTCACTATTTCACACCGGACCAGCTGCTAAGACTTTATACAGCTCAAGTCCGCTCCTGCATGGGAGTACTGTTGCCATCTGTGGGACGGTTCCGCCCGGTATCAGCTCGAAGCCCTGGAATCTATCGACAGGCGTGCCAGGAAACTCATTGGCGATGAGATGTTTGCTTTAAGACGGCTCCAGAGCCTCGAACATCGCCGTCTGGTTGCTAGTCTGTGTGTCTTCTACAGGTTGCATTTCGGTGAGTGTGCACAGGAATTGCACGAATTGATTCCCCCAGCACCATTCCACTATCGGACGACACGACGTGGACGGGGATTTCATCCATACGTGGTCGACATTCCTCCGGTTCGCACCTCGCGGTTCGCATCTTCTTTCGTTATTAGAACTGCAAAGGAATGGAATTCTCTTCCTGCGTCGCTGTTTCCCGATACGTACAATTTAGGGATTTTTAAGGCAAGAGTGAACAGGCACTATTTGAGTTTGCGTGCTCCACCTTAGACTTCATCTTTGTTTACCATCAGACAAGATAGAAGTCAAACGCGCTCAAATTATTTCATAAAAAAAAAATATATATAAACTTAAAAGTATGTGTTGTATATAAATAAGGTGCCCATTTTTGTGAAGTTAAAAAGATTAAAAAGTTCATATAAATCATACACTAAACGATTCCGTAGCAGTATTTTAACAATATCGGTATCTTATCGGTATCAATAAAGGTAGGTACCATCAGGTAGGAGTAATGAGATCGACATATTAAATTCCAATATATTCAAAGACAAATCATGCATATTTTGAACAATCTTAAACATTAATTATTGATATTTTTTTTCATTATTGTTTATTTCTTACTAAATTTTTATTTAATTTCTCTTATATTTTACTTATTTTGTTTTTTGTTTTTTTTGGGTATACTTTATTTAATTTTTATTTTATTATTTTCTGAGTTGAATATTAATATATACATTTTTTAGTATCGAATTGAAAAACAATCTGTATACTTGATGGCATTGTTGTTACCAAACTTTGTCAATGTTGTTATCACCTTTAAGTAAGATACCTCTTGTTTTTTTATTGTACTATTTATGCAACTGCAATGTTTTAAGAGTGTATTTTGTTGGATATCTTATAAATAAATTATAAATAAACAATATTAAATTGTTACATTCAACAAGGTATATAAATGGGTTAGTAAAAATGAGGTAAGTACTAGCTAGTACTTTGACTGGCCCGTTGGCGCAGGTGACCCTGCTTTTCGCTCCAGGGTTGTGGGTTCGACTGCCGCCTCGAGTGTGGATATCATATACATATTTCTATTATTTACATGTACATTTATGTAAAAAAAATATTTATATATGTACATCAGTCGGCTGTTATCTAAAAGACAGGCGTTAGTTAGCCTACCTTAAGAACAGGCGACCGTGTGTGTAAGTAAAACATATACGAGTATAAGTATGTACTTCCCTCAAAATAATAATGAAATGTGTCTCTTAATTTGTTCCAAATGTTAGGCGTTATTTTGAGCGTCAACAAAAAATGGTCGCTAAAGTGCTATGGTCAGATTTCTGGTGCAATAGAAACATTTTAATACGAGTATATTCCTGTGTCCTGTCTACACAACAACACAACACCTCAATTATCAATTACAGCAAGGGAAACAACAAATGTATTGCATTGACGTAACTAGTATCATGTGGCTCAGTTACGTCAACTGCATTTTTAGTTTTTTGTATGTATAGACGAGATGTAAGCAATAGTTAAGTCTTAACCAAGGGTCTTAACCAGTCACTGATATTGGAACAAAAGTAAATAAGTGTTACTACGTATATGTGCTAGCTGATGACGTAAAATTTGACTTAAAGTATACGAGTAGCAATATTGTTATTTATTTTAACATATGTCCCATCATCATCATGATATCAGCCATTGGATTTCCTCTGCTGAACGTACATAGGCCTCCCTCATCGACCTCCAGAGCGACCGCTTCGAAGTGGATTTTAAATTACTAATGATTAAATTCATAGTTTGAATGCAGACATTTGTCTAAACTTACTTAACCGAAAGATCAGCTGTGACATTTTATTTACGTACATACAAAGCGTTGACCTTCATCTCATGATAAAACGATAACCAAAACAACGCTCTGATTACCCATAAAAGTGTAATTGTTACATAAATTCTGTCTGATATAACTGTACGTGAGCCTGACCCACCGACTTGCACTTTCTAATATACTTTCACAGCTATTGTGAACATCGCCGTCGACTTGACGTAACTACCGAATAGATCCACGGTGATTCCAATTCTGCGTGTACGAAAATATCAAGTGCATAGTATATTACATCTTTTCAATTGTTTGTACCAGCTACGCTCTACTGGCCATTCTTAGTCGGCGAATGTAATCAAACCGAAATGTTCTGTTTCTTTATTTATTATCTCTTTTAAAGTGACCGAACTGTTAAATGAGGAAATCTGAATGCTCACATGACGTTAGTTTTATATTTTATGCCTCTCGATAAAATTAAATATTTGATGGATGATTAAACGTATGTATAAAACATGTTCAAACATACATACATACATAATTCCCGTCATAAGTCAGTCAAGATTTTGACTGGCCAGTCGGTTGCTACCTAAAACAGGCATTAAGGCCAGTATATCCCAAATCACCTGTTTTTGATAGAGTTTTAAACATAGTAATATTCATTTTTTTGATCCGTTAAAAATATATGTTATAGTTTAACAAACGTTCTTGATTATTCAACGGTTCAAAACACGATAATTGTAACTTGACTCGATAAAAAAAAAACATAAAGAAAGGATGTTTTTGATTATTTTTCGAGTTTTATTCGAAGAATATCAGATTTTAAGTTACAATATTCACATGTAAAAATAGGTAATAACTTTTAGTAGAACATTTAACGGTTACTTTTTTAAATAAATGTTTCTATTTTTTTTAAATATTAAATATTTAAATTATATAAGAAAACGGCCCGCGCGCCTCGCTTTAGTTGCCTGCGAGGCGTCATCGAAGTAGGACCTGTATCTCTGCTGTCTGGCGGCGTCCCCCCCCCCTCTAAAGATTGGATTTTTTTTTTATAACAAAAATATCCACGGGCTTATATTTGCCCGTGCCTTTTTTTAATTAAATGTATAAGATTGTTAATATAGTTTCATGCGTACTATTTTAGACTTACATTAGCTAGACTTATTGTCAGGATCTCTATGACGCGAGTCCGTATACTGACCATTATTTATTTATTATTATTATAATTTTTTTTAATACATATAATCATATTTACATACATATAATCATTTTTAATAAACATAATCTTTATTTACAAATATAATTTACATATACAAATATACACACATACATATACACACACACACATATATATTATATATATATACATATATATATATATATAATTTTATTTTGTCTTTTTTTTTCTTACATCTATTTACATCATGTTTCTTATTTTCTATGTACATGCGTTTATTCCTTGATCTAATATAATCTAATATTTCATTGCTTGTTAGTACATACATACCAGCCACCACATTTTTACGGCTTGTCTACATTTACATTTGGGCTCTTTATTTTTGTATTATTTATTGGAGACTCTGCCGCAGCCATCCCCCGAGGGAAGCTGTTCGAGCACATCCTCAATGACGGCGTTGTCTCTTTTATGTATAGCTTCTTGAGGGTGTGCTCGAGTATTTCCTTTGTTGTGGCCTCCACCGAGGCCGACAAAACGACCGATTGCATCACCACCGTCGTCGGTGTAATAGACACAGGTCTTTGTGTGCCTGGTCACCGCGACCACAGCATGCGGAACACTGTCATGAATCCGCAGCCTCCTAGTCTTTGTCTGGACGATGATGACTGCCTCGCGTGTCTGTCCCTGTGCCTCGTGGATAGTCATGACGCTCGATCCCTGTCCGGTGCCGTATCCCTTGTCTATCAACGTCTTCTTTTCCTCTTGTGTGAAAACCGATGTATAGGGTCCGGTCTTGTCTCTTAGGAATTCGAGCGCCAGTGAACCTCTCTATCCTCAGAGAATGGATAGTGTGGTTTGAGAAATAGATTGGATAATTTTATTTAGTACTAGCTGTGCCCCGCGGTTTCACCCGCGTTAATTTGAGGGAAAAACGTACTTAAATATTTTCGCCTGGTTGGTCCAGTGGTACCAAGCGTTACTGCCGAGCAAGGGGTCTCAGGTTTGATTCTTGGGTCGTTCAACATATTACTGAGTTTTTTTTTCGAAAATTTACAGTAAAAGAGTGATGTTATATTTACTTTAAAAGTGGAACTATAATTAAAAAATGTCTTGAGAAGAGAAATAATAAAGGACGCAACGGAAGCTCTCAAAAAAGATTATTTTTTCCCGTTTTTGTAACATTTCTTATTATTACTCAGCCCCTATTAGTCGTAGCGTGATGTTATATAGCTTAAATTCTTCCTCAGTAAATGGACTATCCAACGCATAAAGAATTTTTAAATTTGAACCAGTGGTTCATGAGATTAGCGCGTTCAAACAAACAAACTCTTCAGTTTTATCTATTAGTATAGATTATTATTGATTATTTTATTAGATTAGTTTAGTTAGTACTCTAACAACGTTGGAAGTGTTTTTACTGTATAGCAGTGTAGTGTAGATATAAAATGGGGAATAAAACTAGAAATAAAAAGAAAATATCTAGACGAGAACTACGTAAGCTTAGAAAAGCGATCAGATAAGTACTCGTAAGTTTAATGAACACTCAATCTATTTTTAGCTAGAATATAATGATTGTCATCGATATCTTAGACCGATATATTAGCATATCCAAAATTTCAATAAGTTATATTAGTATTTTCACCTAACAGCGGCTAGCTAGCAGCTAGCGGCAATTGAAGATTCTTCGACGGTCAGCGAATGGCGATGGGTCCCAACCAGGCTAAACGTAGCCGACGACGCGGCGCGGGACGTACCAGCGGGATTCAGCAGTGGTCACAGATAGTACATAGGTCCTGAATTTCCTTATCATCCGGAGTCCACCTGGCCCACGGAAACGTCCGCCTTGTCGTCGTCAACCGAACCTACAGGCGAAGAAAGGACTCATCACGTCACCGATCGTAAACAGCCGCGACTCAAAGAAGGGTTACCAGACTGCACACGGTACTCCAGCTGGAACAGACTCCGCTACACGACGGCTCGAGTGGTACAGTTTATAGAACTCTGTCGAGCCAATACACAACGAGTCAACTATAAAAGGACTAAGAAAAGCGCGTTAAAAGACCCAGACTGGAAAAGGACGAACAAGAAGCTGAAAACACGCCAGAAAATAAGAGTAGAGCTCGAAGAAACTTTGGAGGTTCGTCCGGTCTCCGCGGAACTTATCAGGAAAGTTGAAGACCTATTCATGAGAACAGTCCAAGAAGAATCTTTCCCAAATGAAGTAGAAAGCATTAAAGACGGGAAGTCGTTTACCCGAAACAGTCGCCTCAAGCAGCTGAGCATCGAGTGTGCAGAGAGAGCCCTCCGAGTCCGTAGTCGTATTAACGCCGCGGAGCAACTATCAACGCCATCTAAAAACCCGATGATACTAGATAGAAATCATCACACAGTGAAGTTGTGAATCATAGCGATGCATAGAACGAGGCATCACACGGGAGTCGAGGTGACTGTGAACGAATGTCGACAGCACTACTGGATACTACGCCTGCGGCCCGTCACAAGAACGCTCTTTCCACAGTGTCTACACTGCCGGATTAGGGCAGCGATCCCGCCACACCCGAGAACAGGAGACCTACCTGCGTGTCGCCTAGCTCACCATCAGCGACCCTTCACATACACAGGGGTGGACTACTTCAGACCATTAACAGTCACCGTGGGACGCAGCCAACAGAAACGTTACGTGGCAGTATTCACGTGCCTCACTGTAAGAACGATCCACCTAGAGATAGCGACGTCACTGAGCACAGACTCAGTGATAATGAATTTAAGAAGAATGAAAGCTCGACGAGGACAACCTGCTCAAATCTGGTCCGACAATGGGACTAACCTGCGAGGTGCCGACAACGAATTGAGACAGGCAATGGACAGAGCGACGTCCTCACCTTCGTCGCTGGGTCAACAGGCGGCATAGGGTCCTTACGTTTCGGCTGTCGCCGGTGCTTACCGGGCACGGTTGCTTCGGTAAGTACCTGCACCAAATCGCTAGGCGAGAAGCCACCCCTGATTTTGCCACGAGTGTAGCGCGCCAATCGACTCGGCGCGTCACACCCTGGAGGAATGCGCCGCTTGGGAGCCCCAGCGCAGGGCCCTGGTGGCAGTAATAGGTGGAACATAAACATTTAATACCTAAGAGAAGAAATAAAGTTTAAATCTACTTCTCTTAGGTATTAAATGTTGTAAAGTGTATTAATTAACAAAAAAAAAAATTACTGATAATTAATATAAATTAAAATATTAATAGTAAATTTTTTTTTAGCTATAAACCCATAAAAAATTAAATAATGGTTTTTATCTACTTCTCTTAGGTATTAAATGTTTATGTTGCATTTTATACTGTGCCTTCAGGATCGAAAACAAAACTGAATTATGAAATAACCTAAAGTAAAAAAAAACCTAGTAAGTTACTGTAAAATTATATATTTAATTATTTCCGTGCGCCGTCGCCGCGCGCGGGGTCATCGAGAGTTCATTTGATCCGAGACTTCGCGTAACTAGTCGCGCGGGGAGGGAGGTAGCGCTGAATACCTACAACGCTCGAATATACTGGCCTTAAGATGCTTACCTTATGCACAGATGACCTTGTGTGTATGTTCAAGATATTTATTTATAAGTCATTCAAGATGGTGAATTACCACGACAATCCAACAAAACAAAATACGGCTAGCGTTGTGGGTTAGAGTGAGAGAGCCATATGCGTGAGAGAAATGGAAGCCAGACAGACTGGTGCCGTTACGCGTTACGTAAGGTAGCGGTTTACCCTCCCATAAGAAGTTATCACTTCAAAAAGAATTTATTAATTTGCATATAAAAGTTGTCGGTATTATTTCTTTATTGTAACGAAGTAAGGTAGAAGCCTTGAAAATAGTAATAACTTTATATGACAGCCAAACTAGTTAATCCAGATTTATATTTTGGTTTAAAGGGTTTATGTTTCGAAATAAATAATTAAAAATCTATATTTCTCGTTGCGTATGCATTCAATTTAAATAAAATATGATTTCGCTTTGAATTATTTTTTTAAAAAAAATTGAATTAGAAGGTTTTAAATTTATGGTATGAGAAAAATTGCAATAAATGTTTAATATTGTATTATCCGAATGGTCCAGGAGCCAGGTAAAATTTTGGTTAATTATTTCCTCTCACACGATAATTTGTGAGACGCATCATGTATTAGCATCATAAAGCCTCGGGAACGTCAGCTGCGGTTCCGTTGGAGGGATTAGCGGCGGTATCCCACGCACGAAGAAAAAAAATATATATTCTGTTATTTCGTCCTAAGTAAAAACTTGTTAAATTTTAGCTAACCCAATATCTCGAAGAAAAAAAAAATCTGCTGACTAAAACATGGTGGATTATAAGTCAGCTGGTCGCTTGAACATGAAAAAAAAAATTATACTTTCAGTGATTTCCTCTCAACTAAAAATTTACCTGATGATAGCTTATTTGCAACTATTAATATATAAATATATATGTCGGCTGGCCGAATCACGGTGGAAAGACCGTCAGCAGACACTGAAAATTATGACGCAGGAGTTAGGCGCGAGCATCTATCGCCTATTTAAATGCATCAGCTGACAAGGTTTCCCTCTACTTATCTGATTTTTTTCATTTATTACAGCAGTATACTAACAATCAGCTTACAAATTTGCATCTGGGAGGAAATGACGTATCTTAAATTATTCGGCATAACGCTCACGAGGGGACGGTCCAGGAGGTGCATCGAGTTACGGGCTCCTACTTCACGTGCTTATAGTGTGGGTAGTTACCAATCTAATAAAATAAAATTATATAATAATTGTTTGAATTCATCTTAATAGCAATTCTATAATCGGCAGAATATGTAGTTGTTTGTTTTAACTGAAACATTATTTAATAAGTATTATATTATCTCTCAATCAATCTTCATGTAAATAATGCATAATGATTGCGGTAATATTTTAATTGCTATGTTAAAAATTATGCGAATATAATTAAAATTAACATTAAGAAATATATTGAGAGATTGAGAGGATGAATTTCGATAAAATACGAAACACATCTTCAAACAATTCTGTAAAAGAATATTTATGCAAAATTTGAAGTAGATTGGACCAAGGAATCACGTTGTTCCATACAAAATTTGTTCCCTTTTTTCACCCCCTTAGAGATAGAATTTCATAAAATCCGTTCTTAGCTGACCTCTACTCAGCGAAAGGAATATTCCTACCAAGTTTCAAGTCTCTAGATCTTATAGTTCCAGAGATATCTTGATGAGTGACTTCAAATTTTGCATAAATATTCTTTAACAGAATTGATTGAAGACGTGTTTCGTATTTTACCAAAATTCATCCCCTAACGGGGTTAAAAGGGGTAGAAAGTTATTTTGATATAAATCAAAGATATTTGAAATTATTTCTATGATATAAATACTCCTTAGTGTTTTTGATTTAAATTACATTTTATTTTGACACATGTTTAACAACTCAATCCGTCTATTATAAAATATTTTCCAGTATCGACGCAGGTGTAGGTGATAAAAAATATAAATTTATAATTTTTGAAAATTTAGTTAAATACCCGTGCGAAGCCGGGGCGGGCCGCTAGTTCTTTATATATAATTTGGTAAATTAATTAATATTGTATTTTATCCATAAATCACAGTTACATATTACTGTTTTGATAATAATCAATCATAAAATTTTAATACCAGCGAGACAAATTGATTGTGACAAATAAGCTTACGTACCACGTAACGTTGTACATTTTTTTTTCTTTCAACATAATTTCAAATATTATATTTCGTAATATTTTTTCTTGTTTTTAACTGAGCTGTCGTTACATACATATGTATCAACAGTATACATTATTTCTGAAAACTCGTTTGTAAGATACCTATTCATCGGAAGTAGCACCGTTGGCGCTGGTTTCTTTGGGTAGAATGATGTCACCTCACTGTTCAATGTTTACGTTTTTTGTTGCCAAACATTTCTTGTTTAGTTGTTCGATGAATTTTAGATGACAACAAAAACAAGAAACTGAACCAAGAGATACGAGATAAACAATATCAGTCCTTTTTTTTTGTGACTCAGGGGAATCCATTTACGGATGATGATGATGATCCAGGACGCCCAGGTCGGCAGTCCTAGACCTATGTCGGACTCGACACTTTGGGAGTGCAATACCGTACTAAACCCCTGCGGGAGCCTTCAGCCGCTTTAATTGGAGGGTCCCGGATCTGCAGGCAACAGGATCCCTTCAGCGACAGGCTGGCCTCGGCCAGACTTCTCCTCCATGGGGGAAACAATATCAATCCTTATCCAGTAGTTGTTAATGCTGAATTTAAATAACGTTTTGAGTTTTGACCCATGCGAGGTAATTGTCGTAGTACTTGTATATATTAAAATAGGTATTTGAGTAAGTTAGGTAACTTACTCAATTGAATAATTCACGTACATATTATGTAATGTATGTACATATTATGTAATGTATGTATTCACAAGTATAGACTTATTCCTGGACAATTATTTTTAGTTTCAATTTTATTGACAAATTTCATACCAGTTGCGTCTCGCAGATTTATCCGCGTAACTTCTTATCCTTTAATAAGTTCGAGATAAAAGGTTCATCTAGATTCGTTCAACTGATCTGGTGTGACTGAGTATTCCATCTAAACCTTCGCATTTATGATACTAGTAAGATTTATTTTAAAGTTATATAAATGACACTTATTACGACGACATGATTGAAGATTGTTTGCTTTAAGTAATACTGAGAAAAATAAAGTGTATTTATTACGTTATGTACTTATTACGAGATTATCGGATCATCAATCATAAAGTAAAGATCACACGTATGTCACAGTATATCAATCTATGTATGTCTTAATATACTTGATTGCTTATACTGTACACGAGAGTGATCCGTGAATATAATTATAACAACTTAAAATATTATGTATAGTTACTGCTAAATTATAATAATTCATTTTTAGCAAGTCCCATTTCTATTTGTTTATTGCTAAGCCTTAGTGCAGAAAGAACACCGGTGAAATAAGAATCGAACCCACGACGAGTTCGATTCAACAGATATATGTATTTGTACAAATATTTTTTTCTATTCTTGATGTATGTTCTTTTGGGTCTCCCCAACGTGCCTCGAAGAGCACGAATAACCATCGGTCCCGCTTGTTATCATAGACACGCTATAGCAATGGCTAGGAGAGAAATTATCCGCCAACTCGCAATGGAGCAGCGTGGTTCAACCCTTCTCCTATATGGAGATGAGGCCTTTGCCCAACAGTGGGACGCTTACATATACACTATTCAGTTCACTTTAATGATAAAGTAATAATTTTAATATGTAAATATCTATTAAGTTTATTTAAAAAAAAAGATCTATTTTGACGACAGATTGGTACAATAATCACAGGAACTGGCTGTTGCAATAACAGGGGTTCGATCCCCGTTCGTAACAAGGGTTTGTGTAGGCCATACAAATTTAAGTCATGACAGGGCGTTTGTAAGTATGCTTCCAAATCCTCAACACAGGTTTTTGAGACCCCTGATTATGAATGGTTTATTGTTTTTTTAACTCAATTTTAATACTTATTATAGACAACACTATTCCCACTAGTGTAAATTTCCTCAGGATGTTTCCCTTTATCACCTACTATGAGAATAATTTTTAACGCGAAAACGCCATTTAAAATATTTGCAGTAGGTATTAACCTCAATTTGATATCGACTGTCACGACACGAACACTTCATAATTACATATTAATTATATAACGAAATAGTTTCATTAATTACACACCTTACTTAATATTATATGTTTTTAGGACACGCTATAAATCAGTAAACATATTTGTTTTTAATGTTTTTTTCGCATCCACTGCTTTAGTATCGAGACTTGTTTTGTAATTAATATTGAAAATAAACTAGGAAAATCTTAAGTATTCTTATGTACACATTGCACACGTAAAAAATGATTACAATGAGGAAGACTATGGCGATGGCTTTGTCTATGATCAATGTTCCCACGTTCACTTTATAAACACCACTTACTAACATATAAGGAAGCCACCGATGCACAGTTTCTAATACATAATACTATATATCTTATTTAAATACACAACTTTTTTTATGAATGTATTTATTAATGCATGTTATATACTGTATTTCGAAATAAACAATATCAATACTTTTTTTTTTTTTTGTGACTCAGGGGAATCCATTTACGGATGATGATGATGATCCAGGACGCCCGGGTCGGCAGTCCTAGACCTATGTCAGACTCGACACTTTGGGAGTGCAATACCGTACTAAACCCCTGTGGGAGCCTTCAGCCGCTTTAATTGGAGGGTCCCGGATCTGCAGGCAACAGGACCTTCAGCGACAGGCTGGCCTCGGCGAAAAGGCCAGACTTCTCCTCCATGGGGGAAACAATATCAATCCTTATCCAGTAGTTGTTAATGCTGAATTTAAATAACGTTTTGAGTTTTGACCCATGCGAGGTAATTGACGTAGTACTTGTATATATCTATACAAATAATAAATCTGTTAAAAACTCCGTTTCATTAATACACTATATATCATCAAGAATAAATTTTAATAGCGCGTTTTTTTTTGTATCAGCGCCATCTCTTATCGTGTTTTTCTGTGTTCACGTATCACATAAAAAGTACAAAACCAATGTAAATAACTTTAATACATAAAAATTAGAAATAACTCACAGTATAATTTGGTTTTTGTTTCATTGTAATTAAATTTAAAAATAAATATTTAAGAAAATAGAAATAGGTACCTACGCCGCCAACGCCATCTGGTCTAAGAAATCTTAAAAACTCACAAAACTTATTTTTGAGTTATTATTTTGTTAAACTTAAAAGTTTACTAAATATGTCGGATAGGAATAGAAATCGTTTTAATATTTTAGATAAACATCATTTTCAATTAATATACTATTAAGTTAAATATTAATTATGTTAAATGTCACTAAATATAAAAACGGTATTCTACAATTATACGACAGATGGCGCAAATAATTTTCTGAATCGCGCTGACCAAAACTTCGGCCAAAAGAATGACACTCACCCGTATTTAGAAAAGTGTTTTTCTTTTTTGCATTTAATTAAATACTTTAGGGTACTACGGTCTTGATTGTTTGTTCGTTGTTAAAATTTAAAATATTTGGTCGTTATTTGTTTATCTCGAGAACGAGTGGAACGAGTTTTATGATTTTGTGTTTTTGGATTTGTCTTCGTCGGGAATAATACTTATTAAAATATGGTATTCATCAATGAGAGAATAATTAATAAAAAAACAGTTCAAATGTTTCATCCGTACTATCTATATACATATATATGTATGTATGTATGTATATAGATATAATAAATCTGTCACTCAATCCGTCTATTATAAAATATTTTCCAGTATCGACGCAGGTGTAGGCGATTAAAAATATAAATGTATAATTTTTAAAATTTTAGTTAAATACCCGTGCGAAGCCGGGGCGGGCCGCTAGTATATATTAAAATAGGTATTTGAGTAAGTTAGATAACTTACTCAATTGAATAATTCACGTACATATTATGTAATGTATGTATGAATAATATACGCAACGTAACGTATAAACACATGAGGATAAACTGATCTATGTCAATGCCTTATTAGAAAACATTCTTAAGGACCACTAAAAAAATCGAATCGAATTAAATTATAACCGTTGCGAAGTGACTCACTTGTAACATAAAAAATGTTTTATACATGAGGTTCAATAATCTATTTTTATCTAATTTAATTCATTTGCGATTCAACGGGGAAATGCTGCTAGTATTCTTGGCACCATTCCACGCGGACATGATTTATACCAAAACTGTTTGTAAATAATTATTTTAAGTTTTAAATTGTAAATATGTATAATATTGTAAAATTTCTGTAATAAATTCATATTATGTTATATAAATCTTATATCTTTAAACGAGCAATTCTTGTATATATATAATCTGAATCTCGAAAACGGCTCCAACGATTTTCATGAAATTTAGTATGTAGGGGGTTTCGGGGGCGATAAATCGATCTAGCTAGGATTTATTTTTAGAAAATGTTGTTTTATCCCTTTTTTCACGCAATTAAAAAATATCATTAAAATACGAAGCTAAATTTCGCTGTCATAAATAAGCTTATAGTAGCTCGGATGGGTATCGTTCGGATTTGAGACCAGAAAACCCGGGTTCTAATCCAGGTCTACAGACCAATTTTTTTTCCTTTTTTTTTCAAGTTTCTTTTTTTGTGAGAAAAACTATTATTAAGAGCTCTTTTTATTTAAATGACCAGTTCCTATTATTTTACTATTATGTCAGTCAGATCAGAGATATTATTTATGTTTCATCAGTATGTAATAATATCTAAATATAATTTAACCGAGCAAAGCTCGGTCATCCAGGTACTAATATATAAACGAAGACAAATAAGCAATACATACTATAAGATTAAAATCTTCCTATAAGCCAATGGTTAAATTGGTAGGTAAACCAGTGGTAGATGTATATAATGTAATATAAAACGTCTCACACTCAACGGCCCCCAGTAGGATGTGAATCCTACGTCTGGGGTCCGGAAACACACAATACACAAGCACAAACGCCCAGACCGCAACAAACATCTGTATGGCCTATACAAATATTTGTCATGTGCGGTGGTCAAACCCGCGATCGCTAGCGCATCAGCCACTTGCTGTGACCACTGCGCCAACGCGTCGTCAAATATAAATATAATAGCAATTTTATTTTCTTTATTTATATGTATTAAGATAGATTCTTGAACTCGGTTTTTATTTATTGTACGACTGGAAATTAACTGGATCCTTACATTTTTCTCACGGGAACGCGACAGTACAAAACAGAAAACATTGTTGCTCGTCGGCGTTACCTTAACCAACCTATGATACACAGAGTAGCTAACTATTAATGTATTATTTCACAGTGTTATAAAAGCAGTTTTTTAACTAAGCCTGGGTTAATTAACAAATATTTATATTAGTGTCTCTAAATTATAACAAATATAATAAGAAACATTTTACTCTAAAAAATAAATAAATAATACTTTACGCTGGGTTTTATTAATAATCATATGTCAATTTTAGTCTTATTAAGAAAAAATTATGTCATCGTAATTATTTGAAGTAATGTAAAGTAAAACTATACTGAAAATTAAAAAAAAAAAAACACAATAGAGAGCCTTGAATTAATATCAAAATTGGTGAACATAATATTATGATGATGTGTTTGTATGGCTCTAATTTAATAAAACGTATCATGTGTGTATTTTAATATCGAATTATTTACTTCGAAATGAAACATCACTGAAAACAGATAAATGTCTTTGTTTGTAATTAATAATTGAAAAAAATAACAAAATCACAGAGTAGTTACTTTAATAATAATTTTACTTATTATTTTAATTAAATATGTCGAGTGAACAATATAAATGGATATTACAATTGTAAATTTTATGACTACATTATGAGTTACCCATTTAAAAAGATTAAACGTATTTTATTATGAAAATCATATATATATATACAGAATAATTATGTGTAAATAAAATTTAAACTTTATCACAGTATAGAACTCTACTCAACGCTACTCATAAACAAGATTATAATTATACCAATTACATTAAGAGAAATACAAACACACACACACACACACTCACAAAACTACATAAACACGTTGACAGTGTAATCCTCAATAAACCTTAATATTTAATTGATGATTTTTATCTTGATATTCATTTTACGAGTACAACTTATATGCATTTAAAGCAAAGTGGATCCGAAGATTTTTAATTTCAAATGATTATTTGTGGTAGGAGCCCAGTTGTAACGTAAACAATGTGTATGTATTTCACTACACTTGTACAAGACTCGAATCGATTCTGATTCGTGTAGTTGGTAAGCAATAAGTATTTTATAATTAGACTATCACTCGATATTTTTACCTGTTACACCAATAAAGTATTTATTTAATCATGATTGAGTAACACCGTTGCGGTTAAAGTATTTGTCTCTTGTTAGCTATAGCTTCACAAAAAATACAATAAAATTACAATCAAACACCATTAGGATCGCCAAATTTTATCATATTAGATTTCGGTACTCAACTAAAAACCCTTAGTTTTGTCATGTAAGTTGATAAATATATATATACAGTACATATTAATTGACGGTCGACATAGCGATAAAATAAAATCGGTAAAAATAATAAATAAGATGACGCTTTAAGCGATGTGTAAATAAATATAAGAATAGTATATTGATCGGGCAAATATGGGACCCTACACGTGGCCTAAAATGCACTTGATTGGTTTTTAATAACAGAAATTCCATTAAATTTTTTATGTAGTACCTACCATTATAACATATTTTATTAAACTAGCGTTAAATTAGGGTTAAATTTATTGTAAATATGTACATATCATGACAGACTAAAATACATATAGTACTTTTGTTGTCATTGTTGTTAATTTGTGTAAAAAAATTTGCGGTGAACACAATATAATTATTTTAAATGCAAATTTCAATAACAATCTCACACTAATTTATTTCATTTATTTAGAACGCCACTTACTTTTATCGAGTTCTGTTGTCGATTCAAGGCTTCTTAGATCATTGGCATTAATGACTCGTTATCTTGAATTTAAGAGCTATTTACTAAACAACGGGTATTTTAGTTTGTTTTCAACTGACGTTAAATAAAACCTTAACTCTGCAATGATCAAAGGATGACAATAAGTATCTACACATCGAAATGTACTGATTTTCTTTCCATTTTTATGTTCTCAGTATTAATCAGTAAAATTATAAATCTCAGTGTATTATATTCTTTTTTTTTATTTCACCAAATGATGTTCAGGTCGTTGTGAGAAGGCTGAGGTGGAGTGGTAATGCCAAGAAGAGTGCATAATTTGTGATGGATGAAGAATGTCGCTTAGCTATTTTTATTTTTTATACCTTATTACTACTACTAGACGAGTTTAATTACTTTTGAATTGACTGAAATGAGTTTTTTGAAATTAGTTTTATTACTTTGTGAACTGTTTACATATTGTATAATGTTGACAACAATCAAGTGTTGCGGTATCCTTAGTGATGACTTATGACCGTATTGTCGATAGACTTTCTTAATTTGATGTCGAAAATTGACACCAACATTTTTTGTGGGTCTCGTTCCCAAAGACGCTCATAACTCATATAACAAGGTCAGGTCCTTATTACAATATATTGGATAAATATTCCTTGTTCTTTGCAGACATAAGCATAATATGAATATGTCCTAACAAAAGCGCCGAAAATGTACCTACCCAGATCACTGCCAATAAATATGCAATACTAGTTTTCCCATAGGTAGGTATATGTAAATTCACAAGTTAGATTTAAAATTTAAGAGTTCCTAATGAAATAGTGTGATTATTATAAAATAGATAGATTTATCTCAAGATAGATAAGATAAGATTGTATATTTATATAACCCTAATGTTTTTTTCCTTGAAATTGGACGTCAAAAGTCCTTCGCGCGACCACTCGCTTTAAACCGAGGTGCGCGATATTCCTGGGGTTAATATTATAAACTATAATATTAATTAATAAAATTAATTTGTATTTATAGTTCCAGTAACATAATTAATAATATCATTAATATATAAGTTGCTCACAATTTTAGTTATTAAAATACGAATTATTGTAAGAATAACAAGTAAAACTTTTCAAAACGCATACATAATTATGTTTATAATATATATATTAAATTAGATAAAACTTTAAATAACTTATATTCAAGACATAAATGTAAAATACTGATACATTAACTAATATATATCTTAAGACAATATTTAATTCATATTATTAGATTTGAGTTCGTTTACGTTACTTAATTATAACATTAAAGACTATTGCTCTTATACTTATACCTCATTATAAGGACTTCGTCGTTCAAATATTTACATCATTAACTTCGTATTAATATTAATATAGCTAATAAAACAATATTAAGTAGCAATAACACATTAAACTTTTGTCATCCGGGCATCGTTAAATATAAAATAAATGTAAACAAGTTTAATCATTTGAATTGATAGTACTTAAGAAGTTAATAGTTTTTACGTCCAATGTTTTAAATTTTTTCGTAAATATCGTCAAGTTAAATAACTATAGAGCGTCTCTAAATGTATCTGGATCCTGTTGCCGGCAGATCCGGGACCCTTCAATAAAAGCGGCTGAAGGTACCCGCAGGGGTTTAGTGCGGTATTTGCACTCCCAAAGTGCCGAGTCCGACATAGGTAAATAGGTAAGTAAATGGATTCCCCTGCGACACAAAAAAAAGTCTCTAAATGTATCTAAAATTGTTTTTACTATGAAACAGACAACGATGAGATGCTTGTTATTTACAAACTGTACTTATCTTACAACGTGTCACTTGCAACGTGTATTTATCACGTTCACATAGTTTATGTACTTTATACATTATTTCTGATATTAAATAAATTCAATATCGTTCGCGTAAATAGAATTTACGGAATCACCTGAACAAAGATAAAAATCTTTGTTCAGGTGTTTCCATAAGTTCTGGCAAAATCATTTATCACGAACTCATAAAAATTTTTGTTTTTTTATATAAAATGATTTTTAAATATTCAAAATGTTATAAACTTTATTTCAAATATAATAAGATTTCTTAGTAAAAAAAACATCAACAAAAAATAGTAATAATAACGATTTTAAAATAAAATAATAGTTTATCTTCAAACTATCTTTTTGTATCACTACTTAATAAAATAAATAAATAAATAAACGTCTCACACTCAACGGCCCCCAGTAGGTTGTGAATCCTGTGTCGGAACTCGGGGGTCCGGAAACACACAGAATACACAAGCACAAACGCCCAGACCACGACAAACATCTGTATGGCCTATACAAATATTTGTCATGTGCGGGGATCGAACCCCCGACCGCTAGCGCATCAGCCAGTTGTTGTGACCACTGCGCCAACGCGTCGTCTATATAATATATGAAATCAAAACAATTCGGTGCAACAGCCACTCAACCGGCTTAGGGTATATGTACGAATATAAATAATATAATTAAATAATCGATACAAATACTTTAGTCTAATGTGATTTTTATAAATAATATATTATCAATTTAACTAAAGGCAGTTAAAATTCAGAATAACCAACACATAGTCGACCGGGTTGTGAAGGTCACAATCCGATTAAAGATATAAACTATAAATAGACATATCTTTTAACTCACACTTGACTATAAAGCACATATTTTTTATTTGGTAAATAATAAAGCAATAGATTTTTTTTTCTGAATACGTTCTATACTTTTTTTATGTTCAGGAGCGGTATGCCAAGGTCTACTCATTCGTTTGTATCCAGTTATAAGTTACATGATTTAAGAGTCTACAAAGTAACTTTTGGAACCCTTTATGCAGATAATATTACTTAAATAAACTTTTCTTCAACATAATAAATAAATGTAATTCGCACCTACTTTCGTACGAATTTATAATAAATGCTGGTTTCTACACGATATTTTTATATTTTATCGAACAAATGATAAATTTCAAAGTTTAAAATTTAGCGATTGTCCCTCATTTGACCCACGATGTTTTATTATGACTATTTTTATAATAAAAACTTAAGCCAATGACTTATCGTGTAGGTACTTCAAAGCACAGTTAGAAAACAAAGAAAGACATAGCTGAAATAATAAATTTTTCGTATATCCCGTACAAGTACAAGCTTAAGCAGGAACTAATTGATTAATATAAACTGAAATAACTTATCTAACAGCGTTTTTAGGTAACTCGATAAGTTTTGAGACAAGATTTTGGTTATAATTATATTATATAATATTATTGTCTTAGTTTAATATGTTAAAAAATTTGTACAGTTTAGCGCGAAGGACTCGAATCCAGTTCTCAATAAATTAAAAAAAAGAATAAATAAATAAATATGTTTAACACACACACAAGGTCGTCTGTTCCTAAGGTAGGCAACTTAATGCCTGTGTTTTAGGTAACAGCTGACTGATATACATTTTTTTAAATAAATATACTTATAAATAATACATACATAAATAAACATATATTACAGCCAGACTCGGGGCGGGAATCGAACCCACAACCCTTGGAGCAGAAAACAGGGTCACTGCAAACTGCGCTAACGTAACAATATGCTGAAAAAACGATATAAGAAATGTTTTGAAATGCTCTCCTTCATTCTCTATACAAAGTTCCATTCGCCTTTTTTTTACGCTAGGAAATCGCATCCTGCCGCACAAAGCGACGAGTATGTGAGACTCACTGACACGACAGAACGTGCCAGAATACCCACTAAAACCCAGCGGTGCCCTCATCGTCATCACGGAATCGCTGTCGCATGCAACCGTGACGCCCCGATAAAGTTACGTGACACCGTTAGTACGGTGGATAGGGCAACATTTCAACACCGGATAACTTAAGAAACGCCTTTGTTTTGAGGGACGTTTGTGTCGAAGCGTTGTCGTGATGCAGCATGAATCCCCGAAGTCCAGTCCTTGGTCTCCTCTCTGGCAGAGCTTGCAAAACTTTCGGCAATGTTACTGTTGTATACAATTCCGAGTTAACAGATCTACGATTTTCCAAAATCGTTGTTGACACATGCTCGCTGCGAGAAAAAAAACTAGCCACCATTTTTTTACCAACATTTCGAGCCCTTTGCAGTTTTGTCGGCAACTTTCCTTCTGAAAAGACCCATACTGACGACTGTCTCTTATTTTCCGGATCATATTAATAAATCCACTTTTCGTAGCCTGTGATGATATCCGGAACACGTCTTGGAGTTCGTTTTCAAATCGTAGACGTATTTCGCGGCACCAATCCACACAGGCCTGTTTTTTAGTGTCTGAGAGGCAAACGCGGGATCCAACGACAATCAAGCTTCCTCACTCCAAGATGCTGATGCAAAATAATGTTAACGCTCCCCGAACTAGTGCTAAGAATCTTCTCGATGTCCGAGTAAGTAATTCGTGGGTCTTCTCGCACCATCATTTGAGCAGTTCACACATTTTATGTGTGTGTGGGCGACCACTTAAAGGCTAAGTTTTTCAGTTAAACCAAATTTAAAATCATAAAACACCATAGCGCGCAAATTTTCGCGGTTAAGCTCCATCGTTGCAAAGAAAAACGCGGGAAGATTGGAATATAATATATTTTTATATACTCCCATGCTTTAAATCCTCTTTAAAATATTTTGAAAGTTAGCTTATTGCCAACATTAAAACACCCAAGGTCCTAATAACCATAATATCATCCAAACGTGTTATAACATACATTATAATGTTGTACTGAATTTCATAATAATACTACTTTGTATTTTTATTTCGATCCCTTCTGCTCAAAGGGACTACTCAACAGACAGCCAAATTCTTACTGCTTGATGCGTGGTATCTGTATGAATTTCAAATTATGAGCTAACAAACACAAAAAAAAAAACAGACGAATTGAGAACCTCCTCCTTTTTTTGAAGTCGGTTAAAAAAGAACATTGTCATTCACGCCCATTTATATAATGATATTAGGTTACTAGGACTGGCTGTTAATGATAGCGGTAAACTAACTGATCCAGAATATTTTATAGAGAATTCATATTATGGGTGTAGATAAAGTATTTTATGCAACTGTTGATAATTAGGTATTAAAACAATCATGTGATACTATTGGGTTTATCACTCGGCTTCGCCTCGTGTGATAAACCCACATTAGTGTTTTAATACCTCTTATTATACAAAAGTTGCATAAATAACTATTAAACCAGCAACCTAGCTACTTGCGTTCTATTTTTAAATAAATTTGCTTTAAAAAAAAATATATAATAGATACGTTCCATTTTTAAATTACGAGCAACTCAAAACTTATCAAGTGACCTACGTATTTTCGACATAACTGTTACATAATACTACTACATATATAGATCAAGAGCTGATAGATAATTTTGGGAAGGTGCTTGAGATATTAATAAACTTGTACAATAATTATATTTTACTAGTACATGAAAACAAAAATAACAGACCTGGCTTAAGTGTAGCATTAAATATCTTAATGAGTTTTTTTTTTGTCAAGGACGTTGAGATTTTATAAATAATGTACCTATTATAAACGTCAGTAACTTAAAATTTATGTTCCCAAAGTCGGGTCATTTCGCGGTGACCTTTTACCTGCCAGATGATCCAAAATCTATACTTACAAATATAATTATATATTTTTTAAATTAGTGTTAAAACAAAGTATATAGATAAACACCGGCCATTTTGAGATATATCACATCAAGATTACAGATGAATATGAATGATGTTGCTTAATAATTGCTTAATATAGAATACATTATTTTTTCCATAAATAATTTATAATTAGCATTTGACAAACATTATTAGAAAATTGTTTCATTACCAATCTAGGTTTCGTCTATGAATATATATTTTTTTAATGGAAATAGGATAAGTCAACAAATAAAAAGGAAATGTCGTACATTTCAATGTTGTAAAGAACCGTGTCCCGATTTGGGCCATATGGCGTGCAGCGATAATTCGTATAGTAAAATTATACTTAGGAGGAGTGTATTCACAGAAAAATATTTTTAGCGCCGCTTATCGAATGCACCTTAGTATACGGGGCCTTTAAAAATGAAAATTATTTTTCAATATCCTCGTCATCTGAACTATCAAATCGTATGAAAATATTCTCTATGGTGGAGATATTAATACATTGTGATATTTAGTACATCCAAAAAACTAGATTATCTTTGTTACGTAAATGCAAGCACCGATGGTTCGTGCACAATTTTTCGGACTGAGGAATGTAAAATTGAAAATCATTAAATACTTGCGCTCTAGACTGTTGCGATATTCGAAACCGTCCTGAATGACAGCCAAAAATGCATTTAGATTGTGTACTGGATGCTCTTGCCGTATCAAGTCTGATAGGATCTTTTGTATCTTAGGAACTTTCTTCAATAGGTGGTATTTGAATATTGTTGTTTTGTTTGGACGCTCCATTTTCAATAAATCTCTGCCAACATTTCTGACATACACAGTAACTTGTACTTATGGAACGACTGCTACTAGATGTAAGCTATTGAAAATATTCATAGGCTTCTTAATTTATTTTAGAATCAGAAAAAAAAGAATGTCCGCAAACGTTTCCTATTTCTTATGAGATTTATTCCACAACATATACAAATAGGTAAGTTTTTCACTAAGTCCTTTCAGATTGTCCCCGCACCAGGAGTCAGCCAATCCCACCTGATGCATCTGCCACTTGGATATTTTCCCTTCCTGGGCGGACTCCGGAAGCAATTCAACGTTTCGAATTTTTGATCTTCTTACCATGATGGCTTGCGTCCAGGGACTTGGCCGGTCAAAATTAACATTCTAATCGTTACCGCCGTCACCACCATGAGGTGCCCTGGACACAAGAAGACTTAAGGTGCCTTAATGATAGGTGTTAAAAAGAAATCCTTTTGATCAAACACAATTTTGGTTGTCCCATATATAAAAGTTTGACCTCCGCTAAGTACTCACGCATTCACCGCAAGGATATAAAAACACCAGATTGATGCTGTACTTACTCAGTACTTTATATTAGCATACAATTTAACTCTGCACGCCCATGGCCCAAAACCACCTAGAAGCGGGGCATGGTTCTTTCTCTTGTAAAGATTTTACTCTAGTTATAAAATTTTTGGTGTGCAATAAAGCATACTTGTATTGTATTGAAGACGCTAATTATAGGAAAAGAAGGGATGATAATTTACTATCGTCTCTTAATCTACTATTAATAATCTGTAAATACCTAATCCCATTACTCTAAAGTAGGTACAGGCGATCGTTGAAATACTACACGCAGTCATATTGGAGAATAACAATTTTTTCTTTAAGATATGTTAGTCCAAATATTTTCATCTTATCAAGAAAATAACAAAAAAAGCGTTTCTAAGTGTATCTAAAACAAATTATTTAACTTTTTATTAAATAAATGATATCTGAAGAGTACTTTATATAGTCCTATAGTTATAAAACTAAAGTAAATGTAAAAATAAATTTATATAGTAATATAATAATCAAAAACATCCAAGGATTATAAACATCCATCAATCACAAAACGGTGCGTCACCAAATAAATCGTGTAATTGTGATCCACTAGTGTCAGTGCTACTGATAAATACATTTAAAAAATACCAACAGATGTATCTGTATATTTTTTTATTATATAATTTTATGACTATTCCCAACGATGATTAAAAACAAGACTTTTTCTCGTAGTAGCTAATATCATCAGCTTATAATTGCTATCGAAATTATTAATAAAACCTGTACTACAGACTGCAGTTATTTGATAACATTTAAAGTAGGTCTTTTCAAAGCCAATTTAAATTACCTATGAATATTAAATAGCAAGCTTTCTTAATACCGGAGCTTACCTATGTATATCTCAGTAAATGAGCTGAGCTTAATAATCAATTTTAACATATTAAAATAGTGATAAATTAATCTTTATTTAAAATATATATTCTCCGAATCGGTAGTTATTTTATTTAGTTTTGATGCAACAGTCGTATCTAATGAATTCATTTAAAAAATTAAAATTATTTTATGCAGATATTTGGTACATTTTGATAAGTGGCATTTAAAATTAGAGTAAAGTTTAAAGAGTCTACTCGTACCTTATACAACGAGTGCCATTCCATCATTATACCGAACTGGGCCTTCGATAAACTTACGAAATTCTGCATAAATAAGCATATACCTAAATTCGCAAGCATTACCCAATCGCTCGTTTCTTGTTTTGTGACCTGTTGATGATATAATGTACCATCCGATTTCGTTTTAAATATATAAACAGTACGTAATTTTCTACTTAATAATAATATATAGTCATATGTCATATGAGATAGATATATAGATAGTCATGTGAGATTGCATTAAAAAACCTAGTAATAATATGGTTGATTACTAACTTTTGCCTTTGAGGTAAAACGGGGTAAATAAAAATGCACGTGGTCACTTCAGAAAGTCACAATATACGTATATTTTACTCATTTTTATAAGTAGGTACTCAGACTAAGTATCGAACCGAAATATCCTGCTTATGTTTTATTTCATTATACAAACCTTGAATCACCATTTTACTCATTGAAGAATTTAATTTCGCAATATCACCTTATATTTCTTAGTAGCTTAGTAGTAAGTGTTATCTGCTCATGATTTACTCAAATATTTTTTTAATTATCGCATAACCGTTCCTCTTACCTTCCCTTGAGTCAAATAGCAGATGAGGTAAGATTTGTAAATTCAGAAATTTAGTTTATTATAAAAATTATTTGATTATTTAACCGATTTTAAATTGTACTAAAATCAAATGAAATAAAAATTTAATTACATTGTTAAAATTATACACTGCTATTGAAACAATGGTTAAAGAACCATACGAGTATGAACATGAAACACCAGTCAAAATCAGAAATGCTTACAATATTTATGATGTAAATAAAATTTGCATACCGGGTCTGTGAACCTTAAGTCTGTGAAGCGTCAAGGTTCTAAAAATGAACAAGTAATTAATTTAATATTTTAAAGTCAATCGAATAATGTTTCCATGACCTAGTTTAGATATGGAATCTATTATTTGGTAACATAAACATACATACCTCTAGTGCTGTCTGATAATAATATAACTCTTTTTGTAAATCAATGTTATCTACACAGCTGATAATGTGAGTTAAAGATAGGTCATTGATCTTTCGTCTATATTAAGCCAAACATTTTCAGAAATTTTTATACATAAGTATTTTATAATTTTTGAATATTTTCTACAAGAACTTGAATTCGGCTTATATAAAATATATGCCGAATTCAAGTTTAGAAAATGTCGTAATCTTGTTAACTTCCATGTTGTCATCATTTTCCATGATGTGAATAATTACAACTAAAATTTCTTTAAATAATCATTTTATTTAATTTCACTGTGTCACAGTAATAACAAGGAGACTCTACGGTTGTTCCCACAAGAATTAGTAGGGTAACTTTATACTTTACTCGAAAAGTCTTTTGCTGCTGGCCTTGTTAGCCTTTACAGCATCACCGAGCGGGGGGCCGAATACTGGGATCCAGCTTTGTAACTGGGAGCACCCAAAGGGGGGCCAGAAGATCGTTCGTCCTAAGGGTGTCTCCTAGTGAGAACGCACCTCAGCTTGGGACGACGACGTCGGTGAGCTTGCACGGCGGCGCTATGCGGATAGCCAGAAAACGAAGATATCGTCAGGACGGCTCTACGTGCCCAGGCGCGTGGGAGCCGACAAAACCTAGGACCTCGTCTCCGTCGGTGGAAACGGTGTTGATGTGTAGTATGGTGTTTGGTGTTGTGTACTATACCTACCTATCGGGGGACAGTATAGTAAAGATAACCACTCGTATTTATATCACAATCATGAGTAGGACGTCACGATTATTTATATGCAATGATTTTAACATTAGTAAACTATTACATTTTAGCTTTAAGTACATTTTTAGAATAATCAAAATAGTAACTTTTTCTATGAGATTATGATTATAAAAACTTAATAATAGCAATGACATTAATCTCTATAAAATAATTATAATAATACTCGTATATGAGTAAAAAATCACAGTATCGTAGCTAAAGTAAGCCTACTTACGTTTTACATATAATTTAAATAGTGTATGTATGACTGTATGTATATATGTATTTGTGTATATGTGCATATAATATATATGTATGTGTATATGAGTATGTATTTACGTATTTATAAAATTCACTATTCGAAAACCTCGGGAAATAGACTTTATGCACCGTTTCCACTCGTCCAATTTTCATTTAGTCCATCCATAAGTTGGCCTGTAAGAGATCACTTTTAGTGATATATCACTTTTAGTGATAAGGCCGATTTTTTATTATTATTATTGTGTATTTAATTATATTGTGTATACTTTCTATGTGAGTGCAATAAAGTGTTTATTTATCTAAAGTAAATGTGACATGGCGTCGATATAACTCAACAAAGTTAATAAATACATCTTTAATTCTTACAAATGTATATTATACAGATCGTGACAGACGTTTTTTACATTTTTATATAAAAATCGAAAGATTTTTCACTTTTGATTTTTTCATGTAAATATCAATCATTCGTTAAGTCTTCATTAAAATACGTTTTTAACTCTTCTTAATCATAGTGTCTTATAGGAGTAGTAGATAGAACAGAGCGGTGATTTTTGTAACGGGTTGTTCATTAAAATAGTTGAGATACGAATTATAAATAATATTTGGTGACAGGTCTCTAATAGCTTAAATTTTTTTCTTATTGCCAACTATGCCAATCGTTGAGCAAATCTTTGTCTTTTAAATAAAATCTACAGTTATTTGAAAAGAAATAACATAGGCAAACGGTAAATCTGGTTCAACGGTGTTTCAACCGTTTGGCTATAAATTAACATCCTCCGGTGAATACAAAATCGTCGCTTGAAATGCAACAAAATTAAAATATAAGCATCAGAATTCAAAGTAAAAGTACGCATATATTGCATTTGAAACGAAAATGTTTATAGTTTTTAAAACTACTATAAAAACCATTTTAAATCAGCATAATATTAACAGTAAGAAAAAAAAAGTCGTGGTTCTCGCACAGGAAGGCTTCTGTTCCAATGTTACATGTTAACACAACATATTCTTTAGGATAAAACTTCAAACTCTTAAACATTTTTCTCGTAAGTGGACCTCTAATTTTTAAGTCAATTTGTTTAATTATTATTTGTCATCGTAATAACCATAGTAATAAATACTTGATAAAATTTGAACTATTTATACCTATATTTATAACGATTCTATTACGACGGATGGTTAAATAATGACAGAGTCATAATAAAAGATTCCGTTTACACCATTTGAGTACGAAACCTTGAAAGATAAAGCTACTCGTAAAAATTGGTCAGGCGTTTATGAGACAAATGTCATTACAAAAACCGAATTGCAATTTATTTATTATATACCTATTTATAATAAAACTGTAACAGGGCCAATTCTGTAGATTAAAGATAAAATAAATTTTTGAAGTTCATTTTATAATCGATACTGAGGCCAAAACTGATTTTTTTTTATTTTTGTCAGTTTGTTTGTCTATCTGTCTGTCTGTATTTCGGCTGCTCATCACGCCGAAAGTACTGAATGTATTTTGGCATTATTTTAGTGGCGTACTCTAAGCTAAGTGCTTGGATATTTATTATAGCGAAAATCAATATACTGTTTTCCCTTGGGACAGAGGATGAAATCAAAATGTGTAATCGTGAATGAAGTAGGTAACCGGTAGGTACAGCTAACTTACTTAATAGTAACTAAATTTTGAACTATGATTTTAACAAACGATAGTTAACGATTTAGTCGATAATTAACAACAGCATTGAACATGTTATAATAGCATTGGAATTCATACAAAAAGTAAACATTCAAGTCAGGTTGATCTCCGCACCGCCCACACTGTTCGTTAACAATGACTTTATGAATTCATAGACAGGGTCAAGTGTGCGTGAACTATAATGTAATTTTATACTGTACAATTGATTAATTCACGTGCTCTTCAAGCGACCTTTGTATGGTTTTATTCCATATTTGGTTATTCTTAGTTTGCTCGACTTGTAGAATCTTAGTTATGTTAGGGTATGCCGAAAAACGACAAATTTTTTTTTTGCTCGCACCCCAAAATGTCTCAGAAGATGTCCCAACAAAGCTCTTGTTAAAAGCGGAGCTCAAAATTCCAATTCTAAGAGGTTATCCATCGAATTCAAAGTTTTTCCGTTTAAATAACATGGGATACATAGTTTTTTATTACTTTTTTGTCCTGCAAACTGTGATAAAATTATTTTTTAAGCGAATGAAGGACCTTTTTTATTTTTAAATTTGGTACAAAAAATCTCTGGAGTCGAATTTCTAACTTAATTAAAAATAGTTAATAATAATTAAAATGTTAAATATGTTATATTATGGCGAAATTACACAAAATCTTTTTTTAATTGTAGCTTATTTATTATTCTGATGTATAAGCTATCTTATTGTAAAGTTTCATCTAAATCCTTTCAGTATTTTTTGCGTAAAAGAGTAACAAAGATATAGAAAAAATAAATATACCTGAGACTGTAACTTTGTGGTTATTGATAATATGAAAAAATTAACAGGAACTTTTTATAGAATTTTAAAAGTACTAAAAATTTGCCATTTCACATTTTTATATAACTCTTACAGTTTACCTAAAAAATGCAAAAAACCGTAAACTTGAATTTCAAAGTTATTTATCAAATCAAATATTGAAGATAGCAATTCAACTCAAGAGAATTTTTTGTCGAGAATGTGTTGTTGTTGTATTCTCAATCCAAAGGCCATATTAAAAATAACTTATTTCCATTTGAACTGTCACCAGTCAGCTAAATAGTGAGTCGTGAAGAAGGTTTCTCTTACAGCAAACGCGCTCGAGGTAGACGACAACTTCTCATTTGGCTGTTATACATTCACGTAATTTTTTTTTAAGTTTTCTTTAAAGTTTTCATTGTTTTGATCAGTTTACTTAATATAAATAAGGTATTTATATTTTATTTATTTTCTAGTAAAATTTTGAGTATTAATAGACCTCATAATTATCACTTTCCTCCTTATCTGCATCACACAGATCTGTCGAAGAATCGAAGTAACCTACGTAGCTCTACGCATCACGAAAGAAGTGGTAAGAAGAAAAGACTTTCTCAAAAGAGTATCGGGGAATTACTGGTTTATTTAAAAAGGCAAAAAATGCTAGGTTTGGATAATCACAATCATAATGGAGGTTTTAGTTCACTAGTGAACGACTATTTGTAGCCGACGACATAAATTTGAGAATTTTGTTTTTTTTTTTTTCATCTCACCTTCCTAGTTATTTGATACTGTCCTAATTCTAAAAGAATTTATTCATCATAATTTTGCTATTTTGCTTTTCAGTCGATATAAGAATAAGATATCACTGTTAATTTATTTTGAAAGGATGATTTTATATTTTTTCATAATAGTGGCTCAGAACAATTAGCCGTCCGACTGCCAGATGAGTATAAATGTAAAAAATCATTTGCTACCAGGATATTAATTAAAGAGACATTTTATCATACTTGGTTTAGCTAACTCTGTAACAGGGTGCGTCAGCTGCTCGTTAAGCTTGTTAAAAATCTATATATTGTAAAAGTACTTTCTAAAATATGAAATTCGGCCTACAAATTAAGAATAATATTTTTACTGAAGAACTAAATACAGTCAAAATTGAATCGTAACAAATACAGTCAGCATCTAATAGAAACGTGTTTAATAGGAAAGGTTTGTTATATTACCTTATATTACCTTTATGGATAAAGGATAAGAATGTGGCTGTCTGTCTTCACAACAATTATGGCATAATCCAACCATTACACACCACAACTTACTAATATGTCTGTTTTTTTTTTCAGATTTTTGGACGTAAATATTTGTATGGGTCTAAAAACATTAATTATATACATTTTTCGAAATGGTAACCATGAGTCATATTTTCGTTTGTAAACAAAAGCTTAGTTAAATATTTTAACTCTATTATAAAGTCATCAACTTAACATACACACGGGCGTCTGTTTCCAAGGCGGGCAAACTAATGCCTATGTTTTAGTTAAGTCTATTTCGAAATTATTATTTCGAAGATATCTCGGATATCAACTTGCACGAGATTAGTATGGCTCTCGAACAGCTTAAGAATAACAAGGCATCAGACGAGGATGGTATTACATCAGACCATCTGAAAACTGGTGGAACACTTAAAGTCCACTACTTAAAGTCCTTCAAAAGCTCTTTAATACCGTCTTACTTGAGGACGTAACGCCGGAGGCCTGGAACCGAAGCGCGGTGGTGTTCTTCTTCGAAAAGCGCGATAACACCTTATTGAAGAATTACAGGACCATTTTGCTTCTGAGACACATTTATAAGCTATTCTTTAGAGCCATTGCGAATCGTCTTACGGGCAAGTTTGATGACTTCCAGCCTGCATAAAATAAGCCGATTTCCGAAAAGGCTATAGTACCATATACCACATACATACGCTGCAGCAGATTATATAAAAGATTGAGGCGTATAATCAGCCATTGTGCTTAACGTTTGAGGACTATGAGAAAGCCTTTAATTTGATCGAAACTTGGGCAGTGCTGCAGTCTCTCCAGCGATGCCACATTGACTACCAGCACATCAAAGTTTTGTAGTTTTTGCAATAACACCAGTATGTCATTTCGAATACAGGGCCATAGCAGCGATTCCAATGAGCGAGGAGTGAGACAATGAGAAGTTATCTCTTCGAAACTATTTACGGCTACATTAAAAAACACTTTAAAACTCCTGGAATGGAAAGGATTCGATACCAATATTAAAGGCGAGCGACGGCGGCGGCGATTGTTTACCGTCTTTTGCTACTTGGCCTATTTCTATTTTAAATTCTAATTAACCCTATACTATTTAACTAAATAAAACTATATAGATATAATACCTATACTTATTTGCTATTTCGCTTGATAACCATTCTACAAATTTTAATACAATACTCCAGAAAGATGCATCTTTGGTCACTGCTTATGATGGTATTTAGATTATCACTATCCATTGCCAAACCCAACCGTATCTCACATTCTAGGCGCTTATTCAGATGGAGCGGACAGTTGAGGAGGAGATTGAGGACAGATTCTAAACACGCTTGGTCACAGGCGCATGATGGGCTCTCCTTGCACTTAAAACGATGTAAGTGCTCTAAGAAATCACCGTGCCCCGTCAACCACCTGAGTGACGAACCGGTATATCTCTATTTTACTCATAATCCTGTATACCCTGGCCGCATCCGAAAAGAAGACCTTAGTGACGCCAGCCTTTTCACGCTTTCGGTACTGGAGATACCATTTGACAAGCGAACGTATTCGAATGCTCCGCTTGACGAATGAAACCGCGCAGCTCTCGTAGTCGAATCGCCTTTTGGATTTCGTTGCAGCTTATCTGGCCAGATAGTCGGTACGCTCGTTACCCTGGAGGCCCTACATGGGCTTTAATCCAGAACAATCTTATACATTTTTTTTTTCTGGTTCAAAGCCTTCCGTAGGTAACCCATAGCCTCAATCGCTAGGGTGTGGAAGGTACTCGAATTGGTGATAGTCTCCAGTGCCGACAAGGATTCGGAATAAATTTCAACTGATCTGGTCGAGTTACTGTGCTCGGCGGCTATACACGCCGCTTTGCATATCGCCAAGAACTCCGCCTGATAGACCATACAGAAGGACTACAACGCAAACTTGAGGACTTTGGTTTCGGCCGCACCGCTCTATATGAATACCGCGGCCTCAACCTGGCCATTAATCTTGCTACCATCCGTGAAGATCTTTATGTCATAATCACTAGTTATTAGCGTTGAGTTGTTCCTGGTCTCCCTGTCGCTTGTCTCCTGCTGGGACAATCCTCTCCTCACAACATATAGTGTCGTGACTTCGCGAGCACGTAGGTTGAGAAAGAGTATCCCAGCAATCAACAGTACCGAGTTTAGGGAGACGGTGTGGTATCCCCTGTACAGATTCTGCGCGAAATCCCGCTGGACCACGTTGAGCTGCTACCTAATATCGAGTGTGTGTTACAGGCTCAACCACCGTATACGTTGTAGGTATGGCGGATTTCTTCCGGGTGGGGGAGACCCCAGCTTACACGCGCTGCTCGCGCAAGCTGGTCGTAGAAGGCGAACGCTTTATTACAGGCACTCGCGACGTGAGCGTTAAGCGTCAGTTTGTGGTCATGTGCCGCCCATGTGGAGGCGTGAACCGGTCGCTCTGGAGGTCGATGAAAGAGGTCTATGTTCAGCGGTGGACATCCAGTGGCTGATATGCTGACATGATGAAAAAGTGAAGTCTAATAATTATAATTCACCTTTAAAAAAATAAAGGAATCGGTAGACACTAACCAAATGAAATCAATTAGTAATGCCATTTGTAAAACTAATTCATAAAAACACGTCAAAACCATATACCTAATCCGCAAAATGATTATACGGCTATTAAATAAATCGTGTCAAAGTAATAATTTAGTTTTATGCTGATTTACTTTATTTTACGTTTTACGAAAAAAATATTTTGTTTTTATTAAAACATATAAATAAAAATTGTCGTAAATTATAAGTATTATTGACAAAAGGAAAAAAAAAATTGGAAAAATTCGTACATGCATTACAAAAGACCAAATATAAGCTGAACGAATTATACCCATCCATATGAATATGGAAAATATTATTTTTATTGCAAAAAAAGAAAGTCGTAACACTTAACGTTTGTGTTAACAAATTCGCGTACATAGATTACGAGTAGAGTAGTTATATTTATAGTAAACAACTTAAAATGAATTAGGAATAAGATGACTTTTGTAGACGCCTTTTGGTGTTTGATAAGTCCGCGTCTTTCAACTTGATACAAATTTTTTACTCTTACAGTAATTAGGAAAATATATAGAATAAGGTACCCAGAAAGTAAATGATTAAGAAGTGTCCAAGTAATACCATAAAGAAAAGTGTCTTTCCTTCCTATGTCTATCCTTCAAATATACAATGATTGCCTATACTCGGAGAAGAACTTCGCCATAAAATAAGATTACAATGTCTAAGGTATCTAAAAGTAATATTAAATAAATAATTATAATACCTTATTCTAAAATCAAAGCTAAGAGTAATACATTGATTAGTATCATATATCGGATCTCACGAAGTTGTTGTCAGAGTCACGATACTGGGAATTACTTATTAATTTTTTATTGGTTATGCAATTGTTTTATTATTAATTAATACATACTTCTAAGTAATATAAAAAAATTGAGAGAAAGAAAAACATAACCTGCAAATGATTTACCTAGCTATTTATTAATACTTATATTTTAAACATACATAAAATTTAATAAAATTGTAAATTTCAGGTGTCTGTTTTTTTTTCCACAATATTTTGACGTTAATTTTTGTAGTGGTCTTAAATCACGGCAATGTATGTCTGTCTGTCTGTTTTTTTTTTACACTCATAACGGCTTTAGTTTTGAATGTAGGTTAAAAAATTACTACGAAAATTACAATATTATAAAACTAACTTAATTCCTCAAAATCGCTTCACTCTGTCAAAAGTTATTGTTATTTGAAAATTGTATTTTGAATTACGGCGTCAGAGAGAAAAGAATAAGTAAGTAAATACAACTAAATGTGAGCAAAGAAATGATGATAACATTGTGTAAAATTGATATTTATTTACAAACTCAAACAATAAGACGAAAAAGATAATTTCAAAATGTCCGATTGAAATTTATTTTTACAATAGTTTGAAGTATGATTCTATCATAATAGATAGCGCTGATGGTGCCTTTTGAATCGTGGTTAGTTAGTATAGTTAGCCCCTTCAATCTCACACAACTACCTAAAGTAAAACTCACGTGCGGGCGACGCCAAGGGCTCAGCTAGTATACAATATAATTTAAGATTTTACTGAATCTGTTTAATTAAGAAGAGATAAACTAATGAAAATATTTTAATGATATTTAGGTCAATGACTGATGATATCAGTGAATAAGAGTAAGTTTACACAATTATATTAAAAAGCAATTTCGTTACAAAAACAGCTCCTACTCACCATTATATTATTTATGTTTGAATATTTGAGCGTACGAGAGATCTTGCGTTACGTTAGACATTCTCATGCTAACTAAATATTTTATAATTTGCATCGAGCCTTAAGGCTGGAATGTTAACATTAACCCAAAATGTTATATGTGATTGCAAAAAAATATTATAGACCCTAGCCTTCGAACCAACAACGGTAAGTATTGTGTCATTAATAATGATTTTTTTTTTGTTTTACAACGTTATTACGTACAAATGTAAGTTAATTGTGCAGAAAAGTTATATCAAAGTATAACAAGATTTTAATCGAGTCGGGAACTTCGACGAGGAAGGTGAAATAGTAGCCACAACCACACTCGAAGCGGCCAAAGACCTGAAAGAAAAGCTAACGCACCGCTATGGCAAAAAAGCCAAATCAAAGGTGCGCACTATGGCCTCTATCTTAGTGAATGGTTTTCATGAGGGCGTAAAAATAAACCGTTTAACGGTGGACGAAGCCCTCATGAACCACTTCGGGGCCATAGTCATGGCCGCCCGATTGTCGGAGGCTAAGGAAGTGGTCCTCGTCGGAGATATCAATCAGTTGCCATATATCGACAGGGACAACCTGTTCGTAATGCGGTACTGCAGACCCAACATGACCACACACATCACATGTGAGTTGTCTTGCACTCATCGGAACCCCAAGGATGTTGCTCTCGCCATCAACGAGGTCTATAAAAACATCTATTCCTCAAACTCCATTGTCCACTCTCTGAGAATGGAGAGGTTCACTGGCGCTCGAATCCCTGAAAGAGAGGACGGGACCCTATACCTGGTTTTCACACAAGAGGAGAAGAAGACGCTGTTAAACCAGGGATATGGTACAGGGCGGGGGTCGAGCGTCATGACTATCCACGAGGCGCAGGGACAGACACGCGAGAGAGTCATCATCGTCCAGACCAAGGCTAGGAGGCTGCGGATTCATGACAGTGTTCCGCATGCTGTGGTCGCGGTGACTAGACACACAAAGACCTGTATCTACTACACCGACGACGGTGGTGACGCAATCGGTCGTTTTGTTCAAAAGGCGGTGGAGGCTACATCAAAGGAAATACTCGAGCACACCCTCAAGATGGCGATACAAAAAAGAGACACCGCCGTCATTGAGAATGTGCTCGAACAGCTGAGGAGTCTCTCGGGGAAGACTGGGACGGAGTCGGATAAATGATAAAAAAAAAAAGAAAAAAAAAAGAAAAAAAAAAAAAATTAAAAAAAAAAAAATAATATTGAGTTAAGTTTATTTTTTAAGTAAGTTAAGTTTATTTTTATATATTAAATCAGCGAATTTGTGGTCAGTGCAAGGACTCGCGATAGATAGAGATCCTAAGCTTAGCTTAAGTTTCGTTGTCTAATTAAGTACGCATGAAACATAACAATAACAATATAAAAATGTAAATAAAAAAGGCATGGGCAAATAAAGCCTGTGGAAGTATAGTAAAAAAAAAAAAAAAAACAAGATTTTAATAATAAAAATGTTAACAACAAATTTATGCTATAAAACTTGCATTTCAGGTCGTCAAACGCGTTTATACCTATCTAACATAGACATATCTGTGTAATTAGAAAAATCAACTTAGTTTCAATATGATTTATCGCACAAATTCCAAAGACGTACTGGAAACAATTGGAATTATTAGACGCAACGTTTCTTAACCGAAACATTTACAATTTCCTCAATTATTAAGCGTTAATATAATTACGTTCTTAAAATACGTTGGTAAGATGTTAGATTATTATAGGAGTTAACTTTAATATCGACTATATTTTATTTTATTTTATAAAAAACTAATTATTTTCAATCAATGCCCCGCCATTAATTTAAGTTAATATATTAAATTAAAATTTGACGACTCGTTGACGCAGTGGTCTTAGCAATTGGCTGATGCACTATTTTTAACAGTTCGGGAGTTCGTGTTTGTGCGTTATGTGCGTTTCTGGACCGGCACAGGATTCACATCCTACTGGATGCCATTGAGTGGCGTTTATTATTTCATTTATTTATATAAAGAAGGGTAAAATATAAAATTACTTTGACGTGTTGATTTTTTTCTTATCAAAATCCTAAATAATTCAACATTTCTACTTTTTTTTAACCATAATAAACTTCAAAAGTGTCGGAGCAACATACATACTTTTGTGTCGTATTTTACCTATTACAGGTAAAGTTTCGCAAAAAAAAAACACCAAAAAAGAAATATCTGTTTATGTATCTCTAAACTGTAATTGAAAAAAAATCTTTTTTTTGATGATGTATCTTTTCAAAGAACACTAATTTTGTGTCTGGGTGCAGAAGTTTCGACCGGCAAAGATTAATTACTCTGTAGGTCAGTACAAATTATTTTATAACTATAGACAATGGTTAAGTCAAATAATTTTACGCTGAGTTGAAATTTTTATTATAATTTATTTACCTAATCACTCAGCAAAGGACCGTAATAAAATTACTACACCGAAATGCTACGAGGCAACTTGAATTTAATAATCTAATTAATGAAACAATATTACGATATAAACTCTTACCTGAAAATTATATAAACCGATAATTACAAAAAGCGAACAAAATAATTGTTTTTTGTTGTCTAACTGTGAATTACGAGTACTCTCCACTGTATCTAATAATTTCTTTCCAAATATGCAAGTCATAATATTTTATCTAAATCCAGCAACATTTAAATGATTATTTCGATTTAAATTTCGTTTTTATTATTGCTCTTGTTAATTGTTATAATATTTTATGATCTCGAAACTAGAGAGAATGTGTTATTTATCATTCTGTGTTGGAAAGTATTCTCAGTGACTTTTATTCTGTATCTGAAAGTAAACTGTGTGAGTGCGTTGTCGTCACTCGGTCAACAAGTATTTAGCGATACATGTTTCTAACCGAACATTACTAAATTACATAGTTTGTGTCATATATTAATATTTGTAGAAATAATTGTTTCCCGTCAGGGTGTGTCCTTGTAGGTCTCCCCACCGTGCCTTGGAGAGCACGTAAAGCCCTCGATCCCGGTTGTTATTATAGACACCTGATAACGATCGTTACTCATGGTAGGGAAATTGTCTGCCTTATATATAATTATTAGTAGAGCAGCGTGGTGTATTAGGCTCCAACCCTTCTTCTATATGGAGAAGAGGTTTTCGCTCAGTAGTGGGTTGTTTACAGGCTGATAGTGTACAGTATAGTACAATTTATCTTATATATATATGGACTTGCATATTGAAATAAGTTATCTATTTCAAACGTGCTTTAATCACTATTTATTCTACATATTCCTACTAACTTACTAAAGTTTGTAGGACGTATGGATAGATGTTCGTCGCTTTTTCATGTCTAACTACTGAATTGGAATTTGATGAAACTTTGTACATAGCCGAAAATTAAAAATTGCTACTTTTTTTCAAAGATTTCTCACTGGATCTGGAATTATACGGATAAAACCGTATGACATGATTTAATAAATAAATAATCTTCATATCCATTTTGAACCGGTTTTTGCATTGTCGCTTATAACAAATTTTCAGCTTATAAAATTACGACGTAAACAGATTTAAACACTTAAGAAAAATAAAAATGTTAAGTAGTACACTGACCGTATAAAATTGTGAAAGATACGAAATTATTTTCAAAATAAACTTTTTTATATCTCAAATTTATTAATGTTAAAAATCTCTTCCTTCATTTCGCTATTGTCAGAGCGGTCGTAGTCATAACTTTCCAGTAGTGGCACGCTTGAAGACCCGTCTCCATTCCTCCCTGACAGCTGCTTTTCGGGAGCACACATGCAGCGGGGTGGTAATGTTAAAAATACCAATCTTGAAAATATGTGTAATTTATGATACACAAAATAAATAATACAGCCATGATAGCCTATATCTATAAGAATATGATACCTATTAGGCTATTACTTATTTCGTCTCATACAAATAAGTTTATCAAATACTTTAAAGTAATTTCTCAGAAAAGATCTAAGATGAATTTCATGACGTCATCGTAAAATTCAACTTTTCCGGTATAATTTTCGCCTAAAAACAATAATATTTTATGTTTCTCAAGATTCAAATTCAAAATGTTTTTAGGGTTTTTTGTAAAGGATTTAAATGGAGTGCGCTGAATTGTTAAGTACTTATAGAGCCTTATTTATTACACTTTAGCTAAATTATTCATACTAAATGAGATAAAATCACAAATTGTTATCGGTGTCGCTACATTTTTAAATAAATTTAAAGAGCTAATAAGCGAGCCCTGTTCAATCGTGAGTTCGTCAGCATCGTCGAACGAGATTATATCGTTCAATAAAGTTTTTGATTTTAATTAAATGATAGGATATTAATTTAATACATATTAGTACTTAATACTTGAAATAAAAAAATAAATTCTATCGTGTGTGTATGTAAGTACGAAAAAAATTGATTGCGTTCAAACTAATATAGTTTTACGACTGCCATTTTTGTGTCTGTTATAATTATGTTTTCGACGATATCCCGTTATACAAAACTTGTAGTTTTGTTATTAAACACACACACACACACACACACACACACACACACACACACACACACACACACACACACATTTAATTATAAAGTAATTGTAATTTTATTATACACATACATTTTATTACACATTTTATTAGACATATTTTTTTTTACATTTCTTAAAGTTAGTGTTACTATAACGTTTTATTTATACGTAGTCTTAATGACTACGAATTCAACAAAAAATTCAAACTAAGAATTCAAAAATGAAAATATTTACGGGACATTCTTTAATAAATCTTCTTTCTAACAAAAAATAATAAATGAATTCGGACTACGCGTTAATGAATTACAACTAAGTCCACATTTTGACTTTAATCCCCTCTCCCGAAAAAACCATAAGCAAATTTCGGTATTAAAAGTACCCAGTGACTTAACTCGTTGTATGAACTCAGTTCAAGCCAAGCTTTATTCAGATGCATTCAATAGTTTTGACTTGATCCGCGGCCAAGATACAGACAGAGAAAATTGAAAAAAAAAAAACATTTTTGGCTTCAGTGACGAAATATGTATAGTGAAAAATATTTTTCATTTATAAATACTGTTCATCAAGATTATAACAGCGGGAGTCTAGTTTGTGTATATAACAAATGATATCATATTAAATTGTATATGTTAGTAGTCATAGATTACCGTGGTCAATAATTGTTTAAGGTGAAATGGCAAAGCTTTTTTTATTTTATTAGCTCAACAGGATCCCTATCCTACAACTTTACTCTTTGTACCTATCATTTATAAAAAATAAAATTTGTAGAATTGAAACAAAATATTAACTGCTAAGATGAATCAATGTTGATTATTTTCACTACTGGCTGCTATAAAATATTTACAATAAGTAATTCAATATTATTCGTAAATACAAAAATATATGATATAATATTATGAAATAGTAATTTTTAAAACTTTTTTTTTTTATTTGTTTCTAAAACTTTTGGACTCATGTTCAACAGCGAATATGTGGAAACTCACGCAAGTTTGATGCTTGTCAATAAAATAACACGAAGTTGTTTGCGTTAGTAGTAAGTACAACCAGTTAAATATTCTGTTTGCAAAATTTGTGGTTGAGTTACAAGAAACTTATTAAGCAGTTAATTGCGAATTAAAACAAGTTTCAATATAAAATAAGGTTATCGTCGCTTATTAGCGTCACCATTATTAGATCCTTATTAATTGGTCTCAAAACTTGACGGCTAAATTAAACAACAAGATGATTTGTTGTATAAATATTTGAAAGTCATAAGAACGACAGACACTAAAAAGAGAAAACAGATAAAAAATTTGCTTGAGCAAATATAACATGCATTTCGCATTAACGGGCCGGTTCTTCGGAATAACATCGATCTTGATCGAGAAACCGAATGGTGCGCGCTGTTAAATCAGCACCTCACGAGGTGACCACTAACACCTGCTCGTCGATTTTATCACTTTTCTGTCTTTAAGAAGCAGACCATTTCATCACCTACTCAATATTACATCACAATGAGTATAACATTTAATTACAATTACCTCGATTTATTTATTTTTGAATACATATATTATTTAACTTAATACGCTATTGGATATTTAGAGCTGACAAGGTTAAATAAATATTTAATGTATGTAAAAATACATGCTTCATTTTGTTATCAATAGCACTTACTGTTCGATTTTAAACAAACAGTCATTGTTTTATGCCACCATTGTTTATCAATTGTCGTAGAAAACCTGTATAATTGAATAATTTTATAATTTCGTTCACGCATCTTCTTACCTGATTCCTGCGCATTTTGCAAGTGATGTATGTGGTGTAGGTGAGCATAATAATGGTGGTGGTGCAGGATGCATTCCAAATCGGTGCAATTCAACATTGTGACGGGGCGCCGGCCGGGCCGGCAGCCGTCTGTTCACTCACGCTCGCTGCACACTTTCACAAAACTATTTCACTGCCACTTTAATACGTATCGTTGTCACATCGCGTTATCTCCTTGGACACGAATATCGGACTGACGCACATGGATCAAGTCTGCTAAAGACGGTGCCTGCCGATCAGTCTGTCACTGCGACGATTGTCGCCCACAACACTATAGAGGCATCGTTTTCTGTCTACAATCTATTTACTTATAACGATGAGATAACACATCACTTAGAATTCCGTCCCGTGTTTAAAGTATCACAAAGTATCTATAGAACGATAAATGATAATACGCAAGTTAGGTTGGCTGCAGAGAGCAATGCGTGCGCGCAACACTTGTAACGCGCGATTGTACACTGAATGCGACGTTCGAACGGCTACCACCACTCCCGGTCTCCCGACCTCGACTGCAGTCCACATTTGATGAAAACCTGGCTCCATATCATACCACCTAAGCCTCGTGTAGAGGGTAATGCAACGTCCAACGTTCGACATTCATTATCATCTTCACATGGAAGTGGGTTTCGTTTTACGTACACGGTCTAATCAGCATGACCTACAATCTAATTAAATTTATTCTGCTGGCACAATTGGACATTCAAATGAATATAATTATATATAATTCAAAGATAACAAACAATAAGTAAGAAAACAATATACAAAATTACAAATCATTTAGCAAATAGAATGGTAAAATTGTTCAATACAGTTACATAAATTCCAATCCAGTTGGAGCCATATAGTAGAAAAATAGTTTTAAAAAAGTGGAAAAATAACAAATATCCGTAATGCAGGTTCCAAGGTCAAGGTACTTGCTTACCCTGAGTGCTGTACCTGCAGACGAACTTTCAAGCGAGCGGCGCTTGTCAACAGTTAAAAACATACTTGTACGCTTGCATACACGTAGTAACACTATCGTGTTTCAAATTAATAATTTCACTATTATTATAATACATATCTTAGTTTTCCTCATTATATATTAAGAAACATTTCTTATCTTTCAGGGATATTAGCTATAAACTTTTTATTCATTTATTAATTTTCTTAAATAGTTTGAATTTATATGTGTATAAGGAAATTAAAACACAATTATTTACCTTAAGGCTATCGTCGGAAACGTTAACTTACGACCTTACGAATTTCACACGACTTCATTATATTATAAGATACGTGCACTATTTTTGTTAGTCTCATAATGTCTTTGATTGGTAACTCCATTTATGCAAGTGTTGACGGAAATGTAACTAACGCTGTAATGTTAATAGGATTCAATACCTTTGTGCACGCCGCGTATTGTCCTCGTGAACACGATCGTATACAATTAGTACTCATGAAGCACGAAGGCATCTAACGTGGAATGCATCGACTCAAACTAGACAGCTAATCCGCTATGATTTTACAATAGTAAATCAAATAACGGCTAATTGTAAATATGAGTTTTTCGACGTTTAAAAATAAATAATTGAATTGATTTTTTCATAAAATTGAAAAAAATATTTATATTATTATGAGCAACTAATGAAAACTGGATGCTTTAGGACGAGGAGTTATATATTTCGCTATATTTAAGATAGAAGAGTATCAGCGTGTTCGCTGTCGCGTGTGCGTGTGTGTAAAGTAACGTTTATAGCATATAAGCTTCTTGAATATATAGAATAAGTAACGAAAATATATTTAATTGATAACTGGTAAGAATAACTTGTTAAATCAAAAAATAATTTTAAAAGAAAATGATTTAATAATTTCAGCCAAAATATTTTAGTTTGAAGTTAATTATCAATAACAACATTATACTAACAGTAGTTTATGTTAATTCTTCTAATAATTAATTGTTTAAAAAAATGTATGTTTATTGGACAATTTATTTAATTACACATACTATAATTATAACACACGTAACTATAGACTACAAATATTAAAAATATATAAGAAATATTTTACTAGAAGTTTATATATACGATATGCGCACAAAACGTATTATATTTGACCCATAATCATTTTTAACTAACTTAAATAAGAATTAACTACCAGAGACACTTTATAATCAGAGTTCGTCAATGCTAAATTTAAGACCAACTTTAAATTCAACTCGTGAAACTCGGGTACAAAAAGTGGAGACGGAAAAATTTTAAAGGAAAAATAAAATTCGTCTATGAAGCAATCAAGTGTGTGAATGTCTTACTTGCTGTTCGTAGTTACCGCTGATACATACTGTCATGGTGATTAAAAGTTTTTTTTTTTTCAATTTTTATTTTAATATCAGACATGTAACAGTTATTTCTCAAAAAATGATTATGCTCTTTTCGATGATAAAAAATACTTTGCTATTACGTATGACACGTTTTATCAACCGGAAAGCGGATAGTTTTTGAAATAGTTTTCAGAAAACTTTAAACTCAAAATTAAAACAACTACAAAAAATGTTACATACAATTAATTACTACGTACATACATAAGTTAATTATTATTTGATGTCATCATCACCATATCAGTCATTGGATGTCCATTGCTGAACGTAGGCCTCTCCATCGACGTTCTGCCGTGTCAGCGAGTCCCACATACCCATCGCCTCCGGGTGGCGGGATGCGTAAATGCATTTCCCAGCGTAAAAAAAGGCCTCTCCATCGACTTCCAGAGCGACCGGTACAAAGCAGATTCTATCCTACGGCTTCCAGCGACTCTCCGCAAGTCGTCTGTCCATCTTGCATAGTGCATCGGCCGTCAGTTCTTCGAGCTATGTGCCCTGCCCACTGCCACTTCAACTTGTAAATCCTTTGGGCTATGTCGGCAACCTTCATTCCTCTGGCGTATCTCATCAATTTCAATTCGATCTCGCAGAGAAATACCGAGCATAGTCCTCTCAATTGCACTCTGTACAACTTGGAGCTTGTTTAAAAGGCTCATAGTCATAGTTAGCACCACCACGCTTCTGTTCCAGGCGTCCAGGCTTTAAGTACCGGTGTTCCAACTGCTTCCAGAAGCTCTGATGTAACACTGTCTTCGCCGGGTGCCTTATAGATTTTAAACTGTCCCAGAGCGATATTAATCTCGTGCAAGCTGATATTCGGGACATCTTCGGAATAATGTCGGGTCGCTCTGCTCTTGGATCTTTAGCCGAACTACGAATAGGTTGGTTGACCGACGTATTTGATGTATTACAAAATAATAGCCTGTAAAATTGCAGAATACGTTAACAGTTTAAAAAAGACATCTTTAGCTAAAATTGCATATGTAGCTTTTGAATTTTAAATAAAGACTCATATAATAGTCGCATACAGATATAATATGTTTTTATATATGTCCAAATTCATTACATTGTTCTTTTATTCTCCTTCATCAAGAGAAAAAATATAGAAGTATCATCACCTAAATGATAAAAATTTGATATGTCATCTTCATAGGTAGTGTTATGCTCTACAGTGCGCGACGCGTAATACTCATAAGCATTACAATAGCAGAATTTTAAAACAATACTCTCTACCATTACAACTGATGTTTGATGATACTAGACGAGCTACCTAATGTTTAATTTACACGTTTTAATAGACTAACTCGTGTCTATAGGTACTAATATAAAAAGGAAATGAGTATATCTGTTTATAGGTCGTACAAATCATAGAATCGTTTGTTATACAATAATATTTTTTTATTTTAGTAGTCATTTATTGATAAAAGATGATAGAACGTGACGTGCCAGTAATATTTGTTTTCATCTTTAATTTTGATTTATGGTTTCGACTAGAGATGCCATGAACAGTGGTTCGGCCGAGTACCGAATACCGAATATTCGGCTACGCTCTTGGCCGAAGCGCCGAATATTCGGCGACCGAATGTTCGGCAAGAGATGCCTACATTTCGTGCGTGACATGTTACGGATTTTCTCATTGTGATGTGTGCGTTCATTATTAGTTATTACATCATTTTGTGTTATTTATAGTTCTTACTTACTTTTTACTACTAAAAGATATGAGGAAGCGGATAAAAGTTCTGTGGCAAATGAGATTGATTTTTATTTGAAAACTGCTCGCTTAAATCGGACTGTGGACTCTTACAAATGGTGGTTAGCAAAAGGAAAACCGTATGCCAATGCTTACAAAAGTCGCTAAAGTTTGTCTATCGTCTCCTAGTAGTCCGGTCAAAATACAAAAATTCGCATAGAGCCGAAAATTTAAAAAGTTACCAAAAACGCGCTAAGCTTACTAACTACCTCTCAGGTGGCGTGGAAGCATCTGCATTTTATGAAGAATACAACTTTTCCAACGTTTTCAAAAACGGTGACGTTTAGGAGAAAAATTGTAGAGTTAATTTTTATAGATAATTGCATAAACTACAATTTTGTCTGACCTATTTTTATCAAAAGACTTACCGTTTGGCTAAAAAAAACGCAAAAAAACTATATTTGCGAACTTTGACCTGGAATAAATTATTTTACAAGTGTGGGATCGATGGGGGCCGATCGATTTTTCGGGCTAACTTGACCGGACTATGGCAGAAGTGTACACAGTGAGAGACTATTTTCAGGAGCGGGTATTATTTATGAAGAAAGGAACAATCGTTTGCTATAAACAAATGCTGAAAAAATTGTTTTCATTCATCACAACTTGCCACTGAGAGATTTCCAGTATTAATATAAATTTTTTCATTAAAACTGAAACAACTGCTATTATTTCTTAGATACTTGTTTCATATATTTGCTATTGCTACAATGTAATATAATATGTACATCATAAACCTACAGCCTTTTCAATCTTCTGAATGAATGTCTAACGTATCAACAAAAAAGTCAACAATCAAATCGTTTAATAATTTTAATTAAAAATAACAAATATTTCAAATAATTTATTAAACTGAAATGTGTAATTTTAAACATATTAAACATTACAAAAAATGTTGGCAACTACCAGTTTTACCGGAGTATATTCGATTAATTACGTGATTGTTTCAGTGGTCGTTAAATGCGTTGTGGAAATCCTCACGCATCAACACGCAGGTGCGGCTCGACTCCATTTATGGTGTTTCAATTAAATCGCTTTTGACCGAAGGAGGCGGTCGTTAAACTCGAACACAGCCATAGTTGACTAGAAAGGGTTGAAATCGCGTTTGACACATATCTGTCTCCGTGTTAAAGACAATTAATGCTATATTATTTAATTCGAACTGAAAAATATATTATTTATATATATAGTAAACATATTTGTACCTTATTGTCTATTCTGCATGTATTTTTACTAATTTAGCAGTTTGTTTTGAATGACAAAAGTACAAAATTATAAATACGAGTATAATAAAAATGTAAATCGACTGTCCCTACGTACAGTATCGAAACTGAAAATTTGCGATTTTTTTTTTGCACTAAGAAACTCCTTTTTATATATGTTTTCATACAAAAAAAGAGAATAAGCAAAAAAATACATATTAAACCACATTTTTCATGAGTATAATACCGATACTTAACAAATAAATGACAATTTTGTACACAATATTAACTTAAAAGTGCTCTCCTGTAAAGTACTTTTTTTCAGTTTCGATAGTATACGTAGGGACAGTCGAAATACAAATAATCAATTTTATAAATTATATATAGTAATTTAATTATACGCTATTGTATACATATCTATAATTTTGCTTTGTATCTCTAAAGTATTACGTGTGTGCAATTAGAATATTAATTAATATCACATTTAAGTAATAATTTTAACCAAAGACTTTAAATAGAGATTTAAAAAAAACAATTACATAACATGTGTATAGGTGTTACAAAGTAATAAATAATATAATGAATTGAACTGAATTGAATCTTTGATAATCTCTTGAGAAGGGTTGAAGCTTAATCCATCACGCTACTCCACTGCAGGTTAGCGGACGGTTTTCTTTATCATGAGTAGGTATCTACCGATCGCTATCGGGTGTTTATGACAAAGATAGATACAGATGGCGTTACTTGCTCTACGAGGCACGGTGGGGAGACCCACAGGGATAAACACCTAGACAAGAAATAAAAATTTGTTTAAATACAAATATCTGCCCCGAGCGGGAATCGAACCCGAGACCACTGACTTTAAGGCGACTACTCGCGCCATTACACCAGATCGGTTTAATATAATGAAGGTGAATTGAAAAAGTTTAACTTGCAGATTGAGGAGGGTTTTCTAAGTCGTTGCCCCTTACAGTATCTAATGCACAACCAGTACAAACATGACTGACATGGTGAATTTAGTATTTTTTTCATTAGAGCAGTCTTATTATTTAATTTCCAAATCTAAGAACGAAGAGGTATTCCTAAGATTACTTAAAGCTATTCCTATTAAGATTTTTTTTCAGCTTTAAGTATATTTATTTAAATGGAAAAAAACCTGGATGTCTTTATTATTAATTAATGAATCCGACCGATTTCGGCCATGGCGACCACTTCGACCCCTTATAAGTCATGGCGCTGATGCGCCCGGAGATGGCTTATATAGCCAATTTTCGCAGCAAACTCCCTTGCACAAAGTGGGCAAGTGAGCTTACCACTCTCATAATTATAGTGAATGGCGGCGAGTGGACGGGCTTTGAGATCTTCGCGCTTGGCGTCGAGGACAGCTAAGCGCTGTTCCTCAAATTCGCGAATTCGCTTATTCACAATCTCGCGCCATTCCGGTCGCTGTGCTGCCAAACTCTCCCAGCGAGAGGGCTTTATATTGCATCTTTTCATGTGACGCTTCAGAACATCTTTATATCTGAGGAGTTGTCCGCCATGCTTTCGCTTGCCCTCCTCCAGCTCACAGTAAAAGATGCGCTTCGCCACTCTCTCCTCCGCCATCCGTGATACGTGACCGCACCACCGAAGTTGCCGACGCATCAAATACGCCTCAATGCCACCGACATTGGCGCGTCTTAGAACTTCGGTATTACGTATCCGATCGGACCATCTGATCTTCATGATGGTGCGCAGGCATTTTAGGTGGAATCGATCGAGAGTGCGTATATGGCGACGATACACACACCAGGCCTCGGAAGAATAGAGAAGGTTTGGCAGCACGATCGCCATGTAAACCGAGATCTTAGTAGGCAGCTTAAGGTCGTGCAAGCAGAAGACCTTGGAACACAGCTTTCCAAATGCTGCAGCTGCAGCACTTATCCTGCTGTTGATCTCGGCATCAAGGTCACACTTAGCTGTTATAGTGCTCCCCAGATAACGAAATTTATCAACCTGTTTCAGCACGTCCTCACCAAGCTTAATGGTCAGTGTCTCACGACCATGGATGTCTAGGGACATCACTTCCGTCTTTTTGACACTGATCTTTAGGCCGAATTTGCAACATGCTTGGTGGAAAGCAGACATCAGCTGTTGCAGGCCATCTGGGGATTCTGCCAAGAAGCACAAGTCATCAGCATACATGATCTCTGTGATCAATGTATACGAGACCTTGTTGCGCGCCTTAAGTCTGGCCAAGTTGAAAAGACTGCCATCGGTGCGAAAACGAATGCGAACTCCTTCAGAAACAGTCTGTAGGACCTCCTTGACTACTACTGCAAAGTATATAGCAAACAGTGTGGGTGCTAGGACGCACCCTTGCTTTACCCCACAGGTAACGGGGAAAAAGTCGGACTGTTCGCCATCTACGGAGACGCAGCACTGCATATTGTCATGCAGGAGTCGCAGAAGTCTCACAAACTTTTCTGTGCATCCTAGCTTTCCGAGTACCATCCAGAGAGCTTCGCGAGGCACACTGTCGAATGCTTTCTCCAAGTCAACAAAGCAGAGGTACAGCTGACGTCCCTGTTCTCTGCTTTTCTCCTGAAGTTGACGCACCGAGAAAATAGCTTCACATGCGCCTCGGTTAGGTCGGAAGCCAAACTGGGTTTCAGGCAGGATCCTTTCTGATAGGTCACTTAGGCGGTTCAATAAAACTCTTGCAAAGACCTTTCCAGGAGCTGATAATAGTGAAATACCGCGATATGAATTACAGTCGGATCGGTCACCCCTGTTCTTGTAGAGGGCCCTAATACGAGACAATTTAAAATCGTCTGGGACTCGCTCATCCTCCCACATTCGAACAAATAGTTTCCACACCGACGTGTGCAAATCCCTACCGCCGTATTTCAATAGCTCGCTTGGTATATGGTCAATGCCAACTGCCCGCTTGTTTTTCTGCTGTCTGATGGCAGTGACAACCTCGTCGAGCGTCAGTGGCTCATCCAGCGCGATAGATAAAGGGAGTTGAGGCATTAAACTGATGTTTTGTAGATCGGCTGATCGATCAACGTTGAGCAGAGTGTTGAAGTGTTCAGCCCAACGTTTTAGTACTTCCTCCTTGCTAGTGAAGAGGTGTGAACTGTCTAAAGACCTCAGAGGTACTTTTGCTCGGTAGGAAATTCCAATCAGCTTTCGCACCTCGCAATAAAACTCCCGAAGCTGATTAGTGTCAGCAAGCCACTGCATTTGACAAGCTTTGTCCTGCCACCACTTATCTTTTATCTGACGAGACAGCTTGCGCAATTTTTGGTCACTCGCTTTGACCGCCGCAATACTACCGCCTCTTCTACTGTGCTGTCGCAAGAGCTCTCGATTTTTGCCGAATGCTGCTCTGAGAGCCTCATTGTTGTCATCGAACCAGTCTTCGCTACGCCTGTCTTTTGTCCCCAATGTAGCTGAAGCGGTTTCCATAATGTGACTAGACAAAGCTCTCCAAGCAGCACCGACATCATCCGTCTCATTTGCAGGCAACAGCTTTCCCGATAAGGCTTCGGCATATTCCATTCTAGCCTCGTGATACTTTAGCCTATCCACGTTTAAACACGCAGGCTTTTTCTCCATGGATCTACGAGGCCGGCGGAGGCGGAGTCTTAGCTTAGTGACAATGAGTCGATGGTCAGTCCAACAGTGCGCACCTCTCATAACGCGGGTGACTTGCACTTGACTGATGTCTCGTTGCCGTATGATAGCGTAGTCTATCAAATGCCAGTGTTTAGACCGCGGGTGCTTCCACGTTGTCTTGTGCTTGGCGGCAAACCGGAACATAGTGTTCGATATCGCAAGGTCGTATTGAGCACAAAGACTGAGCAACAACTGACCGTTGCTGTTCATGTTGCCGACTCCGTGTCTACCCAGAACTCCAGGCCAAGCCTCATAGTCCCGGCCAACTCTGGCATTGAAATCGCCTAGCAGTAATATCTGCTCTTCGCTATTGATGTTGTTAAGGCATTGAGATAATTCCTCATAGAATTTGTCCTTGATGTTATCAGACTTGTCCAACGTTGGGGCATAAACACTGATGACATTAAGGTAGTTGTTCGAGTCCAGGTGTAGGCGCAGTGTGGTAACGCGGTCCGAGATGTGCACAGGACATTCATGGAATCGCTTTGCTAATTGAGTTTTGACGGCAAATCCTACCCCAGACCTACGAGGTTCGGGTGAAGGGGTACCTTTCCAGAAGAAAGTGTAACCACCTCCAACTTCCACCAGCTCTCCTTCATCAGCGAGATGTGTTTCGCTGAGTGCAGCCACATCCACATTATAGCGATGAAGTTCCCGAGCTACTATAGCGGTTTTGCGCTCGGGGCAGGCGTTGCCATCTCGATCAATCAGCGTTCTTACATTCCACGCGCCAAATGTCATGATAGGTAGTTTCATGATAGTTTTATTCTTTTTGATATGTCGACCACGAATTAGATTGATGCAGTGGTAGCCGCGGTTACTACCACCTTCCGGGACGGGACGAGCATTTTTATACATAATATTATTAATACTAAAATTCTCCACGATAGCTAAATTAACATTCTAAAAAAAAAAGATATCTTAATTTGTTTTTAATAGACTAAATATTAAATTAATAAGCAGATTTTAATACAATTTAGCATTGAAAACCTAAATTAACCTTTTTTTTAACGCTGGGAAATGCATTTACGCATCCCGCCGCGGAGGGGCGGCAGGTATGTGGGACTCACTGGCACGCATAACGTGTCAGAATACCCGCTAAAACCCAGCAGTGCCCTCATCGTCGTAATGGGGCGCCACGGGATCGCTCGCGCATGCAACCGTGACGCCCCGACAAAACCTAAATTAACCTACGATGACATACGTTAAAATTTACGCTACTGCTTATTGTGCAGCAGCCATAAATTTTATATGTACGATATTTAAAATTAGCATCGCCTCGTATAAGAATACGACTTCTATATGTACCTACATAAATAATAATTTCAAAACAAAATTCAAAACATAAATATACAAAAAAACTATAATAACATAATTATAAAATCTACTGCGTCATTATAATCATACAATCTACATTTAAAAAAAAAAGCAAAGAACGTATCATACATGGGCCGTGTTCCAAAATACACTGTGAGCACTGTGAGATGTGACGTCATTTCAGTTTACCGCGAAACCGTTCCTTTTTAGTTTGCTGTGCTGTGCTATACTGGTTGAGGTTTGAGATATCTTTATTCCCATAAGAATTCACATTCACTTACATGAGAATACTATTCACTAATTGTTACAAATAAATTCGATTCATACGTTGAGTACATTGGACAGAAAATTAGTATTATATACATATACTGTTTAAAACAGAACGTAGTCCAGTGTTATCATCCTCATTTTTTGACTTTTTTTTTCAAATGTAAATATTTATTATGTACGCTATTCACACTTACACTTCTATTCAACAAGAAAAAATATTTTAATATTGTTGACATTTTTGAATAACAATCATTCGCGCTGATATATTTTTTAATCACGTGATCACGGTACTGAGAGCGCCTTACCTCGAAAACGCCAGTTCGTTATATATATCTCTATGGTACCTACTGCGGCAGCGTGCTGGCAGTCTATAACGGAACGAGTTTTCACTGATGACAGCACTGAGCAGTGCTCGCAGTGTATTTCGGAACACGGCAATGATTACCTACTACAATGAACTATACCGTAAACAAACCATACGACATACCATAATACAGATATATCAACCGTATCTGCATCTGTCTCAGCTCGTTGATTTATAATTATGTGGGTTTCATTGCAATAAAATTTAACGACTTTTTAAACAAATTCACATTTAGATGAATCCAATAAAAATAAAAGTTGAAACTATACGCGAATTTCTTTTGCGTCGCCACAAAAACGAGTTTATGAACAGGTTCGTTCACTACAAAATTATGTCGATAAAACAACGCCTTAAGCAAAATAAAGCGTTACGGTAAAATAATAATAAAAAAACAGGCTATCGTATCGGATGATTTATTAGCTGTAAAAAACATAAACTACATGATACCCTTACTTGTTCATCTTTACGTAATTCATATCCACGACAAATGCATTTATTTGTTGCGAGTTTCTCAGATATCCAAAAACAACGCATAACATTTGCAATTTCAAACTGGTCACCTTCAAAACTGCCGCAGTCATTCTTAGATATGGCGACTGACTCTTCAAGTTTTTACTACTCTTTGTTGATGCCGACTCGAAATACCTCCGTATTGTAGAGACCGACGCACAACGATACTCGCTCGAATTCTTCTTGTTAAAATATACGAGCGGTTCTCATAACGTTTATTGTTACACATGAACTAGTGATCACGAGTAGCTTTGATTTAATTATTTATTTATTTGTAATAGAACTACCAACAAATGGTGATGATTGATAAAATTTCAGTATAGGTACTGTGTATACCTACCGTTTATACCTGCACTATCCATCCAAATTCCATTAAAAAATCTACCCAATTGTCGCGAAAGCATAAGAAACAGATAGACAGGTATATTTATGGTATACCAATGATCTGTGGGACATTTCACATTTGAGTTAAATTAATTAGTACTATAATTGATATCCTTGCTCCGTACTTAGCTTTAACTTTTAACAATGCTATTAAAGTGGGTTCTTTTCCAGATTTGCTAAAATATAGTAAAGTTTTACCAATTTTTAAAAAGGGACATCGTAGTGATCCCAGTAATTATAGACCCATTTTAGTCTTACCGTCCTTAAGTAAAATTTTTGAAAAAATTATACTATATCAACTTCTTTTCCATTTTAATGTTAATTGAATATTTCACAGTGAACAATATGGTTTCACTAGAGGTCGCTCTACGATGATGCTGACAGATGTTGGTGTGGCACTTCTCAAACATATATATGATGCTTGGGAGAGGTCACACAATGCTATTGGTGTATTTTGTGACTTACTCGTATCAAAGGCATTTGATTGCGTGGACCACGGGATTTTATTAAGTAAACTAGAATATTACGGTGTTAATGGTAAAGCTCTTAATCTCATTGTTTCATATCTAATAATCTATCTAATAGAATTCTAATAGAATCTATCTAATAGAAAAATATGCGTTCTACAAGGATCGATTCTAGGTCCTTTTCTTTTTTAATATATATAACTGTTCTGCCATTTTATGTTAAGGATATTTGTGATATAATGCTATTTGCTGATGACACATCGCTTATATTAATTTAAAGTTGATAAGAAAAAAGTGAATTATGATGACGTGAACAGTTCTTTGTTTCGAATTCAAGATTGGTTTAAAACAACCTCGTTTTGAACGCCAAAAAAAAAACCAAGTGCGTTTTATTTTCGTTGCCAAATGTTAAGATTTTTATTATATAGATGAGAATGTATAAAATAAAATATATAGTGTTTAAAGTAGAATAGTGAATTGGGGAATATTTATGATTTTTAAATTACGGCGCTTGACAATAAAATAATAAACGTAATTTTAAGTTGTCTAGCACTTAAGTATATAATTGTCAAAGAATTTCTGTATTGGAATTGCATAATGTGAATAAATGTTCACAAATAAATCACGCCTTTATAGACATTGCCTAAGTTTCTCTAAAATCCGCGCTAACTAGTGATGCGCTTACGCAGAATACAAAAGTAAATAGAAAGTACGGCTGTATAAGAAAATTTTAGCGATCATACATGTTTTTTTTTATTTATATAATAAATAATATAAGAAAATATGAATGTCAGAAACATAAAAAACTATGACATTTCCTTTTATAGTAAACTTCAAATTAATATGTAGAAAGCTTTGGGGGGAGTGAGCTTTGCGAAGGCTCACGTCGGGGTCACCAGTTTGGGGGAATGAGGAACAGAGTGTAAAGTTCCTCATCCACTATTGAAAAGGTAGGCTTTTCCGACCAGACATGTGTTGCGTCTGGTGGGCTACTGCCCCTGCGACGGTTGTTGTCGGGTTCTCATATATATCTTCAATCGCTTGGATAACATTGATAGCGCGATTTAGGATACGTCAGTTTTCAATTCGTATGTGGCGAGATAGATGTCGCTACAGCTTCATATATTTTATTATTAGAAAATAATCGCGTCAACTAATCGAACAGCGAATTCATTTAAATTATATAAGAATAAGTAAAAAAAATTAAATGTAATATATGCCACGGATAGGTATGAAAAATCTGTATATGTGGTGATGGGCACAAACGTCACAAAACCCTGCCGCAACACACTGTGCTCGCTAACCCGCCTGTCAAGAGTGGCGAGTATTAGCAACACTCCCCCCAAAATGACCAGCAATACATATTCTAGGTAGGTGCTCTAGCAGTGGACATCCAATGGCTGATATGATTTAACGGATAGCCCTTTTCAGTAGAATTAAATTAGCATTGATATTAGCCGCATTGCCCCACAGCAAAATGTCATAAGACATTATACTATGAAAGTAGCTGAAATACACCAATTTAACTGTATCGACGTTCTTTAGTGAACGTATACTTTTAACCGCGTCTACTGCAGAATTCACTCTAATATATCATTAATGTGTAAAAGTTAGCTAGAATTAGAACACTATCAGTTATCACTAACTGCCCGACGTTAGACCAGTTCATATGAGAGAATCTGACATAGTAGGGTGCCATAATAGAGGTCATAATGATTGAAAGGCCGGCAACGCACCTCCTTATTCTCTGATGTAGCGAGTGTCTAATGTCTTTGGATGTCGCTTTGACTTACCACCACGCGAACCGACTGTCCGTTTGCCACCTCTTCCATAAATAAATAAAAAGAAAAAGAGGTTGATGTCATAATGTGAAATTCTTACTTGCTCGTTTTGCAAATTAATTTATTTTAATGTTGTCTCGTCCAAGTAACTATTGAACTTGATGTCGCTCGAAAAGTCAACCTCAAAGGTTATAGAATATGGATTTGACATATTAAGTGTCAAATAATGAATGCACAGATGTGTCAACAGGTGTTAAAATCAAGGAATTTATATACAAACTGGAATGCTCACGTGCACTCAAAAAACGTTCCTATGGCCGGGATTGCATCTCTTTCTACCATGGATTCAAGGCAACTCTCGTAAGAAAGAGACAAAATACCAGTACTCAACGAAATGCTCGGAACGATTTTTCTCTTTACATGTTATAAGCCAATGTCAACCTTATGTTAAATAATTCAAGGTGCATATTTGAATACACAATTTTATTAAGTAAGCGTTCCAGTTATGATATAAATTCCTTGGTTAAAATGAACGAGATTTAGTCTATCTTGCTACAGAAATTTTTCAAAAATTTCAGAACTCTAATCGTAAATCGACGTGCCAACATCCCTCTTTCCTAAGCTCTCTTCTTATCTCCTTCATACTTTCAACCAGTAAACATACATATAAAAAAATATTACACATTTTAAAAGCTATTTAAATAATAATTATAATAAATTTAAAATCTAACGAGTGATTAGCGATATAACTTGACCTTGTTCTGGATTAATATTCTTATTAGTTGAAGATCGAGATGGTAGTATATAATGATATGTTGCTAAGCTTGTGTATTAAGCTGCGATTTAGCCTTGACATAAAAACATCGATAATATGTGAAACATAATATACTGCTAAATAAAATATTTAACGTTTTGATTTAAGAAAGCAGCTAATAGACTATAAATGTTGATAATTACAGAAACAGCTTAAAGTCAAATATAATTTTTAAAAGTCGTATGCTAAACTATATTATAAAATAGATAGACCAGGGATGAATGAAGCCTACGTAAACGGTAAAAAATGAAAAAAAAAGTAGGATCAAACCTATTGGAAAAGGAGGAGAATATAACAAAAATGAAAGGAAAAATAATTTACGGGCGATCTGAAGTCGGAAAGTGGAAGGCGAGTTAAGGGTAAAAAGCGGTTTATCTCGATTTCCAGCAAAACTACAAGTCCCATGGAAAAAAGTTAAATGGAAAAGTTGTAGGTAATAAAAAGATCTACAACCCTTCAACTTCCCGACCTCAGAAAATTATTTTTATTATTGTAAATTATTTTTCCTTTCATTTTTGTTATATTCTCTTCCTTTTCCAATGGGTTTCATCCTACTTTTTTTTTTTTTTTTGGTTTGAAACATTATCGACCCTGGTCTATGAAATCTATAACTAAAATATTAATTTACTAATGGGTGACACAAAAACGATCTAAATAAATGTGTCTGAAACAATAAATACAAAATTTTATATATTAGATTTTTTTTATATATGTTAGTTGGATAGGCAAACTGGCAGACGTTCCACCTGATGGTAAGTGGTCGACGTCGGCCATGAACATAAACTAGTTTACCTGGAACTAGCCCAGCCAACTCATTTATGTGTTGCCTATCCTGAGACATATGATGTTAAGTCTCGGTGCCAGTAATTACACTGCCTGTCTTGCCCTTCTTTCCGAAACACAGCAAAGCTGTTTCACGGAAGAAATAAGCAAGATGGTGGTACCCATGCAGCCGGGAGCGCGGCACAGCGCATCCCTCCCACCGGTAAAGATAGTTATAGGTACACCGGTATAGATAAGTTTTCATTATAAGGCTCGTTGCACCGTGTGCCTGTCATGTTGCCAATGTTTCCAACATAGACAGGACTTGTCTGTCAGAAGTTAATATCAGTGATTATCAGTTGCCGCCGCCTTTGCACTTTGTTTAGTATGTTTTCTTTTTCTTCTTTCGTATACTTCTTCAGTATGAAAAAAAGTATAAATAAATAATTTACCTTCAAAATACATCGTTTACCACTTTTTAATTTTATAGTGACGTTACTATTTTTGAACTATTTTTGTCTGGATTTTTCTACAAAAGTTTCGTATTACAACAATTGTATACTAAGGGCAATTTCTAGCAATTTCTCGTAGAGCTCCTGGTTTTCGAGATACTTCAACTAAAATCGGTAAAACTAAACTGAATTGCAGTTAATTATTAGGTTACATTACAGGCTGACATACGAATACCATACAAATTGGGTAAGCCGATTAACGTCAATGCCAGCACGGTAATTATTTCTTGAGTCTCGTAGTTTGTTTTCCTATTGTCTAACGACAACTTAGAGTCATGTAACTTTTCTATTATAAAGTTTAGGGATAAGATATCTTATAGTATGAGCTTATAGTTAAAATCTTTAATAAAATATACTTTATATTTAGGTCAGCTTCATAAACACACGGTAGATGTCCAACGTGAGCCGCTGTGCGGTAGATCCCGCAAGTCGTGTTTCATGTCATATTTCCCTGGAAAAGTCATGTTGGCGATGTTCTGTAAAAAAACCGAACTGATATGCTGTAGCCTCCTTTCGTGAAACTACTATACAATATAAATAATTATTGCTTCTTAAACTAAATACTAATACTATTAAAGACTTTAAGAAAAGTATATATATCACCATAACAATTGTATTTTCGAGTCATGACTGCAATTTGATTAATTTTCATTAGAAACTTAATTAAATTTGTACCGATATATTTAATAATATTAAAAAAATGAATGTTCTATGTGAAATAAAAACACTTAGTCTAATTTTTATGATATTCGTAAAGAACAAAGACAAAACGATTAAAAAATAAAATACCGTTTAGTTCGTAACAAACCAATGTTATCATTTTTATACTGACGTTTTAATTTTTTTCATAACCTTTTAACTAATTTACAAGACGAATATAATAAACACTTTCAGAAATTAGTAAAATAATACGATGCATAAAATAAGGTATACACACAACATATAGGTGATTACAAATTTTTATTTCAATAAAACTTCTTTATCGACGAATGTCAAAAAAATTTTTGAAAAAATCGTCACACTTTTCTGTCACATTCGACCGTTACGCGCCATGATATTTGGCAAAATTCAATAGCGATTTAAAAAAAATCTAATAAGAAGGACATATAAATTCAAGTGAAATTATAGTGAAAGTGAGAGTGAAACATGATTATGATTTTGTTACATATTTATTTTATGTTAACCTCACTTTCTGATTGTAAGTATCAGTAGATGTATATAAATCTATCATTGAAATTTAGCAAGTATTAATGACTGTTAATCTCAAATAAAAAAAAAAAAAAAATAATAATTTAAAAAAAACCATCAATTTAATAAAAATTTTAAGTAAAAAAAAATTATCACTAACAAATAGCGCCTTTTTAATAATTACGACTATGTTCTAATTAAGTTTTAAATATTAATTGCACTTTTTGTTAAAATGTAATTAGTAGAAAAATGATATGTCATAAAGAATTTTCACTTATTACGTGTGTACACTATTACACACACCTTTGTTCAAATAAATTATATTTAAAACAGCACAAAATCATTTCGTTATGAATAAACATTTCTCTAGTACTCTGTTGATGTTCAACGTAAATGCATTGCTCTCTACACTTTACCACGAATGTAGGATATAAATTGCAATGAGATAACTAATTGATTCACAGGCATTTTAGAACACAGCTGTGCGGGCATTTACTTTCTAGAGAAAGTCGAATGGTTTTACTGTCAAGTGACTAGAACGTACTGGCTAAAATAAAAATAAAATTTGTTTTAATTTATTTTAACAAAAAATAAATGCCACATTTCCTTACAATCTGGTTATCATGTAATTAAAATTATATGCAAAAACAAAATTATTGTATTTAAAACTTAAATAAAAAATATATAGAAAGAACTTGAAGAATGAGATGTGACAATTAGTTTATCAAAAAATATAATAAACATCTTGATTATCATTATGATGAGTATATTTTTGAGTATATATATCAACACAACCGACAAAACCGACTACGAAATGAAATCTCAAATCTCGCGAGATCTCGTCCATAATTTGCAAAGTTAAATCTTGACATAAATATTTATACTTGATTTTTCGAGATTAGAAGATGATAGATACCTTACTGCTGTGTTTTTAAACAATATTTTAAGAATAACAAATTTATACTTAATCCTTACAAGATTATAAAGTGTCGAGAGGCTTATTAAGGAGAGCCGACAAAAAGGTTTTAAGACTGAAAATATATATGCATGACCTAAAATGTGATGCCTTTTTTGTAAAATACTACATACAACAAATATTTTATACTTTACCAAAAAATACCGAATATCGCGTTTGCTTATGATCTCGTCTCCGTCTAAGGCCTCGTTGAAATTGTAGTCTCTTAAGTCAACGTTTTAACCTTTAATATATACTTTAATATAATATCTATAACATAAAAACCTTCGATATCATGTGCTTATAACGAATGATATACATAAAATAAGGCTAACTCTTAAGATGTTTTCTTTTTAGTTTATATTCTTTGTAAGAATATTTGATTGATAAAACATCGGGATCTCGTTACAAAATAACTTGTAGCTTTTTCCATAATATGAAGCACAAGAATATTCCAAAGCGGCCAATGGATGTCGCTGACTCCTCATAATACATAATTAAATTTGAAAATAATGAAATTTAAAATATATTTTTTATGGTTATGGTAAAAAATTATTTTTACCATAACCATAAAAAATAGCTAGCACATTTTATTTTGTCCTTTAAAATAAAACAATAATAAACAAAAATAGAAACATTAAGCGTATAAAAGATGTCTATGAAAACATATTTCGTTTTGTCCAAACGTTTATACTGGGATAAGTGTTTTTGAAAAGACAGTAGCTATATTACGAAATACAGTTTTGCGAGTGTTATATCAATTATAATTAGTAATACCGTCTCGTTAACCGCTCTAAATCTTTGCTAATACGTTTCAAAATAAGGTGACGTAAGTTCATATAATTTATAAGTGTCCTTATAACAAATCTTAATAATTTGTGATCAAACAACGATTTTAAGAGATAATAGTAAAATGCATATTTTAATTGACAGACTGTAGGTACCAGTTTTGTTTATTAACATATTATAAAACAATTCAGCAGACGTGTTTTTGAATACAAAACATTTCCTAGAAACTCTTTATCGGTTGTTGTTCGAGTCGCCCTAAAGTCAAATCAATAAAAGAATTTCGTCTTTTTTTGGTATAAAAAAAAAACGAATTCTAATAAGGTAAAGGCAATAATAAAAATTAAATAGTAATGAATTCTAGGAGTTTTGTATTAACTAGTACCATCCACATTTTAAAATAAAAAAATTGTTTTCTGAAAATAACATTTATTTAACAAAGCTATTGTTTTCTTTAAAAATAAATAACAAGGCACCTTTAAAAAGATATAACTTTGTCCTAAAAAAAAAACAACGTTTTTATTAGAAGTATTAGAAAGATGAACACGATATTAAAGTAAGAATTTACGCTATAAAGCAATTTATTGCATGAGACTGTAACGAAATGTGCACAATACGATTTTGCAAAATCGCTCTTAAGACAAAATACGCTTTCTATTCCAATGTAAAGTGTCAGTAGTTAATTCACTTAAAATATTTTGTTAATATCAATAAAACCTTTTGATGAAATACTTTAAATTACACAGTCCACACTTAAAATTTATAATAATGGGTGAAATTTTATTACATTATATAATATTATGAAAGTAAATTAATTTCAAAATGTATGTTAAACTAATTACATACGATACCTATTAAACTTCACTTAAAATTTTCTCATTTAAATAATGCATATCAGCTGACGTGTTAGAGTGTCGAACTGTTATGAAATAATTTATTTTACTATAGTTTGCAAAATTATATTTTATTCTAGTCTATTAGTCAATTACTTTAGTACTCTCGAGTGAGTTACCCCGTTTTGTCAATTGATAAATTATCATACGTAAATAGAGTTAGTGTATCAGTCTAGATTAGGGCAACGACCTTTTGACATTTGCTCAACAAATTGGTATCATTATCTTGAATGCTATATTTATACGTGCTTCGCAAATATTAGTATTCAAGTCCTCGAGTGGTACAGGTTGAAATCTTTGTGTGCAAGCATTGGAGCTAAGTGAATGACCCCTCGTATTAAAACCAGCTGTATTAAATATTTCTGCTTTAATAAATGTTTATATACACCAGAAAATACTATAGCCAACTAACGAATTTTTATAAATATTTAGGGTATTATTGATAAGCCGAGAGATTTTTTTAATGTAATTAGCTTTAAAATAAGTCTGATCACTGTTTGTTTTCCAAAATAAAAATAAAATAAAATAAAGCCCTCTTCAGTTCAGTGCTCCATAAAGAATTATATTTAGACTAATTTATTTGATAAGCAACTAAGTACTCTAAGAATGTACATTTATCTTATTAAGAATGTAGATTTATCTATTAATCAATCATAGCTTTGATGAGCATGATCATGGCCTAGGTATATGCTACATCTTTAGGTAACATTTTCTCAATATTGTCCTTTACATATTAGGTATATTTGATATAATACGAGTATTTTTCATCCAATGACAAAATGGTTCGCCCATACTTAATTAATTCAGATGATTGTGTCACACCTTTTTGAAGTTATTTTGGCCCGTTTGGAAAAAACTATGGAAGTAAAATTTTTATGTTGCGCGCAGACAGTGACAGCCAAAAAACGACATGATGAAGTTAGCTGATCAAATCACAATATTAAGTTTCCATGAAAACTTATAACTATATTCAAAATAGTTTCTCAAATATTCATAAATCTACAACACGTGTTTTATATCAGTGAAGATAAAAAATATATTTATTCTAAACATACATGTATAACATATACATATATGATGTTGAATTATATATGGTGGTGAATAGTGATAGGCCATTGTAAAAATTAATGATAAAAATGACTCTTATCTTACTGTTCTCTTATATTTACGCGAATTTTACTGATTTAATTAAAAGTATAAAACGGATTTTATCGCTATAAAATCCGGTTTAGACTTTTAATTAAATGACTTTTATCTTTAAAAAAAAATTAAGTTAAAATTTATAGATTTGAGGTTATTTATATCATTAATTTAGGTATATACTATTTTAGTTAGTTAATCAGTTTTTCACTTATTTCTTATGACTAGACACAAAAATAATTTTAATGCGTTCCTTTCTTAACTTTTCACAACAGCACTGAAATTCTATATTGAGTAAATAGGTACTTTCTCCTTAAAATCTTTAGTTAGTCAGATGAGCAGTCAGAATTAACAACTAACTTCTAAGCTATTGATAATAATCATTCAAATATGTACAATACTATGCTCATAAGTGAACTGTAATTAATGTTCTTGAGAAAGTAAAGTTCTTTAAACCTAAAATTACTAAATTATGTGACAAATAACAATGAATAAATAAACAACTCAACGATCCCAATTAGTATGAAATCCTATGTCTGGAGGCCTATACAAACATTTGTCATGAACGGAATCGACCCTGCGACTTTTAACGCTACGGCTGTTGTGACCACTGCAATAATCCGTCGTCAATACCCACGCATGAGCGTGAAATTGAAAATATCAGCGGAGCAGAGCAAAACGCTAGTATCACTCACGACTTACGAAAAGACGAATTTCTAAAATTGTCCTAAAAATAACTCGTTGGAAAGCGAAAATTTCTTTACGTTTTCACAATTTAATTATCCCACCAAATCATACAAATCCTTAAAAACTTTTGATTAAAAAGAAAATCTATATTTGTCCTGAACACTACATAATTATATTTTACGGTGTATTATTTAAGAAATCAACTTATATGTCGCAAATATAACAAAATAAAAAAAGTTATTGTTATTAGTAATTCTTTTCTATTAAAACTTTTAAGAGAATAAGATAAAAAATAATTTTATTACTTTTCAAACTTACATGGTCACTGATACTAGATATTATTAAAACATATGAATGACGATTTAGATGAAATATTTAAAGTTTCAAAATTTTTAAAGTTTTTTTATGTTTCGACATATCTATATAATCTTCATACATCAATACAATTTATCTATTATTTTATAAAATTTGTCTATATACATAAATAGACATAGTAACTGTAAAATACAAAATTTGATTTATGTTCCTACCTACTTGTTACAGTGCTCATATTTTATTAATTTATGTTCAATTTATATTTGAATTGTCGAATTGACTATGGTGTATGGTAAATTTGGTATGAATTTATGTTTAAACCATCATTGTTATAAACACATTATAAAAATTGTACTAATGAATAAATAAATAAATAAATTAATTGATATGGTTATCACTAAGGCCGTGTTCCGATATATACTGGAGCACTGCAAGGTGTGACGTCATTTCAGTATACTGCGAAGCCGTTCCTTTTTAGTTTGCTATACTGCGCTATACTGGTTACTGTTTATAACGGAACGAAGTCCAGTATACTGGACTACTGTTATCATCCTCATTTTACGACTTTTTTTTCAAATGAAAATATTTATCATGTACACGTTTTCTATTCAACTAGAAAAATTATTATTTGAATATTGTGGACATTTTTGAATACTATAATAATATATTAATTATATTAATTAATAATAATAACAATCATTCGCGCTGTCATATTTTTGATCACGTGATCACAGTACTGAGCAGCACTGAGAGCACCTTACCTCGAAAGCGCCAGTGCTCTCAGTACAAACATGGCAGCGATTCATGACGTCATATATGACGTCGTGTATAACGGAACGAATTTTCAGTACTGAGAGAACTGGGGCAGTGCTCCAGTATATATCGGAACACGGCTTAAACAATTTTAGCATGCACTTGCATAGACATAAATATACCATGACTTACAACAACAATAAACATGGTAAATATCCAATTTTACGTCTAATTCATGTTTTATATTAAGAAATAGTATAAAAACGTGCCTTTTATTTATTAACACATTCAATTACTTATTCTATTGTTGCGTATCTCCTAATAAATTTATTTACAATTAATGAATGACGATCAGGCCTAGGTCAAGAGTGGATTGCATTGAATACGATAGCTGCCAATCTCATTACCTTGTTTACGTTATACACAGAGTTATTCTTTTATTATTCTTTGTTATTCGTTATGTACGATCACCACGGGTTTCGCAAAAAAAAGTCTTTAATACCAAATATAAGAAAATTTTAAATTATAGGAAGAATTGAATTGAAATAGAAGAACTTATTTTGACAAGTTGTTCTAAGGGTTGTCTGTAAGAAATCGATATCAGTGATAAGACCGCCTTTGTTTAGTATGTTTTTTCTTTCTTCACGCTTCGCATGTAATATTTTATTTTCTAGTTATCCAATTAAAATAAACGACACATATTTCAGATTTACAGAGCTTAAAATTAAGTATTGTTGAAAGTGTCGAGTTTAAGTATTTAAGATCAGTTAAATATCAATAAAGTCGTATTTACTTGATGCTCGAAATTCCACCCTCTCTTTAGATTAAATAATCGGTCTTGTTTTTATTAAAGCAAACAATAACATTTCCGTTCACATTTTAACTGCGCAATAGAATATCACAATTGTTTAAATGAGATGTACAACTGTCATCCTATGCTTGCAAGTTTACTCGCTGTGAAATATTACAAAACTCTACTATCTTCATTTATCGTGCTAAATTACAGTCTAACAAAAGCAAAATATAAGGAAAATAGGTAGGTAATAAAAGATTGCTTATTTTGTAACTATACTGCAAAGTGAATACAATGAAGTGAATCTTCCATTCACTATCTATTCTTATAAAGCAATCGATGTTGATTGCTTACCAGTTACACTTGCACATGTGTTAAGCAAGAAGTGACATTTCTGCAACTAAACAGACTAGAGTTAATAGTCTTTCTTCTAACGACATGAAATAATATTTTATTCTAAACGAATTATTAACTGCGGCTCTTTAATATCGTTCTTTATCAGGCAACCGTGCTGCGAAAAATATGATCAGCACAAACACATTGTTTACAAATTATAATTAATACAAATTGATTTCATATCTAAAAGTTTATTATGAGAGTTACATTCAAATTCAGAAATATATAAATTTTATATATCTCATGACACGAATATGTGTGTTAATGTAATGTCCCATCTTCTTTCAACTTTTCTTATCATCCTCGTAATTAGTTGTTATTTATTTATTTATATGCGTGCGTGCGTGCGTATGTGCGTCCGTGCGTGCGTATGTGCGTCCATGCGTGCGTGTGTGCGTGCGTGCGTGTATGCGTTTGTGTATATGTGTGTGTGTGTGTATTAAAATAAAAATTAAATTACTGTATATTTCAGTTCCTTTTCTAACACCCATCTCTACCCGCATCTCTAACTTTCTATTCATATCATACTTCTATAAATAAATTGTATACTACCTGTACCCGCGACTTTATTCGCGACTACTATCTACTACTTTATAATTACAGGCTTAATAGGCTTAATAGCCTATGCTAGGCTTAATAGCCTATATAATAAATACATTCCAGGTTTCAAGTTACATGAACCTTATGCTGAGGGTTATGATGTCTATATTTTTGAAGTATTGTACCAAAGACCTTAAAACTTATTCTTTCAAATATCTTCTTTCTAACAAAAAAAAAATGATTGAATGAAATCGGACTACACGTTAATTAATTAAAACTTATCACACATTTTGACTATTATCCCCCCTCCCATAAATACTGTGCTGAATTTTTGAATAAAAAGTATTCAGTTCTAAGCTCGTAATATGATCTTGCACAGTTTCATATTAAATTATTCCTTAGTTATTTTATACAGACAAACAAACAAAAATAATAATAAAATAATTCAAAATATTATTAATGTACAGATATACAGAATTGCATCTATTACAGCTTTATTATAAATATAGATTTGCTTTATCAAAAAAAGTGTAACAACCGGACATATTTTATATATAATATTAGTATTGAAGAATAAATATGTCTTGTATCAGTTAACATCTGCCGTGATAGACTTTATATTATGACGTTATCCATGAACTGATAACAATTAGTTTATCATTCACTTGCAATAAAAAAAAAAAGTATTAGATAGCACCACTTAATGCATTCTCGGGAAACCCCGTTAATCAATAATGAATAATGTGTACCTACCTGAACTGAACTGAATCAGCCTGTAAACGTCCCACTGCTGGGCAAAGGCCTCTTCTCCATATAGGAGAAGGGTTGGAGCTTAATCCACCATGTTGCTACACTGTGAGTTTGCGGATAATTTAACCACCACGAGTAACAATCGTCATCAGGTGTCCGTTATAACAACCGGGACCGATCGATTAACGTGCTCTCCGAGGCATGGTAGGGATACCCACAAAGACATACACCCAGACCAGAAACAAATATTTGTACAAATACAAATATTTACTCCTAGCGGGAATCGAACCTGCGACCGACCGAGGCGACTACTTGCACCACCACACCAGAACGGTCGTCATTATCCCCAATTTTTTGATCCTTCTTAACTATAATACAGGAAAAATAGTAATGCAGTACTGTTTTATAGCTATAGAAAGCAAACTAAAGATCATAGTTATATAGGTATTTTTAATGCCTGTTCTTAATACGTATACCTCATACAATTATTTTACTTATTAACATATTGAAATGTCAAAGTGTTAGAATACGATTTTAGATAATTTAGTAACATACCGGTTATTGCAATAGCATAAGCATTGTTAAAACAAACATAATATATTTAAGATATTACATGCGAGATATGTAGCTAACTAAACATATTCAAAATTATATGTACCTACTTATATAGAAAAATAGAAGAACGTCCTGAAAATATCCTAATGCTTGTATTTTTCTATTCAGAAGCTTAATCCGCATTAGTCTATTATGTTTTTGGCGGATATTTATTTTATAATGTCTAAAAACTGTATATGACCATTCATTCGTAGTCCCGTAAATTTTCATAATGAAAATTTCTTTTAAAAATATAACAAATTAAAAATTGCCGATCAAACTTTTGAATTTATGATAAGTAATAATTTTTATTTTATTATATTACAATCAAATTAAAAATATATGAATTAAAAAAATAACAATAATTGATTTTAAAATTCCAAGTACATGGTTTTTAACCGTGAAGAAAGACTCAACTCGACGTAGGTACTTTCATTACATAACTCCTATGTAAATAACAAATAATGATCCGTTCATCATGTGACCCTCAGTCATGTGACTTAATAAAGCTATCAATCCATCCGATACGAAGCTTCACTCAAATCAATTTTATTTATGTACATATACATATTCCCAGGAAAATATAGATGTTGCTACCTTTACGTATTTTTTCCCCCGAAAGTATCCAAAATACCCACGCTAAAATATTTACGGAAGAGTTGTTATAAATAACATTTCCTATGTAAAAAAAAAAGTAATGAAATCGGATAGCGCTTAAATTAATTTTAGCTAAATATACATTTTGACTTTCATGTCCTCTTCCAAGGGCATGATGAATTTCAGCATAAAATTTATCCAGCGCCCTAGCTATATGTAGCTAGCTAGTATGAAGTCAAATTATACCCAGTTTCATTTAAATTAATTCAGTAGTCTTTTCGTAATGCGAGTTTAATCTCTCGAAATCCGGCGTCCTTCAAGACTAGTGCAGTGACCTTAGGACAATCTCAGGTTTGAGTAATATGTATGTTAAATGTATCTTAGAGAGTATTTCGTCGTAGAGAGGATTTTGAAATATTTAGTCACTTGTTAAGTTAACGATTAAAGTTAACATTCTATACATTTTGTTTGTCATTTTGTTGAAAAAAATATTAGATTATTGTCTCCTCATATAATAAATATACTTAGGTCACGGAGCTGGTACTTTTATTACTGACAATTAGAAATAAATAAATAAAGTATTCACTGCATTAACTTGGTAATCAATATCGAAAACATGGGAATGTGGTACTTTCAGTCTATCGATGCGAGTTAAGTCATGTCAACAAGATAAAATAAATCTTAAATTCAACAAATTAACACTTGAACACAACACAACAAGTGAACACTTGAATCGACACCCCACGTTCGCTGGATAAATATCAGGCAAGAAAAGCTGAGTTTTTATTCAGTGTTCTGATCGAAACTTGAAGAAAACATCTTGAAGAAACCTTCATGTTTCAGAAGAAATGTGAGATATCTATGCAAGACATTCCAATCCGCTGTCGAGCACTTTAGTGGATTAAGCTTCAAATAAACCATCACCTATATTAAAGAAGAGATCTATGCCCAATGGTGGGAATTTAAAATATTATTGAAAAAAATATAATACAGTACTTAATTTACAAATTTTATGTAATTCAGTACAATAACGTATCGTCCACAAAAATAAAACATACCTACTAAATAATTTGGTTTTATAACATGTTTTGGTACAGACACTGTATTTACCTTTACAAATTTCGAACTAAAACCTGTTGAAAACAAGTTAAAAAAAACTCGTTATCGTAATTAAACATAGTAAAAATACATTAAAAAAATGTTACAGTGACAATAATGAGGATAATACATCATTTTGAATGTTTTCTCACCATTGAAAGGCATTAAGCCAAATGAATGAATGAATGAATAAATCACTTTGCATAAATCCTTGCGATGTTTACGCACCATATTATGTTTTAAACCATTCCACGTGTTGTAATTTTCTTTAAATTTAGTTTTTAGTTCAATATTTTTTTTTTATTTTTTTTTTTTTTTTTAACTAAACGGAAATTCGACTACCCGAGTAGTCAATATCATAAGCTTTGTAGCTTATTTATTTTCTCTCTTTCTTAAATCTCCTCTCTTGTCCATTAATAAAAATGCTCTTTTTTATTGTGTCTTTGGAATCGTAACAAATAGAAACTTCAAATTTTCATTCTACAATGAATATTGTCTGTGTGTTGACTCTAATCAAATAGCTACGTTTCGTCAAAAGTAATATTTTTCATATCAAAAAATAAAAAAATGAATCATTATTTTCATAAAAAATATGCGAATCGAAACAAGAATAAAAATTAATAAGATATAAATATGACAACAGAACCCAGAACAAACGTAAGAAAAAATAAATTACGCTACATGAATCTTATGATAACTGTGGACAATGAACCTAAAGATATGTTCTCGAACGACCTCCCAACCCCTTTTTATCTCAACAAAGGATGTCCAGAGAGCCGTCCTTATTGCTAAATTACTGTCGTAATAGATAAATAAGAAAAAAGAAGAATAAGACGTAGTATTGTTTTTATTATTTCTCATTATTACCTCGTTGGAGATTTAGTTATTAAGAGTTTTCATTTTCGCGTCGTCTATTAATAATCTGCTGAATCTTATAGGATGTCATTACGTCACGTGATACATATATTCGTTCTTACCGGGCACGGTTGCTTAGGTGACTACCTGTCTAAGACGGCCCACTGGGAGCCGACGACTGAATGTCACGATTGTGGCGCGGCGGTGAACTCTGCCTAGCACACCCACGAGTTGTGCCCGAGATGGGCGGCGCTGCGTCAAGGTCTGACGTCGGTCCTCGGAGGGGACTTGTCGCTCTTTAGCGTCATCATCGCAATACTTGGCGACGACAGGTCCTGTGAGGCGATGGTCTCCTTCTGCGATACAGTAATGTCCCAGAAGGAGGCCGCCGACATGGCCTTCATCCGCGGGCGACGAATAGGGGAGGGTAGGAAGCGCTACTTAATGCGGCTCCAGTAACGCTCCTGTGTCCATGTCGGGCCAGGATGGGAACCCGGTCCTGCTAGACACGGCGTCGTTGGGACTATTCAGAGGTGAGCCGGACAGTCCCCATGGAGGAGAAGTCTGGCCTTTTCGCCGAGGCCAGCCTGTCGCTGAAGGGATCCTGTTGCCTGCAGATGCGGGACCCTCCAATTAAAGCAGCTGAAGGCTCTCGCAGGGATTTAATATGGTATTGCACTCCCAAAGTGCCGATTCCGACATAGGTCTAGGACTGCCTACCCGGGCGTCCTGGATATCACCCGTAAAGGGCTTCCCCTGCGATACAAAAAAAAAGTATACCTACACTATGCTGACGGTACTTGTACCTTGCGTCTCATTTAACATTATCCATTCAAGTGAAGCATTCGTGACGCTTTGTGAATACATAACCATTACGTAATCGGTTCCTCTTTGTTATTACAACTAACCATTGTTATTCCAATTATTATTGCTATAATAATTTTTCATCAACTGTATCTAACTTTAAGTGTTAACAACCAATTTAGTTAAAAAGTTAATAATATTCTACTCGTAATAAAGATACAAAGTATTATTCTATTTTATTGATTACCTATTTTATAATCATCTTCATATAGGTTATATTCAATACACTGAAATTAATTAACTTTTTCTAAGAAACATTGTGTTTATTAGTATACAAATTATAATATTTTCTAAAAAAATAAGTTTTTAGTTTTCCTTGGCTCATAATTATTCACATAATTAATGGTATCTTTTAATTTTATAAATTGAAAGAAATCATTCCCTCAAAGCCAATAGGTTAATAGTATTAAGATTTTGTTTACGCGCGGAATAAATTTAAAGTTTTCATTTGAATAGACTCCGTCTCATTTATGTAAATCTCAAGCCTTTTGTAATAGAAATCTTTAGTGAAGATTTTGTCGTATAAATTAGTTTAGAATGATCTTGAATACTAGTATCTATCAAATTCTTAATTGATTTGATTTGCTTAAAATTTTTAGGTTTCAATACGACAACTTCTAGTTCATAAAACATAAATATATATAAATATTTTATGCATTTGATTAAAAACTTGAATTTTTATTATTTATATGTATTTTTTTAATCTCTCGTCTAGAATCATGGATTACTTCAAAGAACTGAGATCAATTTTATATTCAAATAAATTTACATCGAACTGACACCGTCATATTAAAATGTATCCTTGTTTATGCAAAAGATTTATTCTCACATTCACTTTATCTTATATGTTACATCATTTATCCTAACTTTTTACTATTTCGTAATATATGTACGTTGTTAAAGTAGACATTGAGGAGCTACTTTCACTAATATTTACCACTATTGGGACCTTCTATCCTTACCTACAGTTCATGTTCATTTTAAGAATGTACAATTTAGCAAATAAAAAAAATGTTTCTTAAGTTACAATCCCTCTAGATTTTTTTAAAATAATTGTTGCCAGAAAGCTAGAATTAGTTTTATTCTATTAGAAAACCATGTATGTTTCATTCGATTGGTCGCTGCGCTCCGATTACACAGCGACTGGAGCGGAACGCTCCCAACATCCTTACCCTTACTGATATTACAACCCCGCTTACACTGGTATCTTAAGTGGTGTTCACCTGCCTTCGAGAAAATAAAAAAAAGACTCTATTATTGAAAACATATTTAACCCTAGTAGCCTAATCTACGCCTGAGAGGCATACATGCAACCGAATATCGTTTGTCTCTTTGTAACAGTTAAAACTAGCGCATCGTGTTCTTTTGCCAACTCCGTGGCCGACGGGAGCTAGCGGATGGTGTCTGTGTCGTTAAGGTAGGTAAGTCCCCCCCCATTTTTGATTTATCGAAGAAGTAGCACGCCTGCGAGACGTATGTTTAGGCTTGGTGTAACTTTTAACTAGGTTTGTGTGATTTTACTTTTGTTTGTTTTCGTACATTTTATTTTTATTTTCGGCGTTGTTTTAGGTAGAAATATGTCACAGTCTAAAAGATTGGATGAAGACGAGATTTTAGCAATCTTAAACGAGGATTCATCCTTCTTTGCAAAATTCAGATTCCGAAGTTGAGGATGACAGATTATTGACGACGTTCAAAGCGAAGATGAAAATAATTATGTGACCGAATACGTTTCGTCTTTATAAGAATCTAGTACATCTGAAGAAACCAACTTTTGCGCCTATAAAAAAAAGAATGTCAAAATCAGTGTGTAAATCAAATGTAAAAAATCTGCACAAGGTTGATAAGTGTGTAGACTGCTCTTAAAGTTTAGCTTGTCTTTTAAAGTCTAATTATTTTTAATGTTTGCTCTAAGAATAACTAATTAGCATTAAAAAAAAAAGATTTTCTAAGAAAAATTATACGTTTTAGTTGATTTTGAAAAAGTTAATTTTTTTTGTTCCAATTTATGCATATTGTTATTTCTTAGTAATAAATAACTGTGATTATACTTATAATTCAAAACAGTGTTGTTTTATTTTTAGTATATATTCTAAATTTAAATTTCCGCTAAATAATGTTTGTAAAATAGGGCTATTTTTGCATACAGATTGTAATTGTACGCCTCTGAGACGTATATTAAGGCTTTGTGTAAGTTCGAAATAGATTAGGCTTCTAGGGTTAATATCTAAATAACTAGATATGAACTTATAATAAATATAAATCTTTATATATTTGTCATGTCGATAATCATATCCGTTATGAAATGTTTTAACGCAATAGAAATCAATGCAAACGGAAATAATAATGTAAATAATAATTATTTTAAATTGATATATGTTATAAGAATAACAATTACAAATTGTAAATTATATGAGTAGAAGAGGTTTGAATAACTTTTACTGATCATAATATAAAAAACAATAATAAATAACAGACCCTTATACTTTCCTGATTTATTGAAGGGATACGAACAAACCTGTTCCTACAGAATTTCGTTAATACCTTCGAGGCCTCACTTAATACTAAAAATTCAAGTTTTTAATCAAATGCATAAAATATTTATATACATTTATGTATATACTAATATACATCATATTTTACGTTACAAGATGTTGCAACTTACAAAAGACGGTAAACACCCAAAGATTGTTCACCCTAAAAAGGTGCTATAATATATTTCGAAGAACGATAGCGGAAGTATCTTCTGATGATGAAGTTTTAGAGCATAATAATACGTAGTGCGACAAAAATATTAAAAAAAATTGTTATTAAACACAAAGTCACTCTTATAAAAATATCTTCGTTTTCACTACTTTTTGTTTATTTATTTATTTAACTCTTTATTATACGTACAGAAAATTACAAAAAAAAAAAAAAATACAAGTCCTTGAAATGAATGTATAAAGGGTTTGCTTATCCCTATAAGAGATTTCTTCCAGCACACCCGAAAAGGAATCATCTTAGACATAAATCAGATAAGGTAGACGTACAATTACACACAAAAAAAAAAACAAAGTAAACTAAATGAAAACAGAACTACATTATCAAACAAAATTATAGGCGAAGAAAATGTAGAACATACTATACTTATTCATATCTAATATGTATACACTAGACATAATATATAACATACATATACATTACATAAATTATTACTTAAATACAAAATTAAATATATAAATACATATTTATATACTATAAAATATCATGTCAAGGACAAAAAATGCTCTTTTAACTTTTTTTTAAAGATATTCATAGATTTACTGGTGCGAATCGATGATGGTAACGAATTCCACAACCTAGCTGCATGGACGGTATACGAGTAGGAGTAAAACTTGGAAGAGTGTGATGGAATTTGCAGGAGGAGATGAACATTGGATCGACATGAGGAACCAGGAGGATGTAAAAATTTAAAACGCTCGCGTAGATAGTTGGGATACAAAGGATTGAACAGGATATTATAAAGGAGACAAAGGATGTGAGTATCCCTGCGGAGTCGAATAGGAAGCCACTTGAGTTCAGCTCTAAACTTAGAGATGTGATCAAACTTGCGAAGTCCGAAAATGAATCGAATGCATACATTTTGTAGCCTCTCAAGTTTATTTAATTGTTCTTCAGTAGCATCGAGGTAACAGGAATCGGCATAATCAAGAAGAGGAAGTAGAACCGATTGAGCAAGAAGAATTTTAGTTTTAATCGGAAGGAAGTATTGAAGATTTTTAAGGGACTGAATTGAGAAATGTACTTTTTTAGAAATTTCGTTAATATGCTTAGACCAGGACAAGTCACTGCTAAAATGAAGACCTAGATTTTTAGCTGTATCAACGTAATTAATTGGCACACCATCATATAACACATTATTAATATTATTTAAGGACAGACGTGAGAGCATATGACGGCTACCAATTATTAACGCTTGTGATTTTGCAGGATTAACTACGAGACCAAAGCGCCTAGCCCAAGAATATATGCGTTTAAGGTCTTCATTCATACAAGCGATAGCATCCGCGCTATCCACAACACTAAAGTGGCGATACAATTGTAGATCGTCAGCATAAAGGTGAAATTTGGAAGAGATTACCGTCGTTATTGTGTTGATGAAAGTAGAGAATAATAAAGGAGATAGAACACTACCCTGAGGAACACCTGACTTGAGAGTGCGCCAATTTGAGCGATTTTCACCCAAATGAACACATTGTGAGCGTCCTCGAAGATAAGAGTCAAACCAGTTACACGCAGAGGAAGAAATATTCAATGATCTTAAAATAACCAATAAAATGTCGAAATCCACAGAATTGAATGCATTACTAAAGTCCAGTAATACAACAATCGTAAGATTTCGATTGTCCACGGCAAATCTAATATCTTCCGAAACCTTTAAAAGCGCGGTCACAGTGCTATGTCCGGTACGGAATCCGGACTGCCAAGGATTCAGAAGACAGTTAGATGCCATGTACCGAGATAGCTGGTTATGCACAACATGCTCCATAACTTTGGAAAGGAAAGGTAGTATGGAAATAGGGCGATAATGTGATAGTAAAGTAGGTTTGTTAATTTTAGATAAAGGAACAACGTGGGCTTTTTTCCATATAGATGGATAGATACAAGTAGACATAGAATAGTTAAACAAGTGGGTTAGTAAGGGAAGGAGTTCTGGAATAATAAGGCGTATCATCCTGGAACATATCCCGTCATAACCAACAGCAGTAGAACTTATGGATAATATATGATTCTTAACTTCCTCTTGAGTAACCGGCTGCAAGGCAAAGGAAGAACACAGCGGTAATATAATTCTAGATAAATCCGAGATAGTTTTTGATTTTTCGAGGTCATCCAAAAAAGTAGGAGAAGTTGAGAAGTGAGTATTCAAAGCATTCAGATCTACTGAATTGTCACCAAAAGTAGGAGATTTTCCAATACCAAAAGATTTTAGGAATTTCCAGACTTGTTTACAGTCAGAATTTTCAATAGTGCTGTGGACATAACGGCGCTTCGCTTCACGACACATTTTGTTGCATCGATTACGCAGTAACCTGTACCGATCCAAGTTAGCGTCAGTTGAATTTTTCCTTAAACGAGACTTTGCCTTATCGCGCTTGACCATGCACTGCTTTATTTGCTCTGTAATCCAAGGTGCTGGGGTATATTTAAGTTTAACTCGTTTTAAAGGAGCGTGTTTATTGAACAGGTCAGTTATAATTGAGTTAAGCCAGGCAACTTTTACGTCAATATTTTCCTCTTCATAAAACGGTGCACAGTCGATGTTTAATATGTCAGATTTTAATTTTTCAATATTAATATGACCAAAGCCTCGACGATATGAGTACAAAACTTTACGCTTAGAATGTCGGGTTTTAAAGGAAACGAAAATAAGGTCGTGATAGGAAAAACAGGATGGTAATTGACCATGAACAGAAACATGTTCAGGAGAAGAGACAATTATTAGATCAAGAAGAGAAGGTGTGGTATTAGGGAAATGGTGAGTAGCAGACAAAGGAAGACAATGTAAGTTTAACGAAGAAATAATAGAAAGGAGTTTCCGCGAACGAGCATCACTTTTAATTAAGCACGTATTGAAATCTCCTAAAAGTAAAATATGTTTATAAATGGGACCAAAATTATTAAAAATGTTTTCTAGAGTAGTAAAATAATCGATATGGATAGAAGGACTATAGAGGACACCTAAAAGTATTTTAGAATGGCCAAAGATAATTTCGAGGAAAAGGAATTCTGCCGATTCGGAATATTGGCTAGGGGAGGAGGAGACGATTTTGTAAGGAATATCAGATCGCAAATAAATAGCCACACCCCCTCCGCCCTTTCCAATCCTATCGTTTCTTACTAAAACAAAACCAGGTAAGGTAAACTGAATGGAAGGCAAAGAAGGTTTTAGGAAGGTTTCGGAAATTAAAATAGCGTCAACACGACTGCTACTGAAAGACACAGAAAGATCTGAGAAATGTGCAGGAATGCTCTGAGCGTTTATGTGAACAATGTTTAAATTATGAGGATAAGGTGAAAAGACAGAACGCAGTTGGTCGTTCAACGGCATTTCAAAACTATCATCGCTTTCAGCACTAAAGAAAACATCACTAGAAGAAGAGCAACTACTTGGACTGAAATTGTATTGATTGTTATCATTCATTATAATATATATATATATATATTAGTTAATAGCAAATATATAACTGAATTCAATAAAAATAAAAGTATATAAAAGTAAACTTTAAAATTATCCTAGAAAAATACAAACAAAAAACGCCAATTTATACTCAAAACACTTACACTATATAATAAGATTGCTTGCACAAAAATAAAAACAAAAACCAAAAAATAAAAAAATAAAAACATAAAAAATGATAATTAAAAATAAAAAAAGATCAAAATGAATCAAATAGTGTGTCATAAGTCTTAAAATGATTGTCAATAATTAGTCACACAGGTAGGTAACTATCAATTGTCGCTAATGACCTGTCACTCCCAAATGTCAGTGACTACAATATTATAAGAAAAATATTAATAGTTGTACTTGAGTTGTACATACATATTCAAATTTAAGTTATTAATGTAATTATGTAGGTACATGGAAACAATTTGATCGATTGACTACCCTACAGAGTAATAGTTAACATAATAAACATACAACTGAATGCAATAATTTGATCAAAATAATGATAGGTAAACATTAAAATAAAACGAACATATGAAAACGAACATATAAAACGAACATATGAAAACGAACATATAAAAAACGATAAAAGTAAGGAGTAGAAAAGTTGCATTATAATAACTTGCGCCTCAATTTCCGAGGAGATTTTATGGTAGGCTTCGCAGCATCCTTGCTAATGATGTGACCAGGTTGTTCTTGTGATTTTAAAGTTGATGAAAACTGAGTGATGATTGCTTGTAGATCAGACATAACTTCCACTTTACGACGAGTTTTATCTGGTAGTAAAATAATAATTTTGCCATCCGAAGTCCAACAGCTGTTAATACCGAAATTCTTCCTGGCCTCCATAAATACATTATGCCTAGATTTTGTCAGAAATTCAGAGATAGTTATACCTGTGCCCTTGAGAAGAGTTTTTGACGTCCAGACTGATTGGCGACTTGACATGTTATTAAATCTGACTAGGATAGGCCTCGGCTTGCCCTGATTTTTACCCAAGCGATGACAAACTTGCAGATCACTAGCAGTGACATCTGTACATTCAAGGTGGCTATTTATTATTTTCAAAATGACTTCCTTAGGCTTCTCACTCTTCTCCTCGGGGACACCGTGGACAAGGATGACTTTTCTCCTTAAGCAAGCCTCATGGCGTTCCAGGCCCAGTGTTAACATCTCAACTTGAGACTTGATTAATGTGAGAGTTTTCCAAACAAATATTTTAAAGTCAAAAAACTCACTTGAAAGAGATTTTAGGTCTAGAGATGAAGCAGCTGATGATGGAGAAAGTTTTTTTAACCTTTCCTCGTAACTTTTCATGCGGGAATCAAACATTTTTATTGATTGATTGATTTTTATTTTATAAACCTATGTAGGTTTTTATATAATGGTAGTGTACAATAATATACTTTAAAATGATGACATAAAAACAAGGTTAGAAATACTTAGTTTACTCATATTAGCAAATAAATTTGTCCTTATCTGTAGATTTAACAGCGTTTTTAGGCATATTGTATGTTTTGATTACATAAATTCTAAAATGGCCCAACTTGTTCATACAAAAGTTTATTTTTTTATGAAACACGATATTACTTAAATCATTTAAAATTGGTAAAGAGCCTAATGCGTGACTAGAATGCCCGTGGAAAATTGCCTAATACTTACAACCGTACAGCTTATTTGCATTTCGTGGTTAAAGCTATGGTCGTAGAAATGGTTTTAATGAACACTACATTATTTCAAAAGTTACCGTACCCTCAAATTATTCGTTCACATTCTGATGGATATCTTTGTACCTAATTGGAGATAAAATACAAGCTTAATAGAAGTATCATTTTTGTGGTATATGGCGTTCTGCAATCAAACAATATTTTTATAAATATATTGGAACTGTAAAAAAAGATAGAAAGAAGATTTCTTTTAATTCTTTTAACGTATCAATCAAAAATCAAAATTTGGTATTTGACTTTCTCTTGTCGTTGTGTTTTTTTATTTACTTGATAATATTTTAAGTTAATTAAAATTTTAGTGTCTTGTTTTTCCTTGAAGGATGTTTTGGGGAAGTATCTTATGGGAGCACATTGCACAAAGAAAAGGACAGCCACAATATGTACCTACATAAAATGTCATCTGTAAAATGATTTTAATGTGAAATTATCCACTTGTTAAATTAGTGTAAGATAAAAATTCTGAGTTAATTATATAGATATTTTTGCGCACTCTATCAGATTTCAATGTAGTACCGCAACGTAATGAAAACGATAGATCGATTTTTTAAAAAAAAAATATTATCCAAAATTAACTGTATGACAAACGACCTATAAAAGGACTATCTTTTTCAAATCCTTAAATAATAATTTAAAGATCGCCCTAAATATAATATAGCATAATAATGTAACTTTGTATCTTAACTTGGTACAAAAACAAATTTTTATAGAGTTAACAAAAATTAAATAAATTTAAATTATTAAAAAGAGGATAAAAATCATAAGTTAATTAAAAATTTAATCTATATCTAATATCTACCATGTCAATTACTAGAATTATTGTAACGCCTTATAATATTTTTTTAATAGAATCATTACTCAGTTATTGCTCTACTGTTTATAATAGGCGTATAATACAACAAAAATTGCAATTAATTTTAAATCAACATTTTAAACAAAAATCGAGAAAAGAACTTGGCTGTTTATAATCGCTGTTTTAATATTTTGCAGGCGGATATTAAATAGTTATACTTGATTTATTATTTACAAACTAAAAATTTAACCAACAATATTATTATTGGCACTAAGAAACACATGCACTTAATGTGTTCAACTCTTTACTTACTAAATTGTACGATGTTCATGCCCCGCTACGTTTAGTTAAAATAAAACATTTACCCGCTCCATGGCTTACAGATGATATAAAAGCTGCTATAAATAAGAAAAATTCAGCAAAAGCAAAATTAAAAGCAAGCGATTCGGGAGCGAATCGTGTCAAATATAATAAAGCTAGAAATCGCTGCAATACTATGTGTAGGGATGCACAACGACGCCATATCCACCAACAAGTCGAAAACGGCGACACTTCCCGAGTGTGGAAATTTCTACGTACACTAGGAGTTGGAAAACAGACCCATATTAATTCAACAGCAGTTGATCTAGAGCTGTTAAACCAGCATTTTTCCTGTTCTTCACGTAACTTTAACAATTTTGAAAAAACGCGTACATTAAATTATCTTTCATCATTACCAACTCCCAACTTTCCTCCGTTTAATTTTAGTCGATTTTCTGAATGCAATGTTAAGAAGAGCATCTTGTCTATATCATCGAATGCCATCGGTAATGATGGTATTAGCCGTAGTATGATAATTCCACTCCTTGATATTGTTACTCCTGTCATTACACATATTCTTAATGAATCTGTTACTACCAGTAAATTTCCTGAAGCATGGAAAGATGCCCACATTATTCCTCTCCCAAAAAAAGCTAATCCAACAATCAATTCTGATTTCCGTCCTATTTCGATACTTCCTTTTTTATCCAAAGTCCTAGAAAAATTAATATATCAACAATTAGACCTTTTCTTAAATAAGAATAATCTTCTTAACCCCTTGCAATCCGGCTTTCGTAGTGGTTATAGTACGGCTACTGATTTGATAAAAGTTACCGATGATATTCGCTTAGGTATGGACAACAGACAACTCACCATTCTGGCATTATTAGATTTTAGCAATGCCTTTAACATGGTTGATTTTGACATCATATTGAGTTTGTTCCGTTCTCTTAACATTTCTTCATCAGCAATCGACTGGTTTCATAATTACCTTCGGGGCCGCCGGCAGCGCATTCGATTTGAAGAGTCCTTCTCATCGTGGTGCGATGTCCATGCCGGTGTTCCTCAAGGAGGCGTGTTGTCACCTTTGCTCTTTTCTATCTTCATTAATACAATAACTCATTGCATTTCTTCTCCCTATCACATGTATGCAGATGATGTTCAAATTTACGCACAATCGTCCCTTGAAAGTATCTCTAATGCTGTTTCTTGTATCAATAAAGACTTAGAGACAATTTTACAGTGGAGTAACTCCTACGGTTTGAAGGTAAATCCTAACAAATCACAATCCATCATCATAGGTAGTCAAAATATTATTTCAAGAGTTGTTTGGGCAGACTTACCGCCAATTTTATTTGATGGTGTCATAATACCGTATAGCAAAACTGTAAAAGATCTTGGGATATACCTTGATAGCACTTTATCTTGGACAGAACAGCTAAGAGTATTGAGTAAGAAGACATTTGCAACCATGAATTCCTTGCGACGATTGCGTTCTTTTCTTCCAACTGCCACCAAGATTACGCTAGCAAATACACTCCTTCTTCCTATTCTTGACTATGCTGACGCAAGCTATATTAATATTACTGAAGAACAGCTAAATAAACTTGAGCGTCTTCAAAACATGTCAATCCGGTTCATATTTGGCTTACGCAAATATGACCATGTGTCTCAATATCGCACTCAACTCAAGTGGCTACCTATCCGTCTTCGCCGGAATCTACACATACTCTCACTTTTGTATTGCATCCTATTTAATCCAAATAGTCCTTCGTATTTAAAAGAGAAATTTGTTTTTTTGGAAGAAAATAGAACTAATGTAAGATCATGTCGTCGACTTCTTCTCAAGATACCAACACACACATCTAAATTTTACAAAAAATCTTTCACGGTTCACTCCATCTTATTATGGAATTCATTACCTTTACGCATAAGAGAATCTCAGACACTTCAAATTTTTAAAAATCACCTTAAACATTTTTATTTAACTAATGCAGATTAACTGTGCGGTATCTTTTTTTTTTTTTTTTTTTTTTGTTCTATCGCTCTTTGCATGTGTATATATACCCATATTGAGTATTTTATTGTTTATTAATAACTATATTTTAGTTCAAAGTAAAACTGAATTACAGTATATATTTCTATTATATCGTATATTCTTTTTTTTATTATTATTTCTAATTATATTTATTTTGTGTTATTTGATATATTTATGCACCACCCTCCATTTTACTCCGGCTATGTTTCAATTCCTCACAACGTAAGGTTGTCTGGAAGAGATTGCTTATTAGCAATAAGACCGCCTTATTGTGCAATAATATTTAAGCATATATCTCTGTAATTTTGTTTCAACAGTGGTGTACAATAAAGAATTATAAATAAATAAATGCACCTCTTGTGAACCGTGTCGTTTGTAGCTTAAATAATGGATGATAAGAAGAAATATGAGTAACTGATGATAAACTGGTGGTGATGACAAATTTCAGCTTTCATGGTCAATGTATAATAAAATATTTTCAGAATATAATTTATATAATTTTATTTATATAATTTTGACGGCCGGCTGGTCGAGTGGTCAGGCAACTGGCACTTTACGCAGCGGTCGCGGGTTCGAATCCCGCCAGGTGCAGATAATTTGTATGATGAATATAGATGTCTGCACCGGGTCATGGATGTATATTTATGTATATATGTATTTATATCTTAAATTTATTTCCGTTCCTAGTACCTGTAACACAAGTTCTTACGAACTTAGCACGGGGCTAGGTTAACGTGGTGTGATTGTTGGTTAATATTTATTTATTTATTTATTATTTATTTATTATTTATAATATTTTCCCTGCCGAGCATCGGCATTAACCGAAAGAAAAAGTGACAAAACCTTGGCCTTAAAGACGACTGTTCTAGATTAGTGGTGACGAAAGTTCTACGATCAAGGATTCAATTTCCTTTCGGAGTAGACTCTAGTACTACTTGTAAAAAGGTTTGTTTCCGGCCTGAATATTTATCTTTCTGGTCTCGAACATACCTTGGAAAGCACGTTAGGCGGTCGTTCCCGATGGTTATCCTTAACAATAAAATATATGATAACGATTGTTACTCTTGGTAAGGAAATTATCTGTCAATCGGAGCAATAGCAGCATTGTGGATTATGTTCCTACCTTTCTTCTATCACCAGGCTGTGTCAGTTTAGATCAGGCTTTATGTCAATATTTCGACTCCGCACATTGCGTAACTCCTTCATGTATGTAAACAAGCAAGTTGAAGGATATGGTACTTTCCTCATTCTTTAATTAAGTGTTAAAATACCAATATATATATATAGCCTTCATAATAATAGACCCAATCTAGTTAATGTATCAAATTTCTTATTATTTTTATAGAAAATCATAACTCTTACCTTGATAGCATTTCTCTCAATAATTTTTATACTAATGCTTAGCTTGGTTAGCATATATTTCACTTACAATTCATTACATAAACATTATTTCTTTCCATCTATATAACATTGCAGTGTTTTATCTAAGTATTTTCACTTATTATATTTTTATATATTAAAAATATTATAAGTTTTGGATACAAAAATAATATCGCGTCATATCAAGATTTTTAACTTAAAGAGACAATTAAACGAAGTAAAAGTTGAAGTTAAATATTTTTTTAAAATAATTTTACCTAAAAATACTCATAATATTTTCTCAACATCTGGTCTCCGAAACCTAAATCAGATCCAATATAAAATACAAAATTAATGTTTTATCCTTTTATACCAGATATAAAAGGGATATAAGCAGTCATTCTTGAAACATAATACTTACAAGTCTTATAACTCAGGTAAAACAGGCTGATTGTATCACTTTGCTTTAAAAGGTTTTAAATTAATCAATTATTTTTACTTGGTTTTATCTAAAAAACCTTGTATTTTATCAAATTAGAGTGGCCTGTTTATCAGAGTTCACATTGCATCATTAATTGTTTGTTAATAGACAAAAACTAAGTAACATTATATGTATATAAGATCTTTGTTACTGCAATACTGCCCTTATTTATTCAGCACAAGTATTTACACATTACAAAAGAACTGATCTGAAACAATAAATGAATTAAAAACTAGAAAATTGTTCACGAAATTAAATATTTGTCTTCGTAGATCACTTCACTATGATAAAATTGGTCACGGTGCATTTCGGTCACGGTTTTAATCATAAAGATTTGAATACATAAACCATAGATTGTTATTCTTAGTACAAAAAATATCCGAAAAACCAACAGCATAAAAGCGTGTGGAACGAGCTCCAACCGATTTCCTATATAAAAAAGACTATTTCCAGCAGAGGGATATTTATAGTTATAATACACACCCGAATTTGGTCCAGCCGGACCATATCCGCAGACCAATCAGCGAACATAATTATTATGATGTTCAATAGAATTGACAAAAAAGGTCACATTAATGTGGGTTATATTATTATATATACTTTACATAAAACTAATAAAAAATAACCTCAGTTGAATTATAAATTGTATTACAAAGTGTTATTATAAATAGTAAAAAAAAAACGCTGTTGTTATTACGTACATTATATATTATTATGTATTAATATTTAATTAATGAACCTGTTTAAAGTGGGTGGGAAGTGAATTTGTTTTAAAATGAATTTATCTGATTAAAAATCTACGTTCAGACACTCATTCTCTTTTATTATTTATTTTACTTTACTTACGTTAATTAAATATAATAATTATAATATTTAAAGTATTGGATAAAAATCGATTACAATTTACCTTAAACAATATAACGACTGTTAAAAAAAATCTAAATGTAAGTAACATTTCTGGGAAATTTTCCCATCTGTGCTAAAATTTGAGGTTGTTAGATGTATGTATATTAGTAATTAAAAATTTGTAAATATTTGTAATAAGCTAATTTTATCTATTTACCACAAATCATTGATAAAATTCGATAATTTTTTTTTTTCTTTTTTAATAAACACTAATTTTAGTATAATTTTTAACTTGTTACGAATAATTATCTGTATATCTACATGTATTAACGACTATCAGTGTCTCAATTGAGTGAATGTGAAAATTATTCTTTTCATTTATTTAGAAAAATATAAAACGTTTTTACTCACGTTAAGGTCATAAAAAGTCTCAGTATAGTCATATATTCAAAATTAATATGACCGTTGCACATATCTCTTGGATTGACCTTTCATAATAGCTAGAAAAAACAGCAATTTAATAAATAAAATATTAACTCTCGAGGCCTTCTCTCTAAAATAGCAATATAAATAGTAGGGTAAAAAAAAGGGATGTGTTTTCAACACTAGAACGACTGTTATTCAGTAAACATGTAATAACAGTCGTTCTAGTGTTGAAAACACATCTGGTGTAGTGCTGCGAATGCTCTATTGACGCCAACGCTAGTGGATTCGATTTACGCTCAGGGCAGATGTTTGTTTTTATACAAACATTTGCTTTTGGTCTAGACGTTTGATTTTGTGGGTCTCCCAACCGCACCTCTAAGAGCAAATGTTGTGATAAATATCTGATAACGATCGTTAATCTTTGTAGATAAATTATTTCCCCACCCGCCCAAGAGCAGCCTAGTAGTAATAAGCTTAGAGGCTGAAAAGCCTTCAAAAAATTTCAGTTCTATTAAGAATTAAGAATAATATACCATATTTAATTTATGTATATACAAAATCAAATTGATCTTCATTGAGTCGAAAAAATTATAATTTTTTTCATTTTTTATTACTTTCAGTAAAGTTTGAAAGTTAAGCAAACGAGTAAAATAAAAACACTTAAAACCTTATGTTGTACTTATATTTTATTGTAAAGCCTAACTCAATTGACTAAAGTTCTTATATATTAAATAGCTATAAGTATAATGACGTAAGTCTGCTATGGTAGTGAGAAAGCAGAAAAGCAAAATCTTGGGTATTTACCTCCACTTTTTACTTTTTATCTTTTTAATCTCTTAATTATCCTTTTAGATCAACAACGCATTATTCTATCTATAACTCGTCTACTCTGTTCTGCTACTGTCTATAATAAATAAATAATAAATGTTCTTAATTGTGTATTGTATAATATACATATTCAACATGTGGAATTTCATCCATAACGCCTCTATACTGCGGATAGTACGAGTAAATATGTATTTTTGTCCACTGCGACCTACTTTTCTACCAAGACGTACTTTACCTCAGGATTTTTTTCTGTCATCGCGCAGGAAGATTTAAATTCCAAAGAAAAATAACATTAAAACTCAGCTGGGTTAGCTGACGTTTGAACCCAAAACGTCATCTGATCATCTTACCTACCAAGAAAAAAATTTGCTTGTGGAGTAATGTGATCTGAGCTGTATACCTATCAAATAATAAATGTTATATGCACAGATGTTGATATAAACAACCGTAGCCGAGTTTATTGTTACCGTTATTTTATATTTATCTTAGATTTTTGCGATCTTATAATATAAAACTAAACAAATATAATCACTTCACGAGATTGCTTTTATTTGTGAATCAAATATCCCATGAATTTGATAAGATAAATTCGTTTGTTCATAATAACAAAGTAAAGAATGCATTTTGTAAGAATATTATATAAAAACCATAGATCTTCAGCTCATATTATCATATTGTTAATTGGATTTTGGAGAAACAAATTAACCATGAAGTTCGCCTTGGTCATTTTAACCGTATATCTGGTAAGTTTATGAATATTTACATTTATAATGGAATATTCTTATAACGATAATTTCTTCATATTTTATCTTAACTATTATTCATCATCTGGATATAAGAGTTTTAGATGAATTATTTTTATTATTATATTAATTCATTCAGCATTACCGGTTTTGTTCCGCAAATATTTTTACCAACAAATAATTATACAGTATCTTTATTCTATTATTATAATAGGTTTGATTTGGAATTGGTTAGTTCAACAACTATTTAGTAATAGACACTCACGTATATTTTTGACATCATTCTGAATTTTGTGATTAAGAAAAATTTAAAGGCTCGTCTTCATTCTTCTTAATTTCATTGTGGTGCTAATACGGTAATCTGTAGATACATATAATACAAAAGGTAACCGGCGGATGTCTGTAGATGAAAGATATTAAGGGGGAAACGAGATGTAGGGGTCTACATAGAGAGCAATAGAAGCTTGTTAGCCTAGTAAGTTTTATCAATAAAAAAGTGGTAGCTTAACAGGTTTAAGAATTAAAGTATAGAAATAAAAATATATTTGAACTATATATATAAAACAATAAGACTGGTAAGTTTGTTGTATTTAAACTAAATTTTTTGTTAATTTCGCCATCTACTTGAAAAACTTCGAAAATTTATTTACATTTCTTCTTTATATTTTTTTATTACTTTTCTTTAATTCTTCACTTATTAAATTGTGATGTTAATAGAAAACCTTTTATTAGATTTCTTCATCTTCGGGAAATCCGTCTGATAACACGTTGATACGACAACGACGTGATATTAACTTCATTGGAAACACAAAGTAAGTTAATAAGTCATATAAACAAATATTTTGTTGTTGTGAAGTTCTTTGCCTGAAAATTTGGTAATTTTGGTTATCATATGTTTTGTTAATAGGTAGTTTTTCATTAAAAACTATTAACAAAATATATATCTTAAAACAATCACTAGAATCATAGAAAAGCAGTTTAGACTTTATTTTTAAAAATTATAAACCACTCTTATTGAATTTTTCAAATAAAGGATATTATAAAATATTCGTTATAATAATCTCTGTATATTTGATTGTTCGTGGATTGATGTCTAAATTTATTTATACAGAGCACTCGTTGAAGGATTGATTCAGAATCTAAGAGGCGCTGCCCAACAAGCTTTCGATGCTATTAAAACGTTCTCAGTTGGAATGAGAGATCAGCGTAAAGAGTTCTCTGATAAAATTACAAATGATATACAGAATGTCCGAGAGCGAGTCCAACGTATTATTAAAAGTACATCTGACAGATTTACCAACGCTGGATCAGCAGTTAGGGAATGTATTGACGTAAGTGTTACCTTAATTAACAGACTATCAAGCAAGGGGCTAATTTTCTCTAGAAAAATAATGTAAAATTATATTAATAAATAAAAATATATTTACAGACTCATCTACAGCAAATAGATAATGTTTTCAATGATACAATTGAAAAATCGAAACAATGTGCCGGCGATCGCATAGCGGAAATTGGAACTATGATTGAAAACCTTCAGGAGCTATCGTCTAACGCCACTAACTACGCAAGTGCTTCAGTGAGTGAACTGAAACAATGTACTGAAACCAATCAGGGGCTTTTATCAACTGGTACTTGCCTTGGTAGTATTGCTATACGGACGGAATTGAAAGGAGCTGTCTACTTAACCCAAAGTGGACTTTTGGTAAATGATTTACTTGTACAATATTTTTAAAAGTACCTAAATTTAAATTTGAACCCGAAATTTTGTTACAATAATGGAATAAACTTTAATATTTTGCCACCTTACCTCAGTTTTACATTATGAAGAAAATAAATATTATGTATGAGAAAAAAGGTGTACATAAGTAGTAGGTAATTTAAAATTCTAATAATGTATATATTTTTTTTTATCATTATACAGATTTCTCGCATAAACTTGGCGTTCTCAACATTGCCTGCGTCACTAGAGGTATGTGCAGGCACGAAACTTGTTGAAGCTGGCGTCAATTCCGCAAAGATAATCATGGAAGCTGGAACTTGTTCTGCATCTTCGGTTTACTCTTCATTAAGTGGAAACACATCTTCATAAAATATAGAATGTTATTGGCATTGAATTAAATATTGATTTAAAATATATTGTTGTTTTAAATACATACATATTGATATTTATTATTTACGTGATTTAATAGTATAAGTTAAAAATGTCGAAAGAAAATTAAAATTGTACGTTCATAATAGTTAATTGTGATTCCTTTTTAAAAATCTATCTAATGTACAGTCTCATAATATTTGGTATATTTTGAATTGCAATCTAGTAGCTTAAATAGCTAACAATTTCATATTACAATTAAGATAAAATTTAGTCCTCACTCATCAGTGTCGTGAAAAGAAATACCCCTACTGTTCCGTACCATGAACATATCAGGCACGAGAAGGTACTGCGAAGGACACTACAACCTTATGACGTTATGTCCAACACTTTTGTAACGTACTTTAGTCATCATCGACCAATTGTCACAGTAATACAGTCAGAGGCAACATTGAATACAACTATTACAGAGAATCACTGATCAAAAGAATTGACTGTTTTTTTTTTTTTTTTGAATCTTTGTTTTTAAATGAATATAAATGTTTATTAAATAAACAGTCATCTTTTTCTTGAAAAAAATCTTAATATTTTATTTTTCCCTAACTTAACTAACCTTTTATGCATATTACCTGTACAAAATAATTTCGATGTTTCACATCTTTTTTTTTGCCGTCGTTCGAACGACATAAGATGGTTTGAGGACATCAAACACACGCGGATTTACCGTGATATAATTATGCAACCGCTAACCATGGTGCATGATGCGTATGATTCAGATCAATCGTACGTGTTAACTGTCGCCAGTCAACTCTCAAATATTCTTTGTATATCTATCTCTATGTTACGTTACGACGACATAATGGTTTAATAGGCATTGTATCATATTAATTAATTATTATTCATACAACAAACTTTTTTTGCAACTTCCGATACTGATACGTTCATAGCAGAGCCATGGTATTGGCCAATATAGAGGGCAGACTCTGTAAATATCAGAAACAAAATTTACAGTCAACTACATATAACAAAATAGAGTCAACTACATATAACATATATACAAATACAACTATTTGAATTATTTAACTTTATAAATAATTTTGATCAATTTGCACTCTACAAAACTTGTAGAGAAGGCTACGTTGCAAATATTACATCAAGATACTTAATGTTTCATACAATAGCCAAACAAACTTGTGCTTATCAAACAAATAATAATTTTCTTTATTTTTGAGTTTGATAACCCGCTAATTAATTTGTTATTGAGATTATTAAGAAGTTTGTTGTTCTTGTAATCAAAGAATTTGTACAATATTTGTCGTACTGCTTCAAGTATCCCAACCATATATGTATATAAAAACAAAGCTTAAGGACATATAAACTACATTTCGAAACGAACAAAATGCGAAACAGTCTATTATTCACCTTGGTGTTACTTGCAGGATGTCAGGTAATTGAATTATTTTAAATTATATTAAATATATTGTAAATGTTAGTAACACTTTTAACCCATCTTTGTTCAAATCTTATATTTGACAGCTATGTCATCAAAGTAAGTTACAAAGCAACTTAACTGATGTTAAATTTTTGAACACAATTCAGAAACATGCGAGAAATCAAAGAGATTTGTCAGACGTATGGAATAAAATAAAATCTAAAATTGCTAATACTTGGGAAGCTTTTAAAAAACTTGCAGATAAGACTAAACAACGGTTACAAAATTATCTGCAAAGAATGATAAAAAAAATTAAAATAATTGGCACAAATTTTGAAAACAAAATTGATTACCTCAAAAAAGATTTTAGAAAAATTATCAAAAACGCTATTTCTACAGGAAAAAATGTGAAAATTTGTCTTGAGGTGAGTAATATCGAGCATCGAGAAAATGTTTTAAGTTACAGTATATCTAATTTATAGGATTATAGGCATAGGTTTAATAAGATGCGTACGTTATTTATTTTATAATCTATTTTTATTATATGTTTTCTATATATTAGCTATACTCACAATATAAGAGAAAAAGATTTTTTTTTTTGCTTTGTTAAAACGTATTTAAAGGAATCCACGAGACCGAAAATCTTGTTTTATAAGCCGAGAATCGATAACGTAATAATTGACATTTGATATAATTTCATTCATTCAAAATGTTCCCTTTTAATAAATAAAAAAGTAGGTATCTCATTGTCAATCTATTCAAACAAAGCCATAATTTCAAGTCTCTCATTATAATCATGTATCTATTCACAGGATGATAAAGAAGTAATAGAAAAATTACTAACGAAAATACTTTTAAATGTTACCACTTGTATATCAAGTAATATCAACTCCTTGACCAAGATAAATATATCACACGATTCACTTGACTTCGATGATTCTTCGTTTTTACGTTCAATTGAAGATAAAATGACAGCGAGTTCGAAGACATGCGAAAATAACGATAGTCAATGTCTGGGTACCTTTCAAGAACAAATTCTTAACGATCTAGATATAGCTACGTGGAATGTTTCGCAAAAGGTAAAATAAAAGTTTGTGAGGATTCAACGGGTAGATGGGCAATACAAGGCAAAGCAAATAGGCTAGGTTACATTAGATTCTATTTTTATACATAGACGACCGACCGTTTAGACGAATGGCCACTATTCTACCGGCCTAGCATGCTCGCACGACAAAATTTTATCTACTCCTTTTTTCGTATTATCTCTCTATGTCTACAGTAACTAACATGCGTGCATGTGATACTCTTCTCGTTACGTCAATAGAAGAGATAACAGGATATATCATTAAGTTTTAACTTAATGATCAATAATAATAACAACTTAATAATCAATAAGTTTTAACTTAATGATATATCCTGTTATCACTTCTATTGAATTAACGAGAAGATTATCACGTGCACGCATGGTAACTACTGTACACATGTTAGGCCGGCTGGAGTAGTGGTGCGAGTTGTCGCCTCAAATCGCGTGCCAGCGGTCGCGGGTTTGATTCCCACTCGGGACAAATATTTGTATTTATACAAATATTTGTTTCCGGTCTGGGTGTATGTCCTTGTGAGTCTCCCCACCGTGCCTCGGAGAGCACGTAAAGCTATCGGTCCCTGTTGTTATCATACTCGTAGTAGGGAAATTATCTGCCAACCCGCAGTGGAGCAGCATGGTGGATTAAGCTCCAACCCTTCTTCTATATGGAGAAGAGGCCTTCGCTCAGCAGTGGGTTGTTTATAGGCTGATACAGTACAGTAAAGTTTATACATAAGTACAAATATATTAAAACAGTTTTTATAGATTTAAGTAATCAATTTAAAATGTTGAAGCTTTGATAAATTTGAAGTCTATAAATAAAAATGTTGTAGATCTGATACGTTATTTTAGCGTTTGCCACGTAAGTTCAGTTCAGGCAACTATAATAAAACAACTACAACTAAAGCACACAACTACATTAGTGTATATATAGTTATAAAAAAATATATTTTAAAACGTTTATCTCAAGGACTCTTTATGCGTTAAATAACTTCTTTATTGAGAAAATTTTCTCACATTATCACCTGAAAAAATGATAATATATCATAGATACCCGTGTCATACTTAAAATAAAGGTACATTACAAATAAATTTTAAAAACTAACGTTTTACTAAATAATAATTTTTTATATGAATTGTTTATTTTTTCTAGGCTCTAACAGTTAGAAATACTTTTGATGATGCTCTAGAAACCATTATGAATTGTGTTACGGAAGGACTTACGAAGGCAACGACATCGATAGTTAACGAATCTTTACAGATTATTCTATGTGTTAAGAATAAACAATGAATGAACCTTCTTATATGTTACTGTAAATGTTCGACATTGGTGAATGATATGATAAGCTCCCATAATTTTGTATTATTAAGCTTGTTATACAATATTAGAGAATAAAAAAAGTCTCCACTTAGTACTCGTGTGTCATCTTAATCTACCGTAATGTTTTCACTTTAGGACATCCATCAAAAAACTTAACTTGAATATTAAAATGTACCTTAAGCATAGAATAAATAATAGTACAAGTACCTTAAGATACACTATTACATATATACCATACCCATATATATAGGCTACTCGCACCATTGCAGCTTAAGATCCGCTAAGATTGCATTTCGGACATTCTCAGTAATATAAATATATAAAATGTATTTAAGTAAGAAAAAAAAAATGTGTAAATGCAAAAGAAGTAACATCGTTATTTTGTATTAAGAGTAATAAAATGTTAAAGATAACACAACAATAAGATAAAACTACGATTACTACGATATACTCGATATACTCGTATGTCTTTAAACTAATACGAGTAGTAGTACAAGAACTTATTTTTCCTAAAGTTAAATATGTATCAGGTTTATAAGAGCCAACCATATGGAAACTTAGCTGATGACCAATGGAAACTTAGTTGATCTATGCATATTTTTTTATATTGTATTAATTACGTAGTAAAATACTGTATTCTTCCAAAAAATAAAATTTTCAGTATTATTCACACAAACATAATTTTGTCAGAATATTAACTAAAAGTTAGTCTGAACGAAATTTTCGTCTCTTTTCAGGCATCATGACTTAATCAACTGTATTAAATAAATAAAATTCTTGCAATAATTTAATGTCGGGTATTGTACGCATGTTAATCGATACCTAGACAGCTCGATTCTTATTTTACAATCACAAGTTAAATTCAACGTAAATAAAATATATTAGAATATTAGATGTATTTTTATTATGTAAATAAAAATAGCATAAAATAGATTTACTTTAGTTTTTATTTAACAATGATTTCCGTACAGTTTTAATATATACAAGTATTTCGCAATATTAACAATACGTTATATTTTCTATTTAACTTCTTTAACGTGGACACATCGCATGACGACCACCGTCAACGGGTAAAGTAGCACCAGTAATATTGCTTGCACCTTCGCTTGCCAGAAATACAATGACAGATGACACTTCATTTGCATAACCGGGCCTTCCTATGGCATGTGTTTCAGCACATTTTTTCAAAAATGCCTCGTATTGGACTTCGTCCATTCCGCCTTTCTTATGCAAGCCGGTTGCTATTACTCCAGGATTGACAGCATTAACACGAACACCTTTGGGCGCAAGTTCAAGAGCTACACATCTAGTAAACTGGTCCAAGGCCGATTTAGACATACAATAAGCAAGAACGTTAGGAAACGATCTCATTCCAGTAACACTGGAAACGTTAACAATATTGCCTTTACTTTTAATTAGATGTGGCACTGCTAACATAGTCAAGTAATAAGGGCCACGTACGTTGACATTCATAACTCTATCGTATTGCTCTAAAGAAGTAGTTTCTATTGTTCCAGATTCTAATACACCAGCATTATTTACTAAAATATCAAGATTCTTAAAATGATCGATAGTAGTTTTAATAATATTTTCTATAGCATTCTCATTATTCATATCGGCTATAATTGGCAGAGGTTTTAATTTTGTAGGCGAAATTTCCTCACATTGCTTAGCGACATTATTTAATGCATCTTGGTTTCTTCCGGTTATTACCACATTAGCTCCCAGTTTAGAAAATTCGATAGCAGTTTCAGCGCCAATACCAGAACTCGCGCCAGTGACAAGAACAACTTTAGCCGTAAACATGATACCTGATAAAATAAAGCCAACAAAGTACATTATTAAAATATTCCAACCATTCAATCATACATAAATTATTCATTTTTCAGTAAATGAACATTTATTCTTTAAATATCAAGAAAAGGTTATCGCGTGACTTTTTTTTTGGGGTGATAATAAAATTTAATTCGCACGAATACTCTAAAACGATTCAATTGCCACATGATCTTATCGGCAAACTAACTTCAAATATATTATCTCGAATAAAATAAAATATGAACATTATTATAAATATAAACTATTTTTATGTAAATATGTGTTTAACTTCAATAGTATAACGTATCAAAAATTAAATAATATAATATTATTATTATCTTAGCTCAAGCATAAAATCGAAGAAGTATTGCGCACATACCTAAAAGTATAGCGTTCTATTAATTATGGGCAACTCGAAATACGCGACCTATTCTTTTTTTTTACAACCGGCGCTCTTTTTTTGTGCCTAATAAGGCTTTCCTTGTAAGGCTTTAACAACGTTTGAATTATAATTACGCCCATTTTTATCGTATAAAAATACTATTCACTTTATATGTTTTGTAAGTAATTTATTTACTTAATGCTGTCCACGGTATTCGTATATGAATATAAATTACACTAACACAAAATGTTAGCCGTACAAGAAGTTTAAGACTTAGATTTAAAATTTTAATAATGTCCCAGAAATAAAACAATATATTTAGTTAGTGAAAAATAGTGTTTATGTTACAATCAACCCTTTCTTAATGTGAACTTTAAATGCACTTTTCCTAAATTAAACTTGTTGTATGGAATACCTTTATTATAACTAGACATATCTACACACAAAGTTTCACACTTTTAAATACAACTAGTTATATCGTGTACATGAGTAACAAATGGATAAATATATATTTCAGAAAATTGTTTAACTAAAGCTAATAAACCAAATTGAGGGGTATCCATATTGAGTGGTTAGCGCTCAGCTCTGCAGCGTTCGCGGAAAAAAAATTAGACTTATTACTGACGTAGATACAGCTCGCGTAGTATATTTTAGTTATTTTCATAGTATTATATCCCATGGAATCTTATTATGGGGAAATGCAGCTACCGTTAATACTATTTTTGTCCTGAAGAAAAGAGCTATACGTGCAATTTATAGTTTAAGCCCTAGAGTATCAATAAGAGATAAGTTTTAAGAAATAAAAATATTGACTGTTGCTTCTCAATATGTGTACGAAAATATTATGTATGTTTATAAAAATATTGTAACGGGCAACATTGTGTGACGTTAGGCGGAGAGCAGTGAGAGGGAGGAGAGGCGGTGAGGTGTGGAGAGAAGGGGTGAGGTGTGGAGAGGAGGGGTGAGGTGTGGAGAGGAGGGGTGAAGTGTGGTGAGGAGAGGATAGTCGAGCAGCTGAGCATTCCTTTTGGCGAGAGCGAAGCGATCGGACAAGAAATTATTTTCTACTTCAATTAAATTTGTTAATTCAATCAAGAAATAAATTAAGTTTATTGTCAGTACGTTTTTTATTTTTCAGTACTCAAATACCGGCGTTACATATCAGAAGAGGGATCAGCCCGAAATGAAGAGAAGCAATGAACATCCAGGTCGGGCTGTTCGAGCAAAGAGGAACCGGGACTGGCACGTAAGCGAATCCAATATTAATAACTTTAATAGTAAAACTCATTCTTCTTCTATAAATAATTTGATAAAATGAGGGTAGATAAAATAGTTAAAGAATGTTTGAATAGTGATGGTGATATGTTAAAATCTAGATACCCTCGCTTACAAAAATACCGAGAAATTAGTTCCTGATAGTCGTGATTTACATATAAAAGGCTGTATTAAGAAAATTAAACAATTAGGCATAATTTACAATTGGGACTATGAAACAAAATCATTTATCTTACAATCAAAGTTACAAGGCCAGGCGAGGCAGTGGTTTAATAGATTAGATTCTTATGATCATTCCTGAGAGGAATGGAAAGCTATGATCATACGAGCTTTTCCACGTCATCATGATTATGCTTCTTTGTTAGATGAACTTATGTATAGAAAGAAACTTTCATCAGAATCTATGACTAAGTATTTTCAAGAAAAATTAGCAATTTGCTATAGATGTCAATTGAGCGATCAAGCTGCCATATCTTGTATTGTGCGAGGGCTGCCACAAGAACTCAGGGCGAATGCACTAACATTCCAATGCTGTACTCCAGACGAGCTGTACGAAGGTTTTCTATCTACCTTTGATTCTTACCAGATTAATCACCAGAAATTACAGAATGATCCTGCTAATTCATTCGGATTGAATAAAACTTCCAGCGGAGAAGGGTCCAAAACTCAGCTTCACGGAATATAATCGCCGGTTTCCTACAGTTGTAATGAAGTAGGACACGTGGCTACTACCTGTAATTTACCTGATAAACGTAAGTGTTTTAGATGTGGTAAACTAGGTCACGTGACGAGTGCGTGCCATACAGCAAAGATGATCACCAGAGCAGCGCGAAGGCGGTCCACCTGATATCAAGTTTGAACAACTTGTACCAGAAGAGTTTTAAGGTAAATGACATGTTTATCAAAGCTTATATAGATACAGGCAGCGAACTCAATGTAATCTCTAAGGGGACGTCCGACGCTTTGAAACTGAGGGTAGGCTCCACCAATATTGTTTTGAAGGGCTTTAATAGTAGCTCAGTTCATGCAATAGGAGAAGTTAAGTTTGACCTTTTGATAGATAAGCAGGTAATTAAAACCACAGCTGTCGTTACTGACGTAGATATGGGAGATATCGCCTTATTTATTGGGCAAACTATTATAAACCGCGAAGATATGATTTTTGAAGTTACTAAATATGGAGTCACTTTATATATCTCCTAACGACTTAATATAAATGTATGTGATGAAGCGAGTAGTTTCAGAGTTGAACTAATTGAAGGCACAACTGTACCGGTCCGCAACAACCTAGTTCGAGTAATGGTTCAAGGAGCTGGATGAGGACACTATTGTACGAAGCCAAGACAATACAGCATAAGCAGCATTACGTACGCTATAGCCAGCGCAGTACTTTGAAATGGTGAAGGCTACGTCAGGGTCTGCAACATAGGATCAGATGCAATCAGCTGGAAAAAGGGCATGACGATTACCAGAGCTAAGAAGTGTACATCAGACTTTGAGGTGAGTGCAAATAATTTAGGATTAAGGAGAGATGAGTTAGTAAACAATTTTGATAAAGAGTTAGAGACATTAGACATAGGCAACATAGGAGAATTTTACAATTGCTTATTTATTAAACTCTTAAAATCATATAGAATTTGGTTTGCTAGTTTAGTACTAGGGAAGGGAAATAGGTTGCACTAGTTTAGGTAAAATGAATATTATATATTAGTGTGTATTAGAGATTATCCCTAGAGATTAGCACATTCAGAGAGACAAATTGTAACGAAATTAGTCGATGATTTAATGAGTGGGGGAATTATAAGGTAATTTAATTCAGAGTATGCGTTTCCGATTATCCTTGTGCGTAAGAAAAATGTTGACTATAGACTCGTGTGTGGATTATAGGGATTTAAATGCAATTACAATCAAATATCGTTTTCTGTGTCCTATATTGACGATCAATTAGCTAAGTTGTCAGGTAAAAGTTGTTTCACGAGCTTGGATCTGTTTTCGGGCTATCATTATGTTAAAATTCATCCAAACTCTATAAATAAGACGGCTTTTATTATACCAGATGGTCTGTATGAACACTTGAGGGTACCGTTTGGACTGGCTAATAAACCGTGGGTATTCATTTGCGTTATTAAAAAAATTAATAAAACTTGTAGGTAGTAATGAAATCGTTACATTTATGGATGACATGTTATTATCTACTTCTTGTATCTCTGATGGTTTAAAATTACTTGAAAAAGTTTTTATTCGATTAAATAAAGCAGATTTAAAATAAACTTTAAAGAAATATTCGTTTCTTAAGTCTAGTGTTTCTTTTCATGGCCACGAAATTAGTCAGAATGGTATTAGTGGGTAGTCAAAAAAATAACGAAGTATTTAATTTTCCTAAGCCTAGTAATTTACATTAATTACGCCAATTCATAGGTTTATTTAGTTATTTTAGAAAGTACATAATAAATAAATTTGCTCTTATAGTAAAACCATTAACCGATTTGACAAAAAAGTCTTCGGAATGGTCATGGGGTTAGAAACAAGACCATAGTTTTAATGAAATAAAACAAAATTTATGTTCACGACCGGTTCTTGCTCTATATAATTTATTGTTACCTTGTGAAATTCATACAGATGCGAGTAAGATCGGTGTTGCGGGTATATTATTTCAGTTACAAAATGAACGCGAATTAAAACCGATATTTTATTTCAGTAGAGTAACTTCACGTGAAGGATCAATGTATCATAGTTACGAACTAGAAACATTAGCTTTTGTAGATTCATTAAAACATTTTCGAGTGTATGTACTGGGATATTTGTTCAAAGTAGTCACGGATTGCTCTGCCGTGAGATATACCATTTTAAAGAAAGATTTAGTTCCTCGCATAGCTCGCTGGTGGCTTAGGATTCAGGAGTTCGATACTAAGATCGAGTATAGACCTGGAGACCGTATGAAACATGTCGACGCTCTGAGTCTTTAACCATCAACCGATATAGTAGCTCCAATAAATATTGATCCTTTGATCGTATTATTAATATAAATATAATATTCAGCTATGACTGGTACTTGACGGTACGGTACGGTAGGAAATGCTTGGAATGATGTTAAAAACAATTATAAAATTAAAAACGATAGATTATATAGGATTAAATTGTACGGTGATAGATTAGTAGTGCCGACATTTGCTAGATTGAAATTCATGCAAAAACTTTACGATAAAATAGGCCAAATAGGTACATATTAAACGGTGCGAAGAACTAATTAAGTCGTTTTATAAAAAAAAATATGTGAATAGCTGTTTAGAGTGCGCTTACGCTAAAGTACCTACCGAAAAACTGAGTGGCGAATTGCATCCTATGCTCAAGCCTAATATCACTATGGAAGTAGTTCATATTGACTATCTAGGCCCATTTTGTAGAACACGGTAAGGTCATCAATATATTTTAATGCTTGTAGATTATTTTTCTAAATTTTTGATAGCACGTCCAACTAGAACAATAAATCCTGTGGGGTAGATTAATGCCGAATTCAACTTGTAATGTAGACTCTTATGCTTGAAAATCTAATGCTTGAAAGCGATTAGAGCGACGAACTGAAATAATGAAACGAAGTTATGATAAGCGTCATAAACCTGAGAATATGTTTAAAAAGGGGGCATTTAGTTCTTTGGAAGCAAGCTCCATCAGGTGGTGAAGTTAAAAACGTAAATAATAAATTAAAATTGCTTTACTCTGGGCCTTATATTGTTCAAAAGGTATTAAATAACAGGTGATAGGAGATTAGAAGTGTAAAGGGCATGCGTAGTTACAAAAAGTTCTCCGGTGTAGTAGCCGCAGATTCTCTCCGTACTTATCGAAGTGCCCCAAACCCTAGCGAGACTAGCAGCGATGATGACGTCGTTACTAGGGATGACTTGATTGATTTAGTAGAAAGTTAAAATCTGTGTATGTTGCACCAATTGCGGTGCAATTGTTTCAGGATGGCCGACTGTAACGGGCAACATTGTGTGACGTTAGGCGGAGAGCAGTGAGAGGGAGGAGAGGCGGTGAGGTGTGGAGAGAAGGGGTGAGGTGTGGAGAGGAGGGGTGAGGTGTGGAGAGGAGGGGTGAAGTGTGGTGAGGAGAGGATAGTCGAGCAGCTGAGCATTCCTTTTGGCGAGAGCGAAGCGATCGGACAAGAAATTATTTTCTACTTCAATTAAATTTGTTAATTCAATCAAGAAATAAATTAAGTTTATTGTCAGTACGTTTTTTATTTTTCAGTACTCAAATACCGGCGTTACAATATACACGAATTTCCCAGGAATTGCGATATGCATAGCATTAATACTAGGAACAAATATAAACTTGTCATGCCTGTAACTCGCTTACACCGAGTCAGTAATTCTTTTATGACGCTTATACAACAGGCTCCCAGAAAACGTTCAAAAAGCTTCTATTACCAAATTAAAAAAAAAAAAGTGAGAGAACGTTTCTGTACTAAAGGATATACGATTAACGATTTTCTAGAAGACAGTACGCCTTGGGAATGATTTGATCGCCACCAGGCTATTTCAACTTATCGAGAATTCTTGTTAATTTCAATTTACTTTGGAGAAAAAAAAACCATTACGTTAAAAAAAAATATTAGTCCCGCTGAGTTTCTTTCGCCAGTTCTTCTCAGGTCAGAGGCTTCTTCTTTCCGAACTGGTGGTAGACTCATGACGTTCAGTAAATAATTGTAATCATTTTATTATTACTTTATTTTGACCTTTGACTTTTTTTGACAAAACCAAACACATTATGTTAAATAATGGTCGATCTTGGTATATTTAGTATGAGCTCCTTTAAACATTGTTGGCCTAAACATATATAAAAGAGTAGGAAGGAAGTAAGGATAACGAAAGGGAATGATAATGACTACTGGTTCTCTCATTCACCGTCCAAAACGTAAATAATAACATCAAATAAGACATATCAGCTATATACGAGTTGTAATCAAATAGACTAGGATCTAATACAATAGATGACCATTTTTCATCACTCCCAAAGCAACGGTACTGAATTTCGGGATATAAAGTACCCAGATATGGACTTAAATCGTGCCCAGTTTTATTTAGTCATACAGTTAACATTAATTATGACGTAATACGTGACCAGTCAGAGAGATAGACAAAAATAAAAAACAAAGAAATATATTTTAGGCTTCCGTATCGATTATAGAGGACCCTTCCAAAACTTTTAAAATATCATTAAATATTGTACGGATTGGACCTGTTACAGTTTAAATCAAACAATAGATTACGACTAATTACGCAACATGTTGGCTACACAAAGATTACGCGGTTTTTCACAAGTATATGGTAGGTTATTAACGAGAAACAGTCGTTTTAGAACTCGGGAGCCATTTTCATAGAAATTTTGCCACCTTAGCCGTAAAAATCGTACTGTTACAAAAAGGCTTCTTTTTCTATACCTATAGAAAAAAATATTGGAGCTAAACCGCTACACACGACGTATTTGTCGTTAATAAGAATGATTCCTGTACCAATCGAACTTATGTAACGTACTTTTATATAAGGCTTTTTCATTACAATGGATAACGTGAAAGAGCTTAACACAGTAAACTATTTAGTCAAAATGCGTTTTTATCTAAAACTTTTCCGGAAGGAAGGAAAGTAAGTCGATTCTATTTATAAAAGGCACATCCATTTTCTTTTAATTAGAACTACATAAGCAGATGAGTAACTAAATACGTGTTTTTTTTTATATTAAAAATTGAACGCATTACCATGTTTTTTAGTTTTTAGGTATAAGTAGTCGTCGTCTGTATTGAAGAACTTGATTGAAGAACTAATTTAGAAACACGCTTATAAAAGTATATTATTTACTCAATATAACAAAATAAAGTTTTTTTAAAAAGAAGTAAAAATTAATAAAAATCTATACACAGATTAACTGAACTAAACTATTTGAAAGGTTAGGTCACGAAGGGTTAGGTAGTCTTCTTTATTTTAACGGCCTTTAACATATAGGCATATATATATATATATATATATATATATATAGTTAATCAGCGAATTAGCCGTAAATGACAAAGAAACTGGAGAACTGATTTCATTAACTAGGTATTTCACCATTTTGAATCGATTTATTTAAATATCAATGGTTTCCCAGAAATTGGTTCCAAAATAACTTTTATCGGTTTTATTACATTCTTGATCAATCTTTATACCAAATTTTGATAATTGTTCAAGACTTTCAGTGTTTTTGTCGAGAAAGTAAAAATAAAGTAAAGGGAAAGCCACTTTCGCTTTCATAATATTAATAAAGGATAAGTGTGATGTAAATCTTAAGACCGCTGATAAGGACCTTCCAACCAGGTACCTTACGATAGACGGTAACATATATCGAACTCAAGACTCCACCTGATCGACATAGACTTTCGAGTTGTTAACATTTCTTGAGAAACCTACCCTAACACCTAATAATGAACGTCGCTTTTAACCTTGTGTAAATTATTTTGTTTGAAAGAGAAAGAAAGAAATTCATAAGTTTTCACGGTTTTTTTTATTTAATGAAATAAAAATCTTAACAATCAAACTTGTACTTTATTTCAAATGTCAATAATTTTGTTTCCATAGTTGTTCTTTAAATTACCAGAATTAATTTTTTCCATGTTCTGATATTGTCACTAAAACGTAAACGTTAATCTTTAATAAATATTACATTAAAGTTTGAACCAACCTTTACTGATTATCTTTAAAATGTCTCACTTCTAAGAAACGACGAAAGTCCAATGCTTAATTGCTTATTGATTGCTTATACACATGTTCTAAATGCAGTACCGAGAAGTTTTCCACAGATGAACATTGAACAGTTAATATTTCAACAGATATTGTGTTTCCACAGATTATTAATATTGTAATTTGTAACTTACATTGAACCACGGCCAGAGATACCTCGACCGTGCATTGAACTCTATACATTATTTTAATCTATGCTGACTTCCAACAACTTTGATTCATGATAATTATGGAGGGTGGTACCTCCATTCTTTATAATGATAATAATCCGTATTTGTCTTAAAGATAATTAATCTATAATAATAATATAACTATGATATCATGTATCATACTCTATCGAAAGTAGAACCTAGATAGATTGGTATATTAAAAATAGCTTCTATTTTATTTAAATAGATTTAATCAAGTTTTATGGGTTTATACCACGATCTACTATAAGCTAGATCGTGGCTTATACTAACTTGTGGTTTTATCACTTAAATAAACGACATTATTGTAATGTTGCCATGTAAAAGTTTCTTAATCGACTGAAAAACCTTATGGAATATGGAGTTAAAGGAGCACTATCTTATGTTACGAAAAGTATCCCCGCAATAACCTTAAATAAAGATGGTGTTTCTGTACCAGAAGACCGTTTTTAAGGTTAGATAATTTATTTGACTAGCTAGCTATGTAACTTTTAATTACAACACATTTACTAACTACTCTAGTCTATGAGAATATTTTAAATTATATTTCCTTCCACTCAGTAAACTTCAAGTCATTTAAAATAATTAAGTTCATCGTACTCGATCGATTATGATAAATTCAAAAATAAGTTTACTATTTTGGTACCATTAAATAAATATGCAGTATTAATTATAAATTCTAACTCACTTTAATACACTTAATAAATACTTTTAATACGATTTATAATTTTTTTAAAATTTAGTTTTTTTTTTTTAGGAACCTTTAGCAGATTTAAAATAGTAATTGAATATTTTCATTTATATTTATGGTACTCATAATAATCACTTAAAATTTTTGAATCACTATAAATATATAATATTATTATCATTATTAATAAAATTAGAAGCATAGAATATCTATGCTTTAAATACATAATTGTATGTAGTAGTTTGGTAGTAGTCTGTTGTCGTTGTCACTAATTTCATAATCAGTGTCCTCTACTGAAACTGTGTTTGTTGTAAAAATTCAACAATTATTGACACATTTTATATATCAATTATTAAATTCGTGTAAGCTACCACACGCAGATTCGTTTGGAATGGTTTTAAATTAGAAATTATTGAAAATGTCGTCTACAACATCTAGCGGGAAAGAATCATTTGAAGTCTTTTATTCAGAGGTAAATGTAACCTAAATTAATGGAAATTTGTATATTTCAATTGTTATTCTGTTAATTGCATATACAAGTTTATTTTTAGGTTAAAGAAATTGAAAAGAGGGATTCAGTTTTAACTCCAAAACAACAAATAGAAAGATTGCTTCGGCCAGGATCGACATATTTTAATTTAAACCCGTTTGAGGTATTGCAAGTTGATCCAGAAAACAGTTTGGATGAAATCAAGAAAAAATATAGACGACTATCAATACTTGTTCATCCGGATAAAAACATAGTAAGTACCATGGGATCTGTTAATAAAAAATAAATAAAAGAAACTTAAAATTAGGTACATTTTGCATTATTTTGTAGTTATTTATTTGTTACAACAATCTAAAATGAGTCAATAGCTTAAATGCTATTATTTTAATATGACATATTTTAAAGTGAAACATTGCCATAATATACATCTCCACATTTTATAAGAAACATCACATGTAGATAGCTTACATTCCGAGGAGATCCTAGATTTTTCGCTGAGACGGTGTATCCGTCAATATTTGATTTTTATCCACAGATGGGAACGTTTGCATACCCTGAGCCAACCAGCACTGCTTGTACGTAGGTAAGCAACGGTTGCCGTAAGAGATGTTTAAATAACTACAACAATATCAAACATCTCAACAAAGGAAATAATTTATATTGTTATATTTCGGAACATTCATAATGAATTCGTAATGATTATAATTATATTTAAGATTATTATATTAAATTAAAATTTTCCATTTATAATTTTATCTGGAATTAAAATATGTTGTTTGAGGAGTTAGAGCTAACTTAAAAAGTGCATCATATTATTTTGTAACTACTACAAAGACGTTAAATGATTTAAAATAAGATAATTGTATTTTAACTTTTAGGATGATTCAGAACGAGCTCAACAGGCGTTTGAGATTATAAATAGAGCATGGAAAACATTGGAAAATGAAGAAACAAGAAAAAAATGTTTGGATATATATGAAGAAGCTAAAGAGCGCACAGATCACATGGTAGATATTATAAAATTATTAATTACAAATTCTGAGCATTATGAGGTAATTTTTGGCACATAATTGTATTTTTTTAACATAATTATGTTTCACTAATTGCAGATTGAACAAAAACGTAAAAAGCAAAAGAAAGATGGGCGAGTATCTGAAGGTATACCAGAAGATGATCCTGAAAAGTATAAACATGCAATTTACGTTATGACAATGAAGGTGTGTTTTTTATAATTACTTTGAAATTTGTGTGATATACAACATACAAATAATATTGGTTTGGGATATCAATGGTTTTCTATAAACTTTTTTGATTTTTGTTACTAAAGATAGAAAAATGACACAATTTTATGGAGTTCATACCATCAAAGTTTTGGTAATGTGAAATAACAGATAGAAAGTTTATAGGAATCGTCTAAGTTATTGAGGATAGATGTTTGTTATTTCTTGCAAACTACTGAGCCGATTCTAATGAAGCTTTTTTATGTATATGTTACGGGTAATGCTGGAGGACAGAGTAAACCTAGGTTTACCCGGGTTGACTTAGTATTGCCCAAGCTCTTGGGGTAAAGTCCGAATAATAAGAAAAATTAATTTTAATTTGGGATTTAGGTGAGTATGGGATTCACCTAGGTCTACCCAACTCTCGCTGGGTATGAGATTAAGAAATACACATAGACTATTTATTTACCGAAACTCCCAAGAGATTAAAATTTTGGGAAATTAAACAGGTAAAATCCAAAGGCACAGTATTATAAACATGTATTTTATGTGGTAAAAAAGAAAATAGATTGTCTGTTGTTCCTAGAAGTAAAAATGATGAATAATAAACTAAAATTATGTGATATTTTTATTTCAATCTTTATCCTATAATCAAGTGTTTTATAGAATTGTAAGTTTGTGCAAAGAGTATTTTGTTGTGTTATGTTAATTTCATAAGTCATAATTTTAATTATTTTTTTTAGATCTCATCATTAATATATGAAAAAAAAAATTAATGAAAAATCAGTATAACAGTGTTAAACAATTACAATCATGCCTACCATACCTATGCAGTACTCTATAGTTTCTATAGTAATACTATATATCTGTTTCCATTTACAACTACCAAAAAAGTTCCAATATGATAACATAATTAATAATCTACTTACCAATGACCTGAATTTACCAATAGTACTATGATCTCTTTATTTATTTATTAAATAAAAACAATTAATTTAAAAAAAATCAAAAAACCCGACTGCGTAAAATACTCTTATTATAAACTAAAAAGAATAAAACAATTTACTAGCTTTCATTTGATACCCATATTGCTACAGTAAGAAAAAGAAATTTCAAACCACCCCCCCCCTCCTTATTCCGCCATTTGCGGGCGCCATTTTGAAAATGTATATAGCCTATGTCACTACTACAATTTAGACAAATCCAACGACACCTCATATGTCAAAAACCGTCCAGCCGTTTGGACTGTAGGGCGTGCCAAAGAAATGGACATACATACATACATACACTCGAAAAACATAACCCTCCTTCTGTCGCAGTCGGGTAATAAAAAGATCAATCCCACATCAATTTTTTTACCTAGGATGGATTTAGGAAATAAGAATTTATACTAATATTAGCAACTAGCTCTGCTTCGCGGTTTCACCCGCGTTAATTTGAAGGAAAAACGTACTTAAACATTTTTAAACAATTACTTTAAGTGTAGGTATCCGCCTTGGTCGAGGGGTCGCAAGCGTTACTGCCGAGCAAGGGGTATCCAGTTTAATTCCTGAGTCGTTCAACGTATTATTGAGGTTTTTTATCTGTCGAAAGTTCTCAGTAAAGGAGTTATGTTATATTTACTTTAAAAGTGGAACTATAGTTAAAAAATGTCTCGAGAAGAGAAATAATAAAGGACGCAATGGAAGCTCTCCAAAATATTATTTTTTCCCGTTTTTGTAACATTTATTATTATTGCTTAGCCCCTATTGGTCGTAGCGTGATGTTATATAGCCTTCCACGGTAAATGGGCTATCCAACACAAAAATATTTTTTTCAATTCGAACCAGTAGTTCCTGAGATTAGCGCGTTCAAACAAACAAACAAACAAACTCTTTCAGCTTTATAATATTATAGTATAGATAAAATAAATACAGCGTCAAGAGTGTCAACATTAAATTTCTACTCCACTGTTGTATATTTTATTCACATTAATACTATTTGTTTATTTTTGAATATAGTTGTTTGCTGATATGGAACGTAAGCGACAACACTTAGAGACTCGTGATATGGAAGAAAGGAAACGTAAACGTGAAGCAGAAATTGAACAGGAGGAACAAATGTCTCTTGAGAAAGAATGGGCTAAGAACTTTGAGGTAATAATATAACTAGGGCTTCCATACATTCTAAAATAATAGATAGATTATTTCTTATTTTTGGGCTAAAATTAAAAATATATAGATCCAATTTTAGTACAAAAAAGAGTAGTGTATTTGCATAGGTTAGAAAAAGTAGCATATCTATTATAAATATTATAATTATGTAAAGTGTTGCTTTCATCCAGGAGTCACGTCAAAACCGCGTCGATAGTTGGAAGAGCTTTCAATCTGGAAGCAAAGAGAAAAAAAAGAAGAAAATAATGGGTTTCAAACCTCCGAAACCCAAACCTGAGAGTAGATAACTTTAGTCTAAGATACTTTAAATAACTTAGTTTAGCAAAGTTATCTTTATGAAGAAATCTATTAAATCTGTTATACCTGAAATTATCATACATACATAATTTATAGACAACATACACAAGTCATACAGACCATTTCAAAAATTCTTGCATTTTGTGCAATTTTATGTATTAAACATATTTTGTAATGTGACTTTTTTATTGAAATTTAATTTGTATATTAGTATTATGTTTTTTGCAGATTACAGTTTTCATATATACTTTATAATTAGTACCGTAATAAATCTCAATCTCAATCATTTCCTTTCATAGGTTTAAAAGTAGGTAAACAAAACGCTATAAAAAGTAATGAAAAGAAATGAATTTACGAAACTTGTTTTTGAAGTCAAAGCAATTGAAATTCATGTAACTTTGTATTATTTATGTATTTATTTTAAATTGAACTTTTTCATAACTAAATATAGTTGAAATATTAATATTTTCGTGTCATCATATATTTTTCGCAAACCACTGAATTAAAAAAAAATGCATTAATTTACGTTGGAACAAACGAAAGATTCTATTTAATTTTATTTTTTCGTCAATTTCACTAATGTTATACTATACAATATTTATGAAAGCGTAAAATTGAATTTAAACATTATTTTCTAGTACATTTATTCACACTTAACGTTATTGAAACCGGTATAAAATTTTAATTTTGAATTTATCTACGTAAAATAGCAATAATTATCTTTTTCTTCTATCAAGATGATTATTTACAACTTATGGATAATGTAACCGTCCAAAATCGAAGTGTTTATCTTTGAATGTAAAATAAATCAAACCGTTACTTGTCAGTTTTAATAATTTTCTGTAGTATTTGTCAGAAAAGTAATTAATATTGTGAAAGTGTATTAAATAAACATATTACTATGACATAATTAATAAATAAATTACTGTTAGCAAATTAGCAGTACAGGAATTGACCATAAGTCATCTCTAATGATGTATCACCGCTACCTTTTATCTTTAAATTACTTTTATTGTATTTTCTGTGATAATGGACCGTAATACGATAAAATGAAATATTTTCTTTGCATTAACATAAAGTTCGTGGAGTTACGAATCTAATTGTCTATGTCACCGATTGCTGATAAAGCTATCTGAAGTATAACGTTATCCAACAGATAAAAGTTTACAGTAACTTGTTTATCAGCAATCGGTAAAGCGATCCCTAATACTGTTAATAGTCTAGTCAACAATTTACCTAGTTACAAAATTAAAAACTTAAATTAATCATCGAAAAGTTTTTTTTTTGTTTTTAATATATATTATTTTAGATCGGTTTTGTTTTTTGTTAGCAGAAGCTGCATATTATTTTCATACAGCTTTAGCTGCGTAAGTCAGAGCCGGGTGCTCTTCTGTGCTTTTCGGTCGTATTTTCATCCCTCAGGGAAAATTGGAAATATTGGTCCTCCTCTTTTAGAATCTTTTTTTTAAATGCAATTTTTGCAAGCGGAACCTATTTTTTTTAAAGTCATCTACATGCTATTCCGAATCGAATTATACCTCGTTCATATTTTTCCGAGACTGCTGAAAAAAGTTGACCAAAAAGGCACTTGTTGACTAGACTAAAATGATTTAAGCTGTCAAGGTAAACAATACTTACTATAAGCTACTAAGCTACTTGTAATTGTAAGTTATTGACATTAATAATTACTGATTTAGCATAGACAATAAATATCGGAGAAACAGTTGTTGTTTATTTTCTTTTTTCTCTCTTTACAGAATTGTATCGCCAGTTAAAATTATTAGAAAATATTAGTAGTAATTATTCCAGTAAGTCGAAAAACTATACCTATGTTACTGAGTTCAACAGCAGCTTGATGTGTCGCAGTGGCCAAGTGAAGATAGATGTCAGGTCAGGGCTGTCATGTTATTGCAGTATCATTGCTCAAATATTGAAAATTAGTCTATTTGGATACGACTGAATCGCAGTACCTTCACCAATCAGAAACGAGCGGTCAAATCTTAAAAAAAAAAAAAAAACTGCAATAAAAAATAAAACGGGATAGTTGTTCCAAGGTTAATAAATACATACAAACGAACATAGTCCACCCCCTTTTACGCAGAATTTCAATTTAAATAGTCATATTTATGGATGATATAGATGTTTAAAACATCTCTAGTCTTCAAACGTTTAATTTTCCTGGTCCCGATGAATTACCGCTAATGAGCTGCACAAAATATGGGAAATTTTTTAATAGCTTTTTTTTTAAAATGAATTATACCCACGTGCTTATTCTGCTCATGCCTTTTTTATTCCAACTTTATTTTGTTATAAAATACTTGGTAGATGGTACTTAGCTGCTTATTTATAAATAATTTAAAAAGTTATAGTTTCTAGTTTGGGGTGTGTGTCTACCGACCGAAATACTACATCTACATATGTATTTCTTTTATATATATATATATATATATATAATTTTTTTCTTCTTGCATTACATAAATTAATACTTTTTATTGTTATAAGAATTAATTCATAATGGAAAAAATATATAATTGATTCATACAGTTTTGCAAATCTACATTTATAGGTTTACATATAGGTACATATTTACATACTTTTTAACATTTCTTGCTTATAATAGAAATTAATACATATTTATAATAGAAAATATAATTTATACATTATTTGATACATATTACTTTTCGAGTGTTCCAATAACAGTATATGAACTTATTTCTATCAATATTAGTACCCCTATTATATATGTACCTAATATAATTTTTCTTTTTACTAAACTTTACTAAACTTTTTTTTATAAACTGGTGGTTTTCTTGTAAAATTGTTCGATTCCCTAATATACTTCATCAATACATTACCCGTTTGTGAAGTTCATAGCATCCGTAACCAAGGTGTTATTTAATTATTTTTGACAGCTCGTTAAGCTTTAGATATGGAGGGTAGAGCAGGGCGCACAATCTCATATAGGTGTTTGACACAAACAGTGTCCACAAAATATTATACCATTAAATATAGGGAGCGCCTATTTAGTGGAGGATATGATCTGAAATTAACTGTTTTAGATTACCTGAAGTTTGCTGAGTAGAAGTAAGTATAATTTTCAGTATCCTCGTAGACTAGAGTTAAGTACTCTAACTCTAAGTAAAAGTGTTGTGATTGAAAGTTAAATGGCTAGCGATTTAAATAAATTATCTAACCTAAAAGCGGTCCTCTGGTACAGCTAAACCATCTTTATTTAAGCCTATTTCGGGGACACTTTTTGTAACACAAGAGTGTTCTCCTGAACCTTTAACCTCAGTAGCTTTCAAAGAGGTATCATACATAGAGTATAGAGTAGGGGGGATATAGGGTAGGATAGAGTATAGCCAGGCCTCCAGCTGTCCCTCGGTTAGAAAGAGAGAGAGGATCGCGGTACCGGTTGAATTACATAGGTACCAGTATAATATTACTGTGCATATTAGAGTAGTTTCTATAATTTGTTTGTAGTCGAAAAGTTAAAATGGAAGTAAATAACTGATTTTTAATATATATATATATATATATATATATATATATATATATATATATATATATATGTACATATAATCGAGATTTGAACTAGAGACCGCAAGGCCAATGGGGTACTGCGATCTTCTCTCTCTTTCTCACCGTTGGATGTTTCCGCGTACGTTTACGTACGTTGTACGTTTACAGGTAGCCGTATGTCTTCCCTACTTTATCTATAGTAATTAGTACCTCTATGATAGCTGTAGACCAGAGTTCCCCAAACTTTTTTGTGTCGTAGACCCCTTGCCATGTTTTTCCGTGTTGGGTAGACCCCCTACTTACCTGATATTGATTTCCTGTAAATTTCTAACTGTAGTGAAGTTTAGTGTTAAAAACTTAAAGTAAAAACACATGTTAATTTATACATTTATTAATTGAATTTGAATTAAAACTACTCAAAATAAAATTTTGTATCTGTTATGTCAAATATACGTAACATTAAATAAACATACTATAAATAAAATAACAAGCAATAAGTCAATATTTTTAGTGAGAAGGATGAACATCAGCTTTAATAATAAATTATCAACATTTGGCGTCAATTTTGTAAGGGTCTCCAGCACTCTCAAACAAAATAACACTGACTCACTATAATTTGTGTGATATACTATCTGTTTATATTTATATATATATATATATATATATGTACATATAATCGAGATTTGAACTAGAGACCGCAAGGCCAATGGGGTACTGCGATCTTCTCTCTCTTTCTCACCGTTGGATGTTTCCGCGTACGTTTACGTACGTTGTACGTTTACAGGTAGCCGTATGTCTTCCCTACTTTATCTATAGTAATTAGTACCTCTATGATAGCTGTAGACCAGAGTTCCCCAAACTTTTTTGTGTCGTAGACCCCTTGCCATGTTTTTCCGTGTTGGGTAGACCCCCTACTTACCTGATATTGATTTCCTGTAAATTTCTAACTGTAGTGAAGTTTAGTGTTAAAAACTTAAAGTAAAAACACATGTTAATTTATACATTTATTAATTGAATTTGAATTAAAACTACTCAAAATTAAATAAACATACTATAAATAAAATAACAAGCAATAAGTCAATATTTTTAGTGAGAAGGATGAACATCAGCTTTAATAATAAATTGTCAACATTTGGCGTCAATTTTGTAAGGGTCTCCAGCACTCTCAAACAAAATAACACTGACTCACTATAATTTGTGTGATATACTATCTGTTTATATTTTTTAAAATATTTTCTTAGCACTTTCCTTTTCAAGATTCAGGAAACGAATAAAAGTATTTGTCCCACATTCGTATTTATAGAGTGACGATTTGAACAAGTCAGTGCAAGGTAGCGAAGCTCTGAGACTGCGACTCTCAGATTTTTACAAGTTCAAAATGTATTGCGACCACAAAGCGAATACCAACATCCTACACTTACATAATTTTATTAACATATATAATAATTTTTTTACTTCATAGGTACTTTTATAAATTGCAACCGCGATCTCGTGGCGTCCTTGTATGACGATGAGGGCACCGCTGGGTTTTAGTGGGTATTCTGACTTCGCAGTCAGCGAGTCCCACATACCCGTCACCTTCGGGCGGCGGGATACGTAAACGTATTTCCCAGCGTCAAAAAAAAAAAAAAAAAAAAAAAAAAAAAAAAGGTACTTTTATAAATAATGTATATGTTTTGATATTATAAGATAGTATGATGTAAGTAAATAGGTACTATCAGTGTATGTGTTGAGATCCACTATCGTGGACCCCCATTTTCATTTCATGGACCCCCAAATTTTTTTTCGCTGACGTAGACCCCTTGACCCCTAGGGGTCGATATAGACCACTTTGGGAATCACTGCTTTAGACTAACTATGATCATATCATAACAAAAAACTTCAAAAAATTCTGGTTTTATTAAAATACGGCTTAAAATATTTAAATTAAATCCTCATTATTAATTTTTATTAGTTTTGTAGTGAAGTTTGAGACCCTTTGCAATCGAGTTTGCATTAATAGTCGAAGAATGTCTGTAAAAATATTTTTGAAGTATATACTGAAAACATAATGATACCATAATCCAAACTCTTGTAGCTATACAGCATCTTTATTTTCAAGTCAGTTTCTCTATATAAATGTAGTAAAATATTAGTTATTATAGTTAATTAATGGCCTTATTAATTCTTTTGATCTACAGCGCATGTATTATTTAATTCCACGTACTGCTCCACTTGCAAAACCTTAAGATCCTTTATCTTCCTGCTTCACAAACAAATAAAATAAAATAAATTATTAGGTACGTACTTAGCCACTCACTACCGTATGTCTTCACATCAGACTAGGAGACATAGGCCTCCTCAGGTTCGCGCCAAATATCCCGATCCTCTGCAATCCACATCTAGCCTCCACCGACGATCTTGTGTCGGTCGGTTCGGCGCGCGTCGGTCCAGCGGGCGGGAGAACGCCCTACACTCCGTTTGCCTTTAGGCATTTTTGCCATAAGTTCTTTGTTTCTTTGCCATAAGTAAAATTTTAGATGAACTGTTTTAGAAGATATTTACAGATTTAATTTCGTGTCCATTAAATTGTTTCCGACTTAACGCACCGTTTTCGCACTCGCGGTTTGCATTCGAATGTACCTAAATGAGTATTTTTCATTCATGAATGGGATAACGTATGTCAAAAATAAGTCAGCAACTGGCACGTAATAAAACGTCTTCATTCAAAAATTAATAATTTTCAAAGATGTCTAAAGTTGATAACTGACACAAAAACAGCATTATGCGATCAAGATTATTAGCCATTCAAAAAGGATTTTTCACAGTAATACACAGTAGAAAATTAGCAAATAAACCACGTAAGTAAGCTCTTAATTTTATAAAAGATCTAAATAATTTATTGAATGAAACAAATTATAAGATGCATAACATACATTCAATTTTCGTATAATGTTTTTAATGTCTTCTAGTAGGACACATAGAGAAAACCGGCGACAATAAATCTTGATTATTGTCTTATATAACATTAAACATTTTTTTCCCTCATTGAATGCATCTTTGTATAGTTAAATAAGAACAGTTTCTTAATTTATTTATTAAGTGACGAAAGTATGTCAAAAGCGATCATATATAAAATTGACTTTCATTTTATCTCTTACTAAGATACGTAATTCTTGTTTTTTTATGCAAAATAAAAAGAAACGTTGAATTCTAAACTGATGTTTCCTTTCGAAGCTGCATATTTTTAAAATCCGCTGGATATTGAGATGCATGGATATGAGTTTTCTTTTAAAACATTAACAAAATAAAATATTTATGAACAAAAATCAATAATGAAATATTGATATTTAAATAATAACAAAACTTTAATAATGCCTAAAGGGACTCCTTTTAATAATATATTTTAGTCATTATATTATATTTTTTAAGGTTTTTTTTAGTTATATATTATAATAATAATTCATTTATATTCTATAACCTACCAATATATATTTTAAATATACATATACATATAAATCACGCCTCTTTCCCGTAGGGGTAGGCAGAGACCACTTCTTTCCACTTGCTACGATCCTTACATACTTGTTTCGCTTCGTCCACTTTCATTATTCCCTTCATACATGCTCTTCGGTTTAGGGTACTCTTAACCTGGCCTTTTTTCAAGACGTCCCTGATTTGGTCTTGAAAGGTTCGCCTAGGTCTACCCCTTCCCGCACTTTCATTCACACTCGCCTTATACACTTTTTTCGTCAACCGTTCTTCATTCATTCTCTCGACATGGCCAAACCATCTCAGCATACCTTTCTCAATTTTCGTCACTACATCTTCTTTCAGACCACAACGTTTCCGTATCTCACTATTTCTTATCCTGTCACTCAGTTTAACTCCTATCATACTTCTTAACGCTCTCATCTCAACTGCATTTATTCTGCTTTCATGTTTCTTCTGCCATACCCAACTTTCACTTCCGTACATAAGTGTCGGCACCAGCACCCCCTCATGAACAGCCAAACGAGCCTTGGTAGACACCTTCCGACTCCTCATAAAGGAGTGCAAAGCTCCATTCACCATGTTTCCTGCATTCACTCTTCTTTTAATATCACTCTCACACTTTCCATCTCTTGTAAACTTTGAACCCAGATACACAAACTCATTCACCTGTTCAATTTGTTCATCTCCAATCACGATATTGCAGTCTGTCATTGCCTCCTCTTTTTCAAACACCATCACTTTCGTCTTCTTTACATTCATTTTCATTCCCTTTATGAAGAATTTGAGTGAGAGGATATACTCATAAATTAATAATAATTTGTATCATGTATGTAATAAAAAATAATAATAAATTATTGAATTTACGCTTTATTAATTATATCACTTTATTTACCAGCCCGCTGTCCACCTCACATGAATGAGCTACCCGTGCCATGCGGACCATGGGATCCTTGGTACAGACAGAGACAAAGCTTTTATATGAAGCATTTTTTGTTTGGATTGGCATGGTATGATATGTAAATTAATAAAATTATTGATGTACTATACAAAGCTTTTTATCCGACTGCCTGAGGATTGTATTTTTTTTTGAACAAATGGTGTTTTGTGAAATGCTACAAAAACATCTGTCATTTATCCAGTTATTTTCCAAATGTTTTATTTACTTATTTTTTGTTATTTTTTTGGTATTAATGCAATAGATGACACGTTTAATATTTTACAATGGATGAATTTTAAACTGACTATCAAATAATATCAATGACGTATAGGTAATACATTATGTCAATGACGTATATTTTTTGAACAGGGTCACGACAGATTATTTTTACTCATATTCGAATATTTTAGCGGACTATAATAAAATAAGTCTTTCTATTAATAACTTCGTGATTATGTCTATAAGTATATTATATTATACTCATATAAAACAAAGGGAAAAGTTTTATTAGTCAGTTCTTTATAGAATAATAATTTCTAATGCAATGTTTTTGATTTAGGTTACTTTTCTCATTTGGCATGGCCGTTTACACGGATAGCTTATATCTTAATTGGGGACCTCCTGATTTCCCGTCACCCCCAAGCGATATGGTGGAAGAGTGTGAAGACCCGTAAACTCTTTTTGCAATATAGTTTTGTTTATATTTTTTTACATATTAAACTATTTTCTTAGTGGTACATTTATATAGAAAAACATACTTAAGATAGTTGTTTTAACAGAGACATATATCTGTATCTTTACGACAATTATGTATAGCATGTCCGTTTATTTACTTGTTTTATTATGATGTATGAGGATCCGTATGAGGATCTAATAGATAATAGTTACACCTTAGTTCGACAGGCAAAATGTAATTGTTTGAAATTAATTTAATCATAGTTTTATTTCTAGCTGATATGAGCGGATTCTGCTCTATTTAATCTTACAAGAACACAATCGTTTTAATTATGTAATCTAAAACAGTTGAGTTTAGCTTTTCCTATGAAAAAAATCATGATAAATTAAAATTGTTTCGGCTTATCCGACCATGTCTTAGAATAATTGTCGTTTAACACTAAGATTATAACTAGTTCTAATCTGTTTTGAAGTCGATACTAGTAAGTAGATTAGTAGGCAGCATCGGTATGTTTTCATAATTAAGTTGTTCCCAGACCTTGCATTTATGAGGTTTTAAAATTAATTTCTGTATTGATATTAATATCTAATTCTATCTGGCTGTGGTGAAGTGTCATTTGTATGCTGGACCAAATAGTATCAATCCTTTGTATCAGTTGGTAACGAAATAAATATATTTTTTTATCTAATATATTGTTTTACTACACATAAGTGCACCTAATTATGAATCTTTTATCGATAGTATTGGAAAACTGAGGTTTTAAATACGCCGTCTGGCGAATAAAGTTCGAATTAGCGATTGTAGGATAAATAATCATATGGTTACTATAATCTCAATGACAATAATGTTTAAAAAAAGTTTTAATTCGAATTTTGAAGAACGTAAGCCTTAGAATAACTAAACATTAAACTTAATTAATAAACAAAATACGTACGATATATATCGGTTGGAAATTCTACTCTCAAAGTTGTTAACGAGTACATCTTCCTAAGACAAAAGGTCCAACTTGGTAGATCCAACTTCGAGAAAGAGGTCAATCGTCGGGCATCGGCAGCATCGGGCAGCGTTCGGGAAGTTAAAAAACTTCTTTTCATCCGTCATACCTTAGTGCCGGAAGTCGCACAGCGTGCAATGGAGAGGGCTATACTTAGTATTTATCTTGTTCGAACTCACAGTCCGAATCAGAAAAGATGAGATCCGCAGACGAACGATGGTTGCCGAGATAGTCCAACGGATTTGCAAGCTGAAGTGGCAGTGGGCAGGGCACATAGCTCGAAGAACTGACGGCCGATGGAGCAGAAAGGTTGTCGAGTAGACACCACTTACCCGCAAGCGCAGCGTCGCACAACCGTCCGCGAGATGGACAGACGACTTGAAGAGAGTCGCCGGAAGCCGTTGGATGGAGGCTGCTTCGAAACGGATGACAAATATTTTTATAAACATGGGATTATATGCTCATAAAAATAAGACTAATGTGTACTGTTGTGTTTAGGGTTACAAAGGTCATGCTTCAGAACATGAAACAGTTCGAGTTTTCATTTATTTAAAAAAAAAGATAATTGTCTGAAAATTGCAAATATTTAAAGTTACTACTAGTGCTACTTCAGAAACAAAGGAGGGGTTCGATAATGCCTTTAATCGGTCTCCCTGATTTTTTTATAATTTATTGTTGCAATTGCTTTAACTACACTGATTAAAATTATATATAGCGTTGACTAATATTCGCTCCATTTATGTAGGTTAAGGTAAATGTTGGATTTATAGCCAATAAGAATAATGTGTTAAAATATACAAATTAAGAGTTCAATTATCGGTTTTATTTTAATAAATCATACTTGTATAACGTACAAAAAATATTAATTGGCTAGACTAGAACTCTACGTAGATTTTTTTTTATTCTTGATCTATTCAACAGCTGCATCTTCGATATCTTTGTTTTTATGATATTTTGGTACGTATGTTATATAGAGCGCAATCGAGTATGATAACAAAACGATTTCGATTCTAATGGTTGACAAACATGTAAGCTACCTACATGTAATCGACATAATAATATCATAAAACTGTTGGTAATCCATAAATAAATAAATAAATAAATAAATAAATAATTATATTATGTCGATGCTACAGGTACATAAAAATAGTCATTGTACTACACTGCGCTCATGATAGAAATAAAAGAATTGAGTTTTGGATAATATTTAATGATGTACTGACTTATTGATTTTGCTTTATTTTCATTCTAAAATTTCAGTTTTGTCCCCGATCGTCTTTTAGTAGTTGAAAAGAACGTCATGACGTAGAATCATGGAATATTCCTACACGACGTCCAGCCGGTCCAGTCTCTCTCCTCGCCGCGGCCATTAAAGAATTAAGGCTACCATAGTGCTGTTCAGTCGTTTTGTTTAAATATATCTACTTATCGCTGAAAACGGCGTCTTCATTATATTTAAAATAAATCAAAAAAGTTTCGTTGATTATCACTGACTATTTTTATAAGTTTAAAAATTATTTGAAATAATGCCTAAAGTTTATAACTATGAGTGCTGTGGACATCGGAAATCATTCACGCATTTTTATTTCGTAATAGTTTTTTTTTTTTTTTGACAACATCGTGTACTTAATTTTACAATCGCTATTTAATTTTTCTACCGCCAGGCGGCCAAATTATAAGCCATGTTTCTCCCAAGATTCCCAATATATTTCTCGGTGTGAGGTATTTGAAAGGCAATAAAAATATAAGAAATAAATAAATAATACACCCAATGAAATTTTGAAAACAATATCAAATTTAATACATAAATAAGAATTATGTATTTCTGCATACATGTTTTCATCTATAGTATATTTACATTTAAACACATAATTTGCCTAACTTATCTAATTCTTTGACAGTTTGTCTTAAAATTGTTACATTAAAAATAAGCAACCAAAAAGAAACAATTTGTTACGTCATAAACATAATAAAGGCAAAAATTATATATTTGTAACGAAGATTTTTTTTACAAAATAAATTATTACACGTCTGTGGGCGTGTGCCCCGATCCTAAGATAAAAATAAAAAAACAATGCTTTCTTCGATATAAAAATATAACATTTTGTTGACACTTCTACTAGCGATGACAGATAGGTACGACAAGAACATTGCACATAATCGGAGCATACTGCGCAATTGATTATAATAATTACTACAATCTATATAATGTTATTAAGCACTGCAGATCAATCAAGACTCTAACATCTATTATTTCAAAAAAATAATGGGGTATACTTCCGAAAAGCAGATACCGAATTTTCTCATGAAATTTGGCACGGACATTCCATTTGACTATCTAAGCATCCCCTTAAAAGGATTTTTGGCGGATCGCAATATTTTTCGAAATATTGATTTTTTTGAGTACGCTGCTTAGTACGCTCTATATAAGAAAGCGAAAAGTAGATACCGAATTTTCTCCTAAAACTTGGCACAAACATTACATTTGACTATCTAAGAGTCCCCTTAAAAGGGTTTTTGGCGACTCGCAATATTTTTCGAAATATTGAATTTTTTGAGTATGCTGCTTAGCACGCTTATAATATATCTATATATTTATCGCCACGTTACACACACACACACTACAGGCGTTATTTATACACATATATATATAATCAATCCACTTTTTTATTTTCCCGGATACACACTTTATATTTTGTAATAATTCATTGAACGGATTTTTGTTCAATTTTTTAACGCGACGACGCCATAAAAACTCGCATAGATGATCGGCCATTGTTTCACTACGTATTCCGCCACTTTTTTTTTTTTTGAAGGCTGAGAAATTCATTCCGAAGTTAGGGTTTTTTTTAAGGTTAGGTAAGATTAAGATTTTTTTTAAATCGTTAGGTTAGGTTAGGTTGTTAGGTTTTTTTTTTTTTTAATAGTTAGGGTTTTTTTTAAAGGTTAAGTTAGGTTAAGATTTTTTTTAAATCGTCAGGTTAGGTTAGGTTGTTAGGTCTTTTTTTTTTTTGAAGGCTGAGAAATTTATTACGCAGTTAGGTTTTTTTTTAAAGGTTAGGTTAGATTAAGATTTTTTTTTAAATCGTTAGGTAAGGTTAGGTTGTTAGGTCTTTTTTTTTTAATCGCTGTGAAATGCATTTACGCATTCTAAGATAGGTTAGGTAATTTTTTTTCCCTTCCTCTTTTGATCGATTCGTTTTCTTATATAGTGTGCTAAGCAGCGTACTTAAAAAATTCAATATTTCGAAAAATATTGCGTGCCGCCAAAAATCCTTTTAAGGGGACTCATAAGTAGTCAAATGGAATGTCCATGCCAAATTTCATGACGAAATTCGGTATCCGCTTTTCGGAAGTTTATCCAAATAATGTATGAAAAGTCCTCAAATTATTGAAATAACGATTGAACTCGTTACAACAAAGAACTTCAAAGTTAAACTTAAAATATATATATACAAAAAAATAACGATAAAATTCCTTTGATTTTGAAGATAAAAAATCATAGATAATATTATAAAAGTAAATATATTAACTAAATGATAATGGATATTTTTTGTACATTTCATTTATTTTAAGTTATATATTGATTGAGCGTGTTCATGACATATGTATTTGTATCATGCTGAATGTATATTTAACCTTTCTAATACGACGTAGTATATGCAGCATACATTTACAAGTTGTCTACAAAAATACTAATGACATATTATGTTTTATTTACCTTTACGAAAAGTTTTAGGCAATAACGCTATTAAAAATCTTTTAAAAATTTATACAAATGATTTTTTCTCACAATCTTAATATTAAAAGCACATTACAACCATAATGCAGTGTTTCACGCTTGAAAAAGATCGTGGAACATTTAAATTCTGTCGATCCTTAATTGACCATATGGATTGACATAGACACCTCTTACGTCGTACCTTAATTAATATTAGACATATCACCAACCATAATATGTTAAACATTAATAATTAACTAACGTTATTTCTAACTTTATACTACATCGCCAAAATCAGCTAGTTATCTTTACATTCGATTACAGAATCTTCAAATTAAGAAGTTTCTTAATTCATTTAATATAACAATAATTATGATTACACATTGATACACATAAATATTTGTTTTATCAATGGTTACTAGAAATTACAAAAATATAAAACAAATACTACGTAAAAAATAAGTGACTTTAAGTCAAATAAAAGCATTATTAATTATAACTACAAATTTCCTAAGTATTTTATGATTCTATAAAAATGAAATTTAACGATTCTATGACGTCAGATGTCCCAAGTGTTTTTTAAGTCAAAGTAAAAATACCTACATAATTATAGCATTTGAGTATAACATACCGCATTACTACTTTAGAATTTATTAATTCGTACATTCGAATTATATAGAACGAATTAAAATAAAAACAAGCATTCAAATAGGCATCCATTAAAATATTAATTATAGCACCAATGTCAGCTGTAATGTTTATCACTGCTATTGGAAACAAAGCGGTACGGGTAGCGAGAACATAAAATGAAAATAATTATGTGAAATGTCCTTCACTTTTTGGTTTCTTGTTAAATTTAAATACTAAAAAAATGATTCTAACAGACGTTAATTTGTGCACCAAAATTCATTTATATGGACGTCAAATATTACCGGAATTGACTTACATTAAATTTACTAAATTGAACACTTATTTGTAAATCTATCACAAACAGTCCACTGAGGTAATTAGCAAAGTGAACTCGCTTTGCTCGAGTAATTTTACGCAATAGTCTTTGCTGCTAACAACTAGTATCTACTGCACTTAGTTGAAGTAGCTTATTCAAAATATTTATTATCTGCGACTAGAGATCTGACTATATAATGGCCTTTGTTTGTGCATTTGATCAACACGTTCCACACATCTCACCGCTCAATCTTTTTAAGATTTGAAATGACACGTTTGAACATGGTTTTTGAACATATTTGTCCAAATAAATTATAATAAATGTAATAGAATGTATTATAAATGTGCATTCCATCCATGTTGAAGTTGATTTCCTATTGAGCAATTTAAGGATACATGTAGCTTGTTGAATAAGCCATTAACACGATATGTTTAAAATTAACGTACTGGAATTACATAAATTTACTTAACCATTTTCATTTTTAGTTTTACATTATTGAGTCAGTTCATTAAAAGAATGCGCATTCACAGTTCGCATAATATTTAATAATTAAATCACAAGAAATCGTAAACCAAATGTTTATTATTTTACAAATTTAATTTAATTTTAAATACTGAAATACCTCAGTTAATTTTGCCAAAACGCAAGTTGTACTCGAATTAATTTTAAAATACAAACAACATTCATAATATCCTAAAAATTACTTATCTTAATTTAATAAAATTGGCCCGCAAGAAAACATTTAAGAGAATTGAAGTAGGTCTGGTCACATTTGTACTGAATTGAACTGAACATCCTGTAAATGTCCTACTGCTGGGCAAAAGTCTCTTCTCGCGTATAGAAGAAGAGTTAGAGCCTAATCAACATAATCATGTAAATAAAAAAATATATATTAATCATAACATTTTCCGCCCCTTAATTAAAAATATTAACATATAATAGGTACGCGAGGTCACAAGCACTTTTTTAACGTTCACTTCGGTCCTTTCTAATTCCTCGCACTTTATTATTTTGTATTAAATAAAAACATAATTATCGTCGATTATTACACCGATGCATAATTTTTGCTAGGAAAAATTACTTCAATTGTTCTTTAAACTTCATTGTCGATTTTCTTTACAAAAAGTCAGTCCACTATTATTACTGATGACATTTTAAGAACCTGAAACAAAACAAAAAAAATATTAACCTAATTAAGATTTTTACAAAAAAAAAAAAAAAAAATAAGAATATGATTTATAACATACGAGTAAGTATGTGAATGGTTTCCGTACAATTATTTTTTTTTTATAAAGTAGAATAAGTCCAGACCAGACTAGTCAGTCATTAGATAATAAGTACTTGTAAGGTATAAGATTCAAAATTATTTCATTTAATTAATTTTATATATATTATTGTATGACATAAACTCTACAATATCATATTTAACATAAGCTACATATATAATTTGTATTAATCTGATCCAATAGTACAGACACTTCCGTAGCTGTGCCCTGCAAAAACTGCGTACAATATGTACCAAACGAGTGTGTAATATTTTGATTTCTGGAGAAACAAAGATAAATGAGAAATTACCCATACAGGTACATTTTCAATTTTTCTTTAAATAAAATTTATTGGCATTCATAGCTGAAAATTAACAAATTAAAAATGGGTGTTGTTTTCTAGGACCAAAAAAAAGAGGTATTTTATCAGTAACTTCCGCAAAAATGATCTGAAGGTTCATCAAGGAAGGTTGAAAGAAATATATATTTTATTTCGTCTAAAGTTAATTATATATCTTCATATATCTCATATAAATAAAAGTCCAGATAAGAAAGTATAATTAATATGAAGACGCAGCTATGTTACGTCATCGTCGTCATAGTAATCTCGATTTAATTTTCACGCAGCGACTGTGGATGTGGATTATCAGCGTTTCTCCCAGCCAGAGTTTCTGCTGAGTTGGTTGAGAGTAAATCGTAACCTGCCCGCCGCTCCGACGCCAGTCTGCGCGCCCCGCGTCCCGCGTCCCAGGTGACGACCTCATAGTGTTGTACTTAATATTTTGCCCCCGTATCGATAGAAATAATATTTATTCAGTTTTTTATTATGTCCATTTAGACACAATTTTAAAAGATAAATTACATTATTGAAATAATATTTAAACTAAATTTTATTAGAAGATATATAATACATAGAATCGAATGAATATTATAACTCAATGTGGTCGCGGGTTAAAATACGGGTTAGCACACTGAATTTCTAGTCCAGAGCAATTGTTTAATGTTTACCATGAAACAACTATATTTATACATTTTCATAACATAATTATTATAGTCATGAAATACGATGAAATTGTAAACCGAAATTATATTTTAAGACAATAATTATGTTTCATCATACATATCGACATAACGTAACATCACCTCGAGGCACAATAAATCTGTCGCATATTCAGCAATGTAACGGACTTTCTCTCCGTTCATTGCTCAGAATAAAGTGCGCGGCTCTTAATATGTGATGTAGATAATTGGCTTTTCCCGAAATAAAACCAACATAAAACATGTCTATGCGGAGGCTTTATATACGACATGAATCCTCGAAAATGAAAATAATATATCTTTGCTTGGTCCATATCTGTTACCATTACATATTACATCAGAGTGTAGGAATTAAGTTTTAATTTCAAAAATTTTTCAATTTTTATATTTCAATCAGATAAAATTTAAAATTATATTTACTTGCTTTGTTATTATGTAGGTTGTTGTGAATAGTTATGAGTTCATAAATTGAAAATGTTTCAGCAATATTTGTATAGTATTAGGGTTAAACGAGAGAGATAAATGCAAATTAATTTTTATAGTTAATTTTGTTTTTGTCGACTTGAGCGTTTAATTTTTTTTTTTTTTTTTTGGGTATATGTATAAATTTGTGTTATTGTATTTTTTTTTACAATGGAAGAAACATATTTTTTTGGATAAAAAATTTTCTCAATACTTATGTACCAAGATCGTGTGACAATAAATCTATTTTCGGATATCACGGGTTATAAAGCATAGGCGCCGTTGGTTATCGAGTAATTCCGGTGAGGGGCGGTGGCGTAAATTTATTCATACTGAACCAACCTCTTAACTTTTATGTTATTTAGGGCGCATTTCCTTCACAGCGCGACAATTTCAAAAGGATTTATATTTTATGTTATTTAGGTCAATTGAATGTTTTAGGATTATTAAGACGTGATCTTTCTCAACTATATAGCTATTAGATGTCTATGATTATAATTGAGACCGACAGCCATGGAGACCAGAAACGAATATTTGTGAAAATACAAATATGATAAATTCGTTTAAACGATTACTCGCACCTAGTGGTAGTAATGAAATTTATTTAACTTTTCGTAGTCAAAATAAAATATTAATAATGTTCATAATATATTATGTTATATTTGTTTTAAGACACTGTAGGAAACAAAAATTAGCAGATGCATTAGAAAAAAAAATTGTTTGGAATAAAAGGGACAAATCAGCAAGCAAACCTGTAGGTATGAGAGGTTTTAATAAATTTAATTGTTAGGTGTTCTAAAAAGTTTTAAAGATATTAAATAATAAATTCGAAAAGTAAACATTAATACATAATTATAAGAATAATAATAAATATTACGAAATTATAAACTAAAGATAATTAGTGTTTACCCTTTTATTCAGAATATATTATGCCACATACATAATATGATTTATTTTGTATGAAATATCCGAAATACAACTTATTATTATTTTTTATTTAATTATAAAAGCGACTTCTAACACACGTAAGAGAACGTTGCGTTAATGGTTTTTCGAGCGCTAATGTCGTGCTATTGTACTAAGTATATTGAGGCTACAATCAAATCAACAGAATATTATATAACGACTAAGAACACCTACAGATTTTTCAGGGATTCTCTACTTTTTTATATCCATTCGTAAAAGGGCAATACAGATAAACAGCAAGCTGTGAGGTACCAACTACATATTGTGTTATCCACCTTTGGTAGTATCTTAGATAAAACAACGCGGTATGTCAGCAGCTCCTTAGTCCTTACTCTGCCCCTTTTCAATAAATTACGAATATAACTAAATAGCCCAGTCATAGCAAATCATTAGTTTTTTTATATTATTATTAAAGTTAATTAGTTTGTTTAAAGATACTTATTTGGGTACCTGAATCTATGGTTGCAAGAGCTCGATTCAAATCGAAAATATTCATCAAATTTTGAAGGTTTTGTCAATTTTGATGTAATTCTTAAAGATCGAAATATATATATCAAAACTAATTGTAGACATCAGAGTCAAAGCTATGAGTTCTTTTTTCTTGCAAAAAGAAAGCTCTAGACAATATGCTGCAATATTTAAACAAGACAAAATCGAAGAACTTGGTGAAATTGAACCTATGCTTTTGGTACTTAATTCTGGTCTTATACATTAATATTATATTTAGATTATAACATTAATATTATATTTAGATTTAGCTTGCAAAAAAGATTGGCTTTGACACTTTGCTGTGATGAGATCTTCAAACGAGCGAAGGTTGCCGACATCGCCCAGCGGATTTGTAAGCAGTAGTGGCAGTGGGCGTGGCACCTAGCTTGTAAAACTGACGGTCAATGGAGCAGTAAGGTTCTCGAGTGTAGACCACGCACTGGCAAGCGCAGAATCGGACGGCCGTCCACGACACGGACAGACGACTAGAGCAGCCGAAAGCTGCTTCGAACCGGTCGCTCTGCAGCCGATGAGGAAGGTCTACGTTCAGCAGTGAACATCCAATGGCGGATATTATGATGATGATACGTTTAGTAAATCGTTCATGTGCAAAACCTTCTTAAATCACGCTTACATTTCAGAATTTTATGAATGATGTTTTATTTTATGCAAAACGATTTAAGTGCAACCGAATATATAAATATTTCTCGCACCGTTAAGTATAGATTTTGCCTATATTAGAAATTATATTACTATACCAGCGGAGTTATTACAGATGCAAATGTTGCTAGCAATAAGCCTGATGATTAAATTAAGAGATGGGCTTGAGTAAATTTATTTTTTATATACAATCTGTGTCACAGATATAATTTGAATGACAGATTTATTATATCTATCAAAATAAATTCAATATTTGGCACATCCCTCCAACGTGTCAGTTTAACATATTTTGGCTTTCGCCGTAAGAAAAAACTGGTAAGCTATTAATAAGACACGAGCGTTTTTTTACATTAAGCAATAGCGACAACTATATCCCTGATTTTTTGGAGTGACACCAACTTCCTCATTGTTTTATTAATTGTCGACACGTTATTGGTTCCGAAGGCGAGAAAGCTGAAGCTATCAAATTAAAAATAACTCGATGACGAAACTTATATTTACATACAGTAGGTACTTCAAATGCAAAGTTTACGGAATTCTATTTAATTTATTTACGGTTTTTTTATTATTATAACTCTTCTTAGATTAAATACTATTTCATGATTCAAATAAGAGCTGTTCGAACTATTTATATTTTCAGAATAGTAGAATCCCTATGGGATGTTTTTAATCAAATAGTCATCTCACGATCGTGTCTCAATATATTACATCCACCATGATATTATTAAGCTTTAGTAATTAAGTAACACCGCAAAATAAATTATTAATATAAAAATTTTAAGATAAATTCAAAACAATTACTTTTATCTTCGTAATTTATTATTGTGTCGTTGTGCTAAGTGAATCACTACATAAACTACTGCAACGGATTTTCATGCGGTTTTTATCAATAGATCTTGATTCATGAGTATGGTTTAGGTATATATACATACCACGGGCGCAGCCGAGGCGGGCTGCTAGTGTATCTATAATACGATCCCGCTAGATGAAGATAGTTTTTTTTAAAATAGAACTAAATGTTTTGATTAAAACTAAAACGGGATATTATTCTGTACAACTTACAGCTTCTTCTATGATAACTTATATTAGTTGTATTTCACATCCCGCTCTTTTTAGTTCACGGATTTTGAAGAGGTTGATTATTTAAAACTATTTCTGAAAGTCGTCGAAATAATAAATTGTCATTACTCATTTGTTGACAACGTATAATGATACTGTTCTCGCTTGACAAAGTCTGCTGTGTATCAACATACTCAATAAGGGGCCACCCACTACATCAGATTTGATAAGCCACAAATTCTCGCTAAGGAACACCGATTCCTACCAAGGATGATTCGCGAGTCTATTGAAATCAAAAAACATCCTAATTTCAATAGAGAGGATGGTTGGAACGTACCACCAGCTTGGGAGTTAGTACTGAAATTAATTGAACCCTAGGAAAATAAGAACACAGCACGACTTCCAGACACAATAAGTTCATTTTGCGTGAATAGGAACAGCTGTTAAAAGTAATAATTTAAAATTGTATAAAAATGCATGCATGCATGCGGGGCATGTTACAATTAATTTACTATTCGGACACCCACTACCTCAGTCCCCCGAGACCATGGACGGTGTAAAGGGTCCGAAACGTCGGGAAATAAATTTTAAAAATTGTTAAACTGTAAAGTTTTTCAATAAACGCGAAAAAATCCGGTATACTTTTAATTAAACGTATACCTAATGATTTTTCGGTGGTCAATGGGTGGAAAATCCTTTAACCGGTTATTGTCAACATAAAGAATGGTAACAACGAAAATAAATTTAAAATTAAATTAAGTGTTGATAATATTATTATTATGTCACAGTTTTGATAGATATTTTTATAAAGCAACATTTTTCAACCGTTTCTCGGTAGTTCTTATCTATGTGATTTTTATTGTCGGAGCTTAAATGAAGCAGAAAAAAACGTAAATATATTTATTTACTGTTCCAATAATTTATTGTTTCGCCATTAAGCTTTGATTTAGAGTAAATATAAATTGTAAGTAGGCGGCACGAAACTTTTTTACAATCGATTTTTCGAGTAAATAAATATATCTTTTAGATTTTTTTTTTTTTAACTTTTTATTGTTAATTATCTCACCTAGTATTGTTTTCATATATTGTATAGTTTTTGAAATAATTCAAAACTAAAGAGATATTGAATATCTATTAATGAAAATGTCTTTAATATTTTGTTTGTATTACACTTATTTTTCGTACTATGAACTATAAAAATCTAAATAAAGCAATATTTAACACTAAGCAGTTTATTTTTAAACTTTAAACTTCGATTTAAAGAAAAAAATAAATAACTTTTTACATAGTACCTACATCATTTAATACGAAACTAAGTAAACTAATTACAAATTAACAATTAATATAATAAATGTTATAAATATACCTATTCGATAAAGACTGCCCTTATACGGAGCGTACATTCGAGATTTAAGGCTTAGGGATAATTGGAATTAATAATTCAGCAAATACAAATTTACAACACTTAGTAATCACTAAATTTGAGACTTTTTAGAATAGCTTACCTTTTCTTTATTGGAAAAGGAACAATTTAGTATTTTGAAAATATCTCGATATTTTTTTCGGAGGGTAGGTATTCTATAATCGGTACTGAAGCTTAAACTGTAATTTTTATCATCTTGGTCGCGCATCACGCTGAAATTACTGATTGGATTTGAATGAAACTTGGTATGATTTAAGTCCACACTACGAGCTGGGACACTGGATGCTTTTAATTCCGAAATTCGACAAGTTCTCTTGCGAGAAGGAACGGAAATCAAAGTGTATCTCGGTTAGATTCAGTAGCCTAGTCCAACTTCTTTTTTTATCAAAGGAGATATATTAAATACTAACCTGTAAATATAACAAGATATTTGGTTTGAGAGTTTAGAAGTTCATTAGAAGACATCATAAACCTCGGAATTATGTCCAAATACTTGAAACGTAGAATTTGCAGAAATATTTGAACGTACGGATCATGTTAAGCCGGCATATATAGTTACTCGTATTTTATTTTATCGATTAACGAAAAATATGGCAATCGCGAACGAAGTCGACGGTACAGTTATAAATATTAGAGATGCCACGAATAGTGATTTGGAAATATACCGAATATTTGGCTACGCTCTTGGCCAAAGTGCCGAATATTCGGCGACCGATTGTTCGGTAACAGATGTGTGCATTTCCTGCGTGACATGTTACGACTTGTCTTATTGCGATGCGTGCTTTCATTTAATTATTAAGTACATCATATTGTGTTACTTATAGTTCTTACTAAAAAAAAATATGAGGATACAGATAAGAGTTCTGTGGCAAATTAGATTGATTTTTATTTGATAATTGCCCGCTTAAATCGGACTGCAAATGGTGGTCATCAAACGCAAAACCATATCCAAACCTTACAAAATTCGCTAAGATTTATCTATCATCTTCTGGCAGTAGTGTATATAGTAAGAAGCTATTTTCAGAAGCGTACTATTATTTATGAACAAAAATGCAGTCGTTTGCTGTTAACAAATACTGAAAAAAATGTTTTCATTCATAACAACTTGCCAATGATAGAATTAAGTATTAAAATATTTTTTGTGATTAAAATAAATATATATTTGAATAAAATTTGCGTTTTTTTTTCAATTTTTTATATTAAAAAAAGTGGCCGAATAGGCCGAATACCGAAAAGTAGCCGAATATTCGTGGCATCTCTAATATTATTATTATATACGGATACTACTTTGAAAAATATATTTTTATTACGAGATAATTGAAATATTTAGTACAGTTAGTACTCTCATGAGCGTCTGTGGACTATGGAGGCGGGTTTAGGGTACCTGTTGCATAAGAAGGCGGGGCGGTTACGCCCAACGCCCAGCGGGCCACGTTGCATACTTTTATGAATGGATCAGTAACGATGCACAAATTGTGAAAAATTACGGAAAACTCATTTGTTTATCAATACTTTACGTGTACAGCCATTAACTATTGAAATTACAAGTAGAATACATTAATTGAAATTACATATATTTAACATGAAATTGAAATTATATGTAGCTAAGTAAACTTTGAAGCGTAAGCTTTACTACGTTTAGCACGTAGTTTTCACTAGAACTTCGAACTTTTATTACTCTGATTAGTCGACATATTTTAGTACTTATCTTCATTTTTATTATAATTGTTTAAGATGAAGATAATTAGCTATTATTAAAACGGAGAGTAGTGGTGGTCTAAGGAGTACCTATTAAATACGTTTGAACAGTCGGTAATACATTCAGAAAACAAAAGATATATATGTTTTTTTTTTATATATTTTGTGAAATAATACATAGGTGTTGAACCGAAATAGCGTTAAATTATTTTCAAAACTTAATTGCAAATATTTAAGACAGTTTATAGTGATACAAAAGAAAATATGATTTTAACAATTTTTTAATAGAAAATGTTTTAAGGTAAAATGTTGTTATGATTATTCTTTACATTTTAATGATAAAAATTCACAGCGATTCATAGCAATATTTGGAATCTTGTAAGTACCATTTTCAAAGAGTATTTTAATTTGACATTTGTCACATTTGTTGAATATATAACATACGAGCATATCAATTTTGATGAGTTAAATATTTATTGAAGATAAAAATGGGTTCAGTTTATAATAAAACTGGTGTTATAATTATTAAAAGGTAACAATAACACAAACAAATTGTTATCCATCCGAAAACATTTATAAACGTCGCTTCACAAAACGTTCGAGGACCATTTTTTATCAGAAAAAAAATGTAACTTTTTTTATTGTTGTGGTTTCCATCGAGAAAATAGTAGTAGTGCTGTGTAGTAGTAGTAAGTTGTACTGAGTAGGTAAAACGAAGCTTGATGAAATTGATATTTGTTTTTCGTTACTGATGGCGACATCAGCCTAATTTATTCCTTGTTATCTCCGCTTTTAGCTTTCAACGAGAAAATAAAGAAACTTTCAATAGTACAGAGCCGTCACGACACAAGCGGTAATAGGTAAAATTTTAAAGCTTACCAGATTACGAGTATTTCAAACAACACCCTTCGGCGTATTATTATTCGTTCAGACGAAACACATATTGCTCAAGTTGAAAGTCAGCTCAAGTTTTGGTGTCATTGCGACAGTAGCCAATTTCAGATTTTTATTATGGTATTATATATGGCTCAAAATCACCAAGGTTACAAATTTTAAGATTGGATTTAAGCCAAAAAAAAATTGAAGCTATAGGGGAAGAGGGGGCAAGATGGGGTAGCGGGTAAGACGGGGTAGCGGATAAGACGGGGTATCGGGTCTCGTAGGTCGTACGGACGACCAATTACAGCCGCTCTGACTCGTAACGACGCGTAATAATATTGTTTATCAATCAGCGCTGTGACCAGCTTGTGAGTCCATGCGTTTTCGCCCTTCCGCCAAAAACTCGGTTTTTGCTAAGTTCGTTGTGATTTTCGTGTTATACATCACACGTGTTCTGTACCTCAACATTAGTTTTTTAGAACTGATTAAAAGTATTCTTGTCTATCAATGATTACACCAGCAGGTGTTTGGTGAACATGTTTGTTTCCATAGTTTGATTTGTTTTTTTAAGGCATGCTATTTTATTGAAATGAGCGTGAGGGGGCAAAATGGGGTATGAGGTACCCCATCTTGCCCCCTCGAAGAAAATTATGATTTCTCTAAGAGACTTTATGATCCTTTAAACTTAGTTAAATTTTATCTTGTTTAGGATGGTGAAACATTATAAAAAAAGACAAAGAAGGGAATTGGAGTAAACAGACTATGAAAAATACGGTAGATGTTGTAATTGAAGGGAAAAGGGGTATAAACTAGCATCGAAAACATATTCTGTGCCTCAAATGACCTTTGAAAGAAAAGTCAGAGGCTCTTGCAGCCCTAGAAGATCCCGCTGCTCTTACAACTTCGATGAAAGTTCCTTTCGGCCCAAAATAGCGAACATTTTCTGATAACGAAGAGAAAGAACTTTGCAATTATGTTGATAATAAAAAGAGAAATAAGAAGATAACAAAAAAAAAAAGAAAAAAGGGGTAAAAGAATTAAAAAAAGTTGCTAAGAAAAAGAATAGGAAGAAAACATAACAATAATCCTAATTCCTCACCAGATTGTGACAACGAAGAAGATAATATCCCTGGTTTTTACTGCCATGGAAAATACTTGGATTCTAATGAAGTATGGTCCGCATATTCTTACTGTAGGAATTGGGCACAATATAGCTGTGCTGGGATAAATGACGAGGACGACGAGGCTGTATTTGTTTGCAAGTTTTGCAGCCAAAAATGGAATATGTCTGCCATACCCCATCTTACCCTACCTAGGGGGCAAGATGGGGTGTTCGACGTTTTTGACAAAACTGGTCATTTTTTTTTTCTATGAGTGTAAAGTTTTTTAAGTTCCTTATTTATAAAGATTGATAATGTAAGAGTAATTATAAATAAAAAAAAATATTCAAAATACTTAAAAACGTGCGTTTTATTACGCTCCAAACGTTAACTACCCCGTCTTGCCACCTCTTCCCCTAATAATGGTTTTTGGTTTATACTGTTGCAAAATTTGTATTTTACTATCCGTGCGCAGAAACTTTGCCGATGACCACTCCTCCCACCGGAGTTGACTGCGTCCCTCGCTCGTCGGAGGTGTACCGCTAGCAAAGCAGCCGATACGTGCGTGTAATTTTTTGCTTTTCCTACGAATTAATTAATTGTTGTTTTCTTAGGTTTTACTTGTTTTATTTTTGTTAGTTATTTGTTTTCGTTGTTTGGAACCATTATACTTTTATTTTACGGCTACGTTTCATTCATTCACTAAATATATAATCTACCTAATAACAACAGCGTTTTTTATTTAATATTTATAATTACACTTTATATCAAATTTATAATTCGACCGGGACTATTTTTTATTAGTTTCATGTAAAATATATACAATAATAATCTACATTTATGTGACTTTTTTTTTTCAACCCTACTGACTATCGACGCGTGACGTCTCAAGGCCATCGGCAAAGTTTCTGCGCACGGATTATAATAAACTTTAACAGAGCAGCGCACAAAATTCTATTTTTTTTTTGTAATATTGCTTTTTAGTGAATATCTTACTCAAAACCATCAATTCGGGAACGTTTTTCTCTCTTGGATAAAATGAAAAAAAATAAAACAAAGTAACATAACTTAAGGATTGTTTAATAACATGGATATATTATGTATCCATAATATATAAACAATAAATACAAAATCTTTTATAAGCAAAATACGTGAAAAAAGTTGCTATTATCATACATAAAATTAAAAAGTACTTTTTTAATAAATAATATTACATATAGATCTAATTAAACATAAAACATTATGGAAAATTACATAAATGTGTTAAGCCCTGCAAAACTGAGAGTCATAACTGGGTTCGCATCATTTAAATAACCGATCAAAGTCGACTAAGCTGTCAAACAATAAAGAGCCAACTTGTTGGATATGCTACTTTCATCCACCAGACTCGTGTTGAATGCGAAACATGAAACGCAATTTTTAAAATTGACAGCGTAAGGACATCAACATGTAAATTGAGTAGGTATAGAAGACAGCCTCAGAACTAAATTTATATATTCTTTTAGATTTGAATTACTAAACTTTTGATAAGTTCGATATTAAAGATAATAAGTAACGAGGGGATCGTATCGAGGAAAATCTGCGATATTATGACCGATGACAATAACGTGATTTACGGTGGAGACACTTAATCAAAGCAGAACCGTTTTTCGTTATTGTGCTTTGTTGTTTTATTTTAGCTGACACCAAATCCGAAACGGAGGATACTTCTTATATGGACATTATTTATATGGCTATTTTGTCTACACGATGTACCTAATTCATAACAATAGGGTACGTAATAATGCGGTATAAAGTAATTTATTTATGAAAGATTCCTTTATCGACTTGTTTCACGCTTTAATTTATGAGTTTCAACATTTTTAACAAAGCTTACAACAGGACATCCTTAATAGTTTTACAGTAAAAAATAATAAAAATAGAATGATAATTTTGAAATTAATGTATAATTCATGATTAATTTTAGGGGCCATGCGGCAAATATTTAAAATACTTAAGTACAAGGGGACACCGAGGGATGAGGAAATAAAAAGAGAGCAAAGACGCGTTTTATTAAGTAGAGGGTGGTGCAGGGGGTCGAGAATATAATGAATAAATTCCGTGTAAGGCAACGTAACGCAATTGAAAACTTTTAACAAGTACCGTGAAATCGTGTGTAAAGGTGGGCCCGTACCTAATTACGTCGCTAGCCGACCGGAATGCGGAATGAGTTCAGAAATTTAAACGACTCTTTATGAAAATCAGCTTGTTAATATAAAAGTCGTGTTGACCGATGTCACCATTCTTTTACGTCTCAACGTTAGATTATAATTTATCAATCTGTAAACCACCCACTGATGAGCGAAGGCCTCTTCTCCATGTAGAAGAAGAATTGGAGCTTAATCCACCACGTTGCTCTACTGCAGGTTGGCGGATAATTTTCTTATAATGGGTATATGGTATCTTTATCAGGTTTCTATTATAACAACTGGGACCGAGAGCTTTACATTCTCTCCGATGCACGGTGGGGAGCCCCACAAGGACATACACCCAGACCGAAAATAAATATTTGTACAAATACAAATATCTGTCCCGAGCGGCAATCGAACCCGCGACCGCCCCGGCGCACTGCGTTGAGGCAACTACTCGCACCACTACACTACTAGATTATAATATTTATAATATATTTCATTTATTACAAAAATAAACCACAAGAATCTAGAGACACATTTTAAAAACTTTGAAAAATTTTTTTTTTTCAATACGATAGTTAAAACGAGCCGAATTTCAGTTAAGATCTTATCCACCATTAACTTTTAACATTAAAAAATTAACAAAACCTCGCCGCCTGGTTAAGACGTATTCTTTGCAACCCTAAAAACAAGTCATTACCGAAGCGGGTTTAATCTAGCGTCGTATTCAGCGGATTTTTTCGTGCTATTCCATTATTTGAAGGCGATCGCTCGACTCTAAGCGGCGGGCACCGTTTACGCTAAAAATGATATGATTAATTACTGGCTCCGGTCTCCCTCATTAGCGCACAAATAGGACCATTCAGTGGTGAAATTGAATCACGGGTGCTCGCGAACCACGTTCTATTCTAATCTAATTATAATTATTATTCATACCAGACCGCAAATAACAAATGATATTCATAAAACTTAGCGTAGGTATTGTTTTATTGTTTGAACCATTCAATCACCTGCACCTATTTAATTATTTCTTTATCGATTCTCCAAAATTTAAACTACCTGAAGTTAACAAATATTCATTAATCATGTTTAATCATTTAAATATCTTCAAACGATTACTATTTTTACATAGCACAAAAATTAATTTTTTTTTTTACGCCTATGAATTTTCTGCATGCGTGGTTCAACTAAGTATTATTTATTCATAACCCAATATAATTTGCACACAAACACTACGAGACCTTTAAAGGTCAGGACTGACAAGAGCTGCCAACATGCAAACGTAATAAATAAATACAAAAAAAGCCGTTATACCAACATGTTAAAAATAGGAACAGATAATTAAAAGTCATCTTCATAAATAAGTATTCACGTTTATAACTTACAGAAGTATTTTACTTGTTAATTACACAAGAACTAGTACACTTAGCCCGATCGCTATCTACCTACTACAATAAAAGACTATAATTTAAAAAAGAAAAAAAAAACTGTATATTTCATGTGTTCTACGCTTTGTTTTCATATTATATTGGTCGGCTCATCACACGACGGCAGCTAAAATTCGTGTCCAGTCAATCTTTTTTTTTTTTTGCGTACATTTTTTCATAAATAAAGGAGATCACGTGACATAATCTCCGTACAAAGAGCTGGAGCGTAAAATGTCATAATATTCGCTCTCGTAAAAATGAATGTTTGTAAGAACTGTCTTGAATTTGTTTAAGTTTAATATACAATTTTTTGTCATTTCCACACAATATAAACTGTATTGAGACTGAACAAAAATACACATATAAAATTGTAACGACGGACGTAAAATTTATGTAAATGTTTCATTTTTAAAGTAGACATATATATTTTAACATATTTTAACAACACAAAAAATGTGTTTACAAAAGTTACCTTTGTTATATATTATATCTATTAAGTTATATTATACCTATTAGTTCAAAATGAACAAAAGCGCGATCAAACTGTGTGAAAAGTGCAAAAGGAGCGTTATAACTTCCGAGTCTCCTATCTTTCTTAAATACTCGAAAATGAGGTCAGATTGCCGTTCGCTGTTTCGACGAAACAATAAAGTTATAGTTTTGTAAGAACCGATACCGTCGAGACTTGAGTTATTGGACACTCAACAGAAAACTTTTGGAGGATTAACGCTGATATTCAGAGAATTTATTGCATCTGTACTGTACGTTTATAAGTAGGTACTACAGATCAAGCGTCAAGATTTTATTTTTTACTATATTTTATTACTATTGTATTATAAAAACTTTTATTATAGTTTGAATGTTTTGCAAGATTTTATCCTTTGCATCATATTCGGATATAAATTATTAGCAGATACAATCATTATTGCAGAGAAATTTTTGTTTTACAATGCTAAATAATTTTAAAAATAGATTTTTGCGAAATCGATATTACTTTAAAACGTTATTTTTTGTCTTTTGCAGTTATAAAAAAAAATATATAGCATAAATGAAGAGTATAAAAATGTTGTTTATATATAATTTTGAAAAAAAAAGACAATTACCTTTATTGACAACTGCGTTAGATCCTACTGATGCCCCCTCCCTCTCCTCGGTCCTCTACTTATTTAACAAACTACGCATATCACAAGCTTCCACCTAGCTTAAGACTAAAACCTACGCTAACAAAATTGACACTTTAACAACGATCGGTAACGGCCCGCTTAACATTAACATTAACACTAAATAAAATTGTAACATTATTTAACATGATAAACAAAAAAAAAGTCTCGACTACAATGCAAAATTAACAACTCGAACGGGATCCATTTGAGTCATATTTACAGACGGAAATGTCCATCGAATAAATGGCATATTATTTCAACGTATAACCGCTGAACTGCCCGTGTCAACTACAAGTTGACAGAGTTTACAATCTAATCGCAACGACCGTGTCACGTACTGGTCGACATGGATATTTTGTACAGTTCAACTGCTAGTTGACACGGGCATTATTACGCGAACTGCCTGTGTCAACTACGGGTCGACTAACGTATATTACGTTATAACCGGCGGATAATTACGTAACAGAACGCAAGAGGCCTTGGGCAATTGGTAAACTAAAGGTATATACATTGCCCGTACACTCAAGCGGATAAGTAGGTAACTTTATTTTAGTGGACCCAGGAGGGGGCGACCGAGTAGGGGGTGTGCGCGCCGCCGCCAGACAGCGTGGTGGGCACCGGCGGCGCGGGCGCAGCGAACTGGCTCTCCGCTTCGCCCGCCATTGTCGTGCTCTGTTGCGGAAAGTTGAAGTCCAGCGAGCCGTCCATGCTGAGTTCGTGCCTTATGACCTGTGGGAAACGATGAGTATATTGCCAGTCTTGTTTTGTTCTCGCCTTCGACAAAATCATACTTAATAATATTATAAATGCGAAAGTAAGTTTGTTTGTTACGCTTTCACGCGAAAACTACTTAACCGATCATTGTCAAACTTTGTACACATATTCTTGGAGGTATTAGAAGTAACATAGAATACTTTTTTTTTTATCAGAAATATACTAATTTTTAAATTCGTACCTCATCCACGTTACAATCAAAGTTGTGCTCTAGTGTTTCAATATTTAAGTCTTCCGAGAGCCCGGTGTAGAGGGCTCCCATGATCTGCCCCATGACTGTCGTGGGCCCCGTAGCGCCCGTTTGTACCATAACGCCACCGTTCATGAGCGCAGCATCAGACGTCGTCACCATTTGTGTCTGAGTGTTTTCTGATAAATAGAAATAAACATTTAAAATGTATAGCTACACAATCCTATTTTATTAGAATCTGTTCGCTGTGGAACGCTGTGGAAAAAAACATGCCAATTCAACATAACGACAGCTTTAAGGCTAAGCATTTTAAGCTTTATAGTGATTAATTATAATTTAATTATAAATAATAATTTCACCGGTATAAAATAAAATATTCCCCTCTCGAAGGCTAGAAATGTTCTATTTGTGATGAATAAAGAACCTTGAAATAAAATTTCGTCAAGTTTTTAGAATTTATGTAGTTTATAACTTAATTTTTTCATGTTAAATAGATCCTTTGAGATTTTTTACCGGTGGGAGGGATGCGCTGTGCCGCGCTCCCGGCTGCATGGGTACCACCATCTTGCTTATTTCTTCCGTGAAACAGCTTTGCTGTGTTTCGGAAAGAAGGGCAAGACAGGCAGTGTAATTGCTGGCACCGAGACTTAACATCATATGTCTCAGGATAGGCAACGCATAAATGAGTTGGCTGGGCTAGTTCCAGGTAAACTAGTTTATGTTCATGGGCGACGTCGACCACTTACCATCAGGTGGCACGTCTGCCAGTTTGCCTATTCAACTAAGACATAAAAAAAAAAAAAAAAAAAAATAAAAAAAAATTTAAAAAAAAACTACCAAACTAAGCATGTAGTTGGATGCTTTGTCTTTAAATAGCCTAACTTTCCAGTTGATTATCATCGGCTGATTCCAATATAATTAGTTGACTGCAACAAGTGTAGTAAGTACTTACCTGTTTGCATAATATCAGCAGGATCAGCAGGGGGCGGCGGTCTGACGAAGTGGTCCAGCGGATGTTGATGGGGGTGTGTGGGGTGCGTAGGATGCGCGGGATGCGTCGGATATAGAGATGCACAGGCGCAGCCACCGTGAGGGTGTCGCGGGCAAGCGCCGTACGAGAAGCGATAGCTCCCTGCCGATGACGACGACGAAGTCGTTGGAACGTACCTGATATTTTAATAAAAATTTAAGTTGTTTTCAAGTACCTACTAATATTAAAAATTTTAAAATCGTTTGATTTATTTTTGTCCTTAAACGAGTCTAGGAAAGCATCTAAATGAAATTTTATTTGTTTAATTAAAACTACTTAATATATTGGCATCTATTTAAAAATAAATTTGACCTAGCTCAAGCTTATAAATTTTAAGATCTTACGTATTGAGGAAAGGGTCTGTTCCGTGAAGTTTCATCGAGTCGGCGAGAGTTCCCGCAAGATCCTGATCTTGAGTGTAATCAGCTGGCGAAAAATCACTGGTCGAAGCAAAATCTCCTGCAGGGGTATAGTCTGATGGCCATTCTGGTTCCGATGGTATTAAAGAAGGTATCGGAGACATCCGACCGCAAGATGACGCGTTGGATGAAGCCCGCTGACGAAAGTCCGGCGATAACTGAAAACTGCTGCTACGCAAAGCGAACAAGCGTAAAAAAAAATGTTATTCTCCAAGTATCGATATGAAATGATCATACAAATGTCAAATGAATTAATAAAGTCGGTATATACGTTCAAATGATATATCGATACTTGAGTAGCAAATAATTAAAATTTGTAGCAGAAAAAGTAACTGAACTAGGACTCAGTTATATCTAATAATAACCTACATATAATATATAACTGACAGCATGCAAATTTAATGCCTCCATCGAGGCATGCTAACATGAATGCCGAATGAAGCGATTATAACGGGTAAAATGGTCAGAAAGGAAACATTTTACTAGCGCAAAATATGACAGAATATAATTTTATAAGAATTGTTACGGACGGCTTCTTCAAACGAGGATATTGAGTAAAAATATTTCCGATATAAATATCAATAACGTTCCTAATTTTGACATATATTCGGCAATAAAAATGTTTAATATTGGAAAGAATGACGAGAATAAGACTCCATATAACTCATCATCTAATGGTTGTGAATGATTTAAAGCCTTTTATCATAAAGTACCAGTAGTTCCTATAACTCAATTTTATTAGCGTGGTCAACGCTACGTTATGTCAATCGGTTTTTATTGTGTAAAAAATACCTTTTGGTAAAGTTGAATTTGTATCCGAGTCATAAATTGTTTGCATCACAGTTTACTAGGTGCAATGAAATATTTGGCAGAATGCACAATATTACTCGAATAGGAAAATTATTATAGCTTTAACGTCGAATTAGTACCATCCGATGGTCACGTCCGTTAACATAATTGGCATAGTGCCATGTATATATCATCCCTTATTTTTACACATCAGTGGAAACACTTGAAGCAACTAGTCTAGGCTTTTAAAACTACTATCATTTTAACAAGAAAAAAATATATATTCTAAAGTGTAAAGTTAAATGGTAATGTATACTTTTTAAATATTAACCTGTGTATTGGAGAATCAGGAAAAATGTCGAGACTTTCGGATATTGAACTACTGGGGCTTGGTGTAGCATCTGCTGCGATTCCATTTCTTAACGCATCAGGCTGTAAATGAAAAAAAAAATGAATTCTCAATCTGGATTTTATGATATTTATTACATAAGCTAAATTATTTTTTTTATTTTTAATACAAAAAGTATAAAATGAAATAAGCAAATGATATAAAATGCAAAAAAATATACCTATATCTGTTATTGCTATTAGTAATTATACCTTCTTTTTGATTCTGCCTCGTCTTTTCTCTGCCTTAGACGTTTCCATCGATGAGGCACGCCTTCTCACTGACTTGCCAGGCTTCGCATCCGGGTTGATCATCCACCATGATGACTTACCCGTACCCTCGTTCTGGACTCGCATAAACCGGTTGTGGAGAGACAGGTTATGTCGGATCGAGTTCTGCAAAACATCAAAAGTCATTGTTAGATTCGTTCCGATATATTATGTAGATCAAAATCGTCGGGCACTAGTAGGTATTAACTACCCAATAAAAAGTTTTCAAGGCAAAAAACATGTATGGATATCGCTTTTATTGACCACAAAAAATCTATTTTAATTCCAACTCAAAGTTAGTGCAATAACGTGTCCTATCTCACACCGGTAATAAAATCCCACAACTTTTTCCGTCGAAGGAATAAAAGCAACCACAGCAACGAATGAAGTTTAGCAATAAAAGAGCTCATAAATAATTTTTGCGTGCCCTGTAAGAACTGCCACTTTCTCTTGTTTCTCTCATTCTGATGTAAATAAATGGAATTTTCAACTAAATCATAAAATCACCCAAAAGTGGTTTGTAAAATGAGGAGTATTTTACCGTTTTTACGGGCAATTGAACACGAATGTTATCTAGTCGAAGCTCTCAGAGTATATTGGAACGCATAAATTATCTTAAATACGCATGCATCTACTCTATATATTCACTAAATATCTTTGTTAACTAATTGCACTTAACTCTTAGTAAAACTTAACTAAACTAAAACTTGGCTGATCTATGTTTTGTACATTCCTATTTCATATGTTATCTCAAAAGTAGCTCTGTAACTTATTATTTATACTGTTCTCTTTGTCGAAGGAAAATTTTATATTCAACGAAACCATGATCCGACTTTTAAACGAGCCGTATCAATAGTATGGGGCCGCGGCTTTTCGAATAATAACGACAGTTACAACCAACATCACGCAATCGACTATATTAAACGCTGACCGTTATACTGATAAGACAAAATGTATTTCTGCATTCAATTACGAATAATGTACAACAATTGGACTCGTACATAAATCCACTAAATGTGGACAAGTCTCGCGATTTATCAAGCGTGAAAACGCGCGCAACAAATGGCCTGTCGAGTCTCTGATGGATTTGTCGCCAGAAGCCCTTACCAAGAATTCCACTACTATAATTGGGACGTTTGAATAAAAGTAATCACGATACTTGTCACAAGGGTGACTGATTTTACGAACATGCTTAAGGTATGGTTTTGTATTTTACTATTTAACAAAATTCTTTTTATCTTTTACTACATTTAAGCTTTTTGACTACATTTATCCAAAATAAATCGAGTTAATTAAAATTCGTATTTCCTACTAAAAGGCAGTCAAAGGATTAAGAAAATTGTTCTTTTTTTTTCCAATTTAAATGTATCATAAATAAAATAATTTATATTCGGAACTTTTCTTAAGGTATTGTTGAGGAACATCCCAAAAATAAAAATTATAAATTCCCTTGTATTTCGTTCAATAATATATTTAGCGACATACATCTAAAGACGCAGACAAGGTTCGTGCGAAATCGTACTTAGAATTTCTTGTACGGTAGGATCTTTGGCGCCACAGCGACCCTTATGGGGTGAATTAACCGTCTCCGGCGACGTCCCCTTTAATGCTCCAGCAACTTAAATTTTGTCGAATTTTCATGCTATAATATCGTGTTTCGCAATCTTCAAAATCAATGGCTTATGATTTCCGTGGTTAGCAGCTTCATTGCATTAGCAAAGTCGATTATTATAGCAATAATATCAGATAAAGTCCTTAAACGATATAAAACTACATATAGGTGCCGTATCTACGCTTCTTAAATTCTTTTTAATTTTATTGATTACACGTAGCTAAAAGATATTTTGTTTGCCGTTTGTCTATCGGTATATTCAATTCAACAATGTAGCTTGCATCTTAGATACAATTTTATAGTAAACTAGTTGTACCTCACGATTTCTCTCGTGTCTCTAATTTTTGTGTCGTTTAACGGAGTTGGACAAGATTGGTGTTAGACTGGTACAACATACCAGATCATGACTGTATCATTATACACGACGACACATACTAAACGACGCTAAGGTAACCGGCTTAATGTCAATTTTGTATCATGTTTATTTAAATCATAAAATATAAAAAAAGCCGTGTTTAATGTTAAATTATTGTACGGGCGTAAAAAAAAAAAATGAATTTGCAGGATTGAATTTCAGATTTAAGCAATAGATTTGAACATAAATCATAACTCGTTACAACCAAAAAAAAAAAAAAAACACCAAACATTTTCATTGAACATCACGGCGCCCGCGCCGGCGCCTTTAATGTTAGCCAATATATGAAACGTTTTAAATGCCATATCGATTGAACTACAAACCAAGACGTTTGATAGAATAACGTTGTTCAATAAAAGGTTTAGTTGTCCAATTGAACGGCTATTTTAAAATCTATCTATATATCTATATATGTATATAAGAGATTTCCACCTATATATTGACTCATCACGATATCTCTGGAACCATAAGTCGCAGAGACTTGAAATTTTATAGAAATATTCTTTTTGACGAGTAGAGATCAGCTAAGAACGGATTAGGGGAAAAAGGGATGAAAAAGGGAGGCAAAGTTTGTATGGGACAACGTGATTCCTTGGTCCAATCTACTTCAAATTTTGCATAAATATTCTTTAACAGAATTGATTGAAGACGTGTTTCGTATTTTATCGAAATTCATCCCCTAACGGAGTTAAAAGGGGGGAGAAAATTATTTTGATATAAATACTCCTTAGTGGTTTTGATTTAAATTACATTTTATGTTGACACATGTTTGACAACTCAATCCGTCTATTATAAAATGACGCAGGTGTAGGTGATATCTTTTTTTGGGTGCTCCTGGTGGAACAGGCAAGACTTTATAATAAACGTAACAAAACTGAGTTGTAAATATACCGTGTGATTGCTTTATTGTAAAATAGTGTTTTATATAATATTTTTTACTTCAATGTTGGTGTTGTTTTAAGTCAAGGGTTTTAAAGTAAATAACTCATCAGCAAGGCATCTGTAGTTCACAATGATACAGATATAGAAGACATCGAAGTGAACTTGGAAACATTTTTGAATTATACGGCATTAACACACCAATTAGTACAGACTGGCACCACGGACTAATGTTGGAACAAGATCAGAAAACATTATAAATCATGTACCCATTTAACGTTATCTTACACTAAAATTAAGAAGGAAAAGATAAAAGCTGTCTTGGACTATTATTAAATATAAATATATGTTTGACATACACACACGATCGTCTGTTCCTAAGGTAGGCAACTTAATGCCTGTGTTTTAGGTAACAGCCGACTGATATACATTTTTTTATAAATATACATATAAATAATACATATAGAAATAAATACATATTACACCCAGACTCGAGGCGGGAATCGAACCCACGATCCTGGAGCAGAAAGCAGGGTCACTACCAACTGTGCCGAGTCAATCAAACTTTAAAAAATAATTACTTGCGGGTTTATTCAAATCTAAGAGACAAAATCGTATTGTGGTGTAATTATACCAATGATACAACGAACTAATGATTTTATCATTGATGACCGTTCCGGTGTAGTGGTGCGAGTAGTCGCCTCAACGCCTCGCCTCAATGCCGATGGTCACGGGTTCGATTCCCGCTCGGGGCAGATATTTGTATTTGTGCCAATATTTGTTTTAGGTTTGGGTGTATGTCCTTGTGGGTTTCCCCACCGTGCCCCGGAGAGCACGTAAAGCCGTCGGTCCCGTTTGTTATCATGGATACCTCATAATAATCGTTACTTATGGTAGTAATACTATCCGCTAACCCGTAGTGGAGCAGTATGGTGGATTAAGCTCCAACCCTTCTTCTATGTGGGGAAAAAAGGCCTTCGCTCAGCAGTGGGTTGTTTACAGGCTGATACAATACAGTACAGTACAGAAGCATTTGTGACCTCCAGTGACGAAACTGAGCCTTACCATGAATATTGGAGTCCATCTAAGGGGAGATGTTATGCCGGATAGTTCTCAGACCTGTTGCTTAAAATAGGAAATTGTGATTTCCGGGAACTGGATAATAATATACTGTATCATAATATAATGTATGTGTATATGAGTATGTATTTACCATAAACATAGCTTAAGGCCAAACTCTTAATGTAGCGGGAGTTTACTTGAGGGCAAGCTGCTTCTCCCACAGCCAGTTGTATGTGGCATGTTTCAGAGTAGCCTGGTGATTCTAGCACCCCGAAGGAAAAACAAAAAATATTGTTTATAAAGAAATAGTACGGAAGGTGTAGTATTTCGATTTCGTTGTAAAAAGATAATACCCCCGTGTAACTTTCTCTAAATCAAAGGCCGAGCTTCGTGTTCCTAAAATATAACAATTTTTCTTTTTTTAATGTTTATTTAAACTTTAAATCCCTACTCTATAATAAAGATTGTTATATTTTATAAGTATTAAAATATTTTAACATAATAATTTATATTTAATTAAAAGTCTAAAAACGGATTTAATCGCGTTTATTTCAAATTTCTATATAATAATAATTTATATGTTATAACAAAATTAATAAAGTAAAAAAAAACCTATTATAACCATTTTCGACTTCTACGCGGACGAAGTCGCGGGCTAAATAAAAGCTTAATATATAAAAGCGAAAGGTCAGTCACTCACTCTCTTATCACTATATCTCTGGAACCATAAGATCTAGAGACTTGAAATTTGGTAAAAATATTCCTTTAGCCAAACAGAGATCAGCTAAGAACGGATTTTACGAAATTCTACCCGTAACGGGGTAAAAAAGGAGGGCAAAATTTGTATGGGACAATGTGATTCCTTGGTCCAATCTACTTAAAATTTTGCATAAACATTTATTAACAGAATCGATTGAAGACGTGTTTCGTATTTTATCAAAATTCATCTCCTAACGGGGTTAAAAGGGGGTAAAATCTTATTTGCTTTGTAGTTGATATCAATACTCCTTAGTGCTTTTGATTTAAATTACATTTTATTTTGACACATGTTTGACAACTTAATCCGTCTATTATAAAATATTTTCCAGTATCGACGCAGATGTAAGTGATAAAAAATATAAATTTATAGTTTTTGAAATTTTAGTTAAATACCCGTGCGAAGCCGGGGCGGGCCGCTAGTTATTATATAAAAGCGAAAGGTCACTCACTCACTCATCACGATATCTCTGAAACTATAAGACCTAGAGACTTGAAATTTAGTAGGAATATTCCTTTTATCGAGTAGAGATCAGCTAAGAACGGATTTCACGAAATTCTACCCCTAAGGGGGTGAAAAGGGGGGCAAAGTTTGTATGGGACAACGTATTATTCCTTGGTCCAATCTACTTCAAATTTTGCATAAATATTCTTTAACAGAATAGGTTGAAGACGTATTTCGTACTTTATCAAAATTCATCTAATAACGAGGTTAAAAAGGGGTTGAAAGTCATTTGCTTTGAAGTTGATATCAATACTCCTTAAATTTAAATTACATTTTATTTTGAAACATGTTTGACAACTCAATCCGTCTATTATAAAATATTTTCTAGTATCGACGCAGGTGTAGGTGATAAAAAATATATTGAAATTTTAGTTAAATACCCGTGCGAAGCCGGGGCTGGCCGCTAGTAGCAAAATAAAATCGATATTTTTGACGTGATAACGTCTAGTGAATTTATGAAAGCTACTGGGTGCATGTACGAGAAACATGACGTCATTGTCACAATTAGTGAGCGAGAGCGCGGAACAAGCGTTAGAGAAGCACAATAGGCTCGGCCTAAGCGTTCGGCTCACGATCGGCGGTCGGCCTAACTTATGACGCGTCCGAACTCCGAGTAGAATTGACAGCGGCAAATGGCGGCAAACGCACGCAATCTCTGTTTTGTCAATATTGAAGTAATGTCAAATAGTGAAAAGTTAATAATATAATGTAATGTAATAATATAAGTTAATAATATATAAGTAAATAAATGTAATTTAATAATATAAAAGTTAATAAAATCATAAAATGGTTACCATAGTTTATTACAACAACAACTGCAGCAAAAAAGGTAATTAATTCTTGCATTTTAAGAATTCGATTAGCGATATAATCTCATATATTTGTTCTTTGATTATAAAATAAGTAGCATCGGTGGGCGAGTGCAGTAATAATAGGTTAATGGTTATATTACAATTTTGACTAAAAAGTTATTAGGACTCATATAATTACGATCGTATAAAAAGTAAACTGCTTTTATTTAGTATATTTTTACAATTTTCATAAGTGATTAATGATAATCTAATCTCTTTGTTTTGCTAACTTTAAGTTATTAAACTTAACTTCTTTATTAAACTTGATTATTTCTTGTATTACATATCAAAGTATTTAACTTTATTTCGCTTTTATATTAAATACAATTAATTACCTGTAGCTTATATACATATACACACACACACACACACACACACACACATATATATATATATATATATATATATATATATATATATATATATATATATATATATATATATATATATAATTCAATTCCATTCATGTTTTCTTATGACGTTATCGTAAAAATTATCGTCCGTAAACCGACTTTACAGACAACCAATTTTTTTAATAGGACAAGTAGTATTAACAACATAAGTTCGTTCATACAAATATAAATAGTTTTTTTTTAATGTTAGTTAGATAGGCAAACTGGCAGACGTGCCACCTGATGGTAAGTGGTCGACGACGCCTATGAACATAAACTAGTTTGCCTGGAACTAGCCCAGCCAACTCATTTATGTGTTGCCTATCCTGAGACATATGATGTTAAGTCTCGGTGCCAGTAATTACACTGCCTGTCTTGCCCTTCTTTCCGAAACAGCAAAGCTGTTTCACGGAAGAAACAAGCAAGATGGTGGTACCCATGCAGCTGGGAGCGCGGCACAGCGCATCCCTCCCACCGGTAAAAAATCTCAAAGGATCTATTTAACATGAAAAAATTAAGTTATAAACTACATAAATTCTAAAAACTTGACGAAATTTTATTTCAAGGTTCTTTATTCATCACAAATAGAACATATCTAGCCTTCGAGAGGGGAATATTTTATTAAAGAAACGTGGAAACAGAATGGACTAAACGATTGTGTATTGAATTATTCAATACTACGCCACACTACGGGTGCACGGATTACAGACCTTCAAAATACATTATAATATTTATAATATAGCGCACTGTATTCTTTTTACACATGCATCAGTCCAGTTAAATTTTCATTAATTTTTTTCAATTTTTAATAATATTCATTTAATCTACAAAGTAGACGATAAGCATAAAACATGTGTTTGTCTTATTTTTAGTAAGAAATAAATCGAATAAAATGTACAATAAATGTTAAATACGGAAGAGAAATTTTATACAAATATCAGTATTGGTGGGATGTATGTGTTGTAGCTGAAAATGCGTCAGATTCAAATGAATGCGCATACAAAAATTGAATATATTCATAGGATGAATAGAATATAGTAAGTGCAATGTGTTGTACGTTGTACTTCATTTAATACGAGAGCTTGGGTACCTAACGGCTCTTTTTATAAACACCATAAACCAAAAATTAATAGAACATTTGATGAATGCTAGCAAATTTTGACTCACTGTATTATATTTCTAAAATTCAAGACTATTCTAATAATTTCAGAGTGTGAAGTGAAACAATAAATAATTCAAATCAGAGAATCACGATAACACAATAGAAGGGAGCAAACAGGAGGCAGTCAGTCGTGACAGCATTGAAAATTCGGAAGAAAATCCACCGGCGTGTCAACCGAGACTGACAAATTTAATTATTCAACTTACCGAAACGTTAGCAAGATGACTTTTCTAAAAGACGATAACTAAGTATAAATAAATTCACTTAGATCTACCACCGCAGGAAAGTTTAACTTAATAAAACATTGAAATTTTCGTAATTTGATTGAATTGAGGTCGGAATCTGTGGTGGCATGATTTGAATACGTCATTTCGAATCATTTCACATCCCATTTTTTGATTTTCCAAAACACTTGCCGACAAATGTTAGTTAATCTTATGAATATATTATATTTTATTGTAAATCGAATTTTATGAACACGAATGTAAGTTATTATAGGGTTTTATTTTTATCAACTAGTATTTATAATCGTAAGGTAATAAATAATACATTCTACATTAATTTTCTACGGACAGAAAATGAACCGCGGATTTTCATGTCTATTTTACTATCTTATAGCCTGTCATATGAAAAAAAAAAAATATATCGTAGAAAAGATAAGCCAATACGAAAAGCCACTTTTAAAAATAGTTTTTAAAGTAGCCTGAGTTTTTTTAGTTCATGGTCATCTAAATGAAATTTATATTTTATACTATCTTGTACAGAATTTTATCTAATATTATAATTATAACATACTATGTATTTTAAATATAATGTATGGAAATTTTTATACTAGCATTAAAAGTTTCCATACACTATATTTTAGGCAAGCAATCTTCAAACAATTAATTCTGAAATTAGTGTTACATAGTACGAGAATTATTACAATAATTGACAAATTTACAATGTGAATGCATAAATATTGAATTAGTACACGATGAATATTAAACTAAACTTTTAAGGTTTACTAAATTTGCATTACTAATTGCTAAAGCAATAAAAAGAAAATTAAGTCTATGAGGTGAGCAGGAACGGTCGCATTATTGGCGAGTGCCCAGATCTAAATCTGACAGTCGCCGCTCTTGACCCAACCTAAGATGCTTCGCAGTGTGCCAATCCGTTTTATGGTTAAATTTATATAGCCCTTAAATTGTTTCCTCAAATATTATCTAAGATAGTACTATTATATTTAAATCATTGATACCTATTACACTATCAATACTTCTTCGATAACAATTGTTCAAGTTAAAGTTTTTATTAACGTTGAGTTTTACGTTTTAATTATTATTAGTTTTTTTTTCTTTTTAAAGAATTTTTTTCTTTATATGTATAATACTGCATTTTATTGATTTTTAAATAATATGCATTAAATTACATTGAGAAAAAGCTTTTTAGAAAATTATTTCTATTGAATGAATAAGAAATGACTGAATAAAAATTCTTTAGTAAGATTCATTGTTACTGAATGACGATGGAGAATTAAAACATTTCATTTTCGTCCTAATAACTATCGAAGCCTAAGTGATGACGAAAAAATTTAAAAACGAAGGGGAATTCTATTTTTCGCTAAGCGAAACGCAAACACCTTTTCAATTCTTCAATAGGCTCGACGAGATGGTGGGAAGAGCGCGACCAACTAGCGGTAGCAGTTTCTTAATGGTATTGTATAAAACAGAAAAAATATCGGGATCTTCGTACAATGCCCGGGCGAACAGTGTTTGCATGGAACAAGATTAATCGTCCGTTTAGACGAAGTATTCGCGGCCGGCACCTTTGGCGGTTCCACAAAAATTAATCATTTTAACACAGCATTGTCGGTCCTTCTGCCGCGAGAAAACTCCTCGCTTATAAAATTACAATTAGTCCAACGTTTGACAGATTATCTATATAAAATATATAGGTATATATAAAAACAATTTTTTAGATTACATTTTCTACTTTTTTAATTTCAAAGTGTTAACGTTTTAATCAATTTATTATATCACGGCTAGCTATCAGGCATAACCGGGTATAAAAAAGAATTACGCAAAGCTCTCAGAAAGTGCGATGTTATCTCGGCTGTCGTTTCCATAAACTTAATGGCGAAGTATCACAAAACTTACATATCGCCGTTATAACAACCTAACTTGGCATATTTGTTACTCCCTCAGTCAGCATATTCGCGTCGAATGACCGCCAATTTATGTGAAAACTTCCACACCGGTCGGAACATGACCTATCTATAAGTTTTTACTCGTCAAATAAGTCGCGCTATCTGTACTGAGGAATTTCTAAGGTAAATATGCCAGGTTAAAGTTTTCGCGTGAAAGTTTATGGTTTCGAAAAGCTATGTGTCAATTCAGCGATTGAAATATGGCGACAGATTTTTGTGGAATGGATGGCAGGCGACGCCAATGTTTCCGCATTCGGTGACGTGATGCATCGTGTGAGTTCGCATTTAAATTCAGGGGTGTTCGTATTTCAGACGTCACTTATGTAGTATGTTTTAAAACGTTCGGTAAATTTTATCTGGACTAGATCGTAGAACCTGACAAGTAACTGACGTGTATCATGATAGAGTAAAGGTCGATCACCTCGTTATTCGTTCGTCATGTGTTTGAATTCACCATTGATCTCCTATTGTACTTATACGAATAAAATATGTGCACTGAATGAAATATATTAGTCTCAATAAATTAAGTAAGGTAGTCGTGCTTTGAAGAACGACGAGAGGATAAGTAAAACATTCCACTTAGGGAATTGCGACCTATAAATTAATAAGTGTAACGTTATTAGTAAAGTAACATGTTTTCTTTGAAATACAATTAACGATTTAATAATATTGACATTCACTAACCCATCATTATCACCTTTTACTCTAAACTGCTTGATAATTGAATATCAGGCAGAATGTTTTCTATTTCTCAACTGCTGGGTTTTTTATATATTTAGCAGTTTGATAATATATAATTTATATAACTATTTCTCTATTTCCTATTATATTATAACAAAATAATGAGAACCATAAAAGTCCATATCGATAATGAAGATTAAATAATAATAGCAAACGCTTCACACTCAACAGTACGAAGTGAATCCTGTGTCGGGGGCCGAGAAACATACACAACACACAAACACAAACGCTCAGACCATGACAAGTATCGCCTATACAAACAAATATTTGTCATGTGTGGAGATCGAACTCGCGACCGCTAAAGCGTCAGTTACTTGCTATGAACACATCGCTAACGCGTCGTCAACGAAGTCGACTTGTAGGCAAGATCTAGGTAAAACCCGTAGACAAAATTATTTCCTTCAGGCGCTTTATATACTACAGTAACCACATTACAGTAAACAAAAATATATTTCTTCTGTAATTCAAAAAACAAGTTCCTTGTACTTTAGTGTTTTTAAATTATTAAAATTTTCATGTTTTTTTTTAAACAAGTTTATAAAAGTTTCGACGAATAGCAAATAGTCATATTGATAAACTCCGATGTAAATATTAATTCATAAATACCATCGGAATACGAGGAATATCTATGCCCCGTCGACTTGTGAACTTAATAATTTCATACATATTTGCACATGTTGAAATGTACGATCTGTGTCGTTAGGTAGGCGTCCGCGCGTCGCGTCGGCAGGTATGTCGGTGGCGCCACATGGGCTTCTGCCAGATTAATGGATCATTGCCCCCCCCACCCCACCACCCGTAGATGCGAAACTACTGTTCGACGACAAACCTCCTTCCTTCGTGAAATATATATGGTCTCCCACTTAACACTCTACAAACGCGAAATCTACATTATGAGCGAATTGATAATAAAACATTGACCTACTAAAGCGATAACAAATCGGGCGATTCGACCTTCAATCTCAACAAGTAGCGAACTTACATTTATGCTCGATAAAACACTTGGAAATGACGCCTCGTAAATCACGAAGACATCGAAAGTTAGCCGCCGAGCACTTAAAGTTTAACGGACAATAATAACTGACGATGAAAAAAAGATACGGGCGTCGACTGAGAATAAAAAGTAATGTGGCTATAGTGTTCGAGAAGGGCTAGGTTAGCGAGTGGGTAAGTTTTGAGGGATGCCGTAATGAGGCTCGCGGGACAATCGATAAATTTGAATGTTCTCCGGCGCCGCCCAGCAACTTGCAACTTTTTTCGGTAGCGGGGAAAGCGCGCCACCGCGACGCCACTCCGTAATGCCAGCTCAGTACTTGAAGCGGACAGACGCTGTCTAGTTAATCTAATATTAAAATTTTATTTAAAAGTAATTAAATAATTTATTAATGAATCTTAGTTCAAAATCATTCAATGTATATATTGTTTAAGTAGTTTTGAAATATAGTATTTAATGACTCCTAATTTACATTAAATGTTTCAATATCGAAGGTTAACACGTAATTTAAGGATCTTGTCAAATATAGCTTTAGATTACTTAAAATACGCCTATATTAATGTAAAAGTATCTCAATTCTCAATGCTTATATTTTTATAAGTTTTGGGAAAATAATATCTGAGTACGATATTGAGCTATATTTAGTATGCAATAGCCTTAGCTCTAAGCAGGTAAGACATTCAAACGCGGAAGTGATAATCTTAAAAGTTAGATTGACATAGTTTTGTCATATAAAACGGTCACAAAGTAACATTGTCAAACAGGAATTTAGTGACTGATTTATTGGTATTTATTAAAAAGTAGACGTGAGTAATGTTAATCTTTTTACTTAATTTATCTATATACACTTAATTGAACACCACACATAAAGGATAACACGAGTTCAACGTAACATATGTATATCAAGAAAAACACAATGATGACAACTGGGCCGTCTTATCGCTTATTAGAGATTTCTTCCAGACAACCTCAGGGTTAGAGAATCATGGATCTGATAGGGGTAGGTGGTGTAATACAGTATATACTAAAATTTATATATATATAATATGCATACATATAGAAAATATACACACATAACATACATATGAATAAATATTATATTATTCTAGTTTTTTCATCGTATTTATATTATTCGTTAAAAACATTAACGAGTTCCCAGATACAATAAATGCTTTGTCTATATAGTTCCTTTAAAACTAATCTCTTAACATTAATATTTAACCGCAAAAATTTACATTTATTAAATTAAATCAGTACCTATGGTATAGTACCTACATATATGGGACATATCCTGATTTTAGTTTTTGTTGTTGAAATCAACAATTTTAATCCGCAATTAATAAAATATTAAAGTGAGTGTATACTTATTGTTATTGTAAAAAGTACAAAATTTTAAAATAATAACTGTATCTTATTTCCTGATTAATCAATACAAATTTTATTAGTTTTTACCGTAATACCTAAGGAATTTGAAGTGAATCTAAAATATTTATTGCTTTCACTATTTTCTAAATTTTATTAAATATACATCACATTTCATTTCTAGATATTGCTTTAGTGATAGTTATTTATTTCGTTAAAAGTTTTTTGTCCAAAAAAGTAACAGAGATGCCTACAGGCCCTTTCGGCTTTTATTCCAGTCTAGTGATTTCAAGTTTCCATTTCTATTTCTCTTTAGTAAGCATCACTTGACTCCAATTAGTACTTTAATTATAAATAGTTCTTAAATAAGAATCAATCGGATTCCACTTCGGACCTCTTATTTTCCAAAAATAAAATTTCTGTTTCAATATGAACGAGGTTTCATTAGACAGTAGGTATATGTTTTTATAATGATGATGAATTGATGATGACTTATGAACGAGACAGACGCTTTAACTAAATAACATAAAACAATATCTTAAATAGTAAATAATTACATCAATTTAGATGAACAAGGGTAAACTTAGAAGTACGATCTTGAATAGACGTAGAAAACTTAGCACTCACAATAAATTAAAACTTCCCTTCAAAGAAGAATGGATTAAAAGTAGTTCGTAAAGTGTGGCCCTGGGAGCGAGGAAACTTTCAATTTTTATGACAAATTCAATTAGGATAATATGTGTGTCTCCGTCGCACGTATAGCACAGCTCCATGTTAGAAAGAGTGCAAGGATGTCCGTAGACGTCGAAGTTAAGCCTTTTATGGGAAAGTTTTGGTTGTAATTTATAAATGCATCTGAATACTCACTAAAGTCACATTAGTTTCCACTGAAATTATAATTTATAACTAATTAGTAAATTGTGATGCTTTTCGTTATTTTATTACTCAGCGGGAATATGAATTTGTATTTTTATTACGTGACAAATTTGACTTGCATGGATTTTATATATATTGTTTTAACTTTAAGAAATCCTAGTGTTTTAAATGAGTATCTGATATAATTATAACGTTGACTGAAAAATTTCTATGCTTTAGCTGAATGTTAATAATTCTTTTTATAAGGCAAGACAGACGACTAGAAAACAATATACAGATTTATTCATATGAATGAAGAATAAAAAAAAAAGATTATTATTGTGTTGTATGATCAAAAATTAACAACACTTTTTTTATGATTAAAGAAAGAGTTGGTGATTAAATAGTTTTTCTTTACTGTTCTCTTATATTTACGCGAATTTTATTCATTTAATTAAAAGTCTAAAAAATCAACAATTGATTCATTATTCGGACACCCACCACCTCAGTCCCCCGAGATCATGGACGCTGTAAAGGGTCCGAAACGTCGGGAAATAATTTAAATTAAATTGTTAAACAGTAACTTTAAATAAACGCGATAAAATCCGTTTTTAGACTTTTAATTAAGTTTTTCTTTATATTAAATACTAAGGTAGTTGAGTTTTTTTATATCGTCATGATAAATCGGGTTCTAAGGCACAATTAAGTTATAGAAATATTAATAAAATATTTTAGAATATTTAAAAAATACAAATAAATGTGTACATTTTCAAATACAGTTGACTATTATTTCATTTGACTACATAACGTTGTCTACAAGTCTAAAAAGAACGAAGGACATCGAGTCCGGTACTGAAACACCAAATCCCATTATCGATAGAGATCTCGCGACATCGGTGGACAATAAAACGGTACCATCATATCTAAAACTTTGTCCCATAATGAAGCGTATGGGGCGAATGGTTTACGACAGACGCCGGCGAATCTTTATTGGTAGCGCACCAATTTAGATAAAAGGAAAGAGCTTTCTCTCTGAAACATCAGAGATAGCAGTCTTAACTATCGCCAAGTTAGCGGTAGTTAATCCAGTGGGTTCGCAGATAAATCAACAGTCGAAAGCGATAAATTCGGACCTTTCACGGTAATAGGTGAAAACTATTAGGTCCGAGGGTAATTTAGGTGCTGCGCCGAAAAAATATGAAGGCAACCATAGGTAAGGTGCGAACTGGGTTCATTAGCTGAGTAATTGGAGAGATCTCGAACGGGAATCGAAGCACTTTTTCTTTTTTTTTTATTGATCCTTTATACTATTGTGAAAACTAGAGAACATAAATGCTTCAGGTGAATAGAAAGAAAAGTATGTTTGAATCACATTTGAACATGTCCTGAAATTTCGTAAGTACCTAGTACCAAATTGTCAATGTCTCTTATGCATTATGTAAATATAACAGAACTTTTTTACCGCCGATAATTACTTTTATATTATTAATATACCTTTTTATTATTTTTTACTTTAATTTTGCTGTTTTATTACTTTAGTAATTTTTTATTATTTAACACTTTTTTAGTCGAACACATTTACAAGTTAAAAGAAAACCTGTCTCAATAATTCCTCTCCCTAAGTTTTTCTTATTCACAACCCAACGAAAAATAGAACAAGAACATCGATAAATTCAATTGCCCGAATTGAAATACGGAGAAATCATGAAAATTAATTTGTCCAAGGCGATATTAAGAAGAAGGGAAGCGAGAATATAACAATATCGAGGAGAAAAAGTGTTTCCGAATAGATATACGTTTTCCTACCAACAATTTCAGAAACTTAAAAGATTTTCTTAAATATACTTTTTTATTACTTTAAATATGTTGTTTTAAATCAAATAAATCAAACCTAAACTTTCTATTACTCGCGTATTTAGATGTAGATATAATTATTTGTAAAAGTTTTATAAAAACTTCCAAATACATAATTATGAAATACATAGGCATAGAACACCTAATTAATTTTTTGTCGATTGACTACCGATAATGATCTGTAATTACAATTTGCTGATTCAAACGAAAACAAAGAATCAAATATAGTCGGCAATTTTCGGCCATTGTCGATATACAGCCGAGTCTTTATTCGAGGCTAGATTCGAGTAAGTTCCATTCATTCAGTTCATATGTTCACTTGTTCAGTGAGCGCACGGCGCGGCGTCAGCGATGGACGTCAAATCGATGTATAAATACAAAATTTTCCACTTTCTACAAAGGTTATCATTTTCTATAAATAATAATCAATGAAACTAAGATTTAATATTTTAGCATTACGAATGTATATGTTGATGTAATAAATATGAGTTCTCAATGTTTATGATATTTTTAATATAATTTTAATTACATTAAAAACTAAATAATTTTAATGTCAGATAATTTATATTGTATAAAATATGAATCTCTATGTATATTTTTATTGCATTTATATTATTATAACTAGGCAAAAAAATAATCAAAAAATTTCAAACATAACTCAAAAAACAATTTATTAAATGTATGTATATATAAGATGCGAGCGGTACGTCTAATGAAATTGTATATATAATCCGGTTAGATCAAAGTAGACTTAGCCAAATCGACGTCTCCTTTCTTAGCTTGTTATCTCATATCCTAAAAGTTTAAAACGCAGGAGCCATCGAAACGGGAACTTATTAACTCGATGTGATTGCCGCGTGGAAAATGCTCCACGGTAAAATGTTACAGGGAGGTAAAAGTTCGACAAACTACAAAAAGAAACCGAATAAAGTTTAAAAAGAACGCTAAACGCAGATAGTACTTTAACAACGATAAAGGTTCGATCACGCGAATTTGCGACGCTCATTTTAAATTTTAAATCTTTTAAGTCACGGTATATTCGATTTTAGTTTTTACGTAAGTTTAACTTAAATATTTTTCTTGAACTTTTAATTTTATTCTTTTTCAGTAAACATTACAGAATGTTAATGTATCAAAATGTTTAAATACATCACAGAACTTATTTAAAGTGAGAACAAATTCAAACATACATTCTACGTGCTTTATATAACTTCATTTTGGTATATTCTTTTATAGATATGTACACAGAAAAATACATAATATGTTTTATTAGTTCCTAGTATTAAATTTAAAATAACAAAAAGAAGATACATTACCTTCTTTATTCAATATACATTTTCATAATTATAGTTCAATAAAAACGCCTCACACTTAAGAATGCCTCCAGTAGAAAGTAGTTTAAAAAAAATATTTCGAAACATACTATTCCTTCGGTTTAGCTAGTATAGGTAGTACTTCTTTTTAAAATTATAGTTTAAAGTAGTTAAAAATTGAGGAAATAAAGGTTGAAATGTTGTTTATTTAATATTTTCTACGGTAAAAAATATAAAGGTAATTAATATACAAGTATAAATTATTAATTTCTCACTTAAAAAAAGGTAGGTAACATAATTTATATTTTAATTGTAATATGATTATATCACAATTATCTGTAAATAATTATTTTTAAGTGTTGCATTGTAAATATGTATAATATTGTAGGAGACAACCGAACATAGCAGGCGACGGCGGTCTTAGCCTATTCGTAAAATATTTATGTTAGTGTAAATATTATAATATGTACGACTGTACGTAGATAACGCGATAAGTTTTGAGATGTTCGTATTTAAAAATCGAACGCATATGTATTATGTATTTTTAAAAAGCAAATTTAGTTAAAAATATAACGCAAGAAGCCAGGTTGCTTAGTCATTTAACTACGACGGTTCCCGTGTTTTTCTTTGCAACGATGGAGCATAACCACACACATCTGCGCGTTATGACTTTTTATGAACAGTATAAAAAGCGTCGCTAATTTTGGTGACGTCGGGCCATTCGTACTCAAGACTGCTCAAGACTATTCGGGACGCACAGACTAGACATAGGTCAGACATCAGACTAGCAAGCGGTCTCCTCCTTACCTGTGACAATTTTCTACGACATAATAGTGTTTTAATGAAGACCCTACGAACTCTACGTCAGAGCCAGCAATAGAATGTACCGACTTTAGAATTATTCGGTTCTTAAAGTCCTGTTTCTCTTCGAATAAAGTCCGGTTAAAATATTGTAAAATAAATATGTTTTCCATTGTAAAACATATTTCATGGGAATCAAACGAGCTGGATAGTAACATCGGAGGAACTTGAAACTGTTTATTTAATAAAATAATTATTAATTAAAATTGTTGTAAACGTCGTACTCTATACTATAAAATTTTGATGCAAATAGTGCTCGTTCCGCACACTGCATGTTGCATGAGTGCATCAGTAACAACGTCTTTATGTTAATTGTGAAAATTATCCGTATTCGTCGGTCGTTCTCAAAGCTTTCCGTCTTATTCACTGAATTATTTATATATAAAATTGCCATGCATCACTTAGATGTGACACATATTAAATTTAAAAGAGTTGCTTTATAAATTACTAGCTTTTGCTCGCGAATTCGTCCGCGTAGAAGCAGAAAATGGTTCTAATAGGATTTTTAATTGTTTTTTTTTGTACGTTCATTTTGTTATAGCATATAAATTATTGTTAAAATGTTTGAAAAATATAATAATAAAAATAGATTACGACATAATAATATTGACTGAATGTTGGCTTAAGGTCGCTGGTCCCCTTCCAACTCTTAACTGTTACACTGTTTATTCAACTTCAAATAACCAACTGCAAAATGACGGTGTGGTAATTTATATCAAGTCTTCTTTGAAATGCCATGTCACAGAACCTTCATTTTCGGATGCAAGTTTTCTTATATATAGAATCGGTAGCTTGTCAATAATCGCAATTTACCGTTCCCTTCTTATGATAAACTTGATAATTTTTTTACAGCTTTGAAAATTTAATTTTTTCAATCAATACCCAAAACTTAGCAATGATTGTCGACATAAACATAGGTATTAAAGAAAACAGCAAAAACAGGAATTCTGACGAATATCTAACATTCTTGTCGGCTCTGGGTCTACTGCCAGGACATCTTGTTCCAACGAGGGCGGGAAACTGCCTTGACCGCATTCTTAAGAACTAAACTACCAGCAACAGTAGCAGTCATCCAAATGGATATTACCGATCATTATCCAACACAGCTCTCTCTCACTCTTAAAAATGGACCGACGAAAAAAAGAGGTATGAATATCGTCACTAAATTGAATTATGATTGAATCAAGTATCAACCTTACAAGGCAGACTACAGCGTAATCATGCAGGAGAACAACCCAGATGTAGCCACCAACTCTTTTATTAAAGCTATAAATGATGTTATAGACAGCAACAAAATCACCAAAATAGTATCTAGAAAATGTAGAATCATTAGGCCATGGATAACACCCGGGTTGTTACGCTGTATTCGTAATCGAGACAATATGTACTTAAACCTGAAGAGAGCCCCAGAAAACGTAATCTTAAAAACAACCTATTTGAGATACAGAAACTTTAGTAACTCTTTGCTAAGATGTCTAAAAATATCATATGAAATAGAACACAAACAAAAAACACACGAACACAACAACACAACAGTTCAGAAAAGCTAAAAATGATCCCAGAGCAGTGTGGACAATCACCAATACGAAATTTCCAAATCAGCGCCAACAGAACTAGTTGAAATAGCCGATAACGATATGTCGGCAATAAATCGGGTAATGTTTTTTTTTTTTGAAATAGGGAAAAAATCTGGCCTCAAAATTTCCATCTCCACCTCTCATACATGATCACCAGCACTATTCACATTCTGACAAAATATTCAATTCGTTTTTTTATTTCCCTATTGATGCTATTGTTGGATACCCAGTTGGGTATCCGTGATGCAGTTGCCTCAAATGGTGAGCGAGGCTAACCATCTGAGGGATCAAACCATTATTTAATAATAATATAAATAATTATATATATATAATTTGTATAATGGGTTGTGTTCCGAAGAATTGTTCGAAATGGTGCCAACGGCCACTTTTTATCATCGCACCGCTCGCCATCGACAGGGAATTCATGCTCACACATTGCAGCCCAAATGGTCCCGTACAGTTCGGTATCAGAGGAATTTCCTCCCACGGACCATTCGGCTGTGGAATGAACTCCCTGCCGAGGTTTTCCCACAGGACCACAGTATGGGGTCCTTCAAGAGGGAAGTAAATAGGTTTTTAAAGGGTCGGCAACGCGCATGTGATGCCCCTGGTGTTGCAGGCGTCCATAGGCTACGGTAACCGCTTACCATCAGGCGGGCCGTATGCTTGATTGCCACCGTCGTGGTATATAAAAAATATATTATATAACAATCTATATAGAGGAATATAGGGATTTAAAGGTTAAATAAACATAAAAATAAAATAAAATTTTGTTTTTATAAACATAGCGAAGCTCGGCCTTTGATCTGGTGAAAGTTACACGGGGGTATTATCTTTTTTACAACGAAATCGAAGTACTACATCTACCGCAATATTTCTTTGTAAACAATATTTTTTGTTTTTCCTTCGGATACTAAAATCACGAGGGTTTTCTGGAGTATACCACATACAACTGGCCGTGGGGGAAGCTTTCCCTCAAGTATATGCCCTCTCCATTAAGAGTTTGACCTTGAGCTTTGTTTATGGTCATTGCGAAGGAGACTTTGATAGGAAACTGTACTCTCTTGAATCGGAAGGGGTAATTTGATGGTGTTAGGCCTAGGAATAAATACAGACTCTACTCGAGAACAACCGGTCAGTGTAGTTGCCTCGGTTACATTGCGATGTAATGTTTTCATTTGCAATCTGGTGCCAGTACATAATTTTGGTGAGTTTATAAACTGCAGCAACATAATTGGCGCGCCAACTCTCAATATTAATATATGAGTTGGGAGACCGGGAGGCTTCAGTGTATTCAGGAACTCGACCGGATAATGTAATGGCATCATCGGTGTTTTTCAATAAGTCGACGGATTTACATTGATATTCGACCCCTTCGAATGATCTCAAAAGTATTTCATTTATGACTGAGGCTTGTTCGTTTTTTGGTGCTAGGATGGCCCGCTCGCATAACCATTCTGACGGTTTTTCGTATATTATTAATGTTTGGGTAAATTTTAGCTATAAGCTCTTCTACAGTGGAAACAATTATACCTGATTCTGTAGTAGGGGTGTGCGATTATTATCGATAATTCGTAACTACTCGATAATTTTTCATTCGATAATTATCGATAAGTGTGATTCGATAATTTTGATTTGATAATTATCGATAATTTTTCATCCGATAATTATCGATAATTTTGTTTTGATTAGATAATTATCGATAATTTGTTTTTGATTTAATAATTATCGATACTTGGGATTCGATAATTATGGGTATGGGTCAGCCGATAATTATTGAGTAATAAGGTTGATAGGAATAAGTGACGACTTTTTTTTTAAGGTATTCGGATAGGGTATAGGGGTAAACGTCGACTTGGAATGTAGAATGAGAGAATTTTTAGGAATTCGGATAGGCTGCAGAGGTGAATATCGCAGCAAGATCTTAGACGACCTTTTTTTTTCGTCATCCCAAGTCGACAAGGCAAAACTTAAACTAATTATTTACAGATTATATTGATATAAATCAATACCGCGTGAATAGTGCCAAAAAAAAATTATAACATTATTTATTATCTTAAGATTATCCGTATATTTTTTAAAACGTGTAAGTATCGTATTTAGTGTACTCGACAATGGTTTATATTATTTCATTTTATTTACAACTAGCTGACCCGGCGAACTTCGTACCGCCTAACAATCGATAAATGTCGTGTTACTTTTAACTAAACTTTATTTAGGATTTTATTAACATTAAAAAATGAATACTATAAATTTATTAAGTTCAGTAGTTTATTAGAATAAAAATATAAAGAAAATAAAAAGTCATTAAAATTACAACCATCAAGCACTCGCGTTTAGTCTCGTCAGCGTCCCTTTTGATATACGACATTTTTCGTTTTGTTATCAGGCTCAATAACAAAAAAAAGCTAATGGTTTGCCGACACGTGAACATGCCACATACAATTGACCGTAAGAAAAACATGCGTTTTCTAAATTCAGACCACAAACACTCAAGGATTATTGTCTTATGATTTGTTAATCGTCATGTTGAATGCGAGACGAACCGGAAATTAAATTCTTTTAAACTAAAAAGGGCTTGTCGGTTGGGATCATCGAAATCGTCGGAATGAGAACTTCCTCATCTTGAAATTTTCTTTGATTACCGTCGCGTCGCGTGGATCATGTTGATCATCAATTTTGTCATCACAAAACGCGTTTTTTTTGCATAGTTTTGTTTGGTTTAGATTTCGAAGCCTGATGATGATCAAGATGATGATTTTAGATGCTATTAAAAATGCAGAGTGTTTCGCAATATTACATGTTAGTTGTTCAATATTTTGAAGCTTTAGCGGCAATTTTAACGCTGAATGAGCCGTACATGCTTCCAACAATGTGGCCGCTATTCCAGAAGAAGCAACTGCTACCGCAATATCGGATCTCGCAAGAATAGTGGCCAAAAGCAATGACATGAGGAAGGTCTTCCCAGTTCCACCGGAGACATCCAAGAAAATAAGCCACCATTAAGATCAATCAATTGCTTTCATTAATGTATCATACACTTCCTTCTGTTGGGGGTTCAGCAGAGGTACATTCCTTTGAACTGATTAGTCTAATTTAAGTCGATCATATTCATGATCATATAAATGCATATGACGCGAGCTACCTGTATACGTCACCGGTAGAATAGTCAATCGAGCGTTAGCTGCATCTCCTTCTCTAAGATTGTTTGCTAGCCCTTTGCCCAATATTATGAAAACAAGCAGCGCTTAATCCCTTAGTCGACTTCCTTGGTTATTAAAAGTGGTTCTACTTTTTTGTCGAAATTTTATGTTATTGTTATTATGTACTAACCATTCAATGGATTTATTATCTTGATGTTGAATTGATATCAATCATCTCCTTGCCAAAATACAAGACGCATGATGTTTATGAAGACGTTGCTGCAGAGCGTGAAGAATTGCTCTTTTCATTGCTTTGTTGATCTCCTGACGTCGATCAAGTTGCTGCCCTAATGGCAATTTCAATTTGCCATTAAGGCAGCACAATCCAGGCGTTTCTCCAGCGAACTTTAATGCGCCAAAAAGTTGCGAGCTTTAATCAATAGCGCAATCGTATAAAAACGCTGCTCGATTCAAATTAACACTTGAAGCATTACTTCTTATGCGTAGCAGGATATCTCTTTGTTGATCTGTGCGATAAACTCGACGATTTCCCATTGCCAACTTCCAACTTTATCTTACAGCTGCAGAAAGCAGTGAAAGCAGCATGGCACTATTTGGGTATACTTCCGAAAAGCAGATACCGAATTTTCTCATGAAATTTGGCACGGACATTCCATTTGACTATCTAAGCATCCCCTTAAAAGGGTTTTTGGCGACTCGCAATATTTTTCGAAATATTGAATTTTTTGAGTATGCTGCTTAGCACGCTTAAAATATATATCTATATTTATCGCCACGTTACACACACACACTACAGGTGTTATTTATACACATATATATAATCAATCCACTTTTTTATTTTCCCGGATACACACTTTATATTTTGTAATAATTCATTGAACGTATTTTTGTTCAATTTTTTAACGCGACGACGCCATAAAAACTCGCATAGATGATCGGCCATCGTTTCACTACGTATTCCGCCACTTTTTTTTTTTTTTTTGAAGGCTAAGGAAATTCATTCCGCAGTTAGGGTTTTTTTTAAGGTTAGGTTAGATTAAGATTTTTTTTAAATCGTTAGGTTAGGTTGTTAGGTCTTTTTTTTTTAATAGTTAGGGTTTTTTTAAAGGTTAAGTTAGGTTAAGATTTTTTTTAAATCGTCAGGTTAGACCTAACAACCTAACCTAGGTTGTTAGGTCTTTTTTTTTAAATTTTTTTAATCGCTTTTGAAATGCATTTACGCACTCTAGGATAGGTCAGGTTAGGTTTTTTTTTTCCTTCTTCTTTTGATCGACTCGCTTTCTTATATAGAGTGTGCTAAGCAGCGTACTTAAAAAATTCAATATTTCGAAAAATATTGCGTGCCGCCAATAATCCCTTTAAGGGGACTCATAAATAGTCAAATAGAATGTCCGTGCCAAATTTCATGACGAAATTCGGTATCCGCTTTTCATCACAAAGTTCACGAATTGAGTCGCATTTTTCCTTTTTTTGTAATAAAACTTCAGAATGTATCGAATCTCATCGTTAGATTCACTCATTTTGACTCATTCATTGAAAAATGATAGGAAAGTTTTTTTTTTTTACTTTTTATTTATTGATATTAAAACCAGCCAGATACAAATAGTACAACCAAAGATTTTTTCTTTAATTGTATACATATAAAATATTAAAAGACTTTTGCTCGACCTATTATGATCAAATTATTATGATCTATTATATCATTATCACTATTTCAGGTATAGGTTTGGTTTTCTCATCTTTATCGATAATAATATCTACTCCTCACGATGTGTATTTAAAACATATATTTTATAATTATATACAGGTCTGCGTCTAATTTTATTATTTTTGTAGATGTAGATAATACTTTTGAATAGCCAATTAAAATAAATATTTAGTATTATCCTATGATTTGACCAGTAATTATTTAAAAAGTTGATAAGTATAAATCTAGAAAATTATCTCCATTAGGAGCTCGAATTTAAAAACGGTAGCTAAATTCATCGAGCCGGTTCGAATTTAGAACGAACGACCTTGACTTATCGAATGCGTGGTTATTCACGAAAATAAAATTTTAATTAATATTCTGTATTGGATCATCTTATACGAATAATTAATCGATTTATTAAACCATTTTGAATGCACATATATTACATACTATTTATTACGATATCCAATTGTTTAAAATTGAAGTTATACCTTGTCCAACCGTTTATTATCTTTTTGACAGCTTACGTCTATAAATTAGCGTTTTTTTTCTTCGGAATAATATACTACAGTAATGTCGTACTTTATGGATGGGTAGTGAAGCGCCCCGTGTATAACAAACAACCACAGACTATAAAACAGTTCTTGAAATATATCGATCGATAAATCGTTCATATGATAAAAATAATTTGACTTCATATAAGTATTGTTTCTGTAAAATTAATTTTAAAAAAAGGAAATAAAAATAGTATCTATGACTCCAAGATTGATTATTTGCAAGGAATTAAGTCGAAATCTTGGAAATTAAGTTGAAATCAAGAGTAAAGAACAATGAATCTGTTCATTCGTTTATTTATTTTTTGACGGCTGCTAACTATGCACGCGTTAAAAAATAATTAAGAAACGAATAATTAATATTTAAATTAAAAATATTTCATTAAATCGATTGAAAGTTCTTCTTAAATAATATCGATTATTATTTCAAATCGAATCAGTAACGTGTGAGGGTGTAACTAATGTCGAAATGTCAAAAAGATAATAAACGGTTGGACAAGGTATAGTGTTATTTTTTTCATTTGTTAGTGATGTTTTGACATTTTAGTACAAAGACCTAACAGTAGTCATTTTAAAATTACTGTTCGTAAAGCCATGCTTCGTTTTTTAAGTTTACAATTATAATTAATAAGAAAATGTTTTAAGTAGGTGCATGTAATGAGCGATTGATAGAATTAACGTTATACCTATAACGGTAAAAAGGAGAATTTTATAGTTGAGATAGTAATTTATCGCGAAGGCATGCTTTTATGAAACCTGTTCGACAACCAGTCTCATAATTGACCAATAATTCTTTCAAGGTGATATGAGGCACCTAATCCGACCTCCCTTATTATAAAACCGAAACTGAAATATATCGTTCTCCTTTCAATGGTTATTATAATTTGTCACTAAAGATAATATATTTAGGCGTAATATTTTATGTAGATACGTATTAAAACTTAATAAAATTATCAACGCTTGAAGCATTTGAAGCACGAGTGCAAAATTCAATTGATACGTAAACAAAAAAAAAGTTACGAATAACAGGTTACATTATTAGCCGACGCCGACGATTAAACTTAATCTTACGACTATCGAGAGAATTATAATTGATTATTATTATATTGATCATATTTAACAATTTTCTACTTCCTCGTCAGTCCCCGCGTACTTGTACAAGTACAAATTAACGACAGCAGTTCAGACCTGAGATTTTAATTACATAGATGGCGCAACTGTCTAATGTACTAACACAAGTACAAATTTTTCCCTCCCCATTACCGGGTAGTTTTTTTTTATAACGGCAGCACTGATACGGTCATTCTCATTCTATATTCTACGGTCGAGGTGCTGTACATAATAAACATTACGTAAAAAAAAAATACAGACAACAAGACTTCACTTCAAAAAATTTGTAAAATCGACATATTTTTGTCTTGGTCTGAAGCACTATTCTTGGTTTGTACTTGGTATAGTAAAGCCGGCGATATGCCTACCGCTGTTGAAAAACACAGGACTTACGAGGATAAAATAGATGATTATATCATACGTACCATTTTAATAGCTTTAACTTTTAACGCGTTAATGTGCAAATTTTAAACTGAATTATTTCAATTGTTTTAATCTAACCGTAAAATATATTTCGATTTTAAATTTTGAGGGCTATTTTAGGCTATGTCGTAGATCTTTGGTCAATAACCTCAAAATAGTCAACGCGACAACTTCAAGGTGAATGCTAATGGCAGTACTGCGCAGGAAACGTGTCGACGTAATATTATGTTATGTAGGTGCGAATAAAATAATTTATATGACGCGGCCTTAAATATTTCCTGGTTAAGAATAATCTCTAGTATATACTAAGAAGATATTATGTATTAATAAACGATAATACATATTATGAGGATGTGTTTATTTATTTTTTACAGATCGGCTTAGATATTAATATTTATATAAATGAGAATAATCGTTACAATAACTACTTGCAAATGTAAGTAGGTAACGCGGCAGGTATTCTACTAATAAAATACAACTAAAAAAAATCTGTGTGTCAGCTCCGACGCACGACTGGAGTTTACTCTTTAAGAACGATTCTCTAAATAGACACAAATAATTCGTATGTGACACAGAATAACACTTATCGCCTATTTTACAGTTTTTAGGCGAAAATATAGTGCGCTCCTTAGATTTTTGAGGCCATAAATTGTTCGTCATTAATTTGGCTTCAACTTCAACTTCTTTTGGTTTGATGGCTTTCACTGGTGCCAAAAGAGAACAGATGATTTCGCCAATGTCACGTAGAATGGAGAAAACACGAAGGAGATTAATCGGTGCGGTCGAGGTTTCAACCTTCATCGAATTATGTAAATATAGGAAATAGTAAGTAAATTAGTCAAATACCCATCACTTAAATCAACACAAATATAAAAGTTAGGAATATTTTATATACAACTATGTTACGCTACGACAATCAAAAATTATATTTACAACAACACAAAGAATATTTACAACTTAATTTTGTTACGTTTAATGTATTTACATAAAAATTTACAGTAAGGACTAAACACAAGCATTAACAAACATTAAATATTTACAGGACGGGGGATTTTATGAGGAAGGACATCGTACAGAGAATAGAGAAGTTTAGGAAAATTTGTTTATTTGTTTGTTTATTTATTTGTTGCGCCAACAAGAAATACACTAACACAATGTTAAGAGGCAAGCTTCGTTATTCGGCCAAGTGTATCCTCAATTACAGGCGCAAACCGCATGCACATGAGCGAACAATTTATTATTATAGGTACTATAATATTAAAAGTAAAGACAGGAAATAAGTTAACAAAAACAAAATTTGACAATATAAAATTACCAAAGAGACACAATTTTTCAAAATAGACAATTACTAACAATAATTATAATACATCATACGGTTTCAAATTCAAAAATTAAAATTATCATTAAAATTAAAATTAATAATAGTAAAATTACGATTATTATAAAAGTAATAAATTATCTAATAGAATGTCAATTCAATAACCATAGCATTAAGCATTAAAAATCGTAAAAAAGAAAAAAAAACAATGATAAATTATTAAAATGAACAAGAAATCAACCAAGGATAAAAACAAAATAAAATAATTTCATACATATACAACAAGTGTGAACAAGAGCAAAATTACAAATTACACGATATAAAATAATAATAACCAAACGAGACATAATTTTCAAAATAGACAATTACTAATAATAATTATAATACATCATCCGGTTTCAAATTCAAAAATTAAAATTATCATTCAAACCAAAATTAATAACAGTAAAATTCCAATTATTATAAAAGTAATAAATTGTCCAATAGATTGTCAATTCAACAACCACAGTGTCTATTACTTAGACACTGGAGTCCGATACCGAACTCAATTAAAACAAAATTTGCTTCAAAAACTAGTTTAATATTGATGGTCTAGAAATTACCATTTGTCTGGCTGGCATAATATGAATGAAAGAACAAAGGAAAATTACAGCACACTCGCACTGACACACTTTTTATCCCTACCAACATTTTTATTACAAATAAAAATATGAACGGGTAAGTTGGTAGGGTAGTTTTAAATCGCGTTCGCGTAGACGTTGCTCCGTGGAAATCGTAGGCGCGAACATCATACCCGCCGTTAAAATCGCCGGATTTTAACCCTCAACTTGATTCTCTGTTGCTGGTAGAGGGCTAAGTCGTGTGAAAGGTCTTCGAAAGATCCCTCGAGTCGTTTGAACGTCCGCCACGCGACATACACCGTCAGGGCCAGGAAACAGCTTGCTGATGCGCCCTACGCGCCAACACAGTGCTGGCACATTATCCTCTTGCAATAGCACCAAGTCTCCAATCCTCAGAGGGGTGTCAGGAACGCGCCACTTTGTTCTCTGTTGTAACTCTGCTAAGTACTCGTGCTGCCATCTCCTCCAAAAGTGTTGCCGGATTTGTTCGAGCCGTTGGTAACGTCGGAGAGTAGAAGCCTTGTAGTCGACGAGATTCGGTGATGGCAATGCGGTTAGCGGCCGACCAAGCAGAAAGTGCCCCGGGGTGAGGAACTGAAGGTCATTTGGAGACGAGGACATAGGACAAATGGGACGGCTATTTAATATGGCTTCAACTTGCGCAAACAGAGTGCCTATCTCTTCGTATGTTAAATGCGAATTACCCATAACACGCCTGATGTGAAACTTTGCGGATTTCACTCCAGCCTCCCAGATGCCACCAAAATGGGGAGCGTAAGCAGGAGAAAATACAAATTTAATTTCTTCCTCACTACAAAAGGAATTTATGGATTCTCTATTAGATTTTAAAAAGTGGCCTATTTCTTTCGCGGCGGCTACAAAATTTCGGCCGTTATCACAAAAAATCTCTGAAGGCTTTCCGCGACGAGCCACAAATCTACGTAAAGTTAAAATGAAAGCTTCTCTTGAAAGGTCGCTTACAGCTTCCAAGTGCAAGCATTTAAATCTCAAACAGACAAAAATACACAAATAACATTTTGTTGTCCTTGCTCCGCGGGCCTTTCTATTTAGGATAAGGAAAGGACCAGCCATATCCACACCAACACTACGAAACGGGAAGTCTACCGTAATACGCTGTGAGGGCAAGGTTCCCATCAACGGAGTCAAAGTCTTGCCTTGCACCTTCCTACACTGTATACAATTGTGCACAGTTCTCCTCGTGAGGTGCCGACCATTAATGGGCCATACATAGTTCCGCACGCTAGCGAGAAGTAGCTGTGGACCAGCGTGTAATTTATGCAAATGCTCCCGCTCAAAGATAAGTTTAGTGAGATAATGTGATGAATGTAATAAAATTGAATGCTTGCTCTCAAATGGAAGCGACGATTGGTCTAAGCGACCTCCTACGCGTATCAATCCACTAGCATCCATAAAAGGTGTAAGAGCTATAATGCTAGACTGAGAACTGATTGCCTTATTTTTAGCCAACAAGCCATATTCGACAGGAAATGATTCCTGTTGTGCTACGCGACAAAGCAAATGAAAAGAGCCTTGCAATTCTTGCACACTTAGTGCTTCTAGATGCTTGGACTTAGGGTTTCTCAAATTGTGAAGAAATCGCAACACATATGCATACACTCGCTTTAGTCGATTTAATTTAGAAAAATTATGGAATTGAATTACCGATGAAGTGCTATTGTCTAAATTAGCAACATTTGCCCTTAACTCTAGATCATTTAAATCTTGTTGAACATCTCTAGATAAAGTAGGCTAAGATGATTCGTGACGACTATGACGTCTTGCAATAACAACTCCGGACCATACCACCACAAATTATTATTCATAAGTTCTTCAGGATACGCCCCGAGGGAAATGAGATCAGCCGGATTCTGCAAGGTAAGTACATAGCGCCAACACCCAACATCGCTTAACTCTAGAATCTCTGCGACTCTGTTAGCCACAAATGTTTTAAGTTTTCTAGAGCTAGTACGCAGCCAAGCCAGGACGACGCTAGAGTCACACCAGTGGATCCTGCGTTCTATAGGAAACCTCAACGAGTCAACGACTACCTTACATAGCCGAGACGCCAGCAAAGCGGCGCATAGTTCTAAGCGAGGTATAGTGCAGGCCTTCACAGGTGCTACTTTTGACTTAGAACATAAAAGATTAACACTTACGTTGCCTGCCGCATCTACAGACTTAATAAAAATGCATGCGCCGTACGCTCTCTGCGAGGCGTCGCTGAAGGAGTGTAGTTCTATTATAACTGGTAAGTCACATAAAACTTTCCTAGGTATAGAGAATGAAAATAAATTATTTAGAGTATTATAAAATTTAAGCCAAGCCCTTTGCATATCATTTGAAATTTCGTCATCCCAATCAACTTTATCGAGCCATAACTGCTGCATAATTAATTTAGGGATAATTATACAGGGAGACACAAAACCTAGTGGGTCAAATATTCTAAAAGATGTCGATAATATGAAACGCTTAGTTATTTTCTCAGTACTAGGAGGTATGTCAAAAGAATAAAATAAACGATCTGTTGCTGAATCCCACCCTAAACCGAGAGCGCTGGCAGACTCACTTAAAACCAGTTTATCAGTAGAGCCTGAAGAACAGGACTGCAGAACTAAAGGAGAATTCGATTTATATTTGCGTAAATTAAAGCATCCCGCCTTCAAGGCCTCCGACACAGAACGTTGAATGCACTTCAATTCATTTTCGTCATTGCAACCAGTAATTAGGTCATCCACGTATAGGTCATGTTGTAAAATAGTTTTCGTGACTGGATCCTCGCACTCCTCCCCCAGCTGCCAAAGACATCTCGTGCTTAAGTAGCTAGCACTTGCGAAGCCGTAAGTAATAATATTAAGTCTCAGTGTTTTGAGAGGCTCACGCTCATCTTTTCTCCATAAGATGAGTTGTAAATTGCGATCGAACTCGTCTACCACAACTTGCCGGTACATTTTTTCTATATCCGCGGTCAGAATGTACTTGTGGAGGCGAGCCCGAACTAATATGGAGAAAAGAGAGTCTTGCATTTGAGGCCCAACCATCTGAATGTCATTGACAGATACGCCGGAGGAGGTGCGAGCAGACGCGTCAAACACCACCCTTATTTTGGTTGTCTCACTGTTCTCCTTGAACACCGGATGATAAGGCAAGTAGTAACATGAATTCATTGTAGGACTATTGAGTGTTACTTCCGAGAGATGACCCAATTCTGCGTATTCCCGGATAAACGCTACATACTGAGATTTGACCTCATGCTGTCTTTTAAAGCGCTTCTCTAGATTATAAAATCTTTTTTTGGCCATGGCATGTGAATCGCCAAGACAGTCGGGTGATTTAAATAAAGGAAGCCTCACACAGAATCTACCATTGGACAAGCGACGGGTGTGTTGCACAAAATGCCTTTCACATGCCTGCTCGCTGTCATTTAAATGAATTTTAGAAGGAATCTCCTCTAGTTCCCAAAACCTACTCATTTTAGTATGTAGATCATCACATTGTGCAAAATTAGTAAGAACAGTACTACACTTTACATTATTATTAATTTGCTTGATAAACAAAGGCACAATACCACCAATAAGCCAGCCTAACTTTGAACTGTGTAATCTAGGACACTCTGGGCCCAATGACTGTTGCTCAGAGCCGATTATGTCCCAAAACAGATCCGAACCGATGAGTATATCAACTTGAGACGGTTCATAGAACTTGGGATCCGCTAGGATAATATTACTAGGAATTTTAAGTGAACTAATATCAAAACTAGAATTAGGTAGCGAGCTAGTAAGTTGGTTCATGACATAAAAATTGGATGTAACATTAAAGGACGTATTACATGATTCAATCTGAACAACACAATATTCTGTGATAGTTCCTGAATAATTATTACCAAAGCCAATGATATTCGTAGAGCTTGAAGGAGTGACATCTAGTGACAATTTCCTTTTCAAAATTAAAGTTAAAAATGAGGTTTGGCTGCCACAATCTAACAAGGCGCGCACGGTTACCGATTTACGTGTCCTTGGATTGACAGCCTCAATCAGCGCCGTTGACAGTAGGACTTGACTAATAATAAATAAATAATAAATAAATAAATATTAACCAACAATCACACCACGTTAACCTAGCCCCGTGGTAAGTTCGTAAGAACTTGTGTTACAGGTACTAGGAACGGAAATAAATTTAAGATATAAATACATATATACATAAATACACATCCATGACCCGGTGCAGACATCTATATTCGTCATACAGATTATCTGCACCTGGCGGGATTCGAACCCGCGACCGCTGCGTAAAGTGTCCAGTTGTCTGACCACTCGACCAGCCGGCCGATTATTACAAAAGTTAGCTAGTGTGTCGACGGGGCTAATATTGCTTACAGCAGTAGTTGTATTGCCTTCGATATTTGTAGTAAGGTGCAGGAGTGAGTAAAATAAATTAATTTACTATTATAAATATTAAAGATCATCAATCATAAAAATGTAAAAAAATGTAATGTGTAAATATTATGTTTGCACAAGATAAAACCAATAAAGGACGTTCAGAAAATGATTGAAAGAGGGATTGGGGTACTGAAAGGGACACTTAGCTGCAATTATAGTTTGCTGCGCTGCGGGTGGTTCAAAGTCCAACGACCGGCGATGCTAATTCCGTGTTCCTTTCAAATGTACACGACTGTTCCGTGGGTTTTAGCTCGTTCCTCAACACTTGACTGGACTCGGTGCGGTGCTGCCCAGTAGCTGATTGCTACGGCGCTGTTGCTGACCAATTCCAGCAGGACTCCAAGCTTCCACAATCCAAATGTTTAAATCGATATTGTCTTCATCAGATTACGTCCTGTCACGGTCGCCAAATATGTCTATTACTTAGACACTGGAGTCCGATACCGAACTCAATTAAAACAAAATTTGCTTCAAAAACTAGTTTAATCTTGATGGTCTAGAAATTACAATTTGTCTGGCTGGCATAATAAGAATGAAAGAACAAAGGAAAATTACAGCACTCGCACTGACACACTTTTTATCCCTACCAACATTTTTATTACAAATAAAAATATGAACGGGTAAGTTGGTAGGGTAGTTTTAAATCGCGTTCGCGTAGACGTTGCTCCGTGGAAATCGTAGGCGCGAACACATAGCATTATTAAAAATCGTAAAAAAATATTAAACAATGATAAATTTTTAAATTGATCCAAAAATTAACCAAGGATAAAAATAAAATAATTACAAATAACATGATAAAAAACAAAATTACAAATAACATGATAAAAATAACAATAATAATTAAAAAGCACAATATAGAACCCAAAAATAATGCACCGCTTGCAAGCACTCTCACCTTAATGTCAGGGATAGCAATTCTTTAAATTGAGTTAGGGTGTTAGAGAAAATGTCTATACTTAAGCCAAATTCGATATGGAATGTTTACCAACAAATCGTTGCTTAACAACCAACCATAGGCAGATGTTTACAGCCTATTGGAAAACAATTGTAATAATTATATATTTTTTTATATTTATACATAGTAGTAAAAGCTACATAAAACTTGAAATAAATAAGTCAGAACGCTAGATATATTTATATATTATCTATAATTATGTGTAAAATTTACTTTTTAACGTGGATATACTAATTTTCCACTGAATGATTTCAATATTTTCATAAATATGTATATGCCTATATTAAAAATAGCTATACTATCCCTGAATAGCATTCAAAATAAAACAACATTTGTTTTAAAATGGATTTAATATGATTAAAAATCTATGTTCAGACACTCATTCTCTTTTATTATTTATTTTACTTTACTTACGTTGAATAAACATAATAATTATAATATTTGAAATTGTGCATAAAAATCGATAACAATTTAATTTTAACAATATAACGATTGATAAAAAAAGACCAAATGTTGCTTATCTGTGAAATTTTTCTGTCAGTGCAAAAATTTAGGGTTGTTAGATGTATATTAGTAATTACAAATTTGTTAATTTTTGTTATAAGCAAATTTTCTTGTATATAACGTATTTGGCGGTTGAGTTAAGTTCTAGGAAACAATGTTAAAGTAAAATTATTAATGTATAACTAGCAAATTGGTGATAAATTACAATTTTTCATTACTAAAAGTTTGACAACCCTATACACGATGACATTTGGTTTGTTTACATAAATTCCACATCGAATTTGGCTCAAGTATAGTGTGGTTGATTTAGAACGTTTGGCTGATGAGCCAGACCCACCATCATGCTGCTCCTCTCTTGTATGCGAGTTATGGATATTATTATAGGTTCTCAGAATTCTGTTGAGAGGAGCATAATATTATCTCCCCAGATTTGATTGTGAGAGTTTTTCGGTAAAAGGCGTGTACTTTTTGTGTCTAGGCAATCTACTGGGAATGGATATATCGAGATGAGAAAGGAGATCGGGAGCGTCAATTTGACCATTAATCTGTTTATACAGAAACACGACTTCCAGCAGCTTTCTGCGGTGGAGAAGCGGTTTCATATGAAAGTGTTGCAAGCGATCGTCATAACTCGGGCAGGTCTTTGATACATTGCAACTATAAGATAGGTGCCACAGAAATCGCTTCTGAACACTCTCCAAACGTTTGTTGTATATCCATACATACTCACAAACTTTCGCATTTATAATATTAGTGGGTTACACACAAACAATTCTTTGCAAAATAAAAGGATTAACGGCCGGGACTCATTTAAATTTTCCAGGGCTCCTTGGTAAGATTTAATTGGTTGAAGAATAGGTTTAATTGAATTCGTTATTAGAATAATAAGATGGTAAATATTGAATCACTGCCCGAGGTTCGAACTGCCGAGTCCCGCGCCCCTTCCCGTGTGCCTTGGATTTGAACCCGACCTCTGCTTAAGCAGTCCACGGTCATACTAGCACTAGGTTATCACTGCTACTACCGCGTAATAAGGGCAGAATAACAAAATACTACTCGCAAAGTATATAACTACCTGTTTTAAAATAAATATAATAAATAATAGACTTTTTATTTTTCTAATTGACAATATGGCGTCTGATTGTCGCTGTGGTGAATATTAATTATTGTCATGTCTTAAGTGACACTCGCGATGTTAAGACGAATCGATTGACGTACTCGTAAGAATCATCAAAATCGTTCAACGCGTTTGGTCTCTACGCTACATAGGAACAAACATACATACATACATAGACTGATAAACACATTACCCTCTTTTGCGTCGCGCAGTCGGGTAAATAGATTTCGAATATTATTAGTAATAAAAGTGAGATGTCAAAAAAAAAAAACGAAATAAAAACTTTTTTACCATCGTACATACTTACCTATTTCAATTCATGTCTTTTACGATTTAAGTTATATTTATTTGTACTTATATCATAAATATGGAAATAGCAAGAGAAAGAAAGATTTGAAATTTCCATAAATTGTGGGTAGGTACGTGACGTCACAATATGATATAAGTACCTACTCTAAAGCGATAAACAGTAGGTTACGGAGCTGGTTTGATATGAGTCGCTGACTGTAAAAATCCTTCGAATATCAAAGGATTGGTTTTATGGCTTTTTTCGTATAATATACGAGCACATTATATGAGTTAACATTCAGAGTCATTGTGCTAGAATCATACATTTGCAAATCAATCTTTGACTCTTATTTATTTTAGAATTTAATAATTATTTTATAAGAATTGTATAGATGTACGAGACGTACAAGTGACTTTCATCTTTCATCATGATAATGATGCTGTTATATCTTTTGATTATTATCTTTTGATTTGATATTGTGTTGCATACTACCCCAGCGTTAAGAACGAAAGATTTTATTTTTTATTTTAGGTACGTTTTAATAATCATGCTTTTTTTTATAAAAAGGAGGCTTACGAGCAAACATGTCAGCTTATGGTAAGTGGTCACCGTAGCTCATGGACATCCCATCATAAATGTACCAAACCGTTCACTTATACAGTTGTACATTTAACATTTGGAACAACTATTTTATTGTTCTCTTGTAAACATATTATTCTAATCCACATCTGCCATTTTGGTCAACTTTTTTCAGCAGTCTCTAAAAATTATGATTGAAGTGTCATTCTATTCGGAATGGCTACCTAGATGATTTTTGAAAAAAAAAATGAAGTTCCGCTTGCAAAGTTGCACAATTATTTCGAATAAGTAAAAAAATAAAAAGGGGTTTAGTTTTTTGCAAATATCTCAAAAACGAAATAAGATTTATAAATTTATAAAAAGATTCAAAAAGAAGAGGAAATTTCCTAAAAAAAAAAGTCTCGAGCTGTATGAACAATATTTATATTTTTCCAGTGGGATGAAAATACGGCCTAAAACAGGTGCTCTGGCTTGCGTAAGCCACGCCTTCTTTGAATATTTTATTTATAAAAAATATTTTTACATGTTAAATATAAATTTTAAGAAAAAAATTGGTTGTCTGTAAAGTCGGTTTACGGACGATAATTTTTACGTGATAACGTCATAAGAAAACATGAATGGAAATGAATTATTATTATTTTGTATAATATATATATATATATATATATATATATATATATATATATATAAATATATATATATATATATATATATATATATATATATATATATATATATATATATATATAAATATATATATATATATATATATATATATATATATATATATATATATATATATATATATATAAGCTACAGGTAATTAATTGTTTTTAATACAAAAGCGAAATAAAGTTAAATACTTTGATATGTAATACAAGAAATAATCAAGTTTTTTAATAAAGAAGCTAAGTTTAATAACTTAAAGTTAGCAAAACAAATTAGATTATCATTAACCACTTATGAAAATTGTAAAAATATACTAAATAAACAGTTTACTTTTTATGCGATCGTAATTATGTGAGTCCTAATAACTTTTTAGTCAAAATTGTAATATAACCATTAACCTATTATTACTGCACTCGCCCACCGATGCTACTTATTTTATAATCAAAGAACAAATATATGAGATTATATCGCTAATCGGATTCTTAAAATGCAAGAATTAATTACCTTTTTTGCTGCAATTGTTGTTGTAATAAACTATGGTAACCATTTTATGATTTTACTAACTTTTATTATTGACTTTTATATACTTTTATATACTTCAATGTATTGACAAAACAGTTTCCCGCCATTTGCCGCTGTCATTTCTACTCGGACGCGTCGTAAGTTAGGCCGACTGCCGATCGTGAGCCGAACGCTTAGGCCGAGCCGATCGTACCTCTCTACCGCTTGTTCCGCGCTCTCGCTCACTAATTGTGACAATGATGACGTCATCTTCTTCGAACGGGCACCCTTTCATCAATTTACTAGACGTTATCACGTCAAAAAAAAAAACAGGGACTTACTGGATAGATAAATGAACAATAATCCGCCTGAATAAAATTTAAATCACATATTTTCAATTAGTTATGCAATAGTTAATTAATTATTTTTTCTGCTTAAACATGACCATTGCATTATATTAATAAATAAATAAATAAATATGTTTTTTGATTTTGCAACAACTTTAAAAATGAAAATATTCCCTTTTCTACTGAAAATTCCGAAATTTCAGACAACATTTGACTTTATCACAATTTCTCAGCATTTTTCAGAGATTTTAATAATTATAAGACTTTAAGTCTTTTAGAGATTTCTCTTCTTTCTCTCTTTCGTTCAAGGCTTAAAGCCTGATTTTTTAGTCAAATCGCTTTTTGTAATAGGACGATTAAGTCTATATGAAGGAATTTTTAATATTCGAGCTGGAACATGGCGTAAAAGGGAACGTTCCTAACTTTAAATTTTGATATAACACAGGCATATGGAATATGCGTTTAACGCTGACTTAATAATGTCTCACCAGTCTGTGATTAAATAGTTCGATTTCCTCATCCGTAAATAGCTCTTAATTTAGCATTTATTAGATAACTATTGAGTAATAAAGCTCGACGAGACCGGTTTAGGGCCTTACATACTTATAAATAACCTTCAAAAGTTTTTGTTAGCATCAAAATGGTTTCCGATTTTTGCCATTCCTTAAATCTTGTGAAGGTAATAGGGTACATTCGGTAGTGAAAAATAAAATATGAAATTTGATAAAAATGAAAATGTAATCATAATGACTCACATTATTGTTTTATTTTTTTGAAATTACAAGTCGTAATTTTTAATCTATATATCACGTGACCTAAAACACGAGCCGCCATGGTGTGACGTCATAGAGGCAAAAATAGGAATGATCATGGAAAAAAATTATCGATAGTTTTACTATCGATAATTATCGCATCGTGTTATCGACAGTTATTGATTATTATCAAATGAAAATATATCGATAATTATAGAATGAAAATTATCGATAGTTATCAATAATTATCGTAATTTCACTATTCTTATCTTGGAAATAAATATTTTTTTTTTTTTTTTTTTTTTTTTATAATAAATGTACAATTTGTTTTTAATTAAGTGCGTGTAGTACTGTACTCCTAGCTAGGTTAAAAATTAATCTGTATTTAGGAGTTACAATATAAATTTTGTACAAAAATTACAATTTGTTACAGTATAATCTAGTAATGAATTTTAACATACATATATTTAAGAAAAAGAAACATTAATACATTATGAATTTAGTATGTGTCTGTGTGTGCGTGTGAGCGCGCGCGCGCGCGCGTGTGTGTGTGTGTGTGTGTGTGTGTGTGTGTGTGTGTGTGTGTGTGTGTGTGTGTGTGTGTGTGTGTGTGTGTGTGTGTTACGTTTAATGCGTTTTTGATCTATCACGCAAATTAATTAATATAAAATTTTGACAAAAAATAGAAAAAAAAAATCTTGTCATCAAGTCAATGCTGTTCTAAATAAAACTATCAAAGCCAGTATTTATTTTTGTAAATATTTTTTAATTATTAATTTATTTAAATATTTCCTTTTAAATGATTTTCAATCAAACATATAAAATAGCTGACGTGCGATGATTTTTAGAACATCAAGAACTCGTACATTACTTTTTTTAATTTTACAAAAAAAAAAAAAAAAAAACATATTTACAAAGCAAAACTTAAACTAATTATTTACAAAAAGTTTTGGTATATGTATATTTCCCCGTCGAATCGCAATTCCGATTCTATGGGCAAAAAAAAAATTATTATAGCTTATTATTTACTTATTTTCACATTATATTAAGCCCTTACATATGAAATTGGCGTTTTGTCGTACTGGCCACTTTGATTTCAAATATTTCCTTTTTGTTAATGAATTCCAAATTCTTTATACAGCAATTTACGCATGCATTTGTGTTTCGAAAACCGTAATTCATTTGTTTTTTCCTCTTTTGTTTTTCATTTTTTCATCACTAAGTTTACAAAATAGAAAACTTGAAATATCGAGTTATTTACGAGTACGAATTCCACCGTGGCACCAGTGCTGCAGAAACAGCTCGAAGGGTTAATGATGTGCATGGCTGCGGTATCGCAAAAGAAAACACAGTGCGTTTTTGATTCTCACGTTTTCGTTCTGAAAATTTCGACCTAAAGAACAAGCTCCGTGGACAGCCGGAGACCAAAGTTACTACACTAACCACGTCCGAGTTAGCTGCAGGCTGCAGTGTTAGTGATAAAACTGTTTTAATCCACTTGAAGCAAATTGGGAAGGTAAAAAAGCTTCAAAGGTACCTTATGAATTGAGTGAAGCAAACCGACAAACGCACTTACAAGGGGAGTGCACGACCTCGAAAATTTATTTGGGGATGAGACTTTGCAGGTTTGTAGTATACCTAAAGGGTGTCTATCCTGCAAAGCAAAAAGACTAGATGGCCAGTAGTTTTCGAGAAAAACGTTCCTGAAGTTCCACGCGCAGATTATGTACCGGTAATTTCACTCACGCAGTAAGCGGCGCGATAGCCGAATGGATAGTAAGCTTGGTTACCGCGTTCAAGCAGACGACTAGGGTTCGATCCCCGTTTGTCGCGTTTTTTGTTTTCGTTTTTTTTTTTTCATTTAATTATTAGAAATGGTAAATAAAATATATCTATATTTTATCAATTAAATCTTTAAATTTAAACTTTTATCAATTTTAATTAATAAACTATAGATTTAAAAATAATAAAACTTTAATATTTATTAAAAAACAAAACACAGTACTTATAAATTATTGTCATTCATATAAAAAATTAACTAAAAATCATATTATTTATATATAATTGTCATGTTGAAGTTAATTAGTTAGGCTTTTTAATTAATATTTAAAGTCCAAAAGATCGTGGTGTAAAATCAGTATATTATGAGACTGATTTCTTTAATTGATTGTTTTCTTTATCCATGTCCTTAGAAAGTTTTTAGACTACAGTGACAAATAAATAATTGGTAAGTTCAAGACTACTACAGGAGTGATATTATTATTTGATAACAAATTAATTATTTTTATATACCTTTTTTATGTCGAATAATAATGGCGAGTTATTCGACTATTCGCCATATGGAATGGCGATTAATCGGTATTCGATTATTTGCTATAACAACTATTCGTGGCATCTCTAGTGTATACCTACGGACTATAGTCCTATTGTATAATATATAGTTTTACCTGTCCTACCCATATATCTATAATTGTCAAATTGACGTATATTTACGATTTCCGCGAAGAAAAATTAAAATCTCCAAAAAGAATAATTTACAATTAAACAATAAATAACTTCAACAATAAGTAAGACTACAATTGATTGTAAATTTTAAGTTAGGGTTTCTTTATTATTATAAAGAATGTATGATTTAATTGATAATATATTTTATTTATCATTTCTAATATTTAAACGAAAAAAAAAAAACGAAAAAAAAAAAACGAAAACAAAAAACGCGACAAACGGGGATCGAACCCTAGTCGTCTGCTCGAACGCGGTAACCAAGCTTACTATCCATTCGACTATCGCGCCGCTTACTGCGTGAGTGAAATTACCGGTACATAATCTGCGCGTGGAACTTCAGGGACGTTTTTCTCGAAAACTACTGGCCATCTAGTCTTTTTGCTTTGCAGGATAGATACCCTTTAGGTATACTACAAACCTGCAAAGTCTCATCCCCAAATAAATTTTCGAGGTCGTGCACTCCCCTTGTTAGACCGTATTGAATTGAACTTGAATTTTAAATCAAATCATTACATGTGATGAAAAGTGGATCATGTATGATAACTGGGACCGCTCATGCGCAGTGGCTGAATCCTAGGGAGCCAGCCAAATCCTGCCACAAGCGAAGATTTACCCAAAAAAAGTTACTTGTCAGCGTTTGGTGGACTAGTACCGGTGTCGTTCACTACAGCTTTTTTAAATCTGGCCAGACGATTACGGCAGATGTCTATTGTCAGCAACTGCGAACCATGATGGAAAAGCTAGCTGCTATACAACCGAGGCTACTCAATCGCTCTAGGCCACTGCTGCTTCAGGATAACGCTAGACCACACACTGGACAACAGACGGCTATCAAATTAGAGGAGCTTCAATTGGAATGTCTAAGACTAAGACATCCACCGTACTCCCCGGACCTTGTTTCCGCAAATTACCATTTTTTTGAAATTTGGATAACTTCTTGCAAGGGAAAAAATTCAACTCGGATGGGGCAGTCCAAACCACCTTCAAACATTTTATTGATTCCCGTCCGAATTATATATAGGTATTAATAATTAACTACCTATAAAATGGCAAAAGTGCATAGATAGCAATGGTACCTACATACTTTGATTAATTAAATATGTCATATATGAAAAAAATCGACTTTAGGTTCCGACCATACAAAACGCCAATTTCATACGTAAGGACCTAATATTAACATTTAATATTTGATTCCAATATTGTGCGAAATTTTCGCATGGCTCAGCTAGTAAATTAAATTGTTCAATTGTTCTTATCTTACGAGTTAGCAGCTCGATACTGATTAATTTGCAACCTAAGGGTAAGAAAATAGGACCAGATTAATTACTCATTCACAATTACATGACCCTTATTCTAGTTTATATTTATTTTCAGTTTATTATTTCCACTTTGACACTCGGGATGTCTCGGATAAATCGTAAAGTTACGTATTTTATCATAAGAGTATATAAAATTCTAGAATTTACTCGCATATTTAAATCTATGTAAAATATTTTATCTGTAGTTTGCGTTTCTGTATTTTCTAATAAAATACCTTACATTAATTTGATATAGGTAATTAGTAATAAAATCTAAACCTAAGTATACAAACTTCTTTAATATTCTGAATATTCCAATGACTGTAACCAACTTTTTATGACACATGTGACGGATTAGCTTTCAAAATCAAAGGAATTTGCTTCGAATGAAATTATATGTAATTTATACGGTTTTATGTTGATAATAAATTTGATCATGGCCGCAACAACGTCTAATCCGGAATTATATAATATAATCGAATTTTTAACCGAAGAAGACGCTGGATGTGTTTAGTGACAGTTTTATTATTTATATCTCTAATTCAGACAGTGAAAGGGATTGAGACTGTATGGTTTCATTATGAATTAGTACCCGGATGACCGAGCTTTGCTCGGTTAAATTATATTTAGATACATTACATATTGATGAAACATAAATAATATTTTCGATCTTACCGACATAAAAGTAAAATAATAGGAACTGGTTATTAAAATAAAAAATAAAAAGAGCTCTTAATTCAAAAAAAAAAAAAATGAAAAAAAGATTGGTCTGTAGAATCCTGGATTCGAAATCAGGTTTTCTGGTTTCGAATCCGCCCGATTCCTATCCGAGCTAATAGAAGCTTGTCAATGACAGCGAAATTTACCTTCGTATTCTAATGGTATTTTTTAATTGCGTAAAAAAAGGGATAAAACAACATTTTCTGAAAATAAATCCTAGCTAGATCGATTTATCGCCCCCGAAACCCCCTGCATACTAAATTTCATGAAAATCGTTGGAGCCGTTTCCGAGATTCCGATTATATATATATATACAAGAATTGCTCGTTTAAAGATATAAGATACAATTGGTACTTATTGTAAATAACGCTTTTGAAGAGATAAATTCTTTTGTACGAATTTCATACCACATCTGTGTTATTCATAAGTCTACTGTAAAAAATTACATTTTGGCAGGTGATTTAGATTACTGTTTTAGAAGGTTTTTAGAGTATAATATCCTATATAGTAGGATGTTATGAATATGCAGCAATATATCTCGTCTCATTTGTAGTTCCTATATCTCGAAATAATTGTCGAGAACTGTCGAGTGTCAAAGTGGAAATAATCGAAGTGTACTGGAATATCCGATTTAGAAAATTCATGTTTATTATTAATTGTTTACTAGTGAAAGAATCTCAGTGAAATTAAAGAATTAAGACAAATACTAATTAATTTATTAATTAATCGTTTTTTGCATTTAAAAATATTTTTTTTTACAACCACGGTATTTTTTTAATCGTATGACTATTGTCAAAACTTTATCAATTGAAAATGGTGGTCACTCATAAAACATTTCAAATATCCTAAAATAACAACTTAAATAATTATAATATTACTTTTAATTGGATATTATAAAAATAATAATATTAATTATCCTTTTAGTTTATTTTCAAAATAAATAAAATAACCATAAAAAACCTTATGGTATTACTAAAATAATTCGTTTATTATGAATGTAACATTAGTATTTTAACACCAGTAGGTAATGGTTACTAGGTTTACCAAATTAAATAATATTCATCTTTGTTAAATATTTTATATACATATTGAACTTAAGCATATAATAAATAAATAATATAAACAAGATCCAACCACGCATAAGTTTCAGATGCGTCACTTAATTTAGATGATTTTATTTGATTGAAGAATGTATAAATCGAAACTCGATTCTACCTCATCATTTAACAACAGAATTCCTCGTATTGATTTAATTTGGTAATTATACTTAATTATTACTCTTATCATCATTGCATTGAATGTTAATGTTTTGACCTATGAATATAATAAATGAATATTTGTGATTAAAAAAAAATCGCTTGAAAGCTCTGAACGTCGAAGAGAAGAAAAGCGACTTTAACGTATCACCAATTTACTTAACCTACCTCAGTAGGCACCAAAGGTTTCTGATCTTCAATTGAGGATTCATTTTGTAATAAGCAATATTTTTCTTAAATGCGCCTATCTCACAAAAACTATACAATTAAATAAATACCCTTGCTTTATCTCGCTGTGGAACAAAATATAAAATATTTCGAAGAGGATGAAATATAGTTAACTTTGAGCACAAAAAAAAACCTCTGCACATTAAATATTATTGTAAATATAACAATTAAACATAAATTAAAATTTCCATATTATCATTATATCATTAAAAACTAGAAATTACTTTATTCAAGCAAGCTTCATAAGCACTTTTAAAACGTCATTTTACAGAGTTATTATTTAATATTTAATTATAATTAACGTGAAGTTACCACCGATTCGGAATGTAGATTCTGCTGAGAAAAACCGACATGAAAGTCAATTGTTACTTTACCATTATAAATTCATCGAGATTCAAATATGGATTTCGAAAATATTGAATGTATTTTTGTTTTTTAAGCTTTTATAACGTAAGCAGTTACATATTCATTCAACGGAAGCTCCCGATCGTCTTACGAATTCCAGCGGGTGTTAATAATTGAAGAAAGAAATAAAACGTGTGTTAGTTTCAAAATTAATTATAATTCCTCTTATAGCAGATTGTATATTAATTATTCATATAAATTAATAAATATAAATTGTTATAAATATCAGGTATTTATTCATTTTTATTAGGTATACGAGTATATCACTCACTCTGGAGTCTAGACTGTATTGTAACAGCCTATAAAAATTTATCTGCTGGGCTTGTCTCCTTCGGATAAGCCGAGATGGCTCAGTGGAAAGAACACGTAAATGGATACCAGATAGTCGCATGTTGGACTAGCACCGCAGAGTTTTCATGTACATATTAAATTTAACTTAAAAATAATTTACGGTTAGGCGGCGTATAAAAACATAGACGAATAATCTAACGATAAATAAAATGCGGGATGGATGATATAGCGACAGGTCTCTGTCTCACAGCTTGTGATCCACGAATGCCCCTCAAACTTAAGGGGAAAATCTACAAAACGATCATAAGACCTGTCGTAATGTATGGATCAGAATGTTGGACAACGAAAGTGACGGATGAAAGAAGAGTGCACGCAGCCGTGATGAGAATGATGAGATGCATGTGTGAAGTGACAAGGAAAGATCGGATTAGAAATGAGTATATAAGGGGAAGTTTGAAAGTAGCACCAGTGACGGAGAAAATAAGGAGCAGTAGGTTAGCGTGGTATGGGCATGTAATGAGGAATCCCTCCTCACGCCATATTGGTAACAGAATGTTAGGGATGAATGTCGAAGGACGAAGAGCGATCGGCAGGTCAAAAACCGACAGATGGATTGTGTGAGAGAGGAAATGAGAAAGAAAGGAGTAAGCGCTGAAGTGACGAATAATAGAGAGAAATGGAAGAAGAAAACATGTTGTACCGACCCTACATAAGTAGGATAAGGGCAGGGAGATGATGATGAATAATCTAGCGATAACTCATACGTATGTAAGATTCATCTATTATATATATCATTATATATTACTATATATTATTACTATTATATATATATATATATATATATATATATATATATATATATATATATATATATATATATATATATGACATGTTGTGTAAAAAGAATAAATATTTTCCATGAAAAAAAATTCATGAAATTATTATTATGCTACCTCCATAGCAATCAACGATTTCCTATAATCGATGTAGTTAATCAGATTTTTTAAATTCGCCGGCTTACGTGTAACGCTTGGACTGAATTCTGGAAAAAATGAATATAACTTTTCCGTACAACGTCTTTTTTCTCTACAAGCGAACGCTGAAGGCAAATTGAATTTTTTACTACCCCTCACTGCATTAATTCGACTAATGCATTTAGGAATATGCATGCTCCCCATCGATGGGTGAAGAGGAACATTCAGTATAGAGCTTAAATTATGTAATTTGTGAATCGATAATTCATCGACCGCAAAATTAAATTAGTTAAGCATTTTTTTTGTTGATTTTTTTAACATATACTGTTAACAACTAATTTTTAAGTACAAAGCGATTTATTTCTAAGCGACGATTTAATACGAAGGAAGTAAAATATACAAAAAAAAAAAAAAAATCGTGTCGCAGATATTTTATTACGGGCCCCGAGTTCGACAAACAACTCGTGATAAAAATAATCGTTCTTAATAACGGGTTCAATAATAATGTTCTTATCATAGATAACGTGCCTTTCTGTTATATCCACCTGTTAAATCACACGTTTTCATTGTACAAAATGGGCATCCCCATTAAACTAAAAGGAAATTATTTTATATTTATGCAGTTCTACATATTAAGGTTTTGAAATACATTTAAACGATCACATAATTATTTTACTATCTTTTAATTGTTATTCCTAATAAAAGTTCAGAATAATATGTAATTAAAAGTACGTCGTAAATTGCAGGTAGACATATTATTATCACGATATTTAATAGATATCATATAATTTACTTAAGTAATTAAGTATTTCGTCGATTTCCTGATATTTTTTTAAGTAAAACATAAATAATTTTATAAACTTTATATAACTATTATAAAAATAGGAATGTATAACTGAATTCATATCGGCATCTCACCCGTATTCGTGTTTACGAGTATATAGTTATCCATTAATGTAATCTCGGGTAATTACCTGAAACAGAAAAATATTTTACTCAAAATTTGCTGAAATATGTTAACAGTACTTACTTATAGATTAAAACATTATTCTGAGTAAATAATACTTTTTTGATGACTTAATTGAATAAAAAGATACATAAAACATAATCAAGTACTGTACTGTATTAACCTGTAAACAACTCATTGCTGAGCGAAGGCTCTTCTCCATATAGAAGGAAATAATCAAGTAGGTAAGTAAAAATAAAAAATAAAAAAAAATTAATAATAATAATAATAATAGATTATATTTAAGATTTCTTTTATTTTTAAAACAATAACTGATTTTGTAATTGAAATACTAAGATTTTCTTAATTTTTGTAAATACGTGAAAATATGTTATTAATTATTTTCATGTTTTTAATATAGATAGAACGGTAGCTTAACCGTTTTCTACTAACGTTGCTCTTGAGATACGCATGTATTAGTCGTATTATTAGTTTTTATTTAAGCCCGACTTTAAGGATTGAAAAAGTTATGTTTTCGGTCCGTATCTTATTATTTTTTTTTTAATGTTATTTAAACCGAATCTTCGAAGCTTCTTGACGGATTTACATTATTCGTTTTTTATTTAAAAGTGTATGCTATACTGCTAGTCGGCCCCATGGCAATATGGTGATGATCTAATAATGAACCCCGTAGATCGTAGATCTAATAATACGGTAAAATTGTTTGAGTCGTTAATATTTTTAAAAGTGGTTTAAGTTTTTACTCCCGTTAGTTGTTAATTTTGAAAATTACTTTACACCTTCCTTCTTCCACCAAAAAGTATTAAAGAAATAAAAAAAAACCGACTTTGAAAAATAGTTAACGCAGTAAAATATAAAAATTTTCTTTTTTTTTTATAGACATTTTTGGAGTCAGACCTATACAAATATATACCTATAAGTCGAGTTAGTTTGTTATAATAATTTCAATATACAATACTTATGTATTTGATTTAAAAAACGAAATTATTGTTTTTTAATTGGTAGAGGTATGATGTATTTATTTTGTTTTTAAATTTTATTTTAGGTGAATACTGCGAGCAAAGATAGGTGCGCTGACGAATCAGAGGAAAATTGAATTTTTATAGCCATTAATAATAAAATTATATTCTGTTTGTAGATGTATAACAAGAATAATTAAAATGTAGTAATTAATAAATTTAGTATTACATTGTCCGGAAAAATAGGACCTTAGCACTACGTCCAATTGTTAGTGAAGGCCACAAAACACTAATGACTTCCGTGTCGACTCCCATCAACATACTTAATGCACACCGCGTGATTACTTCAACATGTACGAACTTAAGCCGATTCTTTACGATGTACAAATTTTTAATTAAGGATGCCTGTCCACCGAAGCGAAGCGAGGCTGCGGAGCGGAGAGATTTTTTGCAATCCTATTCGTTAATATTTCTCCGTTTCTCCGCTCCGCAGCCTCGCTTCGCTTCAATGGACAGGCACCCAAAACTTGAAAAGAATAGGTTTAGTAGTTAGTAGTTGGACGAAACATAATTATGTATGAAACCAAACAAATGTCGGTATATATGTGTTTGGATATATGAGACAGCATGTAGTTTCCTAGACACGCTTTAGCTAAATAGCTAACTTTAAGGCCCGATTTACATTATCTTACAATTAGTGTTTAGCAGAGTACTTTAGGATAGTACTTTAGTTGAAACATGTAAACAATACTTGCTTTAGTACGGTTCTACTTGACTTTCAAGTTGAATCAAAATAGAATCGCTTTTTATTTTTGTTTCAAGTAATACCCCTCCCGCACCCGCGCATACCCCGGCGTGTCACTCGGCTCTTCCCTCGTTGTGTGTAAACACGTAATTTAGCAAAATCTTTAGGAGAGTGTACAAGTGCCGTGAAACGCATGAAACGCGTGCGTGTTTTTGATTAATAAAGATGGCTAAATGGTCTGAAGATACAACTATTAAATTTGTGTCTGAATATGTTGTTCACGAATGTTTATGGAACATTAAAAACAGAAGAACTTCCTCCAAGCATGGATCTGCGACTAATCCATTGACGCTCCAATATTCGTTTCGGTTTATTTATTTCGAATAAAATGTCGTCTTCTATTTGTTCTACAACTACAGTTAGAATTTTGCGTAGAATAGCGCGTATTTGGCAACTTCGTTGCGCGTTCATTGTAGCGTTGAAATGATACTCTACTGGAAGAAGTGTAAACGATCACTCGCAGCGCACCAAAGCACTAAAGAACTTGCCTTTCAAGTTGTACTAAAATACTCTCCTAAACCTAAGATAATGTAAATCGGGCCTGAGTAATAGTAAGAATTAGGCTTCGCTTTACATGACAATAATGTTGCAATAAAAACATAAATTAATTTTAATATTATCAACTTTAATAATAAAAAAATTTGTACGTGTACTAGCGTACACTCGTAAGAAGTGAAACTTCTTTATGACGTTATTTTTCTTTTTTATTTTATATTATAAAATATAAAAAAAAAAAAACAAATGCAGTGTAAAGACAACAGATTGCGAAGATTGTTGTGTTGTTCCTTTTATTTTATTTTTTAATATAAACCAAATGCATCGCAAAGACAATTATTTTATTTCGGTCCGAAAAAGTATCAATTTCGTTCAAGCACAGTATACACAAGGCACTCCCTTTTTTACGTAATTATTACTTGCAATGAAGCGATACACCCGTGCTTCCACGAGCGCGTTTGGGCGCAGAATGACGAACGACGATTGTTCAGGAGTAAAAATTGTATGAAGATGGCGCGTAACGGAAAAATGTGACGCGTAACGTAAAAATGTTACACTAAATTTTTTTCCAACCCCGATAAAGAAGTTTCACTTCAAAAAAAACTTCATTTTCACTATCAGTAATTTTTACATATACAAGTAGTTGAAGTCCCCTTTTATCATTGTATTTTGAAATGTCTGTGCCAGAAAATTCCACTTATATTCCTCATTATATTATTCTAACTTCATGGAAGAATACATATCGTAAATTTTAATATTTTGCAAGGTGATTTTTATTTTTATTTATTCATTTTGCGTTTGTGTATGTGTGTGTGTGTATGTGCGCGCGCGTGTGTGTGTGTGTATTAGTGTGTGCGTGTGCGTACGTGTGTGCGTGCGTGCGTGCGTGCATGCGTGCGTGCGTACGAGCGCACGTGCGTGTGTGTGATGAATATGAGAGCATGTGTATGCTACTTTCTGTATTGCAATAATGTCTCTTTTTCTTGATAAGTCAATGATTTTACCGATTTTATTACTTTAAACTGGCGTTCCTTGTAAGTTTTTAATATACATCTATGTATTTATTTATTTTATTTATATAAGCAGAACGATTTTCATATTTGACAAAAAAAAACCGTTTTAGTCAAGGGATAGGCGTAACGTTATATCTTCTACGTTTATTTATTAAACTAGTATCGTATGTTACAAATTCGTTTTTTTAGAATAGTCTGTACAATATATAATTTTCCAATCGACTACAAACTACTTATTTCATAAGAGACTTTCAGTACTAAAAAGCCGTTTAGTATAGTACATTACTTTTTATTTACTCTTTGAGCTTTAGAGCATTATTATATATTTATATTATATTTTATATATATGTATATATATATATATATATATATATATATGTCGGCGGGAAACTACATATTTAAGAAAAACACGTGGCCGGAAATGATTATTTAAATTAGTTTAATCAGTTTAGTTCCTATTTATTTTTATGTAATGATTCAGCTGTTTGAATTGCTGAATAATTTGTGTTAAAATGTTATTGTTATTCCTATTTATTTTTATGTAATGATTTTGCTGTTTGAATTGCTGAATTCGTTATTTGATATCCCCATACTTTGTAAAATATTAGATGTACCCACATTTTGTAAAATCACTATGCCGGATAGAACTATAAAAGCACCCACTTAGCGATGCAGTGGGGACTTCTCAGCCAGCCAGCGCTCGGAGCAGACGCGTTTGGACTATCCGGTATACGTGAGCCATTTTGTGATATTTTTATAATGATTTAACATTGTATTAACGATTTATTATTTAAAAGAGTAACTGTCGAGTTTCTTGCCGGTTCTTCTCGGCAGAATCTGCATTCCGAACCGGTGGTAATAAAGATTTAAGCAATCAGAGTTCTAATTTTTTATTTCCACTAATTTCTAATCCGATATATATATATATATATATATATATATATATATATATATATATATATATATATATATATGTATATAATTAGCAATAAATTATATTATATCTTTATATATATATATATATATATATATATAGGAGACTTTCTATAGATATATATCACGATATCTCTGAAACTAACCTAGAGACTTGAAATTTGGTAGGAATATTCTTTTTGCTGAGTAGAGGTCAACTAAGAACGGATTTTAAGAAATTCTACCTCTACGGGGAAAAAGGGAGGCATAGTTTGTATGGGACAACGTGATTCCTTGGTCCAATCTACTTCAAATTTTGCATAGATATTCTTTAACAGAATTCATTGAAGACATGTTTCGTATTTTATCGAAATTCATCCTCTAACGGGGTTAAAAGGGGATTGAAAGTTATTTGCTTCGAAGTTGATATCAATACTCCTTAGTGCTTTTGATTTAAATTACATTTTATTTTGACATGTTTGACAACTCAATCCGTCTGTTATAAAATATTTTCGAGTATTGACGCAGGTGTAGGTGATAAAAAAAATAATAATTTTTGAAATTTCAGTTAAATATTCGTGCGAAGCCGGGGCGGGCCGCTAGTATTTATATAAAAGATATTAGAAGACTAAATTGAAGTTTTGCTATATGTCTTAATGATTTAAACATTAACGTAAACTTCCTAATTCTTGCCGAAAACAGTTATTTCCTTATTTATATTTGTTATATTTTATTTGCGGATACCATGATAGTTTTTGATCGACTAGGACTCCCGAATATTTAGTATGACTATCTTATTATTATTTATTTATTGTGAGCCATTTTTTAAACTAAAATAGATAAAATTTGTTTTTTGGGTATTCAATGTGAGGAATTTAAATTTAACCACGTAGCAATTTGAGCCATACCTACCTTAGTGCTTTTTTTAATAGCGTCCCAGGAATGACCAGAAACAACAATAGCAGTGTATTCTGATATTAGCATTTTTAAAAGTCATAGTAGGTACGTAGATCGTTCACATAAATTAAAAAGAGAGTAGTGCCTAAACTTCCTTGTGGAACACCAAAAGTAATGAGAGCCTCTTTACTATAAATATTTTATTCTTTAATCCGTGCGTAATGATAATGGGATGCTACCTTTTGGAACTGAGACGTTTCGTCGACCATCCGTAGAGTCGGCAAACTATGACTTTTGATATATTTTTTAAAATTTTTATATTCGATATATTTTTAAATATATAAATATCGAAGCTTGATATATCGAAACAAAAATTGGTTGTCTGTAAAGTCGATTTAGTAAAATGTCTACTATCGATCCAAAATTTTAGCGCGTTTGATGACTTTGAAATATTTGGCCGTTTTAACATAAAAAGATAATAAATATACTAGAGAAATAAAAAAAAAAAACATAAATGAAGTACAGTAGATTAAAACGATTTTGAAGATTAAAAATAAAAATTTACTTAAAAAAATATCGACCATCGATATTTACATTTCAATATCAAACTATCGATATATCGTCCAAACAAATATTAGTAATAAATATCGCTATTTCTAAATAGTAATATCGATATTTCGAAATTTTATCAACAGTCCTGGGGTAAGCTCGCATCGAAGCTCTCGTATGGTATTTGTTTTCTGTGTGCGTGGATTTCTCTTTGAGTTTTATTTTAAGCGAGATTATACTAATTATTATCATAATTTATTTTTTTTATATATTTATTTATTTATTAGGGATGGTACACAGTACAGAAAAAGTTATTAAAGAAAAAATGTAATACAATTATGAAGGCCAATTACGACCATCCATCCGTTTAAAATTAAATTAATTATATAAAACAAACGTGCAAAAAAAAAAAAAAAAAAACTTTTTATTATCCTATTAAACTAATTAATACTCTTGGGAAGTATAGTATAGTACTAGTACAAATAATTTTCTCTATATTTGAATAGTAATATACATAATATATAAAACTAATAAAAATAGAATACTAAAAGAAGAATACATAAATATTTATAAAACGTATACAAATAATAAATAAATATTTCATTACTTGTTGTTTAGATTATGTTGGTTAAAGATGTGTCTTTTGATTTTATTTTTAAATATATTTTTAGAACCATTGAAAATATCTATGCAATTAAATTTCATATTATAGATGTTGGGTAATCTTGTAAGAACAGAATTCTGGACATAGTGTGGCAGTACGGGACATGTAATAAGGGAGTGTGTCTTAGTCGCCGTGAAGGGGTGTTCAGCAAAATATGTTCAGCTAGTTCCGGAGAGTCTAGGCGGCCACGAATAATATCATACAATAACCTCATGTCTAACACCTCTCTGCGTTCCGTTAATGTCAGAAGGTTATAAGCTCGGCAGATATTTATATATTCATCGCCTATGTCAGCTTTTCTGCATTTGAAATTAAGGTGATGAATAAATTTCTTCTGTACATTTTCAATGCGTTTTATATAAATATCATACCGCGGTGCTTAAACAGGAGCAGCATATTCTAAGATGCTTCGGACGTATGCGAAATAAACTATTTTGATGGTTAGAGGATCTTTAAATGGACTTCATGTTCGCATTACAAAACCAAGATTTTTAAGTGCTTTGGATCTAATTATGTCAATATGAGAAGACATTAACATTTTTCTGTCGAAATATACACCTAAATCACGGACCATATTCTGTGTTCTACCGATCTCAATGCCATTAAAATTATATTTAAACACAATAGGATTATTTTTACGAGTGAAACTAATACATTGACATTTTTGAATACTAACGTTTATATTATTCTTTGTATAATAATCAAATAGATTGTTAAGATCATGTTGTAACCGCTTACAATCATCAACTGTGCGCACACTAATGTACACTTTTTTGTCGTCAGCATAGAGTAAGTGTTTTGAGTTTACAAGAACCGTACCTATGTCATAAATATACGCGCTATAGAAGAGAGGGCCAAGATGAGATCCCTGGGGTATTCCAGAAGGTACATTGATATAGTCAGACCTATGACCTCCAAGAACAACTATTTGTGCACGATTAGTAAGATATGACTGCACCCAACGTAAAAAGTCACCATCGATTCCGAGATTGTGTAGTTTTTGAAGAAGGATGACATGGTCTACACCAGTGTTTCCCAACGTGGGGCCCACGCCCCACTGGGGGCAATTTGATAGTTAAGGGGGGCAATTTAAAAATGGGCTCGACACAACTTTAACCCTTTCGCCTTGGGTTATTTAAATGCAATGCTATACCTTGTCCAACCGTTTATTATCTTTTTGACAGCTTACGTCTATAAATTTCAGATTTTTTTTTTCATTATATGTTTTGAAATTTTACTTAAGATGTTTTGATAACAATTTCATAGTGATTTCTTCCTAAAACTTATCATTTATATTTCTTAAGGGAACAAAATAATTTTAAAGGTTAAAAAATATGCATGGGTGCATAAAAAATTTTTAAAAGTTTATGTGTATATACTACGTCAACTTGTCCACCCTTCTCCATTGATTTTAGAATAAAATCAGAAAATAAAGTTAAATTAGATAAGGTACCTACGTACCTACCACGTAGGAATCCGTGTTGTGTTCGTGGAATGCCTTTAGCAATGATTGAGTAGATATCTTCATATACCACCTTTTCAAACAGCTTAGCGATAGTATTGAGTATGGAAATGGGACGATAGTTACAGTTATGTTTCATTCGAAATTAAACATAACTGTAAATCAGTTTTATATAGTAAAAATAATTTTTAATCTTGTCTTTACATGTGATTATGATATTTAAAAATTTTCAAAATTTTCGGTTATTCAGATAAGTGTATTGATTTTTAACGTGAAATAATATAATTTATATTATTTCTGAGTTATTATAAAAATTATAAAAATTGGCGTTATAGGACCAGCAATATCTATATTTAAAGATTACCAATGTAATAGAACCCAAAAAAACTATATACCAAGGGCGATGATATATGTTATGATAGTAGTTACGAATATCCGATCGATATCACTAGTTGGTAATCACTCATACCGTTTATAAAATTTCAAAACTATTTTTAATAAAAGCCCGTATTTTTTTTTCTTCTCAAATTGCGTGCCAAAACTGCTATTTAGATACAGATTTTTGACATTGATCCCCCCTCCACCCCTTTAAGAAAGCTATATTTAGCTATGCAATATAAAAATGAAAGTAAAATCGGAAGACATATTTCAGGTAATAAGTCTTATTGCTTATGGTCTATGGACGATGATTGCGTAATGATTGCGTAAAAAAGGCAGTAAATGAGCAGCGTACTGTAAGTCTGTAAGACGATATAAAGACAAAGAATCCTGTTTTAAATGACTTTAATTTTTAATGACTTGCTGGTGAAATATTGTATAATTGAGATATTATTATGCAAATCTAAACTATAAATGTCAGGTGAAGAACACATAAATGCCGTATACGCCGAACAAAACTTAATATAAAATATAAGATATTTGAGGCATTTTTTTAATGAACTTAATTAATTTTTCAACTTTACATTCTGATAAGTCAAGTTCGATGATTTAACAGGTGCCAATAGTACATTATATGTCGGCTAATTAGATATATGTAATTATATTGAATTAGCCAACATACTTAAGTTTCGATTCGAATTTCGAACTGTGTTCATTCCGTTCTGAGAAATCGTTTTGGACGCTTGTGTAGCCGAAACTCGAATAACACTAGGACTATAAAGTGTAACTCTGTTAAAAATTGTTGACATTTTACTAATACAAAGTTGCAATTTTTACTCTAAAGTTATAGATACAGTGTACCTATGTTACAAAAAAGTTCAGTGAAATTAGGGAAGGTAATAAATACAGTATTATTAATTACGTCCAGGCTTATAATTTATGTTAAGTTTTATTTGTACCTTTACTGTATCTTTAATAATATTTTGCAGTTTTGATTTTATTAAGTCATTTTAAATTTGAGATACTTACCCGGAATTTTTATAGTTGGATTTTCAGTTACGGGAGAACTATATTAATCAAGCTAGTAAAACAATTACGTAATGATTTGGTGCGAGTGATTAGAGTGAGTTATCTAAAAAGGCGCGAACAGTGGCAAGGCCGCTAAGCACGTGGAGGCGCCTGTTGCTAGCTGTACCCCGCGAGGATCCCCTCGGCCCCGCGGCCTCACGTAGCTAGCTGCCAGTGCGACGTTGCCGTACTTACATACCGCGCATTATGTTCAAATATAATCAAACTAGTATTTTTAACATCGAAGACTTGTTTGTTTATATATTTTATTTTGCTTGAGATGTACACGTAAAACTACTTATCCTATGTACATACCTAATATATTTAACTATCATATTATCAGAATAATATAAATTAAAAGACTAACCATTCATTTCATTTTTATGAGTCCATCGATCTATGAGGTTTTGTTATAAACATTGTCATCGGAGTAGAAAAACAATTACCTTTACTCTTCTGGCTTTGGAAGTGCCAGACAAAATCTGCGTACAACTAAATATGTAATTAAAAAATGGAAAATAAAAGAATGACAAATGAGACTTTATAATATATCTGTATTTTATAGATACAGTAAAAGCAAAAATTTATATAGTTTAATCCTATTTGTAAATTAATTGAACAAACATGTTGCTTATGTATATTATATTTCTTTCCATTGCAGATCAAGTCACCAGGTTGCTATTGCACACTATAACACCACCATGGATAGCGCTCTTCCTCCTCGTTTCGAAGTAGGCTCCGAGGTTGCACACCTCCCGGTTATGCATAGACTTGGCGCGTAATAGGCCTCGGTCACCACACTTCCGTGGGATGTACAGTCTCATGACTGACAATTTCGGGTGATGCACGCGATGGTGAGTCATAGTCATGCGGACTCTTCTGTCTAGGGCGTCGAGTTCGGTCTGAGTCTATCTGAGCACGCCAAATGTGTAGAAGAGAGTGGGCATGACCCAGCCATTATAAGCTCGGACCTTGTTGGCGCCTGACAAGTAGCTCTGAAGAACTTTTGTCAGCCGTCCAAAAATACCTCACAAACCGCCCGTTTCACACCTGTATCCCTGTATATTGTGACATGCCCAGATATCGGTAAGATTCAGTCTCGGAAAGGGTTTTGACTGAAACTTGAAAGTTGGACTGCTCTAGGCTAAGCCCCTCCGATTGCGTCACCCATCCTCTGTTTACATGCACGACCGCACACTTATTCACTCCAAGCTGCATTATGATGGAGCCGCTGACCTCAGGAGTGATTTTTAGCAACGCCATAAGGCGTGCAGCACTATGTACCAGCAACATGAGGTCATCGATGTAGAGAAGTTGTCCCTGAACGCTCCAGCAGAGTACTTAAAGGGTTCAAGGACAAGCAAAACCACAGCGGGCTCAATCAACCTGGAAAATACCCCTCCGTATCCTGATTCGGTCATCGGCACCCGTCAGTCGCTCGCCCTGGAGACAAAGGATCGTACTCCGTTGCCCTACCCATACTTCGAGGAAGTCTCGAACTGCACCGTCGATCTTGTACAGCTCGTGGAGCGTCACGGCTGCCTCCACGACATCCATTCTGAGCTGCAGACAGGATATCAAACTCGTCAATAAGACGCGAGATCTTGCAACTCAGAACGGTTGTCAGTGTCTTATAGATGGAAGTCATACACGTTATGGGGCGGTAGTTGGCTGGGTCCGCGGTGTTGGTGGACTTAGGAGCTAAGTGAGTGATCCCAGTAGTGAAGAGGTTCGGAAGCGTCCTCCGCTCTATCGCCTCTTGGTATTGTCGAGCTAAGGTCGCATGGCACATCGAGAACCCTTTCAGTTAATAGTGATGCAGGCCCCGGTCTCTTCCAGTTCTTTGACCGCCGGACCGCATCAGCTACGTTCTCCGGAGAGATAGCGATCGGGTTCATCGGTTCGATCTTAGCACATGCTTCCTGAACCGCCGCTATCCAAGGGCCCTCCTCGTGCTAACCTCCCGTTACCATATATTTCGCTAAAAGGCGACGAGTTTATTATTGTTATATGGAGACAATGGAATAAAAAAGCTTAACACTAATTGTTCTTCTACTTGCTTACTTAAAAGATACCACATAACAGATTTTAGCCTAGCGTTTTAAGAACGCAGGTTGATTTTACTCTACCTCAAACTTCAGCAATTAATTAACTCTATTTATTTAAAATGTTTTTTTATTATCGTTTTAAAATTATATTTCCTATTTATGCTATTTATTAATAAAGATGTTATCAAGAAATCTTAATTAAGTAAATTTGTGACGCATAGTTTATAAGTGGAATTTTATTAATAGTTCTATAGTTAAACAAATATAATATTGAATTTTTTTAATAATTCTATTTTATATGATTAATATTGTATAACATGACGATCTTTGACAAGTTGAAGTAATGATGCTAGTTTTATTATCAAATGCAGCACGATGTGCTTCTCACTCGTGTAAACATTATTACAAGGATTAAAAAAAATATTGTTAAACTTACTTAAAAGCGTTAACTATAATGTTGAAGAAAGCTTTAAACGTCATTGTTTACAAAAATAAGGAAGGAATTGGTTATTATTATTGACTTAAAAATGTAGAGAATAAGCTAAACACATACCTAATTGTATTAAATAAATAACGTATCTAGAAGTAGAACAAATTAAATAGACTCAATAGTTATTACTATATTACTACTATTGTACTAATTGTGACAAGGATGAAACCACGATGCACGTTTAGTTATAAAATATGAAGCTATCGTTGAGCTTCGATAACATAATTAAACTTAGTGTAACAAGAATCCAACAACATTACTGATCGAATTTTCGATGTAAAATCCATTGATCGATGCACTCACTATACTCGATACAAATAGAAAACATGAAAAGCATGTACACTACATAAGTATTATTTAATATTTCCATGATGTCAAGTTTATTGTATCAGCTGTCAAAGGTCAAGTTGTCCATTCCATGCCAGCTCACTTATGTGCAAAATATTTACCTTAACAAAAATATTTATAATATAATCGAATCGCGTGATAGGTGGCCATCTAGATGAAATTATTGATAAGTTCTAAACTGCAGTAGCCTATTCGTTGGCCCTGATTCAGTGTTAATTAACACATGCAATAAATTTTATTCGAACGGATGAAAGGAAAATTCCAATATGTACGAACGTTGAAGGCCTCCCAGTCTCCATATCTACCTACGATTTAAAGGAGTATTCATTAATGACGTTTTCTTCGTGGTTCATGCTCAAATGGATATTTCAGTAAGAGCTTTTATTTATTCGGTATTATTGTAACTATTACTAAGGCTAGAAAACAACTACAATAGCTTTTAATTATTATTATCTAGATGACTTTATATTTACAATTTTGATCAAGGTGGAACTCATATACACTTCACGATGATGTTGAGCATTAAGTTTTATCTCACGCGAATTGTACCCAAAGTTTTGTTCTATATCTGGCTACGTATTTCATATTTTACACATAATATTGATGTAGTTATATAGAACTTTTGAGGCATTTTACTTTACTAGATAAAACATTTTAAAGACTAGTATCAGTTAGTGGTATACTCAAAGGGAAACAGAGTGACTGGTAAAACAAAATTATGACCAACGTCCAAGTGCTTTTATATAAATTTAAAATACAAACAACAATTTTGCAGTTACTCATTTCATGTATGTATATTACATTTTTCTTTTATATATATATATCTATACAAATAATAAATCTGTTAAAACCTCCGTTTTATTAATACACTATATATCATCGAGAATAAATTTCAATAGCGCGTATTTTTTTGTATCAGCGCCATCTCTTATCGTGTTTTTCTCTGATTACGTATCACGTAAAAAGTACAAAACCAATGTTAATAACTTTAATACATAAAAATTAGAAATAGCTCACAGTATAATTTAGTTTTTGTTTCATTGTAATTAAATTTAAAAATAAATATTTAAGAAAATAGAAATAGGTACCTACGCCGCCAACGCCATCTGGTCTAAGGAATCTTTAAAACTCACAAAACTTATATTTGAGTTATTATTTTGTTAAACTTAAAAGTTTACTAAATATGTCGGATAGGAATAGAAATCGTTTTAATATTTTAGATAAACATCATTTTCAATTAATATACTATTATGTTAAATATTAATTATGTTAAATGTCACTAAATATAAAAACGATATTCTACAATTATACGATAGATGGCGCAGATAATTTTCTGAATCGCGCTGACCAAAACTTCGGCCAAAAGAATGACACTCGCCCGTATTTAAAAATCAGTTTTTCTTTTTTGTATATAATTAAATACTTTAGGGTACTACGGTCTTGATTGTTTGTTCGTTGTTAAAATTTAAAATATTTGGTCGTTATTTGTTTGTTGATTACTTGATTGTACAAAGTTGGATTATAGCTACAGTAGGCGCGCGAGTTCATGTCCATCCTGAGGAATGCGGTAGTTCTGTGACCTATCATAATGTCGATATCGATAATCTCATTTGGTCAACCATAATATCTATTCCATATTTATTGCAACTTTAAGTAAGTAAATATTTATTTATTTATTTATTTTTATTTAATACTTTATTACACACGTTATTAAATAATAGCATTGAAGAAAAAAAATTTACAGTAAATGTGCAATGGCGGCCTTATCATGCTTATGTATTATAAAAGTTTTTTTCTATTTGAAATTGGTGAAGGCGAAGTACTCATGGTTTCGTAAAAAAAAAACAATACAATAGCGGTCAATAGTTTTTAGTATCGACAAGCACGCGTCACCGTCAACGGACAACACTCGATTTCGGACGAATTCGGCGAGGTGGGTGAAGGCGGGGCGCGCTGCTCCCGCCCTTTACCTCAGGCCCCGATGGACATGAACTCGCGCGCGTACTGTATATATATATGGTTATAGCTATTTAAGTTGTAATCTATATATATATATATATATATATATATATAATCGTGTTAGTTACACCGTTTATAACTCGAGAACGAGTGGAACGATTTTTATGATTTTTGTGTTTTTGGAATATGGTATTCATCAATGAGAAAATAATTAATAAAAAAAACAGTTCAAATGTTTCATCCGTACTATCTATATACATATATATGTATGTATGTATGTATGTATATAGATATAATAAATCTGTCACTCAATCCGTCTATTATAAAATATTTTCCAGTATTGACGCAGGTGTAGGTGATAAAAAATATAAATGTATAATTTTTAAAATTTTAGTTAAAGACGGGCGGGCCGCTAGTATATATATATCTATATATATATATATATATATCTATATATATATATATCTATATATATATATATATATATATATATATATATATATATATATATATATATATATATTTTGTTAACTCAAGTTTTTTTACGTTCTAGTTAGATTTCGCAGAAATGACACCCAGAAAGGTAATCGATCAAAACGGTTAAAGCAACATAGAAATATTTTGCAAGCGGTTTTCTGTTATTCTTTTACATATATCTTCTTATATTTTTTTATATATATAGGAGACTTTCTATAGATATAGTCACTCATCACGATATCTCTGAAACTATAAGATCTAAAGACTTGAAATTTGGTAGGAATATTCCTTTTGCCGAGTAGAGGTCAGCTAAGAACGGATTTTACGAAATTCTACCTCTAAGGGGATGAAAAAGGGAGGCAAAGTTTATATGGGACAACGTGATTCCTTGGTCCAATCTACTTCAAATTTTGCATAAATATTCTTTAACAGAATTGATTGAAGACGTGTTTCGTATTTTATCGAAATTCATCCCCTAACGGGGTTAAAAGGGGGTAGAATGTTATTTTTATATAAATACTCCTTAGTACTTTTTATTTAAATTACATTTTTTTGACACATGTTTGACAACTCAATCCATCTGTTACAAAATATTATCCAGTATCTTCCAGCTCCTGGTGGAACAAGCAAGACTTTATATTAAACATAACAAAATTCAGTTGTAAACATACCGTGTGATAACTTTATTGTAAAATAGTGTTTTATATAATATTTTTTACTTCAATGTTGGTTTTGTTTTAAGTCAAGGGTTTTAAACAAAATGACTCATCAGCAAGGCATCTGTAGTTCACAATGATACAGATATAGAAGACACCGAAGTGAACTTGGAAACATTTTTGAATTATACGGCACTAACACCCCAATTAGTACAGATTGGCACCATGGACTAATGTTGGAACAAGATCAGAAAATATTATCAATCATGTACCAAAACTAAGAAGGAGGAGATAAAAGCTGTCTTGGACTATTATTAAATATAAATATATGTTTGACATACACACACGATCGTCTGTTCCTAAGGTAGGCAACTTAATACCAGCGTTTTAGGTAACAGCCGACTGATATACATTTTTTTTTATAAATCCCCAGAATCGAGGCGGGAATCGAACACACTCGATAAGCCCCCAAATCAAATATCTGGGGCTCATCCTCGACGGAGAGTGGACCTTCGGCCCCACTTCAGTATGGTGGGACCGAAGGTCGTGAAGGTGACGAGTGCACTGGGCAGACTCCTCCCGAACCTCGGAGGACCCAGCGCCGCCTGCAGCTATACTCCGGTGTCTGCCGGAGTATGGCGACGTACGGTGCCCCGGTTTGGGCGGATCGCCTCACCGCGAGAAATAAGGTAGCGCTGCGCGCCGCGCAGAGGACAATCGCGGTGAGGGTGATTCGGGGGTACCGTACGGTATCGTGGCCTGCAGCTACTGCTCTAGACGGTGCCCCCAGTGGGAACGCCCCTGTGCCCGTGTCGGACCGAGATGGGAACCCGGTCCCGCTAGACACGACGTCGTCGGGACTGTTCAGAGATGAGCCGGACAGTCCCTATGAAGGAGAAGTCTGGCCTTTTCGCTGAGGCCAGCCTGTCGCTGGACAGATCCTGTTGCCTGCAGATCCGGGACCCTCCAATTAAAGCAGCTGAAGACTCCCGCAGGGTTTTAGTTACGGTATTGCACTCCCAAAGTGCCGAGTCCGACATAGGTCCGGGACTGCCTACCCGGGCGTCCAGGATATCATCCGTAAATGGATTACCCTGCGTCACAAAAAAAAAAAGGTCACAGGAACTGACTTATGCGCTAGCGGTCGCGGGTTCAATGCCCGCACATGACAAATATCTGTATAGGCCACACGAATATTGGTCACGGTTATCGTGGTCTGGGCGTTTGTGCTTGTGTGTTGTGTGTGTTTCCGGACCCCCGACACGGGATAAACATCCTACTAACGTCGTTGAGTGTGAGACGTTAATTAATTTATTTATTTGTAGTTTGTACCCAAATATAGTGCATGATTCGACATAACATTATATTTTATGTTAATTTTTTATCTTTATCCAGACGTTCGGTAATATACCCGGATGATCGTTTTGGTGTTTAGAGGTGCGAGTAGTTACTTCAACGCCGGCGGTCGTGGGTTCGATTCCCGCTCGGAGATAATATTTTTATTTGTATAAATATTTGTTTTCGGTCTGGGTGTATGTCCTTGTGGGTCTCCCCACCGTGCCTCGGAGAGCACGTAAACCTGGCGGGCCCGGTTGTTATCATGGACATCTGATAACGATCGTTACTCATGGTAGGGAAAATATCTGCCAACCCGCAGTGGAGCAGTGTGCTGGATTAAGCTCCAACTCTTCTCCTATATGGAGAAGAGGCCTTTGTCCAACAGTGGGACGTTCACAGGCTGATTCAGTTCAGTTCAGTACAGTAATATAAAAATGTCGTAGAATATAAATTAAATTTTAAGTTTCTTTTTATTTTTGCCTGCTTAAAGTGTGGTACTATAGGCAGGTTTGGAAAAAAAAATTTAAAAGAACAAAACATTCCGTTTAAAACAAAATATAAAAAAAATAATAATGAATATGTTTTTCACAAATTGGAATCGTCAGAAACTGAATTTTTGAGAATGCCTAATGGCATTGAGTAGCTGTACAAGCTAAACTGTGAGTGGTAAAGAAAAATGTTTTAAAACAAGTTTGTAAAACACAAAATTTCCTACAAAGTCCTGTAACTTTTTTTCTACTATCAATAATTTAGTCACAAAATACAATTCACTTCTATTTTAGAAAATTTTCGAGTAGAACGACGATTTGTGTAAAAATATTCAACTTACAGATTTGTCTCACTGGACTTTTTTGAAGGTGATTGAATATTGTTTAAAGAATTAAGTAACAAAATACGAAAAAAAAAATCTTACTGTGCGAGCGGAAGAAGAAATGAACAAAAATGGTTTTTTATAGGTTTTTGTATGGAAAACTTAATGTTTGATGAGCAACGGCTTAAAATTAAGGGCTTTGTTATAGCTCAATTTTTTTTTTTAATCTACTACAAGATTTTCATGTGGGACTATGAGAAAAAAAATGTTGCTCTAAATCGAAGCAACCTAATGTGTATATATATATATATATATGTAAATATATAAAACATACCCCCGCAAGTGATTTTTCTTTTTTCGAACACCCATACAAAGTTCGATACCTACTGGGACATTATTTCACCACCTCCAGCATTAAAATCACTAAAATGTCGCCAAAACGGATCCTTTTTACGTCCTGTCATCATTTTAAATTGTTTATCGCCCGAGTAAGCTATATATAATATCCTAGTAAAAAAAAATCTAACGTAATTCCAACAAGAAACGTCCAACAAACAATCGCCTCTACTTGCTAACCCACACGCACACGTACGTTGCACACACTTTCAAGTCTCCTCCATCCTTACCCACGAGCCGCCCCTTATTTAAAAGAAAAAAGTATCAATGTTTTTTATGCGTGTTAAAAACACGTTTAAAACAAATTGTTTTTTTTAAACACGTTTTAAACACGTATACATTTTTCTAAGTGTTTTAAAAAGACTTGTTTTAAACATTTGTTTAAAACAATGCCAGCCCTGAATATAGGTAGTTTGTTTATTGAGGTCATAGACGATATACTAGTGTATTAGTGTCGATTTAGTCCTTCAATAAAAGTATCCGATAATAACAATGGCAGGATATTTACTCGGTATCCATTACGCCTCGACCAAAAATCATAATATGAATCACTCATTACCACGGCTACGATGAATCTTACACGTGGAATCGGAAAATATGTATACGTTTACGTCACGTTATTATTTTCGTCTCTGAAATTGGGTGATACGAAGAGTCGAATTTTGTCTACGCAAAATATCGCGTCTGATCTGTGACTGTAACACTACTGATTGTGAGAGACAGTCAGTAAAATTGTAAACGTAATAATTGTTAAAACTTGATCCGACGTGTTAAGTTTCAATCGAAACATGTATTTATTATTACGATTTTTAAACTAAATACAATAGAAACCATATATGATCACATTTTCATTTTCTTATAAATTTATTTGGATAACAACTGTATTTCAATATAGGTACTATTTATTGATATGAAAATGATTACCCTTGCGTGTTTTACTTATTTTGTAACTTGCAACATACTTAATCAAAGAAAATTTTTAAACCTTAAATTTTATAATAATTAATTATTATGATTAATATTTATGGTGTACATAAACCTATATAACAATACAGCCCATGTGTTTTGTTTTTTGTGCCTGTCCAACTTAAACTATTATTTTGAAATGGATTTATATTTTTTAACGAAAACGACTTGTATAAAACGGGTATTAATAAAGTTTCAAATATGCATTGTACATGAAAAAATTTAATCCAAACTAGATCCACTCTTACGAACTGTATAAGGCAGTAAGGTCGGTACGGTAAAAATAAGATCTATGATACGTGTTAAATGATTCCGTAAAACTGTAGATAGCTACTGACGCAACCGATATGATTATTACATGTTATTGCAACGACATCGAACTCCAATAACATTTAAAATAAAAGCACTCTCAATAACTTTTGAAAATATTTTAAAATATATGTTAAAAGACCTTGTATTTGGTGATAACAATGGTACCAACGTGAATTGGTAACTGTGAGGATTTTATTATTAGAAATTATTGTCCGGTACTACGTATTATTAAAGACGGTTGGCAAATATGTCTGTCTTACTATTAAGTTATTGTAGATCAATGAAAGTAATTAGATTTTTAAGGTCTACATATCAAAAACCTCTACACTTATTAGAGTTGTTAACATCAGGTGAAATTAGAACCACCTCCATGTTAAATCTTAAATTACAAACAAAACCTAGAATTTAATATATGAGATTTAAGTATAGCTTTATTTCTTTACAAATTTTATGATTAAAAATAACTTTTTCCCAATATTGTCACATTAATTTGTAGTCTTCATAGATAAGATGATAATGTTTATAAATAGATGTTTATACATTATAACGTAGTAGTCTGTAAGTAATTATATAAATGTCTGTATCCGTTTTATTACATTAGGTGACACATAAATATATTTACGCGGTATATCTATGTAAAATAATTATTTTACATAGATATACCACGTACAAGAAAGAAAATAACAAAATTATACAAGAAAAAAAAACAAAATTATTGATAACTTGTAATAAAAATTGTAAAGTTTTTTTTAAAGGTGGTCAATGTTTTTGTTCAGTGACAAAATGATAATTTATGTATATATATTTAGTTTGTTTACTCGCTTGGCTTTCCGATTATGTCATTTTATTACGCCTCAGTTACAAAGAAGCTATAAAAATATTAAATTAATCATAAAACATTAAAAGTAAAGCTCTATCTCAAATATAAAATGGGGAATTTGTAGTGGAAAAGTACGCAGCGGTTTGGTTTTCCAAGGCGGGTGGAGAGCGGGGTACGCGCATGCGTAGACAAAACACTTGTTGATCTCACGTGGGGGTATTATTTCGCTACAACGAAACAATAACCTTTCTTGAATGCTTATAATTCGATATTATCCCAAACAAACCAAACTTTGTATTTTCTAAATCAGCAATCGTATCGTATATAATTGTAATCGTGTAAAACAAATAGACATAATATATATACCTATAAATAATTAAAAAAAAAAAATTGTAGCCGCACAATATTTATAACGAATATAATATATAAATCTGCTTAATTACTACGTTGAAGATAAAATGAGCTATAGTAGCCATAAACGTACTAAGTAATACTTTACGCAGCTGTTCCGTTCAACGACCTCTGCTTGTCAGTGCGTCAGCTAGCTTTTTATAAAGAGCAAAAAGAGCAAAGAGAGAAAATAGCGCGCGATAACCGTATCCCTGCTCCTCACCAACTATGTAACAGTGAACGAACCACACTAAATAGATTGTAAACCGGTCAAGAGTGTAATTTTTCAAGGGCAATGCGACATTGCCTGCTAATCGATATTTAAGGTGAGCTATCAGTCTTCATTTTAATAACGGACAAGAATTTATAAAATAAAAAGGGTTTATACAACACATCTATAACGCAAAAATTATGATGAAGTTCATTGCGCTAAGCATGTTTTGTAGGTACAAGGTTTTAGCACGCAACAAATGTCAAACGAGTAATAAGACGCGCAATGTCAGTTAAATGTCATAGTTTACGATAAAATGCTCTAGCGCATGGTTCACGGTCGGCGTTGAGAGCGTTTGAGAAAAAGATCACAAGACTTTTTGATATTGTCACATTCCACAGAACCTAGAGTCTCGTCATTTGTTATTTTTTCTGTAGTACAAAAGTAAATATAATTAATGACGAGAATTATAATATAATTTTCTAATGAAAAAGTAACAAGTGCGTTTAATAAAAAAAAAAAACAAATAGGTATGTTGAGTTTATGACTCATCATCTACAGTGGTTTTGCGTGGTCTGTCAGTCTAAATTAAACACTGTCAAACTTAACTTTACTATTTTATAAAACCGTTGTGCTATGTGAGTAGATAACAAACGCAGCAATAAAACATGCGATGTGATGCGAATATATCAAATAGTCGTACTACCTAAAAGATAATGTAGCTTCGCTAGGACTGAGCCAGTCTTTTACAGAATTCAAAATATAATAATTTTCACTATCATTTAATGTTATTAATTTTCCAAATTAAGCACTTTATTTATTTTAATTTTCAGTAGACCTTGTAAGCTATTTTATTATTATCATGTTATCAACTGCAAATGAGAATTCTTTATCATTTTATTAAGATAATAATTTTGATTCAATTATCATTGTTTGTCGGGACTCAAAATCACTTTCTAAATTACAATTTATTTCATTTATTTAGGTATAATCTAATTGTAAATCATATTCGACTTAAATGTGCGATACTTTTACTATAATTTATTTTAATGCTGTTTAAAAGGTAATTTAAAAAAAAAAACAAATATTATAAAGCGAAAAAATTAGTTTGTATTTTTAAACAAACAATTACAAATTCCGGGATCTGCTAATGTGATTTCAAAAAAAATCTCAAATGTTTATAGGCTATAAAACGTAATACAAATTCTATTAATTAATATTACAAATGCGAAAGTTTGTCTGTATCTTTGTTACTCTTTCACGCAAAAACTTCTGAACGGATTTAGATGAAACTTTACAGTAACGTAGCTTATACATCAGAATAACATAGGCTACAATTTATAAAAAAAAATGTGTAATTTGACCATGATATAACATATTTTTATAAATGTCACGCTATAACGCGTAAGCGCTATACAATTCCATGGCGCTAACGATTTTCTTTTCGCGCGAATTCGATTGGCCAGAATGGAGCGCCATTATAAGTCGTAAGCGTAACACACGAAGGGATTTGGTCCGGCGGACCACATCCGGGAACCGAATCCGTTGTCACTATAGACGATCGGACCGTACAAGGAATGTTCATCGTGTATAGGGTTGTCACACTTTTATGAATTAAAAATATAATTTATCACCAATTCCTAGTTATACATTAAACATTTTACTTTAATACTGTATCCTAGAACTTAAGCGCTAAATACTTAATACGAAAGAAAATTAGCTTATTGCAAGGATTTGCAAATTATTAATTGCTAATATACATCTAACCCCAAATTTTGGCACGGATGGGAAAATTTTGCAGATAAGTAATATTTGCATTTTTTTTGAACAGTCGTTATATTGTTTAACACATTCAATGCCAACTACACGGCGCCGTGGAGATGTATATGGCCGAGTACACGGCGCCGTGGAAGAGCGGGGAGCCAGACACACGGCGCCGTGGTTTGCGACTGTGTTTTTTCTATGCATCACTACCGCTCCTGCCGTTGCGATAACTGTACGTGACGCTCGTGGCCATACGCGTAAAGAAACGATCTTTTAAAATCAAGTGTTGGATTAGGGTTCGCACTATTATTTTGTAAAATACGGTCGTTTGAAAAATACACTTTTATAGTAATATGACTGACAAGCCAGGTCCTTCTATACGCTCTAGTAGCGTATTAACTTCGGGTTCTCGGGCTAAACGAGGCCGTATTTATAGTGCCAACAGTAGTCTGGATGACTTTGAGTGCTCAAGTGAGGAAGCTGAATTCTCTCAGTGTGGTGATGAAGATGAAGAGGAAGATGAAGAGGAGGTTAGTGAAGATAGTTGCGGTAGTATTTTTGATTCTAGGCGTCGTATCAAACACAAACGTATGGACAGATTTGAGTCATCAAGTCGTCAGAAGATTTCGAAACCCGAGGAGACATTTAACCATCCAATGTCTCCAGATCGGCACATGACAACCTCACCATCTATCATTCAGAATTATAGTGAGCTATCTGATATACCGGATAGTTTATTAAATAATTCTATTACACCATCAGTATCTATGCTAATGTCCGATGCCTTATCGATCAACATTCCCAGTCAAGATATCGAAATCATGCCGCTAAGCTCACCAGCTTCAGTCGAAACTTCACAAACTAGAGTTAAAAGGCTAGATAACCAACCATCTGAGGAAGGAGCTACATCTTTTTGGAGTACGCAAGGGACAATGAAAAGTATAGATTTCACTAAAACCCTGGATTTATTAGTTCCAGCTCCATCTGATCCATTTGAGGAATTCCAGTTACTAATAGACGAAAATATTCTAGATTTAATAGTGCGTGAAACTAATGCTAATGCCATTCGAGTACAGAATGCACCTGGTGTTAAAGAACACTCGCGAATAACATCCTGGAAAGACATAACACGAGCTGAATTATTAATATTTCTTGGGTTAGTTCTTCACACAGGCACAATCCACCTTAATCGACTCAGCGATTACTGGAAAAAGCATTGGCTATTTAATATTCCTTGTTTTGCACAATATATGTCTCGTAACCGTTTTATGTTAATATTGCGTTGCCTCCATTTTTCATCTGAAACAAATGAAGAAGATCGTCTGGCCAAAATTCGTCCGATAGTAGATCATTTCAACAATCGAATGAATGATATTTATTACCCAGGTAAACAGCTTTCTCTGGATGAAGCGATGGTGTTATGGCGTGGACGTCTCCAGTTTAGACAATACATTAAAAATAAGCGCCATAAGTATGGAGTGAAGTTATACGTACTTGCAGAACCAGATGGCACAGTACTCAAATTTCAAATATACGGTGGTGCAGGTGATGATACGTCTGGGGTAGGGCACACTCAAAAAATAGTTTTGAAGCTACTTGAAGAGAAATTGGACTCGGGACACAGTGTTTATTTGGACAATTACTATAACTCGTATGATTTAGCTGTCAAACTATTAAATCGCCAAACATACTGTACAGGTACTTTAAATAAGAATCGAAAAGGCAATCCAATAGAACTTGATACTGTCACGTTGCGTAAACTAGAAAATAAGTCATTGTTTTTAAATGGTGTACATATAGGCAAATGGAAAGACAAGCGATACGTGCTTTATATATCGACAGAGCACGATAACGAAATGATGGAAACCACCGACAAAAGAGGCACTGTTCTCGTAAAACCATCAGCAATTATACATTACAACAAATTTATGTCTGGTGTAGATTTGCAGGACCAAATGCTTTCATATTACCCCTGTGAAAGGAAAACCATGCGATGGTATAAGAAGATATTCTTCCACACACTGCAGATGAGTTTAAATAATGCGTTCCATTTATATAATAAATTTAGTATGAATAGCAAAATGAATCTTTATGATTTCCGTTTATATATTTTGGAAAAATTATTACCAAAACCATCACAAATAGCTGAAAGGATGTCAACTAAACATATATTAACCAAAATTGAGAACGTTAAGACGCGTCAAAAAAAAGAGGGCAACAAGACAAGAACTATCACAGAAGTTGTTAGAAAAGAATGTAAAGGATGTAGAGAAAAGAAGAACCGAGTTGCCACTTTGTATGAATGTAAGAGCTGCATTGGAAAGCCAGGCCTATGCATAGAATGTTTCTTTGAACTGCATTTATAATTTCATAATTCTTGTTTTTAAAATAGTTTGTATTTTTACCTCCAATTAAACTTTTGGTGATTATTTAATTTGTTTAATTTGTAATTTCCTTTAGTACAAATATTTTAATACAAAAAAAAACAATCAAAACATCACATAATGTAAAAAAAAAGCAAATACACGGCGCCGTGTGTTTGGCCGCTCATAGTTCCGTAGGCCAAGTACACGGCGCCGTGAAAATGCTTTTTTTTTTTAAATAAATAAAGTTCCGTTAAAAATATTATCAAAACTTACATATAATACTTAATTACAAATAATTAAATCACTTAAAATTTATGGCCACAGTAGTACATACATTACCAAAAACGGCTTACAGAGGTGCATCGTACAATTCATTTGGCATTGAATGTGTTAAGGTAAATTGTGATCGATTTTTATGCACCACTTTAAATTTTATAATTATTATATTTAACCAACTTAAGTGGGGTGAAATAAATAATAGGGGAGAATGGGTGTCTGAACATAGATTTTTAATCATAATAAATCCATTTTAAAATAAATGTTGTTTTATTTTACTCTTCCGTGCGCGTAAACGTCGAGTGACAAGACCGAAATGGTTTGATACACCCGCCACTGCGCATTAGATCGCTAGCTGACTAGGCCCGTAAGGCCGAGACTCGACCAAAGCGGAGACGAGACGAGCGGCGCGAAGATATGTTTAAACAACCAATAGAATATCGTTGAATATCGCACACAACTCGTCTCCCTTCCGCTTCAGTGGATACCACTGAACGAAATTCTATTGGTTATTTATAACACATCTCCATACATCTCCGCTCTGGTGGAGTCCGGGCCTAATGTGACCAGAATGCACGGACAGGAACGTTTGAAAATTACGCGCGCTGTCTCGCTTAGTTCCGTCGCGGTAGGCTTCCGTCTTAGCCACTACACTATGAACGCAATGGCGCGTTTCATGTAGGGTTGCCATCCGTCCGGATTTCCCCGGATTTGTCCTAGTTTAGAAGACGTCCGGGGAGCGTTCGGGCGGGGTTGTATTTATACTCTCTAAAGTAGTACACTGGTTTAGTGTAAATAACTTACTTCTCAATAGTAAAAAAACTAATTGTATCAAATTTTCATCACCTAATGTAAGACAAGTCAATATGCAACCAGAACTCAATGGTGATAAACTTAATTTAGTTAATTCAACGGTTTTTCTTGGAATCACTATTGATTCAAAGTTGCAGTGGGGACCCCATATCTGTCGATTGGCGGATAAACTGAGTTCTGCAGCGTACGCGGTTAAAAGGATACGTCTACTAACGGATGTCGATACAGCTAGATTAGTGTATTTCAGCTACTTCCATAGTATAATGTCCTATGGCATTTTGCTATGGGGCAATGCGGCGAATATTAATACTATTTTTATTCTGCAGAAAAGGGCTATCCGTTACATATATAAAATGAAATGTAAAGAATCCCTGAGGGAAAAGTTTAAAGAAATCAATATTCTGACCTTTGCATCGCAATATATCTATGAAAATATAATGTATATACGTAAAAATAGGCATTTGTTTGTTAGCCGTAGTGATCATGCCTTGAATAATGTAACACTCAGGAACGGCCACAAACTAGCGCTTCCTAAATGTCGGCTCAGTAAAAAAAGTCGTTCCTTTATTGGAATGTCTATTATAATTTACAATAAAATACCGGTTGCGATTCAATCTCTGCCTTTACAGAAGTTTAAAAAAACTATTAAGCAAACTTTGTGTCGAAAAGCTTATTATGACATAAATGAATTTCTAAATGATAAAAAGGCATGGGATTGAATATAACTCGGCCAGGCTATCAATATGTAAATTGTCACTAGATATAGATATACAATTTTGTGAGCAGGTGGCATGTGGTGATTTCGGCATATACGATTGGCTGTCTCGTGTTTGTCCTAATCATTTCATGGTCATACTGTGCATTATTCATTTATTTTGTATGACGCTTAATTATTTAAAAGAGTACCGAGAGTTTTTTTCCGCCGGCTTTTTTTCCTCTCGGCCAACACTAGGGACATTAGATTAAGTTATTTATTGTAACATTTAATAAAGCCGATGATATAATAATAGTAATGTTATGTCTACCGAGACATTGACTTGTAATAATTTGACGTATTTGTTTTAAATGAATTTTTTTTTGACATTCGTTAAGTGTGTAAAATCACCTTATGACGAAATAAATATTTTCATTTCATTTCATATAGTCCGGGTTTTGATCATATAAACAAGTATGCTTAATTAAAAAAATCGAAAAACCCGACTGCGTAAAATACTCCTATTATAAACTAAAAAGAATAAATCAATTTACTAGCTTTCATTTGATACCCATATTGCTACAGTAAGAAAAAAAAATTAAACTCTCCCCCCTCATTCCGCTATTTACAGGCGCCATTTTGAAAATTTATATAGCCTATGTCACTACTACAATTTAGACAAATCCAACGACACCTCATATGTCAAAAACCGTAATAATTTTGATTTGATTAAAATTACGTGTGGCTCGCGACGCTCCACTTAACACGCGCCTCGCCCCACGGCCGTGCACCCCAAAGTTTTATTTTATAAGGAAAGTTTAAGTGAAGGTTAAGTTGATTTTTTCGAAGTTCAAGAGTATATATATTTTTTTTGTTTTATTTACAAACAATAGAAATGTAGTTATTATAAACTTTGTTTTAATCTTCTCTTAAAAAAAGTAGTTTGTAAAGCTAGGCTTCCGTTCCGTAAGGGCTGGTTTCTGCAACTCGACGCAAAACAGTAGTATAATTTTGTTTTGTTTGTTATAAAAGTCAATTTTTTTTTACAACAAATGTAAGAAGACTGTTAATAATCTCTAATTACTTTGTTCAAACGTCCGGGTTGTGGGCTCCAAAATCCGGGGTTTTCACGTATCTTGTCCTGGTTGACAGATTTTTGAGATGGCTACCCTAGTTTCATGTTATGTTTGATATTTCGCGCCCGTCGCATCGTCGCAACCGTGCTAGGCTCGTAGTGTGGACACACACATAGACAGCTGTGTATATTTTGAGATTTTTTCGCTAGCTAATTCGATTCTCAGAGCGATTTTATTACTTAAGATTAGTACAGCAAGCATAATTATTATTTTTAGTTAGTATATTTTATGTAGAAATTGTATGTTACTTTTTATTTTTATTTCGGTCGTCGGCCATTCTCTGATTAGCAAATTTTACGTGTTCGGGCTTGTATAATCCGTAATATTATCATATTAAATCATGCATTTTTTTTAAATATATTAGATAGCATTCGTATCTAGCTGTAAAAAAACATTGGCTTCTGTTTTAAGTAATTAAGACTAAATTAATTTATGTTCAAAGAACCTCTGTTCTCTAATTACCGTGGCGTGTCCTCACACCAACTTAATGTTAAAACTTGCTTGTAATTTTATAACGTACAGATTTACTTTGATCCATTCAACGGTTTAAACGATATTAAGCAACGTGTATCGCAAAACAAAATATCGACTCAATAGAACCAATCTATAATATAAAAATAAGTCGGGTTTTCCTTCCTGACACTATAATTCCAGAACGCACGAACCGATTTCCACGGTTTTGCATTCGTTGGAAAGGTCTCGAGCTCCGTGAGGTTTATAGCAAACGAAATTCAGGAAAAATTTCAACAGAAAAGCAGGAAAACAGGGAAAATCATTTTTCACATACAGCGCCATCTCTGATACATAGCATGTATTACTTCATCTTTTAATCCCCAAACGAAATGTTACAAAAACGAAGCCATCTGGTGGCGAAACGGAGTTCGCCGGGTTTGCTAGTCTATAAATAATTATCATTAAGTATTCGCATGTCCAATGGAAAGTTATTATTGCCGTAACATTTGCAACATTTGCAACATTGTTCTCGGGTGCACATCCCTAAATAAAAGTATTTGGCACATCACTACCGTACGCGTCGCGTCTCCTAGTGTGCCGAAGCCCCTCAGAAGTTGCACGTCTCTAACGTTAGTATACCGCCAATGAAGCACGTGAGTATGTAATTACCGTAGCCTTGGTTAAAAACTTTTCTAATTACCGTTGTTGTACGTCATATATTTTTTTTTAGTTTTATCATTCTCTTATTTTAGAAGTTACAGGAGGTGGGACACACATTTTACCACTTTGGAAGTGTCTCTAGCGCAAACTATTGAGCTTAGAAAAAAATGATATTAGAAACTTTAATATCATTTTTGAAGGCTATCCATAGTATACCATTATTACTGTATATATATATACAGTATAATAATAACGGTGACGGTTACCAAGGATACTGAAAAAACAAATAATTGTAAAATTATTATTTTATTTAATTTATTATTTTATCTTATTTTATTATTTATTATAATGAATACCTCTTGTTTTGATTGCAATAAACCCCTGAAAAATTCCGAGAAGATTTCCTGTTCTTTACAAAACTGCAAAAAACAGTACCATTACTCTTGTGTTCAACTTACTTATGCCAATTTTAAAAAACAAGCAAACTGGAAATGTCCACGGTGCATTGTGGATTTATCATTATCTCGATGTAAAGATATTACACCCTATGAAAGCCCCTTCTCATCGCCTATTAAAGAATCTCAAGATGAACGTCAAAATGTAACTATCGCTCGTGGTAATAACACCAATATTGATTACGATATAGATATTGACAATCTACGAGTTACTATCAGAAATATAGTTCGTGAAGAGTTGCGTGAAGTTATCCGTTCAACTATTGGTGACGAGTTTACATCACTAAGAAATGAGTTACGTAGCCTTGAAGAATCTGTAACTTTCATGAACTCGCAATTTGAAGAACTGAAAAATAATATTTCGATCTGCATGTCAATTAATAAAAAGATTCAACAAGACAACTCTTCCTTGCATCAAAAAATAAAAGATTTGGAATCGAGAATATCTATTGTTGAACAGGACTCTAGACAAAACAATATTGAAATTCACTGCTTACGGGAGTTTAAGCAAGAAAACTTATTTAATACGATTACACAGATAAGTAGAGTAGTTAACTATCCATTGACGGACACAGACGTGGTGGCTTGCAATAGAGTACAAAAACAAAATCATACATCGAAATCCCCAAAAACTGTTATTTGTAGATTTAATAGCAAATTAAAGCGCGACAATTTCCTAGCAGCAGTATATACATATAACAAGTCACATCCCAAAGGTAAATTAAACACAAAGCTTTTAGGGATTGGTAATGTGGATACACCAGTTTATATTAACGAACACCTCACACCAGCCAACAAATCACTTCATGCTGCAACGAGAATTTGGGCCAAAGAGAAAAAATACAAATATGTATGGGTAAGGAACGGAAAAATTTTTGTGCGAAAAGATGAGGAGCATCCAATTAAGATCATCTTACATGAAGATACCTTAAAGACCTTAACTTAGTTTAATTTTTTTTACTTTATTATTTTTTATTTTTATTTTTAATTTTTAAATGATTGTATTTTGTTGCTCTAAAAATTCAATCTTAACATATATTACCAAAATATCCGTGGTATGCGGACTAAGTTACCTCATATTTTTGTTCAAATTTGTAGCAATAATTTTGATTTGATTATATTAACAGAAACCTGGCTAAATGATGACATACATGACAGTGAAATTTTTGATAACAGATATAATGTTTTTAGGAGGGATAGATCTTCAAATACTTTCAACAAATATTTAAATGGTGGAGGTGCTGCTATTGCTGTAAAGAAGTCAATCAATTCTTACAGAAATTGTAACTTCGAATCTCGGTGTGAAGATCTGTGGGTAACATTGGATTTGGGAAACCGTAAACTACATATTTGCGCAATTTATTTAAATTCTCCTCTCAAATACTCACATCTACAACATTTCACTAATAACGCTAACAAAGTATTTTATAATTCAGTTGATGATGTGGTTATATTAGGTGATTTTAACCAGCGTAATATTGTTTGGACACAGAATGATTTGGATGCATCCCTCAAACCTAGTAATTATGACAATGTCACTGGATGTGAGTTAATTGATTTTTTATCAACCTTCGACTTAAAACAGTATAATCATGTATTAAATAACCAAGACAGAATTTTGGATCTCGTAATAAGTAACACACTTTATGATATTTCCGTTGAAAAGTCAGCTAACATAATATCTCGAATTGATAATTATCATCCTCCATTAAAAATTAACTTGAATATAAGAAATAAAGTAAATTTGCTGCCTACCGTACAAACGCCTAAACGTAAGTTCTTTTTAGCAAACTACGACAATGTCCGTTCCCGTTTAGACAAATTTAATTGGAATTCCGAATTTGTAAGTTGTAATACTGTGGATGATATGTTAAATAAATTTTATTCAATTATCGATCAAGTAATTGCGGAACTTGTACCTTGTCGTAAATCAAACAAAAAGTCGTATCCACCATGGTTTTCTACTAACCTTATAAAACTTCTTAAGGAGAAAGAAAAAGTTCGTCGTAAAATTAAAAAATATAACAATAGATTAGATGAATATGAATACAATATATTGAAAAATTACACTAAAAAATTAATTAAGAAATGCTATGATAATTATATTGAAAACGTCGTAAACAGTGTTCTAAAAAATCCGAAATACTTTTGGACTTACATTAATAATAAACGTACGAAAAATAGTTCTTTACCATCTAACATGAGACTTGGAAATAAAGAAGCTAATGAGGGTTTTGAAATCTCTGATCTATTCGCTGAAAATTTTGAATCAGTATACAATCCTCTTAATAAGTTACCTCTTCATAATATAACTTATTTGCCAAATAATGCGACTCCATTGGGTAATATACATCTTTCTCATGATGATATTGAAAAATCATTAAAATCATTGGATATAAACAAAGGAGCAGGAAGTGATGGTATTCACCCTGTATTTTTCAAGGAATGTGCGGCGGTTCTTGTGGAACCATTGCATTTAATTTTTAACAAATCTTTATCAGAAGGTATATTTCCAAAACGTTGGAAAGATGCTATTATTATCCCACTACATAAATCTGGTGATAAGAGTAATGTTTATAATTACAGGCCGATTAGTATTTTACCGGTTTTGGGAAAAGTATTTGAGTCATTAATATTTCCAATTTTGACTTGTCATATAAAACATATTATCTCAGGTCATCAACACGGGTTTTTCAAAAACCGTTCCACTTCAACTAATCTTGTTGCATTTGTAGATAGAACACTATCAAATATGAGCACCGGAAACGAAGTCGATGCTATTTATACTGACTTCAGTAAAGCATTTGATAAAGTAAATCACTCAATTTTAATAAAAAAACTGGATATATTATATGGAATTTTCGGAAGTTTATTGAACTGGTTTACTTCATACTTGGCTGATAGAACACAAAGAGTGGTCATTAATGGTTATTATTCTAGAAATATTATACCTACTTCCGGAGTTCCACAAGGCTCGCACCTAGGTCCATTACTCTTCATTATGTATATTGATGATATTAAACACTGTATTCACAACTCAGAATTTGAATTATATGCTGATGACCTAAAGCTGTCGAAAATTGTAAATAATGATTTAGATCAAATTCAACTTCAGAAAGATATAAATAGAATATCAGAATGGTGCCAGTACAATGAGATGTCCTTAAATCCTAACAAATGTTATCATATAAAGTTTTCTCGGAAATTTAACAAGTTCTCGAGTGAATACAATATTAATGGACAAAGTTTGAAAATCGTTAATGAAGTGAAGGATCTGGGAATTATTTTAGACTGTGAGATGCGCTTTACTAATCATGTAAATAATACTCTAAATAAGTGCTTAAGAATGCTATCCTTTATTTTTAGAAACACTAAGGACTTTAAATCAATAAAAGCATTGAAAGTTCTCTATTTTGCCCTGGTCCGAAGTCATGTAGATTATTGTAGCATTATATGGTATCCATCTTATCAAAATAATATCCAACGCATGGAAAGAATTCAAAAAAGATTTATAAACAAAATATCCTACATGAGTGGTGTGCATCAAATGATTCGAAGTTATAATGATAGATTGGCTCATTTTAGGTTTTTATCATTAGAAAAAAGGAAAAAACAGCTCTCCATAACCCTTTTACATAAACTTATAAACGGCAGAATTGATTGTCCGTCCCTCCTATCACAAGTTAGTTTTAATGTGCCCAGGCTATCAGCGCGAGTTTGTAATTTTAAGCCCTTCAATGTTGAAAACAAAAAAAGAAACTATAGCTTAAACTCACCTCTCTGCTATATGATAAGGTGCTATAATGAAATTTATGAAAATTGTGACATAGATTTCTATTACGACAATCTGGGTACTTTAAAGAGAAAAATTTTTGAAGTGTTCAGAACTTAATTATATAAACCAATACTTATTTACTTTATCTTTAGTTAGTATAAAAAAAAAAATAATGCTGTGCATACCTTTAATTTAAATACATATTTTTTTAGTGTTATTATTAATAATTTTAAACTATTGAAATAATCTAATATGTATTTAGTTGGTAAGCCGAATTAAATTAAAAAAAAAAAAAAATATCTCCCCATACATATGGATTTAATGAAAAAAAAATTTTTGAGTTTCAGTTCTAAGTATGGGGAACCCCCAAAATTTATTCTTTTTTTTCTATTTTTGTGTGAAAATCTTAATGCGGTTCACAGAATACATCTACTTACCAAGTTTCAACAGTATAGTTCTTATAGTTTCGGAAAAAAGTGGCTGTGACATACGGACGGACAGACAGACATGATGAATCCATAAGGGTTTCGTTTTTGCCATTTGGCTACGGAACCCTAAAAATAACCCTTTTTTTGTATCAGCAATCAAAAGAAAAGGAGAAAGAAAAGTACAATAAAAGAAAAAGAAATAAAAAAATACTACAAATCTGCTAAATGTCACCAAAAAAAAAAACGGAAGAAAACTCAAAAAAGAACTAGGGATAATTTCAGAGCTAAAAGACAAAAGAAAAAGGGAAAATTGGAAACAATCGAGGAAGAAGTGACCGTAGATATAGAGGTGCTTGATAATAATATAATTCAGATCCTCTTTAAACTCTGTCAACACCAGATCTCGATGATTTATCATACTCGCTACGCTCAAAAAAGTACACTAAAAGAGTACAAAATTGTTCCGAAAATCCCAAATCAAAAAAAGAAGATAATCAGCAAGACGAGATTTTTCTGTAGTCGACTTCTTTTGAAAAAGAATTAGTTCCCTTGAAGAAAACACTAAATTTTAAACCTACTTTAACCACATTAACGCCGCGTCCATCTAGTGCTCTGTCATCATCTTCTACCGAAAGTATGTTATTATTAAGCAATAATGAGCAATTGACAGAAAATAAAGATATAAGTGTGAATATTACGGAACCAGCGTCTTCCTTGTATTTAACACCAACTTCACTATCTTCAAAGACGACTGTCGAGAAACCGATACGCAAAAAAAAAACTCACCCTTATTGTTATTAAGAAGGCATGTATATAAAACAAATAAAAAATGTCATATATGAGAAAAAAATAGAGGAGTTAAAAAGAGCAAAAGAAAAGTACAGGTAGCAAGCATTAAGACTGAAATATAAAAACACGCTACATGCAAAACAAAATCACGATAAGGAAAACGAACCAAAGTATTTACATAATAATATAGTAATAAAGAGACTAATGTAGAGAAAATCAAACAAGACGTCCAAATTTTTTTAGAACAAGATGAGAACAGTCGCATTTGTTCCGGCAAGAGAGAATATATTTAAAAACAAAACAGTAAAAAAAGCAAAAACGTTTCTTGACAGACAATTTGTTAAATCTTCACACCCAATTTCTTCAGTTACACACTTATAAAATCAGTTACTCGACATTTTGCAAGATGCGACTATTTTGGGTCGTGATTCCAGATTCACGAGCAAGAGAGACTTGCATGTGTAAGACCCACACTAGTATGGACTTGATTACAGCATCACTTAAACGATTTGACCTAATCAACCAAAGCTCCGCTCACAAAGTTCTGTCATCATTATGCTGTGTTTCAGAAAGTATAGTGTCTTTCAAGAAGTTGCATAAATTGCTCAAATAGGAATATGCATTATAAACAATTTGATAATGCATGTTGGCGCCACATCGCATAGACTATTTCTTTGTTTTAATCTGTTACTTGAAACGCATAAACTTCCCATATCCTCCTCTCCTTTCCTCTTCTCCCCGGTACCTTTGCCTGAAGGAAGAAAAGGACAACGCATAACAATAATCGACGGCGCTCGCGTCGACGTCGTGCACTTTTAAGTGAGTGCTTGTTGCAACGTAGATGTGATAAAGTAACCGCGCGCGAATGGCATGCCTCCCGCTTAATTTTTAAAAATAAGCTGTTATAAAAGTGAAGAAGTGAACATCGCGAGTAAGAACTCCTGGCAGGAACGTTTTCCGCCGGGTTGGAGAGATCACCTACCCCGAGCAACAAAAGGTACGACTTATCTTTTATCCTTGACCTTCCGCAGCCTTTACATCCAATCGCCCGCCTGTTTGTGTTGGTTCTTCGAGCCGGACAATACAATGCAAATCAGATTTTTTACTTCCATTGGATAACAAAACAGATAACTTACACTAAAGATGGGAAAGAGAAAACTTCAAATCAAACGGTCAAGGAGAAAAGCTAACCCTAAGGAAGTAATTTGAAAAGTTTGAACAGTTGCTGCCACAATACATGAAACATTGTGCTAATAAAGTTTTTCAAAATAATTACATTGAATATTTAAAACAAGTACATTTTAAAAGAGCTGTGAGTAGCTTTAAACTAGATCTATCCTTATTATCCAAGGATATTTAGAATATTATTATTCTCTTAAATTCCATCCTACTTACCTTTTTAATAAATATCGTTTCAACAAACTAAAAAATTTACCAATTAAGACAATGTTTGTTCTATTTATTTTGTTTTTACCCGATTTTCATTGAAAGTGTCTAATTTTTATTAAATTAAAGCAATGATAAAATGTCTTTTTCACTATTGGTAGGTTATGGTTATGAGGGACATCGTTAATTCTATTGCTTTAATTATAATTATATGTGTACAAATTATTAATGTGTGTTATTATCATATTTTGATAATATTTTCTAATTATGATGATATACTTGATGATATTTTCTTATTACCGTTACATTAAATATAAATTTTTTCTAATTATCATACTCAAAAATTTTAAGTCTCATTATCTAGAAAACCACAATTAATTGTTACATGCCTCATTAATTATTGAATTCGTATCTTTGATTTGTTTCATATTTTAATGTGTTTAAGTCAAATCAGTGAAAAATAAAAAATGTCACGGTAATTAGGCAAAGAACGCCAAATCGGAGAATGACCGTCGAATTAGAAATGCTTTTTTTGTTTTACGAGTAAATATGATTATAGGATTATAGTTTTAGGTCAATTTGTATTTAAGTAAATGTATGTTTCGTGGTTAATCTGCTGCGCCGTTTGTAATGAAATTTGTTAGGACATAAGTTACTTTTTATACCCACGCAGGCGAAGCCGCGGGGGGAAGCTAGTCTAATAAAGGCGAGTGAAACCATGCGGTTCGTATTGTAACTTTCGACGTCATAATAATATACGAATCATAATGACGTCGAAAGTTTTCCTCACACGATATTCAGTGTTATTACAGTAAAAGTATACAACCGCATTGATGTCACATTTTGAATACGACTTCTTAATAACCCTCTATCGACGGGGATAAAAACAATAGTATTTATTGCAAAATATGTCATTAATAAATGTTTAATCAAATAAAGGTGCAGAGCTACGTTCGGGGATATAAATAATACAATTAGGAGTTATTTTTGTTTTACACTAGACACGAGGATATTTCAATTAGTTTGACATATTTTATAGGCGTACAGTTTCTTTAATGAGTCGTACCGTAATGTTTTATAACCTGTGTAACTTTTGGTTTATGTATGTTGCAAATAGTGAGAGAAATATTAAAATTGTTTTAGTGGTGTCAAACATTATCGAATACAAATAAACGTTTCCTCTTTACAATATTAGAATAGATATTAAGTTGAATAACTGGAAAAACCGTTTAAGGATATTAACGACAAAAAGTTAATATCTTCAGGAAATGTAAGTGTTATATGTAAGTATACAGCTGTTAGCACTTGTATTTATATCGATAAGTAAATCGCCGGGGACAAGCGGCGCCTTCCAAGGCCAGCAGCCTTTCGACTCGCGCTTAAATTAACATAATATAACAAATTATGCATACTTATATTCTACATACATAATACAATAATGCGTAAGGTGTTCTATGGGAACGTTTTCCTTATTTATATTATACATATTTTTTCCGATTGTTCCGTTGTAATTAAAATATACTTTACTAATATTAAAGCGTAATCTAAAAAGCAAAATATACATATAATACTCGTATATTGTTTGGTTTTAATTTTTAATAGGTGGAACTAAATTATAAATTCTTACGGTAGCCAGGCTAAGTTCGGGCTAAGTCATGTACACCCTAACGTGTATACGTAAGGTACCTGACAGGTTTACCTGTAGGTACAGTTGAATTTTACAGGTAAACCGGTGCGTGTAGGTATGTTTGTATAATTAGTGTTTCGTAAATGTTTTGTAAAAAAATATTAATACATGTTAATAATTATAAAACATCAACTGTCGCATTCAACGCAATCAATCATTTATAAATTTTATTTAAATTGAAATACACAATAACTATGACAGTAATTATAGTTGTGAACAGTAAAGTCTACCCTATCATGAAGTGTCATACATAAGTCCATCAAAATTATTTAAATTTTCCTTGTTGTGGTTTTCTATAGGAAAGATTAATTGAATGACGCAAAAAAATTAGGTCTTAAGATTATACAAAGTTATATTTTCCATTCGAACAATATTTCGTAAATTCTATAATTGGAAAGCATGTGGTGCGTAAAAACTTCCTACACAAATTAGTAAAATTACAATAGAAATTTTTAACAGTGTAGAAACTCAAATTGATACCCAAACTCTCACATACTACAATAAAGGAACCCAGTGCTGTAGTTTTACTACACAATTTACAACAACTCAGTTTCAAAATATTACAAATCATCTTTCGCAAAATTACTAATCAGTTATAACCTTGTGTAGTAATATATTAAGCATTTACAGCATACATTATTTGTAACTTCACTAAACAAAATATATCAAATAAGTATAGTTATTTTACAAAAATCTATTGTAATTTTAGTACACAACAGTTTGAAAATATTACAACACTGATATAAAAAACGATTTAATACGTTTGAAACGTTTATCGTTCCACACGTCCAAAATCACACCTGCACAGCCTGAACTACGGGACCTACAATATAAATAACCCGTTGCAAGGTGAAATGACTTTGATTTAATAAAAAAAAAAAAACCCTTAGTCAATCAATTTTGTATGGAGACCTATATATAGATTCTGTAGAAACAAAAGTTAGCGCGATTTAGGGGCTTGAAGAATTGTTAAACACATAGCGTACATGATTTAAATGAAATATATAGTATATTTTCTAACACTTATTGTAATTCAAATAGTAAACTTTGGTTACTAATTTTATTGATTATCATAGTAAAATTAAATTCCGAATATAATAATCTTGGTACATGGTACGCGACCCTAAAAACTGGTATGTGTACCAAGAAACTGGTACGTCTGACATCCCTGCCTGCACTACGGGACCTACAATATAAATAACCCGTTGCAAGGTGAAATGACTTTGATTCAGGGTTCGAAAATATCCGATATTTATTATAAATATCAAAATATCGGATATTTATGATATATATCCGATATATATCAAAATTTTGATATATATCCATTTTGTATGAAAGCTATATTATTAATTTATTGTATTATTTATGTATACTAGTTGCATGTGTTACATAAACATAATTAATTATTAAAAAAAAAAAAAACTAAAATGCTTTTAATGTTTTATTTATTTAGGTAATTAAAATCTGACAAATGAAACCAAAACATAAAATCTTTTTCTAGATCAGGCAAAATCAACTAAAAAATATAAAATCTAATATATTAAAAAATCAACTTAAAAACAAAACCTTTTTATAAATTCTAATCAGTCAATGGTCATGCCTACACATAGGTAACAAAACAAGTTTTTAATTTTATTTTTTTATTTTGATTTAATTTTGATTTCGATATTGATTTTGGTCTTGATTTTGATTTTAATTTTGGATTTGGTTTTAATTTTGAATTTTTTGAATTTTAATTTTGATTGAATTGTAATTGTAATTTAAATTTAGTAGGTATTGATTGGATTTAGATTTTAATTTTAATTGTGACTTTAAGTGAATTTTGGTAATTCTAGTTTTTGACTGAATTTTAGTATTGATTTTGAATTCTTAATTTAAATTTGTAATTTTCAATGAATTTTGGTATTGATTTTGAATATAATGATTTTTAATTTTTAGGTGATTGAATTTTGTTGTTGATTTAATTTCGATTTAAATTTGTTATTATTAACGGTTAAAAGAAAACTTTGTAACTAACACTATATGGGCTTGTCCTGAATTTGGACCCAGCGCCGCCTGCAGGCAGCTGTACTCCGGAGTCTGCCGGAGTATGGCGACGTACGGTGCCCCGGTTTGGACGTATCTCCTCACCGCGAAAAATAAGGCGGCGCTGCGCGCTGCGCAGCGAACAATCGCAGTGAGGGTGATTCGGGGGGGACCGTACGGTATCGTGGGCTGCAGCTACTGCTCTAGCCGGCGACCTACTCATACGTCTCGAGTAGGAGGGCTCTTGGTGAGAACCCTACGTTGGTCGGGATCCTACGGGTGCGTCGGATAGGACAGGAAGCACTTATGCGAAGGTGGGGGGAGGACCTAGCGGGGCAGCCGTACGGCACCCTCGTAACGGCTGCCATTCGCCCGATCCTTGAGCGGTGGATGAGTCGAAAACGCAAGCCCCTCACCTTCCGTCTGACGCAGGTTCTCACCGGGCACGGTTGCTTTGGTGACTACCTGTGCCGGACGGCCCAGAGAGAGCCGACGACTTAATGTCACGATTGTGGCGCGGCGGTGGACTCTGCCCAGTACACCCTCGTGGTGTGCCCGAGATGGGCGGCGCTGCGGCAAGGTCTGACGTTGGTCCTCGGAGGGGACTTGTCACTCCCGAGCATCATCACCACGATGCTCAGCGACGACGAGTCCTGGAAGGCGACGGTCTCCTTCTGCGAGACAGTAATGTCGCAGAAGGAGGCCGACGAGCGGGTGAGAGAGGAGGCCGCCGAAGTGGCCTCCATCCGCGGGATGGAATGGGGTGCGTAGGAGGCGCTACTTAATGCGCCTCCAGTAACGCTCCTGTGCCCGTGTCGGGCCGGGATGGGAACCCGGTCCTGCTAGACACGGCGTCGTCGGGACTGTTCAGAGTTGAGCCGGACAGTCTCCATGGAGGAGAAGTCTGGCCTTTTCGCCGAGGCCAGCCTTTTTTTTTTTTTTTTTTTTTATCGCTGGGAAATGCATCTACGCATCCCGCCGCGGAGAGGCGGCGGGTATGTGGGACTCGCTGGCACGCAGAACGTGCCAGAATACCGCACTAAAACGCCGAGGCCAGCCTGTCGCTGGAGGGATCCTGTTGCCTGCAGATCCGGGACCCTCCAATTAAAGCGGCTGAGAGCTCCCGCAGGGGTTTAATACGGTATTGCACTCCCAAAGTGCCGAGTCCGAAATAGGTCTAGGACTGCCGACCCGGGCATCCTGGATATCATTCGTAAATGGATTCCCCTGCTACAAAAAAAAAGTCCTGAATTAAAGGTTATTATTATAAAACAATAAACATTACAAATAATAGCTCTAGAATATAATCAAATAAGTCTTTTACGGCGAGTTGCACGAAACCGTCGCTAACTTTCCGTTAGTTAAGTTGCAATTAATCTTAAAATTAGTTGATCTTATGATTAATTTAAAGCTGTTGAAATTAATCATCCGTTAGATAGGTCTTTAATTAAACTAAATTTTTTTGTTAACTTAATCAGATGTAGGTTTCGTGCAACAGAAAATCACGATTCTTGTGATTAAATTAGTTTAATAAACACTTAAATTTAAAATTTGTTTCGTGCAACTCGGCGTTAGTTATCAAATCAGTTATCAGTCATTTGTAATACACTGTTAATTTTCAAATAAAATAATGCCGTATTAGGGAGTTTGTTTTAACTCTACTCCAACGCCTTTTACATTTGGGAAGTAGAAATACAGTAACAAATGCCAAAAATTACTTAATAATATAAAAAATTTAAACCAATTTTATATTGATATATATCAGTGATTCCCAAAGTGGTCTATATCGACCCCTAGGGGTCTATGACAACCTGCAAGGGGTCTACGTCAGCGAAAAAAAAAATTGGGGGTCCATGAAATGAAAATGGGGGTCTACGATAGTGGATCTCAACACATACACTGATAGTACCTATTTACTTACATCATACTATCTTATAATATCAAAACATATACATTATTTATAAAAGTACCTATGAAGTAAATTCTTTCCATCGTCATACCTAGTGGAAAGGGGGTTCAGCGCCGTTACCAATCTCCTAACGAAAAAAAGAAACAGACTGGACATCATTAGCCGAGGAGATTTAAGATTAACCCTTACAAAATTGACGCCAAATGTTGATAATTTATTATTAAAGCATCAGGTTCATCCTTCTCACTAAAAATATTGACTTATTGCTTATGTTATTTTATTTATAGTATATTTTATGTTTATTTAATGTTACGTATATTTTACATAACAGATACAAAATTTTATTTTGAGTAGTTTTAATTTAAATTCAATTAATAAATGTATAAATAAACATGTGTTTTTACTTTAAATTTTTAACACTAAACTCCACTACAGTTAGAAATTTACAGGAAATCAATATCAGGTAAGTAGGGGGTCTACCCAACACGGAAAAACATGGCAAGGGGTCTACGACACAAAAAAGTTTGGGGAACTCTGATATATATCATAAAAAGTCATTTGATATATATCACGATATATATCATGATATATATCCATTGATATATATCCTCGAACCCTGCTTTGATTTAATAAAAAAAAACCCTTAGTCAATCAATTTTGTATGGAGACCTATATATATAGATTCTGTAGAAACAAACGTTAGCGCGATTTAGCGGCTTGAAAAATTGTTAAACACATAGCGTAAATGATTTAAATGAAATATATAGTATATTTTCTAACACTTATTGTAATTCAAATAGTAAATTTTGGTTACTAATTTTATTGATTATCATAGTAAAATTAAATTCTGAATATAGATAGAAAATTTACGAAATTTGAGATTGAATTTTTACTACACAAAACCATAAAATTACTATAAGTATCTGATGTCGTCTGGGTCGAATTGGGGTGTACATCCAAAACACTTGAGGCGGATATACATTTCAATTATTAGAAGTCGGATTGATTATTCAAGTTTCCTCTATGATACTAGTGTGAAAAATCATTTATATAAGCTGGAAAAGATACAAAACCAGGCAATGAGGGTAATCGGTGGCTTTATAAAATCAACTCCTATTCACGTTATGGAGAGTGAATTGAGTCTGCAGCCGCTACATCTCAGACGGAGATTTTTGGCATCTAAATTTTGGCTACGTACTCACTCCGTTGAAGGAAACTTGAATATATCAATCTTAAATGAATTGTCAGTCCTGTCCCAGGAACATCCTTATTGGTCCAGGAAAAGGAAACCTCTGTTAACCTCTATTCAACACACCTTGCAGGATATTCCCATTCATACTAGTCATCTATTAGAAATGTTCTCATTAAGTACGTGGGTCACTGCAATTGAAGTTCGAGATGTAATTCGAGGGGATGTGACAAATGTTGATAAAGCCGAAAGTAGTTTCGATCATAGATACTTAAGAGAAATATGTTCTGCATTTATAAGAGATCAATATTCAGATTGTCACCAAATATATACAGACGCTTCAAAGGAAAATAATGGAATAGTAGTAGCTTTCTTTGACGCTCTTTGTAATTTCTCTGTCAAGATAAAAATTTGTGGTAATATTTGCATTATGTACGCGGAACTTATTGCTATACATGAAGCCTTATGCTACGCTATAGCAAAAGGATATGACAGATTTGTTATTTTGACGGACTCAAAGAGTGCGCTCCTTCATGTGGCTCGTTGCACCTCGACTGTTCGAGGAGTACCGATAGCCTACAAAATACTGGACTGTCTGCAACAGGTGCAGGTGAAGGGGGGGGGGGGTCGATCAGGTTACAGTGGATCCCTTCGCATATTGGGTTGGATGGTAATGAGGTTGCGGATACACTAGCTAAGCAAGCGATAGTGGATGGTGATGTGCAGACCTATCTCCCTTTTTTCTTGGATTTGTTGCCGACAGTTAAAAAGGAGTGTTATAATATATGGAAGGTTCATTTTGATGAAGAATCACTTAATGTGTATAATAATATATGGTATAAGACAATACAAAGTCATCCTCTACGAGTGCCTTGGTTTGATAATTGTAGATTGAGTAGGAACGAAATTGTTGTTGCTTTGAGACTGCATTCGGGATACATTCCGTAGAATAAGTTTGCATTCTTAATGGGAAAAGTACCCTCCCCAAATTGTACTGAGTGTGGTATAGTTGAGGATGTTTACCACATTATGATGGAATGTGTCCGGAACGAGGCTCAAAGAAATTTGATGTATGCAAATTATATTTCTTGGAACATTGGCTCGGTAAATAGTGTGCTTGCATACCCATTGTCCGATGAAGCACGTATACTGTTTAAAATAGTTTTGTTTGGTATTAAGGTTAGACAATAAGTTTTTTGTTTTATTACCATACTTAGTTAAGCTGTGTTAGTATTAATAGTTTTGTATTGATGAAGGCGACATGGTCGCATTTTGTGTACCAAGCTTTCAAAAAATAAAAGATTAAAAAAAAAGTATCTGATAAATACAAAAACATTGTGAAATTGCAACCTGTTTAGTACTTTGGCTATAACAAGATGTAATAGTAAAACAAATGCAAATTGAAATAGCAATACAATACAAGGTTTTGTAATTTAAGTATGCATTTGCTTACAAAACATGTAGTAAATTTACAAAAAAAATGTATGTGTAAGTACATGAACTTAGCCCACGACTTTTCAAACATTGTTTTGAGCGAAATCTCACAGAATCTCACGTGGCAGGGTGGTTTCAACAAACATAAAGTAATTTTTTTTCTGTCACTAAAAATGTGAAATAAATGGAAGAAAAAAAAACATTTTTTTGTAGATGGAAACATCGGCGCGGGCGACGTGATGACCTTTTTTTTTCGTTTGCACTTTATAAAAATCGATAATATAAAATCTCATGTGAGATTAGGGTAGGGGGGAGCGGGTCGAGCAAAATCTCACGAAATCTCACCAAGGTGAGGAGGGAGAGGGGATCAAAAAAATCACCAAAATTGTCTCACATAATTTATGGACGACCCCTAAGTTGTAAATAAATTGTTAAAAGCGCATTGTTACTTATAATTAATCTGTGTAATTTAAGTAAAAACATATTTGAATTAATGAGTGTAAATAAATGTTAATTTATCGAAGAAATTGGAATTAATTGAATTAACTCCTTTGTACTGTACAAAATAATGATAATTCAGTGATAATAATTCAATTCAATTCATAAAAGTATGCAATTTTTTATCAATATTTTCTTATGACGTTATCACGTAAAATTATCGCCCGTAAACCAACTTTACAGACAACTAACTACTCGTAATATTTTTTAAAACAATTATTTGTTTGTAATAGACATTACTCGAAAATTACATAATTTATTACCATACTGTAAAAATATTGACATAAAAACTCACAAAGCCCAAAACATCATGCGACGTCTCATAGCAGCATAACAGTTGTAGTATAAATATTAACACGGGTGAAACCGCAAGATAAATCTAGTGTACAAAATAATTTAGAAACTTGTAGCTTTAAAATAAGTAATTACGTTGCAAGTAGTCATGTATGTGCGCTGGTAGTCGCATAATGTTCGTAATTATTATCGGTGATATATTGCTTTGTTATTTGTCTCGCAATTAATAATTGCAATGTTTTATAAGACGCAATAGAACAGGATTGGGCGGTGGCTCTGAGCAAGGTGGTCGTGACGCAACTGTGACGACATGTGACGCCATTTGCACTGCGTTGTCAGCCGAGTAAACAAATTACTGTTTGTAAACACCGTGCCCTGTCACGACGTAAACACTGCCACGCTGCCTAGGTGTAATGGTTAATGTATCACATGCAAAGCCTGAATGAACCTATAAAATAATCAAATGCATTATAAAATGAATATTATCAACAAGTATTGAGTGACTGCGACATTCTAATCGGTTTTCATTTTTTTCTATAAGATCGCGGTTCTAGAATCATTGAAGACTTGGTATGATTTTGGTTAATTATAACTCATTGTTGAATCATACATACCTTTTTATATCTAAATTATCACCTCCGCCCAAAATCATTTGGTTTATACTGGGCGTTACCTTTGACGTTGCTGATGAACATCTTAAAAGCATAGCTTTATATAGATCAGTAAATAAATAAATATTTGTTTAACATACACAGACGTTCGTCTCTTCCTAAAGTAGTTAGGTATAATGACACATGAGTAAATAAAGATAATGATGCCTGTGTTTTAGGTAACAGCCGACTGATGACTGACAGCTTTTTTTAAATATAGTATGCTTTTTTTAAGTATAGTATATTGTTAGACAGAACATCACAAACATGTCAGCATTGACAAAACACCACGCGTTCTATTACAAACCTACATCACAAACTAACAAACAAAAAAAAACACATTAAAGTTAAAGCGCTATTACACAGGCATTAAAAAAGCTTATGATAGGTATCGAAAACTGCACGATTGACTTTTGAAAAATTTATTGGTTGGTTAACGTAATAATAATGTAACAAATGAAAATTTCAAAAGTTTACTTTTGAAATTTTCATTTGATGTTTAACGTAATAATAAGATAAAGTAATTATAATTAAAACAAATTTTGTAATTTTGATCTCAAACTCGATGCGAGATTTTATTACATAGGCTACGGAATGAATGATATCATTTTGAATTTTATTCGATAAATAACTAGGCCCCGGTTTGCCGCTATCTTGTTGTTGCATATGTTTTTCTAAAACAAGGTCGTAAAAATATGCAACACCAACAATACAATTTATTGGAATGGGAGCAACCTACAATCCAATGAGTCTTGTATACTGATCTATTAAACTTTTGTGAGACTTACTTGTTTGCGAAATACACAAATCCGGTGTATCTGGAGGCACGGCAGTGCCTCCGCCAAGTCGAGCAAAAAAAAAAGTGGCACGGCCGTACTATCTTTTCTCGAAGCAACTCAGGCCATTTTCGACCCCCTATAACTTCGTTGTGGATAAAACTAGAAGTCTGAATTTTCAATACCCAAGCAGGCATTGTATAAACACGGTATATTTCAAATTTCATTCAATTTGAACCAGTAGTTTAAGAATTAGAATTAGTCAAAGTTTCGAATTTTGTCACTCACTGACTGACCGATCATCAAAACTCTAAGGCACTTCTAGCAGACATAAAAGCTTCAAATTTAGAATACCATTAGTGTTTAGTATATAAACCAAGGAAAAATTCAAATATTTTGCGATTTCGGTCCAGTTTTCTAGATACACCAACTGCATAAATAACTTTGTAATCCCATATAAATATATAGGATTACAAAGTTACATTTGCAGTGAATGAATCAATGTACCCGTACAAGTATAACATAGTGGAATAATAGATGTAGATAGGTACCTAGATATAATTATCTTCAAAGGTAACCTGTAAAATGGTCAACGGAATGAAAAAGCAAGAATGGGGACATGTCTTATGTAGCTGTACCAAAATCACGCAAAGTATTAAAGAACTAGTGTTCTATAAATCATAACCGCGACTGGCTGAGGTGATTTGCCCGCTCCACGGCTTCCACGCTTCCCGTACGTAAGGTATTTTATTTTATTCAGTTGGCAGCTATATTAAACCTATCCCTCTAATCGGTTTCTACACTGCATTGTAGCAAAACGCTCAATCGCTTGGCGGCACGTCTTTGCCGATAGGGTGGTAACTAGCCACTACCAAAGACTCCCACCAAAGCAGATCAGAGAAAGAAAATTTACTCTGCCGGGGATTGAACCCGGGATCTCCCATTTAATATACAACACCGCGCACCATTTCGCCAGCGTGATCATCATTTTTGAGTTCATATAATTATGTCATTATTAGAATGCACCTGATTGATTAAGTGAGTCATAACAGCAATAACTGTTAATTAATGTATATTAACATTAAATAAATAAAAATAAATATAGAAAATAAGGACTCAAAAGGAGATGATGACTTCGAGAGATGTCGACTAGAGATGGAGACTTCTTGATGAGAGTAAATTTTTATACGATGCGCGTGTACTCTGTGACAAAAAACCGGCAACATAAAGCTAAGTAGTAGACGCCGCGCAATTGCGCTAACTTACTTCATTGCGCTGGATGTGTCAACTCACTTTTTACAAGCTTTTATTTTGTTTCACCTGTTTCGATATTTGTCATCAAATCTTGCAAATTAAATTTGATCCAAAATAATAGTAAATCATGTGACAATGCAATATTATAATTACATGGTGCTTATTTGATGGAGGAGCTAGAAGGTAGCCAAAGGAAGGATTTTGGGCCCATTTGAGTCCTCTAGACGAGTAAGTTTGTCTTTCAATGGTAACCAGGGTCTGGTGATGAAGTTGGAATGTGGTCATAGGAACTCAGTAATGAAACGACGCAACCCCATCGAGTTTTGGCTCGTTTGGTTCGTCTTAACGAATACTTTGTTTTGAAATGGTTACCAGGGTCTGATCTGATAATAGAGCTGGAAGGTGGCTATAGGAACTTCGCAATGAAACGACACAAACTCATCGAGTTCGGGCTCGTTTGGATCGTCTTGATGAGTAGTTTGTCTTTCAATGGTAACCAGGGTCTGGTGATGGAGCTGGAATGTGGTAATAGGAACACCCTAATGAAAACTACGCAACCCCATCTAGTTTCAGCTCGTTTTATTCGCCTTGACGAGTACTTTGTTTTTAGATGGTTACCAGGGTTTGATCGGATGATGGAGCTGTAAGGTGGCCATAGGAACTTCGCAATGAAACTAAACAACCTCATCGAGTTCGGGCTCGTTTCAATCCTCTTGACCAGTAGTTTATCTTTCAATGGTAACCAGGGTCTGATGATGTAGCTAAAAAGTGGTCAAAGGAAGTCAGTAATGAAACGATGCAACCCCATCGAGTTTCAGCTCGTTTAATTCGGCTTGACAAGTATTTTTTTTCAAGACGGTTACCAGGGTCTGATCTGATGATGGAGCTGAGAGGTGGCAATAGGAACTTTGCAATAAAACGACACAACCTCATCGAGTTCGGGCTCGTTTGAATCGTCTTGACGAGTAATTTATCTTCCAATGCTAACCAGGGTCTGATGATGGAGCTGGAAGGTGGTCATAGGAACTCTATAATGAAACGACGCAACCACAACGAATTTAGGCTCGTTGATTCGTCTTGATGAGTACTTACTTTTTAGATGGCTACCGGGGTCTGATCTGTTGATGGAGCTAGAAGGCAGGCAAAGGTACTTCGCAATGAAACGACAAAACATCATCGAGTTCGGGCTCGTTTGGATCATCTTGACGAGTAGTTTGTCTTTCATGGTAACCAGGGTCTGGTGATGGAGCTGAAAGGTGCTCATAGGAACTCTGTAATGAAACGACGCAACCCCATCGAGTTCGGGCTCGATTGAATTGTCTTGACGAGTAGTTTGTCTTTCAAAGTTAACCAGGGTCTGATGATGGAGCTGGAAGGTGATCATAGGAACTCTGTAATAAAACGTCGCAACCCCATCGAATTTTGGCTCGTTTGATTTGTCTTGATGTGTACTTTGTTTTTAGATAGTTACCAGGGTCTAATCTGATAATGGAGTTGGAACGCCGTCATAAGAACTTCGCAATGAAACCACACAGCCTCATCAAGTTCGGGCTCGTTTGAGTCCTCTAGACGAGTAGTTTGTCTTTCAATGGTAACCAGGGTTTGATGATGTAGCTAGAAGGTGGTCATAGGAACTCTGTAATAAAACGACGCACCCCAATCGAGTTTCGGCTCCTTTGATTCGTCTTGACGAGTACTTTGTTTTAGTGGGTTTTCAGGGTCTGTTTACAGATGGCGCGCACCAACCATTAACTCGGCGCATCGTCTTATTATAAGTATAACTTTTTACGTACGTACATAAGTATACATTCACTTTTTTAAATATTTTTTAAAAGTTTATTTTTATGGAAGTTTAGGTGTACAAAATCGACAGCAATCTGACAACACTGTTTCCGGCTAAACATACTTCATTCATCTCTCTTGTCAAGTATTTCAAGTTGTCAACTTGAGATCACAATATGTATGACATGACAATCAAATTATATATCTGTATCATATCGGAAAAGAAAAAGAGGAAGAATATCTACAAAAATAAGAAAAGCTCATTAGACCTAGCGAAGGCTTTAAGAAAATACGTTGTTGATATTAAAGAAGTAGAAGACACCGGAAAGGAAAATAAGTAGGACTGTCTACAAAAAGAAATGAGATGCCATCAAAAACATAACTTGTAAAAAGAAACCAAGTCTCGCAACTCACTTCTTCTTCCGTAAAAAGTTGTGAGATCAATGTAATACCAAGTCGGCTAATTTATTCAAACCCTACTTAAGGGTTCTTCTGTTTTAAGTTATTACGTTAGTAGCTAACCTAACAACATAGTATAGTGATCATATCAATATTAAAAATCTTTGATGTTTTAAATAAATAGATTGACTTGGCAATCGCACTAAACAATCTAATTTAATATAATATTTATTAATTTTTACAGCGGTGTTTGAAATTACCGCGTAGTGTGTTGTAGACGCATGACTGGGCTATAAGGGGGTTAGGATGATTGCACGCTTTCTCGAAGTAGTTAGCGGCTAACGTTTTGATATGTTTGGCGATCGAATCGATTTTGAAATCCTTATGGAGATCTATATTACGAATGTACCACGGGGAAGCCGTGGCCGTCCGTAAGAATCTATTTTGTATGACCTGGAGTCTCTGAAGGAGCCCGGGCTCGCACCGCACCGCAACCGTATGTTAGTATAGATCTAACACAGGTTTTGTATAGTGTCGTCTTATTTCTAAGAGACATTTTACTTTTACCGTTGATCATGAAATAGAGTCGGCTCAGCACGAAGGCGGCCTTGTTACGGACCCGTTTAACGTGTTTATTAAACCTGAGTCGTTTATCGAGAGTGATACCTAGGTAGGTGACTTGATCGGACCATTTGATGGGAGTACCGTAGAGAGTAATCTTATCCGGTCGGCCTGGGTAGTTCACTACCTTAACGAAAAACACAGCGGCGCTCTTATCCGGGTTTACTTCGATTCGCCACGTCCGAAACCAGTCGCCTAGTGCGTCTGTAACGGATTGTAGTCGACTCGTGATTAAATCCGGACGATAGGAGGTTGTGAATAATGCAGTGTCATCTGCGTATAGGGCTAGTTTGACCGATTGTCGCTCGGCGAATTCTATTGAAATGTCGTTAGTGTACAGTGAGTACAATAACGGAGAGAGGCATGAGCCCTGAGGGACTCCGGCACGGAGGGTGCGGGGGGAGGATAGAGTACCTTCGACTTTGTATCTGAAGGTGCGGTTTGACAGATAGTCTCGTATCAAGAGTACTAGTCTGTCTGGCAGTCCGAGTTTGTGTAGCTTAAAAATCAGGCCGTTATGCCAGACCTTATCGAAGGCCTTAGCGACATCGAAGAAAAGGGCTCCTGTGGCGTGGGCCTTAGAATTTGAAAATCCTGCCAGTATGTGCTCCGTTATGCGGTGCACTTGATGAACACAAGAGTGTCCGGCTCGAAAGCCGAACTGCTCGTTTATGAGGATAGAGTTGGCTTCTACGATAGCTCTGAGGCGGGCGAGTATGATTCTCTCGTAAATTTTACCGAGAGCGTTGAGAAGGCTGATCGGTCTGTACCTGGTAGTGAGGTTGCCGGGTTTACCGGTCTTTCGGATGCCTATGACTGTCGCCTCTTTCCACTGACCGGGGAAGGAGCAGCCGGCGAGTAGGGCGTTGAAGATCATTACTAGCAGTAATACTAGTTGATGAGGTAGACGTTTTATAGCCTTATTTGAAATGTGATCGGGGCCGGGGGCCTTTTTTGCATGTAGGGATTTTATAATCGATTCGACCTCCTCGACCGTGGTCGGTGAGAGGGGTTCGCCGGTCGGCGGAGAGGCCGCCAACCGGTTGACCTCCGAGTCGACCTTGAGGAGGTGCTCAGGGTCCACGGGCTGTGAGCTAGGGGAGCATTGACTCTCCAAGCTGTCGGCAAGGCACTCGGCCTTATTGAGATCGTCTAGCGCGGGTGGTATATCTATCGGTCTCACTAGTGGAGGTATCGAGTCTGTGGCGCCTCTCCGGAGGGCCCTCGCCAGCGTCCAGTACGCGACGTGCGATGGCGCAAGCTCTCCGAAGCGTTTGCTGTCTCTGTCCTCCCTGAGTTCGGCAAAGCGTGCTTTAACCTCCCTCAGTAGAGCCCAGCGCAGCCTGCGGTTAGCGTCAGTCGGGTATCTGTCATGGGCTCTAATCGCGGCGTTTTTACGTCTGATGAGTGCTTTGAGGTCGTCCGGTAGGTCCAGTCGCTCGTGAGGGCGGATTGGAACCTCTCGGGAGCACTCGTTTATAAGTGATTTAATGTGACTAGTGAGACCGTTCGCGGCCGTCTCGGCGGCCTCGACGGTGTCGATTCTGTCAGGTATATTGCTCAGTGTGGGAGCGTCGACCGCTTGTAGGAGCTCACCGAGTCTCCCCCAGTCGGTGACGACTTTAGTAGGGAGAACAAGCTGGGGGTCCGGTCCTAATTGAATTAAAACGGGCCTATGGTCGGAGTCAAGATCTGGTAGCGTCTCGATAGAACGTAACACGAGTGTTACGCCTTTCAAAATCGCTATGTCGAGCACGTCAGCTCTGTCATTCGTTCTGTTAGGAAATCGAGTAGGGGTCGCGGGAGCAATGACATCAAATCCTAGAGAGGGAAGTGAGGTCATCATATCCAATCGAACACCGTGTCCATTGGAGACCCGTGCCGGACGGCCCAGAGGGAGCTGACGACTGAATGTTATGATTGTGGCGTGGCGATGGACTCTGCCCAGCACGCACGCACTCGGAGGGGACTTGTCGCTCCCGAGCGTCATCACCGCGATGCTCGGTGACGACGAGTCCTGGAAGGCGATGGTTCTGCGAGACAGTAATGTCCCAGAAGGAGGCCGACGAGCGGGTGAGAGAGGAAGCCACCGACGTGGCCTCCATCCGCGGGCGACGAATAGGGGTGCGTAGGAGGCGCTACTTAATGCGCCTCCAATAACGCCCCTGTGTCCGTGTTGGGCCGTGATGGGAACCCGGTCCTACTAGACACGGCGTCTTTGGGACTGTTCAGAGTTTATAGCCCGTCGTGGTAAACCACGCACGATTTTATCCGATAATGGAACTAATTTTGTAGGCGCCTGTAATGAACTAAATACTTTTTTGCAGACGTCTAATCTTGACTAGTGTGTTGCACAGGAAGGCATCGAGTTTAGTTTCACGCCACCTTATTCTCCCCATTTCAATGGCTTTGCAGAGGCCGCCGTGCGGTCTATCAAGCATCATTTAATGCGACTGCTGCACCAGCACCACTTCACGTACGAAGAGCTGTATACGTGTCTTACACAAATTGAATCAATTTTAAACTCCCGACCTCTAACTCCTCTGTCCTCCGATCCTCTTGACTTCTCTGCCTTAACACCTGCCCACTTTTTGATTGGACGACCACTAACATCTGTACCTTATCCACAGATAACAGAAATCAGTATCGGCCGACTAGGACGCTTCCAAAGGGTGGAGCAGCTTAAACAACATTTTTGGAACAGGTACCATACGGAGTACGTACATCTACTGCAACAGAAGACCAAGTGGTCTACATCTTCCAGTGACATTAAAGTAGGATCTCTTGTACTCATCAAAGAAAAGGCCCTGCCTCCTCTATTGTGGTGTCTTGGACGTATTGTGCAGGCGTATCCAGGAGGTGACGGAGCGACGAGAGTGGCGGATATCAAGACAAAGAAGGGCACGATGCGGCGCGTCTTCAACAACATTTGCCCACTACCTCTTTGAAGTTTACCCTTCAACCCTTCAAGCTTGTTCGAGCGATATTGCCCGCGCGCTGCGACGGGGATACAGCGGGTAGCAGGCGGGGGCCGTAGCACGGCCTATAGCTCCGCGCAGGACGAGACTTGCATCGGGACACCACCGGCGACGCACGTTTCCTATCTTATACCTAATATTATTTTTGTACTAGTCTTATTTATTTCTCTTTTAGTCATAGGACCCTAACAAATAGAATAGAATAGAATAGAATTTTATTGAGAGATATTTATACACTGTTACACATAAAAATTAAATAATTTAATACACAATAAAAGAAATACTTAAAAAAAAGTAAAAAATATATTTATTTGGGACATCACAAACATTGCAGACAACGAGTAAAATATTTATACAAAAAAAAAAAGAAAAAAATATACGTAGTTCAATTTTAAAAAAAAGAAGTATTTGTGTATACAATTAAAGCAACAAACATACAAAATTACAAATACATTTAATACATACAATAACATTTAAAATTACAAATACTTAAATTTAGTTACAAAAAAAAAATTGACAAAATATATACTATAAATATGCGCCTGAATATGATATTATAAAAAAATTTACCGAGTGCCCTGCCGTACCTGCTAAAGTTCTGGTCGTAGACATCCATATTGCAATCTAGGTAATAAAATTTTGTAAGTAATACCAGCCCTCCTATATACTTACGTACAACATACTTCCATAAACATTATTTTTTAGAACTGAAGAAAATATTGATATTTTGTTGATACATATTTTGTTACCTGGTTTATGATCAACGGTCGTAAGTTTACAGATGATTTTATTACAAAATAAATGTTTAGTGGATATTACATAAATTATTTTCAAAAGATTTTTATTATTATTATATTGTCTAATGTCACTTTTAATTTTTGTTTGTTTTTTATAGTTTTATTATTAAAAGTCATTTTTCATAAAAAGAAACTTTACATTTAGATTGTGTATGTAATGGGTTCGCATTAGGAGCAAAAAATGAAAAAGTTTTATAGATATTACACAGAGGGCTCGGAACCTAAAATTCCTTATTTAGCGAAGAGATGGCGTTAGTTAAAAAGGTTCGTTGAACCTGTGCGTTCGGGCAGCGAGGGGCAGGTAAGGTGTTGGGAGGAGATGCGGAACTCAAACGCTCAAGGTCATTCGCTCATCTAAGCCCCTTAATGATAAGTTAACGCAATGCAAGGGAATATATTATTATATCAAGCAGATTTTGGGAAGCTTTTCAAAAGCATCAGTTTCATGAATTTTATTTATGGTTTCAATTTCATCGTTTTAAATTAAAACTTCATTAACATTAATTTGATTAAAGTTTATTTCAAATAAAATAATTGCTTATAATAATAATAATGCTTAAATTACCAGCAGCACTTATCACCTGTTGCAAAAAGCAGTAGTAATGAATACATGTAGATTGGTAAGAAAATTTCTTCAATGTGAACCCAATCACTGTTGCCAACCACAAACATAAATTATTATATATTATATTGGTTCGATTTTAGTAAAAATAAACAATCAGGTTTTAATTACCCCGTTGACGTACGTTTGGCCAAAGCCAAAGCCCATGCCATCAACTTCCTGGCTTTCTGAGATTAAATAAGAAACATTAATAATAAGTATTAATTATGTATATCTATGTATATATATTATCGAACGGGTGGTGTGAAGCAGTTAGATAATAATAATATACTTTATTGGACAATAATGATAATTCAGTGATAATAATTCAATTCAATTCATAAAAGTATGTAATTTTTCATCAATGTTTTCTCATGAATTTATACCATGTAAAATAAAATTATCGTCCGTAAACCGACTTTACAGACAACCAATTTTTTATTATCTTTTGTTGTTAATTTTCTATTGATGTTTAATTTCCTATATACTACCTACATACCCTTATAATAATAATATATTCTTTAAATATTTATTATTATAAGGGTATGTAGTAATATTAAAAATTTTTGACAAATCTGGACATACATGTCTCTCCCAGGTTACGTTTAATTAGGTTGTAAAAAAAAAAAAACAATAAAACACTTATTTTTTTCTTTTACAAGAATAAAAACTTTAAATACCTAATTCTTACATAAACTGTTCATATTATAGACCTGGGCCTGCGGCATCGCAGGCGCGTTAATTGGCTTCCGTCATTGTATTTAAAATAACTCAATAGAATAAACACATTTTAATAGAATAAAGACTAAATATTAATTATCGATATGCTTTATCATTACTCATTCCTAACAAACTTAAATACTACTTGAGCATAATATATTATAAAAATGCAATTAAGTATTACTTATGATTTATGCTTATGCTCATTAAGTTATTACGAACTTAAGACAGAAGGACCTTTAAGTAGGAACTGAATAAATTAACCGACTTGGTATTAATTACAAGGATCCTACAACTTTTTACGGTAGAATAACTGAATTACGAGACTTGTTTTTTTTACAAGTTATGTTTTTGATGGCATCTCATTTCTTTTTGTAGATAGTCCTACTTTTTTTCTTTCCGGTACCTACCTTCTACTTCTTGATTACCATCAACGGATTTTCTTAAAGCCCACTGTTTTATGAGCTCTTGTTTTTGTAGGTAGTCTTCCTCTTTTTTTTCCATTACTACTTCTTGAGCTTCAGCTACAGTTTTTCTCAAAGTCTCTGTCTCTATGGGTTTTTCTCGGAGGCTTTGATATTACAATTTTTAACTCTGCACGGTAAATGCTTCTTAGTCTATTGTATTCACAAATTGAGGATTCCTGCGCTTTAATACATCCAAAGTAAAAGTTCCAAAGATGTAAGCCGCCCAGACTCTCGAAAGTACTACCTAACCGATATCCATCAGCGCATCATTTAGACTTAAGCCCTGACTTTTGTGTATAGTTATAGCATAGGCTATACATATGGGAAACTGTTCGCGATGAACATAAACTCTATTAATAATTTCAAATTTAGTTTTGACCGGAGCTTTTTTTTAAAGTAATAAATTCCTTAACACATTATTTTTCTATAGAATTAGATTTATAATAAATATTATTTAAATTTTTATACTCATAATGACTGCTGCAATTTACATAAGTTAAAAAAACCGTGGTTTGTGTGTATATCTGCGATATCGCAGTAAAACCCAAAGGTTGCCTGGAAGAAAATGGTCGCCTTTCTAGGTCGAACGGGAAGCGTGGAAACCCCGGCGCGGGCTAGCCACTTTGCGGGATTTTGGTACAACTTCATAAGACATGGCCCATTCGTGCTTTTTCATTCCGTTGAGCATTTTACAAGTTACCTTTGAACATAATTAGATCCAGGTACCTATCTACAATTCTACACCTATTATACCTGTATATTATACATATACAGGTACACTATATTTATATGGGATTACAAAGTTATTTATGCAGTTGGTGTATCTAGAAAACAGGACCCTAATTGCAAAATATTTTAGTTTTTCCATAATTTATATACTAAACTGTCTATACACTAAGCAGTCTTGTAGGCAGAAGTGCCTTAGGGTTTTGATTATCAGTCAGTCAGTCAATCAGTGAATGACAAAATTAAAAAACTTTGACAAGTTATAATTGAATGATGGTATAATTGAATGGTTCAAATTGAATGAAATTTGAAATATATCGTGTTTATACAATGCCTGTTTGTTTTTTGTTTTTCTAGTTTTATCCACAACGAAGTTATAGGGGTCGAAAATGGCCTAAACTGCTTCGAGAAAAGGATGGTATGACCGTGCCGCTTTGTAGTAGTAAGTGTAGTAATTATCGATCTTTATACTCGTAATTTTATAATTAGGATAATTATGATCATTCTCGACTAATCGAGGTCGAGGCCCAATAATTATAGTTCATATGTATTGACATTAAGACGATTAATAATTTGGTATTACACTGTCATGATCTTTTGAACTTGTCGATTTGTAATGGATTTATTATCTGTGTATATTATAGTAGATACTAGTTTCATAGATTTATATATTCTATTAAGTGAATGGAAAAATACCACGAGGTAGAACGTGTCAACGTTGGACTGACCGGCTCTACACTCTCGATACCACAGTCCACGATGCTCTTGCGTCGAAAACGCAAGCCCCTCATTTTCCGTCTGACGCAGGTTCTCACCGGGCACGGTTACTTTGGTGACTACCTGTGTCGGACGGCTCACAGAGAGCCGACGACTGAATGTCACGATTGTGGTACAGCGGTGGACTCTGCCCAGCACACCCTCGAGGTGTGCCTGAGATGGGCGGCGCTGCGTCAAGGTCTGACGTCGGTCCTCGGAGGGGACTTGTCGCTCACGAGCGTTATCACCGCGATGCTCAGCGACGACGAGTTCTGGTAGACGATGGTCTCCTTCTGCGAGACAATAATGTCCGAGAAGGAGGCCGACGAGCAGGTGAGAGAGGAGGCCGCCGACGTGGCCTCCATCTGCGGGCGACGAATGGGGGTGCGTAGGAGGCGCTACTTAATGCGCCTCCAGTAACGCCCCTGTACCCGTGTCGGGCCGGGATGGGAACCCAGTCCTGCTAGACACAGCGTCGTCGGGACTGTTCAGAGGTGAGCCGGAAAGTCCCCATGGAGGAGAAGTCTGTCCTTTTTGCCGAGACCAGCCTGTCGCTGGAGGGATCCTTTTGCCTGCAGATCCGGGACCCTCCAATAAAAGCGGCTGAAGGCACCCGCAGGGGTTTAGTGCGGTATTGCACTCCCAAAGTGCCGAGTCCGACATAGGTTTAGGACTGCCTACCCAAGTGTCCTGGATATCATCCGTAAATGGATTCCCCTGCGACACAAAAAAAAAAGTCCATGATGCTTTACACATGGCGGCAGATAGGAACGAGTGGCGTCGACTGATCCACAACAAACACTTGCTACGAGGAGGCGGTCACGACTCTCAGCATTGAGGAAACCGAAACGAGGAGGAGGATTAAGTCTAATTTATTCGATACAATAAATAAATAATATAATATAAACAAATAATAATGAACTTTCTATAAATAAATAAAAAACATTATAAAGCACGCTGACAATTTGGGTAAAAATGTAATAATTATAAGTGTGAGATTATGAATATTTTGATTTGTTATCTTCCACAAAGTTTTAATAATATCCGTTAATTACTCTATATAATTAACATCCACATATTATAGTGTTTAAAGATGGAAAGTAACGTTTAAATTTTCAATGTTATTTCGATGGTGGAAAGGCATGTTGTATTAACCATCATTTAAGGCGATATCGAGTTATATATACCGTTGGAATCGGGAGAATGAACTCTTTCGAATTGTCCTGGTTTCAGCTCGATCTGACGACTTTTATGGTCGTTAATACACCGGTGATCTTGGAGTTGTTCATATTTTTTTTGTGTTTTAACTCTATAGTACATTGTGGATTTTGTCATCAAAACAACTCTCAACTAAAAATTTTACCTTTATGCTACTTTGCCTTGCTTGACTTTAACTAAATTTAAATGTTAAAACAATTTAACAAATTATAGTATTATCATTTTTGTAATTGATACATTATACCCAACTTGACTTTTCTTTATCAGTAGAGTTAAAACATTTTACTCCGATTTTAAATGTTAGTCATTGTAAGTTAATACATTTTACTGTCCTTGAAAATGCTATTCTTTCCAAGATAATACATTTTACCTATCCAAAATAAGGTAACATTATGCGTTGAGTCGTTGTTCTGTTCTTTCTATAATCTATTTTAATACAATAAAACAAATTTACTTGTTTTTTTTTTTTAAATAAAATCTGCATTTAAACTGACTGTACGTTAGTTTTATTTTGGGCATTAAACTACTTTACGCTGGACTAAACTACTTTACTGGACGCTTACGCTAAGAGAGGAGAATAGGCTCCTGGTCACGGAAAGGAAAATTTACCGTAAGATTCTAGGACCTACTAAAAGACAAGATGGCAGCTGGCGAATGAAAACCAAGGCTGAAATTGCAGACCTGGTGTCTGAGCCAAACATCATTGGTGTTACCAAATCCCATCGGTTGCGGTGGCTCGGACATGTCGAACGCATGGGGGAGGATCGAGCAGTCAAGAGAGCTTATCTGGGACGTAAACCGGTGGGTCGCCCTAGATACCGCTGGAGGGACGTGGCTGTAGCAGACTTGCGTGAGATCAAAGCCAATAATTGGCGGGAAATCGCGCAAGATCGTGCGAAGTGGAGGAATCTTGTTTCGAAGGCCAAGACTCACTTCGGGTCACTGAGCCAGATGAGTTAGTTAGTTAGTTATTAAACTACTTTACTATTTTTTATCGCATACAAAAATTGGTGGTTAAACCGTACAAAATAAAGGAAATTGCGAATAAATCAGACGATTATACGTATTTAAGTAAGGACTGATGCGTAGGCGCTTCAGTCACCCCTCTCGTGAGTCGTGTCGGAGAGGACGGCTGCGCGCACTTCGTACCGTTGTCAAAAGTCGCGGTTCGACATTATTTTAAGTATTTTAGGTAAGTTATTGTTTAGTTACGTGTGGTTTATTGTTGAAGCACATGCTTTGATTTCATCTTTACCATTACAACACAAGATTTTAATCAGTGATACTGTTTTCTTTTATGAAGAACTATAGATTTAAGCATAATGAATCGACGCCGCAGCGAAACAATATTAAGAGCTGCATAAAAGAAGATTAAAAAGAAAATCGACTTTTCGACTAAGGTAAGTTTTAACACGTTTTGATTTATGTGCGAATTTATTTAGGTATATTGTTATATTATATCTTATAATATTATATTTTATCATAATATATTTGTAATAATTATTTCAAGCCATGCGCTGACCGGCAGAAAATAATAGTCCCGACCTCTTTCTTGCTGAGGTGTCGTAAAAGGCGACTAAGGCTATAGTGTTGCGAACAACTGTGCACCGATCGGGGTGGTGATATGGACAGCGGAACCCCAGGGGTCAGAGGCTGGTCGATTTTCCGGAGAAGAAGGTACTCTTTATGATGAACTCTTTCTTCCAGAAGCCGCCTCATAGGATATGGATCTGGATGAGCCCTGGCGGTTCCACAAGGAATGAAATAGACTTCATCATGACCACCAGACCATCAATGACGTCTCCGTGATCCATAGGGTGAAAACCGGAAGTGATTACCTATTGGTTAGGGGCAAATTGAATATCAGTGATAAGGGGCCGTTCATAAAATACGTTCGCATACAAGGGGAGGGGAGGGGTCTGGCTGAGTGTGACAAGATGTGACAAGCGGGGACGGGGGGTATACGGCAACGTGACGTTCGCATTGTCTATCGCAGCTCGGCGAGCTCGAGAGCTGTTATGCATAACAGGAGATAAAAACGATGGTACGGAAGATCCAGAATGGTTAGATGACGATGAAGTGGACGGTAGTTTTGAAGATGAAGAAGAAGATGGTGCAATACCGATTGTAGATATTTCGGACCATTTAGAAAATCCTTGGACTTCTGAATAATAGAAATATTATTTATTATTTATATGTTCGTTATGAAAGATATTTATTAATTTATTTAAATTATATTATAATAACTAAATAAATATTTTTAATTTTCAGAATTTGTGTACTATCATTTAGAATTTATCATACTCAGCAGGGGGGGGGAGTCTTAGTTTTTGTTACGAAATATTTCTAGGGGGGGGGTCACAAAAAGTGTGACACAGCGTGACAATGGGGGGAGGGGGTAAAAAAAGCTGATTTTAGTGTAACGTATTTTATGAACGGCCCCTAAACTGGAACGGTCTCGCCTGATGAAGTCTACTCTCCGACCATCTAACGCACATATCCAAATCCCCAAGAGCTCTCAGCTCGAATTATCAAATTGTTTCGACTGCCTTGACGATTGCGTTTCTGTGGACGATATAAACAACAGGTTGGTGAACACTGTCCATACAGTCGAGTGCCGATTTTACAGACCCGGCCCTGAAAGCGGCACCCGAAGCTCTCTGACCAAACTCATTTTGAGTTCATCATTCAAACTCATGGAAGAAAGACGCCTATTGAATCTGCAGTCCTCTGGTGACGCTGAAGCATATAGGCGGATCAACGGACGGATATGGAAATCTGAGACACGATATACGTGTCTTTAATACAAAACGGTTTAAAGATACAATAGAGCGGAATCGGGGCTCCAAAGTGTTCTCAAGGGATTCGTCTGTTGGTCAAAGACGGTTGTCGAGGCTGAAAATAGAGGATGGAGGTACAGCGTCGTCCAGGTATTACCGTCGTCTTGCTCGAGGGCGTAACGCCGGGAGCCTGGAACAAAAGCATTGTGGTTCTCTTCTTCAAAAAGGGCGATAACACCCTGTTGAAGAATTACAGACCCAGTTTGATGAGTTCCAGCCTCCCGAACAAGCCGGTTTCTGAAAAGGCTATAGTACCATAGATCACATACATACGCTGCGGCAGATTATATAAAAGACCGAGGAGTATAATCGGCCATTGTGCTTGGCGTTTGTGGACTATGAGAAAGCCTTCGATTCGATCGAAACTTGGGCGGTGCTGCAGTCTCTCCAGCGGTGCCACATTGACTACCGGTATATTAAAGTGTTGCAGTGCTTGTAGAATAACGCTAGTATGTCGGTTCGAGTACAGGAGCATAGTACGAAAGCGATTCCAATGCAGCGAGGTGTGAGGCAGGGAGATGTTATCTCTCCGAAACTTTTTTCCGCAGCATTGGAAGATGCTTTCAAGCTCCTGGAATGGAAAGGATTCGGCTTCAATATAAACGGCGAGTACATCACTTACCTTCGATTTGCCAACGATATCGTGTTCATGGGATTACACCTCAGCAAAATGCTCGGTGATCTATACATAAGCACGATGTGATACAGTGATGCTGTATTAACGTAACAATATAAATGCGGAAAAAGTCTAAGCTTACTCATGCTTGCGCATCGTTTGTTGTACCTATTATTATATTTAAAAAAATGAATAAATTTAAAATTGAACCTACTGAGTTGCTTGTACGTTCTTGTCGCAATATTTCGAACTAACTATTCTTTAAAATAAAAATGGTAACAAATGAGAAATTTTTGACGTCTTTCGTTAGGAATTTCTGTATAAATATGAATTAAATGTGGATACTGCATACCGACCGGTATAAGCGTAATATTAGCATAGATAAGCAATTATTCGCAATTTCTCGCCGTTATTTTTACTGGTTTTTACCACGTTTTACCACGTTTTCATCAGCAACAAAAAGCTATTTCTCAGTATTAAGTGTTTAGGACAAAACGAATATTTTTTCAAATGATATCTAATTGGTTAATTGTAATTTGGTTAAAAAAACAATAGTATTTTTATTTTATTATATACTGAATATGTGAATAATCGAAATAATAAGAAAATCGGGAAATAATAAGAAAATCGGAAAATAATAATTATAATATGGGATATATTATTACAATAATAAAATTATACTCCAATTTCCAATTAGGTTATTTTAAGGCAAATATAAATGTACGCAATTTAAAACGTATCTTTAAGACGAAATCTTTTTTATACATTTTTTCTTATTTACTGGAACTGGCTTTATATTTCAGACTAGCTTTTAGCCCGCGACTTCGCGTAGAAGTCGAAAATGGTTATAATAGGATTTTTATTTGTTTTTTTTTACGTTATTAATTTTGTTATAACATATAAATTATTATGTTAAAATATTTGAATAGTTATAAAATATAACAACCTTTATTAGAGAGTACGGATTTTAATAAACATTAAAATAAAAATAAAAATTGTTATATTTTATGAACACGAACCTCGGCCTTTTTTACAACGAAATCGAAATACTACACATTCCGTAATATTTCTTTATAAACAATAATTTTTGTTTTTCCTTCGGGGTGTTAGAATCACCGGGCTACTCTGGAACATGTCACATACAACTCGCTGTGAGACAATCAGCTTTCACTCAAGTATACTCCCGCTACAATAAGCGTTTGACCTTAAGCTTTGTTTATGGTAAATAAATACTCATATACACTCATACATTATATTATTATCCAGTTCCCGGAAATCACCATTTCCTATTTTAAGCAACAGGTCTGAGAACTGTCCGGCAGTAACATCTCCCCTTAGATGGACTCTCATATTTATGGTAAGACTCATTTTTGTCACTGCAGGCCACAAATGCTTCTGTACTGTACTGTATTGTATCATGCCTGTAAATAACCCACTGCTGAGCGAAGGCCATTTTTCCACATATAAGAAGGGTTGGAGCTTAATCCACCACGCTGCTCCACTGCTGGTTGGCGGATAATATCCTCTCATAAGTAACGATTATTATAAAGTATCCATGATAACAATCGGGACCGACGGCTTTACGTGCTCTCCGGGGCTCGGTGGGGAAACTCACAAAAACATACACCCAGACTTGAAACAAATATTGACACAAATACAAATATCTGCCCCGAGCAGAAATCGAACCCGCGACCACCGCACCACTACACCAGAACGGTCATCAATGCTTCGTTTGTTGTATCGTTGGTATAATTACACCACAAGTCAATACGATTTTGTCTCTTAGATTTGAATAATTGATTGATAGAAGATATGATTGATAGAAGGAATAATGAAGGATCGTGGGTTCGATTCCCGCCTCTAGTCTGGGTGTAATATTTATTTATTTCTATAAATATTATTTACATATAAATGTATATTTATAAAAAAAATGTATATCAGGCGGCTGTTACCTAAAACACGGGCATTAAGTTGCCTACCTTAGGAACAGACGATCGTGTGTGTATGTCAAACATATATTTATATTTAATAATAGTCCAATACAGCTTTTATCTCCTCCTTCTTAGTTTTAGTGTAAGATAAAGTTAAATGGGTACATGATTCATAATTTTTTCTGATATTGTTCCAACAGTAGTCCGTGGTGCCAATCTGTACTAATTAGGGGTTAATGTCGTATAATTCAAAAATAATTCCAAGTTCACTTTGGTGTCTTCTATGTCTGTATCATTGTGAACAACGATGCCTTGCTGATGAGTCATTTAGTTTAAAACCCTTGACTGAAAACAACACACTGAAGTAAAAAATATTATATAAAACACTATTTTACAATAAAGCGATCACACGGTACATTTAATAATTATAAAGTCTTGCCTGTTCCACCAGGAGCACACAAAAAAGATATCACCTACACCTGCGTCAATACTGGAAAATATTATATAATAGACGTATTGAGTTGTCAAACATGTGTCAAAATAAAATGTAATTTAAAAAAAACCCACTAATGTACCCCCTTTTAACCCCGTTAGGGGATGAATTTCAATAAAATACGAAACACGTCTTCAATCAATTCTGTTAAAGAATATTTATGCAAAATTTGAAGTAGATTGGACCAAGGAATCACGTTCTCCCATACAAACTTTGCCTCCCTTTTTCATCCCCTTAGAGGTAGAATTTCGTAAAATCCGTTCTTAGCTGACCTCTACTCGGCGAAAGGAATATTCTTACCAAATTTCAAGTCTCTAGGTCTTATTGTTCCAGAGATATCGTGATGAGTGACTATATCTATAGAAAGTCTCGTATATATATATATATATATATATATATATATATATATATATATATATATATATATATATATATATATATATATATATATAGATTATTTGGTACAAATAAATGTACCCGCTTCAAAACTTACCGTCATTATACTACGACATGCTTTATTAAAAGAGCTATGTAATTTTTTAAACCGGTTTAGCTAGTTTCAATGGAAGGAACTCTAGTGGAATTTTTTGACTTGACGCTTCTACGAGCACAGTAAATAAAATAAAGTACCGACGAGTTCGCCAAAAGATTCGGGTCAATTTTAAGCTTTTATAGTATATTAATAAAGCTAAGAAGTAAGTTGTAGCAAAATATACCTCTAAAGGTATAAATTCGTTCTTTTTATTTTTAAACGGTTAACTGATTTGAAAATCATATTTCTATATTAATAGTCCATTGATGTTTTTTTTTCTTATAATTTATTTAATTAAGACATTAATAGTTAATATTAATTAAATCATTTTATAATTTAAAATATGATTAACAACTAACAATTGAATATGATAAATAAATAAAAATATTTATTTGCATAAGTATGTTACAAACAGTTCTTAAGAATAGATCATAAACAATACGAACAATAATTGTCAAAATTACACATAACTGTACACTGTATTTTATACCCCTGTCGCCTAAAGTAGGAAAGTCCTGTATCTTACGCAGACAGTGATTCCTCCAATAGTTATACTATAGAACAGAATATAAATACGTGTGATGTTATTTTTATTCAATTTTCATAAACTGTAGCATGTTGCGATGTATGTATGTGTGTGTGAGTGTGTGTGAGTATGTGTGTGTGTGTGTGTGTGTGTGTGTGTGTGTGTGTGTGTGTGTGTGTGTGTGTGTGAGTATGTGTGTGTGTGAGTATGTGTGTGTGAGTATGTGTGTGTGTGTTTGTGTGTGTGTATGTGAGCGTGTGTATGTGAGCGTGTGTATGTGTATATGTGTGTGTAATCACACAGTTCTTCTGTCTCACTATAGTTTAGGGAAAGTAAGAAAATATATTTACCACATGTTAAACGATACAAAAGTACCCGATAGCTCTTACTTTTTATGACGCCGCCTAAATACAGTAATATTCTAAATCAGTAAATGTGCAATATTTTCATATTTCCGCCATCCGCCGATCACGAATACCCGAACCGCCGAATAGCGGTGATCGCTCCAGTCATTTCACTAAATCCAATACATTTTTTATTCATGAAACGATTGACGTTTGTATGTTAATTCGGAGTAGGCCCCGGCCCGATAGATGAAATATTGAATTATTGCTCGAAGTAGAGATGGATATAGAGGAGGTCTGGTTGATATTAATCCGGCCGCTACAGGCTGGCTGGCAGGAATTCAAATAAATCGACCCTGTGACAAACAAGACATATAAATCAATCTGAGCAAGGTGGCGTAACTTGCAGCCTATATTGCAGTCGCCCCTTCAAATATTTCTCCTGTATATCAAAAGTAAAACAAATTTGTATCGACAAATTTATGACTAAGGTTACTAAACTCGTTACAGTTTCCAGGTGGAACGATAATTTATTTGAATCTTTTGACGTATACTTTTTCTATTCCGTACTAAACGACTGTGGAAGTGCTAATTATGGTCCATTTCTGTTTAAAAATTATAAATAGGTAGGTACTATTATTTTAACGACCGTTCTGGTGTAGTAGTGCGGCGGTATTGCCGCGCGCCGACGGTTCCGGGTTCGATTCTCAAATATTTGTATTTGTAAAATATTTATTTCCGATCTGGGTTTATGGCCTTGTGGGTCTCCTCACCATGCCTCGAAGAGCACGTAAAGCCGTTGGTCCCGGTTGTTATCATAGACACCTGATAATGATCGTTACTCATGGTTGGGAAATTATCCGCCAACCCGCAGTGGAGCAGCGTGGTAGATTAAGCTCCAACCCTTCGTCTATATGGAGAAGAGGCCTTCGTTCAGCAGTGGGTTGTTTACAGGCTGACACAATACAGTATAGTACAGTTATTTTATGAAAAACAATTTATTTTATTAGAAATGAAGTTATATTAATTTATTTACTAATTTATTTATTTAAATTGAATGATTTTTAATGAAATTAAAAATTGGTTGTCTGTAAAGTCGGTTTACGGATGATAATTTTATGTGATAACGTCAGAAAACATTGATGAAAAATTGCATAACTTTATGAATTGAATGGAATTACTATCGCTGAATTATCATTATTTTGTATAATACAAAGAAGTTAATTGAAAATTACATTTTTTTTTTGGATTAATTAACATTTATTTGCACTTGGTAATTCCAATATTTTTTCTCTTCTACTCGGAAGCATCTACCAATGCTGATATTTAGCTGATAAAGATGTGTGGACTTAATGGCGCTGTATTTCATGCAAGATATTACTAATTTTGTACTAAAACACAGTTTATATATTATTTTCAAAAGAGCAACTGCGGAGTTTCTTGCCGATTCTTCTCTGCAGAATCTACATTCCGAATCGGTGGTAGCTTTACTTTTACAAAAAATAATAATAACCACTACAATATTAATTTTGTAAAATGACGATTCGAAGGTGCTCGTGGGGCCTAATTGAATAAAGTTGTTTTTGATTTTGATTTTGATTTTGAATGGAGTGAGAGAGATAGATGAATCACAAGCCGAACGCTTAGGCCGATCGTGCCTCTCTATCGCCTTTTCCGCGCTCTCGCTCGCGGAACGTGCCAATGAGCCATGCTTTTTCATGCGTGCAGCCGGCGTTCATCGATTAACAAAACGTTATCACGTCAAAAAAAACTAATTAATTTTAGACGTAAAAAATAAAATCTATCATCGTTTTTCTTAAAAATATAAACAATTGATAATAAAATAATATTTTATATTTATTTATAGAAAGGTAAAACTCATCGGGTTATCATAAGTGACATTTTCTTGAAACGATATAAAAGAAAAGATAAGGTATTTAGTGCCGAAGTTATGAAGTGCGTATGTTTTCGTTTGCTGTTCAAATAAATGAATAGGTAAGTATACCTACTTACATTGTCCTAAAAATTTATCTAAAGAAGTCTACATTTCACGTAAACAAATTGTATTGTTGTAATATACCAATATCATTGTTAGATAAACTATTAAAACTGCAAATGTACCTACATATTTAAAATCATTACCATGCGGAGAACTATATGATAAAACAAAAATTTTTATTTCATAACTTACGTTAGATACTCAGGAAACAATTGATTTTGATTATTTATTATTGTTTATAATATATTCGTCACAGGAATACAAGAAACCCAAACAAATATTTACTCTTTCAATTTATCTGTAATATTTAACCATATTTACAAAATTATTTAACCCATTTGCAGTTTAATTACAATAATTATATAATTAAAAAGTATTTTATAAAACGAAAATGGTTAGTCAGACCCTATGGTATATCTAGACTCAGAAATTCTTTACATAAAACTTTTTATAGTCGACAATTGTTAAGTTACAAGAAATACATAAGTTAAAAAAGTTAAAAACATAGTTTTTTGTGCGTTTCGTAAAAATAATAAACTTCACTACCTCTTTTGATAAGTAATGATAACAATGACGTCAAACTTATACACCCTTCTTTTTTCATTAGGATTTAAAAATAGAAACAAAGAGAGCCTTTAAGTAAGATACACATATATTTGAGCATAATTCTTTTACTTTAATATATTATTAAAACAAAAAAACAAGTCGGCCAAGTTTGAACGAAGCCTTCGTGTGGGCATTCAAATTCCGTTTCACTTTATAATATTTTTATACTATAAATTTTTTCGGCGAAAATGATTCTGTACGTGCGAAAGAACGGCGGTGTCTTGATAAATTAAAGTCCCGGTGGCAGAAATACTGAACGATCACTGTCAAATTGATTTTTTTCTAAAAAAAAACTCGATATTATCTTAGCTCTATTTTATATTCGCAACATAAACGAAACAGCCAAAAATTTCCAAGGCCCTGGAGTCAATTGGGTCGACGTCGTTTAAACAAACGATACCAAGGCTAGCTATTCACGCGGCGGTCATACCGCCTACTATATCTAATCAATTTATTATGCACGATTCTTCGGTTCGAAAACGATGAATGATGTCCATTGCTTCGAATGAACTATTCAGTAGTAACTTACGCGTAATGATCGGACCATTAATAGATAAAGACCGAAAGAAATCAGTTCAGTCGTGTGTTCACTATCACTGTACGTACCACGAGCCTCTACTAAGACTGAGATAAGATAATGATATACCAACTGTCGGCATTGAAATATCTTGGAGTCGCTATATTTATTGCAATAAAGAATCAAGAGATCACGCCAGATAAGTATGGACTAAATGATCAAACGATTTGCAACTCCATTATATAATTAATATATTCTCGAATAATATTAATCTTTTGACCTCACAAAATAAAAAGGTATTATGTAGTAAGTTAGTAACGTTAAGCAAATGAATATACTAATGAAAGTAGTGAATTATATCAGTAAAATGTAAGAAAATTAATAATTTTATTTACTAGTTATAAGTAATTCATTATCTTTAAACGGAAGTAAATACCTACTTTAAATATCTCAACAACTAAAACATAGACATTTCGATATTGTCGTTCACAAGTCTTTAACAAAAAATGTTTATACCGCGTGAAACTATAATATTTTTGTTATTATTATATTATGTAACCTATGTTGTTAACAAGTTACAATTAAAAAAATAAAAACTCATATTGTACAATAGTAACATATATAAGAAACGAAACGTCGACATACAACCGTAAAGTTATAAGGTTTATCGATATTGCATCCGTTTCTATAACAAGATCTTCGCTTTAAAGTCAAGGAAAAGTTAGAAAAATAAATTTAGCATAGACGTAGACAGTGCGCATGGTGTATAATTTAAACGCTATGTAAAAAGTATACGAAGAAAAATAATTGACAGTGTATTATTTATGTATGATAGTGTACCTATTATTTATGTATGTGTCATACATGTATTATTTTATTATTAGTCTTATTAAAAATATTTAAAAGTAAATAACACTTAATGGTTTGCAAAATGTCAATGTCTGCTTTATCTTTAACTGTAAATATTGTCAATAATTTTATATCCTCGTTCGTATCACACTTAACGGTATATTAACAATCACAAAATAGTACAAAAACGTTACATGTTCTTAACGTACTGAGTGGTTTTACCCACATTGAAGCTTCGTTCAAAACTTGTCAGATCAGCTGTTATTATTTTGGTATGTTTTTCTCTAATAGCATCTTATAGTTACTTTTCACTTAAACTAAGCATACAAATTACAGACATACAGAATAATTAATAATGATATGTTTTACTAAATATTTTAATCACCCATCTATTACTTTCAGTGACTTAATGGTAGTAATAGAAAAACGTAGACATCACAAAGTTTCAATAATATGTTTAATAAACATTATTTTTATCTGGTAAGCTTAATTATTTTATAGACTATTATTTAAAAAAAAAAACACGATGCTGTAAAAAGTGATCTTGTTATAAAAATACCTTTATTGGAATATATTTTGAAGTATCTATAAATTTATTAGAAAACAATGTTGTTTTGGTGTTAAGCATTGAGTAATAAGGAAGCGAGGAACTCGTTCAGACGGATAAGATGACAGTAATTATTGTGATCAGGGGCTGTAATGTTTAATCGCTATTTTTGAGCATATTCTACAACCGTTACATTACTTTAATAATATTTTAATATTGTAATGAAGAAAGATTTGTTTTTTTTTAATACTTAAGCTACTCATTTTTAATAATTGTTTAGCTAATAGAAAGCTACATTACCCAGATGTAACATAGGCTATAATAAATCGCGCTACGACACGTAATAGCAGAACAGTAGCCATAAATGTCAACACGGGTGAAACCTTAAATAACGTCTAGGAAAAAAAATATTAAATTGTACTATGTTCCTTTTAAAACCATTTAAAGGTTTTTTTTTCTGCATATTATCTATGAAAAGCCAATTTTTGTTTAAATAATGTTTTAATTACACGAATGTAATAATTTATACCTAGAAATTATTTTGCTTAATTATGCTTTATTTATATATTTATTACACATATGAGAACAGTGGGAAAAAATTACATACGTACTAGGGCACAACCTTCCTCTAAAAATATCTTCTAGTAGGCACATAGTCAGGCTCAAGTTATATAAAAAGGCGAACTTAATGCGTACTTACATATTATGATAGACAGATAATAAGTTAAATACAATGTAATTAAGATATATAAAAAAGTACAAGAAAAGAGTAAGTTCTTTATTAATTCTTACATCGGTTTATCCGTTATTATTAATATTTTAGAGTTAATTTCAGTCAGTTCAACTACGTGTCGCTTTTATTTGCGCTATATTTTAATATAAAAATCACAGTAAAATAATAATTAATTATTAAACTCTACTGTGCTGCAACGAGTAAGCGCTCTGATAATATTTATTTTATTATCACACATGTAATGTGTGACTGTTTAAATACGACATAAATGTTATCAATATCCAAAGAACTAGGTAGAAGGCGCATGTACATCAATGTAACCTCAATTAATTATTAGGAAATGTCTCGGTTGGAATTTTCCTTTAATTATACATTTCTATGTCCTTGCTATTTAATGGGGTTGTAATTATATAATCTCATTATGTTATATGAATAGAAGTATTTCAAATATAATTCGGCTATTTAGTCGGGACCTATAATAAATGGATTGCATATTTTCAATATTGCATATTTAATACAGAAATTAAGAAATACAAATAAATATTTAATATAAATAATTAATGCAAAAAGAAATGTTTAAAAATATATACATATATACGCACTACTACAAATATTTACTAATAATTTAGGTCAAAAACAAAATAACCTTACATAATACGTTATACAACTCTAGAACGCTCTTCCATTGATAATAATGCGAATAATTGGCTACTTTTCTAATCATGATAATCGAGAAATTAAAAAATAAAAGAAAATACGCTTAAAATTCTCAAACTTGTACAATGCGTAAGCATAAGGATTCGAGATTTTGCGAAGGTGGATATAACGGTACAGTTTAACGGTAGTATTCATTTACTATTCAATCTCTGAGAATACAAACTATGCATTCTATATGTAAGCAAATGTATAAAAAAAATATGTTTATTAAAAAAATAAAACAATATGTATTTTTTTTGCCGTTGGATGGAGGCTACTTTGAACCGGTCGCTCTGGAGGTCAATGGGGGAGGCCTACGTTCAACAGTGGGCATCCCATGACTGATATTATGATGATGATGATGATGTATTCATTGTTTAGAACTATTGATGTTATTAAGTTTCTTAGTAATAGTAGCCACTTATTTGTTTTTATATTTAGTTATAAAATACGTCAAACTGAAAACTTCCTGATTTTTTTTGTTTACAATTTTATTACATTTAAACTTCGATCAATAAGTGTAATTATTGATCGAAGCATTAAAAAGATTTAAAGTGAAACACAAAATAAACAAATGTGTTACGTCATAGTCCATCCCTAACGATTCAATCATTTAAAATATATATATACATAGTAGTAAATTGTCCTCACGACTAAAATATATTGTTTTAAAGACCATCCTATCCAAATGTAAATTATAGTAACTTTCTCCAAGAATTGCAAATTTTTAATCTTTATCGATAAATGAAATACGTGAGCACGTGTATCGTTATGCATCATTCATTCACCTTATGAGACCACATAATTCTATCTCTCTCGTTGAATATAAAACTGACAGATGTCAGAACGTGACAAACGATTCTAACACGTTGCTAATCACGCATACAATGACACGAATTGTGGGCGATCAATTTTAAACGCTATTTCATAGCGTATAATTGTTAGAGTCTAATAATAGATCTACGGCACCGTAATGGGTATTGTATGCGTAAACATTAATCAATGCCACGGATACATATCCGAAGGTCGCCAACTTAAAGAAGATCATATTCGTCAATTCCTGCGACATAATAAGCATGAAAGTAATTGTAACGTAAAAAAAAACAAGTACCTATAAAATGAATTGAATAGAAGAGTTTTTTTAAGCTGATTCTCGAGAAGCGTTCCAATCTACGTCATGTGATAGCATAATTTGTAAACATAGGTAACAGTCGACATTTAATTCTTTTCGCGTTCCATTTCTGTATTACAACAAGTAACATAATATGTGCGTCTATACTTCGGCAGCAATGAACGTGAGAATAGGAGTTACGTCAGCACTAATAGCATGGATTTAGCGTGTTAGTGTTTTTATTATCATTTATATCGGTCATGTCGCAGCTCGAATTGAGATAACGCGAGCCACTGCGCAGTTTGGCCAAATTTCGAAGTGATACTTAGAAATAAAATACATTTACCAGTCGTCTTCATATTTACAAATTATAACTAGAAAGAAATTACCACTTATTATGTAAATGCGAATAAGAATTTATTCAGTAGTCAAAAATACAGTGGGTAAATTTTTTTAATATTCCCCAATTGATGGTTGGCACCAAGTCATGATTGAATCTTTTTAAAAATTATAATACTATTTTATGATAATAAAGTATGCCGAGTTGTTATTAACTTAATCAACACTTTTATTATTTCCTTAAAAGTAGTTATGAAAAAAAAAAATTCGTAAATTCTTTTTATGCCTTCGTAATTATGCCTAAATGGGTTTTGTAATAAACAGTAAAATGAACTCAAATCAGCAACATATTGCCACAAGTTTGTGCAATAACGCAAAAAGACATTTTATGAGGGCAATTTTGCCTATAGAGAATATAGAACATATAGAATCTATACCTACATAATATATCCGTCATAATCTACAACTGAATACCAGAAATAAAAAACCGGCCAAGTGCGAGTCGGACTCGCACACGAAGAGTTCCGTACCATTATCTATAAAAACGGCAAAAAAATTAATGTCTGTTGTATGGGAGCCCCCCTTAAATACATATTTTTTTATAGATTTTTTTTTTAAGTGAATATACAGGTGACTGGTAAATTACTATCAATATTTAAGGAGAATACTCGGTACATGATTCTCATTCGAATTATGTAAAAAAAAATAGGTACTTGATTATTGACCAAATTTTCATAAATTTCAATTCAAATAAATGAAGCGTCGACACTTTTCCAGTCATGCCCGCGGCACGTGCACAGGTGTTGTACTGTGCCGCTTGTTCACCCTTAAAAATTGCCAAAGTTCACATCATTTACCTAGTCAACAAATTTGTTGCTTAAACGAGTAAAATATCTTATCATTTTTGCCTATCCTAAGCCAGGATTAAAGTATTAAGGGGGACTGGATAATGCTTGTTTATCCTGCTACCCTGTTAACACGTGGAGGCGTTTGGACGTAGGTAAACTACCTGTTTTGTGTCGAAAGTGCAGCTAGCTGCTATGGTGTCCAGACGACGCGTAAATAATTGGATAATTGTTGAGTAACTTTACTTAAAAGCTTATTAATATTTACCTATTTTTTTTTACATAATTCGAATGAGAATCATCTGCCGAGTATTCTCCTTAAATATTGATAGTAATTTACCAGTCACCTGTATAACTAATTATTCTTTAAATATTTTAAGCATCTACCTGTTTCCGTTATCAATATCGAGCAAAAAAACACGTTTGTTATATGGGAGCCCCGCTAAAATGTTTTTTAAGTATTTTTGTATTTGTTGTTATAGCGGCAACAGAAATACATCATCTGTGAAAATTTCAACTGTCTGACTATCACGGTTCACGATATACACAGCCTGGTGACAGACGGACGGACCCACAGCGGAGTCTTAGGAATAGGGTCCTGTTTTATCCTTTGGGTACGGAACCCTAAAAGGCTCTAAGTACCAAAAACATAAAGTAGAGAAATTTACGTTTTAAATAATAAGCTATCATCACGAGATTTTTTTATTTATTTTAAAATTGACATTATTATTATTACAATAAAATGCTTTTTTATTAAGTATCTCAAGTTATTAATTATTACAATAAGCTTAGAAAATTCTAATCTGTCCGAAGAAAACTTTAAGCCCAGTGCTAATTAACATAAATAAGGGTATGCCTTGCGCTATATTGTAAATAAAGGTCTAAGTTTCAAAAAAAAAAAGGTAACTTAAACCTTAGCTTAGTTCAAAATAATTGCATAATCTTTTCGGTGTTCTTCGTCTCTAAGATAATGTATCATTGGTTGTGGCTTTTTTTCTGGAATCATCTAACCCTTAGATGTCTGGTATTGTTTACCGACATCCTTTAATACTTTTTAACTATTTGCACACTTTTTTCACAATTTCTACGACTTTTTCGTCACGTGCTAGCAACAACAACAGGTGTGTTAGTACAGCTATTTTCATAAAACTGGCAGCACGCGACGACGGACTTACAACCTATTTAAGAATTACGCATACTGTGTCTTACACCTCCATCCATGCTTTTTAGAGCCGTAATAACCAAGTAAATAACAACGCTAATCGTTAAGTGCCTATTTTAAATTCATGGCGAGGGAACACACTATTTATGATACAGTAACAAAAACGATACAAGACTTTTGGCGCTTAGACCCTTTTTTATTTCCAGTATTCAACTGTTGGTAACACTGTACACGGAAGTCATTGATGGCTTGTGTTCAACAATTGAAAAGAAGCCAGAGCTTTTATTATTAGTTAATTTTTATTGGCGCATAAGGGGAACAGAGCTCTAAAGTTAAGAATATACGCATTCGCTAGTTTTGTTGCAGTTGTTTTACTTTCTAAATGTATGCGCAGATCACATGCATTTAAATAATTTTAGTCTAAACGTTTTGTTATTCAATTGAATGTAAAAAATAGTAGTTTTTTTACCTTTGTAATAATATAAAAAAATTACACTTATTAAAAAATATATAAAAATTAATATTTTAATTTAAATCTCTTTCGTATGTCAATAGGTAAGGTAGATAGATAGATAAGGTATCGTGATGTAGAAGAAATGGCTTAAAGCCAAGAGATTCATTATAATGCCTTTAAAAGTTTCAAACTATTTCACTTAGTTTTCATGGAAAAATGCAGATTACATCATAGTTTAAGGCATCTTTAGCTTTCAAGATGATAACTTTTATGTTTCGGAAGAATATCTGTATTCGATTTACATAGTTTATTTGTATTTTTTTTTTCGCATTGAATAAGCATGTAATATTGGCAAGTTAATATAATGGATCTTACCTTCCATCCAGCTGAGGAATTGCTGTCGCCTTTATCCTTAAAATATGGCACGTTTTGAACCATCCACTCATATATTTGGGACAACGTTAACCTATTGTCTTGGGAGGAGGTTATGGCTTGTGTTATGAGATCAGCGTATGAAAGGTTTCCCCAAGCATTACGCCGTGATGAGTTTTTTTTTGTTGTTACGGAAGTTGGAAGAGGTGGAGCACCTGTAAGAAGAGATTAAATTTGATTTAATTTTCAATAAATTAATTTTAGTTCATTATATTCGTAATAAGTTAGTAAACTTGTACAAACACTTATTCAAAATCACGAATTTATCTTACTTTAAAAAAGTGCTGAAAGCTATTAGAATAAATAGAAGCATTATAACTGCAAACCGCCTATGACTATTAAAAATGTCGGATATGCAAAAAAACAACTTTACAGGAGTCTTTTTACATATTTTTTTTAAAAATACCGACATTTATAAATTGATTAAAAAACTAAAGCTGATGATACACTTCGTTATTTAGGAACGTTTTATGAAATAAAAAAAAAATCTATTTTGCAGTTCCGACGATGATAATAGTCACTAGCGAAACAATCTCTTTTTTTAGTTTTATTTATGGCATAAGAAGATAATTTGCTAACTTAACGACAAATTTATAAGTAGAATAAACTTATAAGTTTTGAAGTCTTCACTAGGATCGCGGATTTTTTTTAAGTATTAAAATTGCGCTTAAAAGTAATTTTGTGTTCAGCATTTAACGAAAACGTCATGAACAATCGTACGGTAGAAGACTATACTAAAGTTATCCTTCTACTAAATATATGTTTTCCCATTATATATTATTTTTGTATTTAGGAGAATTGTAAGCTTGACGAGTAATTGTGCATATTTTTAAGTATCTTACGCGTAAGTAGCTATTTCAGTTTTTCGAGTATTTTATGAGAAATTTCTGTAAATTTTTAAAAATAAAGCTATTCATGTTATAATTACAAAATATTCCTCGATAAATAATAGGTACTGTTTATTGAATTCTATTGTATATTTATTTAGAAAATATTCATGATCTTATAGTATTATTAGTATTACCTACAATCTTCTCTTTCTACTTAAACTTAAAACTATAAAAATATTATTTATTTATATAATAAATACCATGCCTATAACAGATTTTTATTCAAAACCATTATATCACAACAAATTATTACTATTAAAATACTAAATATTCAATATTTTGTGATTATTAGAGGTGAGTTTGATATAAAATTATTGCACACTTGTGTATAATTGTGTACAAGTTAAATAGCCATTACATGAAGAGTTTGTATACTCCAATAATCAACATGATTGTATAGTAAGTAACATAATGTTACAATAGAACTACTTTTATATCCTTCAATTCAATTCTTTGTTTTTTATAGTATACTTGTGAGTTGGATAACAGGTGTAAAAATGATAATCCTCGTATCATTATTATTGGTGAAGACGAGTTTGGCAAGTTATTATTTCAAAACTTGACTCTAGCATATTGGTATTGGTTTTCGAATCAAACACACCATTTATAAATATTCTGACCATAAAATAAAGTAGTAAAATTTTGTACACTAAATTAAAATCGAAGTTATTGTTAAATAATAAGGTTCATCTAACATAAAATAAATATATCAATAATTAACAATTAGTATACTTAGTTTTGAATTAACTTTTTTCATCTCAAAAAAAACCTGTCCGAATGCCGTTTTTCAAATTCTTAATGTACCTATATACTTATTAAATGCGCGAATAGATTTAGTTTTTACAGTATTTTTTATTTCGTTAATATTTCTAATAAATACTTAATATTAGTAACACGTTTGTTGTTCAGAAGTAACAAGTGTTTTTCGGCGTTTTATCAATACTTTGTACCAATTACGATTAAATAAAATTAAAGTCAAACAAGGTTATTTATTTTATTTTTGCTATTTTCTTTCTTCATTTGGGTGTTGTTTACGCACATTTTAATTTGTGGGCGTAGAAATGGCAAGAAACAATGAGCAAAATATCATCTAAAATTCTAAAATAAAAGCGATTTTTATAATTAAATTGATTCTTTTTTTTTGCATTTTCAGCGTAAAATAGTATAATACATCTTAGGAAATCCACAAGTATAAAAACACAAAAAATAAGAGTCCGATCTCTGAACATAATACATAATCTATTAATACCTAATCGTTGTTTTGTATGATGAAGTTATGTAACATGTAGTAAAATATACCAACACAACAAACACTACGTATATTCTTGAAGTAAACATGTCGTTCCTTTTGTAGTTATAATTTAATAATATGTATAATTTACCGCTTAAATTCTGATTGGAATTCTTTTTGGAGCCAGCATCTTCGGGTTCAATGTAATTTTCTGGCCTGGGTAAAGGCCACGTGTTAGAACGAGCGCGCGTTTGTGGTTCAAAGCCAACCTCGGCCAATTCTCCTAAAGGTTCTAATTCTCCCATAGGCCCATCAAGTTCCGACAACCCTGTCTGTGAAGACCATGGACTCTGGTAACTGCTTCCTCTTTGTAAAGACATTTTAATGCGCGTTATTTATTACTAGACTGTGGAATTTTTGGTGGGTGTTTCGTACGCGGCGCTCAATGGCGCGAATCTACTTTGGTTATTACCATCACAGATGAAGTTTCAAGAAGAAAAATAAATCAAATTATTTATATTTCCAGAACGTGATCAGTCCGACTCAGCCCGCAGAGGTTATCTAACTTCTTATCACCCTGTTATACGAAGCTGATAACATGTGGCGTCGTGCTAACGTTCATAAACAGAGATGAACGTTTACGTATCTGCCATTGGGCCGCTCCCTAGAGGCGATTTTCGCTAAATATAAGTGCGGAGCGTAGCGGGGGCGGGGCGTGCACCACGTGAGCGACTACGCGCCGATTTTCCAATGCATCTTTGGGCTAGAAGCGTTAACCTTGTGAGATAACTAAAAATCGTATTTGTCCGTAATTATCACTAGCACTAAAAAAAACATTAAAGATTATGAAGATTTAAGTCCTTGAAAAAGTCCTGGCATCCGGCGAAAACTTTTTTTTTGTATAATTACAGTTATCACTGGGTATTGCACTTTGATATAATTTGCAAAACGAACGCGTCAAGTTGCAAGGGTACCTTGCAAATGTCCACGCGGTCGGTAAATCTCGCAACTGCGTAATAAATGCCGTTCTCGAGAAATAGCGATTCGTCCTCGAGTACGAACGGTCGGTAGTACACTGAGTGTGAGTGACGGCGTCGTGAGGCACGAGGCGCGGTGGCGGCCGTGCGAATTCCGTTCGCGGGCGCCGCGCTGGCCGCGGGAGGCGCAGAGGGACGGAGGAGGGCTCTGATAGAGCAGTATCATCGCGTCGTGTGACCGCTTGTCGCTCCGGTCGCCATCTCGGTCGTACTTGCTTTTTTACTTCGCTAGTACGCTAACGAAATGATAATTCGCTACCTCATATTACGAGCCGTTTATTTTACTGTTTTTCGAAAAGTTTTTACGTTATGGTTATTAATTAGGGTGCGTTCGGCTAAGTTCGTATATGGGGTAAGATTGTACTACCTGTAAATACTGCGAAATATGAAACATTTCTTAGTGTTGGCCACGTAGAAGGCTATTTTACTACGCTCCGCTTTTAAATTTGCTTTTGGCGCTCTGACTGATAAAACGTGCGCTACATGCAATTAAAGGAACAAAGTCAATTTTGTGTAGCAACCTAAGGATTCTTACAGTTTGTCAAAGGCAACTAGAATCTAAAGAATTAACATTTTTTTCGTAATGTAATCTGCACAAGATCTGTAAAAATAAAGTATATTGAATAAAACACATTCATGAGTTAGTGTTTTTTGCATGCCTTTTCAATAATATTATACGATATAGAAATCATATTATTCTTGTAGCTTTATTTACTAACCGAATACTCATGTCTAAGAATGTAAAAAAAGACTAAACGTACGACTTCCTACACAGTACAAGATATGAAAATTAGAATCCAAAAAGTAGGAAACAATTGACATGTGTGGCACCATTCGGATCATTGATCTTAGATGTTTATCATTTGATGTTAAGATTATGGGTGGCTAAGTATAACGTCTCAAGTGTATAGGTTTAAATAAAATTTCCTATTACAGTTTTTGTTAAAATCTTAATTAAAACGAAGTCAATATAACGTCTAAAACGTACTATCCTATCAAAAACTAAAATAAATAGATAACAATATAATCTAGAGAGTATTCCAAAGATTGAGAACCTGGAAAAGTTTAAATTTACGTAAGTAGGTTTGTGTAAGATCGTACTAGCACCATATTAAAAAAAGTAAACTTGCACTATTTTTTTCATTGTGTATTTTTTTTTCTCACTTTGTTTCTTTATTTCTTTCGTCTTTCGTTTTCTTTATTTTTATAGCTTGATTAAAGCATATTGATCATTTTACAGGGTATTCCGGGTTTATCGTAATTACGTCCGTTTTTTCCTTGGCGTTTTCTACTACATTACAGAACTTTAGGCTTGCATAAAACTATAATTATTTATTATATATAAAGGAATAAGAAACATAATACATGTAAGAACATGTGATTATAAAAAACAATCGACTTATTTCTTTGTAACAACCTTACGAATCATCAGTTTAAAAAATCTGGTAGCCTCGTAATTCATCGAAAAATAGTCCGACCTTAGCTGAACGCACCCTAATTATTATTTTACACTACACGTTTTACTAAAATGGATTTTTCTGTTAAACTGCTTAGAACTACGAGGTACATAAGCTATGAGTTCCACAGTCACTGATCGAAAAATTTTACGCTATAAAATATATAATATTATAGTAAACAATACGGTTGAAAAAAAATTAAACAATTTCGATGTCTGTGTATCTGTGTAACTGTGTAACTGCGTAAACAAAAATTACGCCTGTGACAGACACAGGCGTAATTTTTGTATATTACAAAGTTCCTAAACTTTTTAGTTGGATAATATTTAGTCGAATTTACATACGTTAGCATAATTATTATTATGTTTATAGATTCTTAACCCTTGTCAAAAAAGAGCTGCTGTAAACGTGTCATATTTATTTGTACCTATATATCTATCTGACTGTGGCATCGTTGTTCCTAAATAGATTGCTATCGTTTAACAAAGATCTACGATTACTATTTTACAACAAGCGTTTATAAAATATATTATTTTAATTTTTATATGTTACTTGTCCCTACAAAATTTCCGGTCTGTTTGTTGTTGATACGGCTTTAATTAAAAGAAATTATATATGTCAGCGTAATATTTAAAAAATCGTCATCCAACAAACTATACATTGCCAACCGTAAAATTGTAAGCTGTCCCTAATTGTAAAAAAACATAGACTAAATTTAGCTTTAGATTTTGTTAGACTAAGACTCAACAGATGAAAATAATTTCATATAACAGATTAATGTTTTGTATAAGTCCACAATTTGAAAGTTTGTAATGGATGGATAAAAAGGCGACAATGTTTACTAATACGACGAAGTATGTTAACATATTTTGTATTTTGTATAAAAATGAATTTAAAAAAAACGCTGTTTTCATATGCTTTCATGTATAACGCTGTTTAAGCATCAAAACATTATTTAATACAATGTATATTGGTGTCATCCAAAATTTCAAATAACACTTCAATCCAATAAAACCTTTATTCAATGGTTTTTCGACAGTACAGCCTTATAACAATATCTAAGAATTTTATCTTAGCTATCAGGACACGTGTTGACTCTTTGAACTCCATCCAGAGAATGCCCCGCAACCATTGATATTATATATATATAATTACATATATAATTATACATCGATGCCCGGAACTTTTTTTTCGAAATGTCTAATGCTGTTGGCTCTAGTGGCCTTTACAGCGTCACCGGTGGCAGTGCTGAGTACTGAGTCCCGGCCGTGAAAAAAGGGAAGCTAGAGAAGCTCAGACTGGACGTTCATCCTAAGGGTGTTTCCTAGTGAGAACGCACCTCGGCTTAGAATGTCGTCGGAGGAGAATTTTTAACAATTAGTCCTTTTTATACATTCTCCCCTCTTCAACATCAATATCGTTTTGCCGGAAATGTCAAAACATTAACGATAATAATCTAATACAATAATAAATCTCAATTCTAATTAACATATTTATAAATATCCTAGAAAATTAAAACAATTATAAATACTTAACAATACTATTGATTAAATAATCCTTTATCTTTAAAATTGTACATTTGACTTATCATCATTATCATCATCATCATCATATCAGCCGTTGGATGTCCACTGTTGAACGTAGGCCTCCCCCATCGACCTCCAGAGCGACCGGTTTAAAGCAGCCTCCATTCAACGCTTCCAGCGACTTTCCTCAAGTCGTCTGTTCATCTCATCGACGGCCGTCCGACGCTGCGCTTGCCGATATGTGGTCTCCACTCGAGAACCTTTCTGCTCCATCGGCCGTCAGTTCTTAAAGCTATGTGCCCTGCCCACTGCCACTTCAGTTTGCAAATCCGTTGGGTTATGTCGGCAACCTTCGTTCGTCTGCGGATCTCATCATTTCTGATTCGATCTCGCAGAGAAATACCAAGCACAGCCCCGGTCCATTGCACGCTGTGCGACTTGGAGCTTGTTTAAAAGGCCTATAGTCAGAGCCCACGTCTCAGATCCGTATGTCATCATCATCAGTGGTAATAAACATTGGTCGAAGACTTTCGACTTCAGGCACTGAGGTATGACAAATGAAAAGACTTTTTTTAACTTCCCGAACGTTGCCCAACCTAGCTGGATTCGACGATTGACCTCTTTCTCGACGTTGGACCTACCAAGATGGAAATTTTGTCCTAGGTAGATGTACTCGTCGACAACTTCGACAGTAGAATCTCCAACCGATATTGTGGTGGGCACGACATGGATATTCGACATGATTTTTGTCTTTTCCATATTCATTTTAAGGCCCACCCGTCGGGAAACTCCATCGAGGTCACTGAGCATAATACCGAGGTCCTCCATTTGACTTATACAAAATATAAAATGACTACCGGAAACAGTACCAAAGCACAAAAGATTACAGAATTTAATGCAATAACCCTAACATGTATTAGTAAATCATTAAATAATCATTAATTATTCGGACACCCACCACCTCAGTCCCCCGAGATCATGGACGCTGTAAAGGGTCCGAAACGTCGGGAAATAATTTAATTTAATTAAAAATCGTTAAACTGTAAAGTTTTAAAACAAATAAACGCGATAAAATCCGATTTAGACTTTTAATTAAATGAGTAATATTCGCGTAAATATAAGAGAACAGATGTATTAGTAAGAAAATAGTGCAATTGTAAATTTAAAAAAAAAAAAAAAACTCTATAAAAGAGTCCGCGATTTCACGTATCTCTACTAGGGTATATTCGTAGAGCGTTTGTGCACTACACGGAATTTTACTGTCCAGCGGTCCGATTTTTTACGGTCCGATATGGCACGCCATATAAAGACTAGTAGACTAGTTTGTGCACAATACGTAATTTGACCGTCCGACATTTTACGATTCCCCATTCATTTTTATCTTAATTTCATTCAGTTTTTTTTCATGCCACATCGGACCGAAAAAAATCGGACTGCCGGACAGTAAAATTCCTTGTACAATTAAAATTACAATTATTATTTTAATATACTAGCGGCCCGCCCCGGCTTCGCACGGGTATTTAACTAAAATTTCAAAAAATATAAATTTATATTTTTTATCACCCACACCTGCGTCGATATTGGAAAATATTTCATAATAGACGAATTGAGTTCTCAAACAATATTTTAGCCCGCGACTTTGTCCGCGTAGAAGTCGAAAATGGTTCTAATAGGATTTTTATTTGTTTTTTTTTACGTTATTAATTTTGTTATAACATATAAATTATTATATTAAAATATTTGAATACTTATAAAATATAACAATCTTTATTATAGAGTAGGGATTTAAAGTTTAAATAAACATTAAAAAAAAAATTGTTATAATATTTTATGAAAACGAAGCTCGGTCCAAAGACCAAAGTCTGGAGAAAGTTACACGGGGGACGGGGGTATTATCTTTTTACAACGAAATCGAAGTACCTACTACACCTTCCTTAGTATTTCTTTGTAAACAATATTTTTTGTTTTTCTTTCGGGATGCTAGAATCACCAGGCTACTCTGGAATATGCCACATACAACTGGCTGTGAGAGAAGCAGCTTCTCCCGCTACAGTAAGAGTTTGACCTTTAGCTTTGTTTATGGTAAATACATACTCATATAAACTCATATCACCATTTCCTATTTTAAGCAACAGGTCTGAGAACTGTCCGGCAGTAACATCTCCCCTTAGAGTCCATCATTCTCATATTTATGGTGAGGCTCAGTTCCGTTACTGCAGGCCACAAATGCTCTTGTACTGTAGTGTATTGTATCAGCCTGTAAACAACCTACTGCTGAGCGAAGGCCTTTTTTTCATATAGAAGAAGGGTTGGAGCTTAATCCACCACGCCACTCCACTGCGGGTTAGCGGATAATATCCCTTTTTTTTAACGATGGGAAATGCATTTACGCATCCCGCCGCCCGCAGGCGACGGTTATGTGGGACTCGCTGGCTGCGAAGCCAGAATACCCACTAAAACTCATCGACCGTTCACGCCATAGTTGGGAACCACGGGATCGCTCACGCATACAACCGTGACGCCCCAACGTTTGGCCCGGCGGCCCCTCTGTATGTGTTTGGGGCCGTTCGACTGGTCCACTCTGCTAATTCAGAGAAGTACCAGGAGCGGCCCCACCACTAAAATCTCCGCGCCCTCTCGGCGCCACTCCCACACCAGCCACAACTCCCGTGCTAACACTCTCACCGCGCTTTCGCGCTCCGTTCACCACTGGACTTCAGCTACCCCAGACGGCGAAACCCCGCTGATGGGTCCACACATCAGCTGGTCCAGGGGTTCCAGTGGCTTGTGCACCTCTGCGTCCAAACTACCGCGCTTTCGCGCCACCGAATGGAGGGGGAGAGCGAGTCATCTCCCTCCTGTGCTTTCGCGCCCACCGCTGCTGGTTTTGGTCCGCGGGGGGGCGATAATATCCCTACCATAAGTAACAATTATTATAAGGCATCCATGATAACAAACGGGACCGACGGCTTTACGTGCTCTCCGGGCCACGGTGGGGAAACCCACTATACACCCAGACCTGAAACAAATATTGGCATAAATACAAATATCTGCCCCGAGCAGGAATCGAACTCGCGACCACCGGCATTGAGGCGAGGCGTTAAGCCACTCGCACCACTACACCAGAATCTCGAACCGGTTATCAATGCTTCGTTCGTTGTATCGTTGGTATAATTACACCACAAGTCAATACGATTTTGCGTCTTAGATTTGAATAAACCCGCAAGTAATTATTTTTTAAATTTTGATTGACTCGCCACAGTTGGTAGTGACCCTGCTTACTGCTCCAGGATCATGGGTTCGATTCTCGCCTCGAGTTTGGGTGTGTAGCGACATCTATCTCGCCATATACAAACTAGAAGAAACTAACGAATCCAACATCGCGCTATCGAAGTTTTCAAAGCGATTTAATATATATACAAGAACTCGACAACAAACGTCAAGTGGCGCGTAGCCCACCAGACACAATCCCGTCTGGTCGAAGGATCCTTCCTTTTCAAATACCGCCAAACTGGTGACCCCGAGCAACAATATGTATTTATTTCTATATGTATTATTTGTATGTATATTTATAAAAAAATGTATATCAGTCAGGTGTTACCTAAAATACAGGCATTAACTTGCCTACCTTAGGAACAGACGATCGTGTGTGTATGTCAAACATATATTTATATTTAATAATAGTCCAAGACAGCTTTTATCTCCTCCTTCTTAGTTTTAGTGTAAGATAAAGTTAGGTATATGATTTATAATTTTTTCTGATCTTGTTCCAACATTAGTCCGTGGTGCCAATCTGTACTAATTGGGATGTTAATGCCGTATAATTCAAAAATGTTTCCAAGTTCACATTGGTGTCTTCTATATCTGTATCATTGTGAACTACAGATGCCTTGCTAATGAGTTATTCAGTTTAAAACCCTTGACTTAAAACAACATCAACATTGAAGTAAAAAATATTATATAAAACACTATTTTACAATAAAGCGATCACACGATATATTTACAACTCAATTTTGTTACATTTAATATAAAGTCTTGCCTGTATCACCAGGAGCACCTAAAAAAACATATCACCTACGCCTACGTCAATACTAATATATAAATATTACATAAAAGATGGATTGTCAAACATGTGTCAAAATAAAATGTAATTTAAAAAAAAATCCTAAGGAGTATTTATATCAAAATAACTTTCTACCCCCTTTTAACCCCGTTAGGGGATGAATTTCGATAAAATACGAAACATGTCTTCAATAAATTCTGTTAAAGAATATTTATGCAAAATTTGAAGTAGATTGGACCAAGGAATCACGTTGTCCCATACAAACTTTGCCTCGCTTTTTCATCCCCTTAGAGGTAGAATTTCGTAAAATCCGTTCTTAGCTGACCTCTACTCGGCAAAAGAAATATTCCTACCAAATTTCAAGTTTTTAGGTCTCATAGTTCCAGAGATATCGTGATGAGTGACTATATCTATAGAAAGTCTCCTATATATATATATAGATTACAAATTACGTAATAAAAGCCCGGTACGGTATTTGCAAAGCTATATATTTTTTTCAATACATTATTGACCCTTTATTTAAATAAATATTATAAATAATATATGAAATTGGCATTTTGTCGTACTGACCAGTTTGATCTCAAATATTTCCTCTTTGGTTAGGAACTCCAAATTCAAATTTATACAGATATTTACTCATGCATTTTTGTTTCTAAAGCCGTAATTCAATTTTGTTTTTCCTTTTTTGTTATATAATTTGCATGACAGTTTAAAAATTGGAGGACTTAAAATATCGTGTTATTTACAAGTACGAGTTCTACCGTGGCACTAGTGCTGCAGAAACGGTTCGAAGGATTAATGATGTAGTACCTGGATGACCGAGCCCTGCTCGGTTAAACTATATTTAGACACAAAATACATAGTGATAAAATATGAATAATATTTTCAATCTTACCGATATAATAATAAAACAATTGTCACTGGTTATTTAAATAAAAAAAAAATAGATCCTAATAATATATTTTCTCACCAAAACAGGAACTTGAAAAAAAAGTAAAAATCTACCGTTTTCGAGACCGCCCGATTTCCCACCTGAGCTATTATAAATTTATATATGGTGGCGAAATTTACTTTCTTATTCTAATGATATTCTAGAAGTTTTTAATTGCTCTCGTGATTTTTATTTAAATAACCAGTTTATATTTTTTTTTCCTACCTCCACCGAAATTTCGATTTTCGTCCCTGTGAAACGGGACAAAAGTGATATTTTCTGTCCCCGCTTCACAGGGACAAAACCTGAACTTTCGTCCTAGGAAGGAAAAAAAAGTATGTGTAACATGGGACGAAAGTACTACATCCATTCCCGTATGTTTACTACCCTCGCCTTCGGCTCGGGCGGCAATTTCACATGAGGGTCAAAAAATAGTACGTTCATCCCCTTGTGACACAAAATACTATATTATTATATAGATAAGATCGAAAAATATTATTCATATTTCATCAGTTCTATCGTATTTAAATATAATTCCCAAAAAAGAACGATTAACAAATAAATAAAAAAAAAATACCGAACAAAACTCGGACATCCAGGTTATTACCAGGGCTCTCAATAATAGTTATTTTTTTTTTTACAAAAGAGGGAACTTAAAAAAAAAGCAAAAAAAATTGGACTTGAGGCATCGGGATTCGAACCCAGGTATACTGATTTCCCACCTAAGTTATTATAACCTTGTAGATTATGCCGAAATTTACCTTCGTATTCTAATATATTCTAACAGTTTTTAATAATTGTACTCGTGATTTTTTTTTAAATAACCAGTTCATATTTTTTTATTATTATTTCGTTAAGATCGAAAAATATTATTTATATATCATCAGTTCGTAATTCGTATGTAAATATAGTTTCCAAAAACATGAATTACAAAAAATAAAAAAATAAAATACCGAGCAAAGCTCGGTCATACAGTTAGTAAAGGGCTCCCAATAATAGTTTTTCTCACAAAAGATGAAACATAAAAAAAAGAAAAAAAAAATAGTTCTGGAGACATCTGGATTCGAACCTGGGGATCTTCTTATTTTAAATCCGCCCGGTTCACATCAGAGCTATTATAAACTTATCAACGACAGCGAAATTGACGTTCGTATTCTAACGATATTTTTTAATTGCCTGAAAAAAGGGATAAAACGACATTTTCTAAAAATAAATCCTAGCTAGATCGATTTATCGCCCCCGAAACCCCCTGCATACTGAATTTCATGAAAATCGTTGGAGCCGTTTCCGAGATTCAGATTATATATATATATACAAGAATTGCTCGTTTAAAGATATAAGATATGACAGCCGCGTCGCAAAAGAAAACACAGTGCATTTTTGGTTCCAACGTTTTCGTTTTAGTAATTTCGACTAGCAGAACAAGCTCCGTGGACGGCCGGAGGCCAAAGTTGATAATGAAGAATTAAAGTCTACTGTGGAAGCGGATCCATTACAAACCACGTCCGAGCTAGCTGAAGCCTGCGATCTTAGTGATAAAACTGTTTTAACCCCTTGAAGCAAATTGGGAAGGTAAAAAAACTTGAAGATGGGTACCTCATGAATTTAGTGGAGCAAACCGACAAACGCGCTTAGACTGCTGCGTTACATTACTCAACCGGCACAATAATGAAGGAATTTTAAATCGAATTATTACATGTGATGAAAATAGGATCATGTATGATAACTGGAACCACCCATGCGCAGTAGCGAGTCGTAATCTTAGCGAGCTCAATAAAAGTTACTTGTGAGCGTTTGGTGGACTAGTGCTGGTGTTGTACACTACCGCTTTCTTAAATCTGGCCAGACGATTACGGCAGATGTTTATTGTCAGCAACTGTAAACCATGATGGAAAAGCTAGCTGCTAAGCAACCGAAGCTAGTTAATCGCTCTAGGCCACTGCTGCTTCAGGATAACGCTAGACCACACACTGCACAACAGACGGCTACCAAATTAGAGAAGCTTCAATTGTAATGTCTAAGACGTCTACCGTACTCCCCGGACATTGCTCCAACAGATTACCATTTTTTTTCAAAATTTGGGTAACTTCTTCCAGCCAAAAAACTCAACTCCGATGGGGCAGTACAAACCGAATTCAAACATTTTATTGATTCTCGTCCGAAAGGTTTTTTTTTTCTAGTAAAAGTATCAATGAACTACCTATAAAATGGTAATAGATAGATATAAAAGTATAGATAGAGATAAAAGTATATAAATGGTAATAATACTTTGATTAATTTAATATATTATACGAGTATATGAAAAAAAATAGACTTTAAGTTCCGAACATACAAAACGCAAATTTCATATGTAAGGATCTAATATAAGTAATTCGGACACCCACCACCTCAGTCCCCCGAGACCATGGACGCTGTAAAGGGTCCGAAACGTCGGGGAATAATTTTATAATTTTATAAAAAATCATTAAACTCTAAAGTTTTTTAAATAAAGGCGATAAATTCCGTTATAGACTTTTAATTATATGAGTAAAATTCGCGTAAATATAAGATAAGAGAACACTAATATAAGTAATGTTAGTAAACTTGGTTATTAGTTAAAAGTTGTTACATTAAATATTTTAAACACATACTTTGGTAGGTAGTTATTACAATTTTGAAATAATAAGTAATAAAAAAATCATTCATAAATTCGCTCGACTGGCAAACTACACGGCCTTGTCTATTATGATATAGCTTATGAAGCCAGTGCAGGTCGTTAGTACTTACAATAACACATATTTGTTTATTGTATTTACGTATACATATTAACGGCAAGAATTCACTCAGCTTCGATTTGCTGACGATATCGTAGTCATGGCGAAATCCCTGGAAGATCTCAACACAATGCTCGGTGATCTCGTAGCGTTTCTCAAAGGATGGGCCTCAAAATGAGTATGGTCAGAGAGCTTTCGTGGGCCGCTTTTACGGCCGGGTCTTTAAAATCGGCTCCCGACTGTATGGACAATGTTCACCAACCTGTTGTTTATATCGTCCACAGAAACGCAATCGTCAAGGCAATCGAGACGATTTGATAATTCGAGCTGAAAGCTCTCAGGGTTTTAGATATGTGCGTTAAGGTGGTCGGAGTGTAGACTTCATCAGGCGAGACCGTTTCAGTTTAACACTGATATTCAATGTTTCTGTAACCAATAGGTGATCACTCCCGGTTTTCACCCTATTGATCACGGAGATGTGATTGAATATCTGTCGTTTAGAGGTAATGATGAAGTCTATTTCATTCCTAGTGGAACCGTCAGAACTCATCCAAGTCCATTGTAACGTTATACGTACATATTTTATATTACTACACTAAAATGCATTTAAACTTAATATTTACAATACTTAAAACTAATTAAAATTACTATAAAATTAAATCTTTTATTAAAATCTACGTTTAAATATAAAACACAATATTATTATGACTAATTTAAAAAATAATTAAATAATATTTATATTGAAAACTGGCTATTTACAATAATAAAAATATATACAGTCTTTAAATTGCAACATGAATTCATCAAGCGGCATTTTATACTCACGCGATGTAACATTTTAGCGTTCCAAAGTAAATCTTTTGTTCGATTGAATTAAAACTGTACTACCTACCCGGCGCCGGTCATTTCAACATCGACCTTACCTCGAGTTAGTTGAGTGGACGCACGTCACGGGAATATATTTTTATGGTCTCTAATACGGGATTTCTTTAAAAAGACCGTAACCATAAAAATAATAATTCCTGTGTCGTCTCTAAGCGTTCCTCAAACAAATAATTACAATTAGAGAGTGTTCATCGGCCCGTAAACTGGGTAAGTGGTAATTTTTAGTGTCGCAAATATTTAATGTAGTCTAGTGCCAGTAATTCAGTGTGAAACCTAATGTTTTTGTTCAAACGTAGTTATTAATAGTACTGTGAATCACCCTAGAATTGATTTTATATAGCTATTTTCATTAAAATATTGCTTCATCTTACAATTCTACCCTCATTTTTTTTATTAAATTTTAATATATAATATTCTTTGTTTTCAGTAGGTATTTGTTCGTATGTATGGCCCTACTGATCATACATAGCCTCTACTTCTTCATCTGGGTGTTCCGAGGTCGGTGCGTATACTTGTATGACCTTCAGCTTTATCTCTTAGACGCTTTTGAATATAAGGTACGCAACCCTGTTCGACACACTTCTGACGGTCACAATGTTGCCAATGAGGGACTTGCGCACAACAATGCACGACACCTTCTTGGCAGTGATGGTCGCCCTCCCGGTAGTAGAACAGGTTACTTGCTTGTTTCTCCCGTGAAACAGCTTTGCTGTGTTTCGGAAAGAAGGGCAAGACAGGTAGTGTAATTACTGGCACCGAGACTTTAACACCTTACGTCTCTGGATACGCAACACATAAATGAGTTGCCTGGGCTATTTCCACGTAAACTAGTTTATGTTCATGGGTGACGTCAACCACTTACCATCAGGTGGAACGTCTGCCAGTTTCCTTATCCAACTAACATGAAAAAAAAGTTACCGGATTCCAGGGTTATCGTGTCCTCTCCCTCTCTTCGGACTTCAGATAGAATGAAATAATATGTACTCAGATCAAAGCTTGTATATCATTGAAAGTTCACTGTTTAAGAAATAAAACGTCAAGTCGTTGCAACGGCTTAATTAATATGAATGATTTAAAGTGCATTTAAATTATTTCAATATTGTTGTATCTTTATTCGTCTTGCTATGACATTGTCAACAGATAGATTCAGCATATTTTATGTCGAAAATGAAAAATTGTATTCAACTTTGAATTTGGATAAAAAGTGAGTATACTTTTTTTTTTTAAATATGCTAAACATACACATACGGTCATTTGTTCCTAAGGTAGGCAACTTAATGCCTATGTTTTAGGTAATAGCCGACTGATACACTTTTTTTTTTCAATAAAATCAAGAAAGTATTCGGCCGTGTGGTGACCGGCAGAGACGAATAGTCCCGAGCTCTTTCTTGCCGGGGTGTCATAAGGGGAGACTAAAGCCATAGTGGATTCCGAAAACGCTTTAGTACCATAGACCACATACATATGCTGCGGCAGATTATACAAATGATTGAGGAGTATAATCAGCCATTATACTTAGCGTTTGTGAACTACGAGAAAGCCTTCAATTCGTTGGAAAATTGGAAAGTGCTGTAGTATCTCCAGCTGTGCCATATTGACTGCCGGTCGAGATGTTGCAGTGTTTGTACAAAAACGCTAGTATGTCGGTTCGAGTACAGGAACACAGCACGAGAGCGATTCCAATGCAGCGAGGTATGAGACAGGGAGATGGTATCTCACCGAAACTGTATACTACTGCATTAAAATACGCTTTCGAGCTTTATAAACAGTAACCAGTATAGCACAGTATAGCAAACTAAAAAAGAACAGCTTCACAGTAAATTGAATTGACGTTACACCTGCAGTGCTCCAGTGTATTTCGGAACACGGCCACTACCTGTAATCGTATATAGTGCCTGAAGTCAAAAGTCTGCGACCAATGTGTGTTACCAGTGATGAAATATAGATTTGATCTATCATTTATGATATCGCTTCGAACAGAAGATTGATATTTTACAATATCCTTTATTAACTGAAACTAATTTTTTAATAATAGTCTAGAAGTAATCATCGCGGCTTATAATTAAACTAGCTTCCAATTGCGGCTTCGTCCGCGTGGGCGTGTCGAGAAAAAGTAGCTTATGTTTTTCCTCAGGCTTTAGATTATCCTTATCAAATTTCATCACAAACGGCTATGCAGATAAGCTATGAGACATTCATTTACACAAATAAACGGACAGACAGATAGTTAGACTTTACTTTCGTTTTTATAATGTCAGGTAAAGATTCGTATGCACATTATTGAATTTATTGAAAACCAACACAACTAAAACTACAATCCTATTATCAAAAATAAAAAATAAAAAATCTATTACGATTAAAATTAAAATAAAAAGTAATCTATATTTCTAATTAAAATATAAACTAGTCCCAAAAATTAAGGGATATAAAAAAAAATCTAAATTTTTGGGTGATTTTCAACGAGCTGTAACTCTGAGGAAAATGATCGTACAACAAAAACAAAAAAGCCAATTGTAGCTCCAAGTGTCTAGTTTTCAGATACGACCGGGTAAATATTTGAAAATGCGCATATGGCATAGTTTCGGAGATTAAGAAAAAAAGGTGAGGAAAATGATTCTTTATATGATTTTTGTAATCTCAGGTACTTTCTTTTTAAAATAGTATCTAAGGGAATGCCTTAAAATATTTACTTTTTGTATGATAGGCAATTCAAAATTCATACGAACGGTAGTGATAAATATGAATAATTGGTAATTAGGTCACTCATAATGTAATGAATAGTTTTCAAATAGTAATTATGAAAAAAAAATTAGAGATGATAACTAAGATATAAAAGCTGCTTTACCAATTAGAGATGGTGGCATCGGCGTGAGAAAAATTTCTAGTGTCGCTCTTCCTGCTTTTTTTGCTTCTGTGCATAGTATCAAAGGCCTATGTTCCGAAAATTTAAAATTAGGTTCAGTCCAAATTACAGAGGCTACAGACGCAGTAGAAAACTGGAGGTTGGTGTGTCCTAATGACGATAGCCCCAAGGAAGTTACAAAACAAAAACTTTGCGATACGCCATTAGTTCACAATACTCGTGAAAATTTGACGTAAAATCTTACTAGTGACAAAATCCGTGCAAGGCAAAAAATGCACCAACCCTCCTGTCACTAGTCTACAAATTAGACTGTGAATGTGGTCTCTCATATATAGGACAAACTAAACGGAGTATAGAGACACGCGTCGTTAGTTGAACCCAAGGAAAATAAGAACTCAGCACGACTTCCAGACACAATAAGTTCATTCTGCATGAATAGGAACGGTTAATTGTAATAATTTAAAATTGTATAAAAAGCGGGGTATGTAACAATTAATTCATTATTCGGACACCCACTACCTCAGTCCCCCGAGATCATGGACATTAAAATATTGTTAAACTGTAATTTTTTAAATAAACGCAATAAAATCCGATATAGACTTTTAATTAAATGAAAAAATCAAATAATAATATATATTAATTTAGATCTTATTATTATTTTTATATTTTATAGGTCTAGATACAACCAGATTAGTATAGATCTAGAACCAGATTTTTATATTGCAAAAGGCGACCTAATATCTACACCGTTAGTGATTTTAGAACGAATAATTTCATGAACTTCAAAACAAAATATCTCTGGCGATCGCATAAAAACACAATGTATCTCAAAAGTAATACCTTATAACATTATATTAATTATTATTAAAATATAATATTAGATTAGATAGTTTAGTGCGATTGCTAAGTCGATCTATTTATTTAAAACATAAAGATTTTTAATATTGATATGGCCACTATAAGGTGTTGTTAGCTTACTGTTTTCTTATATTTACGCGAATTTTACTCATTTAAGGGGCTTAGATGAGCGAATGACCTTGAGCGTTTGAGTTCCGCATCTCCTCCCAACACCTTACCTGCCCCTCGCTGCCCGAACGCACAGGTTCAACGAACCTTTTTAACTAACGCCATCTCTTCGCTAAATAAGGAATTTTAGGTTCCGAGCCCTCTGTGTAATATCTATAAAACTTTTTCATTTTTTGCTCCTAATGCGAACCCATTACATACACAATCTAAATGTAAAGTTTCTTTTTATGAAAAATGACTTTTAATAATAAAACTATAAAAAACAAACAAAAATTAAAAGTGACATTAGACAATATAATAATAATAAAAATCTTTTGAAAATAATTTATGTAATATCCACTAAACATTTATTTTGTAATAAAATCATCTGTAAACTTACGACCGTTGATCATAAACCAGGTAACAAAATATGTATCAACAAAATATCAATATTTTCTTCAGTTCTAAAAAATAATGTTTATGGAAGTATGTTGTACGTAAGTATATAGGAGGGCTGGTATTACTTACAAAATTTTATTACCTAGATTGCAATATGGATGTCTACGACCAGAACTTTAGCAGGTACGGCAGGGCACTCGGTAAATTTTTTTATAATATCATATTCAGGCGCATATTTATAGTATATATTTTGTCAATTTTTTTTTTGTAACTAAATTTAAGTATTTGTAATTTTAAATGTTATTGTATGTATTAAATGTATTTGTAATTTTGTATGTTTGTTGCTTTAATTGTATACACAAATACTTCTTTTTTTTAAAATTGAACTACGTATATTTTTTTCTTTTTTTTTTTGTATAAATATTTTACTCGTTGTCTGCAATGTTTGTGATGTCCCAAATAAATATATTTTTTACTTTTTTTTAAGTATTTCTTTTATTGTGTATTAAATTATTTAATTTTTATGTGTAACAGTGTATAAATATCTCTCAATAAAATTCTATTCTATTCTATTCTATTTGTTAGGGTCCTATGACTAAAAGAGAAATAAATAAGACTAGTACAAAAATAATATTAGGTATAAGATAGGAAACGTGCGTCGCCGGTGGTGTCCCGATGCAAGTCTCGTCCTGCGCGGAGCTATAGGCCGTGCTACGGCCCCCGCCTGCTACCCGCTGTATCCCCGTCGCAGCGCGCGGGCAATATCGCTCGAACAAGCTTGAAGGGTTGAAGGGTAAACTTCAAAGAGGTAGTGGGCAAATGTTGTTGAAGACGCGCCGCATCGTGCCCTTCTTTGTCTTGATATCCGCCACTCTCGTCGCTCCGTCACCTCCTGGATACGCCTGCACAATACGTCCAAGACACCACAATAGAGGAGGTAGGGCCTTTTCTTTGATGAGTACAAGAGATCCTACTTTAATGTCACTGGAAGATGTAGACCACTTGGTCTTCTGTTGCAGTAGATGTACGTACTCCGTATGGTACCTGTTCCAAAAATGTTGTTTAAGCTGCTCCACCCTTTGGAAGCGTCCTAGTCGGCCGATACTGATTTCTGTTATCTGTGGATAAGGTACAGATGTTAGTGGTCGTCCAATCAAAAAGTGGGCAGGTGTTAAGGCAGAGAAGTCAAGAGGATCGGAGGACAGAGGAGTTAGAGGTCGGGAGTTTAAAATTGATTCAATTTGTGTAAGACACGTATACAGCTCTTCGTACGTGAAGTGGTGCTGGTGCAGCAGTCGCATTAAATGATGCTTGATAGACCGCACGGCGGCCTCTGCAAAGCCATTGAAATGGGGAGAATAAGGTGGCGTGAAACTAAACTCGATGCCTTCCTGTGCACGAGTCAAGATTAGACGTCTGCAAAAAAGTATTTAGTTCATTACAGGCGCCTACAAAATTAGTTCCATTATCGGATAAAATCGTGCGTGGTTTACCACGACGGGCTATAAACTCTGAACAGTCCCAAAGACGCCGTGTCTAGTAGGACCGGGTTCCCATCACGGCCCAACACGGACACAGGGGCGTTATTGGAGGCGCATTAAGTAGCGCCTCCTACGCACCCCTATTCGTCGCCCGCGGATGGAGGCCACGTCGGTGGCTTCCTCTCTCACCCGCTCGTCGACCTCCTTCTGGGACATTACTGTCTCGCAGAACCATCGCCTTCCAGGACTCGTCGTCACCGAGCATCGCGGTGATGACGCTCGGGAGCGACAAGTCCCCTCCGAGTGCGTGCGTGCTGGGCAGAGTCCATCGCCACGCCACAATCATAACATTCAGTCGTCAGCTCCCTCTGGGCCGTCCGGCACAGGTAGTCACCAAAGCAACCGTGCCCGGTGAGAACCTGCGTCCGACGGAAGTTGAGGGGCTTGCGTTTTCGACGCATCCACCGCTCAAGGACTGGGCGAATGGCAGTCGTTACGCATGTACCGTACGGCTGCCCCGCCTCCATTGCAGCCTCTGTGACGGGTGGCGGAACACCCTCCTTCTCGTCCAGCGTCTGCCGAGCCATTCTAAGGGGCACGAAGCGCTCGGGTCCTTCCCCAGTTGGTCAGGCTGGAGCGTTTCGCTGATGGAGGCCGACTGGATGCGGAGCTTGTTCCGCGCCCAATTATACGGTCGGCCCCGGGGGTCTCTCTCCAGACCCCCAACTAACTCCAGCCAAGCCTCCTCCTTGGCTCGGCATATGGCCTGCCGCAGGATCTTCGTTTTCTCCACGTAGATCCTGCGCAGCCTATCGTCCCTGTCCACGTCCTGGGGGCGTCTCCACCTGCTCCGGATGATTGTCTCCTGGCCCCGTTGCAGGCGGCCCGGAGGCCAGCTATCTCAGCCGACCACCAGTAGAGTGCCCGCCGTGGGGATGGACGCTTCGTTGGCGGCATGGCCGCTCTGCAGACAGCAGTGAATGCGTCGCAGAGCCGGCTAGCCGCCTCATCCACTCCAAGCTCTGAAAGCGGCGGGAGACTCCAGCGGCCGACGATTGCGACCTCCTCTGCCAGTTCCCGGTCGAGCTTATCCATAGTGATATTAGCTCATATTGCACTGGTGGTTTTATATTTAGCGAGTGACCCACCGTACGCGAGCAATAATATTCGGTTTACATCGAATTGTACATACATGCGAATGGTGGTAGCGCTTGTTCCAGTGTCCATTGCATCATCTTCAGAAATACACTGTCGTTTTCTGGAAATTTTAATTCTATATCAAAGTATGATCTTTATTTCACAACAAGTATGCTTAATTAACAAGTATGCTTAATTAAAAAAATCAAAAAACCCGACTGCGTAAAATACTCTTATTATAAACTAAAAAGAATAAAACAATTTACTAGCTTTCATTTGATACCCATATTGCTACAATTAGAAAAAAAAATTCAACTCCCCTCCCTCATTCCGCCATTTGCTGGCGCCATTTTGAAAATTTATATAGCCTATGTCACTACTACAATTTAGACAAATCCAACGACACCTCATATGTCAAAAACCGTCCAGCCGTTTGGGCTGTAAGGCGTGCCAAAGAAATGGACATACATACATACATACATACATACATGAATACATACATACACTCGAAAAACATAACCCTCCTTCTGTCGCAGTCGGGTAAAAAAAAATGATAAAAAAAATAAGTAAGATATATAAGTATTTTTCCTACACACACAAGTAACTACATAAAAAAATAATAATAAACAAAAACGTAATTCTACCAAAACTAAAATTTTTGAGAGGATCGAACCTAACGTCTCAAAAACTTGATTCTGTCGCCAGACCACAAAGCAACGCTGTCAATGTAGATATTAGTGAAATAAAGGTACACTAACAGCAATTGATTAACTAGTTAATTAATAAATTATAATACTTTATTACTTACCTTTGCACTTCTACCATATGTAAACCTTTACTTTTTCGGGCACTTTTGGTTCTTTTTTTTTTAGCTCTTTATTGCCCATTATACTAGTATTTGTTCTGTATTTTCGTGAATATACGAAGCGCGTTTGGAGACTAAAGCGACACACGTCTATTCAGCATCACGTTTAGACTGTCACTGTCGAACGCAGCGGGTAAGTGAAGGAGAACCGATTTGAAATCGCTCGGAATGGATGGCGTAACCGACAAATTATAATATTGATAAATCATGAATGAAAAGTACAAAAATATCGAAAATCCAAGATCAAATAATTCAATTTTAACATGTTTAATACTCTGATAAAACTTTTAGGTGGTTGCTCGTTTGCTTTCTTTATTTAAACCGTTTCAAACGATTTCAAAGACCTTACTTTGTGATTATTTTCTATCGAATGAAGTTATTTCTATCGTGTTTTCGTAATTTCACCGAAACAGTAAATATCTTGAAGATTTCTATGCATATTTTTTAAATACGAGAAATCGCAGTACTTTTGCTGAATATGAATTTCTTTAACCGCAATAAATCCCGACCACCCCCTTAATTAAAAGTCTAAATCGGATTTTATCGCGTTTATTTGTTTTAAAACTTTACAGTTTAACGATTTTTAATTAAATTAAATTATTTCCCGACGTTTCGGACCCTTTACAGCGTTCATGATCTCGGGGGACTGAGGTGAGGAGAGGTGAGGGACACAATAAGTTCATTCTGCATGAATAGGAACGGTTAATAGTAATAATTTAAAATTGTATAAAAAGCGGGGTATGTAACAATTAATTCATTATTCGGACACCCACTACCTCAGTCCCCCGAGATCATGGACGCTGTTAAGGGTCCGAAACGTCGGGAAATAATTTAAAATATTGTTAAACTGTAATTTTTTAAATAAACGCGATAAAATCCGATTTAGACTTTTAATTAAATATTGTTAGCTTAGCTAAATACATAATTTAAGACAGAAGGACCCTTATGTAGGGACTGAATAAATTAAACGACTTGGTAGATATTATTACATGGATCTCACAACATTTTACGGTAGAAGAATTGAGTTGCGAGACTTGTTTTTTTTTTTACAAGTTATCTTTTTGATGGCGTCTCATTTCTTTTTGTAGATAGTCCTACTTTTTTCCTTTCTGGTACCTTCTACTTCTTGAATACCAACAACGAATTTTCTTATAGACGGACGGGAAGCGTGGAAGCCGCGGCGAGGGCTAGCCGCTTCCACTGGCCGCGGTTATAATTATTAGTGCTTTTTCTTTCATGCCAATTTCGGGCAATTTAATCTACTTTAATAGGTACTTTGTGGGATTTTGGTACAACTTCATAAGACATGCCCCATTCTTGCTTTTTCATTCCGTTGACCATTTTACCTTTGAACATAATTATATCTAGGTACCTATGTACACCTATTATTCTGTTATATTATACATATACAGGTGCACTGATTCATTCACTGCAAATGTAATTTTGTATAGCTTTATAATTTATTTGAGATTACAAAGTTATTTATGCAGTTGGTGTATCTAGAAAACGAAACCGAAATTGCAAAATATTTCAATTTTTCCTTGATTTATATATTAACACTATTAGAAGCTTCTATGTTTGCTAGAAGTGCCTTAGAGTTTTGATGATCGGTCAGTGAGTGACAAAATTAAGAAACTTTGACTAGTTATAATTCTTAAACTACTAGTTCAAATTGAATGAAATTTGAAATATACCGTGTTTATACAATGTCTGTTTGGTTACTGAAAATTCAGGTTTTTAGTTTTATTCACAACGAAGATATTGGGAGTCGAAAATGGCCTGAACTGCTTCGAGAAAAGAATGGTAAGGCCGTGCCGCTTTTTTGCTCGACTTGGTGGACCGTGCCACCAGATGTCCTAACTATTTTCAATAGTTTATGCTATGCTTTATTTAACCCGTAACTATTTTTGACGAATATGTTCCTCATGGAAAAATTATAAAATTGTATATTATGATGATTGATGAATATAACACCTCGTACAGCACGTACAGTAGCCCCGGGTTGAACAGCAGGATGGACAGCACCAGCGACAGCGCCGCTAACGAGCGTTGCCTGCCTGACAGGCCCAACTAGCGACTCAAGAATATTAAAATTTTCTACATATATATATATATGTAGAAACTTTTATTTATTTTTAAATATATATGTACATAACTTTTTTTTTTTATTAACACTAGTTATGACCACCTTCTCCACCACGCGAGTATGAGTGAGATTTCGCTCGAAAAAACGCCTCACGTAATCAATGGATGCTCCCTAACTGGTTACAGGTGCTATTGTATAATGTTTAAATATATATATTTTTTTAATTGTTTCCAGAACCAGTAGTGGCCGCAAAGCAAGCAAATCTGTATCTTGTCCAAATGATTTAGTGGCTGATTTTTCTTGATTATCGAATATTTAATTACTGAACAAATCACTTAATTACCTTTTTTTTATTAATAATATAAGTATAATTATAGATAAAATGTATCAGTAATGTTGACATCTATTGATCAAGTATGGAATTTGTATGAGTAAGCGGACATTAAATTCTGAAACTATTATTTACATACTACTGCCATCTATACATAATATCAATCATGTTATGAATACGTAAACGTACTATGTGCGCTACTTACTACCACATCAAATACACAGATGGCGTTGTTACGAGAAAATAGACTTATGAAAGGGGTATGTAAATGCCCAATGGTCGGGCGAAAATTGAAAATCCACCCCGGATAAGGTTCAGTCGTTTCGGGACACTCACATGGTGTACTTCCTTCGAAATTTCGCAATTTCCACTATCCCTTTGTCTACAGCTTTATAAACAAGACATTTCTATGTTTGTATGTCCATGTTTATTTTTCTTAATGAAAACTTTAATTATTTTTAAAAAAAATATTCTTTAATATTTGCTTCATTAAAAGTGATAAAACTTTTGAAACTATTATATAACTGGTGATATTTCGGAGTCGTTTGGCGGATAGAATGATTGGTGAGTAAAAAGTTTTTATGTACATTTAGTAAGGTTTAATTTTTATTTGTTTGCTATTATTATCCTTAAACGGTTGATCTGGGACTGAATTTTGTTAGGACATTTGTCCATATGTTTAAGACCCCATGTTTTATACATAAACACAGTAACAAACATCGTACTCCTTTGGCTAATAGTACCGGTATACGAAATAAATAAATAGTTTTAGCCTCAAAAGCAAGTTACATGTATCTAAGATGTAAACTATTCATGTAAGTAATTCCATAAAAGATATTTCCTTTTAAAAGCCGAGAATATTTTTCATTAATGGTTTAACGATGCGCAATTTTAGTCTCTCGAGCTTGTAGTATAATTTAACAAAGGTTTTACAAAGGTAGGAATATAATTTCTTATTTCTCATTATTATCTTCCAAACTTATTGTTAGTATATAATTATTGTATTTCGATGCATCGTTATTAAATATTGAAGAAATATCCTTATTTTTACCCGACTGCGCCAGAAGGAGGGTTATGTTTTTCGAGAGTAGGTATGTATGTTTGTATGTCTAATTGTTTGCCACGCTCTGTAGCCTGAACGGCTCGCTGGATTTTAGCTTGAGTGGTGTCATTAGATTCGTATTTACTGTGAGAGTGACACTGGGTATATCAAAATATAAAACAAAAAAACAAAATGGCAAATTTTTGTCGCCAAATTAATTTCATTTCCAAATTACACAGAAACGCAGTCAGGTTTTTTGATTAATAACTTGTCCATAATATCGTTTTAGTTTCTTGAATTGAATTTTTGAAAATTCCATCAATAAGGCTTTTTACCTTTTGAAAAATCCATGACTAAAGTTGTTATATGGAAATCAGTACCTTTGTGTTTTTATTGCTTTTAAATAATATTGGGTAGAAATTACCTACATCCCAATAATTATATTTTCGAAATAATTTTATTTAATGATATTATATACTAGTTATGCTGAAGTAATTACGTACATATAATTATGGGCTTAAAGTTTCACATTAATTAATTTCTTTTAACGCGATTAAAGCTGCGGGAACAGTTACGAAAATATAGAACAAAAATAAAATGTAAGAGTAAGGGGTTTCACTTTTGGTTGGTTCAAATAAAACTATTTTTAGGGAATTTTTGTGAATGTAACCAGAAAACGAGCGAAACGCAATTCTGGTATTAATTTGTCACTCAATGTTCAATTAGTGTTTTATCATTTCATCATATTTGATTATCTATGTGCCAAGCAATTCGTACGTTCCTCGTTCTTAATTTATAAGCAATGATCGATCGAATTACTGCTATTGGAGTTCCGTTGGAATTGTTACAGAATGATTTTTGTAGTGGAATAAGTAGAATGATGTTTAGTTTTAGTTAATTACCATAAAAGGTTTTTTGTATTATTACTAGCAAGTTTCAAAAAATTACTTTTAAATTCCAGTGATGCAAGGTAGAAAAATGAATATTATTGTTAATTTTAGTCGGACAACGTCTGACAGTCGTGACATTTGTACTAATACAAAATTTTCAATAACAACCATTATGATGTCGTTGATTGACTACTGATCTAACATTATGACGTAATTGTAAAGGAATATTGCGCTTATCACCTAATATTGAATTATCACATACATCTGCAAACATTTGCACTAATAGATGAGATGTTGATGCGTAGTAGGCTAAAGGGATATAAAAGTAGGAAGAAACTATGGATAGGGAAATGTACAATATTGACGTACGTTAAGCGAGATTGTTCCGGCTCGCTCTCGCTCATAGTAAAAAAAAACGTAGCTATAATAGCTATCTCTCACACCAATTTTCTGTAAAAATATGGTACCGGTTGATTCTGCCGTATATAAGCTGTAGTGTTTGTAGTTATGTAACTGTTAATTAATTACTACTAACACAACTCTACTCTACAACTCTACACTCGATGTCCAGATTTGTCCTAACTCAGGAGGGCTTAAGATCTTGGACCATCCGGATGGGGTTTTAAGTATCCGGCTAAAACTAGGACATTCTTTTCATCACAGGAAACTCGATGCAAAGAATGATAGCAATGGTTAAAAAATAATAGTAGCACGTGTAAATTTATGTTAACGTTTGAAGTTCGGTGTTGCAATAAAATTGAGCTGCCCTTAAAAAAACCCTAAACATAAATATTTAGATATACAAAATAAATCGTTTTATATACTATTTGAATTTTTATCGTCTATAAAAATATTTAACATTACGATCAATTAAATATATATTACAGTAATTTCTCATTATCTAGTATTTATAACAAATAAACCTTTCTTTTTATGTATCTGTTCAAATTGTTTTACATATTTTTATATATTAGAATTACGTATTTGCGGTGTACATGCGTTCAACATAATATGCTGACAGACTTTTGTATTATGAGACGCCGGAGTCCCAGCGACCGATGGCGACAGCGACGATATCGCGTTCAAGTACATCCAGCGACGTAGACCTACTGAAAGTAAAACTATACATAACTTCGCTCATAATATTATACGCATATCATACAGGAGACAAAAGTTGTTAATTTATACTTTATAGAGATATTTTCGTTCGAGTGAGGTCTTTTTATATACTGCCTGATCAGTTACCGTCGCTAAGCAGTCGGTATATATGTATTTAGCTTGCACTAGTATCAAGTCACGTATTACAATATCAGCTCAAGTGGTTACTAACTATAAAAAGAATATGAAATATAGAAAATAATAGAACAATTGGTAAATCAGGCGACAAAGAATTAGTTCCGGAGTTTACACTATGTAGACGCCGGGTAAAGTATTAAGCTTTTAATTACAAAGCGGGCATTGTCGCTAAGTGTAAGGAAAGTGCGGTAACTTTAATCAGAAGAAATTTAATTATGTTATTTTGATAACATTACAAAATAGATTTAAAAAAAGCTTTGATGAATTACAAATTCCAAAAATTCAATTGCCAAAACATTTATTCTATACTTAATAAAATCAATAACTCAATATTCAAAGTTTGGCCATTGAAAACGAATGAATGTCGGATACCAACATGAAGTGTTATAATATTATTCATAAGACTATCGTTTACATAGTTTTAGCAAGGTTCTCGCCAAATTAAGGAGTATTAAAAATTGCAAGGCAAGAAATTCGCAGCTCATTTCTTTCTCGCATACAAACTACCTATATAATTTGAAAGAAAAATTGGCTGAATGAAGCGGAATGAAGTTGATGAAACCAACTAAATCGAAAAATTTTAACAGAGTGAGGAAAAGAAACGGTAAGTAAAGTAACGATTGGTCTGTTGTAACAATGTAAGGACGTTAAGAAACTGAAAAGAAAAAAAATTAAAATCTGTTCTGTAGATTTCGTAAGCCAAAGTAAATAATATACTGCGTAGCCACGCAGTATATTATTTACTCATTACTCATTACTTTTAATGGACGTATTATGAACATGTCAATATACATATCAAATCCGCTGACATCCAAATAATTTGAAACACTAAAACACAGAAACCTTTAAACGTACGGTTCAACTTAAGCTGGCGTAAATAATGTATCTTATAGGCTTACTGAAATAGATGACCATCGAACAAAGTCGCGGGTACGGCTACTTATAAAAAAGTAATATATAAAATATGAAATTTTGTTATGATGTGTGTACATAAATGATACCAACCTATCTAGTAATATCATTATTTTTAATTTACTCCAAAAATTTACTTCAACCTGCTCGACTTTGGAACTCCTTACCCTTAACCATTAGACTTTCTCATTTACGTTTTTATTTAAAAAAAATTGTAAAACAACTTTTTCTTCAGATGTAATCCTTGCATTTATCAAATAATTTAATCATATGTCACTTTAATCACATTATTTCTTATTAACATTTGCATGTTAAACAACACGGGTGTATGTCCTTGTGGGTCTCCCTACCGTGCTTTGGAGAGCACGTAAATTCTTCGGTCCGGTTGTTATCATAGACAGGTGCTATAAGGTGATAACGATGGTTATTCATGATAGAGAAATTATTCGCCAACCCGCAGTGGAGCAACGTGGTGGATTAAGCTCCAACTCTTCTTCTATATGGAGAAGAGGTCTTCGCACAGAAGTGGTGGTATATATATATATATATATATATATATATATATATACATATATTTCGTGCAATGTATTTTTGCATAAGCTTTATACAAACTGAGATCGATTTCGCGTGCGTGTTAAAGCTAAAGGAAGCCATGACAGGACAGGCAATTTGTGAAGTGATGGGGTTAATTGCTCTTCAACTTCAGAGCCGTACCTTTGGTTGTTCAGTATAGATTAAAGTAAGTTTACGTTCTTTGTCATCTCTTAAAATAGTACTTAATATTGCCCTTGTAATAAAATTAATATTTGTATATGTGTACATGGGCTACCTTTAAAAGTTTTTAAAAGGTGAAAGAAGAGTAATTTTCGCCTCAAATTTTATATTTTGTTTACAAAACACACTTTGTTTTATTCATATAAATTTTCGCATTTATTGCCAGTCACATAAGTACGAATATTATGCGGTTACCGATAACACGCGATTACCTGCAAGTCGTAATGTAAGAATACAGTTTAGTAGGTACCAATAGCAGTACTATATGTATGATCTCTATTAACCCAGTAATTATAATCATTCTCGACATGACAATTCAATTTCAATCAGATTTATAGTTGGGGGCGAATCTCATCAAGTGTACAGAACTGCTCTCTTTATAGTACTCTTTTGCTTAACTTTGGCTTAGGCTCGAGTCTCAGGTATCTCTCATTTTAACTTCCTTTTCTTCTCACGTATTTTATCAGAAAATCATTGTAAAGTAAAAAGTTTGCTGTCCCACATTTGACCAAAGCGTTCTTCTATCAGGGTGTATATTAGACCTGAGTCAATCGCGATCGATCGAATCAGTTTGATTCGGTCACAACCCGCGAGCGAGTGATTCGATCATGGCCGTACAAACGACTCGATCATTCCTGGTCGACCGGTCGCCCGCCGCCGCTGCACCACGATTGCTTTAAGATGCACACATTTATAAAGCACAAAGTTTTATTTCAAAACCACAGTTTAAAAAGTTCTTGTCTCTTGCAAACTTTGCATGAGAGTGAAAGAGACAATGCACATTTTCACGAGTCAACCTAGGATTACACTTGTAAGCGATATGTTCGCGCGAGTTGTAGGTCGTGGGTCGTGAAACCCACGGTGATACCTAAGCAACATTGAGTCTCGATCTCAACCCTTGCGTGAATGTATGAAATGATAGAGAAGAGATAGTCTTTTTGATCCGATCACTACGCTTATGGGTCGCGATTGACCCGGGTTGACGCGAATGATTGACCGACGCAACTCTAGTGTATATGGGGCATTTGAGATGCAAAATCCATTGTTAGGACGAGTTGGCACTTGGCATGGAATGCTCTATAATATGAAACTTACCCGACACGCTTAACGCTTTTTAACGTTTCGATGCTGGTTAGCAAATTTTTATGTCTCATGTCTCTCACTCAACACGACAGTTTTCAATCTTACAAGGCTTTTTCGGATAATTTAACATTCAAAGGGTAATCATTTTATGGAAAATGTTTTCGTATATACACATTAGTATCGCATGTTATATAATTTAAAAAGGGTAAGGCGCTTTTAAGATTAGCAATATACGTCTTTCTAAAGCCGCCTGGAATAAATACGTAAAATGAATTTAAATAAAAATATAAATAATTTGTAATCGATTTTAAAAAAAGAAGCATTTTTTATAATGTAAGTGTCTATAATAAAAGTGTAAATACGTGATAAATAAATATGTAATAGGATAACTTTGACTTATTTTTTCTTATGTAGGTACAATTTTATTTTGGCAAAGTTTTACAATTTTTAAACATCTTTCCTCTGCGACCTGCGTCTTCAATCAGTTTATATCATGTAACTTAATAATAAATAATAATCTATACAAATAATAAATCTGTTAAAACCTCTGTTTTATTAATACACTATATATCATCAAGAATAAATTTCAATAGCGCGTATTTTTTTGTATCAGCGCCATCTCTTATCGTGTTTTTCTCTGATCACGTATCACGTAAAAAGTACAAAACCAATGTGTATAACTTTAATACATAAAAATTGGAAATAACTCACAGTATAATTTAGTTTTTGTTTCATTGTAATTAAATTTAAAAATAAATATTTAAGAAAATAGAAATAGGTACCTACGCCGCCAACGCCATCTGGTCTAAGGAATCTTTAAAACTCACAAAACTTATATTTGAGTTATTATTTTGTTAAACTTAAAAGTTTACAAATATGTCGGATAGGAATAGAAATCGTTTTAATATTTTAGATAAACATCATTTTCAATTAATATACTACTATGTTAAATATTAATTATGTTAAATGTCACTAAATATAAAAACGATATTCTACAATTATACGATAGATGGCGCAGATAATTTTCTCAATCGCGCTGACCAAAACTTCGGCCAAAAGAATGACACTCGCCCGTATTTAAAAATCTATTTTTCTTTTTTGTATATAATTAAATACATTAGGGTACTACGGTCTTGATTGTTTGTTCGTTGTTAAAATTTAAAATATTTGGTCGTTATTTGTTTGTTGATTGTACAAAGTTGGATGGTTATAGCTATTTAAGTTGTAATCTATATATATAAAGTCGTGTTAGTTACACCGTTTATAACTCGAGAACGAGTGGAACGATTTTTATGATTTTTGTGTTTTTGGATTTGTCTTCGTCGGGAATAATACTTATTAAAATATGGTATTCATCAATGAGAAAATAATTAATAAAAAAAACAGTTCAAATGTTTCATCAGTACTATCTATATACATATATATGTATGTATGTATGTATCACTCAATCCGTCTTTTATAAAATATTTTCCAGTATCGACGCAGGTGTAGGTGATAAAAAATATAAATGTATAATTTTTAAAATTTTAGTTAAAGACCCGTGCGAAGCCGGGGCGGGCCGCTAGTTTGTCAATATAATACGAGCATAATATGTATAATGTATAGTTGACATATATTTTGACGGGCCCGTTGCCGTAGTTGGCAGTAACCCTGCTTTCCGCTTCAGGGTCGTGGTTTCGATAGGGGATGGGGGGGCAAGATGGGGTAGCGGGTAAGACGGGGTATCGGGTCTCGTAGGTCGTACGGACGACCAATTACAGCTGCTTTGACTTGTAACGACGCGTAATAATATTGTTTATCAATCAGCGCTGTGACCAGCTTGTGAGTCCATGCGTTTTCGCCCTTCCGCCAAAAACTCGGTTTTTGCTAAGTTCGTTGTGATTTTCGTGTTATACATCACATGTGTTCTGTACCTCAACATTAGTTTTTTAAAACTGATTAAAAGTTATTCTTGTCTATCAATGATTACACCAGCAGGTAAGAACATGTTTGTTTCCATAGTTTGATTTGTTTTTTTAAGGCATGCTATTTTATTGAAATGAGCGTGAGGGGGCAAAATGGGGTATGAGATACCCCATCTTGCCCCCTCGAAGAAAATTATGATTTCTCTAAGAGACTTTATGATCCTTTAAACTTAGTGGAATTTTATCTTGTTTAGGATGGAGAAACATTATAAAAAAAGACAAAGAGGGGAATTGGAGTAAACAGACTATGAAAAATACGGTAGATGTTGTAATTTCAGGGAAATGGGGTATAAACTAGCATCGAAAACATATTCTGTGCCTCAAATGACCTTTGAAAGAAAAGTCAGAGGCTCTTGCAGCACTAGAAGATCCCGCTGCTCTTACAACTTCGGTGAAAGTTCCTTTAGGCCCAAAATAGCGGACATTTTCTGATAACGAAGAGAAAGAACTTTGCAATTATGTTGATAATAAAAAGAGAAATAAGAGGATAACAAAAAAAAGGAAAAAAGAGGTAAAAGAATTTAAAAAAGTTGCTAAGAAAAAGAATAAGAAGAAAACATAACAATAATCCTAATTTCTCACCAGATTGTGACAACGAAGAAGATAATATCCCTGGTTTTTACTGCCATGGAAAATACTTGGATTCTAATGAAGTATGGTCCGCATATTCTTATTGTAGGAATTGGGTACAATATAGCTGTGCTGGGATAGATGACGAGGACGACGAGGCTGTATTTGTTTGCAAGTTTTGCAGCCAAAAATGGAATATATCTGCCATACCCCATCTTACCCTACCTAGGGGGCAAGATGGGGTGTTGGACGTTTTTGACAAAACTGATCATTTTTTTCTTTTTCTATGAGTGTAAAGTTTTTTAAGTTCCTTATTTATAAAGATTGATAATGTAAGAGTAATTATAAATAAAATAAATATTCAAAATACTTAAAAACGTGCGTTTTATTACGCTCCAAACGTTAACTACCCCGTCTTGCCACCTCTTCCCCTACCTACCCTGAGTCTGGATGTAATATTCGTATATTATGTATGTAGATGTATATTTAGGCCTAGGCTACACAATCCAACTTGGCCGAAACAACTTCGAGAAGGAAGCTGATAGGAGGATTCATTTGGGCTAGTCGGCATTTGGTAGGCTTCGTCGAGTGTTCGATTCAAAGATTCCGCAATGCCTAAAGACAAAATTCTTCGAGCAGTGCGTCCTACCTGTGTGACATATAGCGCCGAGACGTGGACACTGACAGGATAGACACAGGATAGATAGGTGTACCAAACACAAAAGTCACTCAATGTGCTATGTAACGGGCTATGCTTGGAGTCTCTCTCAAGGATAAAATTAGAAATGAGATTATCCGAGGAAGAATCAAAGTAACCGACATAGTCCGTAGAATCAGCAAGTTGAAGTGGCAGTGGGCTGGTTACATATGTCGCAGGACCGATGGCCGCTGGAACAGACGTGTGGAGTGAAGACCGCGTATCGGCAAACGCAGTGTGGGGCGTCATCCGGCCCGCCGCCGCCGGACCGACTACTTACACCCGGCGCAAGTTACGCGGAGTATGCGATGCCATGTACATATATTTACTTTAAAATAATATTTTACCTATATTAGTCGACTGTTATCTAAAACACAGGAATTAAATTACCTACCTTAGGAGCAAACGACCGTGTATGTTTAAATTATTTTTAAAATTTAAGTTTTATTAATGTGTATTTGAAATTCCTTTTGTAGTAAAGTTGTTAAGCAATAACTGTAATGTTCTAGTAATGAATTAATATATGCGTATTAATATTTGGAATTTCGCACATGTCAATTTTAACTTTCAAAGCTATTTCCCGGTATTAGACCATGTAATTAACTTTCACGTGGTTAATAATCACGTTTTAGTAGTGATGTAATCATAGTTATACTTAATAGGGTTGTCAAGGATTTGGTATCTTTTTTTATAAATAAACAAATCTAAGGTTAACTGGAGATTAAGGTTGTCTTAAGTCCACCGAAGCGAATATACAATTAAATTTAAAAAAAAGCTAGCAAATGAATTTAAATTAAAAAAAATATCAGTTTTATCTAATCTACAGTTCTGACCTTTTTTGTTTTGTATTTACATTGATAGTTAACACGAACTTCAAGAAAGTAGTTATTATAGTAAACTAGTAATTATTAGTGTGCATTTTCATGCCGTCATCAACATGACGTAGGTACCAATGTACCATTAAATAATTTAAAACAAACCAATTAAAAACGGATTTTAACCCCAATCACACATATCAATTAATTTTTGACATCGTAACATGTTGAATATATTTCATTCGACGTTTTTAGCGAACGACTGTGATAACAATTATAATTAATCCACCGTGAAATTATAATCGTTAAAATTATTTAAAGTTTACCAACAATAAAAATAGTATTTTTAATTGGCATTCGAAAAGATTTCCAGCGTAAACCGAAACTGAAACCGATTTGACCTAGGTCTTAGTTCCCTCAAAGCATTAAAATGAAACTAATTTCGACACTTTGAAATTCCAATTTCATTATGTTTCACCATTTAAGTATGATTGAGTTTGTATGTATATGCGTAGTGTAAGGTTTAACCTCGTCTAGATGTTTAAACTTATATAAGTTATATTTTATTATGTTTGAATTACTGCTAAATATAGTTCTTACCGGAAATAAACTAATTGTTGATATTGTTTAATTATCCTATGAATATATAATCCTTTAATAACCTATACATATAATAAAATGGTAGGAAAGTCAAAACTGTACATTGAATATTTTTTTAAAAGAATACTTGGAGTGTGATCTACAATCGATATCGAAGCCAAAAAAATAGTTTTTAGAATTTTTGTCTGTTTGTCTGTTTGTCTGTATGTATGTCCGGGATAAACTCAAAAAGTACTGCACGGATTTACTTCAAATTTGGCACGAATATTATTAAGAAGTCGGGTCAATATATAGGCTACATATTATCACGCTATCATCTACGGGGAACGAGCAGTGAATCTTTATTTCTTCAACCCATTCTGTAACAGCGTGTAATCTAACAACGCATATTTGAATGTTGTTATTATGTTAATAACCATGCTATAAGCTAGCTTCACTATTTATGTCACGCATTCCCTCATATCTGATAACTTCCCGTTCCAGTTCAAGCGCGTACAGTTCCCCGTGAGTGTTTGCTTCGCGATGACCATCAATAAGTCGCACGGGCAGACACTGAGGGTAGCTGGCGTCGACCTCAGGACGAGCTGCTTCACACGGGCAGCTGTACGTCGCTTGCTCCCGCGTCACCAGTCCTGACTTTCTTTACATTTTGGCTGCGGAGAGCCAAACCACTAATTTTGTTTATCGAAAAGTCCTATAAGTATGTATTTTTACCCTATCTGTATTCCTTATCCCTTATTTTCTCCATCTGCTTCAGTCACAACTTATGACTTAATTCAGCAGAATCACCATAAAGTCATTTATTCAAAGCAGGCTGAAAATAAACACTTTTTGAAGGTCAATTTTACAAAAGACAGTCTCCCTCTGTTACTGTACTTTCTGTAGATACTCGTATGAAATGTAAAGAAGAAACGGGTAAATGAATGTTATTTTAAAAGGTATAATCGTAGGTATTTTTGATGCTGAATAGCGTTCACGCAGACGACGTCGCAGGCAGCAGCTAGTATTTATTAAAATTGTTACTATTTTTATAATTTGTATCAATACTGGGAATAAAACAATAATTAATAATTATGAGTGATTGAGTGAGTGTCGAAACATTAATGACAGCTGTCACTAGTGAATTGTTAATTTGAGGATAAAGTGTTAAAGTGTAATAAATAAGTAATTAAAACTGTGTTTGTACTTAGTTCCATCTGAACTAACCCAATAGTAGGTACTTAAATATATGACATAATTCCACCTTTCGCAGCTAATTCAAAATTTACAGTCATATTCCATAATTATGTTTTTTTGTTGTCGTTAGTGTGATAAAAGAATACCTGAATGTTTATTAATCTATTTATATAAATATAGCGTGGTATTTTGTAGATTGTAACCGTCCTCAATAAATAGGCATTTTGATATATAAAGAATTTTAAATTCCTATTATTTTATGTGAAATTATTTCATCTCAACAAACAAATACTCCCGCTCTACGGCTCTATAACGTTAAAAAGATGTAGTATACTTATGTTACCAAAGCGTAGTTATTGTATCTGTACTAACATAGAATTATAAGTGCTTATTTTGGTTGCGGAGTTCATATCTTGCTTAGCGCTGAAGGAAAAAATCGTAAGTAAATCAGAAATTTCTTCTGAGACATGACCAAATACACGTGGGACAATAGAGTTTCAATCTTTCTCTAATATAAGATAATGGGTCTTTATTGTAGCCTTTGTTACAGTACAGTAATTACTTTGTTATAATAAACTATTACATTAAAAATATGTAATATTAAAAAATGCTGTAGTTTATTCCGATTGTTTCTTGCAAACTCTAATAGAGAGCGTGTCTGGCTCGTAATTGCATATTGCGGAGCTGTCACAACAGTTTACCGCGTCGCTCTTTGTTCCTACTCTACAGGCGTTACTAGTCCTAGTACATACGGAGCTGCCTACATAATACAACAGCTCATGGATAAACATTACACAGGATTCGTTTTAGATGCGATTGGTATTAGCAGAGATTTTCATTTGCGTTAATGTGTGGTAATATATTTGCATAAATATTTTAAAACTATCAAAAAGTCGTACTGATAAAAACTGCGTGTCATATAAATATAGAATAGGCTTCTGAGCTCGTCAACTGGCAAGTGGTCAAAGCAACTGACTGGTTCGATAACTGCTCAGCGTTTTACGAATGTTTTTTGGTCGTTTGGGCTTGTATGTTTACATTGTGCGAGTTTTTGGGCCATAACACAGGATTTCATGACACTAGAGGCTATTGAATGTGAGACATTTATTAGCTTTATCTAATAAATAGTTTCATCGTGATCAGACGAGTACGCATTTACAGCGTATTTAAAGACTCGAAGTTTTATGACATTTTTCTTTAAGCTTACAAAAGTAAAAAGTATGAAAAATATACAACTATAAAATTTTAACAAAGCTTTATATTTATCTACTGCAGAAATAGCTACATTTTTTATAAATAGTCACACTATAATTATAAGAATATTTTGGAAAATCCAAAAGTACCTACACGCCTCATAATCTTTTTTTTCACAATAAAATTACCATAAAAATACTTTTTTTTTTGCAAAAGTATATATTTTAAAGAATCATAAATTATAATACATAAATAATAATACTCATTATTGCACACCATGAAGAGAACAATAGTCATAACAAAAAAAAATGTGTGTGTGTATTAATGTACACACGTATGAAGTGAAACTTTTTATTATATATTTAACATTAATTGGTCAAGTGAGGTTTAAAAAAAAGTGTGTGTGTGTACGCGCATAAAAAGTTATACTTATAATAAAACGATGAGCCGAGTTAATGGATTGTGCACACCATTTGTAATCAGACCTTGGTAACCATCTAAAAACGAAGTACTTTTGGTACTTGGGGTTTCGTCGTTTCGTTACAGAGTTGCTATGACCACCTTCCACCTCTATCATCAGACCCTGGTTACTATTGCAAGACAACCTACTCGCTAGCTCAAACTCGATGAGGTTGTGTCGTTTAATTGTGAAGTTCCTACGGCTACCTTCCACCTCCATCATCAGATCAACACTATGTCATCATAATATTGCATTGTCATGCGATTTACACATGTATGCATAATTTCAGCTCAATCGGTAGCCGGGACGTGAATTAAAATTTAATTTGCAAGATACATATGTATATAAAACAAAATTTTCTTAGATCCATTCCTTTGTAAGTAATAGAACTAATTTTCTACTTGTGGAAACAAGAAAACTCAAAGTAACGGATTCATGTAATAAGTATTTAGAAGTTGATTGGAAACCTAGAAACGTTGTGTCTGAGGGAGGTCTGAGAATAGTCAAACGCAGTGGTGAAGCTTCAGTAAATATAAAATGTGTCCACTGAGTGGAAAAGGAGTCGTTTGCATTTTAATAACGCTAAATGCTATTTGCAGTCATTATCATGCGCGTCTGCTTTTACTCTCGTATATACGAGTACTACCTAGCGTAGAATGTTTATACTTTATAATTTTCTTAAATGTCAAAACTTCCGACAAATATAGAAATTTAACGCGGATGAAATTGCGTTGTGTTTTATACGTTAATTAATATCGTAAGTAAGAAAGAATAATATCGTAAGTAGAAAGAAAGCATAATCATAAAAACACATTACATCCAATGGTATATAGTAAAATATATATAAAATGTAACATTTCTGAAATATCGAGATTTTATGTTATAATTTGAAAATGTAAGAAGAATATTATTTAATACGAGGAATAGTGTCGCTGAACACTAATCAAAATAAAATATTTTGATGCGTATATTTTAGTTCTAGCCAAAGCCGAGGTTTCGGCCGAGCTACCGCCCTACGAACAAAAACCTCATCGCCAAATGATACATTAGAGGACTTTTCATATTCGTGTCACATTGAGATTCTTCTTAAAAGCCATTTGTGAAGATATATTCTATATTCACAGTTTTGGCTCATTTGGTGATAAGTTCTAACTGGAATCATTTTACCCCAAAAAGTTCAACTAGGAAAACAGCGGAGTCGAAGCACTTTGAAAGGATGTCCTACCAAGTAGCAGGCCTGCAAGTTATATTCTTGGTTCCTAATTATTCTCACACAAATGCATGTCAAAAAAGTAGGAAAGCAACACAACGGCTTCACTAACTTATTTTTAGTGTCCATCTCTGTCATGAAGTCCTATGTAACCACTGTCAACTCAGTGAACCTAGTACTCTAGTACCTTACAACATTATTTCTGGTACATGCTTGAATCGATAATTGGCATAAAAATTATTATATTGCTACGACTCTTGTCAAAATCTTCGAGGAAATTAGACTCGCTAGGACTTTGTTATGGATTTTAGTAATGCATTCAATACTGTAGGTTTTGATATAATACGAGCAGTTTTACATTCTCTTATCGCAATCTCGATCAGTAATTGATTGGTTACATAGCTACTTATTTGTATGTGATCAGCAGCCCTATCGTCTCGAAAAAATTATATTCTGAATGGTACAACGTAAGTGCTAGCGTTCCACAAGGTAGCGTTCTGACTCCTCGCCTTTTTTCAATTTTTATAAATTCTATATTTCTTCATATACCACATTTACGCTAATAATCTACAAATTTACTCCCATTCAAAACTGATTACGACTATACTCGACATAATGATATGACTTATAGACTTCTAATATCTTTAAATGAGTTAAATAATAACTTTTGCGGACGGAATTTAATCTTGTTGTTTTAATCTTATAACAGTGTCTCGTGGTCTGATCACTATCCTTTGGAAAGTTATAACCTAAACCCCGTATATACCTCAGTTTGTATCATCTCGAATAGTAAGATATTTTGTGGGCAGAGGGATAATAAACAGACTAATCTATTTACGGAGACTTGTAAGGTGACAATGAAGCTTACGGAATGTTATGGCAAAACTTGCTGTAAAGCTGAACTTAAAATAGTTATCGTTAATATGTACTCTCATATTGTGAACGTACTGCAGTCAGGGGCCGTAGCTAGTCATAAGATTGTACGTCAAAATAAAAAAAGATATAATACAGGGTCGAATAGGCATGTGAGGCCACTACACGAGAGAGCTCGTCTGTGTTTTCAGCTAAGCAGTTTGGTAGGTTCTGGCAGCAGACAATTAAGCTGAATGCACAGGCGGGCCTTCCTGTGGAAGTGGGAGGTATAAAAGGGAGTCAAAATATTGCCAATATGTTTAAGACTCACTTAAGGGTGGAACCCTAAGTATAGTCTCTCAAACGCAGGACGATGTTTAGAACACTGTGGTTGCGCCTATAGTGAAGAACAAGATGAGTGATGTGGCGTATAGAACCAACTACAGGCCTATATCATTATATTTATTATTGATTATTTATAGCTAAAGTTCTAGACAGCCTGCTTGATACACGGTACGTTACTACACAGCAGAAAAACGCTGCTGTATGCTTATTTCTTTAACATATCCAAAGCATTTGACTTTGTTTCGTATAAAGGAGGATGGGCATTTTGGGCCACGAGCGAACAAAGATAACACCTATAGTAAAGTGTAGGTCTTATCAAGTTATGCATGCTGCTATAAGATATTTTCCTAAAAAACCAATCTTCGACTTAGTTATGGTACAATTATGTAGTACCATAAAATCTGCTTGAAAATGTGAAGTTTCTTGACGTTTTAGAGTACTCATAAGGATCAATAGATGGCGCCAAAAATTTTATTTATGATTATTTATTATTTTTGATTGTGTTGCTCGTGTTCTTTCATTCTACTTTAAACAATAGCTTTGGCATATCTTTGTTTGTCACGAAAAATCCTAATCATGTACATAACTTTCATTTGTGTTCGCTCATGACCCAGATATCCATATAAAATGCGCATGGTCCTTTCTATGGCACAAAAGTAAGACGGAAACGAGTCTAAGGCCGAAGCTGTTTTCTTTTTTGCACTACGGTAACTAGTCACAAGTCATCAAACTTGGAGACGCTATGAGTGCCCCCTACAAGACGAATTGTGGAGTGAGGCAGGGTGGACTTACGTGAACTAGCCTGTTCAACCTATTTGTCAACGGGCTGAAAGAACGGCTTGGCGGAGCCGATATCGGATGCTCAGTTGATGGTGTTTTTATAAACAACAACAGCCATGCGGATGAAATGGTTCTGCTTAGAGGCAATTTGTTGGCATACAGATTTGAACTTTGTAATAGGGAAGTAAAATTAACGTTATTTAGAGTGTACTGACAAACCTTCTATACGTGCAGTCTGTGAACGGACTATACGCAGCGGACCTTCAGAACTCTTTGCGTCCAGTATAACAATGTGCTGAGAGCGGTACAGGGGAAGCCATGTCACTGTGGTGCATCTGCCATGTTTGCGGAGGCTCGTGTGGACGACTTGACAGTGACGTGAACAGCACCAATACCATTCTCGGCACATTCACATTGGAATTCAAATTCAAATTCAAATTCGAGTTTGAACGCCAAGTTCAAACTCGACAGCCCACTTTGAAGGGGCTGGAATGGTGCACACACACGTGCAAACAAGCGTGTTTGTATTTAGCCTTTTTACCCGACTGCGACAGAAGGAGGGTTATGTTTTTCGAGTGTATGTATGTATGTATGTATGTATGTATGTATGTATGTATGTATGTATGTATGTATGTATGTATGTATGTATGTATGTATGTATGTCCATTTCTTTGGCACGCCCTACAGCCCAAACGGCTGGACGGTTTTTGACATATGAGGTGTCGTTGGATTTGTCTAAATTGTAGTAGTGACATAGGCTATATAAATTTTCAAAATGGCGCCCGCAAATCTCGGAATGAGGGAGGAGTTGATTTTTTTTTATTACTGTAGCAATATGGGTATCAAATGAAAGCTAGTAAATTGTTTTATAATTTTTAGTTTATAATAAGAGCATTTTACACAGTCGGGTTTTTTGATTTTTTTAACTAAGCATACTTGTTATTTTTATTATTATTTTTAATTTGATTTTGTTTTGTTTTTGTCTACTAACACCATTTTTCATGTATCGTCTTTTTTTTCATTTCGTTTGTTTTGTTTACTAACCCAATGTGAACCTTAGTCTGAAATAAAGAATTATTTATTTATTATTTATTATTTTCAACATTTGTAATTGAAATAGCTCATATGGCTTAAATTTTAATATTATTAGTATTTTGGTTTTACGTATTCTTACTATCTGTATTTTCTTTTACGCAATTCTTCCAGTATGTATATATTGTAGTGTTATTTATTATTTATAATTTTTTTCTTATTACTACAAATTATTATCACAGTTATTTGTGAGCTTTTGCCACAACTTTGTGTCATCTTTATCCAATGAAATCTCGCGGCTAGGGCTACGATTATAGCAGTTTTTATGTTTTATATTCTTTAATTAAATTTGGTAAGAGGATAAGACTGCTTATGAAAGATAATCTTTGTTTTAATTTGGTTACTAGGCATGTAGCGGGTACCTGATGATAGCTGTTATACAATTATAGGCATAACCTATTGTCACAGTTTTTAGAAATACATTAATTCATAAAAGTTAGAATATTTTAAAAGCTGTTCAAATTTTTCAACCTATGAAATATCCTTATCTCGGTATCATGTAATTGCCTTACGGAGGGTCAGTAAAATTAAATTTCTTGATTGCGGCCCGTTTGCCCAACTTCGTCTCGGCAACTCTTAGCTCCGACAAATTATTTTTCTTACCTATTTAGGCGGCATTGCGCGAAGATTGTTCTTAAAAGCAAAGAGAATTTGAATACGTAACTAAAAAAGAAGCGTACACTAATCAAACATAGTTTTAAAAAGAAACATAAATTAGTTGCTAAAATTATTTACTTTAAAAAATGTTTAAAAAATACATGTACAAGAAATAATTTAAAATTAAAGGTATGAAAAGATCGATATATTATAAATCTCGGTAAACACATATGTGATAAACCAGTATATAACAAAGGGGTTTTCCGGGCCTGACTTAAGGTGATTTACCATTGACGAAGAGCCACGGACTGCGGTCATAGCCATAACGTAAACGTTCGTATACTTCTACAGTATAATATATTGACCCAAAATTAATTAATGTTGCCTGTGAATTTGGGTATCTAGATGTACGTTAGTAGAGTATACTTAAATTTATCCGACTCGAAATGTTTAGTAGATAATAGATTGCGCAGGCTTTCGTATTACGAGTATACAATAATATGTACATAATTTTCTAATTTAATGTTTATTTTGTTTTCATTTTAAATGTAACCATATAATACTAAAGTTAACTGTCAGTTTTCACGTTTGAAAGAATCTTACATTGCCAGAAGTCTTTCTTTTAACCTTTTCATAGCTAAAGTAGTGACCTCTTTCCTAAATAAAGCCGTTTTATAAGCGCACTATTGACCACGCTATTTTTCTGGACGGCCTTTTTCTAAAACGTCATACAATTAATTATTAACACATATTATTCCTTAGAACATGAGTTAAATATAATATTTTAAATAGAAAAATTTATAGGAGAGGAAAATTTTATGATACTCTGGGTTAATAAAACATATTCGTACTTTAAAAATTTAGAAGTGAATCGGTTAAAAATACCTAGATGATTTGGTTTAGTGCCGCCCGAGTCGAAATTCAGAGCTAATTTAGCGCCGCCTACGGTAGGAATTATGTTAGACCTCTGGGCTCAAAGTCGGTCCTAACCTATGTTAAATTAGGTCCGACTCCGGTCCGAGTCCGGACCCCAAAAATGGCACGAATTTCCGTTTTTTCCACTTTAAGACTTAAATCGGACCTAAATGGAATAAAAATTAGCGCCAATAGGCGCTAAGTTAGACTACTGGCCTCTAAATCGGTTATATTTCGAACTACTGGGCTCTAAATCGGTTCTATGTCGCACTTAGGGAGCTATGGCGGCTTTAAATTTTGACTCAGGAGTGCTTAAAAGGACGTGTTCATCATATTTCCTAGGTTATGAACTACTTTGGATAATGTACACGACTTAAGTCATAATCGTATGGACTCTGTCTAAGTCATAGAGTTTGATTGACTAGAGTTAAGATCGGACCTCATTGGCATCTAATAAAGTATTTTGTCAGGTTCCTATTTTTATTTTATTTTTAACCTGCCCATGGTTTGAGCACAATATATATTCAACCAGGTATTTCTTTCTGTAATTAACTAGTTATACACTTTTGCTATGAAATATGAAAAATGATAAGCTGAACACAATAAATGTCTCCCGTGAATACAGATAAACCACTCGGTGTTCGATGAAGTTTATTGCTGTTTATCACGTTGAAAGTTGTGCCATTTGAATATATCAGTAATAATATGTATTTATGAAGGAAATAAGTAAAAAGCTATATCAAGGCGCTATTGCAATTGCTCGTATATAACTTTTATACATAACGTATATATTCAGGTAATTGTTAAATACGTGTTAAATAAAATATTAAAATTAAATTACAGTACATTTGCAGATTTAGGATATTATATGTATATTTGACCCAAAACTTTGTTTTAAAATTCTTCTTATTTTATAAGCAACTTTAAAAAAAAATACTATGAACATTCATATAAAATTGATAAATTGCGCAAAACGTATTAAATATTTATTTAAATAAATTATGTATAAATTTTTAAAAATTTACTGTAAAAACTGAATATTAAAAGTGAACGTTCAATGTTATCTAGATAAAATAACGAATTACTGTGTTAAATAATATTTTTGTCGTTATAATTGAGTTACTTGTACAAAAAAAAATCTACGTATCAATCCAGACTAAATACGTTTTAAAACATAATTAATTAAATAAATTAATTACATTACACATCTATTATTTAATTATGTATATCTAGTGATATCTAAAGTAACGAAGTTTCATATCGCACCTACAAATACGACCAAACACTTCTGAGACGTATTTAAATATTTGCTATGAATGGAGACCGAGCCTGTGACCGATGTACGTACAGATGGTTATGTTTAACAGTCTCTTCCTTTTTAATATCTTGTACATTTTCAACTTTTTGACTATATGAATATATTTTAAGCAATAGTTAAAAAAGTTGACATTGGTTTTATTAATATTCATCTGAATGTATTTTGTAATATTTGAAAATGAAATTAAAATGTTAACCTCATAACACAAATGCAAAAAGTGTGACATACATTTTCGAGTTTTAGGCAGTATTGTCATGAAATGGCTCCGAATTATGGCAATTACATATGTCGCACTCTTGCAAACATTTTTGTTTTTATGTCCATATTTTTGTTTCCATTGTAATACTACTAGGAACTATATTGCCATCTCTTGATGTTACAACATGGAATTTAGTAAAATTTTGTTCTACACGTTCAGAGTTTGATTTTTTCAAACCATTTTTATAGTTAATGGTTTTCGCAAAATAATGTTACTGATGAACTTGCAGTGCTGCAAATCATATTTGAATTACAGGATTTTTAGTACGGACCTCTATCCATTGTTAAGAAAATGAATTTTCATCTTGATGGCTTTTCTTTGGCATTGGTGGTGCAGTTAAACACGAATGTGGTCCGGCTGATTACTAATAATGTCACGAAATACAGGGCTTAGGCGTTATATCAGAATTTGGTATGGTATTAGCAGGTGATAAGGATAAGAATAGCATGGCAGGTTGGGATGCCATATCCTGTATAAAAGCAGTCTCATTTGTTTGTTCTAGTTTTCCATTATTTTTTATTACGTCATACATATTAAACTAAACGTATTTTAAAACGATTACTTATGATGTCTTTAATTTATGAATTGTCAAACTGAATGCCCTGAAACATTTGTAGGACAGTATTAAAACAGTACAACTAAGCACACATTTTGACTTTCGTCTCCTCTCCAAAGGGGACTGTACTAAATTTTGAGATAAAATTATATAGTGTCCTAGCTCGTATTATGATCTTAAATTATACATATTTTCATTTATATTTAGTAGTTTCGAAGTAATGTGTGCCCAATATGGTGAATAATAATCCACCTGAATAAAATGTTTATCACAATTTTGCAATTAGTTATGCAATAGATAATTATTAATTTTTTTCTGCTTGAACATGAACATTGCAAGTATGATAATTGTTAAACTATAAATTTGAGATTTTTTCCTTTCTTGGAACAATTCTTGAAAGGCTTCAGAATAAATCCCCGTTTGAATATAATTCTAACGGGGATTTATTCTGAATTAATAGAATAAGAATAAATAAATAATAATTTAATAATAATAATAATAATAATAATAATAATAATTAATAATAAATAATAATTTATAACACATTATTGACTGTATTTGTAGGACATTATTATATTATTACTTTATTGCGATTTCATTAATCGTATTAATTACATTTAAATTTCCCATTATTTGTATTAATCTAATTAATGCTTATTATTGTTAATTAATACTTATTATTGTTATTATTACTACATATTATTATTGAACATTTCTGAATGTTTAAATTAACTTAATTTATATAAATATAAAATAATTTAAATGAATAAGGTACACTAACGAATTGGGATTACCTGTGATGTTAGTGATAAACCTATGATTAAATAAAAAAATAAATAAAATAAAAATAAATAAACCCCCGTTAGAATATAATTCTAACTTTATTCTGAATTATATAGAAAAAAAATTATTATATTTCAATTTTTTATTAATAATTTTCGTTGTTGCATGTTAAAAACTTAAATTCATCATCGATAAAATTTGAAAAATCTTAATTAGTTTTTGAAATATTTGCAAAATACTAACCCCTTTTTTAAGTTAATTGTTAATAACTTTTGCAATTTTTGCAAGCGAAACTTAATTTTTTTTTTCAAAAATCATCTAGATGCCATTCCGAATCGAATGACACCTCAATCATAATTTTCGGATACTGCTGAAATTTTTTTACCAGAATGGCACTTATTAACTAGACTATTATTGCTCATCAAAACAGAGAACAAAATGAAAGACACAAGCTAACATCATTTTAAGCTATGCAATCAGGTGGTCTTATTGCTAAACAGCAATTTTTGCCAGACAACCCGAGGGTGACAGAAATATTATCAAGACCTATTTAAAAGTAATTTTAACGAACTCTATAGACGCGGTCCTGTCCAATAATCAAAGGTCTAAAGCAACCAGAGACGCATTTAATTATAAAAAAAATTGTGGAGAAATATATAAATAAAGATGCAAAAACGTTTAAAACTCTGGATGCTTTTCAAGTCCTGTTCGTTAAAAATTTTGTTATCTGTAAATATTCTTCATCATCACGCTGTGAGTCGACGGTTATTTACACTTAATAAACACAATTTATTGGGTAGAGTGGATTAGCTAGAGCTCCTGTCTCGGTAAGATAACACTGATCGATAGTTCGCACTAAAGCTTCTCAGCAAACAACTTACCAGTAATACAATTTTTAGAAAAGGAAGTTGCCTTTAGTTCATATTAATATTTTCAAAATTTTATATAACTATACTTTATGATCTCATTTTCATAATCGCATATTAATATAGTTTGAACATACGAAATTTTTTAAATAATATTTTAAGTTTTATTTCATGTTTTCAGTTACCAGGACATAAAAATTTAAAGTATGAATAGAATCTAGTGGGAACTGACTAAACTATAATTAGTTTGTTTATAAACAAAATAAAAATATAGTATGTAGATAATATTTTATTTACAAGATACCTTACTATACCAAAGAGTAGTATAATTATAATTCTGTCTCTTCTTAGATGCATATTGTTTTCTGTCTTAGATACACTTTGTAAGAGAGGACTACTGTTCAATAACTATGCTTATATTTAGGTATTTGTAACGCAAACTATCGATTTTAAGGTAATCCTTAAAATCGCTGTCTCCTGGATAATAGCCAAGCTACCATAGTTGCTTTTAGCTCCATACAAAACATTTGTCTTTTTAAGAGCCAAAAGATTAATTGTCTTTGAAATAATTTAATTTACAACAAAAATATTGTTTACTATAAATGCAAAAAGAACTTGAAAGAAATAAAAAGAGAGTTTTGTGAGAAAATCTATATGATTTAAAATAAATTTCATAACAACTACTGAACAGTATTTAATCAAGATTAAAAGATAGATAATAATTAAAGACATTAAAATATCGTCTACAGTAAGTAACCTTTTAAAATGTTCTAGGATATAAAGATCGATCTTTATTTGTAGGGTTATTAGTTTAGTTTGCTTACAATAGATTCTGATGAAGGTAACTGTATTTCCTATTTTTTTGCACAAAAATAAAGAGATTAATTTTGAATACTTACGTTTACAATTGCCATACCAGTTTCGATTATCTTACATTCTCCCAAAAGCTAATAAAGATAAATAAAAGTAATCTATCTTAAAACGCATCGGTTTTATTGGTTCAAGCAAAATTGCGGACAAAATAAGAGAAAGGAAATTGATAAACAGTTTTGCTAGTGATTGAATGTTTTGGAAATACGATAACGTATTAATGCTCAAGAACTATATGTACTTAATATGTGTTTTAATAGAAATGATTTGTCTAGGATTGATTCGAAAATCAGATAATTTACTGATGTAGCAAACTTTAGTACGTTTATCTTAATTCGGCAACAGAATCAACGATTAGTCGCCTCGGCCCTCGGCACAGCGACACCAACGTAATGGGTTCGAAATTGCTTTGATCGTTTTACCGGAAGGTTAATGAATTTTCTCGCTCCAATAAACATTCCGGTTCAACGATGTGATGAATTCTGTTACTTTTATGGATTTTGATTACGTTTTATTATGGTTACAGGTTATTATGATTATAAGATCATTAATATGTTATAAGTGTGTTTACTTTGATGAACTTTCTGGAGTAGTGGGGGCAAAATTCCCAATAATGTATACGGTCGCGTCTCGATTCTCGGTAGGAGCGAATATTTATCTTTGTGCAAATATTACTTTTGAGTCTGGTTAGTTGTCCCCGTGAGTCTGCAAACCGTACCTCAGAGAACGCGTAAAGTCGTAGGACCCGGGTGTAAAAATAAATTCCTATTATTGATAATTACTCTTGGTAAATAAATTATTTGCCAAACTGCAATGAAATAGCATGGTGGATAAAGTTTCCAGCTGTGGGACACTTATAGACTTTTCGAGTTTTTTTTTTCAGTTATTTGATTTTGTTTGTTGTCTAGATAAATAAAAAAAATTTTACCCAACATAAGAGAGCGAAGCAATAATATAAATTAATGTAAACAAATAAAAGTAAAAAGCTTTTACTGGATTATTTTACCGTGTATATATATTAACCAGATGGGTATGGAAGCTTAATTGGCTTTTGTGCGTCGTTCATGCTTATCTCAGAATAAGAGATGTAATAAATGTTAGCTCTATCCCTTTTTTTATTTTAACGAATAATTAGCTACATATTTACTAAGTCTGTAAGCAAATGAAGAGAAATTATTTTGTAATATTTGTTTCTTATTTTGTTTGTTAAATTATAGTATACAATGCGTCTTAATTTAATAATTTGAAGAATCGTAATAAAAAACTAAGTTACATGTTACCGACTAAAACATGACATGATGATGATCACACAGATGATTGATCCATGGTTGACCAATTACATTGACCTAGTGACCAGTTATGACAAGAGTGTGAACAATTCAAAAAGCGTTGTAAAATCTGTGTATATCGGTATATATTTGGGTGGTAGATATTCCCATGTCACCACTTTTTTTTTTCGATATGGCCCTGAAATTTCAATTGTCTTGTATTTATTTGTATTTGGTTGACCAATTGTCTAGAAATATAGACCAATGTCGTCTATTCTTAGCCTTTTGTGATTTTTTGCTTTTTGCTAATGAATATTTGTGACCTTGAAAATAACAATCACACCAATTGCTATCAAATCAATGCTGACCAATTTCTAGAATACCTTGATCTTATGCGGAGCTACCGCAACGTTTTTACACAGGTTTTCCTATTGAAAATAGGTCATCCGTTGGAATTGAGGTGCTATGATCATACAGACGTCCTTGGAATTTTAAACTCCTTGCGATTAATTTTATACTGATGACCAGTTATTGTAAGCTGACCAATCGCATGTATTTTGCTGCTTTCAAGGATCTTGGTTTGATAATGTAAAATTCGTATTTTGAGGTGCTAATCTAAAAAAAAGTCAACTTATTTTTTTTTAAATATCAAATACGTTGACCAATTATTAAAATCAATTGACCAATTTTGACTATTTTGACATGAATTGAAATGATTTTAGAACCAATCAGCGGGACCAATTATGACCATTTTGTGACCAATTTGGACCACGTTTTAAAAGGCAAAATTTCACAATTTGGGCCGCTAAATAGATGGAGCTCATACGATGACTTTTTAAAAACTCTTAATTAAAAATTATACACTGTAAAATATTTTTATTTCAGGTATCTGGCAAAATCACGAAAACACAGTGGCTATGAGCGGAGGCTCGCGCCGTGGCCGATAGTACAGCGCTAGCCCTCGCCGGCTGCCATCCACGCACGCGCGACCGCGCAACCCTGCAGCAACAATGGTACGCGACAAGAAATCGCCGCATAAGACTGACTCGCAAAAATGTAAGTTTAACTTGTCAATGCTTTTTAAATGTACTTTATATGAACTTTGTTACTATCGTGAAGTGTTGACTATGAGTTTACAAAATAATATTATAATATTAGTTTTAAAAAAAAATATAGAACTTGTTACGACATTCTAATTTTAGATTCATTTTTAGCCGACAGTAAATCATACTCCGATTGTCATAATATGTGAATGGACGTAATGTGATGGTTACAGGGTTATGACTAACATAATAATAAATAACATTAAACACACTTCCACTATGTTTTGATTTTGGTATAATAATTAAATTTTTAAGAGTGAACATTCAAACAAACCTTTTAAGGTTTAGATATAGTGAAACCTTCAGCGTATGAAATAGGCCAAATACATTCCATTTATATAATACTCAGGATTTTCCATCATATTAGATGTGAATCGTCAAAAAACGATACCCTTTTTTCATATGCAGGAAAAATTGCAGAATATATACATATACGGGTATACCGTATAATATACATATAGGAAATAAAAATTCCAATACAAATTTGGTTGTTATTTTATAATACAAATTAACTTGCACACCTATATTTGTTTTAATAGGTAGAGCGTGTTTTAGAATAAAGTACTTAATGTGTTTTTATATATTTTAGGTATATTTTTTTTTTCAAAAGTATTAAAATTGTTTCAAATTTTCTACAGAAAATTCGTTCCATATACCATTATAGTATCTTGATGGCATTTCATCAACGTCGTCGTAGCTATTGTAACAGTCAACGAAGCGATTTCAAAGTTGATAAGATTTTCACAGAAGTCTTCTACATTTCGTATACCGAATCATAAGTAAGACGAGATAACTTATCATTTAAAATAGAGTTCTATTATTTATTTTTTCATTAAAAAATATAAATAAGTTATAAAGACAATAAAAGCTAGTATTTTCAGTATTGTCATAATGTTGGTTTTATGATTTGATCGCGTAACTTAAACAATTATTAGGTACAAATTATAGGTACAAATTATAGGTAATTAGGTAATATTATAAAATTTTAAAATTTCGGAATTGGTTAGGTTTGGGGTAATCTTTGTATCCATTTCTTCAATTATAAAAATTCTTTTACTAAAAAGAAACTACATTATCCGCATATTTTTTTTTTTTTTTTTTTTTTTTTTTTTTTTTTTTTTTTATGACAAATAGACAGGCATTTGACCGCTATCTCACCTGATGTTAAGTGACGATGCGGTCGAAGGTGGAGCATGCCTGTCTAATAGCAGTCTATTCACTCTGGCCTTGAAGACACCCAGGTTGTATCGTTCGGGAAACACAGACGCGGGCAACGAGTTCCATTCCTTAGCCGTGCGCATCAAGAAAGTAGTGCTAAAGCGTTTTGTGCGCGTAGGTGGCATATCAATGACATAAGGATGGAACGATCGACCGAGCCTAGTGTCCCGATGGCGGAAGGTTGTGGGGGGAATTAGATCGTGCAATTCCTTCGCACACTCACCAAAATATATTCTGTAGAACACCGACAGACGAGCTACCCTACGCCGATGATCGAGACTCTGCAACTTGGTGTCTGTCAGAGTAGGGTCACCTATGAGTCTTTTAGCTCGTTTTTCCACCGAGACCAAAGTTGCCAGTTGGTATTTGGCGGATCCATCCCAAAGGTGGCAGCAATACTCCATACAAGATCGAACTTGTGCTTGATATAGTTGAAGCAGCTGTTCTGGAGTGAAGTATCGCCTGACCTTAGAGAGAATACCTAGTTTTTTTGCTGCAGTTTTTGCTTTGGACTCGATGTGCTGTCCAAAGTTCAAATCGGACGATAGCTCTACACCGAGGAGCTGAAGGGAGTCGGTAATTTCTACAGAAACATTTCGGAAAGTCGGAGCCAGGTGCAAAGGGCTCCGTTTAGAGGAGAACACACACGCCTGTGTTTTTGTAGCGTTGAACGTGACCAGATTGGCATCGCCCCATTCGGAGACTGCCTGGAGGGCGACGTTCAAGCGGCTGACCATATCCTCTCGACAAGACTGGATAACATCCTTACTAGCCCTGGCACTCGAAAAGTATCTGTCCGTCACTGTGCTGTCGTCAGCATACCCAAAGGTACCGGGGACGAGCAGATCATTAATATGCAGCAGGAAGAGGGTAGCGGACAAGACTGATCCCTGAGGAACACCGGCATTGATAGCCTTTTGGTCCGACGAGTACCCGTCAAGGACAACTCGTATTGAACGTTCGTTCAGGAAGTCAGAAATCCAAGTGCAAAGGCCAGGTGGAATACCATATGAAGGAAGCTTGCTTATAAGGCTCGCGTGCCAAACTCTGTCAAAGGCCTTCGAGATATCGAGGGACACGGCAAGTGCTTCACCGTGTTTATCAATGGCCTCACTCCAAATATGTGTGGCATACACTAGAAGGTCCCCAGTCGAACGGTTCTGGCGGAAACCGTATTGCCGGTCGCTGAGGAGATCGTTACCTTCCAAGTGGGCCAGGAGTTTATTGTTCAGTGCACGTTCCATAGTCTTACAGAGTATGGACGTGACCGAGATGGGACGGTAATTGACAGGGTCTGCACGACTACCTTTTTTGGGCACAGGCTGCACGTTGGCAAGCTTCCAAGACTTCGGCACTTTGCCAGTCTTAAGTGACAGGCGGTACAGGCGTGTAAGAGGTGGAGACAACTCAGGGGCACATGTACGCAGGACTATCGCTGGTATACCATCAGGTCCGCTGGCCTTGTTCACGTCTAGAGTTTGCAGGATTTTAAGGATCTCTTTTTGACGTATGCGTACTTCAGCCATAAAGCAGTCAGCACGAGTTGAGATTGGTGGAGCTTTTCCTGCAACATCCAGACGCGAGTTCTCAGCAAAAATAGATGCAAACAAATCCGCTTTCTCTTTTGCAGAATGGGCCAGTGATCCATCAGTCCTCAGCAATGGTGGAAGTGACGGCCGACAAAAGTTAGATTCAGCGGCTTTAGCCAGGGACCAAAACGCTTTGCTTCCAGAAGGATAAGAAGCTAGTTTAGCTTATAGCATAAGCATATACTATTTCAGTAGAAGTAATTTATCAAAATAAGCGGTTTTAACAAATCCTAAATCCAGTTTAATTATAATAGTGTGTATGTAATGTTTTTCAACAGCTAATAATTTCGTTAAATGTGAGCCGATACTGGACAGTGGATAATACTCGCACATTTGTATCTAGGCGGGAGGTAATTACATGTTACTTGTTAGTAATTCGCACTTAAGCCGTAATCGTAAGTTGGTTGAAATTGAGATATATATCAGTCGATACAATTGAGTCAATTTGGCTGGAGCGGCGCGGCGTTAGGAATTGAGTCCGGTCGCCAAGTGCTGCGAGCAATATGCTTCCATATGTCTATTCAATTACATATGTACATGTATTGTATTTCTATATAATACGATATGAATAGTTCATTATTTGATGAAGCTTCCGCATCAAGTTTAAACACTTTATATATTTATAAGATAACACTTATTTAACTACGGTTAAAATTACGGTGTAAACTTCGAGAGTATGAGTCTCGAAGTTTACACCGTAATTTTCAAAAAGCTAATTTGTGATGTTTACGATTATTTTGAATGATTTATCATTGTCGTTATTATTCGTTAGCGACAAACTTTCAAAATCAAATAAATATTTTCGTTGAAGACGCAAAATTTAAAGTATAACTTTGGAGTTTGAGCTAATTTACCTTAGTCCTAATTTAGTGTTCGGAGATAAAAGCGACGATTTACTTGTTTGTTTTATTAAAACAAGGCTTCTAAACAGTTTCTCTGAAATTTTAATAACGAAGTATAGTTTGTTTTCGTACTGGAAATAAATAAAATAAATAAAAGATTGTGCTCACATGGAAACGTAATGTCTAATTAGCCGTCTTTAGTTTTCAATTGCTTTTATGCTTTTTTTTTAAACATAATAAATTAGTTCATTTCAAACATTTACACATTTTGTATTAAAATATTTTCACAGTTCGTTGTACACGAAAAGGTGCAAGGGTTTGGTAGAGAGTGATATCGACGACATTCATAAAAATCAGACACAGTAAGTCACGAACGATGGAATCCAAATCTCGCTAGATTTAATTATTAAATATAATTATATAATAATAATAATTTGATAAAAGAGCAGTAATTGACACGCTTTATCCATGTAAACTGCAAGTGGGCAGGAACATCAAAGCGGAGTTAAAGGCGAGAAATATTCCACCACCGCTTTCATTCTCAGAGGCTTACATGATATAATTAATTTTAGAAGCTAGCGAGGCACAAATTAGTTTTACGAAATTAAGTTCGTGTAATTCCATGTCGTTTAATATATTTTTCGGTACTGCCTACTTTTAGTATATTTATTTATTTATTTATTATTAAGGTTTGCTAGCAGTTGTTACATTTATGATACATTACAATATTAATTTTATTATAGACAACATTTCTAAATGTACAACCATATTAAAGCAAACACGACATGCAAAGTTATCCTGTTAATGTAAAAATAGAAACAAACTTGATCAAACAGTAGCAAAAAAAACAGATGAAAATAAACCAGAAAATTTAAAGATGATTTGACGATTTGGTTTTTAGTGCCAAACAGTAACATTACATTGTGAGAGAAACAATATCAAGATTAGTGCGCAGAAATTTGATAAAGCTAGTGTAAAATTTACAGGTACATTCATCAGTGGAACTTAATTCATAAAATGAACTCAAATTACTTTAAGCCTAGACAAGATACATAGATTTGAATTAATCAGTGAAATTAAAAATTATCAATGAAATCAAACAATATTAACTTATTTAAGTGAAATCAAATTAAGTAAGCCCGAATCAAGTTGTCATGAATTAAAACATTAAATTAATCAAAATTCAGTTAATAGATAAATAAAATTCAATTTACATACATTCAGCATTTCAAAAGTAATTACAAAAAAAATTATAATTAAGATATATAACCATCTAGTCACAATAATTATCGAAATTACATTATTATTAATTAAGATACATAATTACAAAATCAATATATATATACATATATAAATGAAATGAAATTAAATTAAGTAAGCCCGAGTCAAGTTGTCATGAATTAAAACATTAAATTAATCAAAATTTAATCAATAGATAAATAAAATTCTATTGACATACATTCAGCATTTCAAAAGTAATTATTAAAAAAAAAAATTATAATTAAGATATGTAATCATCTAGTCACAATAATTATTGAAATTACATTATTATTAATTAAAATACATAATTACAAAATCAATATATATATATATATAAGTGAAATTAAATTAAATTAAGTAAGCCCGAGTCAAGTTGTCATGAATTAAAACATTAAATTAGTCAAAATTTAGTCAATAGACAAATAAAATTCAATTTTCATACATTAAGCACATCAAAAGTAATTTAATATATATATATATATATATATATATATATATATATATATATATATACCATTATAATTAAGATGTATAACCATCTAGTCACAATAATTATCGAAATTACATTGTTATTAATTAAGATACATAATTACAAAATCAATAGATATATATAAGTGAAATTAAATTAAATTAAGTAAGCCCGAGTCAATTTGTCATGAATTAAAACATTAAATTAGTCAAAATTTAGTCAATAGACAAATAAAATTCAATTTTCATACATTAAGCACATCAAAAGTAATTATAAAAAAAAAAAAAAAAAAAATTATATATACCATTATAATTAAGATGTATAACCATCTAGTCACAATAATTATCGAAATTACATTACACACAATAAAATTAGGCACCTTTAATTTTTTCTATAACTAGCCGCCGAAACGCCGCGCAGGCTACCGCATTTATGTCTATTGTGTCACAGTACTTATTAAATAGATTCGACATTCTAGGAACTGCAGATTGGCTACCAAAAAGTGTCTTCCGCTGTGGTTGAGACAGAGGTTTTATTACACTACGTGGGTATCTAGATGGTGCTCTAAAGTTAAATTTGCAAAGTAAGCTGGAACAGTCAATTTTATTATGAAGAAGTTTATATAAAAACATCAAGTCCAGTAAATTTCTTCTGTTTTCCAGAGTCATCATGTTAAAATATTCAATTCTACTAGCATAAGAAACCAGTCTTTTGGCGATACCCTCTGTGTATGATAGGTGCCATACAAAACGCTTTTGTATACGCTCTAGTCTCAAGTAGTGAGTAGCATAGTGCGGCCGCCAGACCATACTGCAGTATTCCAGATTGCTACGTACCAAGTAATTGTAAAGGAGGATCTTCGTTTTTGCTTGTTTAAAAGTCCTGCAGTTTCTTATAACAAAACCCAGCATTCTAGTAGCCTTTGTCATTACATTTTCAATGTGCTGTCCAAAAGTTAATTTTTGATCCAAAACAATTCCCAGATCCCTAACTTGAGCAACTTCTAACAGGTTCTTATGACGAAGGTTATACTGTGTCGGAAAAACGTTATGTTTGCGAGTGAATTTTATATGTAAGCATTTCTCTCTGTTTAATTTCATGCCATTTATCTCACACCAACTGATTAATCGGTCCAGATCACTCTGCAGCAGAAGAGAGTCACTGAGCGACCTAATAGATCTAGCAAACTTAAGGTCGTCTGCATACAAGTACGGTATTGAGTGGCTAAAACACTTCACTACGTCATTAATGTAAATGTTGAATAATATCGGTCCCAGGTGGGAACCTTGGGGAACACCAGCTGATATCGGGTATCTTTTCGACGTGTATCCATTAATGACAACATGAAAACTCCGGTAACTCAAGTATGACTCAAGCCACCGCAGCGAGGGGCCCATGAATCCGTAAATTTCCAATTTCTGGATTAGAACACTGTGAGGTACTCTGTCAAAGGCCTTCTGGAAATCCGTATATATGGCATCAACCTGTTGATGTGAGTCGATAGACTGTCTTAACAACTCTGTGAAAGAGACGAGGTTAGTGCTACATGATCTACCCGTAATAAATCCATGTTGATGCTCGGATATAAATCGTTTTAAATATGCTACAATATGTTGACACACTAATGATTCGAAGATCTTAGCGAACGTGGACAATATGGATATTGGTCTATAATTCTGGACCAGAGACTCCCCCCCATCTTTGTGTATCGGTACTATTCTAGCGTGTTTCCATTCATCAGGATATTTTAAAAAATTACATTAAACATAGCTAGAATACATAGACATAGATAGCTAGAATAACAAATCCTACTGAAAATATTGGCCATATGGTGACTGGCAGAGAAAAATAGTCCTGACCTCTTTCTTGCCGGGGTGTCGTAAAAGGCAACTAAAATCATAGTGATGCGAACAACTGTGCACCGACTTCTAACTCTTCTTTTCTTCCGGGTTCTAATAGGCAGAGCGTCACTACTTTTTTTTTCAGCCGCTTTTATTGGAGGGTCCCGGATCTGCAGGCAACAGGGTCCCTCCAGCGACAGGCTGGCCTCGGCGAAATGGCCAAACTTCTCCTCCATGGGGACTGTCCGGCTTACCTCTGAATAGTCCCGACGACGCTGTGTCTAGCAGGACCGGGTTCCCATCCCGGCCCGACATGGGCACAGGGAGTCATTCAGGACAAAGCATTACAATGCAGACTAGGAATGCAGTTGTATCATTATATCTCTGTTTGATAGTCAACGCGCTTTCTATTTTATTATAAACAATATAATGTATACAATGTATAATAGATAATCATGAATGGTTTTAATATTTTCAAATGATGGCTTAACACCTTATTCAGAGATTTATCACAAAGTAGTGCGAGTACTGAACTGAAAATATTTTAGTGAATTCTTGATGTTATGACATTGGGACCACATTCAGGCTTCATCTTGCCCGAGTCGAAATTTAAAGACGACATAGCTCTCTAAGTCCGACATAGAACCGATTTAGAGTCCAGTAGTCCGAAATAGAACCGATTTAGAGCCCAGTAGTTCGACTTAGCGCTTATTGACACTAATTTTTATTACATTTAGGTCGGAAATTTTTGCCATTTTTGGGTGCTAAGTCGGACCTAATTTAACATAGGTTAGGACTGACTTTGGGCCTAGAGGTCCGATATAAGTCCTACCGTAGGTGGCGCTAAATCAGCTCTTAATTTCGACTCGGGTGGTCGTTGCAATAGAATTGTAACTTGTGTCAATGTTGTCTTGAATTAATATGCGTGTGTGAAGAGATGCAAATTAATGTGAGGTGCGATGCTCTACGTTGTGCTTTTGGTTCTGTTAGACAGAGTTTCCTTCGCACTACATCGAGGTTGAGGCTATTGTATTCAACTTCGGTCGATACACTGTGTGTCCGTCGCTATGTTTAGCTTAAAGTTATGTTGTGGTTCGTTGCTCTATTTTTGGTGAACGTTACGATGTCCTCATCGTTATCTTTTCGTTCATCAACTTTACCGGTACCATGATTATGGTCGAACTTCATACATTATAGTAGCAGTATGAGATTACTGTGGATTCTATCTGTGCCTAGTATTTGCATATGAATCGTTTAAGCGTAAAGTTTATTAGTTACAAATTACTAGTTCTTTCAGGCACGGTAACTTATTATTAATTAATCATTACAAAAATGCGTGTGACATGCCTCAGCTTATTAAAATTAGTAATGTAATAGAGATTATTTATTTATTGAGTTGTTTAGAAAAGTAGGTATTTTTACTTCTTAATATCTATCTGATCTTACGAATGTTGATGTAAAGCAATAAAAAAATGTTTAAGTTGTGTTGTTATTTAATTTTATTTTAATAATATTATTTTCCTATGATGAGAATAAACAGGTACAAGTAAATTGACGTAGACATTGTGTGACATATAATTATAGATTTATGTTAAATAATTATACATATTAGTTTTGCGTAAACAAATGGAAGTGATTGTACGGTTTTGTATTATAGTATAATCGACTGAGTTTGCTTATCACCGCGATGTCTTGTACAATCGTAAATTAGAATTTATTGTGTACATAATAATTACATATACAGTCAACTCTCGATAATTTGAAACTCAAGGGACCAGAGATAAATTTAATTTGAATGATCAAAAATTTTAGTGAAAAGAAAGAATTTAATTTAGAGTGATAGAATTCGCGTTTTATTATTTCTATATTATTATTATGTATTAAAAATTAAATACAATAATTCACAAGTTTTTATTTTGAAAAGAAGTCCTAATCTTTTTTGAGTAAGCGACTTCTTCAGTCTATGATTGTCCAAAGAATTGTCGATAGTGGTGAGAGCTGCGAAGTAATCGTCATTCATGTCACACGCTTTTTTCTCTTATAGAGTGACATTTGTTCTTTCTTGGATTCATTTTAATAGCACAAATCATACATTAACATGATTCAATAATGTTTTAAGGAAGACTGGCATAAGAACTTACTCATATCTCATTTTTATGTAATCAATCATTTGATTATCTGTGTATGATAAACAATTAAAATTATAGAGAGTATGGAAGCCCGGACTTCAAATTATCGCATGTCCACGAGCAAGATACTATTCCGTCAACTTCAAATTATCGAGAGGACCAATAAATATTGATTTTATTCAATTTATCGAGTATTTTTTAAGGGACCGGAAAAATAAATTAAAATAATCGAGAGATTCAAATTAACGAGTGTCAAATTATCGAGAGTCGACTATATTATTATGTCTAAATATATATTGTGTACAAGTTACAACAATGTACACAAAACAAATCCAATATCTTTGATTGTTGACCTATTTAGCTTACATTTAGGGTTGCCAAACATTAAAAACAAAAATGAAAGTGTATGTATGTACAAAAATATATCATTTTTCAAAACAATTTTGTAATAATATTTAGATAAACCTAATTAGGTTAATTTAGGCTAGTTTAAGAAAATAACATAAATCTGAAATAATGGATAAAAGAGAAATTTGGAAATCAGGAATAGGCGCGTTTTATTTTACAAATCGTAATAAATATATGCTACTTCTACTTTCGTATACTTTTTTGTACATAATAGTTAATTACAGTTTAAAAAATATAATATGATACGTTGGTATTAAGTTACACTGGCAACCCTATTATTAGACCTTAATAAATGAAGCTTCGTCGGCAAAATTTCAATTGCTGGCCCCAAGGCAGACATTTATTTTCACCGAAAGTGATCATAAACAGCTGTTAAAAGGCATTTTTAGATATACCAACTTTTGCGGAAATAAAAAGAAGAAAAGATATTTAATATATTTTATTGGTCAATGAGCATCGTACCTATATTATGTTTAGGTTTATACTACCTTGCCGTCCGCCAGTCCGTCCGTCCATCTGTTACGTGTCACAGGGTATATTTGGTGTGAATTACCATAGCTGCGGCAACGGCACATATTTAAAATAAAATAAACTTAAAAAAATTAAATTGTGATTAAAATGTTACGGCACGGAACCCTTTGTTTTTGAGTCCAACTTATATTTGCCGGGTTTTAATTACACTTTTCTATATAACATAGCTTGAGTTTGCTCGTGATACTAGTGTGAGTAATATTACATACTAGCGGCCCGCCCCGGCTTCGCACGGGTATTTAACTAAAATTTTAAAAATTATACATTTATATTTTTAATCACCTACACCTGCGTCGATACTGGAAAATATTTTATAATAGACGGATTGAGTGACAGATTTATTATATCTATATATATGTAAACAAAGTGCGTGACACTTTGTTTAAGTAGTTATTACTATAATTTGAAATATTTCTTTTTTTAAATAATTTATCTGTGTGAATTGGTTGCTATGGAGCTGTTGTTATATTTTGAATCGATTGTGAAAATTATATAATAATTTAAATATTAAATATTTAAAAAGTAGTGAATAATAAGGACTGGTGAAGCAACAGCTTTAAATGTTGTTTCTCTTTACAGGTGAGATTATAATAATTTAATATTGAATGTGATTTTTGTAAATAGTAATTTATGTAATGAAATAAAAACATCTCTTTACAGAGCAACACAATTATAGTTTTATTGATCACCAGACTATCCAAATATAATATAAATTAAGACATTATAAAACAACATTTCTACAGCTGGTTACCAGAAATAATGGAAAAATTAAAATTCGAGTTCATGGTCAAAGCCAGTGAAGATATGAAAACAAATATTATTTGTGTAACGCGAATCACGGATTTAGATGGCCGGACCTTTGCGATCCCAGATAATTTACAACCTATAAAATTACATGGTGGGATAATACATACCCAAATCTTTCAGAAAGTAAAGTCCACATTACAAAAACGACACGAGAAACGACAGGTATGGATATCTATGAATCCGGAGATGAAAGCAGCTTATTGTGATGAAGATGGAAATAAACAATTTATGGGATACATATTGGAGGAACAACCAAAACCACAAATTTCTACAACAGGGATTTCAGAAGAATCTCTAGCAAGAATTATGGAAAACTTCGCTGAAATGAAGAAAGATTCATTAAAACCTTTTAATATGGGGAAAGTGGTAGAAAAATTTGTTATAGAAAAATTTAATAGCAAGATTACTAATGTGTCCCAGTGGATGACTACCTTCGAAACGGAATGTCTCCGTATAGGAATAGAAGAAGATATAAAAAAAATTGAAATTTTCAGGTTATTTTTAGAAGATTTTGTTTAGACTGGTATAATTCCATGCTTATAAAACATACAATAAATTCAAAATGGGCAATGTGGAAAAAGAACTTTTGTGAAACATATGCGGATAAAAGTTGGTCGCCGATCAGGTATGCAATGTTATTTAAATACAGACAGGGGTCATTACTGGAGTATGCGTTAAAGAAAGAGAGACTACTATTAGAAATAAATAAGTCCATAAACAAACAAACTATAATTGATCTGATTGCCACCGGATTACCGAATTTTATTGCAAATAAGATTGATAGGAATAGCTTAAAAGAAACTGAAGACTTATTTAATAATTTAAGAAGCTTAGAGTATATGGTAAACAAAAAAAAATTTCATAAAAACACAGAAACTTCCGAAAGTGAAAGTAAAGAGAAAAATATGAAGCCCATGGTTATCCCGTGTAAAATTTGTGAAAAAGAGAATAAAGGTATACGTTACCATCCTGAATCCAAATGTTGGTTCAAAATTAGAAATAATGATAAACCAAAAAAAGACCAAATAAGGAGTGTTAACAATTCTGAATTAGAGGTAGAATTAAATAAAATTGATCCAAAAAAACTAATAGTGCCGCCATTAATAAAAATTAAAATACTAATTAATGACACTTTGGAAACATTGGGAATATATGATTCAGGATCTAATGTGTCCTTAATTAATTCAAGATTATTATCTTTGACAAAAATACATAGTTATGATAAAAATGCAAATTTAAAAACTATTAATGGCGTAAAAAAATCAATAGGAATGGTAACTTTAAAAATTAAAATTCTCGAAATTGAAAAACATGTTAATGTTTTTGTTATAGATGAAGAAAACTTCGACTATGATTTTCTTGTTGGGTTAGACTGTATACAAAAATATCATTTAACTCAAAATGAGAATTTAAATATAACTCAAAATGTCATCAGTAATAATAATAAAGACTGCATAAAAAATAAAGAAAAGAAACCTAAAAGCATTAAAGAAATTCCTGATAGTTCAGGTAGTGATATAGAAAATAACCAAGATATATATTATGAAAACAAAGGTGTGGATATTACAAAACAATATGAAAAAGAAATTATAAATAACGAATATAAAATAAACTTTAATGAAAATATAATAGTCGATAATTTTGATATTTCAATAAATCATTTAGATAATAAAAAAAAAACTTGATATTGATAAATTGATACAGAAATATACTTCAGTATTCGCTAAAGACAAGTACGATATAGGTACTGTAAAAGGCTATGAAGCCCATATTGATTTGTTAATAGATAAATACTGTAGTAAAAGACCGTATTGATGCTCTATTGAAGATATGAAAGAAATTGAACATCAAATATCAAATCTACTAAAACATAATTTAATTGAGGAGTCATATAGCCCTTTTGCAGCTCCGGTAACATTAGCATTTAAAAAAGAAGAAGGAAGGAAATCAAGACTTTGTATAGATTTTCGAGAATTAAATAAAATTATAGTTCCACAATCGCAACCATTTCCGCTAATCGAAGATCTAATGGTTAAAACAAGGAATTGTAAATTTTTTTCAACATTTGATATAAACTCAGCGTTCTGGTCCATACCTCTTAAAATGGAAGATAGATACAAAACTGCATTTGTTACTCAAGAGGCACACTTTCAATGGACTTGTTTACCTTTTGGTTTAAAAACTGCTCCCGCTATTTTTCAAAGAATACTAAGTAGTATTATAAGAAAATATAAACTGTCAAATTTTACGGTTAATTACATCGACGATATTTTAGTATTTTCTGAAACGTTCGAAAAACACATTGAGCACATATCTTTATTATTGGAAGCAATTTTAAAAGAAGGTTTTAAATTAAAGTTCACGAAATGTAACTTTGCACAAGACTCAGTAAAATATCTAGGACACATCATAAAAAACAATACTATCACTCCATTAAAAGATAATTTGATTGCCATAAAAGAATTTCCGACTCCAAAAACACAAAAAAATGTCCGCCAATTTTTAGGAAAGATTAATTTCTATGGGAAATATGTTCCAAATATTTCAATTATACTGGATCCTTTACATAATTTATTAAGAAAAGGAGAAAAATTTGTTTGGTCCGATAAATGTCAAGAATCCTTTGATACTATAAAAAGACTACTTTGCTCAAAACCTATTCTAGCCATTTTTGATCCAGATTTGCCAATACATATTTATACAGATGCTAGCATACAAGGTGTAGGTGCGATTTTAAAACAAATTCAACCCAACGGTGATGAAAAACCTTGTGCATTTTTTTCAAAAAAATTAAACGACTCCCAGAAAAAGAAAAAAGCAATATATCTTGAGTGCTTGGCAATAAAAGAGGCGGTGAAATACTGGCAGCATTGGCTTATGGGAAAAACATTCACAGTTTTTTCAGATCACAAACCTCTAGAAAAAATGAATATTAAAGCCAGAACGGACGAAGAACTGGGAGATTTAACGTATTATTTGTCACAATTCGATTTTAAAATAATATATTCTCCAGGCAAATATAATATAGAGGCAGATACTTTAAGCAGAAACCCAGTGTTAGAATCGTATGAAAATAAAGATAGTAGTTTAAAAGTAGTAAATTTCGTTAAATTAGAAGACATACGAAATGATCAAGATAAAAATGAAAAAATAAAACAAAATATAAATAAACTTATTTTTAAACATAATATATATTATAAAAAGATAGGAAAAAATGAAAAGATTATACTAACTGAGGAGTTTAGTAAAAATATTATAAAACATGTACATAACTATTACTGTCACATAGGAAGACAACAAATGGAAAACAAGATTAAACCATTTTATCACGCTAAAAATTTATTGGACAATATAAAACATTTTTGCGAAAACTGTGATGTTTGTATAAAAAATAAATCTAGAGGAAAATATAAGTTTGGATTAATGTCTCACTTAGGACCCGCTACCTATCCGTTTGAAATAGTGTCTTTAGATACCATAGGGGGATTCGGTGGTGTCCGTTCAACCAAAAAATATTTACATCTTCTAGTAGATCACTTCACTCGTTACGCTTATATTTTGACATCCAAAACCCAGAGTGCGAATGATTTTATAAAACTTGTCCAAAAAGTAACAAAAGATTATAAAATTGACTTGATTTTATCAGATCAATATCCAGGAATAAATTCAAAAGAATTTAAAAAATTTTTAGAAAAGGAAAATATACCTATAGTTTTCACTGCAGTAAATGCACCATTTTCAAACGGATTGAACGAAAGATTAAACCAAACGTTGGTTAATAAAATTCGTTGCAAGATTAATGAAAGGAAGGACAAAATTGCTTGGACAACTATTGCTCACGAATGCACAGAAAAATATAACGAAACTGAACATGGTGTAACAAGGTTCTCTCCAAAATATTTATTAGAGGGAAAAAAAATTGACATTCTACCAGATGAACTGAAGCAAAATACAACATATAATCATCTATTGCAAGACCGAAAAATTGCTTTAGAAAATAGTATAAAATCACACAATTATAATAAAAAAAGATTTGATAAAAACAGAAAATATTATGAACTAAAAATAGGAGATTATGTATACGTTGAAAACGGAAACCAATTAAACCGAAAAAAACTAGATGAATTGAGAATAGGACCTTATGAAATTGTAGACAAAATATCCAATTCAATTTACAAAGTAAACACAGGTCACAAAAAAGCAGAATCAAATTTCTTCCATATTACAAAACTTATTCCAGTAGTAGAGTATAACACAAAAACTTTGTAATTTAGAAAAAAAGGGGGGGGGGGGAGATGTAAACAAAGTGCGTGACACTTTGTTTAAGTAGTTATTACTATAATTTGAAATATTTCTTTTTTTAAATAATTTATCTGTGTGAATTGGTTGCTATGGAGCTGTTGTTATATTTTGAATCGATTGTGAAAATTTTATAATAATTTAAATATTAAATATTTAAAAAGTAGTGAATAATAAGGACTGGTGAAGCAACAGCTTTAAATGTTGTTTCTCTTTACAGGTGAGATTATAATAATTTAATATTGAATGTGATTTTTGTAAATAGTAATTTATGTAATGAAATAAAAACATCTCTTTACAGAGCAACACAATTATAGTTTTATTGATCACCAGACTATCCAAATATAATATAAATTAAGACATTATATATAAAGATAGTACGGATGAAACATTTGAACTGTTTTTTTATTAATTACTAGCGGCCCACCCTGGCTTCGCACGGGTATGTAACTAAAATTTTAAAAATTATAAATTTATATTTTTTATCACCTACATGCGCCATCTATCGTATAATAGTAGAATATCGTTTTTGTATTTAGTGACATTTAACATAATAGTACCTATATTAATTGAAAATGATGTTTATCTAAAATATTAAAACGATTTCTATTCCTATCCGACATATTTAGTAAACTTTTAAGTTTAACAAAATAATAACTCAAAAATAAGTTTTGTGAGTTTTTAAGATTCCTTAGACCAGATGGCGTTGGCGGCGTAGGTATCTATTTCTATTTTCTTAAATATTTATTTTTTAATTTAATTACAATGAAACAAAAACTAAATTATACTGTGAGTTATTTCTAATTTTTATGTATTAAAGTTATCTACATAGGTTTTGTACTTTTTATGTGATACGTGAACACAGAAAAACACGATAAGAGATGGCGCTGATACAAAAAAAACGCGCTATTAAAATTTATTCTTGATGATATATAGTGTATTAATGAAACGGAGTTTTTATTTGTATAGAAGAAATGTCTTTAATACTCGTATAGGGGTGTTCATCGGAAAAAAATATCGATAATTTTACCATCGATAATTATCGTATTGTGTTATCGATAGTTATCGATAATTATGGAATGAACAGTTATCGATAATTATCGGATAAAAAGTTATCGATAGTTGGCGACAATTATCGATAATTATCGGATACAAATTATCGATAGTTGACAACAGTTATCGATAATTATCGGATAAAAATAATTGATAATTATTGTTCCAATTATAGGACGCCGAAAAAAAAGGGAAAAAAAAAAAGGTCATCCGCCAACTACTAACAACATTTTTCTCCGTACCCTAGCCGTACCATTATTATCAAATCACAATTAGCGATACTTATCGGATCTAAAAACAATTACCGATAATTATCGGATCCCACAAATTTATCGATAATTATCGAATTGCACAAAATTATCGATAATTATCGGATCACAAAAAATTATCGATAATTATCAAATCGCAAAAAATTATCGATAATTATCGAATGAAAACTTATCGATAGTTATCGATAATTATCGAATACAAAATTATCGATAATTATCGAATCAAAATTATCGAATAATACTTATCGATAATTATCGAATGAAAAATTATCGAGTAGTTACGAATTATCGATGATTATCGCACACCCCTATACTCGTATATTACTTATAGTTATGCTCACGATATTCCGGTATATACTGGTTTTGACAGAAACTGAATTAATACAATTTTTTCCCTCTTACAGAAACAAAGAATATACAAAATGTACAAAAGTACGTAGGTACTACAATGGCGTGTTATAGTTTGAAAATTATATTTTTACTTAATTAATGCTGTATTATTATAATAAATTTGTAATAATTACTTATTTTATGAATTACTAAACACTAATTTTCCAACATTACAATTATATAGGATATATGAAATCTGGTAATGTATTCTAATAATAACGATAGATGGTAATTATCGTGTGGTACTGCAAGATTGTCTAACTATACCAACGTATGTTTGTATCTATGTTACTACTACGCCATTGTCTCGTAGCAACCTAGAAGCGGAAGCACACGGCGTATTTGAAACGAGCAGACGACGCGCGTTTAAGGTACGCGCGTTTTAGATGCTGATTGTTGCATTTGCATTGCTTCAAACGCGCGTATAAAGGAGCGGAGAAGAGCAGAGAAGAGGCGCGCGCTCACCAACTGCACGAAAGCGACGAGCGACTACAGCAAGTTTGTATTGCCCGCTCCACATTCCCGCGCGATTCACGGCCGGCGTGAATCAACGCGCGATTCGCACAGGAATGTGGAGAGCCCAAATGGCTGTAACTGCGCATATACGCACAGTAGAGACACGGTTCATGCTTGCCCCGTATGCTTAGGTTACAAGGTTGTGTTCGAATCTCGTTTGAAGCGCGTATACGCTCGTCAGCTGCACGTCGTCTGTGCGTCGTCTGCGCTTATAAAATACGTCGTGTGCTTAGGCTTTAACCGTATTGAACTTTGTAGGTATACCATCGAACATCTTTGTATGTCGCTTAAGAGAAGTCGGCACAGGTGTTGCGAGTTTCATTTCCCTTAATATATTGGTAATTTGTGAGGGAATAAGATATATATACATATATACATACGAGTAGATATGAGTAGTATACTTTTTATAATTATACGAGTATATAGACATTTAATGGTTTAAAGATATGTGTAACAATTGATTGATTGATTAAGCCTGATTATCTAAAAGCTCTTGAGGGTAGAACGGAAAAATCTACCACCAAATTAGCCGTTAAATGTCCACTGCTAAATGTAGGCCTTCCCATAGTCTGTTGGGAATTTTTCCAAATACTCGCCACGATTGGCAGGTGGGTAGGTGAGCGTATTGTGTTGTGGCAGGATACGGTGACGCTGTTGCTCATCACCATCCCATACCCAGTCTCATTAAAATTCGTTTAGTAGTTTTGCGTGATGTGTGACCAAGATTCAGACTGACAAGGCGAAAAAAGAATACATTTTTAACTTCAGTGTCGATTATATAATATGTATTAAAAAAATCTATATAATTTCAATGTAAGTACAAAATTTGAGCTGTTACAGCTTTATTATAAGTATAAATAAGCGTATAATTGTGAAACATTATAATAATTTTAAAATCGTTGGAATATTGTTTCAACTTGAAGCAAATAGTATTTTTTTGATATTTCTTTTTAAATCGAAATTATGTATGTACAAGCAAGTGGATTGTTGGGTTATATTCAAATAGCAAGTGTGAAGTGGTTTATAATGACAAAAGGCTGAAGGGGAGCTACACTCATTAATGCAACGCCATTCGTGGACTCATTCGCTTACGTAACAACATATTATCATATTCCAGATTTTAATCAAATTTGTGATGTGATGTGAATTTTTTAAATACAAAAGTATGTTTTTTATATTATTTTTAGTTGTCATTTATATTTTATTACATGACTATATTTATACATATATAAAAATTGTAATTTACACGTGGCTACGTGGCGAAAATTTCTATAGCGATATAAAATTACTAGATGATTACTAGATGATTACTAGATAGAAATGTCTGCCTGTTAGAGTAGGTATTAGCCTTCGTTAAATATAAGATGAATAATTTCTGAATATAGTTAAAAAAAAAACAGTATGAAAATAATAAAGCATATCCTTTTTTTTTTTTCGCTGGGAAATGCATTTACGCATCCCGCCGCCCGAAGGCGACGGGTATGTGGGACTCGCTGGCACGGCAGAACGTGCCAGAATACCGCACTAAAACCCAGCGGTACCCTCATCGTCGTAGTGGGGCGCCACGGGATCGCTTTCGCATGCAACCGTGACGCCCCGACGGTTGGCCCGCCTATGCGGGGCGCCTTCGCCTATAGAGCGCTCGCAGGCACCGTGAGCGCTCTATTTCCCTGGTGGCGAGTGGGAGGATAATAGGTGCCTCTCCCACTCTATTACGGAGGGTGAAGGAGCGCGTAACGGCGTCTCCTTCCCCCCGGTCGTCTCCTGCGGAGCGGGTTAGCGTTAGCGTCTGCTTCACGCTCCCGCTCCTCGGCCTCCTTCAATGCCATGACCTCCTCGCAGAAGGAGGCCACGGCCGACCAACACCTCTCGCTGCCGAGCATGCAGCGGACCACGCTCGACAGCGAGAGGCCGCCCTCACTCGACCGCCTATCACGGCCACCAGGGCATGGCGCTGGGGCCCCCAAGCGGCCCACTCTTCGAGAGTGTGACGCGCCGTGTCTATCGGCGCGCCGCACTCGTGGCAGGCAGGGGTGACTTCCCTTCTCGCAATCTTGTGCAGGTACTTACCAAAGCACCCGTGCCCAGTAAGTACCTGCGTCAGCCTGAAGGTCAGCAATAAAGCATATCCTGACGTAACATTTAGTCATTATATCATTAAAATTGCTTCACTCTGTCAAGATTTATTGTAATTTGAATTTTGTATGACGGCTTTAGAGAAGAGTAGGTTAAATAATACATTTAAATGTGATCCGAAAATTCTAATAACGTTGTGTAAAATAATGTTTCATAGTATTATAATAATTCTTTATTATAATTAGTATTTATATACAAAACTCAGTTAACGAAAAATACGAAAAAGAGCATCAAAATCTCGGACTGCGATTTATTTTTACAAAACTTTGAAGTACAACCCAATTATGATAGATGGCGATTTTACAATAGCGGTTAGTTACTACTGTGTCGTAGTACGGTACGAGGGTAAAGTAAAATGTACGGACGACGCCGCGGGCACTAGCTAGTTACAATATAATATTAGCTTTTATTTGTGGCTGTCTTAAAAGATGGCTTTTTGTAGCACTTGCACACATTAGAATCAAGAAATAGAATATGTGTGTTTAATAAAAATGTAACTGACATACATACATACACATAATATAATAGAAGAAAAAAGATATATTAGGTAAAGAAGTCGAATATAACGTTAGGGATATGAAACAGAAGCAAGAAAAATGTTTTTTTTTTCTTTTTTTTTTAATTAATAAATTTTTATTATTTGCATGTCTTCTGTCATCTTTTTGTTTAAATGAGGAGTAATTATGTCATGTGTATTTTATGTCTCTTTTGTCTTTTACTCCAGTCTTATGTGAAATCCATAAGAAACGTTGCATATTTTGCAATTTTTATATTATAATATATGTATATGACAATGAAGCAGTACTTACAAATTGGTTGATATGTTTCTATTTCTATATCTACGAGTATATAGTTGAATTTGTTACAAAACTAGTGGCATATTACACGAAATTAGTGAATGTAGCCATAATACGTGATCCGTTCAAGTGGGGTCTTCAATAATACCACGCTTCGTTACAGGGGCGGGAAGTAGTCTTAAGTTTTCGTGACGTAGTCAATATTCTCTAGAGAAATATCGCGCTTTTTCGAGTTATATTCAAATGTGTCGCGCAGCGTTTAGTGCTTTTTAAACTCACAGAAGACAAAACTACGCTCCACTCCCACTACTACTACTACTGTCTACACTTTTTTAACTTTCTGTTTGCAAAAACCGATTAAAACCATATATTTATGAATTACTATGTGAAAATTCGAGGGAAGTGGGGATCTTAGTCTGCTATCTAACTATCTATATCACTAGTATCACGTAGTATCGTGTGGTCACCGATAGTTTTTATGTATTAATTTTTATGTATTAAAGTTATTTACATTGGTTTTGTACTTTTTACGTGATACGTGAACACAGAAAAAAACGATAAGAGATGGCGCTGATACAAAAAAAACGCGCTATTAAAATTTATTATTGATGATATAGTGTATTAATAAAACGGAGGTTTTAACAGATTTATTAATTGTATAGATTTAACGCTTAGGAGTACATGATCATAAATATACATAATTGAAATATAATAATAACGCTCCAGCTAGGGGTGGGAAAAAATTATCGATAATTTTACTATCGATAATTATCGTATTGCGTTATCGATAGTTATCGATAATTATCGGATAAAAAGTTATCGATAGTTGGGGACAGTTATCGATAATTATCGGATAAAAAATATCGATAGTTGACGATAGTTATCGATAATTATGAGGTTTAAGAATCTTTATTTATTTCTCACAAGAATATAATTCACTTACATGAGAAACATTTCATCGTTATAACAACACAATATTAATGGGCATTACATACAATTAAAATATTAAACAACTTGACGGTAATTTTATAAAAATTATCTCGTTCTAATCAACCATTACACAGCTGATTGCACAAAGTATGTGGTACTGGATGTGTCATTGAGTGTGGTATATTTGTTAGGACTTTGATTATGACATTTTATTCATAATGTAAAACTTTAGTAATTTTTTAAAAGTAATTATTGATTTAGCCTGTTTTATATCCGTAGGTAATTTATTGTAAAGCTGAGCACCTTCATACATTATATTCTGTTTTCCGTAGTTTGTTCGTGGTGTGTGTCATAAAATATTATCAGCATTTCTGAGTCTTGTTTTCTGAATTTGCGATTTTTTCGTGAAAGTTATGTGTGTGTGTATGTCTTTATTAAGAATTTTTCTTACTAAAATGCATGTATTATAGGTGTAGCTTTGTCCGATGTTCATAATTTTGGTTTCTTTATAAATTTTTTTCGTTGACGTTAAAAAGTCGTAGTTAAAAAGTACTTTTATAAGTTTATTTTGTGCTATTTGTAGAACAGACAAGTTAGTTTTTGCAGCTGTGCCCCAAATTTCTATAAGGTAGTCAATGTGTGGCTTTACAAGTGAGTTATAGATGTTGTATTTCACTTTGCGCGGTAGGCATCGAGCAATGCCGCGTAATGCGCCTGTAAGAGATGTTAAATTATCGGTAAAAAAAAGGGTCATCCGGCCTTCAGTATGGATATTTTCCTCCGTACCCTATACGAACACCTAAAAAAAAAGGTCATCCGTCGTCCAATATCGACATTATCCTCCGTACCCTATTCAAATACTTAAAATAAAAAAAAAGGTCCTCCGCCGTACCATAATTATCGATACTTATCAGATCCAAAAATAATTATCGAATACCACAATATTATCGATAATTATCGGATGGCACAAAATTATCGATAATTATCGGATCGCAAAAAATTATCGATAATTATCGAATGAAAACTTATCAATAGTTATCAAAAATTATTATATGAAAAATTATCGATAATTATCGATTCAAAATTATCGAAAAACACTTATCGATAATTATCGAATGAAAAATTATCGAGTAGTTACGAATTATCGATAATTATCGCACACCACTAGCTCCAGCAGGGTAGATAAGAAGAAAGAAGGATATATATATATAGTGATGTAAAGTTATATAATGCAAAATTTGTTATATTAGGATACAGTTTGCAGCGTCTTATCATTAGGACTTAAAAACTAAGATTTTATTTGTTTGGTTATCAGGGGAGGGGGATTAGCGATTGGATACTGTTGCTCCCCCCGCCGAAAACCGATAATAAATAATATAAATATATAATGTTTCATGAGACGATTGAGGGCCCTAATAATAGAGTCCGACAGTCGAACGAATGAGTCGATACCTGGTTTGCAAGAGACCAGTAGGTCTACCATGAGTTTTTGTTACAAGCGCGCATGACATAACTTAAGCAGTAGTAAACGTAGAAACGCAATAGTTAATGTTAGTATCCGGTAGAGGCGCTGCTCAACTTTCCATACAAATTGTTGAAATTGTCTACTACACTCGCTAACGTGTATCGTTTCTGGAAACTCATGGTAGACGTACAGTGAGAGAATAGGGAGACACTCCTAAGTGCCTACATGTCGCCTCGTGGTCATGCCTGATGGCAGCAAATCTTGGGCAAAGTTGGAGAAGGTGACTGAGAGTCTGTGACGAGCTGAACTTGTGTTTTTTTTTAATTTTCGTTACGTGACACTAAGTAATGCAATTATTATACAGATAAAAATTAGGGCAACACATTAGCTATCGGTCAATTTGTATGTACGCCTTTTAATATTAAACGAATTTGATTTTGCGTAACAAACGCCTGTCATGATATAATAAAAGGCCCGCAACATCGTAATTGCGTGCTATAAATATGGGTTAGCGAGTGAAAGTTGTAGGCATCTACATTTTTTATATATATTTCTGTGTTAAAACGAGCTATTTTATTTTTTCTTTAATTTTTAAAAACCTAGTCTAAATATATTACAACCATAAATTAATATTATAAAAAAATGTATCAACTTACTCGAAGGATCATTATCCACGTTGTATATCTAATCAATTTACCTACGAGTTAGATTTATTTTATTATATTTATATTTTATATAGGATTTTGTTTATCATAAGTAAAAATTCACAGCTATATTTTTAAGTGTAATGTATATAATATATTTGTTAGTTACATTTTTTTATAAAGTTTAATTTTGAAACTACGCAGACTGGTATGCTTTTGAACTAATTTTATTTCTTAACATTTCACTACATACCTACATCAAACACTAATAAACATCTAAATAGGCTTAGAACTTGCAAGATTAATTTAACAAAGTTTTATGTTTGAAATTTAGATAGGTAATGTATCAAGTTTGTCATACGTATCTTCTAATAAGTTCTTCGGGGTTCTACAGAAATCTGTCAAGATTATAAAGTTCTTGATATAATGTTAACGTTATTTTAGTCACAATAATACTGTAATTTTGTTATGCTCCGGTTTAAATAAGGTCTTCTTGAAGGTTATGCGGGTGTTATTTATCAAACACTAGCATAATGAAAAACCCATCAATTTATAACCTCTTCATAAGTTATGCTCAAAGGTTTAGATATTTAGTAATAAATAATATAAAACAGTCCTCTTATGTCACTAGGGACTTTTCTGATTTTATGTCTATTTAAATAATATATAAATAATTATTTTAAGTTTTGATTTGTAAATATGTATTATACTCGTGCTTTGTCCTCGAGATTAGCATAAAGTTTACATGTAGTAGACACTAGGTGTCGCCAATCTGCACTGTATTTGAGAGATTTTTTTTTTGTTATGGTATCCCTATATCCCTACCGCTCTCCATATTCTTCATTACACGTTGAGTGCTCCGCCAGTCTGCACGCGTCAAATTGTGTTGCGTATTTATTGTTCGGTGACAATCAAATTAACATGGGGAAACGTAAACGTGACGTTTCGGAAAATTACGAGTTGATTGCTTACAAAATTAAAAAGTTGGAACAGAAGTTAATGCGCACACGACGCAGAGATCGACAGAGGACTCCACTTTCGAGAAGGTTATCCGAGTCAACATCGGACTCATCTCGGTCGTCATCAAGCTCGAACACTTCAAGTTCAAGTTCGTCGCGGTCTGGGCGTGGCCAGGCTGGCACCACCGACAGGGAGTTGCCGCCTGAGACACTATGCATTGAAGGTAAATATTTCGAACTACCCACACATTAATACAATATTGCGGTTAACCTAAGGGGTTAACACTGTATTGATCGGCGAACTCATTTTTACGTTATAATATAGTGTTGCGGGTAGTCTGTGGGGCTATCACTTCACTATAATTAACGTAGCCATACAAAAGCGATGCTGCGGGCATTCTTTGGGGATGTCACTTTATTACTTACTATGGCACACGTAATAAAAGCAAAAAATTGATAATGCGGTCAGCTACTAGGGCTGTCACTTTATTAGTATTGGCTAATATATTAAATTAGGAATGCGGGCAGTCTTAGGGACTGTCACTTTACCTAAATATACAAAATGTGTTACGTAAGTGTTTTTCGTTACTGCAGGTGTACCTATATCATCAAGGAACGCCACTACTGCAGCTGCGACCGCAGCCACACCGTTACCGTCCACCAGTGCTGGTGTGGCTTCTGAGTATCCGCCGGAAAGAATTATTTCCCTGCCTGGTACTTCGGCTGTCGCTACTAGTCGTGAAAACAATGAGCAACTATCTGCTACGGAGCCGGCGGGGATCCTCGATGATGAACTCCTTTCAATACTAGGAGAGGATCCTTCCCTGGTGAGGTCTTATGGCGAAGACATCCAACTAGATCTTGCTAGTCGCCTTCAGCATATAGCCAGGACGGGTTTGCCGAAAGAGGTCCGTAAGGAACTTATGGATAAATATTTACCACCGGCAAACTGCACTCTGATCGAAGCACCTATTCTCAATCCGGAGGTAGTAGCTGCTGTTTCCGAGGCTGTTCTCAAAAGAGACAAGGGCATGGAACTCAGACAAAAGCAACGTTCCTCCGCCATATCCTGCGTAGCCAAAGCTCTCACGTTGCTGATGTCATCGGAACCAAGAAATACCGTCCTTATTCAGATATTAATGGACGCAATAAAGCTTATGTGCGATAGTCAAAACACTGAATCGACAATACGAAGAAATTTCGTACTTAACACTCTTAAAAAAGATCTTAAAGATCAATTGCAAGCAACAAAAATAGATAAATTACTATTTAGCGAAAATTTAGCTGATACCTTGAAGGCGGCCAAAGCCATTTCAAAATCCGGAGCTGATCTGAAAGAAACTCCTTCAAAACAACAGTCTACGAAGACTAAACAGCCACAAAAGTATTTAAACTGGCGTGGTCCTCCCCAGAACCACAGGCAGAAGGGGACTCAGAGGACGAAACAGCCTGCCGACAAGGGTCGCACAGACAGACCATCGAAGCCGCCATCGCGTCCTTCGAAATATCGCAGCAACAATCGACGTTAGATATGGTAAAATATGCCGGTAGGCTTTCTTATTTCCATAATCAATGGTCACTCATCACACGAGACAGTACTATTCTTTCATGGGTAGATGGATATAAAATATCTTTTTCCTGTCCAGTTAAACAAACACACATACATGCGAAGAGAGTACTCTCCGCTATGGAAAAAATTAAATATGAACGCTCGATTAATGATCTTCTTACAATAGGAGCCATTACAGAATGCCAACCATGTCAGGATCAATTTTTATCCTCTATATTTTTAGTACCAAAACCAAACGGTAAATATAGGTTTATATTAAACCTAAAGTCATTAAATAAGTTCATTGATACTTCTCATTTCAAATTAGAAGATCTACGAACAGCCTTAAAACTTATTTCTAAAAATTCCTTTATGAGTACCATAGATCTTAAAGATGCATATTTTTTAATACGCATTCACGATAGTTCTAAAAAATACCTTCGTTTCGAATTCGACAACAAAATTTATGAATTTAATGTTCTACCCTTCGGATTAAATACTGCACCTTTTATTTTTACGAAGATTATGAAACCTGTCATTAGTCTGTTACGCTCCTGTGGTTATTTATCAACAATATACCTAGATGATATTTTATTGATATCGAATAGCCATGAATCGTGCCTTGAAAACATTAGTGTTACTACAAGGTTTTTGGAGGCACTAGGTTTTATTATCAATAGGGAAAAAAGTAATCTCTCACCTTCCACCACATGTAAATTCCTTGGTTTTATAATTGACTCGAGTAAAATGCAAGTCACTTTACCAAAGGATAAAATTTTAAAAATTCAAACGGAAATAAATAAATTCCGAAACTTAAGACGCTGTAAGGTTAGAGAATTCGCACGTTTAGTGGGCTTACTTATCTCCGTCTGCCCAGCCGTCAAATATGGTTGGCTTTATACCAAAGCATTTGAACGATGTAAATATTTAAACCTGAAAGATGACGAGGATTATGACAAATATATGACCATATCGTCGTCAATGTTGCCAGATCTTGATTGGTGGTCTCGTGCGATTCTCCACCCGGTAAACGACATTAAACAAAATGACTATTGTTTAGAAATTTACAGCGATGCCTCAACTACGGGATGGGGAGCGGCCTGTAGTGGGAAACGGGCTAGCGGGATGTGGACGGACAGAGAACGTCTTTATCATATAAATCAATTAGAAATCCTAGCCGCGTTTTTTGGATTAAAAATCTTTGCAAAATCTTATCGCGATTGCCAAATTATATTACGAATTGACAGTACTACGGCCATCGCGTATATCAATCGCATGGGAAGTGTTCAATTTCCTCATCTCACAAGTGTCGCTCGAAAACTCTGGCAGTGGTGTGAAGAACGCAATCTGTTCATCTTTGCATCTTACATAAGCTCCGTTGAGAATGTTATTGCGGACGAGGAATCACGGCGTATCCACCCAGATATTGAATGGGAATTATCAGACTTCGCATTCCAAAAAATTATAAATCATTTTGGAAATCCCGAAATCGATATATTCGCTAGTAGATTAAATAAAAAATGTATTAAATATATATCGTGGCACAGAGACCCAGACGCTTTCACAATAGATGCATTTACAATCTCTTGGTCAAACTTTTACTTCTACAGTTTTCCACCGTTTTCAGTAATACTAAAGGCGTTAAGAAAAATAATTAATGATAGAGCTAAGGGAATCATGGTGGTTCCACTCTGGCCCACGCAACCATGGTTCCCTTTATTTAAAAGTTTATTAATATCGGATCCGTTAATATTTAGGCCCTCTGACACTTTAATAATTTCCCATTCCAGCAATCGAGAGATGTATCGGAAGATTACCCTGGTTGCCGGAATCTTATCAGGACAGCACTCTTGAAGAGGAATGTCCCTCAGTCATCTATACACATAATGTTGGCATCACTCTCAGATAATTCTATTAAACAATACGACTCTTCTCTTAGAAAGTGGTTCATATTTTGTAAGAATAATCATATAAATTTACATTTAAAATCAGCTACAAATGTTATAAATTTTTTAACGCAATTGTATGAGGCTGGTGCAGGTTATGGAACGTTAAATAGTTGCAGATCAGCTCTCTCTCTCTTTCTTGGTCAAGAAATTGCCGATGACGATCTTATCAAACGTTTTCTTAAAGGGATCTTCCGACTACGCCCACCGTTACCTAAGTATAACATCACCTGGGACACATCTATGGTACTCAATTCCTTAGCAGATTGGTACCCTAATGATGCATTAAGCTTAGAAAAATTGTCAAAGAAATTAGCAACTTTGCTTGCATTAACAACGGCACACAGGTTGCAGACGATCAGTAAAATTAATATTAAAAATATAGAAATTTATAGTAATGAGATTCACATTAAGATTCCAGATTTGATAAAATCCTCTCGTCCTGGATCGACGCAACCGTTGTTGATTCTCCCTATTTTTTATGAACGACCTGAAATATGCCCTGTTGTTACATTGCGCTGCTATTTAAATAAAACACAATCCTTGCGCAATCATGATAGTCTTTTTCTAAGCATTCGAAAACCTCATATGCCCATCACATCACAGACCTTGAGTAGATGGATTAAGTTAACCTTAAGTGACTGTGGAATAGATGTGTCCATTTTTACCGCACATAGTACAAGACATGCAGCTACGTCTAAAGCACATGCGCTTGGTGTCAATATGGACCTTATCAGGAAAACGGCAGGTTGGAGCGGAAGTTCCCAAACATTTGGTAAATTCTATAATCGAAATATAATTGTAAATCTTAATCAAGATGGCTCTTTTGCAAGAAACATCATGAGTGATTCTATTCTATAAATAATGAAAACAAAATTAACATAATGTCATTATTTACAATTGTGCTAATCTTTTGTAATACAAGATTTGATTGAGTAAATAAATTTACTATACTTTGTAAGTTGATATTTTACTCTCAACATCTACATGTAAACTTTATGCTAATCTCGAGGACAAAGCACGAGTATAATTAATGATTAAACGAACTTACCTGTACGTGAAGTTCTATCATAATTATACGAGGGCTTTGTCCGAAGAGATTAGCATCCCACCCACCCCCTTTTTTACATTTCCCAGAGTAATAATCAATTATATTATTGATATATATTTAAATATCAACATTTACAAAGAATTGTTGGATTCTCTAAACTAAATGAAGAATATGGAGAGCGGTAGGGATATAGGGATACCATAACAAAAAAAAAAAAAAAAAAAAATCTCTCAAATACAGTGCAGATTGGCGACACCTAGTGTCTACTACATGTAAACTTTATGCTAATCTCTTCGGACAAAGCCCTCGTATAATTATGATAGAACTTCACGTACAGGTAAGTTCGTTTAATCATTAATAATATTGTAAAATTTCTTTACATGAAAAAAATAAAAATAATATATTAGTATAATAATTTGGACTAATTGATTTTTAACAGAAGATTTAAATTTTTAATAGTAATAGATTATTTTACAATACGAAGCCAATAACTTAACCTGATTTGAATTTTTGACCGACCAAGAAACCATGACGGCTGTAGTTTCAAAATCAGCCGTGAAATCTCATTCCGAGTATCAATGAACTAACGTTTTGCAACCACACATTTGCATTAGGTATGGTATATTAGGTATTTCTATCATGTGATGTATATTTAAATTTATCCTTACATTAGTTTAAAATTATTCTTTAATATTTATATTATTTACCAGATTTTGTATTATACTACGTTATGCGAGTTTTATTGCTAAAAAAAGCAATTTAAGCCAAACAACCTAAGGGTGAAAGAAACATTGCATTTACTTTATATTATATTATATTTATTTATAATAAATACCTGTAAACAACACATAAATTACACGTAAATAATATTAAATAAAATAATATAGATAAATTAATAATATATAAAACAAAGACAATTGCACGGTCATTAATTGAATGTGAAATAATTTATGGAATAAGGTAGTTAGTATTGTTTAAGATGTTTTTTAAATAAAAATATTTTTTGGGCACGTATTATGGTAACGGGCAATGATTCCGCAACAAGACAGCTTGTATAGCGAAGGAGTCTCTATAGAAATATGTATTGTATTTAGTTTTGCACTTGAAGGTTTTCACAGAGACTTTAAAACTTCACTACGAGTGCTAAGAAATTCGAACTTCTCCTATAAGTAAGAAGGTGTTGACGGGTGAAATTATACAAAGTACAAAAGAGATCTAATATAAGAATGTCGTTGAAGTATAAGTACTAAACGAATAATATACTGAATCATGTTACTTGAAGTTGTATATAGCTACACAAATTCTATAGCGCACACACAAATTAATAAATTTTCAATATTCAGGGCCCTCGTGTATATTAAATGAAAGGGTTTGTTGTTAAGTGATCCAATAAAATTCCTTCACATACTTTCACTTTATAATGTGTATTTTTTTGATTATTTAAGAAAGAAAATTATACTATATTTTTAATTGGTTTTTCGTTTTATATTTGTAACTATTACTTCTACCGTTACTAGCTTTTATTAGCTTAGCTAGGATTTATTAACAAGGTACAATAACGGTCGACAGACTATAAGCTTACGTATTAATACAATAGTAATGGACACAACTACGTATTTAAGCATCATCAGCATCGTCATATCAGCCGTTGGATGTGCACTGTTGAACGTAGGCCTCTCCCATTGTCCTCCAGAGCGACCAGCCAGCCAACCAGGTTCAGCAGCTTACATCCAACAGCTTCCGGCGACTTTCCTCAAGTCGTCCGTCCATCTCACGGACGGCCGTCCGACTTGAGAACCTTTCTGCTCCATCGGTCGTCAGTTCTACGAGCTATGTGCCTTGCCCACTGCCACTTCAGTTGCAAATCCGTTGGGCTATGTCGGCAACCTTCGTTCATCTGCGAATCTCCTCATTTCTGATTCGATCTCGCAAAGAAATATCAAATATAGCCCTCTTCATTGCACGCTGTGCGACTTGGAGATTGTTTAAAAGGCCCATAGTCAGAGACCACGTCTCAAATCCGTATGTCATCACTGGTAACACACATTGGTCGAAGACTTTCGACTTCAGGCATTGAGGTATAACGGATGAAAAAACGTTTTTTAACTTCCCGAACGCTGCCCAACCTAACTGGATTCAACGATTGACCTCTCTCTCGAAGTTGGACCTACCGAGCTGGACATTTGTCCTAGGTAGATGTGCTCCTCAACAACTTCGAGAGTAGAATCTCCAACCGATATCGGAGTGGGCACGACATGGACATTCAACATGGTCTTTGTCTTGTCCATATTAATTTTAAGGCACACTTGTCGGGAAACTTCATTGAAGTCACTGAGCATAATACTGAGGTTTTCCAGGGATTCTGCCATAAGCACGATATCGCCGGCAAAGTAGTGAGTGATGTACTCACCGTTTATATTGATGCCGAATTCTTTCCATTCCAGAAGCTTGAAAACGTCTTCCAATACTGCGGTAAAAAGTTTCGGAGAGATGACATCTCCCTGTCTCACAACTCGCTGGAAGTCATCAAATTTGCCCGTCAGACGATTCGTAATAACCCTAGAGAACATTTTATAAATGTGGCTCAAAAGCGAAATGGGTATGTAATTCTTCAACAGGGTTTTAACACCCTTTTTGAGAAAGAACACCACTACGCTCCTGTTCCAGGCTTCCGGGCGTCCGCTCTCGAGCAAGACGGTATAAAAGAGCCTCTGAAGGACTTCAAGTACCAGTATTCTACCTGCTTTCAGAAGTTCTGACGTAATATCGTCCTCGCCCGGTGCCTTATTGTTTTTAAGCTGTCCCAGAGCCATACTAATCTCGTCCAAGCTGACGTCCGGGATTTCTTCGGGATGATGTTAGGTTAGCTCAGCTCTTGGATATTCAGCTGAACTACAAACAGGTTGGTTGACCGAGGTATACAGCTGTCTGTAAAACTTTTCGACCTCCCTCAATATCTCAGCTCTGGTTGACACTGTACCTCCATCCTCTGTTTTCAGCCTCGACAACCGGTTTTGACCAACAGATGAATCCCTTAAGAATATAGAACGCTATATTTATTAAAATACTTTATGATTAATTGTAATTTAAGTATTAAATAGTTTTTTTTGTACTTTGTCCATATAAGCACGAAAATAATAAATGTTGGCAGTGAGAAGTAAAAACAATTTGTAATAATAATTTTATTAAAAGGCAGTATCCGTATAAAGTCAAGTTAGTTTAAGCACTAATATTTGTTCACTTGTTGCCATGATCTGGCACTGAGCCAGATGGGCTTTGAGAGTTATTAACTTCAAACTGTACATTAATGTACGAGTCTCTCGACTACGAAATATATCCTCATAAAGAAAACAAATTTTATGTTTGTAGGCATGAATTTTTTTTAAATAGGTTTCTATGTAGTCTTCTATAAAAATTATACTCAAAAATGTAATTCTGTACATTCGCACTTTGAGATGATTCAATAGTCAAGTTTTTGAATAGATTAAGAATTTTTTAAAGTGTATTTCTTATTATATTAGCTGTGCCATCGGCTTCGCCTGCACATAAATTTTACTTTAGGATATAGTTTTATAAGTGATTCAAGGTATTAACTAACCGCGAATCAGAAAGCGCCATCACTGCCAACTTTTACGATAGTTTCATAATTTAAAGTTTAATAATTTGCTTAAAAATAAACGTCAGTCTAAGATTTGAGATTCTTTTCGTCTTTTTTCGTTTATTGAGTTTTAAAATGAATATTAATTATTATTATTAATTAAATGCTATAAAACATTAATTTATACAACTCCATTACCATTTTAGATCACATAAAAACAAATTAGAATATTTTTGATAAATCGATTTTGAGGAAATAAAGACTACCTAAGGATACAAGTATTCCTATAATTTTCATGCTTGTGATTTTAAACTACATTTAGTAGTTTCGCTGTGATATATGTTCAAACAAACATACAACTCAGAAGGATATTTATAAAAATAATAAAAAATTATGTAATTAGTCGTTTTAGACCCCTAAAAATATTTTCGTCAATAAATTATGAAATTTTTTTTGTGAAATTTACAATTTTATTATATGTAAAGATATGTACATTTTGATATATTATGTGGACGTTATTGTTTTTTTACGTACAATTTATAAGGTAATCAACATATCGTACTATGATTTCAGTAAATTTCAATTAGTGTCATGAGCTCATCTCTCTTAAAATTATTATATTACGAAATAACACGGAGATTATTTTCCTTTTCTTGTTTTGTTTCATGTTTTTCTCATTCTTATTTCATGATGTTAGCCTCACCTAGTTTTTCTTGTTACCTTTGAACTCTGTAGCCATTCAGCCTTGCTTTTTATTTAAGCCTCTATATTGTTAAATTGTTCGTAAAACTTCTTGGCAGCTACTAAAGCTTCTAAAATAAATCTTTCTTCACATGGATTGTCATCAAAGAAATACGCTCCACATTTAAGGGATTCGGAACAATTTTCATTCATTACGTTATTGTTACAGCATCCTAAGATAGCTCGAGCACAAGGTGTTAAGTGTTTTGGTCGTGGGCTGTCTTCTCCGTGTCTGGATTTTAGAATGTATTGCAGTTCATCGTACGTGATGTATGGTGGAGGATTCTTGTTCCAAATGTAACTGACTGGAGTTGATTTGATGTTACGAGCCTCGTTCATTTGTAATATGATTGTGATAAAAGCGACTATGAACGTATACTTCGCCATTTCTGTAAAAATAAAAATAAATAAATTATTAAACAACGCTAACGCTCTATTAAGGCTTTATTAACGCCCATTATTGCAATAATTGAGGTGTAAAAATATCGTGTGAAATGCAGGTGCTATATTACACTGTATTGACATGATTAAAATGGGGTTGAATTATTGTGATGACAAGTCATGGACATCATTCAAAAAATAACTAATACATTGTATAGTAAAGCGAATTAAGTTATTTGGATTTCATGCGAATCCGAATAGTCTGGTATCTAGGCGAATATAATGCAGAAGTCATTGTACTTATTTTTTATTATTATTTTATTTCATTTTTTAACCGACTTAAAAAAAGGAGGAGGTTATCAATTCGATTGTTTTCTTTGTATGTTTGTTATGCAATTATTCCGTCAATTATGAATCGATTTTGATCATTTTTTTTTTAAATCAGTAGGTCATACTTCAGAGGTGATCTTATAGAAATTTTATCGGAAGCAATTTAGCGCTTTTTAAAGAAAAAAAAAAGACAAAAGTTCGTACATGTGTGTATAATATTATCACAGATTATTTTATACTAGTACGAACGATTTAATAAGCAAATAAAGTAAAACTAACGTATTTTTTTTTCAATTTTATCATTATAAATTAATGGTTCGTAATAACATATCTTGTATATTTGTATCTATATATCGCAAAAACGACATTGATAGCAATGTGAATCGGAGGTTGGGTTTTCCCATTTACGACAAAACATACTACGTAAGTGACGTCTGAATGACGCAAAGAGAATATTTTAATTTAAAAGAAGTTATATTTATCTTTACACTTATTTTTAATATATAACACAAAACGTTCATGATACATTAACAATCACAATTTTTTTTAGTTTACTGAAGTATTTAATTCAAAAAAATAACTGACCTCGCTTTAAGATCCAAAACAAATTAGAATTTCATTAACATTAACAAAGAACACTTTAAGTACTTTACACAATTGCATTTGAATAGTAATTATTATTATTACTCACATTTGTTCGTTTATATCTCGTAATGTTGAAAATATTTGTTTACACATACGTCCGTTCACTAATAACAACGGCTAGTATCTGAATATCTGAAATGAAACACGTGAGACAAAGATACGACGTTGTCGAGTCTTTTTAAACTCTGACTGAGCGCATACGCATGTTTTGTTGACGTTTACGTTATCCCCCTTTTTAATTCAAATTACCCGAACTTCCAAATAAAGTTAAAAAAATAATACGAAAATTTATTCGTATTTATTTTTGCCAGTTGTACGAAAGTTATTAGTAAGACAAGAATTTTTTTTTCTTTATTTAAGGAGTTTTAGTCCATAAGGACTATGATACTCCATAGGAACATCACACATGCTACATACAATACAATTATTGAAATCGTCGTCGCATACCAATGATTACAATTTTATACAACAATTTAGGAGGTCCTGAGAGAGGATAAGCCAAAGTTGAATTACAACCTCCAAGTTCTTTAAAATTTTTGGGTTATTTGGAGCATGTCATTTCTGATATCTTCATTTCGGACACACTCCACCATAATGTGAACTGCATCTTCAATGATGCTACACTCGGTACACAACGGAGATGGTACCTTTTTCATCAAGTTAATTTTGCCAGTCGTACGAAAGTTATTAGTAAGACAAGATGAACGCTCCATTATTCTCATATTTGTAATAGCTTAGAAGTTTTCATCAAATAAAAAAAATTGGCTTATTATATATGTATAGCTCTTTTCTAGGGCTCATTATATATAGTTCTTGTCTTTTTTTTAAATTTTTATTAATAATAATTTATATTTATTCGTTATTCTATTTATAATTATCAACTATATGATGAGGAATTTGTTTCAAACCGCAGTCAATGATGTAATTAAAATATAATAATTATACATCATTTTTGTTATTAATGTAATGAAGATGCTAGTTCTTTGTTATGTTTTTTCTAACAATTAAAAATGATGTTTTATACGAATGACATTCGTAACTCTCACAATAACTTTTTTTTATGATTGCCATTTCAATGAATCTCGTTTTCAAGGATAAAGGGAACCATCGTGCGGAAGCCGGTGTACTCATAGAAATATTGAAATTTTTTCAACATAACAACAACCACTAACCAATAATTACACAATAAATGAGAAAATTATTGAAATATCTTCTTCGTATAAATACCTACTATAAGAGAAAATATGAAAATGATATTAAATTCAAATTGTTATCAAAAGTTATTTTAAAGTAGTTTGGTCGTGATTAATACGCAAGAACATTAAAAATGCAGCGACTTCGGCCGATTTTTCACTTGTGAGTGTCGAGTTTTTAAAAGTTTAAGTATAAAAGTGTAAGTTACATATTTGACTTATGACGTTAATGAAAATCAGTCACTATTAAGTATAAATATAATATATATGTAATATACATATCTTTATCCAACATTTACGTGTTTACTGAAAAATTTGGCGTCGGGTATACTTTTTAATGCAGCATGTCGTGTTATATATAACACATGCATTATATTACAGTTGTATATAATACATAACCAGTGACAACACAATAGAATATAACAGATTTGTTGTCTTAACCATGCTACTTTAACGGTTATACTTCAATAAAGTATAGTGATGGAAACTGCTACTTAAAGCCGAAAAAAAAGCATTGCGGTTTGTAGTTTTAATTTATACCCAAGTATATATATTATAACAATAAGGAGCATTGACCCGAGATGTTAACTCAAAATACGTAGGTACCCATCCTAATAAGTCGAACAAACTTAAATTTATAATTGAATACTTTATTCTTTTTTCATTCCAAATGCATTTGCATTCCAAGTTATTTTAAAACTAAACTTTCCTAATAATAATAGAATAGAAGCGTAGAATTACTTTTTTTTTCATAATTTTTATTACAATATATTTAGAGATAATATCGAGGGATTTGTCATTTTAATTATTTTTTTACATAAGTTACCAATATCTTTCTATATGTATATATAAAATTTTATAAGGAAAATATAGACATATATAATAAAATGGGAATTTGGCTACTATCTAGTATCAACTGCTCAATGTTGATTGTATCGAAAGTATATTATTTATGTATGAGATATTGAACACAAACAAAATAACAACTATTCATTTCAATATAATTAATGCACTCACGACTTAAAATAAATATATCCTAAAACGAATTTATTATAGTAATTAACACTCAAATATAAATTACATTTTTTTTTATTTAATAACTTTCTCTGCTGTGTACCATCCCTAATAAATAAATAAAACTGTAGTGAAAATATATTCTGGTTAGAACAAAACTTTGGTAGAAATTGTACATCACATCATCATTGTTATAAACATATTGTTAAAATTGTACTAATTAATAAAAAGGTAAATAAATAAAAAACTTAATAAATATGACAGTCTATTTTTTTTAGAGCGTTATTTATATTTCATCTATATGATCAACATTTCCAGGAATGATTTGTCTAAAACATCCTTGCACACGAAAACACTGCTCTAACTTCGAATTTCTCAAACAGCAAACAATGAGGGCTATATCACAAGATGTAGGTTTTACTTTACTTTTTTTTACTTCAGATATAAAGGTTAATTGTTTGTTTTCTTTTACTTAGGCTGGAGACGCTGTCTCTGGCAATGGTTTTGCTTTTGGTTCTGTAAGTAATGTTTCAACTACCGGTTTGATTAGATCGTCTGATGTTCCTTTTGGTATATTTACCGGGCTCTTGTAACTTTCTTCATCCTCGTCTTCTAAATTCGTTTCGTTTACCACTTTTCCCCAAATTTGTCTCATATCATCTAAGAATGGGAATGAATGGAAAGGAAGGAAGGAAGACTTTTAAAAAGCTTGCTACTTTTACTAGTACTAGTTGATAAAGCATACCCATTTTGTCTCTGTTGGTATATTATGTGACAAACTGTTAATTTTTTGAATATTACCCAAATAACTCAAAATTGCGGTTATTTCTGTCGTTAAAAATTAGAATTTTTGGATTATTTTTATCATTACTTCCAATACTTATTCGAGCGGCCTGAACGCTCATCATGTGAAATATCAAGAATATCAAACAATATGACAGTTTGAAAAATATCAAGAATATAAAATGTGTATATGTAAATAATAAAAAAATCGTTCACAACTATCAAAAATCTATCCATACCTATATGTAGTAATACATAAAATTATATGTATATTAAATATATATATATATATATATATATATATATATATATATATATATATATATATATATATATATATATATATATATATATATATATATAAATATATATATATATATATATATATATATATATATATATATATATATATATATATATATATATATATATATATATATATATATATATATATATATATATATATATTTATATATATATATATATATATATATATATATATATAATATTATTAGCAAAGTTAAATTATACTAATACTAATTTTAAATATAATTCCATTGATGTCACTACCCATTGTACAATTTATGTAATCATTAACACGAACAATTTATATAAATATTCATATAAATTCTGTTGTTTTTAATTCTGTTTTTCATATTTTTGTATGTTTTTCATAGTATTGTTTCATAATTTTATATACTTTAAATATATAAAAAAAAAACATTAAAACTTACTTTGATATACATTTATCCTTACGTTTCAATCAAAGTAACATTAACGAATTTAACCCTTTCCTAACTGACGGTACCAATTTGTACCGGGTGATACCTCGTCCATTATTTCGACAATACGATCGCGTATTACGTATTTGACACTGACGATACTTTCGAGTACCAATACGCCAGCCAATCACAGTAATTTATTAAAATTTTGCCTATTTACCGCCAGTAAGTGGTACTTCCAAATAGCAACCTGTTTCGGATTCGAGAACTGCGGATTGCTTTTGTTTTAGAATTTTTTTAAAAATAGAATAAACGGGGTAAGTGTTACTGTTTTTTATTATTATGTTAGGTTGTAGTTTTAACTACACAATTTATATAGTTTTAGATTATAATTTTAAATTTTAATGCTAAAATAGCGATAAAAATAATAATAATAATAATAATAAAAAAAAAAAACAAAGGAGCTCCTTATCATTGACTCTGTTGCGGGCCAGCTTGTCAAACGCAACCGTCGGAACTTCTCTGCTGCCTGGATCGACTACAAGAAGGCATTCGACTCGGTGCCTCATTCATGGCTTCTGAGGGTCCTCGAGCTGTACAAGATCGACAGTGCAGTTCGAGACTTCCTCGAAGTATGCATGGGGCAATGGAGTACGATCCTTTGTCTCCAGGGCGAGAGACTGACGGCGGGTGTCGATGACCGTATCCGGATACGAAGGGGTATTTTCCAGGGTGATTGTCTGAGCCCACTTTGGTTTTGCTTGTCCTTGAACCCTTTAAGCACTCTGCTGGAGCGTTCGGGGACAGGCTTTCAGTTTCGGAGAGGAGGTACTAAAGTCTCCCACCTTCTCTACATGGATGACCTCAAGCTGCTGGCACCTAATCCTGCACGCCTTATGGAGTTGCTGAAAATCACTACTGAGTTCAGCGGCTCCATCAGGATGCAGCTTGGAGTGGATAAGTGTGCGGTCGTACATGTAGACAGGGGACAGGTGACGCAATCGGCTGAAATTAGCCTAGAGCTTTCGAACTTCAAGACCCTTTCCGAAGCTGAATCTTACCGGTATCTGGGCATGTCACAATGCATAGGGGTGCAGGAGGTGGATATGAAACAGGCGGTTTGCGAGGTCTTTTTTGGACGGCTGACAAAAGTTCTTCGGAGCTACTTGTCGGGCGCCAACAAGGTCCGAGCTTATAACGGCTGGGTCATGCCCACTCTCTTGTACACATTTGGCGTGCTCAGATGGACTCAGACCGAACTCGACGCCCTGGACAGAAGAGTCCGCACGACTATGACTTACCATCGCATGCATCACCCGAAATCGTCGGTCATGAGACTGTACATCCCACGGAAGTGTGGTGGCCGAGGCCTATTAAGCGCCAAGTCCATGCATAACCGTGAGGTGTGCAGCCTCAGGGCCTACTTTGAGACGAGGAGGGAGAGCGCTATGCATGGTGAAGTTATAGTATGTGACAAAGGTCTCACCCCGTTATCCCTGGCCAAAGAGGAATGGCGAAGACCGGTTGTACTTAGCACCTCTAACCGGGAGACCGTATGGATGGAGAAGGAGCTACATGGACGGTTTTACAAGGCGCTCCACGCACCTCACGTGGATGTTAAGGCCTCCGTGCAGTGGCTGCGATTCGGGGACCTCTTTGGGGAAACCGAAGGTTTTGTCTGTGCAATACAGGATCAGGTGGTTAAGACGAACAACTACCGGAAGCACATTCTGAAGGATGGCACTCCCGACTTCTGTCGAGCTTGTCGTCATCCCGGCGAGTCACTCAGACATGTGCTTTCGGGGTGTTCAGCGCTTGCCAACACTGAGTACTTGCACAGACATAATCAAGTGGCCAAAATTCTTCATCAAGAGCTTGCTCTAATGTATTGTCTTCTGGAACAGAGGGTGCCGTACTACCAGTACACACCGGCGCCAGTACTCGAACGCGACGGAGTCCGGCTCTACTGGGACCGGCCTATCGCCACGGACAGGACGATACTGGCGAACAAGCCTGATATCGTGGTGATGGATAGGGCACAGTCGAGGGTGTTTTTAGTGGACATTACCATCCCGCATGACGAGAACCTCGTGAAAGCCGAAACAGAGAAAAAACGTAAATATCTGGATCTGGCGCACGAGATTGTCGACATGTGGGGTGTTGATTCCACTGAAATCATCCCTATCGTTATATCTGCCAACGGTTTGATCCCGGTTAGCCTCGCTCACCATCTGAGGCAGCTGGGTATCCGTGACGGTTCGCTCGCAGCCAGGATGCAGAAGGCGGTATTACTCGACTCGGCTAGGATTGTCCGCCGATTTCTCAGCCTACAGCCCTAACCCCCGGCCGTTTGACCTCCCTGCCGGGGCGTAATCCTCCACCCGCTTATATTTATCTAAGTAAGTTTATGTAAATTTATTATACTCCTTATATAAGTATTGTATTATATTTATTTATATGTGTATATGTATATCTTGAACGGGTGGAGTGTAGCAATTAAATAATAATAATATAGTTTATTTTCTCACCACAATATACATTTACTTAATTTTACATTATCATATATATATATATATATATATATATATATATATATATATATATATATATATATATAGTACAGGTATACAATTGAACATATTGTGGGAGACTGGTGCCTGAGCTAGGCTCGAGGCCTGTGTTTCAGGACACCAGGACCCCAACCCTACACAGCATATAGTAAGCAATTATACATTGAATCGTTAACACATGTGGCAGAATGTGGACACGATAAAAGATACATATTCAAACAAGAAAATAAATTTTTTAGCTGTATATAATATAATATTAGTAAGGTGTGCGTGCGTGCGTGTGTATGTGTGTGTGTGTGTGTGTGTGTGTGTGTGTGTGTGTGTGTGTGTGTGTGTGTGTGTGTGTGTGTGTGTGTGTGTGTGTGTGTGTGTGTGTCTCTGAATAACAGGAACTAGTACTAAATTTTAATTTGAAATTATTTTCTCAGTTTCGTCATAGTTTAGGGTTTGTAGATAGGCGGTTAATTGTTTATTGCATTTGAACTTTGTCAGTTTATATATTTGTAATTTATTATTAATTTTTTTGTACAGGTATCCACCTAAATAGCAAAAGAAACGTTTTGAAAAGTTAGTACAAGTAGACGAGTACAATGTTGGTCTACTGGGTTGTATCGTCTTTTGCCACCTGACAGGTTTGGGTTAAAAGTTAGGAGTGTGTGTTGTTTTAATACGGTCTTATGTATGAACAATTGACGAACTTTCAAGACTTTATGTTCTTTATATAATTGTTCCGTGGGATAGTAAAACGGTTTACAAGATGACACTTTCAAAATGGCCCTTTGTGCTCTCTCCAAACGTAGTAGTGTGGTTTTTGGAGCGCCACCCCAGGAGCCGATACAATAGCCTATTAAGGACTGCGCAAGAGAGAAATACACTGATCTTATCAATTTACTATCACCTATATGTCTTAAGGTTTTGAAGATGAATATCAGCTTGCGCAATCTGTTACTGAGTGATTCTATATGCTCATGGAATCTCAGCTGGCCATCAATCGTAACTCCTAGGTACTTTACAGTGTTGGTTTTAGATAGCGGTCCACAAGTACATATATTGTTTTGTGGTTCAGTGCACGTGTGAGCAATAAGCGAGTAAGATAACGTCTGTACGGATGCTGCATTGGCTTTTAGAGCGAAGGTGATGTAATTGGTCTTATTGGTGTTAAGTGACAGTAAGTTGTTCCGAAGCCATTTGCAAACAGTATTTAAGCCCAGTTGTGCATGTTCATGCACTTCCTTCCAAGTTTTAGCGCTAAACAGAAGAGCAGTGTCATCCGCAAATGTTATGACCTTTCCTTTGGGAAGTGAGAGTGCACCCAGATCGTTTATATATATGAGGAATAGGGTCGGACCGATCACGCTGCCTTGGGGCGTACCGTAATTAAGTTTGCGCTCTTTACTAATAGAATCACCTATTTTAACTCTCTGGGTACGTTCACTCAGGTAATCTCGAAATAGGTCCAACGGAACTCCCCTGATTCCCAAGCTTTCCATCTTTTGAATCAGAATCGGTACAGAAACCGTGTCGAATGCTTTTGCGAGATCCAGAAATATTCCTAAAACTTTCTGCCCGCCATCCATTTTAGTAACTACACTGTTAGTTAGTTCATGGACCGCGTCAGATGTCGATTTTCCTGTGCGGAAACCAAATTGCGTGGGTGATAATAGGTTATTCTTCTCAAGATAATTAACGAGTCTATTATTCATTATCCGCTCAAGTATTTTAGAGAAGGCAGGAAGCACTGCTATAGGCCTATAGTTTTCGACACGGCTTCTGTCCCCACTCTTATATATTGGATGGATTATTGCTCTCTTGTAAGCATTGGGAAATTTGCAAGTGGAAAGAGCAAGGTTGCATATATAAGTTAAAGGTGGTACCACAACATCTATATGCTTTTTTAATAAATCGCTAGGTATTCCATCCCAACCCGTTGAGCAGTCATTACGTAGTGATCTTAGTACTGTGGCTACTTCTTGTTCATCAGTAGGTAGCATAACCATAGAATTTGAGCTATTGTTAGTGACCACAGACTTAATTTTTTCTCCCTGTCTACTCATTAGTCTTATAGCTAGTTTTTCACCTGTTTCGGCAAAGTAGTCATTGACAAGATTCACAGAGCTTTCAGGTGACATTGTGGATGTTAATAAGTGTGATGAAATATTTTCGCGATTTGTAGATCTACCTGTAATATTATTTAATGCTGCCCAAATTTTTTTAGGGTTGTTTCCTGCTTTACTAATTAAAGTTTTTTCATATTCCTGTTTAATATTTTTCAAAAGCTTACAGCAAAAGTTTCTATATCTTGTAAAAGTTATTTTGAGTGTATCATTGTTAGACTCTAGTTTAAATTTTTTATGCAAACTGTCTCTGTGTCTAATACATCTTAGTAGACCAGGCGTTATCCATGGTTTGATGGTAAGTTTACGATTTGAGTGCTTTATTATTTTGGAATGTACAAGGACTTATGAGTACCGTCAGTGACTTTGGGTTGGTTTTTTGTTAATTAGATCGAACATATCACGATATTTGTTTGTCTTATATCACAGATATTTATAGTGAATATTTCAAAAATTACGGCTTTGATAGAAGCCTTACTTAACGAAGATCTTCCAAATTGTTCTGTAACTTCAGATGTGGAGTTGTCTGATAAAGAAAACATTCTCAAAAGCAACTACCCTCAACTAGGAATTTTTATGAAAATTTTGAGGCAGCATTAGAAGAGTTAATACCGAGCCAAGCTGAACCTGATACAAGACATGAGGCAAAAGGTCCTAGTGTGGAAATAGACCAAGAGGTAATTGTATATTCTATTCCAAACACTGTTCCAGATAATTTACAGACTGAGGAAACTGTTACGTCAACACATGCACAATCCAAAAAATAAAACTATCGAGTCTAATCGTAAATGGAAGAAATGTGACGTAGAAACGTATTTACTAGAATATTCTGCAAATACGGGGTTAGTTGACGAATATTTTGCTGAATGCACTACGCCAAGTGATATTTTTTTTGACTTGACTAGTGATTTACTGGATAATATTCTGTATCAAAGTAACTTATATGGAACACAAAGAGATAAAATTCTAAACTTGAAAAAAGAAGAACTACTGGCCTTTATCGGAATGAACTTCTGTATGGGGTACAACACCCGGCCTTCGTGGACAGATCATTATTCATCGGCACCTGATTCGAATAACCCCCTGAGTGTAAAACTATGCCAAGAGACAAGTTTGCATCCATTTTGAGCCATCTTCATTAGCACTGGTTGTTTTAGGGTATTCTAGATATGACTTTTGTGAATGTGTATTTAAAAAAAGACTGTAAAAGACTTTAGTAGATACATTGCGGCGGCATTGCGTAAGGGTTGATGTCTATGAAGAATATCAAAGATAACAAGAAGAAAAGTTTATCAAGAGACTCTGTGCTTGGCCCTGGGTCACCTAAGAGGCGCAAAACTGGCTTCTCAACATTGAAAGACGTTCGTTTAGGAAACCGCGGCGTACATTGGCCTACGTTTCTGCCAAATAGAGGGAGGTATAAAGTATGCAGCATGAAGAAAGTGCAATTAAAGCCTCACTCAAAAGGTTCACACTGCAATATACTCGTATTTTTGTGCATAAATGAAAAAAAGAATTGTTTTGCAGAATACCACGATGCTAATATTTAATTACTTTTTAATTTAATTCTTAGTTCGAGCTAAAAAGAAGTACTTATTGTTCCTATTTTACCAGTCATTTTGTGACCTAAAGTTCCTGACGGTACTTGTAAGTCTAGGTTTTAAAAATAGTACTTCGAAATAATAAAAAATCTGACAAAAATAAATTAGATTTCTTTACTACCCCTTATCCATATAGAATCATAAAAAGTTTATTTTTCATTATTTTTGGTATATTCGCTAGGAAAGGGTTAACTGTCAGGATAATCCGGTAGAACCGATGCTTTTTAAATGTACATATGTGTCACTTAACTTGGCTTTATTACTTAAACAGATACTTGCTGTGCGTCTTTATATAATATATACATACATATACACTACACCTAAATACGGTTTTACTTGTTATTGGACTACTGAGTTATTGGACAAAAAAATGCAATATGCACTCGATCACACAACTTCAAAGATAGTCACTTTCACTTTTGGGACTTTAAAGTCGTTTAGACCAAAACAAGCGTGAGAGCAGCATTAGTTTAGTGTTTCAATAGTATATATTTTAATAACAGTGACGTGAGTAACTTTAAGAAAATGCCTCATCCATCGCATATGTAGTATAGATTTATTAAAACTGTGATGTCATAACCATTATGATGAGTTGGCGCAGTGGTCATAGCAACTATAGTGCTGCGGGTCGCGGGTTTGATCCCCGTTCACAAGTTTTTTTTTTCTATCGGCAATACAAATATTTATGTCATGGTCTGGGCTTTTGTGTTCTGGGTGTTATCGTACCGACGACACTGGATACATCATATTTATGTCGGAGGTTGTTTTGTGTGCGATCTGGTTAGTTATTTATTGTTATTTATTGTAACTGACACTGAGTAAATAGTAAAAATAATAACTACATATTATAAAACAAAGTCTTTCGCCACGTCTGTCTGTATGTCTATTCGCAATAAACTCAAAAACTACTGTATCGATTTTCATGCGGTTTTCACGAATCGATGGAGTGATTCCTGAGGAAGGTTGAGGTTTAGGTACATAGATATACATACTCCGGGCGCAGCCGGGGCGGGCAGCTAGTATATTATATTTTACGAGGGTGCTTTAATTGTTTACAAAAACTACAAATTAAACACCTTATTATCTACATTTTAATTGCAATTAATTATCTTTGTCTTTTTTTTCTAATTTATTTTTTACCCTTGATTACGAGTATGTCCAAAACGCGTTAGTAATGAGTTGATTAGCATAACGGTAAAAATAAATTATTTACGTTATATAACTTATAATATATATTTCATAAATGTTGAGAATAATATATGTAAATACCTCATTTTATTACCGGTCCATTACAAAATATTTATAAATATAACTACAAATATGCTTTATTTGAATCCCTTAAATGATTGGGTAAATTTTTTGTCACCAATTTGCTTTGGGATCATCTTAAATACCGGATAGACCACTTAGGTTTTCAATTGGCGAATACCGCGTAACATACACACAAACAAACAAATACATAGGTAGAGAGCGAGGTCTCAATTGAGGTATATGTTGCAATTTATCTAAGGCGCTAGATTGTGCGTAATAAGAAAGGCTTTATGTAAATTGAAATATTACGGAATCAAGTTGAAGCTTTTGATCTTATTGTTTCATACCTCTCTGTCAGACTTCAGCATAAATGAAATAAAGTCCTTTGAATCTGTGGCTATAATTGATATATTGCCGGGTCTCTACCTTGGTTTCAACTGTACCTATATAAAACTCTATTTATAAGAAAACTGTAGGAGGTCTAATTCGGTACATTAAAGATATTTTCAAATGTTATTTGGAGGGCACTCTATGATCAATACTGACGCAGAAACTGTATTTTTTTAATTTTTGTAGTTAGACTTCTTTTGTCGCGTTAGGGAAAAATTATGAGAGTAATTTTTTACAATGCGCGCGCACACCGTCACATAAAACCGACACCCTGAAGTTAGCTAGTAGACATGGGTAACACTGCGCTGCGCCGCGAATTGCGCTAACTCAACTTCACTGCGCTGGATGTGTCAACTCACTTTTTCAAAATGTATTGGCGCACAGCGCAAAGCCGGTATAATTTGAACGGAGTTAAGCTGAGAGAATTATAGCATTATACGATTTGCAGATTTATAATTACTTAAAATATAATTCATTAATTTATTGATAAATAAAAAGTTAAAAATTTAAGATAAAATTATAATATATTAAAATTGATTTCCATAACCGTCATCTATCGGTAGTTGAGTAACAATTACGTTACGCTATAAGCTTGTAAGTGAAAAGTACAGATGGCGCGCACTACCCATTAACTCTGCGCATCGTTTTATTATTTCATTGGTAAATAATAATACTCCGTACTCAAATTAAGACGAATTTAATATTTATCAAAAAATTAAAAAATATAAGCTTAAAAGTCAACACAATAGATAGAGAAATTGAGCCTTTGAGCGGGCCGCACAGATGGCGCACACAACACACTAAACTCGAGGTGCAACTTAGTGCGCAATGACGCATATTTTAATGTAACTTAAGAGCCGACACAGTGCTCTGTGCCAGTGCTGAATTATCCATTTTAACTAGCACAAATCGCAATATTAGCGCAGTAAGTTCAATAATATTGATACTGTGATACTGTATCTGTGAAATTTATGGTCTTGTGGCGCTAGTTGCTATGAGAAAATCAGGGCAGTATAATTATAAAATAAGTACATAGAAAAAAATTCAATAATGTTTTAATAAAAATCTTCCTTATAACTAGGTAAAACTTAAAAATTTTATATTTAAATAGAGTATCTAAAATCGGTATTTGTGTCTGTCTGTTATCTAGGTTGTTCATCATGTCGAAACTATAGAATGAATATGAATGAAACTTGGTATGACTTGAGTTCATAATACCAGCTAGGACGCTGGATACTTCTTATCTCGAAATTCAGTACAGTTTCATGATGATGATGATTTAGCCTTTTATCCTGGGCTCTATACACAATTTCTATTACTTTAGTTTTTATAGTATATCTCTGAGCTCAGTGTGCCTCTTGGCAAAGGCCTCCTCTAACATTTTCCATTGATTCCTATCTCTAGCGACCCTTCTCCAATTAGGACCTGCTGTTAATTTTAGCTCATCTTCCCATCTTCATCTGTGTTGTCTTTCTCTTCTCCTTTTGCCGTCTCTAGAATACCAATCTTTTACGATTTTTTTCGTATCGTAAAATCGTACAGTTTCATAGGAAGAGTTAATGAAAGTCAAAATGTATAATCACAAACAAAGTCGCAGGTGCAGCTAGTTTTCAATAATAGTTTGTGATGGAATCTATTTGTATAGGAAGGTTACAAAGGTTATAATAGGCTTATAAATATCACGCTACAACACATAAAATAGGAAGAAGGAACATAAACGCGGATAAAACCACGTCGGTTATTTAGTTTTAAAACATATGTCACGTTACCACAAGGTCATGATTACAATACACAACAAACTACCTTGTTATTGATGTCTAATGTTAGATAACGATAATCATCAGTAATATTATCATTACTAACGAAAAGTTAATGTTGATGATTAAATAAACCGATCAACAAGTTAAAGATTTTTGCAATCTTTATCAACATGCTTGCTTTAAAATATTAGAGGTCTGTATGAGCGGTAATTTTTTAAAATATGTGTTTTAAAATTATTTAAGTTTTGTGCTTGTTTATTGACAATAGTAAGGCGTTCCACGACTGTATAGCTTGCAAGTGCTTCAAAATTTCCAAATTTATTTTTTAAATACCTGGAGTAATTAAACTGAATAACACAACACAAAAGCGTAACAATATGTACCAACATTCTCTCAAATGCAAATAGATATGATAACAATGAGCAAGCCAAATATGAACTGGAAAACGAAATTTTATGGTCTTCCAGCCATATTCAATTAATTTTTAGTTAAATCCAGAAATCTTGCACCAGCTTAAGCAAGAATAAATGTAAGTAGATATCTCGCTAAAATAATTTTGGTAGGTATAGGAAGAAAGTACAATGTTCCAGTTCATAACTGGGTTGCCTTAACATTAGCGGTGTATTTGTACAAATATTTGTTTCCAGTCTGAGTGTATGTCGTCGTTGGTCTTCCCACCGTGTCTAGGAGAGCGCGTTAAGCCGTCGGTCCCAGTTGTTCTCATGAATACCTGATTGCGATAGCTACTCATGATAAGGAAAATATCCATCAACCCGAAGTAGAGCAGCGTAGTAGATTAAGCTCCAAACCTTCCCCTATATTTAGAAGAGTCATTTGCCTAGCAGTAGGACATTTACAGGCTGATACGATAATCACTAATCACAAAAGTCATTGTAAGTGCTTTATGAAGCTTTTATCGTATACGCTTTCATTTCAACCCTCTATCTTTGGGTTTTTACGTGTTGTCATCAGTAGGTCATCTCACATTTAATAACTTCTAAGAAATATTTTAAGTTTACCAAATGATAAGTTATGACGTACGAGGAATGATACTTAGGGTATTCATTGCTTACTCATAGTCAATACCGAAGAACCGTTTATGGCGTCATACACGTTAATTCATAAAACAACTGTGTACACAAGTATTTTATATCGGTTTTAATGGTTTTTGTCGAAGTTACATGCTAAACATCCTTGACAGGAACGACTATAGGCACTTTAAGAGTACTCGGGCGCTCAACTACTTAGATACTCATTTGTATTAAGAGGTTTGGAAGAAATATCAAATGTGTATGTAATATTATATGTATCTAATATTGTAATTTTATTTATGTTACACATTTAGAATGCAAAATTAAAAAACTAATTATGTACAGATTTTTTTAAATATAATGTCTATCAATCTATTATTATATCTGTAAGTATGAAATTTGTTTTATATTCAACACTAGCTTCCCGCGGCTTCGCTTTCGTGGTTTATTGATAAAAAGTACAAAATAGACAACAACAACTATGTTGTTGTTGTTGTCTATTTTGTTTGTGTCGTCATAGTCGTAGAATAGCGACGGATCCCACAAATTCAAAACCACACAGGGCAGACATTTCAAATATACAACAACAACAACATAAATGTTTAAAACGTTTGCCCTGCAAAAATTCAAACCTGCAAGATCCGTCACTATTCTACGACTATGACGCTATGTCCTTCCCCAGGCTTCAGACATACATTTACACAGATAAACAAACGGGCAGACAGACAGATAAAACTTACTTTCGTTTTTATAAGCCCTTGTTTTTTTTAAATTAAAAAAAAAATGTCAGGTAAGGATTAGTACCTATGCATATTATTGAATTTAGTGAAGAGGACTTAATATAATGGTTTCATTTGTTTCATGAATGTCATACGGTAGCAACGAGAAGAATCAAAACTGAAAGGATTGAAAAAAGCACATAGGTTTCAAATCATGGATATGTTTTCAGTTTTGGCACTTGTACTTATGTACCTTACGCGGACAGCGCGCGGTGCGACGTGATATAGTTTCATTTGATTTTACATTATCTCCTAAAGTATGCATCCAAATTAAATGCTATAAGAGACAAAGTTTATCTTCATAAGGTTACCTTGTTGATGAAGTATTTTTCATTTATAAGGATTCATATGCCTGGCTAATAATAATGCAATAAAATCACCTTTTCATTTTTTGTGATCCTTATTTCGTTGCGGAGTTATTTTAAAACTATGATATCTTCTAAGATATTCATTGAAATCAAATGATGTCAAGGACAATTTTGTTCAAAAAGAAATAATTGTGATGAATAACGTATTTATTTAGATAAGGATTTATATCATGTCTATGAAATCACCTTCGCAAATAATGCATTATTTTAGAACAAACTTTAAAAAAGGTTATAATGAGTCAAGCTTAAACGATATATGCTGTTGCGGACTTTTTTTAGAATTTTTAATGTCAATCAATTCCGTGACACATGAGTTTTGCGTAACTTTAACCGTTTACGCAGCGCACGCAACAGATGCTCTCAAAAAAGAATATTTTATCCCTATTTTGTAACATTTCTTATTATTACTCAGCTCCTATTGGTCATAGCTTGATGTTATATAGCCTACAGCTTTCCTCGGTAAATGGAATATCTAACACAGTAAGAATTTTTCACTCGAACCCGTAGTTCATGAGATTAGTGCGTTCAAAAAAACAAACTCTTCAGTTTTATAATATTAGGGTGCATTCGCGTTGGACGCTTTCACGCTTTGAGCGCTCACGCTTATAAGCACTAATTTTTAGTGTTCGTGTCGGCCTATAAGCGCTTAAAATCAGTAATTAAATTTCGTTCGTTTTGGACACTGTGAGCGTCAGTTAGCAATAACATGGCGAATTTCGTAAATGTTCATCAAAGACTTAGTAAATGCAAATTAAAAACAAAAATTTATCCTCAACCAAAAGTACCTAATGGAAACCGTTAATATTTCTTTTTAATTAATAATTTGATTTATATACCTGCTTCTAATCGCTTGAATTCATCGTCGCTAGCAATAATCGTGTAAATTGTGTTACTTTCTGGATCAGTTAACTGAATAGAAAATAATAGTGGTCTATTGCTTGCCATTTTTGTGGAATTGTAAAGACTTTAATAATTAATGTTTAGAAATACACAGAATTTGGTTAGCTTACGTTCAACTTTGGGGGGAGGACCTGGCGGTGCAGCCATATGGCACACGCGTAACGGCTGCCATTCGCCCGGTCCTTGAGCGGTGGATTTTTTTTTTTTTTTATTGGAAATTTGAGTGCGTTTGACCTCAATCTTGTCTGATGGTAAACAACGATGAAGTCTAAGGTGAAGCACGCAAACTCAAATAATGCCTGTTCACTCTTGCCTTAAAAATACCTAGGTTATACGCATCGGGAAACAGTGACGCAGGAAGAGAATTCCATTCCTTTGCAGTTCTAATAATGAAAGATGATGCGAACCGCGAGGTACGAACCGGAGGGATGTCGACCACGTATGGATGGAACCCCTGCCCACGTCGAGTTGTCCGATGGTGGAATGGTGCTGGGGGAATTAATTGATGCAATTAATGCGCACACTCACCGAAATGTAACCTGTAGAAGACACACAGACTAGCAACCAGACGGCGATGTTCGAGGCTCTGGAGCTGTCTTGAAGTAAGCATCTCATCGCCAATGAGTTTCCTGGCACGCCTGTCGATAGCTTCCAGGGCGTCGAGCTGGTACCGGGCGGAACCATCCCACAGATGGCAACAGTACTCCATGCAGGAGCGGACTTGAGCTGTATAGAGCTTTAACAGCTGGTCCGGTGTGAAATAATGACGGACCTTGGAGAGGATGCCCAGTTTTTTTGAAGCAGTCTTAGCCCTGGATTCGATATAGTTTCCAAAATTGAGTTTGGACGATAAGTCTATACCGAGTAGTTCAAGGTGGTTCGTGACTGGAACAGGTACATTTCGGAAAGTGGGAGCCAAGTTAAACGGGCTCTTTTTAGCGGAGAAGAGACACGCCTGGGTTTTTGAAGCATTGAATCTTACTAGATTGGCATCACCAAATGCCTCGAAAACGCAAACCGCTCACCTTCCGTCTGATACAGGTTCTCACCGGGCACGGTTGCTTTGGTGACTACCTGTGTCGGACGGCCCAAAGGAAGCCGACGACTGAGTGTCACGATTGTGGCGCAGCGGTGGACTCTGCCCAGCACACCCTCGAGGTGTGCCCGAGATGGGCGGTGCTGCGTCAAGGTCTGACGTCGGTCGTCGGAGGGGACTTGTCACTCCCGAACGTCATCACCGCGATGCTAAGCGACGACGAGTCCTGGAAGGCGATGGTCTCCTTCTGCGAGACAGTAATGTCCCAGAAGGAGGCCGACGAGCGGATGAGAGAGGAGGCCGCCGACGTGGCCTCCATCCGCGGGCGACGAATGGGGGTGCGTAGGAGGCGCTACTTAATGCGCCTCCTGTAACGCCCTTGTGCCCGTGTCGGGCCGGGATGGGAATCCGGTCCTGCTAGACACGGCGTCGTCGGGACTGTTCAGAGGTTAGTCGGACAGTCCCCATGGAGGAGAAGTCTGGCCTTTTCGCCGAGGCCAGCCTGTCGCTGGAGGGATCCTGTTGCCTGCAGATCCGGGATCCGCCTCCAATTAAAGCGGCTGAAGGCTCCCGCAGGGGTTTAGTACGGTATTGCACTCCCAAAGTGCCGAGTCCGACATAGGTCTAGGACTGCCGACCCGGGCGTCCATGGGCGTAAATGGATTCCCCTGCGTAAAAAAAAAGCTTACGTTCAACTTGCTTTCGTTCTGACAGATAGTAAAGATTGGCGCTCACGCTTTTGCTGCCCTACCTCTGTGGCGTAAGCATCAGTGAGCGCGAGGAGCCGCGATATCTGTGTTACATGAGCGTGCTTAGTTAAACGATTAAACTTAATTAAACGCCAAGTTAAACGATGAAAACGACGTGTAAGCGGTCTCACAGCGCGTAAGCGTCTAACGCGAATGCACCTTTAGAATTGACTAGTATAGATTAACAAAGTTATCATGAGACTTTTTTACCTCTTTGCTCAGCGATTAAGACTTTTTTTTCTGTAAAGATAATAGACTAGTGCCGAAGCCTTTAAAAATGGTAAAAAGTGAAAAAAAATAATAGTAGAATGAAACCGATTGTAAAAGGAAGAGAATATAACAAAAATGTAGGGAAAAATAAATTACGGGCGATCTGAGTTCGGGAAGGGGAAGATAGGGGGCGTTTAGGGGTAAAAAATGGTTTATCGCGATTTATGGCAAAACTACAAGTCCTATGGAAAAAAGTTCAATGGAAAAGTTGTAGGTAATAAAAAGATCTACAACTTTTGTAACAACACTTTTTTCACATTACCTCAAAATTTATGTGAAAAGATCAAGTTTTTGGTTTTTTATATTTATCTTTTAAAAAAATAATTTTTATTTCATGAAATTAGGTGAAAACTTACCTTTTTATGTCCCAAGCACACTGTAATTTTTTTGATTTAAAATATTTATTTATTCACCTTATTTTGACTTAATATCGAAAAACCACCCTAATTTTCAATCGAAAAATCTCCCGTCAAAATATATGCTTTTTTAAAATAGTCGGTGGGTTTTTTGTTCTTTGAAACCTCTACTTTCTGATGGTGTAAAAAAAAACATTACTTTGGTAAATTTTCTCAGAAAATGCTACGAAATAAGATTAAAATTAATAAGATATATACAATATTTTGAGAAAATTGTGGAAACTTCTTTAAATTATATGCGTAGATGCCTGTTTATTGATATTTTAAGATAACTTATATACCTGAGTGACCTACGGAAAATTTTAGCCCATTAAAAGGTATTTCATAGAGAAGTGGGGAAGAGGCTAGGAGGGTCTGGACTATACTACCTGTTATTTCGTAGCATTTTCTGAAAAAATTTACCATAGTAATGTATATGGGGGATGTGTCTGGGTAGTTGTGGCACTCTATGTGACCGATTCTGTCTGCTTATCACTGCCGCATCGGGTGCCTGGCTTCGGAGGGTAGCGGGATCCGAGGCACGGTGCCGCCGCTGGCCGACCGTAGGAAGTTGGGGGCCCAAGTAGCAGGGTAGCCACCTGTGAAAGGCTGCCCCGCCACCTGACGAAAAATCCCAGAATGATCTACCTTGCCGGATGGCGACCGGAAGGGAGGACCGGGTAGTCATTCTGGGGGGGCTCGGGCGTCCCCGCGGTCTCCGCGTCAGCCTCCCTCCGTGCGGCGGTGTTGAGTTTGACACCTGGTAGGTAGGGTGCCACCTCGCCCAGTTCGCGTTCCCCAGCACCTATTCACTCCCCATGAGAACACATAAAAATAAACGAAGGATAACACAGCGGCTGCACGTCCTCCCATTAAAAGTGCACCTCTCTAACATCCGAGGTCTGCACTCTAATCTCGAATCTGTCCACCACCACCTAGAAACAGAAAAACCGCAGCTGCTGTTCCTCACTGAGACGCAGATCAGATGTCCGGCTGACACGGCGTACCTCAGCTACCCCGGGTATTCTCTGGAGCACAGGTTCATACCTCGTGCCGGAGTCTGTGTGTACGTCCGTGATGATATCTGCATCAAGCGTCTGAAGCACCTTGAAACATCCAGTTACTCCATCCTATGGGTTCTGGTGGACACAGGTCAGGAGAAAATCCTGTATGCCTGTGTCTACCGTTCGCACAGCGGAGACGTGGAAACAACTCAGTTATGTGACCATCTTACCCTAACGGCGGATGAGGCTCGAGAGCGTTACCCTTCGGCACAGTTAGTCATTCTGGGGGACTTCAATGCCCACCACCAGGAGTGGCTGTACCCATACCAGGTGACCGACCATGCTGGGCGAGAAGTGCGTAAACTAGCCTTGACGCTAGACCTCACCCAGCTTGTAAACTGTGCTACCAGGGTACCAGACGTAGACTCTCATACCGCCAACTGCTTAGACCTATTTTTAACAACTGATCCAGACAGTCACTCAATAACAGTTTCTGCACCACTGGGTACTTCTGACCACTGTCTGGTAAAATCTATATCCGTTTGTTCCCCACCCGAAGAAGCCCCATGTGGCTTAAGACGGGTGTGGCGATACAAGGCAGCAGATTGGGATGAGATGCGTCACTTTTTCTCGTCCTATCCTTGGCGAGAGGTATGCTTTTCTTCTGATGATCCGTCGAGCTGCGCTGAAGCCATTACCGCGGTTATACACCAGGGTATGGAATATTTTATACCATACTCTGACGTAGCGACGAATGGAAAAGCTCGCCCATGGTTTGATGCAGACTGCTATCGTGCAGAAGCCGAAAAACGGACGGCATACACTGCATGGGCTGAAGCTCGAGCGCGCAAGTCTCCGAATTCTCGGAATTTGAAGAAAGCTTTTAACCAAGCCGCCAAGTCATGTAAAAGGACGTTACGCAGGGCTAAATTCAACCATATCAGCCACATTGGGGCCAAACTAGCTTCATACCCTTCTGGGAGCAAAGCGTTTTGGTCCCTGGCAAAAGCCGCTGAATCTAACTTTTGTCGGCCGTCACTTCCACCATTGCTGAGGGCTGATGGATCGCTGGCCCATTCTGCAAAAGAGAAAGCGGATTTGTTTGCATCTCTTTTTGCTGAGAACTCGCGTCTGGATGCTGCAGGAAAAGCTCCACCAATCTCAACTCGTGCTGACTGCATTATGGCTGAAGTACGCATACGCCAAAATGAGATCCTTAAAATCCTGCAAACTCTAGACGTGAACAAGGCCAGCGGACCCGATGGTATACCAGCGATAGTCCTGCGCACATGTGCCCCTGAGTTGTCTCCACCTCTTACACGCCTGTACCGCCTGTCACTTAAGACTGGCAAAGTGCCGAAGTCTTGGAAGCTTGCCAACGTGCAGCCTGTGCCCAAAAAAGGTAGTCGTGCAGACCCTGTCAATTACCGTCCCATCTCGGTCACGTCCATACTCTGTAAGACTATGGAACGTGCACTGAACAACAAACTCCTGGCCCACTTGGAAGGTAACGATCTCCTCAGCGACCGGCAATACGGTTTCCGCCAGAACCGTTCGACTGGGGACCTTCTAGTGTATGCCACACATATTTGGAGTGAGGCCATTGATAAACACGGTGAAGCTCTTGCCGTGTCCCTCGATATCTCGAAGGCCTTTGACAGAGTTTGGCACGCGAGCCTTATAAGCAAGCTTCCTTCATATGGTATTCCACCTGGCCTTTGCGCTTGGATTTCTGATTTCCTGAACGAACGTTCAATTCGAGTTGTCCTTGACGGGTACTCGTCGGACCAAAAGGCTATCGACGCCGGTGTTCCTCAGGGATCAGTCTTGTCCGCTACTCTCTTCCTGCTCCATATTAATGATCTGCTCGTCCCCGGTACCTTTGGGTATGCTGACGACAGCACAGTGACGGACAGATACTTTTCGAGTGCAAGGGCTAGTAAGGATGTTATCCAGTCTTGTCGAGAGGAAATGGTCAGCCGCTTGAACGTCGCCCTCCAGGCAGTCTCCGAATGGGGCGATGCCAATCTGGTCACGTTCAACGCTACAAAAACACAGGCGTGTGTGTTCTCCTCTAAACGGAGCCCTTTACACCTGGCCCCGACTTTCCGAAATGTTTCTGTAGAAATTACCGACTCCCTCCAGCTCCTCGGTGTAGAGCTATCGTCCAATTTGAACTTTGGGCAGCACATCGAGTCCAAAGCAAAAACTGCAGCAAAAAAACTAGGTATCCTCTCTAAGGTCAGGCGATACTTCACTCCAGAACAGCTGCTTCAACTGTATAAAGCACAAGTTCGGTCTTGTGTGGAGTATTGCTGCCACCTTTGGGATGGATCCGCCAAATACCAACTGGCAACTTTGGACTCGGTGGAAAAACGAGCTAAGAGACTCATAGGTGACCCTACTCTGACAGACACCAAGTTGCAGAGTCTCGATCATCGGCGTAGGGTAGCTCGTCTGTCGGTGTTCTACAGAATATATTTTGGTGAGTGTGCGAAGGAATTGCACGATCTAATTCCCCCAACAACCTTCCGCCATCGGGACACTAGGCGCGGTCGATCGTTCCATCCTTATGTCATTGATATGCCACCTACGCGCACAAAACGCTTTGGCACTACTTTCTTGATGCGCACGGCTAAGGAATGGAACTCGTTGCCCGCGTCTGTGTTTCCCGAACGATACAACCTGGGTGCCTTCAAGGCCAGAGTGAATAGGCTGTTATTAGGCAGGCATGCTCCACCTTCGACCGCATCGTCACTTAACATCAGGTGAGATAGCGGTCAAATGCCTGTCTATCTGTCATAAAAAAAAAAAAAAAAAAAAAAAAAAAATATTTTTTTACACCATTAGAAAATAGAGGTTTCAAAGAACAAAAACGGCACCGACTAATTTAAAAAAGCATATGTTTTGACGGGAGATTTTTCGATTGAAAATTAGGGTGGTTTTTCGATATCAAGTTAAAATAACGTGAATAAATAAATATTTTAAATCAAAAAAATTACAGTGTGTTTGTGACATAAAATGGTAAGTTTTCACTTAATTTCGTGAAACAAAAATTATTTTTTTATAAGATAAATATAAAAAACCAAAAATTTGGTTATTTGAATTTTTCACATTAATTTTGAGGTTATGTGAAAAAAGTATTGATACAAAAATTGTAGATCTTTTTATTACCTACAACTTTGCCACTGAACTTTTTTCCATAGGACTTGTGGTTTTGCCAGAAATCGCGATAAACCATTTTTTACCCTTAAACGCCCCCTCCCTACCCCTTCCCGAAATCAGATCGCCCGTAATTTATTTTTTCCTACATTTTTGTTATATTCTCTTCCTTTTACAATCCGTTTCATTCTACTATTATTTTTTTTCGTTTCAAAACCTATCGGCACTGGTCGACTGGTCTATAATTCCTTGTTCGCTTAGAAGAAGCGCAAGGTGAGTGTTCATATTATTTTTATGATTTAAAATGACGGTCGCGTGAAACAAAACATAGTTTAAGAAATGTTAATTATCGATGGCGCCCAAGATTTGACGAAGTTCACCAGTCGGTGGAAGCGTTCGGCAGGAATGATGGATATCTATGACGTTAGTGGTATTTGAAAATATAAAATTAACTTTTTTAAGAAATTCAAAACCTTTCCATACATTACATAATTATTACATAATTTTACTTGTTATAGTTTTATTATATATCAGTATAGATAAAAATGTAAGTACATATTATACACACTAACAATAAAGTTTATTAAGTTATTAGTTAGGTTAGATAACTATTAAGTATATAAATCAAGAATATGGTAACACTTCCTCGTTGACTCGCAATTTGGATTTTTTTCGACAAAAAATAAACCAGCCTAAATCTCTCTCTGTCTTACATATACAGGTGAGGCAATTTGGATATGGGCAGCGGAACTCTTTATGATGGTTTCTTTTTCTTCCGGAAGCTGCCTTTTAGGAAATGGACTTGGATGAATCCTGATAGTTTCACTAGGAATGAGATAGACTTTATCATGACCACCAGACGACAATTATTCAATGACGTCTACGTCATCCATAAAGTGAAAACCGGGAGTGATCGTCTATTGGTTAGAGGCACATTGATTATCAGTGTTAAACTGGAACAGTCTCGTCTGATGAAGTCTACACTCCGACCATCTAACGCACATATACAAAACACCGAGAGCTTTCAACTCGAATTACTCCAATCGTTTCGATTGCCTTGATGATTGCGTTTCTGTGGACGATATAAACTGTTGTTTATATCAAACTGTTGGTTGATGAACACTGTCCATATAATCGGGCTCTGATTTTATAGACGTGACCGTAAAAGTGGCCCGCAAAAGCTTTCTGACTAAACTCGAAACCTCATGGAAGGAAGACGCTTATTAAACCTGCAGTCATCTGGTGACGACGAAGTATACATATGTACCTATATAGGTGGATCAAAAGACGGATATGAAAATCTTTGAGATACGATATACGTGTTTTTAATACAAAACGTATTAAAGATACAAGATAGAGCGGAATCAGGGCTCCATAGTGTTTAAAAAAGATTCGTCTGTTGGTCAAAGCCGGTTGTTGAAGCTGAAAACAGAAGAGGAGGTCGAGAAGTTTTACGGACAGTTGTATATATCGGTTAACCAAACTGTTCGTAGCTTGGCTGAAGATCTAAGACCTGAGCTTATAAATAAATAAATAAATAAATATTAACCAACAATCACACCACGTTAACCTAGCCCCGTGCTAAGTTCGTAAGAACTTGTGTTACAGGTACTAGGAACGGAAATAAATTTAAGATATAAATACATATATATATAAATATAAATACACATCCATGATCCGGTGCAGACATCTATATTCGTCATACAGATTATCTGCACCTGGCGGGATTCGAACCCGCGACCACTGCGTAAAGTGTCCAGTTGCCTGACCACTCGACCAGCCGGCCGTCAACATTATTCCGAATATATCCCGGATATCAGCTTGCAGGAGATTATTATGGCTCTAAGACAGCTTAAAAAATAAAGCACCGGGCGTAGACGATATTACATCAGACTTTCGGAAAGCAGGTAGAACACCGGTGATGTACCGAACTTAAAGCCCTTCAGAAGTTCTTTTTTGCCATCTTGCCTAAGGGCGTAAAGATAGAACCCTGTGGAAGAGAAGCGTGTTGTTGCTCTTCTTTAATAAGGGCGATAACACCTTGTTGGAGTATTACAGGCCCATTTCACATTTTTGAGCCACATTTATTAGCTATTTTCTAGGGTCATTACGAATAGTATAACCGGCAAGTTTAATGACTTACAGCCTCTCAAACAAGCCGCTTTCCGAAAAAGCTATAGTATCATAGACCACATACATACGCTGCGGCTAATTATACGAAAGACCGATGAATTTAATCGGCCATTTTGCTTAGCGTAGTAGTAACTATTTAACTTCACTTTAAAATATGTATAATATGTATAACAAATATAAAGCAAAACCTTAAGTAATTAGACACAGAAAATTGTTTTATTTTATAGTTTAATTAAAAAGATGACAAATAAAAAATATAACAGATAATTTTTTAATGGTCTAATATTTGTAAATCAAGTTGTACATATCTATTTTATACTAATAATTTCATCATCGATGATGTTATGATGAGATGTTGTATGATATAATTATTCATATCTTAAATTAAAATTGTCATACAAATAAATACATTAGAGTTTAGCCTAACGAGTATTAAATAGTTTTACCTAAAGTTTTAAAGAGTTCTGATTTAAAACTAACAACATATTCTTTAATAAAAAATAGTTACTACTGACTAAAATTATCTTTTACTTTTAGGCGCCTTCGCAATATTTTACTCAAAAACCAGAGAAACAATAATCATAATATATCGCATGATAATAGGTGTTTGACTTTTAATAACAGATAATTTATATTGTAGCGGAAAATATGGGTAAGTAGTTTGCTATTTACACTTACAACTACGCAAGCGAGCAAACGCAGTGGACTTATATGTAAAATCTCCAATTTCTTTAAATAAAATGAAAAGAGAACTTTTCAGTTGGATCTATTATTTGTAGTGTATGATTTCTTTAAAAGTATAGGAACATATATCACATTATTTGAATAACCTTATCTATTAAAATACATATATTATTATACTTCCTTAGCCGATATTTGACTACAAATGAATGCTTTTTTTGCGTTTATGGTAGTAGTAGTAATGATAACCATGCCCATTCAATTATTTCAAACCATTTTATTACACTTTATTGCTTGTTTGTTAAACATTGTATCAGACGGGATTTTATATAGTAGGGGAACCTGTTCTACCTTGGTCAGTTTTTTTTATTTTTATTTTTTATAAAATAACGTCACTTTCTACGTCTGTCAAGTGTATATGTATGTAAAGAGCATTTAATTAACTAGAAAATTCAATCATAAAACTGTGTATATTTCTAAAGACTTGAGACCACTACCCACTTGAAAAAAAAAGGGAAAACTGACCAAGGTACAACAAACCAGATGTACCTTGGGCGGTGTCCGTTGTACCTTGGACAGAGAAGGTTCAAATCAATATAAAAACTTTTATTAGCTATAATTTATATATTTTCTGTTGAAATAATATAAGTTATAATTATTTAATCATATAAATATTTGCAAATAGAAAATAAAAACAGTTATTGACAACATTATCTAAATAAAACTATTATTATTTTAAATAAGCCCTCTATCTATTTTCTACTCATTATTGTCGACAATACTTTGGATTCGAATTACGTAATTATAATTTACAACCTAATAATTTTTTCAGTTTCATATTATATAATATAAATTCCAACAAAACATCTATTAAAATTGTTGTATTAAACAAAAATAAATCTTAAAAAAATATTAAGAAATTAAAACAAAAATTAACAAAAAAGAACTTACGAAACACACAGTCTTTTAGTTAATATTTTGGGATGAATTCTTACTTATATTTAATTAAATAGTATTAACAAAAATCCAAGTATTTTTCAATTTCTGGAACACGATAAACTTCTTTTTGAGTTGACTCTCTTTGGTGGGTTTCTTTTTCTTGATATCTTGATAAGGGTACAAATTCAAATCCTCCTTTTCATGCCATTTCCAGTTTTTCAAAGACTTTTGCATGGAATTTATCAAAAATCCCTCTTCACTAAGGGATTTTATTTTACACACATGAAGAAGAACACTTCGTAAGTTCGGTGGCTAAGGTACAACATCGCGACAACTTCACTTAACAAGCTTTATAAACCGACTTGCGATTGAGGTTAGGAGCAGACGCTCATGCTGTATAGTAGCTAGATATACTAAGATCAGATTTTATATAAGACAATTTTCACAAACATACATCATTTTAAATAAATTGGAATTAAGTAAAACCCAAAATACTTACTTTTTGAGTATAAAACAATACATTACCTTTTTTAACTGTGCTCACACGGCGCCGGCGAAACGCGACTAACGTCACATTAATGTGAACAAATGACGTATCAAATACCATAGACAACAGTTCTAAATGGCGCAAATTTTTTGAAAAAAATGAGATTGTTCTAGGTACAACTCTGTCCAAGGTACAACAGGTTCCCCTATTGTTATAACGAATTGTAATAAGTAGTTGTAAAAACGATTAAATTTATATTCTCTTGCTTTGAATCTTTAAAGGCCGCAATAGATTGTAACTTCATAGTTTTCTTTGTTCAATATAATGCTGTACTTTTTTTACCACGTTATATATTACGCTAGGGTCGCATGGCTGGCCATATTTAGAAGTATCTGGACAACCATTTTGTACAAAGCAATTTGGTGTAACCTGATTTCTTAAGCAACAGCTAATTACAGCCGCGTCACAAGCGCTAGGTGCAATAGATGGAACTTTGCCTGCAGCGGAGGGCCTATTTGCTCTAGGAGGTGCAATTGCAGGGCTATTCAAAATTGCTCTAAAAGTAGAAGTCGGTATTGGTTCAGGCTGCACGCCTGCTTGGACACTTCCGTGTTCCACGGGAGGTACAGGTACATCTATCGGCGATTCTGGAATAACAGGATTGAAGGAAATCGGTCTGTTTCCGTCACCTTCAAAGTCTGCATTTAAATCAGTAATGTTTACAAGTATACCCCAATTTCGTCGCGTATCATCTATGCCGGAAAATCTATTCTCTAGATCTGGCGTAGTCGTTTCTATTGGTGTACTTGGTTGAGGTTTATTAATATTGACCTGTTGTGTTGTTGGTGGATGCTCAGTGTTAGTAGTGCAACCGCAACTGATGTGTGGTATCAAGAGAAGTGGAATAAATGTCGCAATAGGTGTTTGTTGATGTACGGGATATGCATATTGTCTGACATTACTTAGAATTTGTTCTAAACGTCTGTGTATTTGGGAAAGTACATCTTCAGCACTGTTCAAGCCTGTGTTTTGACTTTCATCATTCTTTGAAAAATGAGGTTGAAAAGGGTAAGGAAAACTGGTAGGGTATCCAGATTGTGCATACGCAAATGCTTTATAATCATAAAATCTCTTTTGTCTTTGGTTTTTTTCATTATCATTACTACTTTGATTATCTTCGCCACTTGGTAGGCTATCAAATTTAGAGCTTTCTTCGGCGTATTTGGAATCAACTAAGTTATTGTCTCTTGGAGCTGCCATCGAAGCAGCTTGAAGAACAAATAGGCTGAGCAGCATAGGTAAAATGTTCGCCATCTGAAATCATACAACATTATATTGTTTTTACAATATTAATAAAAAGGAAATACAAGTTTTAGTGATCGCTTTGTCGAAATGAAAAAACAAAACCCTTATAGAAACATTCGTATCAGTCTGTCCGACTATCAACGTTAATTTGCTCTTTAAAAAAAACTTTTTTAATCCGTAACAAATGACATATATGTATATATCCTAACATAGATAAATAGACAATGACTTGGCAAATCTCAGAATAAAGAGCATGCGAGTTCAGCTCGAAATTATTTGGATTGTTATAAATTATTTTAATTTTTAAATGGTTCCTTGTCTAAAGGACAATGGCAGATCCCCTTTTTTTTTTTTTTTTTTTTTATCGCAGGGGAATCCATTTACGGATGATATCCAGGACGCCCGGGTCGGCAGTCCTAGACCTATGTCGGACTCGGCACTTTGGGAGTGCAATACCGTACTAAACCCCTGCGGGAGCCTTCAGCCGCTTTAATTGGAGGGTCCCGGATCTGCAGGCAACAGGATCCCTCCAGCGACAATGGCAGATCCCCTAACAAATTTTTGTTGGCATAAATTTCTAGCGTCTACTAATGAAAAATATGTAATAATATAGTACTTAAATTCCTGATCACTTTTGCCTTTAGAAGCTTCACCGAAAGAAGTAATGAATTGAAGATATTCCACGTTGAACATTTAGAGGTTATGTTTCGACAACTTGTAGGTAACTAATCAAAAACTTAGTCAAATACATGTTAAATATAGTCCGAAACTATATTTTAAATAATTAGATATATTGATTACAAAACATTGTAGTAGGTATATCTAGACTTTTGACGCACTCACAGAAAAATAAAAATAAATTATTAGACGCTTGTTTTTAACCTTCAGGCCTAAAATATTTCATATTCGGGGATTTTCTTTGTTACCTGTCCTTAGGTATTTCCTACTTAGGTACATCAGCGTTGCCGTCGGGGTTTGCAGAAGAATCCGGATACCTGCAACCCCGGCACAGGCGACGAAAGTGGACACCGTGTGGTTTTAGTGGGTAAACTGCCAGTTTACGGCAGGAGTCCCACATAACCCAGTCGTTCCCCAGCGGCCGGGTATGCGTAACGCATTTCCACACGAAAAAAAAAAGGTACATCAGCGTTAGCTGTAGATGATATAAAATTGACGATCGACAAAGACGTTCATCTTCTTAAATCATGAGTGCTGTAAGTCAACAGATCTAATAAACCCTGCTCTTAGAATTTCTAGACTGATAGATTCAGTCAGTCAGCATCTGTTCAGATTTTTCTGTAATGATAATCACCATATATATTTAACTAGCAGCCCGCCCCGGCTTCGCACGGGTATTTAACTAAAATTTCAAAAAATATAAATTTATATTTTTATCACCTACTTTATAACAGATGGATTGGTTGTCAAACATGTGTCAAATTTTAATTTAAATCAAAATCGCTATGGAGTATTTATATCAAAATAATTTTCTCCCCCATTTTAACATCGTTAGAGGATGAATTTCGATAAAATACGAAACACGTCTTCAACCAATTCTGTTAAAAAATATTTATGCGAAATTTGAAGTAGATTGGACCAAGGAATCATGTTGTCCCATACAAACTTTGCCCCCCTTTTTCACCCCCTTAGAGGTAGAATTTCGTAAAATCCGTTCTTAGCTGACCTCTGCTCGGTAAAAGGAATATTCCTACCAAATTTCAAGTCTCTGCGCCTTATAGTTTCAGAGATATCGTGATGAGTCAATGTATACGTGGAAATCTCTTATATATACATATATATAGATTACGAGGACCATCCACTTATCGTACCCTTTACAGCATGGGATCATCTTTTTATCACACAACCAGATGAGCAGCCCGCAAGGTCTTAACCAAATAAGAAACAGTTTACAATGGCACACAAAATGGTTGTTCCCTGCAAAAAATGAAAGAGGGGGCCTCTAGGTTAAAAAGCAGACTCTAGAAACCACTTACCTACAGATACGTGGCATAAAGACAGTGGATCTCATATATAGTCAGTTAGAGTATCTGCTCATTTTTTCTAATAGAAGAAAGGCATGTTTATAAAATAAAACATTATTTTCTTATTACGAATTATTATTGTATTCATGAAATAATTGGGCTTAGTAAATAAATAAATAACGCGTTATTATTTGTAATAAAACAAGATTTCGGATCGATACAATATAAATCGTGTAACGTGATGCAATATATACGTGTAACGTGTAATATTTATTTAAAGGCAAAAAGTTCATGTATGTTAATGTGAGAAGATTTATTACCATGTGGCAACATTCAACGGAACTATCGTTAGGTACCTACTTCATATTCCAATGAAATGTCAAATCATTTTTACAATAATCAAATGTTTTTTTATTAAAAATTATATTTTTCCTAGACTTACACAGATCTTAAAAATATATTGAAAAAACGTAAGAAATTATTTTATTTACATTAGTCATTAAGACATTTATAGACGCTTGGGAATTCTATCAACAACTTTTTCGCCATTGTCCTTTACTAAGTTACAACAATAGTTTTAATGTAATTATTAATATTGCATGTGAAAGAGAAGACAAAAAGTACACATGGGTGATTGTTTTCTAACTGTGACTTTTTTATTAATAATTTTTGGATATCAAAATTAATTTTTTTTTATCTGTTTATGGATGTTATTACTCTAAATTATTGTAAAAATGAAAGTCTGAGACGATTGCGCTACAACTTGAAAATTTCGGGAGCGACAATCAAATTTCAAATTTTTCGTTCCACGGTACTGACATATAATAAATTTGACGAACATTCTTTAGAAAAATCGTTTAATTTATTATTTTATAACACTTTTAAACTCTTTAATATTAATTAACATTTAATTATTGAACATTTTTATAATGAATAATAGTAATCATAACAATTTTTTTTTTGACGTTTCAGTTAACTCTATCAATTTCTCTAATTGCGATGAATTCCCCGATTTTTTGGTATTTCGCAAGTTTAATCATACTCAGTAAGATTTATCAGGTAATTAGTTTAAATTATACATTGCGACAAAAAAAATATACAATTTATAGGAAAATTCTAGAAATGGACATGCCACGGTACTGACCTTTAAGTGATATAATCTCAGTTTCCTCTGAATTGCAAGTCATACTTTACAAAAAAAGTGATGAAATATGTTCATGAACATATAATTAACCCAAAAATTTCATTTATAGATCATTAATTAATGACCAGTGAGAACAAACAGTAAATGACATAAAAAAATCACAGTTAGAATGGAATCACCCATATAAAACCACAGTTTCACACATTTATGACATAGATAATATGTATCGAAGTTCTTAGTTTTTCTAGGCTTTTACAAAGCTTTTCTTTTATACAATCGGAACAACGAGATTTTCGTTGAAATTAATTTCAAAACTATTTTAAAAATTCAAAAAAACTTAGATGATTAATCTGAAAATACAACATGAAAGAAAACTTGAATGTCAATAAATATTTTTTTTTTTCAATATTTTAAATTTCATCATATCAGCCATCCAATTCCAAATCCAATTTGCATCGTTTAACTTACTAATTATCGTAACAAATTTAAACTTTAGGCTTCTAATTCATATGAATTATTTACTAGCTTTTGCCCGCGGCTTCGCCCGCATGGATGTTGGTTATCGCGACCAAAAAACAGAAGATATCCTATGTTACTTTTAATACCTCCAAGAATATGTGTACTAAGTTTCATAAAATCAATTAAAAATTTGTAAACAATAGACTTCTTTCATTATGTCGGAGGTTCAGTTTAAAAAAAAAAAAGTTTCAAGATGATCGGTTAAGTAGTTTTCGCAAGAAAATGCGAAGGCAAGTTTATTTGTTAAATAAACTTGCCTTCGCATTTATAAAATTAGTATAATTTGTTTATTTTCTACTGTCACTTGTCAGTGACAGTTGTTTGTTTTTGGCCGTGTTCCGATATATACTGCGAGCACTGCTCAGTGCTGTAAGTGCTGAAAAATTCATTCCGTTATAGACTGCCAGTACACTGCCGCTGTACTATATAGAAATATATGACGTCATAAATTACGGCTATTTTTTTACTGAGAGCACTGGCGCTTTCGAAGTAAGGTGCTCTCAGTACTGTGATTTTGGGGGTTCCCCATACTTAGAACTGAAACTCATTTTTTTTTCATCAAACCCATACGTGTTGGGGATATCTATGGATAGGTCTTCAAAAATGATATTGAGGTATCTAATATATAATTTTTTTCTAAACTGAATAGTTTGCGCGAGAGACTTACAAAGTGGTAAAATGTGTCCCCCCTCTGTAACTCCTAAAATAAGAGAATGATAAAACCATGTAGATTACCATGCAAACTTCCACCGAAAATTGGTTTGAACGAGGTCGAGTAAGTAGTTTTTTTTTTTTTTTTTTTTTATAAAGAAAATACACTATTATTAAAACATCGGTCAAAGTTACAACGAACTACAAGAAATTTTATATGATGTTACTTGCTGCTACGGAACCCTTCATGGGCGAGTCCGACTCGCACTTGTTTTATTTTTTAATACTCGAATATAACAAACAAAATATCGTTGTGATTTTAAATTTAAAAAAGCTCAATCAATTATCTTGTTTAGGTTATTGTCTATCAGGTCCGTTAACAATTCGAAATTGCGATAAAATGCGAATTTTTTATTGAACTGAACTGATATACTCGTATCATAGTCTGTATGCTTTTCATTGTTGAGCAAAGGTCTCTTCTGAATATGTATAGTAAAAAATTGAAGCTTAATCTGCTACGCTCTCCTCTGCGGCTTGACGGAAAAAATTTCTACCAAAAGTAATATTCAGTCAGGTGTTTATGATAAAAACCGGGAGCGATGAATTTATCTTTTTTGTTTGGCGATGTGAAAATGTTTTATTGAATGTTTATTGTTTATTTCACTGCATATTAGTAAACAAAACGTCTGTCTGTTGGTCTGTTTGTCTGTTCGCAATAAACTCAAAAATTTCTGGACGGATTTTCATTATATTTTTACTAATAGAAAGAGTGATTTGATGACGTTAACTGTTGAAAATGTTGGAATAAGTTAAGGCGACTGGAAACTTTTACCGAAAACGCTGCCTAATCCCTTTGAGATATAACAAAACAATATGTCATAGAATTATTCCTCTTTTATAGGTCTACAGAAATGTCCGGCTTGGCATATATCTATATTTTATGGACAGCTCACTATCCCCATTTTAACTTCTAAAAAATGGTACACATATTAATAACACACCATATAAGTTAAACAAATACCTATCTTAAGAGCTATCGCAAAATGAACACAAATGCGCGCGAAAATAAATTCAAACGCAGATTGAGCACCGACCGATGATTGACTTGCTTGATACGAACATCCCCGCGCTGCTGCCCTCTCTATCGCTAATATACTATATGTGCGAAGCCGGGGCGAGTCACTAGTTTAAAACAAAAATGAAATGTTCGTCACAAGTTTCTCTCTTCAATATTTATTCTTTTTTTTACATAATGATAATATCTTTATTCATGAAATATGATTACAATATAAGTTACACTGAGTCTTCCCAATAAGTTAATGGAGATAATTATTATGGGAATGACTCGTAATTTCCCTATTTCTTTAACTAAGATTTCATACAAACTAAAACAATATGACACAAAATCAAAAACAAAATTTTTGTTAGTAAGTAAATTGCCCTTTATACGTGTGTGAATGTGATCAAGAATGTGTTTATGTGTGTCTGTGTATGTGTATGTGTGTGTGTGTTTGGGTGTGTGTATCTGTACATACATTTATGCAATTTAGACCATTCTAATCAATCCTTCAACATCCTCATAAAAATAAATTAATAGAAATTAAAATCAACTGACTTATGAAGCTACTTTATTTGAAATACAATCTTATAGCAGGGGGATGTGGGAGCAGGTTATGAATTACTATCGCGATGACAACTTTATTATCGTCTGGCAATTACTTGCAACCTTCAAAATAGGTTGGCAATTTTTTACACTTAATCTTATGTAAATTACAACGTATTAAAATTGTAGCCTTGTGGGAGAAGGTTAAAAACTTTTTTCGACATTTTCAAAAATTTAAGGGATGATGATGCAACCGCGAGATGCCTGCCAGACTTGCAATTTCATAATTGACCGATAGTAAAACATAATTGAAAAATTTTCTAGCTTTGTGGGAAACTGGTTACTCGGATGGTTTAGTAGCTCTTAGGCTATTATAGATATTTGTTTGATACGATAAAGTTCAAGGTGACATATTTTACAAACTATTTAAGTAGATCGGCCTCTTTATTATTTGTTGTATAAATTTAATCAAGCCTTTAAGATAATATGTTATAAAACGAAGAAGTATGCAAGCGATAATTATTTATAAGTAAGATAAAAGAATTGTTTTGCTGACTAAATTGCTACTAACTACCTCATTTACCAAATAATAAAATTGTTTACATCGTTTAAATCAGTCTTAACATGTTTTTTAGGAATTATATATATATATATATAAATCATATATTCATATATGACGTACATCTGTTTAAAGTAATTTAATTTAATAGAACATTATTCAAATATTATCTGAACTATAACGAGATAGATACAATTTATAATAATTTGATATCTTAGAAAGAGTAACGATTTCAAATCTGCAAACCTTCTACAGAATAATTATTTTAAAATATCGTAATAAATACGTGAGAAAATTGTCTGAAAAATATACGAAACGATAAATATACTCGTACGTTTAAAAAAAGAAAGAACGGTTTATGAAAGGATAACTATCATTGTTCAGAAAATTATAATGAAAGCGTTTTCGCTTTCACAAAATTGAATCCATATAAAATACTTAATTCAAATATGAACTGAATTATATTAACTAAACGTCCCATTGTTGGATAAGGGCCTCTAACCCTTTCCTTTTATGGAAAATGGTTGGAGCTTAATCCACAACGTTGCTTGACTGCGGGTTTGCAGATATTTTCCTTATTATATATCAGTAACGATCGCTATCAGGTGTTTGTGATAACAACCGGGACCGACGGCTTTACTTGCTCTCCGAAGCACGGTCGACAGACTCAAATGGACAAACGACACAGACAGACTAGAAACATATATCGATATATATATATAGTCATATAGTCATAAACATATAGTCGAGTGCTAGCTACGCGAGCGCACACATTGTTATTAATCCCTTTGTCTTTAATTTACGTAAAAAGTAGTATTTATTGTTTTCTGCCATATATTGCTAACAGTGTCATATTACATATTGTAGTACTTTGTTTGGTGAATAGTTGATATACGTGTGACCTGTAATTTATGTGTTTTTGATAATAATTTGCATAAGGTGCACACAGTAACCTTGTAGTGACCTCCAAAATAGCCGTTGTGAGAACAAAGACCTCCAAAATCACCTAGCTATAAAAGCTTCCGCTCTCAATTAGTAGCATTATTTGACACTATTGCTTATTGAGAGCTTGGTCCCGCGGTATATGCACTTGCTTTTTATAGTTCACTACTTACTGCGACGTTTCGAGGTTCAAACCCCAGCTAACTCGCTAGTTGAACATTTTGAATATTTATTATATTTAGTCAAAATGAAATTTGCTTGCTGCAATTTGACGACAGGGGTCTCTAGTGAGTGCTTACTGTGTTCAAGGTGCAGTCATAATTATCACTTTAGATGTCTTTATCCTTCTGATAAACGAAAGGAATTACCTTCAGATTTAAAAAAGAATTGGATTTGTCCGGAATGTACAATAACTCAGCCAAGAACCGCTAGAAAGGATAGTACACCTGTGCGAGTACAGACAACGTGTAATACATTCAGCGCTAGTGATAATGTCAATCCACGAAGAGGCGCTGCGTCTGAGGTTGATGATGACTGTATATTAAATCTTAATGACAGGACATCTCTTATAGAAATAATTAAATCTGTTATATCCACGGAATTAGCAAGTTTAAAAGCTGAGTTCAAAGTTTTAATGAATCCTATAAAAGAAGAGATAAAATTAATTAAGAGTGAATTTCAAAATTTTAGAGAAAGTTTAGATTTTATAAATACGAAATTCGAAGAAATTGATAAGCGTACAATTAGTTGTAAAGAGGAAATTAATGTTTTATCAAAAAAATGTATTGAAATCGGTAAATTGAGAAGTTCCCTTGAGATAATCGAATCCGAAAACAATAATCGGGAGCAATGGGCCAGAAAGTCTAATGTGGAAATATATGGCATTCCCGAAAAGAAAAATGAAAATCTAATTTCCCTGTTGCAAACTATAGTTAATAAAACTGATTTGCAAATAAATATGAGTACGGATATTGATTTTGTTACTAGGGTAGCCTCAAAAAAAACTGATAAAAAGAAAACTAAACCAATTATTGTGCGCTTTTTATGCCGTTGGAAGAAGGATGAATTTTTGTCAGTAATCAGAAAATTGAAGCTCAAATGTAGTGATATTGGTTTTAGTGGTAGCAACAGTGCGATATTCTTTAACGATCACCTCACAAGTATTAACAAAACATTATTGCAATCAGTTAAGAAGGCAGCTAAAGATAAAAATTATAAATATGTGTGGGTAAAAAACTGTAGTATTATGGCTCGTCGTTCTGATACTAGTCCAGTTTTACATTTTATGAAATCTAGCGATTTAAACAAAATTGCATGAGTGTTATTGTATATTTAGGTCTACTGTTTAATTTTAAATTATTTGAAATGTTTCTTTTCTTGTTGTTATTATTATTGTTGAGAATATTCATGGGACTTTGTGTGATTTTATTTTATAATTTTAGTTGTATTATTATTATTATTATTGTAAATTGTGACATATTTTACAAATGTACGTATTTTTTTGGTGTGATTTTATTATATAAATTTGGGTATATTATTATTATTATAAATTGGGACATATTTTATATTAAGAACAATGTTACGCTCTCTCATATTTTAACTTGTATATTTATGATTATTTTGTATTGGTGCTATAATGGCTAAGGATTTCTCAATTCTGTATCAGAATGTCCGCGGCTTGCGAACTAAAACAAACTCTTTTTTTAGGAACATCTTGAAGGTAGATTATGACATTATTTGTTTAAGTGAAACATGGCTTTGTGATGGTATATACAGCGAAGAACTTTTTGATACAAGATACTTAGTATATCGACATGATCGTGAGTATGAGAGCCGTGGAGATAGTAAAGGTGGTGGGGTCTTAATTGCAGTTAAAACTGATATACTGGTTCGTTCGTCATCATCAATTGCTGTGAAAAATTTTGCAGGTGAGGTAATTAAGGTCTCTATTCCTTTGGTAATGGGGCCTATCCTTAAGCAACTCCATGTTTATTGCTGTTATTTCCCTCATAGTAGATTCCATATTGAATCACTTTGTGATAGTTTTGAACATATTTCTAATGAAATTTTGATGCATCCCGATGATCATTTTCTTATAATTGGAGATTTTAATATTACAAATTGTATTTGGGATTGGGATGGAAAATTTATGAACATACGTAATTTTGATGAAGGCGATGCTGGAGTTGACTGTTTGTTTAGTTTTTTAAATATTTCCGATCTAAAACAATTTAATAGTGTTCCTAATGCGAATGGACGTTATTTAGATTTAGTAATGAGCAATTCCAACTGCTTGGTGAGCCCTAATAACTCTTTTCTAACAAGGGAAGATGCTCATCATCCTTCACTTAATGTGCAATTACGTATTGTCAATGAAAAATCGACTTTTTCTGTTCCCCGAAAAATAAGACTATTTCGTAAGGCTAACTATAGTCATATTGATGAGGTCATAGCTGGGATTGACTGGTACGACTTGCTTGGTGATTGTAACATCTCCGATGCCGTAAATAAGTTTTATGAGACCATAAACTCAATAATTTCTCAATATATCCCGATAAAAACTTTTAAAGGCGATAAAAGGTATCCTTTTTGGTATTCTCGTGGTCTAATAAAAATAATATGCGATAAATTGCGCTGTCATAGGCGATGGAAGATTTATGGTCGGGTATCTGATTACAATATGTTCAGGTATTTGAGAGACCGCCAGAAAAAAGTCCAAATAGATTGTTATGATAAATATATATATCAATCTGAGTTAAAAATTAATAAAAATAGTAAATTTTTTTGGGCTTTTATTAAGTCTAAGAAGGCTGCAGTCAATATACCTAACAACATGTATTTTAAAAATGAATCCAGCTATGATGCGAGGAAAATATGTCAGCTTTTTAATGACCACTTCAAATCTGTCTATTCCTCGCCTTCTACCATTGCTAGCTCATATGGGTGCCAAGATAACGTATATTCACAAAGTAATTTGTCGCTTGGTTACATTGAACTAACCGTTGATGATGTGATTAAATATCTCAAACAGCTGAAAATAGATAAGGGTTCGGGACCTGATGGCTTGCCACCTGTTTTTTGGAAATCATGTCATAAATCGTTGGCTTACCCCCTTTTTATTTTATTCTTAAAATCTTTACGATCGGGTGTTATGCCTGATATCTGGAAGCGTTCCTTCGTTGTGCCTGTATACAAGTCTGGTGACAGGCATAACGTTGAAAACTATAGACCCATTTCAAAATTGTCTACTGTTGCCAAGCTGTTTGAAAAAATTGTCTATGACAATATTTATCCTAATCTTAGGCCATTTTTGATTAGTCAACAGCATGGATTTGTGGACAGGAGGTCTACGGAGAGTAATTTATGTGAGTTTGTCCATCGTATTTCGGTTGCGATGGATCGGGGTTGTCAGGTGGATGTCGTGTATACCGACTATTCTAAGGCATTTGACAAGATTCCACATGAAATACTAATACGCAAACTAGATAAAGTCGGTATACATGGCGATCTACTTCGATGGCTTTCTTCGTATCTCACAAACCGTAGCCAGGCAGTCACAGTAAAAGGGCATGTTTCCTCTTTCGTGCCTGTTTCTTCTGGTGTTCCACAGGGTTCGCATCTTGGTCCTCTTCTTTTCAATATATTTATAAATGACATACATAGCGTTTTCGAGAATTCGGATATACTTCTCTTTGCTGATGATATGAAGATTTTTAGATGTATATCGGAAAGTTCTGATTGCACACTACTTCAGAATGACTTAAATAAATTACGCGAGTACTGCTCAGAGAACTCCATGTATCTGAATATAAGAAAGTGCTATGTTATGTCTTTTTCTCGTAAGACTAATATTGTTAAATTTAATTACCAACTTATTCAGGAGACAATAACACGAGTTACCGAGGTGCGAGACTTGGGTATTTACATCGATAGTAAATTAACGTTTAAGCCGCATATTGATTTTATTACTGCGAAAGCATTACGAATGCTTGGCTTTGTGTTAAGAGTGGGAAGAGATTTTAAAAATGTCAGGACAATTATTCTCCTTTATAATTCTTTTGTAAGATCTATCCTGGAATATTGCTCAACCGTATGGAATCCTTTCTATAAATCTCATGTTGAACAGTTGGAAAAAATTAATCATAAATTTATGAAATATTTAAATTACAAAGCTTTGCCGCACCATCAAGACATTCTGTATATTCCTTCCTTAGAAAATCGTCGATTGGAGAGAGATCAAATATTTTTATTTAAGTTGCTCCATAATTTTGTCGATTCACCTTATTTAGTAAGCAATGTATTATTTAGATGTCCCATAGTAAATACACGTAACCAGTCCCTTTTTTATATACCTAAAACTAGAACTAAATATGCCCAAAACTGCTTTATCTTTAGAGCTTGTAATAAGTACAACAAATGTTTTCTCAATATTGATTTTGCTACATGTACAATACAAAGTGTAAGAAAAGAAATAAGAAATGCAATAATTTTGTAATTTGTAATTAATTATGAATAATTCGTGAATTGTAGTTGAGTTGATTTCATTTTTTTTTTATATTTATTTATTTATAATTGTATTGATTCTATAGTTCGCATGATTGATTGAAGTAATGTTATAGGTATTTCAAATTGATTTTGTTATTTAATTAATTATTTATGGTTAATTGATTAAGAATTTAATTGTTTTAATATTTATTTTTTTTACTTATTTGATTCAATTTTTTGATTAATAATTTTTTATTTGATTTTATTATTTGATCGAATGTGAAAATTTTGGATTGATTTTTTAATTTATTTATATTTGAAATTCGTATGCATGATTATTAATTTCTTAATTTTTATTATAACTTGACATATTTTAATTTATGTTTGTAATTTCTCGATAATTTTTTTTAACTTTTTTATCAATGTGTGCTGTTTTGCTCTTTTATGAATTGTTTATTATTGGAAACTTTATTGGTTTATGTATTTGTTGTATGAATTTTAATTCATTGTACTACTATACTGTTTGTTTCCTAAAAAATAAAATAAAAAAAAAAAAAAAAAAAATATATGTATTTGTACAAATACAAATATCTGCTCCAAGCACGAATCGAACCTACTACTCGTACCACTACACCAGAAAGGTTGTCACAAGCAGTACATATTATCACTGTATTTGTAACGAGATAGACAAAATTTATACTAATATGACCTTTCAATAATATTTAATCAATATTTCGAAATGTTTTTAAAAAAATATTTTGTTTTCTCTATTATAAAACGTCGTCAACTCAATTCATTTTAATTAAAAAACGTTATACTACTGAAAAATATTAGGCTGAACAAGCCAGTGAATCAAATGCATTTAGCAATTTTGTGTAACATATTCTAGAGATTTTAAATGAAATTTCATCTAAATATGTAAACAAAAAAAAAAATAATTAAAATTAAAGCATTCGCATTTCTTATCAATATTTTTATGGAAAAATCACACGTTTCTGATTATTTCTAATATGTCACATACACATTTACGTTATTAAATATTAAATACGATTTATGTAGCTTGATTTTAAAAGTCTTTATAATTTTTTTCCATAAAGCCAATATCTGCTCTGTTATATTACCAGACATAGCAACTACTTCCAAAAACTTGCTTTTGACAAATTTGGCGCTACGGTCTTTGGACTAAAATGTCTTACATACATATATTAGTGTATAGGCGGACCAGTTGCGCCTCCGTTTTATTGTACTCTGTTGATTAAAACGTAGAATGCTATGTATACTTGAAACAAGAACAAAATAATTTATATTTTGTGATCGGTGCTGCCCAAAATACTTACAGCCACAGAGGAGTCATAAATACATCACAGGCTAAAGAAGCGAACAGGAATAGGATGGAGCTAAGGATAGATAAAAGGACTGACATTGACTTTTGACTTTAATATGCAGCTATAGTAACTGTTAATATACTCATAAATAAGAGTATAGTACTACCTCGGCCTAACCAGCCTTATAAGAATACGATTCTGTTATAACAATCTTTTGACCATAGTTCCAATATACTCGTATAATCTGTAAAAATATCATACATATACAATATCTATTACATTTATCAAATAAAAAGTATATTATATTTTTCAAAAATTTCCCCACATAAATAAAAATTAATCGTTCAGTTAAATATATTGCTTTCATTTCATTATATATTGATGTCATTTTTATACTAAAACGAAGATAATGTATTTTAATGCACTTAACTTGTTCAAGTTTTAATTTTATTTTATGCCAAATATACTGCTCTAAAAAACGTTGTGGACTAAGTCCAATTTAATGATTGGAATAAATCATGCATCTTTAATAACTATAATTGTGTTTTTTAGATTGAAAATATATTATAAATTATTAGGAATATATTTAGGAAAAAACTGTGACAAAACAAAAAAAAGTATTTTTTTGAGAATTTCTGATTTTATGTTGTAGTTTTTTTTTTATATGAACTGTATAAACAGTTATTTTAAATTCTAAGAAAGAAATAGCATATTGAACCAAAAGCCAAAATGTATAAGAAAAAGTAGGAAGAAGAAGAAGAAAGCTCTTATACAAAAAGAATTGGACAAAAGAGATTAAACTGGAAAATTCTCAAATTACCAAAATAATCAATGAAGACATTATGAAAGGAGGACTATAATAGGTAATTTTAATATAATAGGTAATTTTAATTCTAAGGTAATTTTGAAACTAACTTTAAGACCTTTAAATTACTTTTACAAAATAAAGGCAATAAAAACAAAAAAAAAAAGATACGGACAAAAAAATACAAAAAAATGTATTATAAAACTCAAAGTTATAACATAATTTTCAGTATTAGATCCAAATAACTTGAAACCCAAAATCTACGAAGAAACCTTTGAACGTGCGGCTCACCTTAATCTGGTGTTTATATGTTATGTAATACAATGAATTGTCTAGTAATAAGAAAATAATTAACAAAATAACATATTGTATGCAAAAGAACCAAACATGAAAAAGAAATGGAAACGGGCTGGCCATTATTCACAATGTATGAAAAAGGTTAGCAAATAAAGTGTCGTAATGACTTCCAAGAGAAAAGGGAAACCAGGAAAGAAAAAGATTGTAAGATGTTATGGTATAGTAGGAGCAAGTTAGTACAAGTAGCACAGGAAGGTATTTTTTTAACTAACAATAAGTCTGAATCATATTGTAAAAACCTTGTATTGATTTTATTTTTAATGTACTAAAATGTTTAATAAAAAAAGTAAATAAATTTCCAATACATTATAAATTATACTTTTTTTAACTTATATTTGAACTTCATTAAACAACATTACTTCACTAGTAGAATCGTAACACACCACCAAACAAAAAAGGTAAATTCATCGCTCCCGTTTTTAACATAACCACTTGATATCATTACTTTTGGTAGAAAATTTGGGTGTACTTTCGAAAAGCAGATACCGAATTTTCTCATGAAATTTGGCACGGACATTCCATTTGACTATCTAAGCATCCCCTTAAAAGGATTTTTGGCGGATCGCAATATTTTTCGAAATATTGAATTTTTTAAGTACGCTGTTTAGTACGCTCTATATAAGAAAGCGAAAAGTAGATACCGAATTTTCTCATAAAACTTGACACAGACATTACATTTGACTATCTAAGAGTCCCCTTAAAAGGGTTTTTGGCGACTCGCAATATTTTTCGAAATATTGAATTTTTGAATATGCTGCTTAGCACGCTTATAATATATCTATATATTTATCGCCACGTTACACACACACACTACAGGTGTTATTTATACACATATATATAATCAATCCACTTTTTTATTTTCCCGGATACACACTTTATATTTTGTAATAATTCATTGAACGTATTTTTGTTCAATTTTTTAACGCGACGACGCCATAAAAACTCGTATAGATGATCGGCCATTGTTTCACTACGTATTCCGCCACTTTTTTTTTTTTTTTTGAAGGCTGAGAAATTCATTCCGCAGTTAGGGTTTTTTTTAAGGTTAGGTTTGATTAAGATTTTTTTTTAAATCGTTAGGTTAGGTTAGGTTGTTAGGTCTTTTTTTTTTAATAGTTAGGGTTTTTTTTAAGGTTAGGTTAGATTAAGATTTTTTTTAAATCGTTAGTTTAGGTTAGGTTGTTAGGTCTTTTTTTTTAATCGCTGTGAAATGCATTTACGCACTCTAGGATAGGTCACGTTAGGTTTTTTTTTTCCTTCTTCTTTTGATCGACTCGCTTTCTTATATAGAGTGTGCTAAGCAGCGTACTTAAAAAAATCAATATTTCGAAAAATATTGCGTGCCGCCAAAAATCCCTTTAAGGGGACTCATAAATAGTCAAATAGAATGTCCGTGCCAAATTTCATGACGAAATTCGGTATCCGCTTTTCGGAAGTTTATCCGAAAATTTTCCGCCAAGCTGCAGAGGAGAAGCTTAGCGGGTTAAGCTTCAATTTTTCTCCTATATTGAGAAGATACCTTTGTCCAACAGTAGAAAACCCACAGACTATTCGTGCATTTGGAATTAAAGGGTTCTAACTGACAATTTGATCAAAATTTCAAAGAAGATGCAAAAAGGTTCTATTGGCCCTAAAATATCAATATTCAAAATACCTAACGCGATCTGTTGCATACCTATGAAACTAACATAAAGAAAAGGTTCTAAGAGCAACATTGTTCAAGGGACTTGAATTAAGAAAAGTTCTATTTGAAAGTTTTTGAAATTTTTGTAGGTCGATTATACTAACCATTAAGACAAAAACCTTTTTTGTTTCATATTATTTTGAAATCGAAATGAGTAAACAGCGTTTAATCATATTATTTTCTTTCCACGTTATTAATAGATATTAATGTAAATTTTATTAATTATATAAATTTAATTAATTATATTGTAAATTTTATTACATACATAATTTTATAATTATCGTATATTATTTTAGTACAAAAAAAAATCATTAGTGTATCCGACATGTAATTACCGACTAATAAATTGCAAAACTTGATCGAGTTTAGTTTTGAAGGACTGAATCTACTGACCGTAATGGTATCACGATTGATTCAACCATGTAATAAGAATTAGAGTGGCTGCTTGACCTTAGGATGTTATAATTAAAGTATAACAAGCAGAGGGCAACTTGTCCGATATTATTAATAATAATTAATAATATGTATTAGAATATTATAAAGAGGAAAGATTTGTTTCCTAGCTTGTAATCGAAAAACTATAAAACTATTGAATTTTAACAGTTCTTTTACAATTTTATTATAAACTGTTATCCAAACTTAATGTATATCTCGCTATCAATCAGTGTGGAACAGCAAACAAAGATCGGCCAAACTGATAGGTATCGAAACTCATCAGAAAAATCAACCACAAAAGAAGGTCTAATATATTATACTAATATAAGTATGGTACTGTATCAATCTGTAAACAACCCATTGCTGAGCGAAGGCCTCTTCTCCATATAGAAGAAGGGTTGGAGCTTAATCCACTACGCTGCTCCACTGTGGGTTGCGTTGTTGCGATTTCCTACCATGAATAACGATCGTTATCAGAACGTGTCTATGACAACAACCGGGACTGACGACTTTACGTGCTATCCGAGGCACGGTGGGGAGACTCACAAGGACATACACCCAGACCGGAAACAAATATTTGTACTAATACAAATATCTGTCCCGAGCGGGAATCGAAGCCGCGACCGCGCCGGTGCGCAGCTTTGAGGCGACTACTCGCACCAGAACGGTCGTCATAAGTATGGTACAATAGGATTATTAGTTTTTCTCGAAATAGGTACTACTACTGCACTTGGCCACATAAAATTAGCTCTTCTCTTCGTTATAACTAGATAGGTAAACAAAAAACACTATTTAGTTTTAATTATAAAAACTTTTTCTATTAAATTATTATTATTTTTAATTTTCAAATGTATTTTTATATTATCGTGGTATTAGGGGGAGGCCTACGTTCAGCAGTGGACATCCAATGGCTGATATGATATGATGATGATGATGATGATGATGATGATGATGTTGTATTTATTAAAAATACTTTGAAAGTTTTCAAAATATTAAATTGATTAAAATATAAGATCTTATAGTTATTGAAAAATATTAACTAATTAATTCGTTATAAATTAATATCCGCTTCTACGGTATTATTTTATAATTTGGTTTTATAAAAGGATTTTTATAACTTAAACTGATACCTTATACCTATTTGTATTATCGATACTGGTTATATCTCGGTTTTGAAAAATTCCTATAATGTTTAACCCCTATAATTGTTGAATTTAACTCTGTGACTTCAATTCAAATGGACGCGTGAACTTCTTGTATATTTTATTTGTAGAATATATAGCAAATTATTTTTGCTAGTTAAATATTTCAACCATATCACATCAATTTACAATTTATATTTGTAATCAAATTCAGGTAATTCACATATTTACCATGACTAACCTGTTTAATAAAAATTTGTAATGCTCAATATTATTTTATTTATTTATTACGAAAAATGTTTTTTTCTTTGTCATTTTATTACGTTGTGTAATTTTCTGTTTAAACGATGCGACTGACTTTAATAATAGACAAGATAATGTATTAAATTGAAAATAAACGAGTTACTCGATAACCAAAAATTCACCGCCTCTTTTTAGGTATAAATCGAAAAATATCGATCCTACGAAAAAAATGATGAGAACCAAAATTGCAGGAAATTTAATTTTAAACAACTTTTGTAATAACTATTTTCCGTATGTAAAATTGAAAATGAACGAGTTATTCAAGAGACAAAAAATAACCCTTTAAATCAAGATGGCGGATGAAGCGAAAACTCTGGTACCTCTACTTTTTGAATTTAGATTACCAGTGACCCAACGAATTCCGAAGGAAAATTTCTGCTAAAATTTTTTGTAAGTCTTTGCCCGTTTTTTGAGCTAATCCGACTGAGCTAACAATACTGTCAGCTAATAATGCCAACACTGGCGGCACCACACTACGACAGACGACTCCACGTAGTGCAAGGATCGCCTGTGCGTGCTCAAGTTAGTATAAATATCGTTAAACGTTTCGTGATTTCACGCATTAGATACGATTTAAGAAATCAATATCTATAATTATTTTTATCGTACGTACCTTATGACTGATTTTATAATGAATAAATAAATAAATAAATTAATATCAACCAACAAATAATAATTATAATATTGATATTTTTTTAAGGTTTATTGAGTTTCTTGCCAATTCTTTTAAGCAGAATCTACATTCAGAATCGGTGGCAGCTTCACATTAACTTTTTAATTAAAAATATGTAATTCTTAAAATGAAAATTTAAAAGTTATTTTAGAACCAACTTTAATAAAGAAATTAAAATGTAAATAAATAAACATGTACATTTATACGTATATTTATATTTTTATAACTACGATTTTTCTATCAACTTTAGTGTTATGTTATGAACCAAAACGTTCTAAATCCTAGTTCATTTACACATAGTTCATTTATACACAGTTAGTCTTTATATGAATATTATTATGTACCTACTACCTACATTATAATCTTAAAGTAAATCATGCATCGCAAGTAGCTAGCTTAGCGTTTAAGGCAATGACTTATTTTTCAATAGAACGTCATTTAACTGGCACTAGTTTAAAAAAAGAAAGTTGGTGATTCAGCCAAAACAGATGACACTTCGTGAAAGACTTTATTATATAGAAATGATTAGCAAAAAGAAAATTGTGTGCATAACATAATACACCGACGCGTTGGATTGTCCGAATCGAAGCGGATTACATGATCCCGGCAGCTTTCCAACTCGCGAAAGCATGCATCTTTAGATGTAGAGTTGTAAATTTATAAATTCACTTCAAATACAAAAAACAAACGCATCTGGCCGCGATGTTTATTTGTAAGAATTTTTAAATCTTTAAAAAAAAATGGTGTGTATTTATACTTTTCACTGATTTCACTACTTGATCGACGTTATGTGAGAAACCGTTACGAATGCAAATAAGGAAATAAAATTTTACGCAATTATTCAACTATAATGTAGCTTCAAAATGAAGAAAGTTTCATAAAAATAGCATGCTCTTAACTTTATCAGGCTACGAACTTTTCAAAAATTCAAATGTCCCTAGTATATACATACACTTTCCTCCTATTAGAGTTAAGCTAAGTTGTGTCTTAATTATTACTCCGTTCTCTATCCGTTTCGTTTCCGTATATTTTTATTTCCAACCATTTAAAATTAATTAATGTGTATTATTTTACAATTTTGATTATGTGATATAATATTAAAAAAATTCAATATGTATTTATTACAATCTCGAATTTTTCAAGGTTGATTGCAAAGACACGCGAGCAAGTTTTGTTATTACGAATTTTATTTATGTTTACGTGATTTTGATAAGGAAAATGTATTATAAGAAAAATATATATATGGAGCTTGTTTCTAGTTCGAAAATAAAATAGATAATTTTAATGGACAAAGTAAACACTGAAAATAATACACGTACACATATATTTTATCAAGCGTAGTTTGTATATTTTAATTACACTGAACTATACTATATCAGGCTATAAACGTCCCACGACAGGGCAAAGGCCTCTTCTCCATCTAGAAAGGGGTTTTATTACACATTGGGGTAAAAGGAATATTTGTAGTAAGCATTGATTAGTTTTAATATCTTAAAAAAATGTTTCATCAACAGTAGTGAAGTCCCTCGCGGCTTCACACGTGTTAAATTTTGTCAACTGCTTAGACTGTTTATTGTTTTTACTTTGCTACTATTAGTTGTAGTGTGAATTTTTTTAGCCCATAATCTTAATAATATAATTTAAATAAATTATCTAGCACAAAATTAGCTATTCAAACTAACAGAATCTTTAGCATTTTTTATACAATCAAGTAAAGGTCATTAAAATAAAATCTGTTTGAAAGTCAGACGGTATCTAGGTGAGTGATTATCCACACGATAATAATAAATGCCAAAATCGTGTTTGCTGATACGTTCATCTACTTTTAGACCTGCGTATTATGACAATATAACAGCCTTGCAACCGATGACATTTTTAAATATAACAAAATAAAAACTTAAATTTTGAACTATTTAAATTTACTTTTTAGTTTTTTTATAAGGTGTAAGCTTATAGTTTAAAAAATAACTACATAATTTACTTTTAGAATTCAAACTTGAGTGCATAGACTGATATTATAATTTTGAAGGTCCAATAAAATTTATTTAGGTATATGTATATAATTATATGTATGTAATTATATGTATAACAATTACTTTACATTTAGTGGTGTTTTACACGTATATAATTATAGTACCTGGATGACCGAGCCTTGCTCGGTTAAATTATATTTAGATACATTACATACTGATGAAACATAAATAATATTTTCGATCTTACCGACATAATAGTAAAATAATAGGAATTGGTTATTTAAATAAAAAATAAAAAGTAAAAAGAGCTCTTAATTCAAAATAAAAAAAGGAAAAAAATTGGTCTGTAAACACCTGGATTCGAACCCAGGTTTTCTGATTTCGAATCCGCCCGATTCCCATCCGAGCTATTAGAAGCTTGTCAATGACAGCGAAATTTGCCTTCGTATTCTAATGATATTTTTTAATTGCGTAAAAAAGGGATAAAACGACATTTTCTAAAAATAAATCCTAGCTAGATCGATTTATCGCCCCCGAAACCCCCTGCATACTAAATTTCATGAAAATCGTTGGAGCCGTTTCCGAGATTCCGATTATCTTATCTTATATCTTTAAACGAGCAATTCTTGTATATATATATATAATCTGAATCTCGGAAACGGCTCCAACGATTTTCATGAAATTTAGTATGCAGGGGGTTTCGGGGGCGATAAATCGATCTAGCTAGGATTTATTTTTAGAAAATGTCGTTTTATCCCTTTTTTCAGGCAATTAAAAAATATCGTTAGAATACGAAGGTAAATTTCGCTGTCATTGAAAAGTTTATAATAGCTCTGATCTGAACCGGGCGGATTCGAAGTAAGAAGATCCCAGGTTCGAATCCAGATGTCTCCAGAACTATTTTTTTTTTCTTTTTTTTTTAAGTTTCATCTTTTGTGAGAAAAACTATTATTGGGAGCCCTTTACTAACTGTATGACCGAGCTTTGCTCGGTATTTTATTTTTTTATTTTTTGTAATTCATGTTTTTGGAAACTATATTTACATACGAATTACGAACTGATGATATATAAATAATATTTTTCGATCTTAACGAAATAATAATAAAAAAATATGAACTGGTTATTTAAAAAAAAATCACGAGTACAATTAAAAACTGTTAGAATATTATTAGAATACGAAGGTAAATTTCGGCATAATCTACAAGGTTATAATAACTTAGGTGGGAAATCAGTATACCTGGGTTCGAATCCCGATGCCTCAAGTCTCATTTTTTTGCTTTTTTTTTTAAGTTCCCTCTTTTGTAAAAAAAATAACTATTATTGAGAGCCCTGTACTACCTGGATGTCCGAGTTTTGTTCGGTATTTTTTATTTATTTATTTGTTAATCGTTCTTTTTTTGGGAATTATATTTAGATACGATAGAACTGATGAAATATGAATAATATTTTTAGATCTTATCTATATAATAATATAGTATTTTGTGTCACAAGGGGATGAACGTACGTATTTTTTGACCCTCATGTGAAATTGCCGCCCGAGCCGAAGGCGAGGGTAGCAAACATACGGGAATGGATGTAGTACTTTCGTCCCATGTTACACATACTTTTTTTTCCTCCCTAGGACGAAAGTTCAGGTTTTGTCCCTGTGAAGCGGGGACAGAAAATGTCACTTTTGTCCCGCTTCACAGGGACGAAAATCGAACTTTCGGCAGAGGTAGGAAAAAAAAATATAAACTGGTTATTTAAATAAAAATCTCGAGAGCAATTAAAAACTGCTAGAATATCATTAAAATAAGAAAGTAAGTTTCGCCACCATCTTACATTTATAATAGCTCAGGTGGGAAATCGGGCGGTCTCGAAAACGGAAGATTTTTCCTTTTTTTCAAGTTCCTTTTTTGGTGAGAAAAAATATTACTAGGATCTCTTTTTATTTTATTTTTTATTTAAATAACCAGTGACTATTGTTTTATTATTATATCGGTAAGATTGAAAATATTATTCATATTTTATCAGTATGTAATTTGTGTCTAAATATAGTTTAACCGAGCAAAGCTCGGTCATCCAGGTACTATATATATATACAAGAATTGCTCGTTTAAAGATATAAGATTTGATATCTACATACATGTAGGAAAACGCAAATGCAGCTGCACATTGGCCCTACGCTTAAATTAAATAACAATTCTTACTTCAACACTGAAAGATAAAGTCTGAACAAAATAAAATAATAAAATAGTGGATTGTTTCCAATGACTTTTATAATCAGAAACAATTGATTAATTATCAAATGGACTCCCTTTTCCATTAATAGGTACTGGTGAAAAATATATACATGCAGATTTAGCTTCTTACCAAATTATTGATGTAATAGGTTTTAAATATATTTTGACTTATTGTTAAACATGAAGTAGTAGATAGATGGCTGTTATCAAGGAAGCTTGATTTTTAAACAGTTAAGTTATTACTTCTCCAAAATGAATTTATTAAGCTTTATTTATGATTTCATCGTCATCTTTTTTCAATATTTAGTTATTATTTTATTTGAGTGACAAAAAGTATAATAGCTTCAAGTCTCTCATTAACTAAAAACTTAATTTTATACTATATTTATATTTGTGAGTAGACAAAAATAAAAATTGAACTTATTTAGAGGCTGGCAAATAATATGTCTGGATTTATTTATTACCTTAAGTATTTTTATCGTTAATCAATACTGAGCAGCTACTAATTGTTAAAATTGTTTAATGACAAACAAATTTCTCATGCGAAGTCGTCACGAGTGTTTATAGACGATAAAAGTTTCTTCTATAAGACAAGTTCTTTTTACGATGCAACAGGCAATCAATTGTTTTAAGTTTTTCTTTAATATTTTATTCGCTACCATAGAAGTCAGAACGTCCAGCAGCAGCACATTTCCTAGTTTAAAAAGAATAATGAAAGTATACGAAAAGCATGTAGATACTAATTTTCTAATTGAAACATTTGTAGTTTTTTTTTTAATCTTGTTTTTTTATGCAGTTAAGTGTTTTATTTATTTTTGCACACCCACAAACTTTTGCTCTTGTACGTCCTAAGGTTGGCTGGTTGATAATGCTTTTAGCATTAAGCCCGCCTTTTGTACAATTCAATTTTGTGTTCTGCAATAAAGTACCTATGTATTAATTTATTAGTATAAATTAATAAATGAAAAAAAGTTTTTTTTATCACGGATTTAGTGATATCTTATACAATCGACTACATTATTATTTGTTGAAAATTGTTTTCCTAATTATATTTAGTGATTTTGAATGAGACTAACGATCAAATGGCATTTTAATTTGAACTATTTCATAACTTTGTTGTTAATATTTTTAAAAGATGTTTATGTTAACGATAAATTAAATTGTAAACATGATATTTTCTTATCAATTGTATTATACAGCTTGTAACACTGTTTAGAATTTTTGTAAAATCTTTTCGCTTAATAATTTCACTCTTATTGTGATTTGATTATATTTTAACAATGAAGTCAAATAAACATAAAAATTTAGGATATTTTTTAATTAACTGTATTTATATGCACCTTTATGTATTTAACCAATACATAATCGTTAATCCAATATACAGTACCGTTTATGATACTAATAATTATTCTTTTAACAATATTCTGTTAATACTTATCTTGTAAATAATGTGTGTGTGTGTGTGTGTGTGTGTGTGTGTGTGTATGTGTGTGTGTGTGTGTGTGTGTGTGTGTATTTTATTATTGTTTGTAAGGTGAGTGATCTGATAAATAACAGGCTTATGGGACACATGATACATCATGTCTCTGCATACGAGTAGCTCTTTAAATTTCAAGGTTAATAGCACATTGTCAATGTTATATAATACCATTGTAAAAAGCGTTGATCATAATATGGTCATAATATGACCAACGCTTTTTACAATGGTATTGTTTTTTGTGGAATTAAAGCCTATAAACCTATTAAGCCTATATATATTGTCCGTCCACTTATTCTTAATTAAAAAATTATCTATTTCTCACAGTTTCGTATCTTTGTATTTCTTTATACTTGTTTTCAAATAAATATTTAAATTAAAGTTTTATCAATGATTTATTTATTATTTTTTATGACATTAAGTAGCCTACATTGCTTACATATTTTTAGAACTATGCTAGACTTAACTCTAAAAGCCTCGTTTATACAAGGTTTTGTATATTAGATTTTGTATTTAAAGATACCAAATTAAAGATGTTAAATTTGTAAATATTGAAAATATATATAACTGTAACAAAACGTCATCGTCAAAATCCATGTATAGGTACTTCAGGCCGTATGTACAAAGACCGCAAATCATTAAGCCTGAGAATCTTGTTCTACCCAAAAAAAAAAGAATCCAAACGATTTTAGCTTTTAAGAAAAATCCAGTTCATCCGGTTATTGTAGTATATGTATTGAAATAACGTACAGATGACACCGTAAGTTTTTGTATAATATGCTTCTTAAAGAAGTTACCTAATAAATTCAATATTTCTTCGCACAGTAAGCAAAGTATTTTAACATAACGGTGGGAGATATTAGCCAATGTCATCTTTTTGTTAACGTTGTTCAAGGTGACTGTGATTTGCTAATCTTTGTAAAATAACGAAGCTATAAGTAATATGTACATATGTTACAGACATAAATACTGTACTCATAGTAATAACTTTCACATTTATATAAATCTTATGTCAATAACATTTTATTGTGTTATATAGTAATACAGTTAGCAGGAACGTGGACATAGGATGTCAATCAAAATACAAATTGTTAATTCATTGCGATTTGCGACGTTTCGTATTGCTTATGGACAGCTTTTTGTAACATGTGTTTTGTGTAATTAAATTTAAGATGCCTGATGAAGATCAAATAAATGACCGAAACGTCGCAATGAATTGATAATAGTTATTGGTATTTTGATTGACATCCTATGTCCACTTTCCTGCTAACTGTATTACTACCTATATAATTATAAAGAATGCATGCAACAACACTTTGTAATTGCGATATCTTTTGCGAGTTAAAAGTTAGGATAAGTCAAAAAATAAAAAATTATTATTCAACTACTAAAAACATGTATTTCTCATGAAAAAGTATATATTTGTAACTTTCTTAAAAAATTAAATTTTACAGTCTTTTCATTGTTTCTTTTCTATCTATATTATCTTTTTTTTTGTTTAAATTCTTTTATAATATTAAATTTACAAAAGAGATTTCTTTTTGATGTTAGGAACTCTGTTTACTAAGAAAGGTATAAAAACATCACGTTTTGATAAGAGCGGTTTTCACATCCATAATTATCTTACCTAATTTATCGTGTATCAAAAATAAGCGCGCGTGAAATAGTATACCTTGTCCAACCGTTTATTATCTTTTTGACAGTTCGATATTAGTTACACCCTCACACGTTACTGATTCGATTTGAAATAATAATCGATATTATTTAAGAAGAACTTTCAATCGATTTATTAATATATTATTTTTTAATGCGTGCATAGTTAGCAGCCGTCAAAAAATTAATAAACGAATCAACAGATTTATTGTTCTTAACTCTTGAATTGAATTTAATTTTCAAGATTTCGACTTAATTCCTTGCAAATAATCAATTTTGGAGTCATAGATACTATTTTTATTTCCTTTTTTAATTAATTTTACAGAAACAATACTTATATAAGGTCAAATTATTTTTATCATATGATCAATTTATCGATAGATATATTTCAAAAACTGTTTTATAGTCGGTAGTTATTTGTTACACACAGGGCCTTCACTACCCATCTATAAAGCACGACATTACACTGTAGTACATTATTCCGAAGAAAAAAAAAACGCTAATTTATAGACATCAGCTGTCAAAAAGATATAAACGGTTGGACAAGGTATAAGAAGAGAACCCGTTACACTATTAAAATTTCTATTCTATTCTAATTGCGAAGGCTTAGACCAGCCCCTCAATAAACTGGCTTACTCTGTAGAAACGGATCACCCCACTATTAAAATAAAAAATAAAAAATAAAAAATAAAACTTTAAAATAATGTAAAAAAAATTACTCTGTATTATAAATATAACCTATAGTGTTTTTTTTTCATAAATTTATTTTACGATAGCTACTTCATCTATACCACACTTGTTATATGCATTTGGTTTTCTTGATGAGTACATCCAGGATAAACACCATTGCATAATTATGAACCGGTTTGCATCTGTTTAATTGCGATTGTTTACATCATTTATTTATAGTAAGTTTTTTTTTTTTTTTTTACTGAACACTTAAAAAGTAAGTACAGACAAACATATATCCTTTAACTTTCTTGGAGACGGTTAAAAAGTAACTTTACCATGTTAACATAAAAATAAAAATTAAATGATTTAAATAATAAAACTAAAATATTGACATGTGTCAAATTTAATATATTGCTTATGATTAATATTGCCTAAAAATGTTTGGGTGATTGAAGGGTTATTCTTAATAATGAATAAAGTATATATGTATTTGTAAAACTGGTATTATTTTGCGTCTAAAATTATAATTTTATTATAAGGATATACCACTGTTTGAAATTATTTTGTAATACTTGTGACTATGGAAATTCCTGTTAAATTCAAAATTAATATTATTGTTTTTGTCTGATCAATTATTTACTACAAATATTTTTTTTTTTTTTTTGATAATCAAAGTTCCGTTTTAATGGACATGTAATTATATCAATCATGTAATTATTTTAAATTTTTTACCTTATACAATGTAGTTAGAAATCTTCAAGTTGACAAAAATAAATATAAATAATAAATAATACTGAGCACATTCACTAAATCCAGCACGATAAAATATTTAATTGTCGACGCTAGGTATTCTTCATTGTTTACGTAGAGAAGAAAGCAGGACAAAAACACTCGTTCCAATCGAGATTAGAAACACAACTGAATTGAATGCGCGAGGCCGTATGCGAGCCAGACGTTTATATGTACATCGATGATTTTCTTAGTGTTTATAGCAACACGGATATTACGACACACGTTGAAATGAGTTGATGTTCGGTGTTCGTTCAAAGGCATTTTGATTAGTAACGTCTTCCTCTGTATTGGAGTCAAAAAGTTTTTATTATGATTGCGAAGAAAACTCTCCATTCTCTTATATATTTATGTAGCAGAGATGAGTAAGAAGACTAGAATTGATAAGCTGGTAATACCAAAAAATATATAAAATAAAAGAACAATACATTTTTTACAACTGTTTTGTTGAGATAACCGTTCTGTACGTCTACCATGAGTTTCCAGAAACGATACACGTTAGCGAGTGTAGTAGACAATTTCAACAATTTGTATGGAAAGTTAAGCAGCGCCTCTACCGGATACTATCATTACTATTGCGTTTCTACGTTTACCTACTACTGTAGTTATGTCATGTGTGCTTGTAACAAAAACTCATGGTAGACCTACTGGTATAGTGGTCCGAGTAACGTGTAAACAGTATGCACGAGTAACGAGTGGTACGAATAATGTACGCCTTAACACTAGCGGTCGCGGATCCAATTTCCGCTTGGGGCAGATATTTGAATTTATACAAATATTTGATAAGGTCTGAGTGTATGTACATGTGGATCCCCCCATCGTGCCTCAGAGAGCACGTAAAGCTGTCGGTCTCGGTTGTTATCATGGACACCTGAGCGGTCTTTTCTCATGGTAGGGAAATTATACTCCAACCCGCAGTGGAGCAGTGGATTAAGCTCCAACCCTTCTCCTATATGGAAATGAGTAATTTCTACGTCCCACCTCGGTTGCCGCGTGGTGTAATTAGGCCTTTTCATGTTACGTTTAGAAGAACCGTGCTAGGGGCGAACTCCACAGTCCCGCGTATTGCTAAGATATTTAATAATTGTAGTGGGTCAATTGACATTTTCAGCATGTCTAGCTTGGTTTTTAAAATGAAAATTTTGAATTATCTGTTGCAAACGGCAAATAACACACAATAACATAGTACATGAACAAATATCTACATCATGTAAGAAGTTTTTTTTAGCAAGCTGTGTTTACCTTAATATAGGTTTACAATTTTTTAAATGTTATCTATATATGTATTTTAATTGTATTATCTTATTGTAAAACTGCTGGTAAACCGTAAATAAAATAAAATAAAAATAAAAAAATAAATAATTTGTCCAGCAGTAGGACGCTTACAGGATGATTCATTCAGTCATTAGTAGTAGTCTTAACAACAAATTTATTTTTGCGGTTTTCTACAGTGGTCACACAAAAATTGAAGAAAATGAAGTAAAACGTTTTGAAAATGACACTCAGGTTCAGAAGAACATACTTTTTCATGTAAATCATTAAAGTATTTCATTTTAATAGCATTGCTTTCACGAATGTTATACGCCAAAACTGAAACACGTACACACACACACAGACTTTCATTCTTAAAGCTAGAGTAGACCGATACAGATCAAATGTCTTCTTGACCGAGGTTGAGAGTCAAAATATTAAAACTCACACCGAAACTACCTAGGGTTACCGCGGTGGTAAGGCGAGTTCTTGGTGTTTTTAAGGGAAGACAAGTTATCGACAAGGAGACGTGGTGGTGGATTGACCAGGTGATTGGGGTTATTCGAGCAAAGGGTACTGTCTTTCTCTCCTGAAGACAGATAAGAATGCAGTACAGCCAAACGTGCCAATAAGAAAGCTACTGTCCGCAATGAAAGCTTATCCCCATTATATGATAGGCTAGAAACTGCGGAGGGGCAAAAACTCATTAATAAGCTAGCTAGTGCCCGGGACAAAGCAACGCAAAACATATCACAAAATGGCTTTTCGTCAGGTATTCCCCGGGGCACGCTACTTTATAGCCATGCATCTATTAAGAAGATATGGAGAAGCTACTTTCGGAAGCTGCTGAACAATCAGCATCCGTACAGTTTTCCACCAACCGCCACCTAACCTCGGACTTATTACCCCAATAACACCTAACGAAACTCGAGGTTGTCTTTTTCGCATCAGAAGAATCAGAAAGCGGTGCGTCCTGCTGACATACCAATGTAAGCGTGAACTGTTGGGCTTTCTTGGCTAACGTATGTTTACTGATATCTTAAACAATATCTTGAAGACTGGAACGATGCCTAGCCAGTTTCGCCTTAGCATCATCACTCCAATATAGAAAAGGTGGGGTAGAGTTCAGGATTGCGGTAGTAGATCCGTCCTCCCAGTTCGAGAGCATCGACCATGATGTCCAAGCTCAGATAAGCGCTGCTTAGGCCAAATGCCGGAAGGACACAGGTGTGGTCTGTGACCGCCGAATACCGCTCAAGCTTAAGTGACATATATATAAGAGTGTCATCCGATCGACGACTGTTCTGGTGTAGTAGTGTAAGTATTGTTCAACGCCGCACGCCGGCGATCGTGGGTTCGATTCTCGCTCAGGACAGATATTTGTATTTGTACAAATATTTGTTTCTGTCCGGTGTGGGTGTATGTCCTTGTGGGTCTCCCCACCCTGCCTCGGAAAGCACGTAAAGCCGTCGGTCCCGACTGTTATCATAGATAACTAGTAACGATCGTTACCAAATCGTTAAAACAAACTATATTTATAGTCATTATAACCACATTATTGATTATAGTAACTGAAGATAATAGTTATCCATCAAAAGTTGCTTTTTTATTTTAAGTTTACGCATCCTGTTATGTACACTCACTATTTACTTTTAATTGTAATTATTTAAAAACCAATTAATAAGTATATAATCTCTATAGCAATAATTATAAGTAAAATTAAAAATTTATTTAATACATTAAGTGTTTTTGTTTGGTAATATGTATATGATTAACACGTTTTTAAATTTTTTGGTTGTATGTGTATAATTTAATCACGGTTATTTTTTTTTAAATCGAATTACAAACATATAGGTATATCATGTTTTGGTTACCATAAAGCTATAGTTTCTATGATAGAACAAAATTAGGCTTAACTCATGTAAATATCTGCTTCTTTGTATATTTATTATAAAATAATATACATATTATAATCTATATTATAAAATAGTATATTATAATATAGCGACTATAGTAATATTTATTTAATTTTTATAATATAGGTTTTTAAGGCTAAATGTCAGTCCTTGTGAATCTGTAGGTTTTGTCGCAGCAGAAATTGCAAGGCAGCCTAAATTTATTGTCACTTATAGGTTTTGTTTTTCTTTGAAAGAAATACTATAAATATTGCAAATAAAATACCTACTATATTCATAAGTGGCGTTAATATTATTCAAATGTCCTCATTTAAAACTGTGTTAGTGCGGTTTTACAAAGAAATATATGAAGACGACAAGAGTAGGTTGTTCAAACTTTCGCCGATACCAGTTTCCCGTTAAGACTACTTTCGTAAGCAATTAAGCTTCAAATTGTATTTATTTCTCTATATTTTTTATGCAAATCAAGATCATTAAAAATTAATTTAGTTTATAAAATACTTTATATAATACTTTATTAAGCCTTTATCATTATATCTAATTACCTATTTTATTATCTTATCATTATTATATTATCTGAAGTTTTAATTTATAAAACTTTATTAAGCCTATAATCCTATTTTAACACACTTTTATTGGCTTGTTATGTATCTATGTAGCGGAATCTTTGAACGTGATTTTCACCCCATTCAAAACGTCAGGATAATATAGTAATAGGATTTTAAGGATTTTAATAGGTTTTTTTATGTTAATAGGTCTATACCTATGAAATTACCGTTTTCGATGAAATTAGTTAATGCACTTTTTTTCAAAATGATCTTTACGAAGTAAAACATATTGATGGTTCAAATAGAGTCTGTAAATTTTCCCATGAACATTTACGAGAGGTACCCCAAGGCCTATCTGAATTTATACAAATGACCGAATATTGTAGTGACGATGACGTGATGGCAGATGACTCAGATAACACTGTTCATGAAACCGATAGCCACCCAGATAATATCGAAGTTAATAACCAAACTAATGATGTTGAAATTAATAAGCAATCCCAGAATAATTCAGATACTATATCACTTAGTTCTAAGCATACCACGACTATACATTCTGATACCTTATCTAATACTTATGTCTGCCAACTCTGATACTATGTCCGCCAACTCCAATAATATGCTTACCAACTCTGATACTGACTCTTTTAAATCTGAACTTAGCATTATGATACAAGCTGATGTTCACAGAACTAACGACAGTACATAAGACTGACTGACAATTTTAAAAAAAGAGATTAAGATAAAAAAAAGCGGGAGATTAAAAAAAAATAAGATGAAGAAATTCATCTACTAACAGGGTTAGAAGGGGGTAGAAAGTTATTTGCTTCGAAGTTGATATCAATACTCCTTAGTGCTTTTAATTTAAATTACGGGATAGCGTACTATGGCTCATAAAAGGGGTTTCGAAGCCCTAAATAGATCTTTATAAGATATTAAGAATAATAATTGTCAAATGGGAGGAGTTACTGTATTGTTAGCAGGCGATTTCCGGCCGACTTTACCAGTAGTGCCCAGAGGAACCCGACCGTTCTGGTGTAGTGGTGCAAGTAGTCGCCTGAACGCTTCGCCTCAATGCTGGTGGTCGCGGGTTCAATTTCCGCTCGGGTCTGATGTTTGTATTTGTGCAAATATTTGTTACCGTTCTGGGTGTATGTCCTTGTGGGTTTATATAATCTTTATGAAAATTAAAATCGAGTACCTGGGATTTGTAATATCTTCTGGGCAAATAAGACCAAACCCACGTAAAATAGAAGCTCTAAAAACATTGCCAACGCCTAGCACTGTAACGAAGTAAGACAATTATAATATTTAGCATAAAATTATTACAATTTTTTACTGAACGTCATGAGTCTACTACCAGTTCGGAAAGAAGAAGCCTCTGACCTGAGAAGAACTGGCGAAAGAAACTCAGCGGAACTAATATTTTTTTATCGTAATGGTTTTTTTTTTTAAAGTTAATTGAAATTAACAATAATTCTATAAGTTGAAATAGCCTGGCGGCGATCACATCGTTCTCAAGGCGTACTGCCTTCTAGAAAATCGTTAATCGAATAATATCATTTAGTACACAAACGTTCTTTCACATTTTTTTTAAATTTGCCAATAGAAGCTTTTTGAACGTTTTCTGGGAGCCTGTTGTATAAGCGTATACATTGTCCATAAAAAGAATTACTGACTCGGCGTAAGCGAGTTACAGGCATAACAAGTTTATGTTTGTTCCTAGTATTAATGCTATGCATGCAATTCCTTTGAAATTCGTGTATATTTTTATGAACATACATAACATTTTCGTACACATATTAAGAAGCAACAGTCAATATTTTTATTTCTTAAAACTTATCTCTTAATGATACAATCTACGTCAGTAATAACTCTAATTTTTTTAACTGCGAACGCTGCAGAGCTAAGCCTATTCGCTAACCCCTCAATATGGAGATCCCACTGCAATTTCGATTCTATAGTAATACCTAGGAATTTCGTGGACTTTACCGGTTTTAACATTTCCCCTCCTAATTCTTCACCATTGTCAACAAGTTTAACATTAAGTGTCGTGAATTTTATTATTATATTTTTTTTTGTTATTTAATAATAAATTATTCGAATCAAACCAATAGACAACCTTTGAGAGAGCATCGTTTACATCGTCATAGATAAGTAAATTACGTTTTACCTTAACATTCGAACCTATTCTAAAGATTTTTGATCGTACTTTGCCAAATTGCCAATAGAGCTCCATACGGACGCACGTAGTGATGGTTATGGAGCGGTGCTAATACGGTAAAAAGGTAATCTACCCCACGTAGTTTCCTATTTCAGTCATCGAACCAATGATGCAGAAAGTCGACTATCATTCCTATGAACTCGAGACCTTAGCAGTAGTTAGATCTGTAGAGCATTTTAGGCATTATCTTTATGGATGGAAATTTACAGTTTTCACTGACTGCAATTCCTTAAAGGCTTCTTATTCAAAAAAAGACTTGACACCAAGAGTTCACAGATGGTGGGCTATTTTTCAGTCTTATGACTTTGATGTGATCTATAAGGAAGGAAAAAATATGGCTCATGCCGACTTCCTATCTTGTAACTTTTCTTTAAATGATAAATCTCCAAAATTAATCAAATATTTAGGTATTTGTTTTAAACAATTAACTTATCTTAAAATTCATCTCAGATAATTAAAGCTGTCAAAAATATCGTAAATCTGTTCGGTGCCCCGAAACGAATAGTTGCTGATCGCGAACCCTCGTATGATAATTCTGATTTTATTACAATATCCAGTTACACCTCATCGCCACGGGAAGTAGTAGAGTTAACGGTCAGGTCGAGAGAATAATGCGTACCTTAAAAAACATACATACAATAATTGAATGTAATTCGGATAGTCCAAGGCAGGATAAGTTAGGGGAAATTTAATTAGCTCTAGAGTCACTAAATTTTCCGCTATAGAACTAATGTTTGGTGTACAAGAAAATTCTTTAGAACTTTCCAAAATAGCTAATCCTCATGAGGATGAGACTTCCAGATGAGAGATGATTCCAGATGAGACTTCACACTTTAGTTATGTAATTGAAAAATCACAAATGATGATATAAATACAGGAAGGATTTCAAAAGAACTGGAATTATTAAAACTTAGTTTAAGGATTTTTATTTATCCAGTTTCCCAAATAGGCAAATATTAAATGCCCAAGCAAGTTTTGAAAATGCAATCCTAGATGATGTACATACCTATATTCCTTAGTTATAGATACTATTGATCTATAGATTTCCGTTTACAGAGAAAAATCGGACAAATCCATAAAAATCGAGAAAAATTCTATTGAATACATTCTCAGTTACTTACAAAGGCTTAATCCAGTATTCCCATAAAAATAATGTATTTCAGTTCAAAGGTGTCACAATCTCATTGTAATTAGTTTTTTTCTTAAATGTATTTCTTGTGTATACAAGCAATATAGGTAGGTATAAGGTGCCGTTAATAGCGGTGACTCCCGTTACGGCAGATCTTGTAACAAAGATTCTGATTCATCAAGAACTGTTATACCGAGACGTATTTACAGTATACGTTACTGTAACTTTTGAAAGAAATTGTACAATTTCTTACAAATTCACTTTCGTAAAAGATCTATGTATTGTTATTGAATCACTTGCCAATCTCTAACATTTCTGTTACTTAATACTTGTTAACATAACGACATATACAACGTAACGTAACGAACTATAGATATGTTGATACATAACACACCATTAAAATATTTTTACTATCAACTATGCTTAGTATTATACCAATTCAAACTAATAGGTATTATCTGAACAAAATTTATTCAACGTATCTTTTATTTGAAATAAATAATTAATATTTACAGATAGTTAAAGTATAAATCATGTCCGCGTGGAATGGTGGAAAAAATTCTAGCAAAATTTTCCCCCATGAATCGCAATCCAGATGTTCTGGACAAAAAATTAACTAGCTCTCCTGTCATCAATGGAGGCTAATGTCATAGCTTAGAGAGTGTGGAGATAAATCTTTTAGAAATGAATGAAAGAATGAAACTTATTTGGCGAGTTTTTTTTTGTAAATAAAATAAAATAAGGCGTATTAAAATTATATCCCTTACATGGACACAAATTAATATTTTTATTTTTAGTATACTTTCATAGCATTGTATATCCAACTGCCTGGTTTCGCTTGTGCATTACGTTTTTGACGTGATAACGTCTTGTAAATTGATGAATGCCGGCTGCACACACGAAGAAGTGTCACGCGTCGCGAGCGAGAGCGCGGAACAAGCAATAGAGAGTTACAATCGGCCTAAGCGTTCGACTTGTGAATGAAAAACAATAACGCAGATTGGAGGATCTTAAATATCACACATGTATATAAGTTGTAAATAAATTGTTAATGTGCTAACATTATTACTTGTAGTTAATCTGTATCATTTAAGTAATAAAATATGTGAATTAACGAGTATAAATAAATGTTAATTTATCGAAAAAAAATGTAATTAATTGAATTAACTCATTCGTTGTATTATACAAAATAATGATAACTCAGTGATAATAATTCAATTCAATTCATAAAAGTATGCAATTTTTTTTCAATGTTTTCTTATGACGTTATCAGGTAAAATTATCGTCCGTAAACTGACTTTACAGACAACCAATATTTTCCTAAATAATCTAAAGCCTTATCATACTGTTCAAAGATTACATCTTGATTTATACAATGACGTATGAACTACGTCCTGTTATAACCCTTATTAACATTGCCCTTATTAACAGCACTTACTGAGCTTAATGTACATATTATAAAAATTACATTCCTTTGTATGAGTATGTATTTTTAAATTGTCGCGATTTTACAATTTTACATTCTAGACTTCACTATTTTACATTTTAGTTTTCTTTTACAATCAATTTTATATTAGTTTTATAAAGCTCTCGGAGCTCGAATAATTAGAATTTAAAGTTGAATTTAGGAAGTTGTTACGAGATAAATATATATAACTAATATAATTATATATATTTTTATATAATTTAAATAATATTATATAAAAATTATGAATAAATAAAACTTAACTAAACTTAAACTATACTATACAAAAACAATAATATTTTTAATTAAAAATTAAATAATTCTTAATCTAATATAACATAAATAAACAAAAGTAATAATAACATCATTCTTGGTCCCACATAAAACTGGTTGGTCGGTCTATACTGCCGTGCTTAGTGAAAAGGCAGTAGGTACTGCTTTTTCTTAAATTTCACAGCCAAAATGTTTTTTCAATGCTTTTACGTTTATCTAGTATAAAATTTTACATTAATAATGCTATTTTCATAAAATAGTAATTTTTCAAAACCGACAAATATTTTGAATCATAAATTTATTAAAGAAATTTTACAATATTATACATATTTACAATTCAAAACTTAAAATAATTATTTACAAACAGTTTTGGTATAAATCATGTCCGCGTGGAATGGTGACAAGAATACTAGCAGTATTTCCCCGTTGAATCGCAATTCCGATTCTTGTCCGATGCAGCCCTCTTGTCTTTCTCTTGTGTCTATTATTTTAAATTAATTACATTTCCTAAGTAAGAAAGCAGTAGAATTCAAACTATACTGTTTTTATCTTCTGAGAGTGATAAGTACTGCTTTTTTACTCTTTATAAGGTGTTATTTAATAATATTATGATTTTATGAACTTTAAAATATTAAATAGTTATGTAAAAGTTAAAGCTGCCAAAAAAGGTATTCCTGATCCAATCCCATGTGAAAAAAAAAATGGAATAAGTAAAGCCAAAAAAGATGCGATTAAAAAAAAACATTTGTCCTTTAATACCTGACAATCATAAATTTTTCTGGTAAAATTTACCAGAGAAATAATTATGATTTTTAAAATTAAAAGTGATATTTTTTTAGTTACTAGATACAACTTGTAGAGGTTCTAATTAGCTTTCGTTTTGCGAAAAAAGTTTTCCATGTGCTTAAACTGCTTTTCCCAAAATTGTAAAATTCCCGAAGATTTAAAAAAATAATCTTTGTTTAATTTCTAAGACTTTTTTTTTCTTCATTATCTAATATTTCGGAAATTTAAAAAGATTAAATAATTGTTAAATATTTGTATTCATCGTTACATATAAGTATTTATCGTATTATTACTGTATAAGTGTAAATCATATGTATAAAAATAAGAAAATTACAATTAGTATTTTATATTTTGTGATTTAGAGGCATTAAGATAATAATTTTTGAAAAAGTTGTATTTATTTTTCGATCAAAAAAATTTATTTAAAAATAAAAAAGAAATTTATTCCGCATTACTGCGTTTTTGTAAACAAAATAATTAACCTATATCATAATTATCAAAAACAACGTAAAAAAGCAGTATTGAGTTGTTTTACAGAGTAAAAAAGCGTTAAATTTAATGTTACTGGTTTGTTAAAAGACAGTATACGTTTGAGGCCCGTCAATTAATTACTTCTTGAAAATGGACCGCAAAATATTATTAGTCAGTAACTCCTTATTACAGACGAATAGTATTATTAATTTAGTTACAAATTATGCGAAATTTAAATTAGATTGATACTATGTACTGATGATGATACTGATGTTTGTAATTTATATCCTTTTTTAATTCAATAAATAAATAAATAATATCATCTATATTTTGGGTGGAAATAAATTATTATTATTTTTAGCGATAAAGATACACAATTCAACATATGGATCCTGACTCCTAAACTAGGAAAATCCGTGACTTAAGGGCCAGTGCCTTCACAACAGTGGTTCATTATATAATATGTTTACATTTAAAGAGTAAATAAAAAAATAACAAAAACAAAATAAAGAATGATGCATTATTCTTAAAATCAATAAAACATGATCTTCCAGATTCAGTCGTATTTCTTTTTTGAGCATCGCCTAGTACAAAATAGTGATATATATACATATTGTTACAATTGTGTTCTAGGTTCCACAATCCATCACATCACATACATACAGCTCTTCACTGGTTCATAATATTATACGAAAAATATTCTACGTGTTACGTCGCTTACGCGTCATTATACGCTTAACCTAGAATTCGTGGTCCATTTTTACTACAAAGGTATATACATGTAGCGGTGTATGCGCAGTTGTGGGTTATTGGTAGCCTTGCAATTCTAAATATAAGCTATAAGCATTACTATCGGATGTTCACTTACTTTTACACACGTAATTTTATTAAAATCATTTTTTATTAATTAGTTCGTTCTTTATGAATTAGTAAAAATGCTTTAAATAAATTTTTAAAATAAAATTAAAATATATAAAGTTAAAATATAAATAATATTTATAAATAAATAAAGTTAAAATGCGTTAAATCCTTTATTAATTAGTTAAAATGCTTCGTATGAAAAAACTTCTAAAAAGTTAACACACGTTAGTAGGTTTTTTGTAAAACTCATAGGTTTTTTTCTATTATACAGAATAACTTCTGACTATGTCAAGAAAAGTAATCTTGTATATTCTCTTGTACTTTATAATGTATTTAAATAAATATAACGTTATAATTTTAATGAGACTGTTACAAACCAGGAATTTAAAAGAAGAGTATTTAGCAAACCGGCAACGACTGGTTCTGTGCCATCGCAAAATGCTTGACACTACGTACTTATATTATTTTATGATTTGAAACGTATTTTTTAAGCTTTATTAGTTTATAAACCTAATTTTATTTATTTACATCTTTTACTAAATATCGCTACTGCTGTCTGAACAATATATATTCTGTGGAAATTTCAAGTTTCTACCGTATTAGGGTTCTCGAAAGGAAAGCAGAGCTTTAGGATCCAGTTTGCATCCTTTGGGTACGGAACCCTAAAGCCTAGTTCCGACTAGGACAGTATTTTAGTCGAGTGGAGAGTTAATTAATAGCTAAACGTGTCTGAACACCAAAAGAGTAGCAACTTCCACCACGAGTTCGTGCTCTCTGGTTCACCGGCTAAACAAGTCCGCACTTTTTAAATTAGTCGAGTTCATTAGTTGCCGCAAAAATGTCGTCTCGCTGGAGCATACATCGATGCGCTGGAGCGAAAAAACAACTTTCGAACATTCTTAAGCCATTTTGACCAACTTTAAGCGTTCAGATTTCTCGAGTAACTTAGTAGACTTATCGAGGACCGACGATAATGCAATAATTTAAATAGTTAGTTCTGTTATCCTTGCCAGGATCTTCACGATTAGCGATTTGTTTTTCCATTACCCGATAACCTATTTCGTGGATAAGTTACCGATCTTAAATAAAAAACGAATCATTTTAAAAAAAAAAATAAAAATTGCTTTTATAGAAAATTAAACAAAAAAATAAATAATAGTTTACAAAAACTAAAAAACACGCTTTTATAAAAAATCATACTAAAAAATTAAAATTAATTAAGAGTAGTGTAAAATGCTTTAATCAATTTGAATTAGGAATAGTGTAAAGAAGAAAAAAATGTATTTTATTGTAAATAAAAAGCGTGTACTCCGAACTAGGCTTTAGAGCGGTCTATTTGATTAGCAGAGATTTACCTCCACTCTAATTTATGACATAACGTAGTAAACAAGGTCTTAGCCTTGATATAGGACCTCGAAATTATCAATATTTTAGAGAACAACCGATTGATAAAAATTCAGGAAGTAATTTTAACGTGATAAATTCTAAGCGTTCATTCTCAACTCCAATGCTTTATTGAGTTATAAATAATATTTTTTAATAAATGGTATATTAGTTATATAATTTTCTTTTACCTACAAAAACATATTTGTAATCTGTATTAGCGATATAAAGCTGAAGTTTTTTGTTTGTTTGAATGCTCTAATCTTAATAATTATATCAATCTTAATAATTAGGTCAATAAAACCGAATTTTTTATTTAAATGTCAGAAGACCTGTCTATAATAAGGTTATAGAGTGAAGAACAAACAACAAAGTAAATTTACGAGCTAGAAAAATTAGAACAATAAATGGTAATTGGTATAGCATGATCATTGCAGTTGAAGAAAAACAATAAAAATACTTTTAAATAATTTATTTAACTAAATTAAAATTAAAAATGGATATTATTATAGACAGAGTTTGTTTGGTTGTTTAAACGCGATAATATCAACATGTACCGGTCAAATTTTAAAAATGAATTTAAGTTTGTATTAGAAAGCTTATTGGGTAAAATAGCACGTATTGTCTTGTATAAAATAATATAGAGTTCGTACCTACTTCATCATTTAAAAAAATACTAAGTTAATTATTGTATACCTATATCCTTTTTTCAATATATGTTTACCTACCTTTTCAAGATATACATATTTCCTCATTTACAATTCTATTGTTCCGGAAATGGTATAAACATTATAGGAATGACTAAATGATTCCTTACAATATGTTTCAAGTGTTCCATTCGATAGGTAGTCTAAAAATTCTGAGTAAGCTATTATATTTTTATCAGATATTTGCATTACATTCAAAGCATAAAATAAATCATTATTCATTATCGGTTCCTGATAATTTTCATAATATTCGCATTACTTACTTGATAACGTAAATTACTTCAATAATAGATGTTCTATATCTGTTTGTTATGAAATTGTTAGTAAATACTCGTAATTTGTATACCTAAATGTATTGCAATATATTTAAAAAAGAGTACCAACGGAATAAGGCGATCTTACAAATATCTTATAATAACAGCACTTCCTCTTCTCATCGACCCCATCTAACCGATTTCCATGAATTCGATTACTCAATATTAACAGACAGCTTAAACCAATTAAGTCTCCGGAGAGAGGTTGGCTCTGAGTGTGTTACGCCGTCTGTACATAGAATTGTTTTACACAGTGCCACTGTCACATTTTTTCTATAGCACTAGAGTTCACCATTGGAGTGTATATCATCACACCATGTTAATGTCTGGAAATCCTACAAATGCACGTGCCTGGAAATCTTCTCATACTTCCACATGCAAATAAGAAAATAAGTAGCATATGTTCAAACGACATACCTTCAAAACCGGCAACGTACCACCAACTTTTCTTATGTTGCAAATGTCCATGTTCGACTACGACCACTTATAATGACAGTAAATCTTCTGCTTGATTAAAAAATTTCAATCTTAAGCATCACAGCGGTACGAAACCCATCTTATGGGAGTCTGAATCACACTTGGAAGGTTTAAAAAAATATAACGTTAAATTTTAAATTTGCATTTGTTTGATGTAGGTACTGTTTTATTATATAATTTGGGAGTTATTCAATCATCCACTTCTTAAAAAATATTCTACAGTAATACGTATTTCTAATATCTCTAATACTTAAATATTTATTAACGGAATATTATTTCACCACACCATACCGTCAATACATATAAATATGTATATTTCAAAGGTAGACGCTCGTAGTATCTCCTATTATATTTTAATATTGCCATGCATCACCATCATTAGGGGATCAACTATAGCTAGCAGTCTTCGAGTCGCCCCGTCAAACCGCACCACTACAGTATCATTTCCACACGTGGTAGAACAGACGTCAGAAGACGCGCCCTAGCGACGGCGCCATCACTCTGACACGTGTCATCGACATCAAATTCATCCCACGTGTGTGAGCGGTGCGCACCACGGTGTCGCTCAACACGACCTCGCCGCGACCACTCACCCTATATATGCGAAACGACGAAATTGACGTTCGGCCCCACGCACCGCGCACCGTGAGCCGTCATTACACGAACGTTTTGAGACTTCAATACACGAAAATTTTAATAAAATTTATCCTTAAAAAAAAACTTTGATTAAAAGGTATTGTTCTCACGGAGTATCTTATTACACTTAATGTTGTTTATTTATGTATGTATTTATTTCTTTATTTATATATATATTTTAATTAGTTATATTGTCACATGGAGCAGCGTGAGGGATCAAGCTCCAACCCTTCTTGTATATGGAGAAGAGGCCTTTGCCCAGCAGAGGGTTGTTTACAGGCTGATTCAATTCAGTTCAGTTCCAGCTTTATTGGGGCTCTTCACCACGCTATCTTATTACCGGTGGGAGGGATGCGCCGTGCCGCGCTCCCGGCTGCATGGATACCACCATCTTGCTTGTTTCTCCCGTGAAACAGCTTTGCTGTGATTCGGTGAGAAGGGCAAGACAGGTAGTGTAATTATTGGTACTGAGACTTTAACACCTTATGTCTCTGGATAGGCAACACATAGATTGGTTGCGTGGGCTAGTTCCAGGTAAACTAGTTTATGTTCATGGGCGACGTCAACCACTTACCATCAGGTGGAACGTCTGCCAGTTTGCCTATCCAACTATCATTTAAAAAAAAAAGAACATATAACAAACACTCTAGAGGTATAACAGACAAGTAGATACCAGATGGTGTCGGATTTTTATCTGAATAATTATTGAATCATGATTTATATATTTTAAATGCGTGTGTTAGCACGCATCGGTCTGTATCAAAAATCACAAAATGACAGAAATCGACTGAGAAATTTGATGAAGTCGGGGTTTTTTTCAAGCTGTCTTGGTCGGCTGTCAGGGTTGTCAAAACTTAATTATACTGATATAATATGATACTTTATACCATATATACTGATATAATATGATAATATTTAAACGCATCATAAACAAATCTCGAATATACGTAACGAGCATGATGTCATTTTTTACTCTTAATTGCATCATAAAAGGGATGATGTGTTTTTTATTGAGTCAGGCGTATATCAAATTATTCAGATGGCTCATGTACTTGTATATCTCAATCACTCAGCTCGTCACGCTCTAAGGGTTTTTCCGATATGCTAAACTTCCTGATGTCACGTTGTAGTGATATGCAAATATTTATAATGTTTCCTTGACTAATCGTAAATATGAACATATATGCTATGCATGTCTGTATATATATGTATATACGCATACTATACTACAATCAGTAGTCAATACGGTCAAAAATTTGAGTCATATTAGTATGTACGTATAATAGAAAATACTACAAAATGTTTCAAAAATATTTAACTTCTGATGATCATAACTTAATAATTAACTTAATAAAATCGTATTAATAATCAAATAAAATTAAGACATAGTAATTTTTTTAAGTTACCTAAGATGCGTTTAATTTAGAGTTTGTATTATGCGTTTTATTTATTTAATAAATTAAACGCTAAATTTACTAAAATTCTAGCACTATTCACTGTTAGCGTAGACATATACGTACACAGTTGCCAATTTAAAATCTGTAAGTAGTTTGTGCCATAAATTATGTATAATTTAAATCAATACTTTCACGTACAGATACTTTTAATTTATTTACACCGAAACGTCTGGTAGTACGTCTGGCACGTCAACGCAGTAGCCGAATATTAAGTAAATTGTATTAATCTATATCGAAGTAAATTATATATATACTAGCATCCGCCCGCGACTTCACCCACGTGTGTGTATTGATTTTTTTTTAAATAAAAGCTATACTATGTTACTTCTAATAATACCTCCAAGAATATGTGTACAAAGTTTCATGATGATCGGTTAAATAGTTTCGCGTGAAAGCGTAACAAACAAAGTTACATTCACATTTATGAACTTCAAACGCAACTTCGTGGGTGTATTGAAAAAAAGTAGCCTATGTCCTTTCAAATTTACTAAAACTACAATCATATAATCAAATTAAGAAAAGCATTTCTAATACGACTGAAATAAAAATAAAAAGTAATCCATATTTCTACTTAAAATATGCTAACTAAAAACAATTATTATGCCTGCTGTACTAATCGTAAGTAATAAATCGCTCCGAGAATCGAATTAGCTATAAGAAAAAAACTGAAAATGAACACAACCGTCTATGACCGTATGACGTCTGCCCTCACGTCTCACGTGTCTGCCTGCGTTCGGGTCGCACATTTGGCGGTAGCGCGTCATTACTTGGACCACCCCCCTACCCCCGCTCTACGCGCCGCGCTGACTGACGCTCCATTCTGGCCAATCGAATTCTCGTGAAATGAAGGTCGTAAGCGCCATAGAATAGGTATCACTTACGCGTTTTCACGTAATATTTTTTAAAATATGTTATATTATGGCCAAATTATATAATATCTTTGTAAATTGTAGTAATGTGTCAAAATCTTTATAAATTGTAAGTGTAATCCGTTCAGTAGTTTTGCGTGAAAGAGTAATATACATCCAGACAAACTTTCGCATTTATAATATTAATAGGACATATTAAGGAATTAGGGACATAATATATATCATTATTAATATTATATTTTCAAGATATATAAAGGAAATTACTCCATTGAATTAATTTTTTTTTATTAATTTGATATTATCATTCCCAATTGAAATTATTTATTACGTACCTACGGCGCCATATCATGTATATGGTTGTTGAAACATTATTCAGAGCTAAATGATAAAAAAATACTCGTACGTTTAGAAAGAGAGTCGTCATCACTAATGCAAATACATTAACTAAAATATTTCCTTGATAAGAAACATAATATAGCAATTTATTCTTATTTTAAACTTTTTGTTTATTTTTCCATCGATAAAATTTCTCGTGAGTGAGGAAGAAAATTTTAAGGTCCTTTTATGTATGCAGAATATCCAATTTGTGTGATTGGAAAATTGAGAAATATATATTTAAAAAATCGTCTGTAGTAGAGCCAGTGAGATACTTACTTAAGTAAATTATATGTTACAAAGTCAGGCAGATTCTATTTATTACCTATAGATACTTGTCTGTACCGTGACAATCTGTAAATACACTGCTGAGCAAAATAATGTCTCTTCAGTGACCACTCTTCTCTATTTCGAATTTAAGTTTTTTTTACTATGTTTTTGTGCAAGAGTACGTTTAAAACAAAAGCTTCTGAAAATTCAGAAATCCTAGTGGATTTGAACCAGCGTCTTTTTGGTTTATATCTACGTGTTATATTACCACTGGATTAGTTCAGGTCACGTAATTAATAGAAAAGATAATACTTTTTTTTGTAAAGAACAAAACTCAAAGTTTTTATCAGCTCGGTAACAGTAATATTCTTTTAAAATACACTTTTATTACAAAAAAGGCCGTTTATTTTTTCTTCATAGCCCAATAATCAAGTATCCTTCAATCATTGAAATCAAATTATCAGATTTTAATAAATAAAACAAAATAAATATAACGATTAAATGTCATTAATAAGTATATCTGACAAAATTATCCAGATATCTTTTCAATATATAATTAACTAAAACGTTATGTCAAATGCGATTATTTTAATTACTTTATATAACCGCACAATACCATTTGCCTAGTAACATAGCCATTAAGGACGTGAGTAAAAGCATATATTCGAAAATATTTTCAACAACTTCCCTATGATATTTTTACAAAAGAATGTGTGTATCAGAGCTCGAATATTAGAAAATAAATTAAATTTTGAATCGTCTGGACAAGTTCTAGAATAGGTATCATTTACGTTTGAACATTGACGGCGACTGTCATATTATAGGAGGCTTAATTTACGTCAAATTTTAATATCAGCTTTTTCAGCTAGAAAATTTTATATAAAACCGTTTATACATAAAGAAGGTTTTCAAGTAAAAAATTATAACCAAGTCATGAACTGAATGTAATTCAATGGTCAGTTAACCAAACTTTATGCGGACGCAGTCGTGACTAGCCAGTATTTTTTATTATCGAAAACAGTAACACGGAGTAGTTTCTTTGTTTTGTTCCCACAGCTATTATCACAAATAAATTTGAAATTGTATAATCACTTACAAAAGGACAGTTGGCTTAATCCTCAAACGAAAACTCTTTCGTAAGTATACTCATAATAAATGCTTTGAAGGTTAGTAAAGCTTTTATAAAATGCGTCAGCAGATTTTTGATAAACTCAAAGGGATTATTAGATTTTAAGCAGGATAAAAATTAATCAATTTTTTTTTTCAACTGAGTGACTTTAAACCACTTAACGTTTGAGTAACGAAGACAGCGATGCAGATTAAAAACTAATCCATTAGTATTAAAGTCAAGGTCTAAGCTAAAACAGCGAAAAGAACGAAAATAAGTTGAATAAGATATTATTTATTTTAAACTAACAACTTAAAGTAATAAACTTGATATCTGAATTGAAAAAATATATATTTAAAAAATATGCATAAATGAACCACCATCTATAAATTGTTTCAATATAATATACCCCTAATAACTTTGATGAAATCAAATTAAAGACTGTAAATTATTAGTTGTTATTTACTTGGTGTAAAGGAAAAAAAAACTTGTGATAGAAAAAATTTTGTGTTTGAAAATTATACGTAATTACATGAGACATTTCAGTCAATTCTAATAAAATTATTTTACGGCTTAAATTAATAATATTATATAAAATATAATATTACGCATATTATAACTATATCTACTATTATAACTAAAAATTTTTTTCAAGACACATAGAAAATTACTTTCTGGGAGCTATTTATATAATTTGGGACAAATAGATCTTAATATTTTTATCATGTTTATTTACAATAGACCTACAGCGTTCGTGTTATTTTTGAGCTTACTTCCAGTTTATATTTATGTGTTATTTTCGCTCAAAATCTAATGGCAGAACGACGCTTATTAAACATGCAGTGCCTTAGTGACACTAAAACATATATAATCAACATACTGGTATCCAAATAAACGATATACGCGTCTTTTTTGTCTTTCAAATTAAACTTCTCAGGGTGAACCTCGTGTCAGTCAGTCGAGAAATGTCTTCTTTTCGACAAGAGCTTGCTGTCTTAAATACAAATGTAACTGAATTTAATAAACGAGTTGACAAAACCGAAATGCGTATTTCTACTCTTGAAGAAAAATGTTTAACGGCAAACAAAGAAGTGAGTGATTCGAGATCTAATGAAATAATAAACCAATTACGACAGGAACCCAATGACCGAGAGCAAGATAACCTGCTTAATGAAATTAGCATTACTGGCGTGCCTGAGAATAATGGAGAGAATCTGACACATATAACATGTTTAATCTCCAAAAAGCTAGGAATAGAGCTGCAACCTAACGACGTTGTCAATGCAGAAAGATTGGGGATACGACGTGGGTCAGAGGACAACACTCACCCCCGCACTTTAACTGTGTTGGTGTGTTGGTTAAAGGTTGGATTTTTAAATCCAGGTTCACTTGGTACCAAACATGAGGAATTCTTGGTAGCTATGTCTCTTCATAATGTAGATATCATGGCAATCAACGAAACATGGCTTAAGACAGGTGAGGAAGACCGTGCTCCTCGTTTACCTGGTTATCGCTTGCGTCACATACCTCGACCTTAAGAAATACGCGTTCGAGGCGGAGGAGTAGTGTTCGGGTTCGGGTTAGGGTTAGGGTTCTTTTTTAATATAAAAAAGACATACCGATACAAATGTTATCTTACGTCCACAACTCTAAAGTGGAGCAAATGTGGATTCGTGTCAAAATTAATGCACA